>OZ024833.1:57177462-58554962 GCA_964016985.1 Anodontia alba | reverse complement strand
AGTGGATTTACATTTTTGACACAGGAATATTAGTGCCTCCTCTGGTTTAAACTGTTTGTGGTTTACTATGTACCCAGTGTCCTTACCTCTAGGGACAGAAGGTGTGCTGCCCATGTCTGCAGTGTATGAAGCTGAAAAAATCAAATCATCAGAATTATAGTTTTATTATGCATACCAGTAGCTCAGTACCTAGATAAGGAAAATGTCCGGATAGATAATTCTCTAACTTCTCAGCAGAAACATATGTTGTGGGCACACTTTAGAATTGCCTCATCAGCATGGTGAATTGCCAAGCATTTTTTTTTTTTTTTTGTAGACAAATAAGGAAATATCGGCATTTTTGTCAAAATAAAGATGTCTGTAGCTAATAGATTCAGATAAATTGTTGTTGTTTTTTTTGTTTTTTCTTTTTTTTGTTTTTTGTTGTTTTTCAGAAAAAATAAAAAAAGTATTGATATTTTCTTATTTCTCCATGAAAGCATATGTTGTGGGTACTCATTAGAAGTGCCTCCCTGAGGCACCTCTAATGAGTACCCACAACATATGTTTTCATAGAGAAATTAAGAAAAATATTGACCATCACAAAAAAAGATACCTTGTCTGTAGCTATGTTCATCGCTACAGATAAGATGCTTTTTTTCAGAAAAAAAAAAAACAACAACAAAAAAAAAAAAAAACAATTGATTTTTTTTTCTAGATAAAAATAAATAACAGGGCTTTGACATGTTATTGAATGACCTCCGTAGGAAATGAAATGTCATCCCAGAAAGTATCATTCATCTGTTTTCAAGCCAAAAAATGTCATTCATTTGTCATTTGGTGTATTCACTTTCATTCTGCAAAGAAATAATGTTGATATTTACAGGAATTTATCAACTTGCAAGGAAGACAACTCTGTTAAAATTGTTTTTGCTGCCTCTACTCTTAAAGGAAGTAGTTTGCACCATTTTGGAACAAATTCATTCATTTCAGAATAGGCACCTTTCAGAAGGGAGGTGCAGGAATGTAATCCAGAAGTGACTAAAGTTGTCTCCCATGTAAAAATGGCAAAAAATCAAATCAAGTATATCCACAGTCACCTTAACATTTATCACTCTATGGGCAAATTCAGCAGATGGCAAATTGATTATGTTTTTCTTATTTTTTCCCAGAAAAACAGGGTTTGACATTTCATGCAAATTGTTTCCATTTGAGACAATTTGCATGAGATGTCAAATCCTGTTTCCCCGTGAAAAATTAAAAAAAAAAAACATACTGTCGACTGTTGAAAATTTTACCCAGAGTGCTAGGTGTTAAAACATCCAATAAAGTAAAAACAAGTAATGCAAATAAATAATTATATAATTATAAAAGATAAATACAGGCAGTGTAGAAATAAATATGGCAGCAAAAAAAAAAAAAAAACAAAAAAAAACAACTTACTTCCAGATCAAATAGAAGTGACTTTGACAACTTTCTTCAAATGTTTTTGTGTTTTATTTTAATCTCATTTGTAAATTGTGATTTTTCTTCTCAACAAATGCAATATGACAAAAGAGTATTTTCTTTTTAACACTTTGCATGCTGGGTAAAAAATTCAGCAGACAACATTTTGAATTTTTTTTTCTTTGAAAATAGGATCTGACACTTCATGCAAATTGTCTCCTAAGGAGACAATTTGCATGAAGTGTCAGATCCTATTTTTGAGGATAAATAAGAAAAATATTATCAGTTTGTCGTCTGCTGAATTTATCCATAGCATGGTAAATGTTAATGAATCTATAAAGGGCACACACTGACATACACTAATCAATAAGCCATTGTTTTTAAAATAGTTAAAAAAGAGATATTATAGAAAGTTTCTTAATGGATGAATTACCCTGTTGAATAGTACTTTCACACAAAGCCTGAATAATCTTAGTGCACTTCTTTTTAACTCTTGACCTACACAACTTGTGTATTAGCAGACAAAATTTTAAATGTTTTTCTTGTCATTTTTTTCCTGAAAATAAGGCCTTAATATTACATGAGAATCGTTCCGTAGGATATTTTTAGTGCTGAAATATCAAGTCCTATTTTATGGGAAAAATAAGAAAAATTACTCATTTGAGCCTCATTGTGACAGTCTTATTTTTGAATATAATTTTATGTGCTCAGTGAAGGTAGATCAAGACTGTGATTAAACTGTGCATATGTGCAGGACTGCAGGCTGATCTGAGTATTTGCTGGATTCAGTTGTCATCAGGTATGGTAAATGTCCCAAAATTTCATACACCAAAGTGTCTGACAAAATGACATTTGCAAGCAGTGCAGACCCAGATCAGACTGCTCCTGAAGGAGCAGTCTGATCAGGATCCACACTAATTGCCATCCTGCTGAGTATTTTAAGAAACAACTGCATAAAAAGCAAAATTTAGGGCAAAAGAATAAAGTGTTTGAAATTTTAGGACATTTACCTTACAATCACGAAAACATGCCTATATAATTTTGACCCCCTTAAACCCCACTTTTATATAGTAAAACTGGGGTTTACACGGGTAGACATTATTAGCTCACCTGAGCTGAAAGCTCAAGGTGAGCTATTGTGATCACTCACCGTCCGTCGTCGTCGTCGTCGTCGTCCGTACGTCCGTCCGTCCGTCCGTCCGTCCGTCCGTCCGTCCGTCTACAATCTTTAAACAACATCTTTTCCTAAACCACTGATTGGATTTTGACCAAACTTCACAGGAATGATCCTTGGTTGGTCCTCTTTCAAAGTTGTTCAAATGGTTCCGGTCCGTTGCATATCTAGGTCACAGGAGCTAAAATTAGATTTTTTAACTAAAAACTTAAAAAATCTTCTTGTCAGAAACCACTGGACCGATTTCAATATAATTTTGCAGAAATGTTCCTTTGGTGATACTCTACCAAGATTATTCAAGCCATTCGGATTCGTCAAAAAACATGGCCGCCAGGGGGCGGGGCTTATTTTCCCTATATATCTATATAGAAAACTTTAAAAATCTTCTTGTCCGAAACCACTGGACCGATTTCAATATAATTTTGCAGAAATGTTCCTTTGGTGATCCTCTACCAAGATTGTTCAAGACATTTGGATTCGTCAAAAAACATGGCCGCCAGGGGGCGAGGCTTATTTTCCCCATATATCTATATAGAAAATTTTAAAAATCTTCTTGTCCGAAACCACTGGACTGATTTCAATATAATTTTGCAGAAATGTTCCTTTGGTGATGCTCTACCAAGATTGTTCAAGCCATTTGGATTTGTCAAAAAACATGGCCGCCAGGGGGCGGGGCTTATTTTCACTGTATATCTATATAGAAAACTTTAAAAATCTTCTTGTCCGAAACCACTGGACCGATTTCAATATAATTTTGCAGAAATGTTCCTTTGGTGATCCTCTATCAAGATTGTTCAAGACATTTGGATTTGTCAAAAAACATGGCCGCCAGGGGGCGGGGCTTATTTTCCCTATATAATCTATATAGAAAACTTTTAAAAATCTTCTTGTCCGAAACCACTGGACCGATTTCAATATAATTTTGCAAAAATGTTCCTTTGGTGATCCTGTACCAAGATTGTTCAAGCCATTTGGATTCGTCAAAAAACATGGCCACCAGGGGGCGGGGCTTATTTTCCCTATATATCTATATAGAAAACTTTAAAAATCTTCTTGTCAGAAACCACTGGACCGATTTCCATATAATTTTGCAGAAATGTTCCTTTGGTGATCCTGTACCAAGATTGTTCAAGCCATTTGGATTTGTCAAAAAACATGGCCGCCAGGGGGCGGGGCTTATTTTCACTGTATATCTGTATAGAAAACTTTAAAAATCTTCTTGTCAGAAACCACTGGACCGATTTCCATATGATTTTGCAGAAATGTTCCTTTGGTGATCCTGTTGCAAGATTGTTCAAGCCATTTGGATATGTCAAAAAACATGGCCGCCAGGGGGGCGGGGCTTATTTTCCTTATATATCTTTATGGAAAACTTTAAAAATCTTCTTGTCAGAAACCACTGGACCGATTTCCATATGATTTTGCAGAAATGTTCCTTTGGTGATCCTTTTGCAAGATTGTTCAAGCTGACATGATTCGTTAAAAAACATGGCCGCTAGGGGGCAGGGTTAATTTTCCCTATGTAGAAAACTTTAAAAATCTTCTTGTCATAAACGACTGGACCAATTTCAATATAGCTTGGCAGAAATGTTTCCTTAGTGACCCTCTATCAAGATTGTTCAAGCCAACATGATTTGTCAAAAAACATGGCCGCTAGGGGGTGCGGGGCTTATTTTCGATATAATTCTATATAGAAAACTTGAAAAAATCTTGTCGTCAGAAACCACAGGACTGATTTCAATATAACTTTGCAGAAATGTTTCCTTGGTGACCCTTTACCAAGATTGTTCAAGCCGTTATGATTTGTCAAAAAACATGGCCGCTAGGGGGCGGGGCTTATTTTCCTATATAATTTATCTATATAGAAAATTTTAATAGTCTTTTCAGAAAGCACTTGACCGATTTCAATGTAACTTTGCAGGAATGTTTCTTATGTAACCCTCTATCAAGAGTGTTCAAGCCGTCATGATTCGTCAAAAAACATGGCCGCCAGGAGTCGGGGCTTATTTTCCTTATATATCTATATAGAAAACTTTAAAACTCTTCTTGTTAGAAACCACTGAACCGATTTCATTATAACTGCAGAAATTTTTCCTTGGTGACCCTCTACTAAGATTGTTCAAGTAATCATGATTCGTCAAAAAACATGGCTGCCTGGGGCAGGGCTTATTTTCCCTATATATTTATATATAAAACTTGAAAAATCTTCTTTTCAGAAACCAATGGACCGATTTCAATACAACTTGGCAGGAATGTTTCTTTGGTGACCCTCTACAAAGATTGTTCAGGCTGTCATGATTCATCAAAAATCATGGCCGCTAGGGGGCGGGGCTTATTTTCCCTATATAGAAAACTTTAAAAATCTTCTCGTAAGAAACAGTTGGACCGAGTTCAATGTAACTTGGCAGGAATGTTGCTTTGGTGACCTTCTACCAAGATTGTTCAAGCCTTCATGATACGTCAAAAACCATGGCCCACAGGGGGGTGGGGCTTATTTTTCATATATATCTGCATAGAAAATTTTAAAATTCTTCTTGTCACATACCCCATGACTGATTTCAATATTACTTGGCTGGAATGTTGCTTTGGTGAACCTCTATCAAGATTGTACAAGCAATCATGATTCGTCAAAAAACATGGCTGCCATGGGGTGGGGCTTGTTTTCCCTATATATCTAAATAGAAAACTTTAAAAATCTTCTTGTCAGAAACCACTGAACAGATTTCAATATAACTTGGTAGGAATGTTCCTTTGGTGACCCTCTACCAAGTTTGTTCAAGCTGTCATGATTCGTCAAAAAACATGGCCGTTAGGGCGTAGGGCTTTATAGCTATATAAAACTTTTTAAACCACTGGACCAATTTCAATATAACTTGGCAGAAATGTTCCTTTGGTGACCCTCTTTTAAGAATCAGTTCAGGTCATCAAGATTTGTAAAAAAACATGGCCAGGGGTGTGGTGGAGGGGGGTGGGGGTGGTTAGTGCTATAAAGTTTATACAAAAATCCTAGAGCAGTGAACTTGGCTGAAACTTCAACAGTAAATATGCAAATCTGTTTGGTCAGGTGAGCGATATAGGACCATCATGGTCCTCTTGTTTTCTTATTTCTGCTCAAAAACATAGATTGTGGGTACTCGTTAGAACTGCCTCACTGAGGCAGTTCTAATGAATACCCACAATCTATGTTTTGAGCAGAAATATGAAAAATATTAGAAGTTTGATCTGAAAATTTTCATTTTTAGGTGGTAAAATTTTCAATATATTTGAATAGGCATGTTTTTGTAATGATTAAGGGGCTAGATACACTTGATTGTTTTTCCACTGTATTTCACAAGGCAGGCAACTTTTGTAACTTCCTGTTTGCTTTCCTGCACATCAAGCCTCTTTTAACCCTTGCCATGCTGAATAAATTAAGATGCCACGCCCACTTCCAGTTTTATAGAGAAATCAACTGGAGCTAAGATGCACAACCCAAGATGAACAGTGGTTAATCCATTTGGCAATTCACTCATACTGAGTATATTCGTCGTATTTCCTTTCAAAAGTGGGGTTTTGGAAGATCCTTCAATACATCTTATTGTTATACATCAGTATGCAAAAATTATCAAAATATTCCTGATGGTTATTGCCATAGGCCAGTTCACAAACTGTCTGCAGAATGGTTCACAAACGGTCCTGACACAGATGGACAAGCAAACATCTACCTTCGACTTTTCTGCGAGTCATGCAATAAAACAACAACAAATTCAGGGCCCAGTTGTTCAAAACTAAAGATGTCATTAGTTAATGTATCGTTAAGACTTTGATCATTAAATATGGCATTTGCAAAAGCTGCTCACATTTTTTCAACAAAAATACCTGTGAATATGATACTATACTTACTAGAACAATTAACATTTTGACCACTTACGAGCTTGTTAAGCTAATGATGCTTTGAACAACTGGGCCCTGAATGCTCAAACTTTACATGTTGATTTTTTCAGAGAATCTATGCCTCACAGTTACCAGATTCCGCCAACTGGACGACCTTTGGCTATTCCTTATCTGGCGGTATGGATCTTGATGACAACACCTATCCTGACATTCTGGTGGGAAGCTATGATGTTGACAAGGTGGCTTTGCTACGTACTCGGCCAATAATCTACTTACACTCTAAGATTACTGTAAGTCCAGAGAAATTGAACATGAGTGCAGACAGTCAGAAGGAATGTGAATATGATGGGACAGCATGGTACTGTGTACAGCTGAAATTATGCCTCAGATATACTGCTGAACCAGCTGAAAGGTAACCTTTCTACCATGGCTCCAGCTAAGGCACTTTCTTTTTACCAAAAAGTACCAATATTTTTTTTTCTTATTTCTCCATGAAAACATACCATGTTGTGGGTGTTCATTAGAAGTGCCTAACCAAGGTGCTTCTAATCAGTACCTACAAGATATCTGTATAAGACACCCATCTTATTTGGAGCTGTGGAACTGTACTTTATATACAACAGAACCTTATTATAATACTAACCATTAAGACTGTGTTTCTGGCGAAAGAATGTGCACAATACTGGTTAACTGCTTAGAGGACTAAGCCTGCCCAGTAAACATGTGGTTAGGTAAACTGACTGCGCTCGACATGACCCCATTGGGTTGACTGGGCCGTAAAACCTCAACACAAACAAACCATTAAGACTGTATATCGGACATATTGTAATGACCCTAAGTATTGGGACAGATAGGCCTTTGCAAACAGTGTAGACCCAGATCATACACCACCAGATGTGGCATCTGATCAGGATCTACACTGTTTGCCATACATACAGCAATATTTTAGACACCTCAAGAGGTAGTAGAATGGATTATTTCGTATTTTAGGACAAATATAGTAAGTAGGTAAGGTGTCCCAATACTGCAAACATATATCTAGAAAAGAGGGTATCAGGTAAATAATTTTCTGATTTGTCCATGAAAATGTGTTGGTGAGCCACTTCTAATTAGTACCCACAACATATGTTTTCTGGAGAAATAAGAAAACTTTTATTACTTTTTGGTTGAAAAAAAAGCAGCGCAATGGGAGCCTTGAATTAATGCTGTGAAGTCTTGGCTCTCAAAATTAATGCTTACATTTGTGTGACTTCTGATATTCATAGCTCCAGATTAGGTGATAAAAGGGGTGATAATTAAGATTTTTGTTTTGTTATTTTTGTACCAAAGCATATTTTATAGGTATTTATTAGAAACCGCCTTACTGAAGCAATTCCAATAAGATTTAGTGCAAAAATAACAAAATCAGCCATGAGATCAGAAAACGTACCGTCAGACATTTGCGTCCAGCAAAGATTCAGATCAGCCTGCGCATTTGCGCAGTCTGATCAGAATCTTCACTGGGTACATATTGGATTACCATGGATGCAAAGATTCTTCATGCGGACAATGAAGGCTCTGATCAGTCTGTATAGATGTGCAGGCTGATTGGAGTCTTTGTTGGGTTTTCAGTCTATCCTTTCATTCATCTGTTTGTTCATTCATCCATCAGTCAGTCAACATTTGCGTCAACCTTAACTTCAACCCTAATGTTTAAGTTCATTCTCCAAGAACTATAAAGGCTACAGTAATGATACTTGGTATAAGCTTGCACTTGGGGATGACATCTCAGACAGCAGTATCCATATTTGACCTCGACCTATATTTCATGGTTCACCTTTGTAAATTTAAACTGAACCTTTCTTTCTGGCGAAAGAATGTGCACAATACTGGTTAACCGCTTAGAGGACTAAGCCTGTCCAGTAAACGTGTGGTTAGGTAAACTGACCGCGCTCAACATGACCCCATTGGGTTGACTGGGCCGTAAAACCTCGACACAAACAAAACTGAACCTTTCAAGATTTTGCTTCCTTGCAGGTGTGACATAGCCTTAGGTGAAATTTTTGTCTCAAACTACTGTCATCTCAATGCAGAATTTCTGAGCCCAGTTGTTCAAAACTAACAATGTCATAAGTTAACGTGTCATTAAAACTTTGATCATTAAATATGGTATATATGCTAATACTTTTGCTGAAAAAATGTGAGTAGCTTTTGCATTTGCAAAAGCTACTCACATTTTTTCAGCAAAAATACCTGTGAATTCGATATTGTACTTACTAGAACAGTTAAGATTTTAATCACTAAAGAGCTGGTTAAGCTAACGATTCTTTGAACAACTGGGCCCAGGCCTCTTGAGATAACAAAGAGTCAGCTGTATGATAGTTTAGCCTTGTTATAATGCTTTTCACATACATGTATAATCCAATGCTCTTCCTTGGGCCTCAATCATAGTGTTATAATTCATATAAATGTCAAGACTTATTTTCTCTGAAAAATAATTTAAGAAATTAGAAAGTTGTTTGCTACAATTTTTGCATAGCGCTTTAGGGGTAATATACAATAAATATCCAAAAATTTCATACGCCAAAGTTTCTGATAAAACGGCATTATGCAAACAGTGGAAACCTAGATAAGAGTGGTCCTGAAATACACTGTTTACCATTCCACTAAGTTGTTTTTTAAGAAAAGCAAAATTCAGTTTAAAAAAAAATATGGAATAATGTGTTCAAAATTTTAGGATATTTACGGTACCTCCTGTGTGCAAAAAGTTCAACACTATGGGCAAATTCAGCAACCACAGATTGATGATATTTTTATTATTTTTTCCCCCAAAGTAGGATTTGACATTTTATGCAAAAATTGCATGAAATGTCAAATCCTATTTTTTTAAGGGTGTGGGTGTGTGTGTTGGGGGAGTGGGGTGGGGGTTATATTTCAGAATGTCATCTGCTGAAATTTTTACCCAGCATGCTAACTGTTAAGAATAGCTGCACATTAACTGTTTTGAGATAAAATGGATTTGTGTAGTTCATCTGAGCTTTATTTGAATTTGATTTATATGAATTGGTTCCAGATTTGATGATACAGTTGACATTATCTACAAGATAGTGGCAGAACCAGACAGAATAAACCCACGTGTGGAGTTCAAACAGGGCACCGGCTCCAGACAAGTGATAGAGGACACTTTTAAACTACTCCCTCAGAAACTGACAGGACTATCGTCTGATACAGAAGACCCGAAATTTGCCTGTCTGACACAGATTGCTTACTTAAAGGTAGGTTGGAAGACTTGGGCATAGCTGTAAATGTGCACCACAACCTCTTTATAACACTGTTGTTGGGGTCCATAGCATAAACCGTTTTAGTTAAACAACCGTGTTATATCCTAACAAAAATGTATAGATTATATTGAAAAATGACCATTTATGGTCATTTTTCAATCTAACCTATACATTTTTGGGATTCATCTTTGAGCCGTGTTATATCTAAGACCATGTTATAATGAACCATGTTATAAAGAGGTTGTAGTGTAGGAGGAAGAGGATATCCAGATGTCCACATAATATTTTTTTTATTTCTCCACAAAAACATATGTTGTGGGTACTTTGTAATGAGAACCCACAATATGTTTTCATGGAAAAATAAGAAAAAATGTCAGCACCTTCTGGTTGAAACAGTGCTTTGTCTGAGGAACTTCTGTTTAGTGCCCACAACATAGATTTTCATGCAGATATAAGAAAGATGGTTTATATGGCTACCCCACTTATGCTAGAGCCATGTAAATTGTCGGTTATGGGGAAATAAGTTAAAAAAAAAAAGTCACTGGATTCTCGAGCACTTTTTTTTTAACCCTTAAAATGTCAAGAAAACCTGCATCTGAAAATGTTGTCTGTTTATGTCGTCTACTGAATATTCTTGCAAACTTTTCAAACCTATTTTTGCATACAGGCAAACAGTGTGGGCCCAGATCAGACTGCTCCTAGAGGAGCAGTCTGATCTGGGTCCACACTGTTTGCAAAAATGACTTTTAAAATCACAAGCAGATGAAAGTTATTGTGATTGGCAGTTTAAAGGGTTAAAAAGAAAAATAGATGCTTTTTATTTTCCATTCGATTATGTTCTTGGACATTTTGAAATTTGTTCGGCAAAGCAAAATGGCTGTGCCCATATTGGAAATGCAAGTTATCAGTTTCAAATGACATAAAGAGGAAGTAATTTTAAATTAACAATTTTCTAAATATGGTAAGACTATAATAATTTGTGGTCTGCATCATAATTGGGTTAAAATAATTCTTAGATAAATGAGAAAACTTCAACTTCCATAGTTATGTGGGTTGAAAAAAAAGTTTCCCATTGAAAAAAATGTATAATTATGCAAGACTACTTGAATAGATGTGACAGTGCCTGAGAATCTTACTAATTTTTTTCTTTTTTTTTTTTTGACTTAATACATAGCATGCTGGATATACATTTCAGCAGACAAGATTTTGAAATATTTTTTTCTTATTTTCCCAGTAAACAGACTGATATTTCATGCAGATTGTGTCCTATGGAGACAATTTGCATGAAATGTCAAAGTCAGTTTACTGGGGAAAAACAAATATCCAGTTTGTCCTCTACTGAATCTGCCTAGAGATTGATAAAGATTAAGTAAAAATACAATTATTTCAGTCAAAAAATATTGCCAGGAATCCTGTTATACCTGATTCTCATGTTGTCGTCAATTCTCATGTTGTTGTCCACCCTTCAGTGCAAACTACAAGAAAATAGCCAAACTTCAAAATAAATTTATAAGCAAATTCCGGTTAAAATAAAACTGTTATTTATTATTGCAAAATACATGTATTAATTTCAAACACTTTCTGGAGCAAAAATGTAAAAAAATGCAAAAATTCCTGATTTTGAAGCGGGTACCCTAACAATATGCATTTTATAGCAAAATGACAGGTTCTAACATTTAAAAGCGCAAACACATGTTGAGACGATTGATAGTTCTGTAGAATGAAATGTAAAGGCAAACTTGTTTTGCTTTTGGTATTTATTTTGAACAAAGTACTCGGGATGGACGATAACATGAGAAACAAAAAGCCACTGAAAGTTTTTAAAAGCTAGAAAAATATCAAAATGAAAGAGATTTTTGTAAATACTTGGAATGTTTTTATTTCTTCTGTTTCTTCACTTTCATTCCTGTTCCTCTTTCTTCCCTGTCCCTCTCTTTCATCTCCTCTACTCTCTTCTATCTCTTTTCTCCCTTTCTCTGGGAGACGACACAAAATGACCCTCAAGGGTTGACGTGTCGTTAAACCCCAACACAATCAATGAAGACATCATACAAAACATACCAAAAGCTGAGGTAAAATAGTCCAAGTTCTCATTGACAGTTAGCTGGAAAAACCAAGGTTTTTCCAGCTAACTGTCAATGAGCTTGGACTATTTTTACCTAGGTTTTTCCAGCTAACTATCAATGAGAACTCGGACTATTTTTACCTAGGTTTTTCCAGCTAACTGTCAATGAAAACTCGGACTATTTTACCTGGAGAAAATGGCATACTGTTTTTCTTTCTCATTGCAGGACAAAATCACTGACGTTCTCAGTTCCATTGAGTTTGGTATTAGCTACCGTCTTCCTGAGCGCACAGAACCTATTCCAACCCCGTACCCAGGAGCTTTGCCAGACATTAATGCATACCCTATCTTAGATGCTGGGCTCACCCAGGAAGAAACCATGGTGATAACAACAGTAGAGTTTGTGAAGAAATGTGGTGAAAATCAAATTTGTGAAAGTAATCTTGTCATGGATGTGAATCTGAATCTTAGACATGACTTGGTTGGGAAGCCGGTTTTAGAACTTGGAATTACCAAAACGTTGAAGGTCCATGTTAGCATTGAAAATACAAATGAGATAGCATACCAGGCAGCTTTCTATCTGCTCAAACCAGAGAAGTTAACATGGCAGGGGGCAGAACCGGTAAGCTTTTTTGTTTTAACACTTCACAGATGACACTTTCAAACTCTTTTCTTATTTTCATACCCAGCCACAACGATAGTTGTAGGTTTCACATTGGTCATCCATCCATCTGTATTTTGTCTGCCGTCCTTCCATTCATGTTCTGTATTTTTGTTTATGAACAATAATGAGTATATATCAGTGGATTTTCACCAAACTTGGTCATGCATTGATACTGTGGAGATCTGTTTTGGAATTTCTAATAGGGAAATTTTGTCAATTATTGACAGAGTTATCTGCCCACCATACAATGGTGAAGGGTTATTATCATTTCACTTTTATATTTTCCAAAAAGTAGGGTTTGACATTTGATGCAAAATTTGTATGAACTGTCAAAAACTATTTACTGAGAAATAGAATAAAAGATATTTTGATATCTGCTGAATCTGGCCAGTTTGGTGATTCTGTTTGCAAGGCATCTGGAGCCATTGCTATGGCATTGCCAAGAGCAAGTTCATACAATGGGACTTCCTGGAACTGTGTTTTAGAGCTGCAAGTGGGCCAAAACATCTATGAGA
Organism: Anodontia alba; assembly: GCA_964016985.1. Classification (NCBI taxonomy): domain Eukaryota; kingdom Metazoa; phylum Mollusca; class Bivalvia; order Lucinida; family Lucinidae; genus Anodontia; species Anodontia alba. Next base: position 58,541,986 of record OZ024833.1, on the reverse strand, counting down.
GATTCTGTGATTTGTTGTGTTACAAAAGGCTGAAGTCCACTAAATCCATAGCTCCATGCATATTGTTTGGGGTATCCACTTTTTTCAACAAAAAACTGATATTTTTCTTATTTCTCCACAAAAAAACATTTGTTGTAGTACTCTTTAGAAGGTCCTCAAGGAGATGCTTCTAATGAGTACCTACAACATATTTTCATTGAGAAATAAGAAAAATATTATATGAACACTCCCTCTTATCTGGATCTATGTAAAAATTCTGGCCCTTTTTATGCCCCCGCCATTTGAAGAATGGTGGAAAGGGCATATAATGTTACCCTGTCCATCCCTCTGTATGTCCGTCTGTGTCCATCCGTGTCCAAGATGGCATTAGCAGTTTGCATTTAAGTTTTTTAGGCATTGGAAATTTTTTCAGGCTGGGGCATCCATGTCCTTTGGACACATTTCTTGTTTCTTATTGATTACTATATTTATGAATTCTCATAAGATGGTGCAATGAGGGCGAACCTACTTATTAGCACTTTATTACAATATCCTTGATCTTTACAACGTTTTTATGTATTTCGTGTTTAATACAGTAAATGTCCTAAACTTTCGAACACTGTATTCCATTTTTTTTTTTTTTTTTTTTGCCTAATTTTTGCTTTTTGTGCAGTTGTTTCTTAAAATACTTAGTGGAATGGCAAACAGTGTAGACCCTGATCAGACTGTACAAAATTTTAGGATATTTACTGTACTCCCCTTTTACAAAAAATATAGGGGAAGTAAAGTATTATAAAAGTACAGAAGTTTTGGCAAAATCAAGACTGTTGCAATAAAGTACTAATTAGAAGTAACTCACTGTGTTATATGTGATGAAATTTCATACAGAAATAATGTAGGCCCCTCTACATCAAGACTGAATAAATACAGGAAAATCTTTATTTAATGCTTAGTAAAATGACACTCAATTTACATCTAAAAAGACACTGAATTTACAAGTAAAAATATAAAGAAAACATGTAAAAGGCACTGAATTTGCATGTAAAAACAGTGTATTTACATGTAAAAACAGTGTATTTACATGTAAAAATACACTGAATTTAATGTAAAAAGACACTGAATTAGCATGTAAAAATGCTAAACATACGTGAAAAATGCTCACTGAATTTATGATTTTTCTCCATAGAGAAGTGCTGGCTGTGAGCCAGTCCCAAACAACAACACGTTGATAGAGTGCAGAGATATTGGCAGTAAAGAATTGGGTAAACCCCTGAAAAGAGGTGCTATTGTAGACTTCACCCTTAATTTTGGTACAGAAAATGTCACAACAATTTTCAAAGAGATAGAGCTTATTGCCTGGGTGAATACGTAAGTTTCCTTTTTTATTTCATGAAGAATATGCACAAGTACTAGTTACTGCTTAAAGGACTAAGCCTGCCCATGAAAAATGGTTAGGTAAACTGGATGACTCTGTATGTTGGTACGTTTTCATCAGATATGTAACAGGTTTTCTGCAATCAGCTTATTACATGATATCAGATTTACTGTTAATTTAACACTTTGCATGCTGGGTAAGATTTCCGCAGATGAAATTTTGAAAATTTGGATGAACTTGTTAAATTTTGGATACCATATTGACCTTAAATATTCACACTTCTTACTCTTTATCTTCTCTTCAACAAGTCCATTTTACTACCAGTGAATGTGTGTAAAATTGTTGGTTGTAGACTCTGATCAGACCACACATTCTGTGGCATCTGATCTGGTTCTACTGTGTTTGCTCAGGCCTGTCTTTACAAATACATAGATTAGGTATGGTAATTTGATCAAATCCATCCCCCGTCAGAAATCATCCTGAATTTGCCCCTGAGCAGACAGGAAAATTTAATGTGGAGGGATACTCTTTCAGGAGGAGCCATCTTTGTAAAAAATGTTTTGCTTCCTTTCTGAAAATGCATCTATTCCAAAAAGAATTTTCTTCCTTAGGATTCCAAAGGATTCCCTTGGGAGAAAATTATTTTCTTTTATAGTAGACCCCTTCTTGGAAGGGATTTGATGTGTAGGAAAGCAAATAAGGTTACGAAAACTCTCTTCCTTTCATAAAAGTGCAGGAAATCTACCAAGTATGTACACTTTATAGATTTTCTGGCAATTGTTTAAAAGGGAGATAACTAAATGACTTCTTGTTTGCTTCTCTGCACACCGAGATCCTTCTGGAGTAGGACCATTAAGGGAAGCAAAATGATTTGGACAGTTATCTCCCCTGACAAGAGGGGGTATCCATGTAATGTTTTTCATATTTCTTGACAAAAACATATGTTGTGGGTACTCATTAGAAGTGCCTCACCAAGGCACCTTTAACATATGTTTTCATGCAGAAATAAGGAAAATATCAATACTTTTCTGATGAAAAAAAGGTACTCATTAGAAGTGCCTCACCAAGGCACCTTTAACATATGTTTTCATGCAGAAATAAGGAAAATATCAATACTTTTCTGATGAAAAAAAGTACCTTATCTGGAGTCATGTACCTAGCCCCTCTAAGCAGTGGGATGCTATGTATAGATTTAGATAAGAATGGGTATCAGATAAATAGTTTTCTTATTTCTAGACGAAAACATATGTTGTGGATACTCATTGGAAGTGCTTTGGCAAGGAGCTTCTAATGAGTACCCACAATATGTTTTCATCGAGAAATAAGAAAAATATAGATACTTTTTGGTTGAAAAATGTGCCTTTTCAAGAGCTATGCAGTATGAATTGATTGGTAAACTTTTGTATTTTAGGACCAGTAAAGAAATGAGTCCAGAAGCTGATACAGTAAAGATCCCAATTAGAGTCCTTGTAAATGCTGATATGCTGGTATCTGGGTAAGTGAATGTACACAAAGTTGTTGAATATGAAACTTAATATATTGATAATAAAGTAACAGCATCAATCATAGGAATTGTTAAGGATGAGTATTTGGGCGATAATTCTGGGATAAATTTTCTTATTTCTCCATAAAAATATATGTTGTGGGTACTCATTAGAAGTGCCTTGCTGAGGCGCTACTAATGAGTACCCACAACATATGTTTTTATGGAGAACTGGAGAAAATTGTCCCATAATTATCACCAAATACTCCTCCTTAACGATTCCTCTGATCAATGTAATTTTTGGGGCAGTTGCCAAAACGCCACCAGATTTAACATACCACATTTCGATAATCTGTTTTCCTGTTACTACCAACCAAATAACTACCTAACAGATAGTTCTCTGCTAACATTGATAACACTAAATTCTGCATTTGTACATATTAGCCTTGTACACTCTGATGCCAATAAATAGTTAATAAATAAACATAACAAAGAAAACTTCAAATTTTTGAAAAAATAAGATTTCAATTAACCATGTATTGAGTACAATATCGGCAGATGAATATTAACCCTTCTCTTGTTAAACACATCATGCCCTGTCTTAGCATACAGTGTAGATCCAGATCAGTTTGCTTCTGAAGAAGCCAACTGATCTGGATCTGCACTGTTTGTCATTAAATATGTGAAATTCTATCAAAAACCCGCATCACGTAATCTGATTGGCTGGAAATTAGAAGTAGGCATGGCATCTTAATTTGTTCAGCATGAGAAGGGTTAATACTTCAGTAAAATGCGCCAAATCTACAGCGACAGGTAAAACATGCAACCCAAGCTGCAGTCCTACTAAACATTGAAAAGGACCTTTTCAGTGAAAAGGGGCTCAGTTCTAGAAGCCTATAGAATTTAGCATAGTTTGCCTGAATCATGCTTTGCCTCGAACCACTAGCCTTAACATAATTTTTTCTAAGTCTGTGATCTTGATCTCCAGGTTACTGATGTAAGACAGGATGGTACAGCATAGCACATCAAACCAATATCTAACATCAGGGCAAGTATGAATTACCATCCAGAGGTTTGAAGTGCTAGTGCTGTATAATTTGCTGCCATTTTTTTTCCAGAAAATCTGAGCCAGACAGTGCTATTCCTTATTCTGGAACTGTTAGAGGAGAGAGTGCTATGCTTAATGAACACATGATTGGGCAGTCAGTCAACCATACCTTCACTGTGAGTTTCTTTCTTTTTTACTTTTGTTATTTCCTCCTTCCTTCCTTCTTTTTTATGGACCCCAAACTGTGTTGGGCATGTTGCTTATGAGTCGCTGGTTTGTTCCATTGTCCATCTGTCCATTCGTCACTATTTGAGCTAGAGCCTTAAAACAGTGAGTTTACTGGGGCTGAGGAGTAGATCACCTGATTAACCTTTTTTGGGGGATTTTATTAGAGTTATTCCCCAGTTAAACTTTGACATTTTATATGGACACGCATGTAGCTGGAGGCATTGTGTTCCTTCCTTAGTGAAGGTATGATTGGTCAGTCCAATACATTATACATAAAAAGGGGTTATGTGAAGATTTGTGTTTAGGGCATAATGCTGACAGTGAATGCCCAGATCAGTCTGCTCTTCAGTGCTATCTGATATTGGCCTCTGTCCATCAACAGATTCATTGGCTACAACAAAATATATTGATTTATAGCAAAGGCCTTTATTGGAGAGTGCAGCTCTCAGTGAACTTGTTCAGGAGGCGCTACTAATGAGTACCCACAACATATGTTTTTATGGAGAAATAAGAAAAAAATATCCCAAAATTGTCATCAGGTACTCCTTCTTAACAAGTGCTCTGATACATAGCAAAGGCCTTTATCGGGTTGTGCACCTCTCAGAGAACTTGTTAAGGTGGCATTTTTGATGATAATTCTGTGATAATTTTCTCCAGATCCAGGGTTGCCACGGTCAGGGAAAAAAGTCTGGAAAATGAAAAATTTTCCAGGTCAGGGAAAAGTCAGGGAATTTTGGGTTGAGTCAGAGAAATTGAAAAAAAAAACTGACAAAAGTCAGGGAAAAGTCAGGGAATTTAAAAATTTACTGAAAACTGAGCTGGTTCTGGCTGTTGTTTTAATTTTCAGAAACAGAAATTTACAGAATTGGCCTCATTCTTTTGTTTAATGATTGTTTTATTCTCTGAAAGTAAAAGTGCTGTATTGGAAGATTTGGTGGCTGAGGACAGCTGTAAGGGGAGCTGGGAGGTCATCAAAAATGTCTGGAAAATGGTGAAAAGTCAGGAAAATTTCAGGAAATTTTGAAATAGAAAATGAGTTGCAACCCTGCAGATCTCCATAAAAACATATGATTTGGGTACTCATGTTTTAATGGAGAAATAAGAAATAAGAAAAGTGATCCCGAAATTATCATCAGAAATTCCACCTTAACAAGTGCTCTGATATATAGCTAAGGCCTTTATCGGGTTATGCAGAACTTGTTAAGGTGAGCCGGCCTCGATGGCTCAGTTGGATGCGCATCCGACTGAAGATAGGAGGTGGCAGGTTCGACTCCCACCGGGTCTGCAACATTCTTTTGTGGAGATTGAAAATATTTTCTACAGTTATTCTCTCCCTTCCGCTGATTTAAGAAGGGCAGTTGTCAGTTTCTGGCGAAAGAATGTGCTCAATACTGGTTAACTGCTTAGAGGACTAAGCCTGCTCAGTAAAAGTGTGGTTTGGTAAATTGACCGCGCATGACATGACCGCATAGGGTTGACTGGGCCATAAAACTTTAAAACAAACAAAAACTTGTTAAGATGGCACATTTGATGATAATTTGGGGATAACTTTCTCCATTTCTCCCTAAAAACATATGTTATGGGTCCTCATTAAAAGTGCCTCAGTGAGATAACTCTAATGAGTCAATATATGTTTTTATGCAGAAATAAGTATATGTTTTTATGCAGAAATAAGAAAAATAATTCTGGGGAGTATTTGATGATGATTCTGGGATAATTTTCTCCAGATCTCCCTGAAAACATAAGTACTCATTAGAAGCACCTTAGCAGTCCACCGAATTTTAATTTTTGATGCTTTACAATAATATTGTGAAAATATCAGAAGTTTTGAACATATGGAACCTCAAGTTTTGCATAATTTGCAGCCATTAATACTATGGGAACATTGAAAATATTGTAATTTCTTAAAATCAATGAATAAAACTTGTGGTGTATAAGTAGGTATGACAAATGGCTTTGCTTTGAATACTAACAAAATTGTGCGAATTTACTTCTTCTGATTAAAGTACCATGCAAAAAACTCTGAAAGATGTCCAAAGCAGAGTAGACCCTGATCAGAGAAGCATCCAGGGCCCAGTTGTTCAAAGCATCGTTAGCTAAATGAGCTTGTTAGTGGTCAAAATGTTAACTGCTGTAGTAAGTACAGCATCTAATTCACTTTTTTTTTTTGCTGAAAAAATGTGAGTAGCTTTTGCAAATGCTTTGCAAAAGCTACTCACATTTTTTCAGCAAAAATATTAGTGTATATGCCATATTTAATGATCAAAGTTTTAACGATACATTAACTATCAACATCTTTAGTTTCAAACAACTGGGTCCAGGTGACCAAGTGGTTAGTGCTCTGTTCTTTGGATCACAGGGTCTTGGGTTCAAATTCCATTGTAGGCAGAATTCAGCACATTACTGTACAAAGCTTTATTGCAAAGAGCCTTTGTGTTCACCCTTTGATAGTCTTGACATGACTTAAATAATGTTGAAAAGGGACATAAAACACCAAACCGTCAGTAAATCCTGATCAGGGCCCAGTTGTTCAAAACTAACGATGTCGTTAGTTAACGTATCATTAAATATGGCATATATGCTACTATTTTTGCTGAAAAAATGTGAGTAGCTTTTGCATTTGCAAAAGCTACTCACATTTTTTCAGCAAATAATGTGAATTAGATAATTATTGTACTTACTAGAGAAATTAACAATTTGACCACTAACAAGCTTGTTAAGCTAACGACACTTTGAACAACTGGGCCCTGATTGTTTGGGTGAACACCCTGGTCTGTGACTACATTGTCATAAGTTTTGTTGACAGTTTTGAAAGCTACAAAAAGAAGAGAACTGTACAGCTGTAAGATACAAAGGGAAATAACTTTTGCAGGCTGGAAGTTGCCTCCCCACTATTTGTCACGCCTTGGAAATGGGGACTACTGTTAAAGGAAAGAATTGGCTTCCTGGCCGAGCCAATTGTTTCCTTTAAAAGAAGCTCCCAGTGAGAAGGGAGGAAAATATTTCCATGTCAGGAGTTATTTTCCTTGGGGTATCCAGTCAGCTTAACTTGAAGTTTGGTTGTTTTCATTCCAGGTGTTTAACCTTGGTCCTGGAACTGTGGAAGCCTCAGAGATAACCATAAGATGGCCGTATGAATTAGCGAGCGCATATCCTCATGGCAAACATCTTCTCTACCTGATGCAGCCCCCTCAGGTAAGTCTCCTCAATAATGACTTAAATTATGTTAAAAGGTATGTAAAACAGCAAATCATTATCAGTCTCGTGTAAGAATTCAGCCATGTCTTGAGAGTTTCACATTATTAGGGGAATCGCTCTGTACAAAGTTACCCCTTGCCATATTAACCCTAAATACGGTAAATGTCCTAAAATTTCAAACACTTTATTCCATACTTTTTTTTGGCCTAAATTTTGCTTTTTATACAGTTGTTGAAAATACTTAGTGGAATGGCAAAAATGTAGGCCCTGATCAGACTGCAGTCTGTTATGGATCCACACTGCATATTCATTTTTGTCAGAACGTTTGGTGTATGGAATTTTAGGACATTTAATGTATTCAGACAGACAGGCCTGAGCAAACAGTGTAGACCAAGATCAGATGCTGCAGAATGTGGCATCTGATTAGATCTACACTGTTTGCCACTCACCCAGCAATTTGCCATTCACATAGCAATTTTAACCCTTGTCCTGTGGAATAAATTAAGATGCCACACCCACTTCTAATTTTCAGCCAATCAGATTACTTAATTCGGATTGCTGCTATAAATTCACATACTTAATGGCAAACAGTGCTTCTTCAGAATCCAACTGATCTGGATCTACACTGTTTGCAAAGGCAGGGGATATCCAGGTTCAGCAGGACATGGGTTAACATATTCAGAGGTAATAAAATGGACTTGATAAAGAGTGTATGAAGTACAGCTAAATGGTGTGAATATTTAGGGTAAATACCCTATCACAAATTTATCAGGGCCCAGTTGTTCAAAGCTAAAGACATTGTTAGTTTACGATTCATTAAAATTTACATCAAGTGATATGCAAATATGCTGAAATTTTTTGCTGAAAAAATGTGAGTAGCTTTTGCAGCGCAAAAGCTACTCACATTTTTTAGCAAAAAATGTCAGAATATTGTGTATTGAATCGGCTAAAATAGTTAAGGAAATGACCCTTAACGAGCTCGTTAAGCTAACAACGCTTTGAACAACTGGGCCTGATTTATCCAAAATGTTCCATGAAAATGAAATTTTTAGGCAAAGTGGGGTTGTAAGTACGAAGTGATGATCATAAGTCATACTGAGAGTACAGATGTTGTTTTTGATATTTTAGGTACCAAATGGTGATCACAACTCATACTGAGACAGTGCAGATGTTGTTTTTGATATTTTAGGTACCAAGTGGTGATCACAACTCATACTGAGACAGTGCAGATGTTGTTTTTGATATTTTAGGTACCAAATGGTGATCACAACTCATACTGAGACAGTGCAGATGTTGTTTATGATATTTTAGGTACCAAGTGGTGATCACAACTCATACTGAGACAGTGCAGATGTTGTTTTTGATATTTTAGGTACCAAGTGGTGATCACAACTCATACTGAGACAGTGCAGATATTGTTTATGATATTTTAGGTACCAAGTGGTGATCACAACTCATACTGAGACAGTGCAGATGTTGTTTATGATATTTTAGGTACCAAGTGGTGATCACAACTCATACTGAGACAGTGCAGATGTTGTTTTTGATATTTTAGGTACCAAGTGGTGATCACAACTCATACTGAGACAGTGCAGATGTTGTTTTTGATATTTTAGGTACCAAGTGGTGATCACAACTCATACTGAGACAGTGCAGATATTGTTTATGATATTTTAGGTACCAAGTGGTGATCACAACTCATACTGAGACAGTGCAGATGTTGTTTTTGATATTTTAGGTACCAAGTGGTGATCACAACTCATACTGAGACAGTGCAGATGTTGTTTATGATATTTTAGGTACCAAGTGGTGATCACAACTCATACTGAGACAGTGCAGATGTTGTTTTTGATATTTTAGGTACCAAGTGGTGATCACAACTCATACTGAGACAGTGCAGATGTTGTTTTTGATATTTTAGGTACCAAGTGGTGATCACAACTCATACTGAGACAGTGCAGATGTTGTTTTTGATATTTTAGGTACCAAGTGGTGATCACAACTCATACTGAGACAGTGCAGATATTGTTTATGATATTTTAGGTACCAAGTGGTGATCATCATTCATACTGAGACAGTGCAGATGTTATGATATTTTAGGTACCAAGTGGTGATCATAATTCATACTGAGACAGTGCAGATGTTGTTTTTGATATTTTAAGTACCAAGTGGTGGTCATAATTCATACTGAGACAGTGCAGATGTCATTTTTATGCCCCCACCTGCCTTTGGCAGGAGTGGGGCATATAGCGTTTCACTGTGATGTTACGTCCATACGTGTGTAGGTGCGTATGTCACGTTCGTAACCTGGTTCAAGTTTACCTGCAAGTTTAGGTGCAAATTTACATCCGCATTTCTCTTGCAGCTAATAACTTTTATACCTTCTGGGCTAGAAAGTTGAAACTTTGTATGACACTTACCTACATCAAGACCTTTTAATGTATGGTACCGTTGCCCCAGGGTCATGCCCCTCGGCAGGGCTAGGGCTGGGGCGGGGGCATCTGTGTACTGTGGACACATTTCTAGTTTTATATTTTAGGTACTAAGTGGTGATCATAATTCTTTTTTATCTTTCTTAAGGAATCTGTAGTTTTATTCTGTAATTTCCCATTACAAAACACCTTTTGAGATCTTGATAATCTCAAAAGGTTCTCCAGTCCTTTCTTATTTCGTCATTCTTGCCATATATTTATATGTGCACCTCACTCATATTCTTAATCACTCTATGACAGTCTGGAGCCTGTCTTAAAGAAAAAATATAATAAAAAAATGTTGAAAGACCTTTACAATTTTTTTTGTGGTGCACCTCTCTCACCTCCAATCACACTATAATTTTATGGCAGGTTACAGAAAGAAATATTCAGGTTTTAATAAAAAATTTTTGAGCATTGTTATTAGATGTATTTACACCATTATCTCTCCATACAATGATCAGCATCAGAGTTACAAAGTTTAACTCAATTTTTTTATTAGCTATATATCTCTGTGCATTATATTGAGGTTTTTTTTTGTTTTTTTAGCTCACCTGAGCTCTGCTCAGGATGAGCTATTGTGATCATTTTTCGTCTGTCGTCCGTCCGTCCGTTAACATTTTCAAACGACTTCTCTGAAGCCACTGAGCCAATTTTGCTCAAATTTCATATGGAGCCTCCTTAGGTTGGGGGAACGAAAAATTGCTAAAATGGTCATGGTCCCTTGACCAAGATGGCCGCCATGCCCATATATAGTAAAAACCTTTAAAAATCATCTTCTCCAGAACCGAGGATGCCTTGGGGCTGAATCTTTGCACAAATCATCAGGGACGAGAGGTCTACCAAAGTTGCTTAAATAATTGTTGTACATTGAAGTTTGACCTTTTTACGGCGAGGTCAAGTTTGCTTCCCTATGCACTTGTATGGGCACCATACATTTATATGGGAAAACTGTTGAGAATTTCAAACGACCTCCTCTGAAGCCTCTGGGCCAATGTTGCTCAAATTTCATGTGGAGCCTCCTTAGTTTAGGGGAACGAAAGATTGCTAAAATGGTCACGGTCCATTTACCAAGATGGCTGCCATGCCCATATATGGTAAAACCCTTTAAAAATCTTCTTCTCCAGAACCAAGGATGCCTTGGGGATGAATCTTTGCACAAATCATCAGGGACGGGAGGCCTACCAAAGTTGCTAAAATGATGGCCGTACAGTGATATTTGACATTTTTACGGCAAGGTCAAATTTGCTTCCCTATGCATTTGTATGGGCACCATACATTTGTATGGGAAAAATGTTGAGAATTTCAAATGACTTCTCCTCTGAAGCCTCTGGGCCAATGTTGCTCAAATTTCATGTGGAGCCTCCTTAGGTTGGAGGAACGAAAGATTGCTAAAATGGTCGCGGTCCATTGACCAAGATGGCTGCCATACCCATATATGGTAAAAACCTTTAAAAATCTTCTTCTCCAGAACCAAATAAGCCCTTTGACCTTACCTTTGCACAAATCCTCAGAGGCAGGAGATCTACCAAAATTGCTAAAATGAAGGTCCTACATTGACATTTGACCTTTTTACAGCAAGTTCAAATTTGCTTCCCATGCATTTGCATGGGCCCTATACATTTGTATGGGAAAAAATGTTGAGAATTCATATTTTGGACATCTTCTCTATAATCCCGTTGAATTGAAACTTGATGATGAGCATTAGCACGCTAATGAGACACAAAATAGCTAAATGAGCCGATAGAAAAATCCAAGATGGCCACCACAGCCGCCATCTTGGAATACAAATCTTAGGTCTCTTTGAGCGGAAACTTGCTCTGTAGCAACAGGATGACTTCTTGATCGAAACAAGCTAAAATTGTGCCGATCGAAAATCCAGGATGGCTGCAATGGTTCTGCTTCATTGAACAAGATGGTCGCCAGAGCTGAAAAATAGAAAATCTTCAAACGACATCTCGTTCTTGGCCAATGGCCAGACTTCAAAATATTTGCACAGAAGTATTCCACCAATGGCCCTCAACCAAAATTACTAAAATGACTCCACTTGGCTGAACAAAATGGCGGCCAGAGCTAAAAATAGAAAAACCTTTAAAAGATATCTCCTCCCCAGCCAGTGTTCTAATTTCAAAGTAATTTCACAGAAGTGTTCCTCTTATGGCCCTATACCAAAATTGCTAAAAAAGTTCTGCTCGGCTGAACAAAATGGCCGCCAGAGCTAAAAATAGAAAAAAAAAACCTTTAAACATCTCCTCCTTGGCCAGTGGCCTGATTTCAAAATGATTTCACAGAAATGATCCTCTTATCCCCTTGTACCAGAATTGCCAAAATGGTTCTGCTCTGCTGAAAAAATGGACACCAGAGCTAAAAATAGAAAAACAACCAACTTTAAACGATATCTCCGTTTCCAGTGGCAAGATTTCAAAATAATTTCGCATCATTGTTCCTCTTATGCCCCTTTGCCAAAATTGCGAAAATGGTTCTGCTCTGCTGAACGAAATGGTTGCCAGAGCTTGAAATAGAAAAAAAAAACCTTTAAAGGACAGGATAAGTAGATGAACCAAATGACTTTTTTTTACTTGTGACATTTTGAAAATTTCAGCATTTTAACCTTGTAAACAAAATATCTCAAAAACTGTTTAAGCCATTGCCTTGTCATAAGAGTATTGGAAAAATGTTGCATGCCATCTGCATATCTGCAGTGGCAGTTTCACTCAGGTGAGCGAGGTCTGGCCCGTGGGCCTCTTGTTTTATCATTGCATACGTTCTGAGGCTGTCTTCCAAAATATCGAGAAATTCTGATGTAATCGCACTGCTATACTTATACAATACATATAGTGTCATAATATTTAGATTCCCACATTTTGGCCTGGCAACCATGTCCAACTCAAGGTGTGTGTGTGGGGGGGGGGGGGGGGTGGGTGGGGGGGGGAAGGGAAAGGGTGGTAGGTGGGTTTGAGTGAGGTCGGGTTGCTGCTTGCACCATTACAGTTAGTTGTTATATTTATTCATTTAATCTAGAGTATTCTAATAGCTGTGGGTGATATTTTTTCATATTTATATATCATTTATTAATAACTGATATGGACTGCATTCTTCCCGAAATGTATCAAACACATTACTTTTGGACGCCATATATTGGTGCACTTTATGCATGAAGTTCAGTTGCTTTTTAAAAGAATTGAGAAACTAAGATCGCTGTTTACAGCATGATACATATATGTAATATTTAGCATAAAATATAATGAACTTGATAGCTTTAGGATAAACATGCTCCCCCATTTACCAAACATGAAAAACTCCACTGTAACAATGTAATTCGAGTCATAAGACTTTAACCTTTTAAGTAACACTTTGATAAAATGTTTGGTGCATTTACATAGCCATAGCAAATGTATTATAGTTTCATTATTTTGTCCACAGAAGGAACATATTGCATTGTTTCTCAGTGTCATTTTATAATGAAGTTTATTAGTAACTAATATATTATGATTAATGCTGACCTGAAACCAAACCAGTGCTGGGTATTTTGTAATAGTGAAGGGGAAGCTATATACACCACAACCTCTTTATAACACTATTGTCGGGGTCCAAAGCATAAACCGTGTTAGTTAAACAACCGTGTTATATCCAAACAAAAATGTATAGATTATATTGAAAAATGACCATTTATGGTCATTTTTCAATATAATCTATACATTTTTTGGGATCCATCTTTGAACCGTGTTGTATCCAAAACCGTGTTATAATGAACCGTGTTATAAGGAGGTTGTAGTGTATCTGTTTCAAGTCTTCTTGCGAAAAACTGTATACCTTGTTCTAGGAAGTTTTACTTATTAGCACTTTTTATTTTCATTTAAAATGTCATATGTTACTTTTGATCAATTATGTTGTTGTATTAAAGGTAAAACATTGTGATCATAATTCATACTGAGAGTGCAGATGTTGTTTTTGATATTTTAGGTACTAAGTGGTGATCATCATTCATACTCAAAGTGCAGATGTTGTTTTTGATATTGTAGGTACTAAGTGGTGATCATAATTCATACTGAAAGTGCAGATGTTGTTTTTGGTATTGTAGGTACTAAGTGGTGATCATAATTCATACTGAAAGTGCAGATGTTGTTTTTGATATTTTAGGTACTAAGTGGTGATCATAATTCATACTGAGAGTGCAGATGTTGTTTTTGATATTGTAGATACTAAGTGGTGATAATCATTCATACTCAAAGTGCAGATGTTGTTTTTGATATTGTAGGTACTAAGTAGTAATCATAATTCATACTGAAAGTGCAGATGTTGTTTTTGATATTGTAGGTACTAAGTGGTGATGCTGTTTGCTTTGACCAGCCCGATATCATAAATCCAGCTAATATACAAGTAAGTACCAATATAGCGTGAGGTGATCCTGAGCCTGCTGTTGGAAAACTAATGTGAACAGTGAAGACTCAGCCAATCTAGTTATCTGTGCAGTCTTTCCATACTGTTAGTCATAACTATTTGCAGCAAAAATATCAACTATACTGTCAGAGCAGATTGCAGATTCTCTATTCACTGCTTGCATTCATAGTATTGCTGGCCTTCCTTCTGAAGGCTTCATTTATAAGCTGTTTTTCTTACTAAATGTATAGGCTTAACTTATAAGATGTGTTATTAATGAGTGACAAGCTTCCAGGATTGATTAAAACACTGATCAAAGCTTAAAGGGGACTGGATACACTTAGTAGATTTTCTGCCATTTTTTCTCAAGGGATACAACTTTTATGTTTGCCCTCCTGTACACCAAGACTTTTCTGGAAAAGGGCTCAGCTCTAAAAGGAAAGAATTTGCTCCCAAGGGGAGCAAATTCTTTCCTTTTAGAGTAGAGCCCTGTTCAGAAGAGAGACAAAAAAATTTTAACAGTTGTTTTCCCTGAAAGTGTATCCATTTCCCTTAAAAACTGAGAATGGTTATAAAATGAAGTTTAGGGCAAGGTAGCTTTTCAGCAATTTTTGGGACTGATGTGCTATGCAAGTTACTCCAGAAATAGTGTTATGTAGCAATCAGGCAATACCATATTTGGCAATATAGCAATACCATATATGGCAATCTGGCAATACCATATTTGGCAATATAGCAATACCATATGTGACAATCTGACAATACCATATTTGGCAATATAGCAGTACCATATATGACAATCTGTCAATACCATATTTGGCAGTATAACAATATCATAGATGGCAATCTGGCAATACCATATTTGGGAATATAGCAATACCATATACAACAATTTGGCAATACCATATTTGGCAATATAGCAGTACCATATATGACAATCTGGCATTACCATATTTGGCAATATAGCAATACCATATATGACAATCTGGCAATACCATATTTGTCAATATAGCAGTACCATATATGACAATCTGGCAATACCTTATTTGGCAATATAGCAATACCATATATGACAATCTGGCAATACCATATTTGGCATTATAGCAGTACCATATATGACAATCTGGCAATACCATATTTGGCAGTATAGCAATACCATATGTGACAGTCTTGCAATACCATATGTGGCCATCTGGCAATACCATTTGTGGCACTCTGGCAGTGCTATATGAGGCAATATGGCAATACCATATGTGAATATGGTAATACCATATGTGACTGTCTGGCAATACTCTGGCAGGACCATATGTTGCAAGTTGGCAGTACTATATTTATCATAAATATTGGGATAGACAGGCATGAGTGAACAGTGCAGAATGTGGCATCTAATCTGCACTGTTGGCCACTCATCTGCCATTCTTACGCACATCAGCAGAAGTGTAAAATGCACTTTTTCAAAGGTTAGGACAAGTATGATAAGGAGTGGTTATGTCCCATTTTAACTTCATAATACATTAACCTATAGATAATGTGCTATTCTATTCTGTTTTCACACCTTCCACAGAAAAAACGACCTTTCAGTCGTTAATTAAAGTCTTAAACCAGAAGGTCCCTTAGGCAGTTACCTGTGTGACGTAACTCTTCCTGCTCAATTGACCACGTGTCAGTTTCTTTTCTGTGGACAAAGAAATTCAAAAAGGATTATTTACCTGTGATAGAAATTTGGATTATTTCTTTCCTCACGGATAAATTTATGTATCCTTGTGTTTCTTTTGTTTATTTATCACTCCTTTCACTTTCTGTGTTATTATTTAAAATTTTAAATTTTCGATTTCATGTATTTTTGACTGTTTTTTTTTTCCACATGCGTTTTGGCGACTCTCGCTATTCGGCACAACGCTCGTGCGCGATCGGTTCGATAGTCGTGTTTATATATGCAGAATATTTTTGTTCTTTTCGTTCCAGGTTATTCAGCAATTACGATATGTTTTTCCTGGACTTTTGTATGCAGAGATCTTCAGTTGGCTAAAGATTCTCATGGTGGAGAAGCTGATTGTAAAGAACTTGTCAACCCTTGATGGGTTATAAGACAATTCTTTACTGATGGGAGCCCCACCCCATATGGCTATACTGCCGGGGTAAGACCCATCAAGGTGGCATCTTTGGGTACTTAGTATCCTATAAAGTCTAAGTCCACCAGTCACCAGTCATCCAGTCACCAGTCACCAGTCAACCAGGCACCAGTCAATCAGCTTCACCAGTCACCAGTCAATCAGGTGCCAGTCAACCAGGCACCAGTCACCAGTCATCCAGGTGCCAGTCAACCAGGCACCAGTCACCAGTCACCCAGTCACCAGTCACCAGTCACCCAGTCACCAGTCACCAGTCACCGATCAACCAGGCACCAGTCAACTAGTCTCCAGTCAATAATTTAATTATTTTCTGGAAAGACTTAGTTTCTGACATATTTCACCGGACAAAATAGTCACGTATACTAACTTCCGGTCATTATGTCTAATTTTTAAAAAAAAAATTTTTTCACTGGGCAAAGTATCAGTAATATTTCTGATACTTATACCCGGTCATATTATTATATTATTTCTGATTTTTCACCAGGCAAACTTTTACAGAAAGTGTCTGGTCAATTTTTGCCTAATAATTAATTATCTTCGGGAAAAAGTTTCGAATACTTGTGCCCGCTCAGTTTTCATATATAATCTCCCTTTTTCATCGGACTAGAGTTACGAATACTACTATCCGATCAATTTGTCAAATTACTTGTAACTTTACCGGGCAACAGTTACGAATATTAGTGTCCGGTCATTGTGTCGGGTAACTAGTGTCAAAATAATGATTACTAATTCCCGAGCAATCTATTATCGTTCATAGAGCTCCATTCACGTTTAAGTCAATGGATATAGGTTATTAAGTGAAATACATAATAACTTTTTATACAAAAAAATTCTGTACAGTCTTTCCCAAATCAGACTAGAATTTTTAATATTCCATTGACTTATTATAGGTGTGTAATTCCATTAATATTTTAAATTAACTTATGTTTTATCTCTTTTATCCGCTAGAAAGAGTTAAACTTCCGACTATAACAAAATTCTTACCGGGCAGCAGTTCGTAGACTAGTGCCAGGTCATTCAAATGATGTTTTATCTCTTTAATTCGCTAGAAAGCGGTTAAATTCCGGCTCTAACGAAAATTTCATCGGGAGGCACTTCGTAGAGTAGTGCCAGGTCATTCTAACGAAATTCCACCGGGCAGTAGTTTCGTAGACTTTGTGTCGGATTACTAGTGTGCGAGTAGTAGTCACTAGTACTCGCTCAACATATATTCATTTATAACCATTATAGACATGTATAGTCTTGGATTATAGGTTATTGAATGACAGCGATGGGTTCTAATACCTAGTAGCCATTTATATTGTTGAATTCTGTCCAGTCACTTTTGAACTTGACTTAAATTCTATATATATATTTATTATTGAAAATGAATTAAGAATTATCGGTTACGATCAAATTCGCAATTCATTCACTAAGTGTAGAAGATACTTCCAGCTATAATTATATCTCTTTTATTACAAAGAGATTAACTTCTTACATATTCACCTTATTCGGCTCTAGGGCAAAGGTGAACTATAAAACTATCGTTATTTATAAGAAGAAAAATATACACGAAATATAAAAAATTTTCTTCTTTCCTCCCCTGTTTTTTTTCTTCTACATGCTCCGATATGTAATCAGCATGTAATCTAAGGAGTAAATTGACAAGAAAGTAGCAATCGATCTTTTCTACTTTCTATTAATTTTTCATTCTTAAGGTATCGGAAATTTACACCAACCAGATAAATAAATTAACAGTTTATTTATTTATTCGCTACCTCTCTAGATTACTACGATTTAAAATTCTAGTTGAGGTACATATTTTCCTTTTGCCTTTTCTACATGGAAAATAGTTGATCCGATAAGCTATTATTCTATTTTATACTATCTTTTGATTGATTATATTAGAGTCTAGGTCAGTCGTGCTCTGTCTAAACTCTGCTATAGAATAATAAATAAGAAAAAAATCTTATATTTAGGCATAGATATAATTCGATACGTTCTTTACTTTGCCTGTTTTATTTTTTCTTCTGGATCATTTAAGACTACGATAGCAATATACCAGATATTTTTGCCTCAGTAAGAATCTATTACGCTGAAGATTCTTCATATTGGAATCATAATTTTATTATGATTATAATTCTAGACCCAATTAATCCTCGTATATTATAGGTCTACTTTATCTTATTGAGGAATAGTTTTGCTTCGACTAGCTCTATACCTCTAATATTTTATTTATAACTAGAGTCCATGTCAATCAAAATTTTCTTGCACTTTGGTATTGACAATGGATACATATTTAGTAAAGGCATTAATTATTCAGTACGTGACAGATTATTATTGCCTAAATTAGATTTTATATACAATACTTTCCTTTTGATATTTTGTTTTATTGACTTTGTAACTATTCAGAAACTGCTAAAGTCAATCATTTCCTTCCTCTAAACTTACCGAAGCTCTAGATTATGTTGATATATATTTTTGATATATGCTTAGAGGTTAATTAACGAGAGTTTACCTCATAATAGCAGATATTATTATAATTATATTAATCAATCTATAGTCTAGGCTTAGACAAAAGGGAAAACATCCTTAATTATTAGTATACGAGCCGGTAAAGAATTAAGACACTCTTAATTATCTCTTTACCCCTCCTTTATGTTTACATTCGTTAAAGGGATAATAGTAATTCTCGCTAAGAGTTCAAGTTCAGTTTGCGAATAATGCAAAGATTAATATCTTGATTTCCAGTCCGCATCAAAAATGGTCTATATATATAGATAAATATCTTTCCGAAACTGGATATTTATTTATTTTTTCCACACAATAAGTCATTTCAAGATGTCGATGATTTTGAAGTGCACTGCTTCAATTTATAATATAAAATATGTTTATATTAACTTCACAACTTAGTAAGTGCTGCACCTACGTTCCTGGTCAGATCTTACTTTTGTGATACGTTTTTGAACATACTGAAAGTTTTCTCCGATTATACATTCGGTAAATAAACTTTCGAGTAGTATTTATGCTTTTAAACATTCAGATTATTTGATAATTGTTGGAGATAATATATTATTCCGATATTTATATATCTATCTTCATTATTTATCTTTCTCATCTTACTTTTAAATTAGATTGACCTTCTCGCTACGTTCCAGGTTTAAATCTAGCTAACATTGTGGAACAGTCACTTTTTTATTTCCTAAACAATATTTTAACATTTTTCTCAGTATTCAGAGCATAACGACTTCATGAATACTTGAAAATAATTCAATTCTACGCTTGTTAAACTAAGCCTAAAACAAGCCCTAGTTTTTTTGAATGGATATTATCCTTCGATTCAGTTCATGGAGATACATCCTTTTAGATCCCATTATCTCTATTTCAATCATTCAAAATTCTAATGACTAAGTACTCCTTTTCTACGTACGAATACAGAATATCGAGTCACTGTTGCTGCATATTGGTTAAAGATTAAATAAATTTTATCTTAAACCTATATGACGTTTAATTAATTATTATCTCTTTCATATACATTTTTTTACCCTTCCGTCAGGGATCGCGGTAATAATATTATTACTCTCTATGGTTTACACATAGATCTCGAGAGTATATATATGTATTTTCTTCCTGAACTCATTTGCGATTACGTAATTTGATATTTCAGGAATTACCAATTATGCAGACATAGATTTTATTCTATTAATATTCAATTCTAAAAAATTTGATTGAATGTTTATCTTTAAAATTTCCGGGCAGTAATTTTATAGAGAGTTATATGTTTAATAATTCTTTGCTTAAATAATAGTTACGCTTAACCTATGATTTATAGCGGGAATTTTGTTCAGTAGTATAATTTTTATTTAGTATTAATATATTTCTTACTATTCTAAAATATGCGTATAGAATAGTAATACTATCTCTTAACTTTTAAATTAAGTGTTTTTTGAGATTAATAATCAGTATTATTGTATAATCTTTCTTCAGAGATTATCACACTATTACTTTTTCTCTGAGTCCTTCTCTTTTTATGAACATTTTGATTCGTATCAAAGTGGATTTTTAACATTTCTTGATTTCCATGATTATTTACTCAGGAGTACTTTTCATGGCAATCTTCTGGTATAGAAAGATTCTATCCAGCTTATTTATTATTGTTTAATCTTATCAATACGGTAAGATTTAGCCAAACTATGACCGTCATACAGTTTGCTGCGATCAACCTTATTCTTATCTCTCTTATTCTCTGTCAAACTCTTTAGTTATGATGTTGACAGTTTATTCTTTATTTTTTTTGTCAGGACATCAAACGCCTTTATATGTCTATGACAAAACTAATTATCAATGGTTTAGGTTGTTTTTTCTTCCCAGCAGTTATATGCAAACTCTGTATTATTTTATTGCTTGACTAAAAATTCGTTATACAATTAGTCTAGCAATAGTTTTAACCATTATGTTTGTCTATACTTTTTTTCTTCTGATGGATAACTTAGTTATAGTTAAGTTAACTCCATCTACTTTTATTATCTCCCCTTCTTTAATTTGATCAAGGGAAATAATTACACATTATGGTTATTTTAAGTCTGTGTCTGTTCATCGGAAACTGTCCTGTCGCTCCAATTAACAGAATTTAATTAGTTTATAATTCTAATAGCTTAGACTATTACAATTACATAGCTTCACATATCTAGAATTTTATCCAAAATATCTACATATGTCAGTTATCAATAGGAAACTCCACCGAGTAGACTTTTCCTTATTTATTCAAGATCCTACATAGACTACTTACAGTGTATGGTCTTGGCATTTTGTTTTACAAATTTTGTTTTCAAAATTTTTCTATATTCCTAGCTTACTTTGCGATGGAATATTTATGTTATGTCTCAATGACTCCCTTTTCTTTTTGAAGCCAATTGTTGTTTCCCAAAAAGAAAAAAAGAGGGGGGGGGGGCAATGTTAGGTCTCTGAGACTTAAGAACTGGCTTCCTCTAGAGTCTACTAATATATATAAGGTTGTTAGATCATAACACCTTAAAGGTATGCTATTTTGTAAATCTAGATCATTCTTTCTATTAAATATAGAATTAGAATGTATCTGATTCCTTTGAGTTTCCTGAGTCTTAACCAGAAGTGGTGAGATATTATTGGTGTTAGAATTAGGAGAGCACCTCCCTCCTATTCTGCAAATTCTAGCACATTATCTATAGGTTAATGTATTATGAAGTTAAAATGAAGTTTTTTAAAAGTAAAACATATTTTAACGAGTAATACTTAACCTATAGATAATCAATTATCTCCCTCCGCCCACCCTCGCTTATCTCTCCTAATTGTGTCTATTGTTTTACACATAAAAGAAACTGACACGTGGTCAATTGAGCGGGAAGAGTTACGTCACACAGGTAACTGCCTAAGGGACCTTCTGGTTTAAGACTTTAATTAACGACTGAAAGGTCGTTTTTTCTGTGGAAGGTGTGAAAACAGAATAGAATAGCACATTATCTATAGGTTAAGTATTACTCGTTAAAATATGTTTTACTTTTAAAAAACTTCATATTTAGGGTAAATTATCAAAATATGGTATATACACATTGAGCGAAAATCTCTGAAAAATGCTATTGCCATGTCATTGTCCCCAGGAGACATGGTCAAGATGGCTATGATACAGATCAGATTCACTACTGTTGTATTATCTTAACCATTAAAAGTGTTTATCAGCAAAAGTGCAGCAGATGACATTTTGAATTTATCTTTTTCATTTATTTTTCTTTTTTTCTTTTTTTTTTTTTTTTTTGTACTTTTAAAAAAATAATAAGCCTTAATATTTCATGTGAATCAGCTGACTGGCAGACGGTTTACATGAAATGCCAAGTCTTATTTACTCTGAAAAATGATAGAAATAAATTAATAATTTGTCTGCTACAAATTTGCTGAGTGCTTTAAGGGTAAAGATGGTCTTAATGGTTAAAATGCTCTTTCATATATTGTTTCTTTATATAGGCAACTGCCTTTCAAAAATGATTAAAACCTATTTACCATAATTACTCTAAATATCCAACACCATAACTCCTTGGTGTACTTTTCCTTAACCCATTTATGCCTAGTGGACTTTTCAACTCAAGTGTTTGGACAAATCCATTGTCAAAGAAGGGGTGTGTGGTTTTTATTATTACCATGTTTTATAGAAATTCCTTATTTAATGCAAACAGTGTAGACCCAGATCAGATGCTGCATTCTGGGGATTTGATCTGGGTCTACACTGTTTGCCAATGTCCCTTTTATAGGACGCTAGGCATAAATCCATTAACTTAGTAAAATATTTGGTGATAGAGCTGGAGGAATGGCAAATAGTTCAGACTCTGATCAGACAGGTTGATCAGGGTCAACACTGTTTGCTCAGACCTATCCATCAGAATATTTAGGGTAAATATGATATATGAGTATTAATCAGTTCAAATCTCACTTCATGACCTTTTTCCTGCACAAAGCATGGTTGCTTGAGAGATGTTATATCTTAAGTTTAGAACATGCCTTAAAACCTTTGACAGTAAGAACAGGAGCTAGTAACATTCAAGGGATTCTTTTCTTTTCACTACCATTGATGTTGAGTGCCATGTGGCATCCCTAAATTTCTCTTTCCTGTCCTTTGGAATGGAGAAGCCTATTTTGAATGATTCGAAACTAGAACAACACTGAGTCTGCTGTTATGATTTTCTTTAATCAAGGATTACTTCACTCAGAACTCATCATGAAAACATGCCTATTCAAATTTACTGAACATTTTACCACAAAAAAAAATGAAAATTTTCAGATAAAAAAATCTGATTTTTCATATTTTTGCTCAAAACATAGATTGTGTTTTTGAGCAGAAATAAGAAAAATAATGTATACCCCTGTAAACCCCAGTTTTACTATATAAAAGTGGGGTTTAAGGGGGTCAAAATTATCTAGGCATGTTTTGGTGATGTATTCACCTTTACTGCAGCCAGTCTTAAGAAGAATGGATACACTTTCAGTATTGTTATGCCTCCCTTAGGAAAAGGGTCTATTCTAAAAGAAATGAATTTAGTCCCACAGGGAGCAAATTCTTTCTTCTTAGAGAGGAATCCTTTTCTGAAAGAGCTTAGTGTGCAGGAGAGCGAACAGGAAGTCTCAAAAGTTCTCTCCTCAGAGAATGGCAAACAGTCTACCAGGAGAGCAAACAGAAGTTTCAAAAGTTCTCTCCTCAGAGAATGGCAAGCAATCTACCAGGAGAGCAAACAGGAAGTCACAAAAGTTGTATCCTCAGAGAATGGCAAGCAATCTACCAGGAGAGCAAACAGGAAGTCACAAAAGTTGTATCTCCCCAGAGAATGGCAAGCAATCTACCAGGAGAGAAACAAGAACTCACAAAAGTTGTCTATCCCCAGAGAATGGTGAGCAATCTACCAGTAGAGCAAACAGGAAGTCACAAAAGTTGTCTCTCCTCAGAGAATGGCAAACAATCTACCAGGAGAGTATATAGGAAGTGACAAACGTTGTATCTCCTCAGAGAATGGTGAGCAATCTACCAGGAGAGCAAACAAGAAGTCACAAAGATTGTCTCTCCTCAGAAAATGGCAAACAATCTACCAGTAGAGCAAACAGGAAGTCATAATTTTCTCTCCTCAAAGAATGGCAAACAATCTACCAGGGGAGCATATAGGAAGTGACAAACATATGTATCTCCTCAGAGAATGGTGAGCAATCTACCAGGAGAGGAAACAAGAAGTCACAAAAGTTGTCTCTCCTCAGAGAATGGCAAACAAATCTACCAGGAGAGTAAACAGGAAGTCACAAAAGTTGTCTCTCCTCAGAGAATGGCAAACAGTCTACCAGGAGAGTAAACAGGAAGTCACAAAAGTTGTATCTCCTCAGAGAATGGCAAACAATCTACCAGGAGAGCAAACAGTTGTCTCTCCTCAGAGAATGGCAAACAGTCTCTGCCAAGTGTATCCAGTCCACTTTAATGCAGTGTACTGGCCATAAAGTGTATTTCCATCTCTCATAGTGTGGTTTATACTTTCTGATCCTTTGGGATCAGTGAGCCGATTGTGAATAATTTTAAGATTGAATATTGCTCGTTGGTGCTAGGATGCATGAGCAGAGTTACAAGTTACATTACCATTCGGGAATAGACTCTGTTAAAGCAAAACTTGCTATTTTCAGTTTGTTTGATACATTTTATTGTTTTTGGAGGAAAAAGTCTCAGAAATTATTTATTAAGGTTAACCCTTAAACTGCCAATCACAACAATTGTCGTCTGCTTGTGATTTTAAAAGTCATTTTTGCAAACAGTGTCAACCCAGATCAGACTGCTCCTCTAGGAACAGTCTGATCAGGGTCCACACTGTTTGCCTGTATGCAAAAATAGGTTTGAAAAGTTTGCAAGAATATTCAACAGACGACATAAACAGATGCCATTTTCAGATGCAGGTTTTCTTGGCATTTTAAGGGGTACAGTAGGAAGGAAGAAATCTTACAAAACTGGTTATTTTCCTTGATTGGTTAAGTTAGATAATTAACGTGTGTTCATTATTGTTTACTGTCAGAAGTTTTAAGGCATCTACCATACCATATATACCCTAAGTAATAGGACAAACAGGCCTGAGGAAACAATGTCAGGGCACAGATCAGATATGGCTGAATGCTGAATTTCAGTCATTCATCATTTTAAGATGCATCAAAAAGTGGTTAAATGTACTTCAGATTTTAGGGCAACTATGCCACTTAGCCCAATCTAGTCTGGAGACCCCTAAAAGGATAATTGGCAAACAGTGCAGACCCAGATCAGATGCTGCAGAATGTGGCATCTGATCAGGGTCTCCACTGTTTGCAATTAGTTCAACCAATTTTCTCTAGGAATATCTAAATCACATAGCCAGATATACCTAAAATCAAAATTGGACTCTTCCAATATATAGTTTGAGGGAGTTCATGGGAGTTCATTCAGTCTGCAATGGGTTAAGGGGTTATAATGTCCTAATATTTAGGGTAAAATATAGCATTCTATCGAAAGAAAAGATAATTGTTACACTGAGTGACTGAAGTTGGAAGATTCCATCAAGATAGTCACTATTTGAGGCCGACATTTCACCTTTGTACGCTAAGCTAGCAGACAAAAAAATAATTGATAGGTTATTTTTAATTATTAAAATAAGGCTTGGCTTTTCTTTGAGATGCTTTGAAAATAAATGAAATAAAATGTTACATCCTGTTTTCAGAGAGAAATAACACAAAAAAGTAACTAATTTTGTCCTCTGCTAAAGGTCTGCTGTCACATTCACTCATTGTTCCCTCATTTCTGCCTGCTTCTGTATAAAATAATGTACCCAGTGTTACATGACTGATACAGAGATATGGGCTGATATGAGTTTAACTGATTATCTTCTTCTTCTTGCACTCAGTATAGTTCACATCCTGTCTTAATAAATGCATAGCTCTAGATAAACATTTTCTTACAGTCAAAAAGTATATATTTCTTATTTTTCCACAAAACATATGTTGTGGGTACTCATTAGAAGTGCCTCAGTGAGGCACTTCTAATGGGTACCCACAACATGTATTTTCATGGAGAAATAAAAAATAGAGGATCTTACATGAGTGGTCATTTCATATGAAATTTATGAAACAAGCTTTCGGCAAGTTTCATAAATTTCATATGAAATGACCATGAGTGTAAGATTCTGTTTATCTTATGACCATTTTCAATTGGATTTTATTGCCTTTAAAGTTGACAATTGTTCAACAGAAAATGCATGGTTGACATGGACATAGTCATGACGTTTCTTGTTCCTGCAAAACTGGTATGTAATTGTGGTCATACGATTTTTATGACTTGACATTATCCACTGATTAACAGTGATGTCATATGATAAAAATATTTACCTGATGCCTCCTTTTATCTAGGGCTATGTAAATGCATGCTGCCCCACATTATCTAGAACATTTATGCATTGTTACAAATTATCTGGACCAGGATGTCATTTAATTTATTTACCATATTTACTGTAAGTATTGCGACAGATAGGCAAACCGTGTAAACAATCGGGTGCAGCAGAACACTGTTTGACACTCATCGTGCAGTGCTACATCAGCTCATTACGAAAACACACCTATTCAAATAAATAGAAAATTTCACCTCCAAAAACCGAAAATTTTCAGGTAAAAACTCTGATATTTTTCATATTTCTGCTCAAAACATAGATTGTGGGTACTTGTTAGAACCGCCTCGGCGAGGCAGTTCTAACAAGTACCCACAATCTATGTTTTTGAGCAGAAATAAGAAAAATAATGTATACCCCTGTAAACTCCAGTTTTTATCGCACCTGCTTGTAGCAGGGTGCGATATAGGCGTCCGATTTTCTGTCCGTCCGTCCGTCCGTCTGTCAACATTTATGTCGACGTTCGACATTTATGTCAAAGTTAGTATTCTAATCAACTACAAGACTAAACAACCATCAAACCTTGCATGAAACATCTCCCTGACCTCCTGACTTTGCGACATAGGCGTCCGCTCTTCCGTATGTCTGTCCATTTGTCCGTCTGTCTGTCAACATTTATGTCGAAGTTCGACATTTATGTCAAAGTTAGTATTTTAATCAACTACAAGACTAAACAACCATCAAATCTTGCATGAAACATCTCCCTGACCTCCCATCTTTGCGACATAGGTGCCCACTTTTCCATTCGTCTGTCTGTTTGTCTGTCTGTTAACAGTTCTGTTATGTCGAAGTTCGACATTTATGTCAAAGTTAGTATTCTAATCAACTAAAAGACAAAACAGCCATCAAACCTTGTATGAAACATCTCCCTGACCTCCTGGCTTTGCGACATAGGTGCCCGCTTTTCCATTCGTCTGTCCGTTCGTCTGTCCGTCTGTCTGTTAACCGTTCTGTTATGTCGAAGTTGGACATTTACGTCAAAGTTAGTATTCTAATCAACTACAATTCTACAACAACCATCATACCTTGAATGACACAGCTCCCTGACCTCCTGACTTGGCAGGTATGTTGACCCAGTGACCTTGACCTATATTTTGCGCTCCATTGACATTGACACAATTTACGTTGACGTTCCAGATCTTCTCAACTATAAGGCGTACAACTACCAAACCTTGCATAATGCTTCTCCTAGATGTGCTGACTTGGCAGGTACCTTGACTCGGTGACCTTGACCTATATTTTGCGCTCCAGTGACTTTGACGTATTTTGCGTCGACGTTCGATATCTCCTCAACTTTAAGGCCTACAACCATCAAACCTCGCAAAGTGCTTCTTCTCAATGTACTGACTTGGCAGATACCTTGACCTGGTGACTTTGACCTATATTTTGCGCTCCAGTGACTTTGACATAATTTACGTCAACGTTCCAGATCTCCTCAAGTGTAAGACTCTAGCCACCAAACCTTGCATAGTGCTTCTCCTAGATGTACTGACTCGGCAGGTATCTTGACCCGGTGACCTTGACCTATATTTTGCGCTCCAGTGCCTTTTACACATTTTACGCCAACGTTCCATATCTCCTCAACTATAAGGCCTACAGCCATCGAACCTTGCATAGTGCTTCTCCTCAATGTACGGACTCTGCAGGGACCTTGACTGGGTGACCTTGACCTATATTTCGCGCTCCATTGACTTTTACACCTTTTACGTCACCTGTCCATATGTCCTCAACTGTAAGGCCTTCAACCACCAAACCTTATGTAGCACTTCTTCTCGATGTACTGACTCGGCAGGTACCTTGACCTGGTGACCTTGACCTATATTTTGCACTCCAGTGACTTTGACACATTTTATGTTGATGTTTGGTATCTCCTCAAATAGAAGACCTACAACCACTAAACCTTGTTAGTGCTTCACCTCATTGCAATGGCTTGGCAGGTACCTTGACCCGGTGACCTTGACCTATATTTGACACATTTTAAGTTGATGTTTGATAACTCCTCAACTATAAGGCCTACAACCACCATACCTTGCATTGTGCTTCTCCTTGATGTACTGAATTAACAGGTACCTTGACCCGTGACCTTGACCTATATTTCATGCTCCAGTGACTTTTATACATTTTACATCAACATTCCATTATCATTGGGCTGTATGATACGAAAAGTCAGTGCTGAAGATATAGCCATTAGAGGGAATGGGATTGGCCTGGAATATATGTGCCCCACAAGGCACTTTGTCTACATTTTTTTCAACCCAGTTTTCCAAGTAAGCACTGCTAAGAATGAAATAAACTTATTTAATAACCACGTTCTGATTGTGGCTCCTGTGACTTTTGCCCCAGCAGGTGCGATGACGCCTTCCACGGAATTCTTGTAATCAACTACAAGACTAAACAACCGTAAGACCTTGTATGAAACATCTCCCTGACCTCCCGACTTTACGACATAGGTGCCCACTTTTCCATTCGTCTGTCTGTTTGTCCGTCCGTCCGTCTGTCCGTCTGTTAACAGTTCTGTTATGTCGAAGTTCGACATTTATGTCAAAGTTAGTATTCTAATCAACTACAAGACTAAACAACCATCAAACCTTGTATGAAACATCTCCCTGACCTCCTGACTTTGCGACATAGGTGCCCGCTTTTCCATTCGTCTTCCGTTCATCCGTCTGTCTGTCTGTTAACAGTTCTGTTATGTCGAAGTTCGACATTTACGTCAAAGTTAGTATTCTAATCAACTACAATTCTACAACAACCATCATACCTTGCATGACACATCTCCCTGACCTCCTGACTTGGCAGGTATGTTGACCCAGTGACCTTGACCTATATTTTGCGCTCCAGTGACTTTGACATATTTTGCGTCGACGTTCGATATCTCCTCAACTATAAGGCCTAATACCATCAAACCTTGCAAAGTGCTTCTTCTCAATGTACTGACTTGTCAGATACCTTGACCTGGTGACCTTGACCTATATTTTGGCTGCAGTGACTTTGACATAATTTACGTCAATGTTCCAGATCTCCTCAAGTGTAAGACCTCTAGCCTTCAAACCTTGCATAGTGCTTCTCCTAGATGTACTGACTCGACAGGTATCTTGACCCGGTGACCTTGACCTATATTTTGCGCTCCAGTGCCTTTTACACATTTTATGTCAACGTTCAATATCTCCTCAACTACAAGGCCTACAACCATCAAACCTTGCATAGTGCTTCTTCTCAATGTACGGACTCCGCAGGTACCTTGACTGGGTGACCTTGACCTATATTTCGCACTCCATTGACTTTTACACCTTTTACGTCACCCTTCCATATGTCCTCAACTGTAAGGCCTTCAACCACCAAACCTTTATAGCACTTCTTCTCGATGTACTGACTCGACAGGTACCTTGACTTGGTGACCTTGACGTATATTGTGCACTCCAGTGACTGACACATTTTATGTTGATGTTCGGTATCTCCTTAAATATAAGACCTACAACCACTAAACCTTGCATAGTGCTTCACCTCATTGCACTGGCTTGGCAAGTACCTTGACCCGGTGACCTTGACCTGTATTTGACACATTTTACGTTGATGTTTGATCTCCTCAACTATAAGTCCTATAACCACCATACCTTGTATTGTGCTTCTCCTTGATGTACTGAATTAGCAGGTACCTTGACCCGTGACCTCGACCTATATTTCATACTCCAGTGACTTTTACACATTTTACGTCAACGTTCCATTATCATTGGGCTGTATGATATGAAAAGTCAGTGCTGAAGATATAGCCATTAGAGGGAATGGGACTGGCCTGGAATATATGTGCCGCACTAGGCACTTTGTCTACATTTTTTTCAACCCAGTTTTCCAACTAAGCACTGCTTAGAATGAAATAAATTTATTTAATAATCACATTCTGATTGTGGCTCCTGTGACTTTTGCCCCAGCAGGTGCAATGACGCCTTCCGCGGAATTCTTGTACTATATAGAAGTGGGGTTTAAAGGGGTCAAAATTATATAGGCATGTTTTCGTGATGTGGTAGTAAAATGGACTCTTTCAAAATTTAAGGACAAGTATGGTAAAGGAATCCCAATATTAAGGGTAAATATGGTATTTATTTATCTTTTTATTTATTTATTTATTTATTTATTTTTGTTAAGTCATCATAATCATGACCCTTTTACCCCAAAATATCTAAAATGGACTGTTCTGTCTTAGAATTTGGAAAAGTCACTTTTCTTATTATGCCAATTCGAATGATTACCAATAAGATTATGTTTTTGGGGAGAAGAAAGGAATATCGATAGTTTATGGTTAAAATATGACACCTTATCAGGAACTATATGAGATTTTCACTATAAACAGTTTTTGATGGAATTGCACTTTTTTCAGAATTTTATGGTTTTGTCTGTGGAGTTGAAAGGGCTAAGAAATTTGAGAATCGTGACCTCTTCCAGAAGCATAAGTAATCTCAAGGGTTTGATAAAAATATGCATTGGACTTACATTATTATACCAGCAATAACAATGTTCAGATGTTGTTTGATCTGACCAGAATTCAACTTCCTGGACATTATGTTCCCTGAAAATGGTGTTTACACAAACCCAGACAAAGTCAGTGGCCAGGGGTTGTACGTGTTTTAGTGTAAAGTCAGACCAAAATATTCTTGACATTTTCATTGGTTAAGTATTTCACAATTAAAAAGATTTTAAACCCCATCCTGAAATGCAGCAATAAAATGTATATTGATATACAGTCGACTCTCGTTATCTCGAACTTCACGGGACCTGATAAAAATGTTCGAGTTATCAGTAGTTCGAGACAACCAAATTGTGACATCATAGGTATGACGACTGTTTGCCTCTGTTCGCCAAAACATGCATGGAAGGCACATGTATATAGCAATTTAAATAATTTAAGCGTACTTCAGTTTGCATTGTTACTGTTTGTTTTAGGAGATGCAATGGTTCTCTTGGAATAATATCATCAATAAATGTTAATAATAATAAATTTCAAACGTCTCTTGTTGTCTTTTAATACTCCTGCAAATTTGGTTTTCCATATGAGCTATAAATAAATTACTAGTTTCCAGGTTTTGTTAGCTATACGTTATGAACTGGTTTGGATTAGCTCCCTTCGCATAGACAACTCGATAAAGAGTTGACTGGTTTTCTGCTTTTGCATAAAACGCTTACAATATCAAGTGGCAGCTGTAAGCTAGTTTGGATTATCTCCCTTGGCATAAACGAACCATCTCAGCGCGGCAAACTGTAGATCCTGCTGAGAAAGCTCGTTATGAACCATCTCATCTGGACCTACACTGTTTGTGCGGGTATCCGTACCAGTCTACAGGGTGGGAAGGGTTAACATTGGTACCCACCTATGATTCGTCAATTTGAGGCCGTGCACAACATTATTAGAAGACTGTGCGACTGTCAAAGACTGGGATCAGCCTGCACGCCCCGAATTTTCCATTATACGCATAAGCCTTATATGGGCTTACCAAAGAGCACCGCCTGTCCAAAGAGTAACAAACGAAGATTCAGACTTAGCTTGCCTGATCCATACAGGCTGATCTGAGTCTGAACCTGTCGCGCACTGACTTTTCTTGAAGATGCTATATCATTCAGACTGACAGTACTCAATAATGAAGAGCATATCTAAACAATAAATTAAAGAAACTTCGTTGATTAATCTTCCATAACACTATTCTGGGCCGCTTTTTATCTTACAAATCAGTGACACGAGACGGTGTTGAGCGCCGCATGTCAAACCCAACTAGACACGCCCGTGATTTCATAATTACGGATTTTAGACATTGTTTGTGTTGTTTGTAATTACCTGGACAAAGGGGAAAATTAAAATATTGATTGATTTATCAATGGGCTATTATGATTTTCATTAACTGAGAGACCGGCGGCGCCGCATCTTGTATTTTTTTCCCTTCGTCGTGGTCCGAGTTCGAGATACGCGGTAGTAAAAACTGTGAAAAATATATTTAGGGACTGAAAATGATGGACGAGATAGCCGAAGTGTCGATATAAAAGAAGTTCGACATACGCGAAGCTGAAATACAATAAATACATAGGGAAAATAATAGGGACTTAGAAATCAGTTCGACATAAATGATAGGATCGAGATAAGAGGGGTCGAGATAACGAGAGTCAACTGTATATTAATGCCCTCTTTAAAATTCAGTATTGATGCTTAAGTGTAATTGTAACCATATGTGGACGAAAACTGACAGCACTGAGGACTGCAGTGAAGAAAGAAGTTCTACAATCTGTTGATAATTTGAAAAAAGTCTTTTTTGTTGTTAATGCTTTGAAAGCCAGCC
This sequence comes from Anodontia alba, assembly GCA_964016985.1. Taxonomy (NCBI): domain Eukaryota; kingdom Metazoa; phylum Mollusca; class Bivalvia; order Lucinida; family Lucinidae; genus Anodontia; species Anodontia alba. The sequence continues at coordinate 58,509,434 of OZ024833.1, read as the reverse complement.
TGGGTGGCTCAGTCAAATACGCGCCAGACTGGTGATCAGGAAGTGAGGTTTGATCCCCGCCTGATCCGGCAACATTCTTTCATGTAGATTGATATTGTCTACGGGCATTCCCTCCCATCCACTGATTCAAGAAGGACAGTTGTCAGTTTCTGTGCACAAATACTGGTTCATTTAGATGATTAAGCCTGCCTAGGAAAAGTGTTGTTCGGTAAACTAACCAGCTCGACATGACCCTAATGGGTTGACTAGGCCTTCAAACCTCAATCAATCAATCAATGTTATAACAGTGATATTGTTGGGCTTAATCTTGATAAACCTCAGTAGAATGTTCATTTCAGTTGTTTCTGAGATCCAAAGCAAAAAAAAACAAAAAAAAAAAAAAAACATTATCTACACAGTCATGACATAACCTCACAAAAATATATAGATTGTGTAGAAAAATTACCATAAATGGTCATTTTATTCTATGTAATGATGTAATATATACACTTTGTTTTTACATTTTGGACAATTTTCTGTATAGTTGGTATACATTTGTATTTTGATACATAATTTTTGCTGTCCACCTTTAAAATTGTATTGTATCTGAAACCATAATATAATAAACCTTGTCACAATAAGCCATTAAATGAAATATGATACCGTTGAGTAATTGCATGATAAGGTTATACCAGGGTTATTACATCATGTCTTTCATAAGGTATGATCATAATGCTTAGAAAGTGGCTATAAGTCTAGTACCAGACCCCAAGCCTTGAAGGCTATAGGTCCAGTAATTGATCTCTAGCCTGTGAGTCTAGAGGTCTGGTATGGGATCCCAGCCATCAATACTAGAATAGGCTAGGGATCCAATAGTATATTATATTTATTTGCTATTTATAACAATTTTCTTCCATCATCAAAGGTAAACTAACTATAAAATCATGAATTGTGGATTTATCTTCCATCACATTATGTGATAATTGATAAACTGGGACAAGAGGCACTATTATCATTAAAATTTATTACTATTATTATTTTTATTATTATTTATCATTATTATTATTATTATTATTGTTGTTGTTGTAAAAAGGTTCTCTTGTACAAAAACCCAGTAATCATTCTGTGTATACATGTATTACTTTTTTTATTGACAAGAATGATGATTAAATGAACACTGTAACCTATCACATGCTTGTGAATGTCTTAGTAAACACACAGTAAACTGTTAGACAACTGCATTTTTATTACAGTAAATGTCCTAAAGTTCCGAACACTTTATTTCACACTTTCTTTGACTAATTGACTAAATTTTGTTGTTGTTTTTTTTGTTTATATATATATATATATAGTTATTGCTTAGAATACTTAGTGGAATAGCAAACAGAGTCTCCAATGTTTGCACATGCCATTTTATCAGAAATCTTGGTGTACAAAAGTTTAGGACATTTACTATATACTCAGTGTAATAACTGTCTTCTTATATAGCTTTATTGCTATGATGTGATATATAACCTTGACTTTTGACCTTTAACAAATAATCTTTGACATGTGTTTTTGACTAACAGGAAGACTATGCTTTGAATATACGCCCTCAGAATCAGAGCGTAAGTGCTATGTTGTGCATTGTGTTCATAGTATGACCTTGACCTAGTTATCTGCATGTGCTTGTGTGGCTGCTTTTTTCTTTCCTTAGCTGTGCTTTACTTAGTTAGAATTGACAAGAAAAATTGTAGCAGATGACATTCTATTATTATTTTTCAGAGAAAATAAGACTGGATATTTTATGTGAATCACCTGTCTAGCAGACCATTTACATGAAACGTCAAGCCTTATTTTCTCAAAACTACAAAAAAAAAAAAAAATCAAAATGTCGTCTGCTGCAGATATGACTGGCACTTCAAGGGTTAAAGAAGGAATGGTTTTATTAGTTCAAGTTATGTGGAATGATAAATGTGAATAGTATATATGAAAGTAAGTAATGTGCAGAATCCTGAATGTCAGGAATGGTTGCATGTGTACATGTAGCATGGTTATATTTTTATACCCCCAACACGATAGAGGTTGGGAATTATGGTTTCACCTTGGCCGTCTGTGTCCATTCATGTGTCTATCTGCCTGTCAGTCCAAGCAGACAATTCATATGAAATGTCAAGACTTATTTTGTCTGAAAATAGAAAAAATAGATTGTCTACTACAAGTTTTGCTTGGCACTTTATGGGTTAAATGTGTTCACAACCTCCGATAACGTCAAAGCACTTTTTGACATTCTTTGTTTTGCTCAGGTTTCACTCACAGATGACACGAGGGCATTTACCGGTATTGCGGCTAGATCAAAGCTGATTGACAGCTACAGTTTAAACTTCAAACATTAAAGCACCATGCAAAAATTTGTAGCGCCGGCCTCAGTGGCTCAGTTGGATGCGCCGTCCTACTGGAGACCAGGAGGTCGCGGGTTCAACCCCTACCGAGGTCGGCAACATTCTTTCATGGAGATTGATCATGAAATATTTTCTACAGTCATTCTGTTCCTTCGCTGATTCAAGAAGGGCAGTTGTCAGTTTCTGGTGAAAGAATGTGCACAATACTGGTTAACCGCTTAGAGGACTAAGCCTGCCCAGTAAACGTGTGGTTAGGTAAACTGACCTCGCTCGACATGACCCCATCGGGTTAACTGGGCTGTAAAACCTCAACACAAACAAACAAAAATTTATAGCAGACATTTTCAATTTTTTTATTTATCATTATTTATTTTTCAGAGAAAATAAATCTGCTAGGCAAATGATTCACATGAAATGTCAAGACTTTATACTTTGAGAAAAAATAAAAGTAACGGACAAAATCCCTCCCGGACAAAATCCCTTCTCTCATTTTTGTATAGGTGGACATAATCCCTCGCATGTTTTTTGCAACGTGGACATAATCCCTCCCACTCTTTTTTACAAGGTGGACAAAATCCCTTCCGTGAATTTTCCAACTAGGACAAAACCCCTCCCGGCTGAAATCCCCTACGACTCTCCAAGCCGATCAGAGTCTTACCTGGCCACTTGCTATTTGGCTATTATTTTATCCTTTTCCTCAATTGCGGGCAAGGACTCAAACTGCACCAACAATTGCTTGGAGGATCCAGTTTCTTGCATTGACTATTTCCTACAATAGCAAGTTCTTCAAGTGAAAACTCCAATAAGACTGCACAGCCACAATTCTTGGGACCTTCGTTACCCTTTAAGTAATCAGTAAATAGTGATGTGTTTGATCAAAGTTTTGGATGTGGGGGATCCAATTTCTTGCATTAAACATTTCCTACAATAACAATTTCTTAAAGTGAAAACTCCAATAAGACTGCACAGCCATAATCCTTGGGACCATTGTTGCCCTTTAAGTAAAAAGTAAACAGTGATGTGTTTGATCAAACTTTTGGATGTGCAGTCAGATCTGAGTCTTTGCTAGGCACACATATGAAATAGTAGGAAATGTTATGCACTGGCTCAGTGTTTACAATTATAATAGAAAGACTAAGTATTTATCAACATTTTAATCAAGCAGATAAACAAACATTATTCTCTAAATAATTGTTTGTGTCTAACAGCATTGTCAACCATTTAAGTATAAAAAGATTACAAAGATAACTAAGTTAACTGTGACCATTAATTAGGCAATTAGAAAAAATGATTGACCTTAATAGCACTCAGTTAGACAAGCAATTGCTTTTTAGCACATTTAAAATACAAACATATTCAGCATGATTGCATTAGGTGCCAGTTAACAAGAAAGTATAATAATTGAATCAATAAATAAATATATAAGCACCAGTTAACCAGAAAGTATAATAAATGAATAAATAAATAAATAAATATAACTAAATAAATATAACTAAATAAAATTCATCAGCAATATGTACAAGAGTTTGCTATTTTTTTTTTTGTTGTTGTTGTTGTTGTTGTTGATTTTTGGTTTTTCAGTTTGTTTGTTTGTTTTTTTTTTGTAAAAAGCACATATTTTATCTCATCTTCTTACCACTGTATGACAAAACCATATAATTTTGTTGTTGAGTCCAGCCAAAACTCAGATTAGTCTGGACATCTTCCCAGCCTGATCAAGATCTTCACTTTCTTCATGTGGACGGTAGATGCCTAGGCTGATCTGAATCTTCGCTGAACACAAAGTCAAAATCATTGGTTTTATCATGCTGAAAAGTCCTCTTATTCCTCCGAGTCCAATCCTTTGACCTACTGCAGACGAATACACTGTCCCATAGTGGTCAAGAACTGCTCCAAAGACTTCTCTCCAGATACAAACTGCTGACACAGAGTCCACAAACGCTTCTGATGCACAATAGTAGTTCTTCTAATCCTCTTTGGTGCTGGCTGACCCTGCTGGTTGTTGTATATCTCTGTCTGAACAAGTGCTGCATCCTTCTGTAGACACTCAATTACTGTCCAGAGCGATGGGTCGCTATGGCCCACCAGGTGCTTGAAGCTGTTGTTCCATGATTCACACATGTTTGTATGATGTTGGTCTGTCATGGTCGCCTCGTGAACATTTCAGGTCTGAGGTGCAAATCTTGGAGCAGTTCTACGGAACCTCATGGTACCCCCTTCACCAACTACAGCTCTGTATTGTCCTGAGACATAGGTGGAATCGAAATATAAAAACTAAAAAGGCATGTTTTACATCTGATACAACTTATATTTTCATGGTAGTCATATTCGGCTTAGGAATTTACAAGACAGATATGTGTGTGCAGAAACAGCTGTCTGTATATACACAGGAGTGTGCAGTTTATAAAATAAGCTGGGGAGGATGGGCAGGGTGGGGGGGGGTGGGGGTGGTGGGGGGGAGCGGATTCTATCCACCTTGGAAAATTAAGCAGAAGGGATTTTGTCCAAAGAAGGGATTTTGTCCTAGTTGCAAAATTTACAGAAGGGATTTTGTCCACCTTGTAAAAAAGAGCGGGGGGATTATGTCCACGTTGCAAAAAACATGGGAGGGATTATGTCCACCTATACAAAAATGAGCAGAAGGGATTTTGTCCGGGAGGGATTTTGTCCTACACTCGTAGTAGATGAATGAAAAAAATGACACATGTAAGCGCTCTGAAATAGCCTAAAGACAAAATACAGATGACAACTTTAGTAAAATAGAATGTGTAAATTGGCGAGTATATAGTCATGGCTAACAATTTTTTTGACTGCTGAGTTCCACAGAAAAAGGTTAAAACTTCCAAAATTGTGAAAAAAAAATTGCACAAAAAATGGGAGCCACAGACCAATCGCATTATAACAGTTTCAGTGTTATAAGGGACAGCATTATAACAGCATTCCAGTGTATGTGCATTGATATTGTAGAGATCTGGTTTGGGATTGCTAATGGGCAAATTTCGTCAATTTTTGACGAAGTTATCTGCCCACAACACATCCATATTTTTTGTTTCAGGACAGTAGCAAGTAAATCTCATCAGATTTACACTAAACTTGATATGAACATTGATATTGTGGAAATCTGGTTTGGGATTGCTGTTGGATTACATTTCATTAATTTTTGACAGAGTTGTCTTCCCATGACACAATAATGGAGAGGTATTAGCGTTTCAGGTTTTTATTTAATGGTATGGTGAATTACCTAAATGACGTAAATTTCAACACTTTTGTTTATGAAACCAATATATTACATATTTAAAGCCAAAGGTCTAAATAAGAGTGGGTATCAGTTAAATAGTTTTCTTATTTCTGGAAGAAAACATATGTTGTGGGTACTCATTAGAAGTGCCTCATTGAGGCACTTCTAATGAGTACCACAACATATGTTTTTGTCAAAATAAGAAAAATATAGATACTTTTTTGTTGGAAAAAGCGCTTTATCAAGAGCTATGTCTAAAGCTGTTGTTTGTATTTTCTGTGGGAAATATAATTTATGATTCCTTGGAGGAAAGATTTCTTCCTAGAGAAAAGAAATGTTTCTTTAGAGTGCCATCATGCTGCACGAGAGTGTAGCTGACGTAACTTTGCAAAACTTACTGATGACTTATTGATGTCAGTTGAAACATCAGAGGGTGAAAAACAGAACCTGAAGTAAAAAAACAAATTGAAAGGTGTCTGCTACCATTTTGAATGGTGCCTTACTGGGTTAATTATTATCCTGGTATGGTCTTACAGGGCCTGACAAATCAGAACTAACCCTTGTCATGCTGAATAAAATAAGATGCCATGCACACTTCCAATTTTCAGCCAATCAGATACTTGATCCAGGTTATTGATATAAATTCACATACTTCATGACAAACAGTGCAGATCCAGATCAGTTTGTTTCTTCAGAAGCCAACTGATCTGGAGCTACACTGTTTGCAAAGGCAGGGTATATCTGGTTCAGCAGGACAACGGTTAAATCTATTTGCCCACTGAATTATTTTAGCAGGAAAACTTTGAAATTCTATGTCTTTCTCTGTATAAGGTACATTTTCTGGGCAAGCTAGAAAAAAAATATTTACTTGCCCAGCAAGAAATTTAACTTGTCCCGGGAAGCCGGACAATGGATTTCTCAGACCTTGTCTTGTTTGCTGGGGTGATGTTCATCACGAAAACATACCTATATAATTTTGACCCCCTTAAACCCCTCTTTTATATAGTAAAACTCGGATTTACAGGGGTATACATTATTTTGCTTATTTCTGCTCAAAAACATAAATTATAGATACTTGTTAGAACTGCCTCAGTGAGGCAGTTCTAATGAGTACCCACAATCTATGTTTTGAGCAGAAATATGAAAAATATCAGAATTTTTATCTGAAAACTTCCAGTTTTAGGTGGTGAAATTTTATCAGTATTTTTGAATAGGCATGTTTTCATAATGGTTTTGAATTACACTAGATTTATAGTGCCAGCACATGCTAGTCATAGATTCTGGGAGAAAAAACTTGTCTTGTATTTCGAGGGTTGAGCACAAGACTGGCGTAAGTCAGATGGTTGTTTTTCCCCAAACCTAATCTCCTCACCATGAAAGTGTTATGAAGATTACAACATTTCTTTCTGTAAACAAGGAAAATTTAGGTGCCATTGCTCGTATGAGCAATGGCACCTAAATTTGCATTGTTTACAAAGGGGTCCAAGTTGCCCCTAAACAAGGGTTTCAAAAATATGTTTGAGTTACCATAGTCTTGCGCTCAACCCTCGATTTGTTCGTTATATTTGTTTTTCCCTGTAAAAGCCCATAGCTTCCATATTACTTTGAGGGGACTAGATAGATACTTCCTTTTATTTTCCTGCCCATTATGTGCCTTCTGGAAAAAGGGTGTACTTTAAAAGGAAAGAATTTGCTCTGAAGGGAAGCAGATTCTTTTCTTTTAAAGTCGATCCCTTTTCAGATGGGAGGTAAGAACAATATTGACTGAGTTAGCTCCCTTGAAAGTGTATCAATTTCTCTGAAGAAAGAACTTCAACAGTTTTGTCAGGCAGGTACTAATCAGATTACTGCCAGTATATTATAAGTTTGCTTTTCTTTTGTTTTTTTGTTTTTTGTTTTTTTTTACATATATAAAAAATATTAGCTGTTTCGATAATGACATCCAATAGGATATGCATTAAGCAAGGCCTTATTTGCTCGCTGCTTGATGTTACATTTTAGAGATTCTTAAGACTACATATTTTCCCTTAATATTGAGACAGACCTGAGCAAACAATGTTGACCCTGATCAGATGCCACATAGTGGGGCATCTGATCAGGGTCTACATTGTTTTCTACACATCCAGAGCCCAGACATTCAAAACTAACATGTCGTTAGTTAATGTATCGTTAAAAATTTGATCATTAAATATGGCATATACGCTAATATTTTTGCTGAAAAAATGTGAGTAGCTTTTGCATTTGCATTTTTCAACAAAAACACATGTGAATTAGATATTGTACTTACTAGAACAGTTATTTTGACCACTAACAAGCTTGTTAAGCTAACGATGCTTTGAACAAATGGGCCAGGCATTTTTTGACTCACCATCAGGGAGTGAAATAGACTTGCTCAATTTTTAGGACAAGTTGGGTAAGTTGTTAAGATGTCTGAATAATTAGGGTAAATACAGTAGTGTATAAGAATCTAATAGAACACCAAAACCTCTTTATAACACTATTGCTTGGATTGAAAGCAACCGCTGCCTTATCTGAACAAAAATGTATAGGTTATATAAACTAATGAGCATAAATGGTCTTTTTCTATGTACTCTATACATTTTGTATGGATACAACATTTTGGAAAACCATCTTATAACGGACTAAAGAGGTTTCAGTGTGTAGTTAATATATTTTATATGATAGAAACATTGTACATGCTTCACTAAAATCAGAGAATTAACTGATCAAATTTTGCGAGAGAAATTTTGTCAATTTTGTCTCAAGATTTGAAGCTGTGAATAGACATATTTTATAATTCTGTCATGCTGCCGAAGGGTTGAGACAGTGTAGCAAAATGAACTTTAACATTGGTCCTGCTGATCCCAGATATGCACTGCCTTTGCAAACAGTGTAGATCCAGATCAGTTGGCTTCTGAAGAAGCCAACTGATCTTGATCTACACTGTTTGTCATTAAGTATGTGAATTTGTATCAAGAGCATGGATCAAGTAATCTGATTGGCTGAAAATTAGAAGTGGGCATGGCATCTTAATTTATTTAGCATGACAAGGGTTAAAAATGTCCTCATTTTTATATATGTGCTTTAGAAATTGTCTCCCTTGTTGTTGTGTTTGATCCCTTTGTTGATGAAATGATTTGCTTGGTGGCCCTTACTGATAAACAGTGAGCTAGATCAGGCATCAAAGAGCCTTTACTTCCCTATTACCTTCATTAAACTAAGCATTTTGCCATACAGGCATGAGCAAACAGTGTAGACCCAGATCAAATGTTGCTTAATGTGGCATCTGATCAGGGTCTACATTGTTTGTCACAAATCCAGCAGCTTTTACATACATCAGAAGGCAGTAAACCTGACTTGTCCAAATTTTAGAACAGGTATGGTAAGGAGTTAAATTGTCACAATTTAGGATAAATTCCATACTTTTCTGTTAACAGGTAACCATAGCCCCAGATAAGGCACTGTTTTCATCTGAAAAATACTGATATTTTTTCTAATTTCTGCATGAAAACATATGTTGTGCATACTCATTAGAAGTGCCTCACAGAGGCATTCTAATGAGTACTCACAACATATGTTTTTTTTTGTGAACAAATAAGAAATAAAATTGTGTGAATTCCGGCTCTATTATGGACACCAGGCCTGATTGAGTAGCAAATTATTTCTATTCCAGTTCATTGCTTCATGCTAGAACAGATTCCTTGTTGTTATGCCCCCAATATTTGATTTTCCTCTGTTTATGTTTTTTGTATTTTTATGGATTACTTGCATAATTTATATATTTCAATATTCTTAAATTCATAGCTCCAGATAAAGTGCCTATTTTTTTTAACCAAAAAGTGTTGAAAATTTTCTTACCAGGAAACCTAATGGTGCTATAAATGAGTATATATATCCACAACATAGGTTTTCATGGAGAAGTAAGAAAAATGTTTGTCTGATACCCCTCTGAGGTTCTCTTATCTGGAGCTATATATCACACACTTCTTTGTAAGGGTTTTATTTTCTTTATCTCATTCACTGTTACAATGTATCACAAATTATTTTACTTTGGTGTTTTTAGTTTTCTTTTCTATTATATTCTCAAAACTAATAATATATGTATTTTCATAGCTTTTGTTGTCCCCCGCCTTTTCAAAGAAAAGCGAGGGGACATGGTATTCGGCTTTCTGTGGTGTGTGATGCGTGGTTCCGAGTTTGTAGTAGGTACCTTGTGAGCACAACTCCTCCTACAGTTTTGGACTGATCATTTTGAAACTTTACAGGTGTTTTAATCATGGTCTGAAGATACGCATGTGCTTTTTTTATTTTTTTTTTCACTTTTTTTCACATTTTTAACTTAGACTTTTTTTGCATGGTTCCAAGTTGTAGTGGGAACCTTGCGAGTGCAAAACTCCTCCTACAGTTTTATACCGATCCTTCTGAAACTTCACAGGTATCTTAATCATGGTCTGAAGATATGCATGTGCTTTTTACAGAATCTTGAATTAATTTTTTTCAAAGTTTTCACATTTTTAACTTAGACTGTAAATCATGCTTCAATACTATGAAAGTGTATATGTAGTAGGTACCTTGTGAGTGCAACTCCTCCTACAGTTTTATACCATTCCCACAGAAACTATAAAGATGTTTTGACCATAGTCTGAAGATATGCATATGCTTTTTACAGAATCTTGAAATAACTTTTTTTTTACTTTTTTCAAATTTTTAGCTCATCTGGAGCTTTGCTCCAGGTCAGCTTATGCCATGGCCTGTTGTCCGTCGTCCGTCCGTCATTAGCTTTTCACTTTTTCAACATCTCCTCCATGGCGGCCATCTTGAAATTCTTTAAACCACATCTCCTCCCAAACTGTAAGTTGGATTGAACTAAAACTTGATGGGAGGCATCACTGTGACACAGGGATTCAGAATTGCTAAAATCGCTCTGTTCTAGCTGATATCCAAGATGGCCACCATGGTGGCCCTCTTGAAATTCTTCAAACGACATCTCCCAAACTGTAAGTCCGATTGAGCTGAAACTTGATGGGATCACAGTGACACAGAGATTCAGAATTGCTAAAACTGTTCCTTTCCCATATTCAAGATGGCCGCCATGGTGGCCATCTTAAAATTCTTCAAACACAGTCTCCTCCAAAACCGTAAGTAGGATTGAGCCAAAACTTGATGGGAGGCATCAAAGTGACACAGAGATTCAGAATTGCTTAAATAGTTCCATTCCCATATTCAAGATGGCTGCCACGTCAGCCGTCTTGAAATTCTTCTCATGACCTCTCCCATACCGCAAGTTGGATTGAGCCAAAACTTGATGGGAGGCATATCAGTGACACAGAGATTCTGAATTGCTCAAATAGTTCTGTTCCGATATCCAAGATGGCCGCCACGGTGGCCATCTTGAAAGTCTTCCAACGACATCTCCTCCCAAACCGTAAGTCGGATTGAGCCAAAACTTGATGGGAGGCATCAAAGTGACACAGAGATTCAGAATTGCTAAAATCGTTCTCTTCAGATATCTAAAATGGCCGCCACGGCAGCCATATTAAAATTCTTCAAACGACATCTTCTCCCAAACCACAAGTCAGATTGAGCCGAAACTTGATGGGAGGCATTGGAGCAACATAGAGATTTAGAATTGCTAAAATCATTCCATTCTGATATCCAAGATGGCTACCATGGCGGCCATCTTGAAATTTTTCAAATGACATCTCCTCCCAAACCTTAAGTTGCATTGAGCCAAAACTTGATGGGAAGCATCACAGTGATACAGAGATTCAGAATTGCTCAAATCGTTCTGTTCCAATATCCAAGATAGCCACCAAGGGTGCCATCTTGAAATTCATCAAACGACATCTCCTCCCAAACCATAAGTCAGATTGAGCCAAAAATTGATGGGAGGCATTAGAGCCTTATAGAGATTCAGAATTGCTAAAATAGACCCGTTCCGATATCCAAGATGGCCACCATGGCAGCCATCATGAAATTCTTCAAAAGACATCTCCAAAATCGTAGGTCCGATTGAGCCAAAACTTGATGGGAGGCATCTGAGCGATATAGAGCTTCAGAATTGTTAAAATGGTTCCGTTCTGATATCCATCATGGCCGTCATGGCCGCTATATTGAAATTCTACAAACGACATCTCCTCCCAAACCATAAGTTGGATTGAGCGGAAGCTTGATTGAAAGCATCTGAGCGACATAGAGATTCAGAATTGCGAATATAACATTCTGTTTGGCTATCCAAGATGGCCGCCCAGGCGGCCATCTTGAAAATCTTGAAACCACATCTGCTCCCGAACCCTAAGTCAGATTGAGCCCAAACTTGGTGGGAGGCATTGGGGCCACATGGAGATTAAGAATTGCTATGATCATTCCGTTCCAATATCCAAGATGGCTGCTATGTCAGCCATCTTGAAAATCTTCAAACAACATCTCCTCCAGCCATCTTGAAAGTCTTCAATTGTTATCTGCTCCCAAACAGTAAGTTGGATTGAGCGGAAACTTGGTGGAAGGCATCAGGGCAGCATGGAGATGTAGAATTGCTAAAATGGTTCTGTTCTGATATCCAAGATGGCCACCATGGCAGCCATCTAGAAAATCTTCAGATCACATCTGCTACCGAACAATAAGTCTGATAGAGTTTTTACATGATGGGAGACATTGGGGTGTTATGGAAATTCAGAATTGCTAAAATCCTTCTGTTCCAATGTCCAAGATGGCTGCCATTTTGAAATTCTTTAAACCACATCTCCTCCCAGACAGTAAGTCCGGTTAAGCTGAAATTTGATGGGAACATCGGGGTGACATGGAGATTCAGAATTGCTGAATCATTCAGTTCCAGTATCCAAGATGGCGGCCATGGTGACAATCTTGAAACTCTTCAAACAACATCAGATTCTGAATTTCTAAAGGCAATAGGATCTGATAGCCAAGATGGCCACCATGGCACATTGTAACATATCATGATCAGCTTAATCCAGGTGAGCGATTTCTGGCCCACTTGGGCCACTTTTAACATAGACTTTTTTCATGTTTCAATACTATAAAAGTGCATATAGTATAGGTACCTTGTGAGCACAACTCCTCCCACAGCTTTAAGCAAATGCTTCTGAAACTTTACAGGTATTTTGCTTGTGGTCTGAGGATATACATGTGCTCTTGGAATTTTGAAATTATTTTTTTTTTTTATTTATTTATTTTTTTTTTTTCCCACATTATTAGCTTCCAATTTTTTTCCTGCTTCAATACTTTGGAATTGGACAAGGGGAAGGTATCTTGTGAGTGCAACTCCTGCTACAGTTTTATTTTTTTGTACATTTTACAGGCTTTCAAATGGATCTTTAGTTATTTGTCATTGGGCCTTCTGATGCCCAGGCCACCAGTGCCTACAGCGCTTTGATTGCAATAATAAGCTTGTTCATAGCATATCTCTTTAAGTATTTTACTCCTTCACTAACATAACCCTCCCACTACTGCGCATCTTCGGAGAGCATTCTTCGGTTTCACCGATGCTCTTGTTTGGAAGATTTTTAATAGGCTGGGACATAAATTCTCTGAATTTGCTTGTTTTCTCTAGTTCATATTTTTTTGACATTTTATTTATATCTTCTGCTATTACTATTTTTGTCTCTAGGTGATAGAAAATTACGTTTTATTAATATACAGTACTTTATTAATTTTATTTTTCCATATCTAATTTAGGCAAGATAACTAAAAGTATAGTTTGATTCTCATGGCCGCATCTGTCTTAGAGGTCCCGCGTAAAAGATTTTTTCGGTGGCTTTTTTTTTCAACCCACAAAAATACAGGACACTGGAGTTTTTTTCCTCATTTAATTGAGAATTATTTTAAACCAAATTGTGGTCAAGACCACAGATGTATGGTATTTTTATTTACTTGCAAAGAAGATTGGTAAGTTACAATCTGTTTATGTTGTTTGAGACTAGAAACTTGCATTTCAATAACTTTCTGCAGAAGTCTGCTATTTTGTTGTTTTTTTTGCCAGACAACCAAAACGTCCAAGAATATACCCAACCAGAACAGTAAAAATAAAAAAATGCCTGCACACATGAATTATTTCAAAAAAGTGCCTGAGAATCTGATGACTTTTTTTCTTGGCCTTAATATTGCATTTTATCACTTCTTGGCAATATTTTAATCCTTTTGTGTGTTATATTATGTGGCAGCTTCTGTACATAAATTTAGTGCTAGATTTTTAGAATTTTTTACATTATGAGTAAATCCAAGTAAAAAAGGGGCTTAACTTGCTGAATTTAACAGTTATCCTGATGTATTATCTTCTGATCTAGGTTGTGAGGGATCCCCTCACCAGATCACCTGTTGTTTCCCTTTGTCATCAGCTATTTCAGACTTACAAATGTAGCGTTCTGATAAACAAGCTTTCAAAATAGCGAAAATGCCATTGATCATATGACAGTCACATGACGAACCAATAATAAATAGAGAGCTACAAGAGATGTACTCAAAATGTGGGTATTGCAGGAAGGATTTGCATCAATTTAACTACCAGTTGTGCACATTTATGACTGATAGTTGTTTTTGATAGAGGCAGCATGGTTGGCACAGGATCCTATCTGACCAGATAAGATGGGACAAACAATGGGAAAATCTGAAATTGGTGAACTTTCATTTTGATTTTGGAAAACAATTCCACTGATTCACCTTGAATGCAGACAAACAAGGGTTTGTGTTAAAGCACCTTCCCTCTTGTGTCAGAGAATCTAAAAAAAAAACACATAATTATAAAAGTAGGTGTGACTTCTGGAACAGTCCTTTTGAAGGAGTGAATACTTTAGAATCAGAGTTAATAGTAAGGAAAGGTTGAAAAAAAAAATATATATAAATAAATAAATAAATCTTACCTGGAGCTATGACTACTCATTTCATTCCAAAGGCTTTATCCTTCATTCTTATACTTTTTTCTGTTATGTATTTATAGCCTGCTGAAGAAAGTGGACCAGCGTATATACTTGCTAAGGAAACAAGACGGCGTAAACGTCAGGTTGATGAAGAGACAGATACAGGGGTGGAGGAACCAATAGAAATACGGGCCGAGGATCCCAGAACCGGTGAAGTCCGAGGAAAGAAGAAATCAGTTCTTTTGGTATGTTCCCATGGATTTCAACCAAATTTGGGCCGCCCCATGCTAAAACCTATCTTCGGGCATATGCGGACAGCAAATGCCCAGATCAGCCTGCGCATCCGCGCAGGCTGATCTGGGCCTTTGCTGTCCACAAATAGAATCATAGGGCACTATTTAGTATATCAGTGGAGAGCAAATGCCTGGACGAGACTTTCCACATGCCTGGGATGAGTCTGATATGTATATTTTGTGTATACTTGAAGACATATGTTTGCTTAGCGTGGCCCAGTTGTTGTAGGTCTTTTCCATGTGCTAAGCTTGCATGGCCTCATAACAATTTATGGCCCTGACTTATGGGGCAAAAGTTCACATTTGGCTACTTTGTTTTGTGTTTTGTCCATTATCCTATTTTGCCCATTATCCTATATTGCACAGATTTCAGCCAAAGTCACTGTATATCTTTCTTATCTGCTAGGCTCATGCAGCACCATATAGATTACTGGCTCTGATCATGGGGCAGGGGCAGGGGTCAGATGGTCAAATCTGGCTACTTTAAGTATAAAAAGACCTTAGCTCCTTACCATACTTATTCTAAAAGCGAAATGAGTCCATTTGATTACAGTTTGATGTACAGACAACCCTCTTTATACCGACACTTGATACAACGACAAAAAAATCTGTTTTAATGACAATGTTGACTGTCACGAAACCTTCGCTTAAGAGGTAACAATTAGTCACAAGTTGTGCAAGAATATTTTATTCAATACTTTAAAGGAACATATGTTTTTATACCCCGCCACATGATAGTGACAGGGTATTATGGTTTCAAATTGGATGTCCGTGTGTCTGTCCATCAGTCGTACATCCATCCGTCCATTTTTTGTTTCCCGATGATAACTTGAGTAAACATTAATGGATTTTCACGAAACTTGGTACGAGTATATGCTTTGATATTGTGGAGATCTGGTTTGGGATTGCTAATGGGCAAATTTCGTCAAATTTTTACGGAGTTATCTGCCCGCGACTGTGGCGGGGTATTATAGTTTAATGTTTTTAGCTCACCTGAGCATGAAGTGCTCATGGTGAGCTATTGTGGTCAGTCAATGTCCGTCGTGCGTCGTCCATCGTGCGGCGTCAACAATTGCTTTAAAAGCCTACTCCTCCTACACCCCTGGGCCAATTGACTTGTTACTTAGTAGGAATCATCGGGGTGACTTGTAGATAAAAAATAGCTAAAATCGTTCCGATCAGAAATCCAGGATGGCCGCCATGGCAGCCATCTTGAAAATCTATTTTTTGCTTCTTCTCCTGAACCGAAAAGCCAGTTGACTCCAAACTTGCTGGGAAGCATTGGGGTGACTTGTAGATCAAATATAGCTAAAATCATGCCGATTGGAAATCCAGGATGGCTGCCATGGCAGCCATCTTGAAAATCTATTTTTCACTTCTTCTGAACCGAAAGGCCAAACTTGCTAGGAAGCATCAGGGTGACTTGTAGATCAAAAATAGCTAAAAATCTTGCCGATCGGAAATCCAGGATGGCCACCATGGCCGCCATCTTGAAAATCTGTTTTTCGCTTCTTCTCCTGAACCGAAAGGCCAACTGACTCCAAACTTGCTAGGAAGCATTGGGGTGACTTGTAGATACAAAAAATAGCCAAAAAACGTGCCGATCGGAAATCCAAGATGGCCGCCATGGCAGCGATCTTGAAAATCTATTTTTCACTTCTTCTCATAAACCCAAAAGCCAATTGACTTCAAACATTGTAGGAAGCATCGTGGTGACTTGTAAATCAAAAATTGCTAAAATCATGTCGATCGTAAATCCAAGATGGCCGCCATGGCAGCCATCTTGAAAATCTAATTTTTGCTTCTTCTCCTAACCCCAAATGCGAATTGACTCGGAACTTGGTAGTAAGCATCAGGGTGACTTATAGATCAAAAGTCGCTAAAATCATTCCAATTGGAAATCCAAGATGGCTGCCATCTTGAAAGTCTATTTTTCACTTCTTCTCCTGAGCCCAAAGGCCAGTTGACTCCAAACGTGGTAGGAGGCATCAGGGTGACTTGTAGATCAAAAATAGCTAAAACCATGCTGATCGGAAATCCAAGATGGCTGCCCTGGTAGCCATGTTGAAAATCTTTTTTTCGCCTTCTCCTTAACCCAAAAGCCAATTGACTTGAAACTCGGTAGGAAGCATCGGGGTGACTTAAAGATTTAAAATGGCTAAAATCGTTCTGATTGGAAATCCAAGATGGCCGCCATGGCAGCCATTTTGAAAGTCTATTTTTCACTTCTTCTCCTGAACTGAAAGGAAGCATCAGGGTGACCTGTAGATCAAAAATAGATAAAATCATCCCTATCAGAAATCCAAGATGGCCGCCATGACAGCCATCTTTAAAATCTATTTTTAGCTTCTTATCCTGCACTGTGAAGGCCATTTAAATCGAATCTTGGTAGGGAGCATTAGGGTGACTTGTAGATCTAAAATAGCTTAAATTGCTTAAATTGTTTTGATCGGAAATCTAAGATGGCTGTCATGGCGGCCACCTTGAAACTCTTTTTGAACCAAAGGGCCAGTTGATTTGAAAATTGGGAAGACTTGTTGATATAAAAATAGTTAAAATCATTCCAATCGGAAATCCAAGATGGGGGCCATCTTGAAAGTCTGTTTTTCTTTTCTTCTTCTGAACTGAAAGGCCAATTGACTCGAAACTTGGTAGGAAGCATCGGGGTGACTTATAGTTCAAAAATAGCTCAAATCATTGCGATCTTGAAAATCTGTTTTGAACTTTTTCTCCTGAACCAAAAGGGCAATTGACTTAAAGTTCATTGGAAGTATCGAGGTGACTTGTAGATCAACAGTAGCTAAAATCATTCTGATTGGAAATCCAAGATGGCTACCATCTTGTTTATGTTTATTATATTTCCCTGCGACAGTGCTGTTTACATGTATAAAATCATGATTCTTCAGAAACCACTTAGGCAGTTGCAACCAAATTTCACATTGATCCTACTATTGAAATGTGATTGAGAGTTTGTTCAAATGATCACGCTCCATGGACTGTCATGCCATATATAATATTCTTCTTCAAAATTAAGAATTAAAGGATGATCTTTTCATTAGTTGCGATGACAGGATTGGAAAAATGTTACATAACATCTGCATATCTGCTCTCGCTATGCCACTCAGATGAGTGACCATTGGGCCTCTTGTTATTAATATTTGTTAGAATTGTCTCATTGAGGGGATTCTAACAAATATCCAAAACATATGTTCAATGAGGAAACAACAACAAAACAAGACATTTCTTACACATTAATTCTCATTAAATATTCTGTACAACAGCAATTTCATTTAAATGGCAATGTCTTTGGGAACAAATGCTGTCATTGTAATGAGGGTTCACTGTATCTAAATAAACTGCTGGACCGAGTGGCAAACATGTTAGACCCTGATCAGACATAGCATTCTGTGGCATCATATCTAGATTTACACTGTTTACTCAGGCCTGTCTGTCCCAGTGCTTAGGATTATTACAGTAAACGTCCTAAAATTTCATACACCAAAGTTTCTGACAAAATGGCATATACTAACAGTTCAGACTCAGATCCTGAAGGAGCAGTCTGATCAGGGCCTACTTTATTTGCCATTCCACTATATATTATAAGACATAACTGCATAAACAGTACAGTTTAGACAAAAATGGTTCGGAATAAAGTGTTCAAAATTTTAGGACATTTACCATTTTAATTGTACTTTATTTTATTGTTGTGGCTGCTTTCTGGCAGCGGCCTTGGTGTCATCATCATTGTTGTTGGCTTCAACAATGTTAAGTCTATGCCTTTAGCTCCCATTCTCAAAGACCAAGATTTCTAGGCTAATGAAACTTCATCTGCTATAATGCATCCTGCCCACTGCCATTGACTGTTACTGACTGACCTACTTTCCACACTTGGCTGTACAGTTTTTAGTCTGTACATTTCTTGAACACCACCAGCTGTCGTGACGTAGCCATTCCACAAATTTCTTGCCTGTTTTCTGTCTTCTCAGAAACTGTTACTCATATTTAAACCAGATTTGTTGTGTACTTTTTGCATGTACTAGGGTCGTGCATATCATTTGGGGACCTAAGGCAGGGGTCAGTAGGTCAAATCATGATACCAATATTTGTCAACTTTTGTGATTTTCTGCTTGATTTCATGCGCATCTGGTCCCTTCTGGAAAGAGATCTACCCTTAAAAGAAAGAATTTGCAGTAAATTCTTTCCTTTTAGAGTAGTCCCTTTTACAGAAGGGGACATCAGTTTTGAAAGAGTTACCTTCCTCCCCGGAAAGTGGTTCAGTTCCTCTTAACCCTTAAAATGCCAAGAAAACCTGCATCTGAAAATGTCGTCTGTTTATGTCGTCTGCTGAATATTCTTGCAAACTTTTCAAACCTATTTTTGCATACAGGCAGACATGTGACCCTGATCTCGGTCCACACTGTTTGCAAAAATGACTTTCAAAATCACAAGCAGATGACAAAGCAGATGACTATTGTTATGATTGGCAGTTTAAGGGTTAAAGACATAAAAATAAGCTGCGTCCCAGTCATTAGACTTATTACAAACAAGACGCATCTTCAAAAAGAAGACAAGCGACGAAGAATAGCAGATCATTTTTGGCATTTTGTTTTCAACATCATAATAGAGGTTCTTAAAAAAAGCCCAATTTTTACACCCGAAACTTTGACAGTTTCCTTGTGAAAGTCACACCCCACTCTATGTAATGCTGGATACGAAGTTGATATCTAATTTTACGGCTGTACGTGCCTCTCTTTGTACGATAGCTTCTCATTGTCATTTAGACATGCCACAATATAAATCTATTGAATGACTGTCGCAATCCTTAAATTCCTAGGATGCCTGATTGCACCCTTTCTTTTGGGGTCCGTGTCTGTTCGCCTGAACATTCTGACTCGCCACTGGTCAACGTTTAACAAATGCTTTATGGCTTGGTTACGCAGACCACATATTTCTTGGTGTCAACAAAAAAGCCTGGTCACTTTGCACATTTGCAAGTTTCAAAAATTTTCTTTTTGTCTGATTTAGGGTCCTGAACATGCTAACAAAGCAAACAAAATTTCATTTTATCTTCTGACGTTGAAAACTTTAATTAAAAGTCCGTCATAATTTTGTCCCATTTAATTTCCCACTAGGTTCCAGCAAATAGGCACATGATTCCCTTCTGGGTCCGTTGAAACACCCCAAACACCCACAAACAACAACCATACCACAAAACACATTTTAAACTTCTTCAATCACAAATCAAACAGTTGAAAATCAAATATGAATAAATATTATTTGATTAATCATCTACATACATTATATAAAAAAAAAAAATAAAGTATTTCTACATAGTGTCTGATGATAAAAAGCACCTTACCTAATGCTTGTCTTGTTTGTTTCATAGTATGCAAGATTTGATTTTCTATAATGGGTCAGCTTCTTTGGATTTGATATTACAGGTCAAAAAGTTTATTCATCCTTTCTTTAATTTTTTTGTTTGTTTTCTTGTTTGCTAATGTGATCGTTCGTGCATACTGAGTGCATGTGTTTAAGGAAAAAACGTCACATGCAGGTCCAGTGGAAGAGTGAGCGGGTGCCAGACAAAACGGCCTTACGTTTTTTTTTTTTCTATTGCAACGATTCTGCTCAAACTGTGTGGATGCACATGCACATGCTGATCTGGAACTTTGTTGGTCATATGTTTTCTTGGACACCGTCACACATTTTATGTGAGTCTTTTTATACCCCCAGCATACAAAGTATTCCAAAGGGGTATATAGTTTTCATCTGTTCCATTAGTCTGTTTGCCTGTCCATCTGTCCATCCCTCCGTCTGTCAGTCAGTTCGGGTGTGATTGCGTCCGTTAACCCTTTCTATAACCAAGTTTTACTTCGAAGTTTTTTGATTACTTATAACTCTGCAGCCACTGATCAAAAACTTTTCATATTAATTTTGGTATGGGGGTACCTGGGAGGGTTCCTTTCTACATCTATGGACCCCTGGATCATGCCCCAGGGCAGGGCTAGAGGTGAAAATTTAGGAAACCCCCAGTAAAGTAGTATATTGCAGTTTGTTTATACAAACAACCTCTTATTAAAGAAGGATGGGCATCAGACTTGTTTATCACATCAACATTCAGTGTAATAAGATCAAGGTCATTGTGACCTTATTTCCATGCTTCAGTGATTTTGACATATTTTGAAGCATATTTCATGGATTAATGCCTGAATAAAGTAGTATATTGCAGTTTGTTTATACAAACAACTTCGTAAAGAATCAGACATGTTTATCACATCAACTTTCAGTGTAATAAGTTCAAGGTCATTGTGGTCATATTTTCATGCTGGAGCGTTTTTGCCTTATATCTTGAAGTCTATTTCATGGATTAATGTGCTACTTGGAATATTGGTTCTGTGTGACACCATGATTGACAGCATAACAAATGTAGGTCACCTTGACCTATATTTCATGGTCCAGTAATTTTGCCGCATACCTTGAATGTTAATTGATGTATGAACATCATTATTTGGGATTATGAATTAGTATGGTTCAACAGTTGACCTAAAAGTAAATGTAGGTCACTGTGACCTGTACTTCATAGTCCAGTGATTTTATGTTACATCTTGAAGACAATTTGATGTTTTACTATCACATTTTGGGATTATGTGACCTATATTTCATAGCTCTGTGATTTTGTCTTATATCTCCCTTTGTTTGATACCTAAATGTCATATTTACATATAATGACACAGTGTGACCCAAACTTTCACTTTCGTCTCATAGTAAATATAAATCAGTATGACCTATATTTCATGGTCCAGTGATTTTGCTTAATAGCTTTTAGATTATTTAATGGATTAACATCATATTTGGTACAATGCATCAGTGTGACCATCAGATTAATTTCTCAAGTATATGTAGGTCAGTGACCTCTATTTTATGGCCCAGCAAATTTGCTTCATGTCTTGAAGACTATTTACTCCAGGAAAGTTGTACTTGGGATTATAGATCAGTGTCACTCAGACTGACATTATAAACTGTATCTTGCCTTATATCAATGTCATTAACTTTAAAATATTTTATAATTAAGAAATGGCGCCAGCCGGGGGTATTTGTGACCCTCTGGGCACTTGCTCTAGTTCTTCTGTAAAGACCCAAAGACCTTGATCAGACTGCGCAGATGCACATGCATGCATATGCGGATCTAGAACTTTGTTGGTCAGTTGTTGTGTTGAGGTTTTACGGCCCAGTCAACCCAATGGGGTCATGTCGAGCGCGGTCAGTTTACCTAACCACACGTTTACTGGGCAGGCTTAGTCCTCCAAGCGGTTAACCAGTATTGTGCACATTCTTTCGCCAGAAACTGACAACTGCCCTTCTTGAATCAGCGGAAGGGAGAGAATGACCGTAGAAAATATTTCATGATCAATCTCCACGAAAGAATGTTGCCGACCTCGGCGGGGGTCGAACCCGCGACCTCCTGGTCTCCAGTCGGACGCGCATCCAACTGCGCCACCGAGGCCGGCGTTGGTCAGATGTTTCTTGCGCATCACTTTATATTTCATATAAGTTGTTTTGTTTTTGCAAAAGTCCTGACCCTCCCATTTCACTTACATTTATCTGCTGCAAAGACCCAGATCAAACTGTATTATTATACTGAGCTATCAAAGATCTTTGATACCTCATTCCATCATCATTGAGATAATAAATAAACAAAGTAATTTAGAGTGAAAAATAGCTAAAGTAAGTGGTTTGGTGTGAAATTGTAAAAAGATAAAGTGGATCAGGGTATCTAGGTGTTGTTTGCATTGGTTAGGTGTGTTTCAACGGATTAATCCTTTTTTTACGAAAGCACCTTTGCGCCGTATACATCATTAATTCTATCAAATTGTTATTCTAAATAGAGGAGGTTTTCTTGGACTTTCAAAACTTAAACTTTGGCGTGAACTTGATCATATTGTAAAGATGGTTTAAAATACACACAATGAAAGTTGAATCAAAGTATTTGACAAAAATAACCGTTTCATGAGATTTATCATCGCTTCAAGGCACGTACATACTTCCATACAGAGGCTGACAGGCTTAGGTCACATATGATCTTATAAGACTTTGTCTAATGAAAGACTGGGCACATTAAAACCTAAGGTACTGTCAATAAACAATGGACAGGTAGAGGCCAATTAGGGCAGTTTAACACTAGCTTATTTATCTCTTCCATAGATAATATCGGCCGGCCCCCTTAGTCTAGTGAATAGGAGAGTTGACTCTTAATCCATTAGGTTTCTCACAACTGTGGTTCGAGCCTAGCTTGGGTATTATGTGGGAAAGCCAAGTTCTGCTTATGGATGGTCAGGTGGTTTTTCCCCCGGGTACTCCAATTTTCGTCCAGTTTTGATGAATGATCGGCTCGATATAAGTGAAATATTCTTGAAAGGGCTGTAAAACCCAAATCAAAAAAAAAAAAAAAAAAATGATAATATCATATGATGTGGGGCACAGCAATAGTCCTACCCCTCAGAAGGCTCTTTACATCCCCCCTCTGCTGCAATTTTATAGTCACCTCTTTATGACATGCCTTTGATCTCTCTTGCATAGCTCCTACTTAGGGCCAATGAAATTACATCACGAAAACATACCTATATAATGTTGACCCCCTTAAACCCCACTTTTACATAGTAAAACTGGGGTTTACAGGGGTATACATTATTTTTCTTATTTCTGCTCAAAACATAGATTGTGGGTACTCATTAGAACTGCCTCTGCGAGGCAGTTCTAATGAGTACCCGCAATCTATGTGTTGAGCAGAAATATGAAAAATATCGGAGTTTTTTATCTGAAAATTTTCAGTTTTTGGAGATGAAATTTTCTATATATTTGAATAGGCGTGTTTTCGTAATGTTAGTGAGTGGTACCACTTTTTGTCTGATTTTAACTATGTCTTTAAGGGGCAAAAATCGTTAATTTTATTTGTGTAATTAATTCTCTTTTTGCTTTAATCTCATGTTTTTTATCTTGTCCAATAATACAGATTTTTATTTTAAAATTTAAAAATGCATTGATTTGAAAGGCAATGTCCCAAAATGGCAAATATTTATGCGCACTTTGAAACCCCAAGCAGAATTGTAGCGGATGACATACTAAATTTTTTTTTTAAATAAACTTTCAGAGAAAGTAAGGCTTGACATTTTCATGTGAATTATCTGCTAGCAGACAGTGCACATGAAATGCCATACCCCATTTTCTCTGAAAAATAATATTGATAAAAAAAAACCCAAAAAAAACAGAATGTCGTCTGCTACAGTTGTGATTGGCACTTTCAGATTTAAATTTTCTTCCAGGACTGTGAAACGGGAACGGCGAAATGTCATGACATTCGCTGCAAGATCGGAACATTGCTGAAGAATAAAATGGTTCAAATCAGAATTAGGTCAAGGCTGTGGGAGAGCACTTTATTAGAGGTAAAACCAACTGTGTGCATTTGTTTTCTTGTTTCAGTTTTAGCCTGGAACTAGATTTTTTTCGTCAAATATATGATGGAAAATAATATAAATATAAGTATTAATGGCAATTTATTAAACATTCTTGGAAGTATGAACAACATTGAGTCCCCATCAGAGTTTACATGAATGCCTTTGGGGTTCACTTATTTTGCTTGTAATCTGATGTTGTTATACTTCAATGAAATTTACCTTTATTTCTTAACCCATTTATGCCAAATGGATTCTTCTACCTTCACTCTTTGGACTGGTCCATTTCCAATACAAGGGCTGTCCAATAAGTTTTATTATTATAATGTTTCATAGAAATTTCTGCTTAAAGCAAACAGTGTAGACCCTGATCAGACGCCGATCTGGGTTTGCCAATGTCCCTTTTATGGGATGCTAGGCTTAAATGGGTTAAAGATGTTTGGTAAGGATTCCAAAACACAGCTCCTTTTTTGGGGGCCTTAAGATATAGAAGCTATGGTAAATATCCCAAAATTTACCTGAAGAAAGTTTTGTTGAAAATTTTAAAAATTTACTTTTTGAAAAACTGCCACTATTCCAGTTTTTAGGACATTTCCAGATATTGTTTTTGGCAAAAAATATGAGGTGCAGGCTGTCCAGCAGCCCTAAAATTCCTAAAAAAATCCTATTTTTTTTTTTTCAGTTTTGCTAAAATTCCTAAAAAAAAGAAAAATCCAAAGGAAATTCCTAAAACAACCCTAATTTTTCACTCCAATTCCTATTTTTTTATGCTTCTCGCAGTTTTGAAAATGTTTTCATACTAAATGTGTAGTTTGCAGTTCTTACTGAGAGTAGGCAGTGAAAGGCAGTTGACAAGTGGATCCATGTGTCCTGATACAAGTGGTGTTTATGCATGCGATAGATGTGGTCATAAGGACCTGCAGTGTAGTATACATACATGTAATACTATATGAATGGCAACTAAATCTAACAAATATATATGAGCGCATAAATACAAAAATGTCTTGTCCATAAACATGTCTTGTCCATACTTTGAATTACAAAATTTTGAGGGGTCAGAATAAAATATACAGCGATTTCATCAGTAAAAATTCCAATTCATGATGAAACAGACAGAAATGTCGCTCAAATATGTGCATTAACTCGGTTGTCAAAACACAGATATTTTAATGTCAAAATCCAGTCACACATCTTTTGGACTCATTTCATAATGACTACAATTTTTCATGTGTCACAATAAATATCAAAGATATTATGAAACTTCAATTCAATGGAACAATAAAATTGATAACAATAAGACAAGCAATGAAAAGGTGATATGTTTCCAGCTAGGATTCAGATCAACATTACTATAATGCTTGCTTAGTCTAATCAGTCTTTTTTATTTTAGTTAAGAACCCAAAGATCGTTCACATGCTCACATTGAACTCTGATTAAACTGGGCAGATATAGAAACTGTTCTGAATCTTCCCTGTGAGCACATGTTATTTAGCAGGTTGTGACATTATGCAGCTCAGTATTTGGTCAGTGCAGGCTGAAAAGCTGTAGTTAACAGGAGGTTTGATTAAGGCATTTTCCAGCTGTCTTAAGAGGCATTTTTGTTTTAAATAGAGGATAAATTATATGGATAATACAGTTGTAAGAAGATGTTCTCACCATACATGCCAATATTTGGAGAGGATTGAAGATCTGTTACTCAGCCATTCTAGCCTCTTTAGTTTCAGATGAGGGGTACTTAATAAGGGGTATTGCCTAGCCAATAAACAAGCCCCTTTACCATCATTTACAAGTTTTAATTTTTCTTAGTTAAGAGTTAAATGTTTGAAGCTCTCAGGTTTTTCAAGTTTGGTATTTTGTTCAGTATACACAAAACTTGCCTTGTTTGACACCCTAAATTTCTAAAACCATGAATTATGGAATGAATAGGAACATGTTTTAGCATTATTAGGCAGTATTTAATCTTATAAATAACTTACTGAAATGACTTTTGTAAGTTCCTTAAATAAGACTGTCTGTTGCAAAATATGTCTTGTCTATAGGCATGGTAAGATATTCAAAAAGCTTGCAGAATTCAAAGATACAATATCGTAGCAAGTACATGTATAGAAGTGTTGCAACACAGGTATATGAAAAATTACTCAAAAATATTCTCTTTTGGTGAAGAATGATATTCTTATTTTAACCATATTGCTTTGTCAAAGCCAAATGAACCATTATTCAAATAAAATCACTTAAGCTCTTTCCATAAAAAAATCAGACTGAAAAGTTGTTAGTGTTTTTTATGCTGTTACTATTTCTGTTTTTTTTTTTTTTTTTCCACCTGAAAATCTAATCTTAATACAGGGTATGTATGCTTTAATAGGTTTATTTACACCATTTATCAGTTTGTCTTGTATGTAGATATTTTGGCCAAATTGTGAATCAGTTTCTAAAACTTCATACACATACTACCAGAAAACAAATAATTGTGTTTAAGGTCTTACTGAATTTTTTAGATCCCACCGTTTGCCGTGTCTCAAGGTACCTTTTTTAACATCAAGAAGGGCAGTTGTCAGTTTCTGGCAAAAGAATGTGCACAATACTGGTTAACCGCTTAGACGACTAAGCCTGCCCAGTAAACGTGTGGTTAGGTAAACTGACTGCGCTCGACATGACCCCATTGGGTTGACTGGGCCATAAAACCTCAACACAAACAAACAAAAACTTTTTTAACAATGTGTTTTCCTCAAAACAGACTAATCACAACTGACAGGAGGTCCCTCCTTTAAATCACAAGGAATTCTGTCATATTTTAGCCAGAAAAATTACAAAAATACTCATTTTCTGGTACCAAAATTTTGGCTGTGATATGCCCTTTAACAAATAAAGACATTTTAACATGTTTGAGGTGCTTGAAATCATAAAAGCTTGCTAATTTGAAAGCCAAATTATTATTTTATTCTCTGAAATGCATCTTTGAACCTAAAAGCTCAGTGTCATAATTTATGGCAGACCACAAATCTACTCGATTTCTAATGCAACATGGTATCTAGACTATACATGCAACATGGTATCTAGACTATACAAATACATACATAAAATAGGAAATAAGAGCTTTTTAACCTCTGAGGAAACAGAAAATTGCATCTGATCTTTGCTGAGTGTATGCAAAGGTAAGACCATTTGAATGTCTTCACATGCCCTATTTTAGTTACAAAATTCCTAATTTTAGCCCGAAAAATCCTTATTTTTGTCCCTAAAATTAGCCCTAATTTTCTTTCAAAAAGTGCTGGACAGCCTGGAGGTGTTCAGTTTTTTGGGGTGTACAAAAGTTTAGGCAACTTACTATACTTTTGTTTTGCAGGACTTCCGACATGTGGATGAAGTATTAATACAGTCAATGGCGAAACTGCACATCCGTCCCGAATATAATGTTGTGCAGTCTGACACAACGAATGATATAGGACGTGTAAGTTTTGAACACCTATTATTGCATAAAAAGCAGTGTCGCATGTTATTAACAGCCGTGCATTAACCGGCGAAAAGCCGTGTACTAACAAGGCAATTTACATGCTGTTAATGCACGGCTACACAACTTTCAATATGACCGTACTGGGGCCACAGATTTGCTGCCATTGCAAGATGTGTACTGCCCGGCCTTGGTATGAGCATAGTCCATGGAAATTACGTTTGAGAGACATCGGTGAAAAGGCGGAACAAAATAGTGCAAGAAATAACGAGAAATGTAGCAAATGTTTTCAGTTTTTTATGCAATAATAGCGATCAAACATGTTTTATCAATGCATTAACATTCACCAGGTCTCTTGGAGGTGTTGAAAACCGAGGCCGAAGGCCTCGGTTTTCAACAATTCCCACGGGACCTGGCGAATGTTAATGCATGAAAAACCATGTTTGATCCCTATATTGTATTTCCATATAGCCAACAAAGCACCAAGCAGAATTTATAGGATCTTTATTGTTCACTGGATTCTTAGGAACTGTTTGCCTCGTGATCATGAGGCCAAAATGTTTCCAAGAATTGAATGAACAATAAAAGTTATTATAATTAATTATTATTCCTTTGGAGAAACTTTTGTTCAAAAATTTGTAGCAGATGGCATTCTGTTTATCTTCTTTTTTTCAGCTGACCTGGAGCTTTTCCAGGTCAGCTTATCAATGGCCTGTTGTCTGTCGTCCGTCAGTCATCCGTCCGTCGTTAGCTTTTCACATTTTCGACATCTCCTCCAGAACCATAAGTTGGATTGAGCTGAAACTTAGCAGGAGGTATTGTGGCAACATGGAGATTCAGAATTGCTAAAATCGTTCCGATCCGTTATCTAAGATGGCCGCATCTTGAAATTCTTCAAGCGACATCTCCTCCCAAACCGTAAGTTGGATTGAGCCAAAACTTGATGGGAAGCATCACAGTGACACAGAGATTCAAAATTGCTAAAATCGTTCCGTTCCATTATCCAAGATGGCCTCCAGCGTGGCCTTCTTGAAATTCTTCAAACAACATCTCCTAAACCCTAAATCCGATTGAGCTGAAACTTAATGGGAGGCATCACAGTGAAAGGCATCACATTGACACAGAGATTCAAAATTGCTAAAATCGTTCCGTTCCGATATCCAAGATGGCTGCCAGGGTGACCATCTTGAAATTCTTCAAACGACATCTCCTCCTAACACCCTAAGTCCGATTGAGCTTAAACTTGATGGGAGGCATCACAGTGACACAGAGACTAAACGTTGCTAAAATCGTTCCATTCCAATATCCAAGGTGGCCACCACGGTGGCCATCTTGAAATTCTTAAAACAACATCTTCTCCCAAACCGTATGTCCGATTGAGCTGAAACTTGATGGGAGGCATCACAGAGTTTCAGAATTGCTAAAATCGTTCCATTCCAATATCCAAGATGGCCACCACAGTGGCCATCTTGAAATTCTTCAAACAACATCTTCTCCCAATCCCTATGTCCGATTGAGCTGAAACTTGATGGGAGGCATCACAGTGACACAGAGATTCAGAATTGCTAAAATCGTTCCATTCCGATATCCAACATGGCTGCCCTATCCAAGATGCCAGGACGGCCATCTTGAAATTCTTCAAATGATATCTCCTCCAAAACCATAAGTCAGATTGCACCGAAACTTTATGGGAGGCATCTGAGCAACATAGAGGTTCAGAATTGCTAAGATTGTTCTGTTCAGATATCCAAAACGGCTGCCAGGCCGGCCATCTTGAAATTCTTCAAACAACATCTCCTCCTAAACCCTAATTCCGATTGAGCTGAAATGATGGGAGGCATCACAGTGACACAGAAATTCAGAATTGCTAATGCTAAAATCATTCCGTTCCAATATCCAAGATGGCCGCCTTGGTGGCCATCTTGAAATTCTTCAAACAATATCTCCTCCAAAACCATAAACCATAAGTCAGATTGCACCGAAACTTTATGGGAGGCATCAGAGCATCATAGAGATTCAGAATTGCTAAGATTGTTCCATTCTGATATCCATGGTGGCAATCTTGAAATTCTTCAAACGACACCTCCTCCCAAACCGTAAGTTGAAATGAGCCAAAACTTGATGGGAAGCATCACAGTGATACAGAGATTCAGAATTGCTAAAATTGTTCCATTCCGATGTCCAAGATGGACCCCATGGTGGCCATCTTGAAATTCTTCAAACAATATCTCCTCCAAAACCATAAGTCAGGTTGAGCCGAAAGGGAGGCATCAGAGCAACAGAGATTCAGAATTGCTAAGATTGGTCCGTTCTGATATCCAAAATGGCTGCCAGGGGGGGGCCATCTTGAAATTCTTCAAACAACATCTCCTCCCAAACCCTAAGTCCGATCGAGCTGAAACTTAATGGGAGGCATCACAGTGACGCAGGGATTCAAAATTGCTAAAATCATTCCGTTCCATTATCTAAGATGGCCAGCATGCTGGCCATCTTGAAATTCTTCAAATAGTATCTCCTTCAAAACCCTTTTAAAGTCAGATTGCACTGAAACTTTATTGGAGGCATCAGAGTGACATAGAGATTCAGCATTGCTAAGATTGTTCCGTTCTGCTATTCATGGCGGCCATCTTGAAATTCTTCAATTGACATCTCCTCCCAAACCGTAAGTCAGAATGAGCCAAAACTTGATGGGAAGCATTACAATGACACAGAGATTCATAATTGCTAAAATTGTTCCGTTCCGATATCCAAGATGGCCATTCTTCAAACAATATCTCCTCCAAAAGCATAAGTCAGATTGAGCTGAAACTTTATGGGAGGCATCGGAGCAACATAGAGATTCAGAATTGATAAGATTGTTCCGTTCCAATATCCAAGATGGCCGCCATGAAAATTTTTGCAACAACTTCTCCCAAACTGAAAGTTGGATTGAGCCAAAACTTGATGGGAAGCATCACAGTGACACAGAGATTCAGAATTGCTAAAATGGTTCCATTTAGATATCCAAGATGGCCGGCCATCTTGAAATTCTTCAAACAACATCTAATCCCAAACAAATATTCAGATTGAGTTGAAACTTGATGGGAGGCTTTGGAGAGTTATAGAGACTCAGATTTGCTAAAATCGTTCTGTTCCCATATCCAAGATGGCTCCCATGGTGGCCATCTTGAAATACTTCAGATGTCATCTCCCAGACTGTAAGTTGGAATGAGCCAAAACTTGATGGGAGGCATTGGAGCAACATAAAGATTCAGAATTGCTAAAGTTGTATGGTTCTGATATCCAAGAAGGCCGCCATCTTGAAATTCTTCAAATGACATCTCCTCCGAAACTGTAAGTTGGATTGAGCCATAACTTGATTGGAAACATCACAGTTACACAGAGACTCAAAATTGCTAAAATCCTTCCGTTCAGATATCCAAGATGGCCACCATGGTGGCCATCTTGGAGTTCTTCAAACAACATTTCCTCCCAAACCGTAGGTCTGATTGAGTCAAAACTTGATTGGAGGCATCGAAGCGACATAGAGATTCAGAATTGCTAAAATTGTCAGTCTTCTTGAAAATCTTCGAACAACATCTCCTCTGGCTATCTTGTAAGTCTTCAGTTGTTATCTGCTCCTAAACAGTAAGTTGGATGGAGGGGAAACTTGATGGAAGGCATCTGAGCAGCATGGAGATTTAGAATTGCTAAAATGATTCCATATTGATATCCAAGATGGCCACCATGGCAGCCATCTTGAAAATCTTGAAATCACATCTGTTACCGAAGGATAAGTCTGATTGAGCTTAAACATGATGGGAGGCATTGGGGCGATATGGAAATTCAGAATTGCTAAAATCTTTCTGTTCCAATGTCGAAGATGGCCGCCATCTTGAAATTCTTCAAACCATAGCTCCTCCCAAACAGTAAATCATGTTGAGCCGAAACTTCATGGGAGTCATCGGGGTGAAATAGAGATTCAGAATTGCTGAATCATTCAGTTCCAGTATCCAAGATGACGGCCATGGTGGCAGTCTTGAAACTCTTCAAACAACATCAGATTCTGAATTGTTTAAGGCAATCTAATATGATAGCCAAGATGGCCACCATGGCACAATGTAACATATCAAGAGCAGCCTAATCCAGGTGAGCGATTTCTGGCCCACTTGGGCCTCTAGTTTTTTTTTCAGAGAAAATAAGTATTGATATTTCATGTAAATCATCTACTTTGCAGAGGATTCACATGAAATGTCAATACTTATTTTCTTTAAAAAATAAAAAATAAAAATAGAATGTCGTCTGCTGCAGTTTTGATTGGCACTTTAAGGCACTTTAAGGGTTAATATTCAGACCGTACTGCATAGCTCAAGATAAGAGGGGTATCCAGATAAATTTTTTTCTTGTTTGTGGTCAGAAATATATGTTGTGGTTACTCCTTAGTAATGCCTCTGTCAGTACTCATGACATAATTATGTTTTTTGTGGACAAATTAATAAAAAAAATAAAAGAAGAGATGAGGAACAAACAAACATTGACAAAAAAAAGCTGCATACAAGGGTCCTGCAAAAAGTTTTGTCACTGGGTTCGGATTACTTCAGTAGTTTTATCAGACATATTTTTACTACAAACCTTCAAAGTATTCCCCCTTTACTGAAACACATTTTTGTAACCTTTTTACCCAGTCGCGAAAAGCAGATAAATAGTCTTCTTTTGGTATCTATTGGAGACACTGATAAATAGCGCTGCCAGGAGGACTTCTAGACGTATACTTATTTCCAGAAAGCATTTTCTTAAGCCTTGAAACTGTCGGTAGTAAAACTACTGGGAGCCTTAAAAAAGTTTTACTCATACGAAACCTTGCCCTCAATTCTGATGCAGCTCCACTTCACGAAAACATGCCTATGTAATATCGACCCCCTTAAACCCCACTTTTATAAAGTAAAACTGTGGTTTACAGGGGTATACATTATTTTTCTAATTTTTGCTCAAAAACATAGATTGTGGGTACTCATTAGAACCACCTCATTGAGGCGGTTCTAACGAGTACCCACAACTTATGTTTTGAGCAGAAATATGAAAAAATATCAGGGTTTTTATCTGAAAATTTTAAGTTTTTTGGAGATGAAATTTTCTATGCATTTGAATACAGTTGACTCTCGTTATCTCGACCCCTCTTATCTCGATCCTATCACTTATGTCGAACTGATTTCTAAGTCCCGATTATTTTCCCTATGTATTTATTGCATTTCAGCTTCGCGTATGTCGAACTACTTTTATGTCGACACTTCGGCTATCTCGTCCATCATTTTCAGTCCCTGAATATATTTTTCACAGTTTTTACTACCGCGTATCTCGAACTCGGACCATGACGAAGGAAAAAAAAATGTAAGATGCGGCGCCGCCGGTCTCTCAGGTAATGAAAATATAATAGGCCATTGATAAATAAATCAATATTTTAATTTTCACCTTTGTCCAGGTAATTACAAACAAAACAAACAATGTCTAAAATCAGTAATTATGAAATCACGTTCGTGTCGAGTCGGGTTTGACACGCGGTGCTCAACACCGTCTCGTGTCATTGATTTGTAAGATAAAAAGCGGCTCAGAATAGTGTTATGGAAGATTAATCAATGAAGTTTCTTTTAATTTATTGTTTAGATATGCTCTTCACTATTGAGTACTGTCCGTCTGAATGATATAGCGTCTTCAAAAAAAGTCAGTGCGCGACAGGTTCCGACTCAGATCAGCCTGTATTGATCAGGCTAGCTAAGTCTGAATCGTCGCTTGTTACTCTTTGGTCAGGCGGTGCTCTTTGGTAAGCCCAGATAAGGCTCATGCGTATAATGGAAAATTCGTGGGCGTGCAGGCTGATCCAAGTCTTTGACAGTCGCACAGTCTTCTAATAGGAGTTGTCGTGCACGGCCTCAAATAGACGAATCACACGTGGGTACCGATGTAAACCCTTCCGACCCTGTAGACTGGTACGGATACCCGCACAAATAGTGTAGGTCCAGATGAGACGGTTCATAACGAGCTTTCGCTGCAGGATCTACAGTTTGCCGTGCTGAGATGGTTCGTTTATGCCAGGGGAGATAATCCAAACTAGTTTACAGCTGCCGCTTAACATTGTAAGCGTTTTATGCAAAAGCGGAAACCAGTCAACTCTTTATCGAGTCATCTATGCGAAGGGAGCTAATCCAAACCAGTTCATAACGTATAGCTACGAGTAATTTATTTATAGCTCATATGGAAATCCAAATTTGCAGGAGTATTAAAAGACAACAAGAGACGTTTGAAATTTATTATTAACATTTATTGATGATATTATTCCAAGAGAACCATTGCATCTCCTAAAACAAATAGTAACAATGCAAACTGAAGTACGCGTAAATTATTTAAATTGCCATATACATGTGCCTTCCAAGCACGTTTTGGCGAACAGAGAGGCGAACAGTCGTCATACCTATGACGTCACAATTTGGTTGTCTCGAACTACTGATAACTCGAACATTTTTGTCAGGTCCCGTGAAGTTCGAGATAACGAGAGTCGACTGTAGTTGTTTTCATAATGAAATAACAAACATATGTTCAGTCTGCATAGGGGTTCTTTACCAAATCAGTGAAAGGTCACAGTGAAACACATGTAATCACAAACACTATGTTTTCTGAAAAAAAAAAAAAAGAACATCAGTGTCATCTGCTGTAGATGTGATTATCACTTTATGTGATGGTTCAAGACTATACTCATTTTTATTTCATAAGGGTTGATTGTGGTTGTAGTTGAGCAGATTTTTAACATGTTTTAACACTACCAGGCACCCAAGACACATGGAGGCCGGCATCAAATTTGTACCGTTAAGCAGTTTGTACAGCCTTGCTTTCATGGATGCACACTTGGTGCCACTGTCTGCCACTAAGCACCACCCTGTCCACTTTATACTCAACCCAAGGCACATCAAGTATGAGGTAGGGTAACTAATGGCTGAAAATTTTCTCGACATGAGTGGAATTCAAACTTACGGCCTACCGCTTGCCAGTCAAGAGCACTTACTACTAGGCCATCCAGCCAACATGGGTTGATGGTATTTTACACCTCTTGTTATGTATAAACCTTATACAGTGGAACCTCCACTAACGGTCACCTCCAATGAGCGGTCACCTCCCATTAACGGCTATTTTCATTCCCCCCCCAAGGTGTTTTCCTATATATTTTACCTCTGATAAACGGTCACCTCCCTCCTCCGGTCAACGGCCATAATAATTTATGATTTTTGGGCCAAAATCCCTCCGTTAAACGGTCAAATTGACAGCGAGTCGGAAAACCGGCGGCACAGAAATCGAAAGTAGGAATACAAAAATTCATGGAAATCGCATTCCGCATCAAAAAAAAAAAAAAAAAGAGAGAAATACATTTTTAATTATCGACAAGAAATACGATAATAAGTTAATTATTTTGATGTGTACCTTTAAAAAAAGAAAAAAAATGTAATAGAAAAATAACTCGTTTGTTGCACAGTTTTAATTTCTTTTTTTTCAAGCACCACGCGACATTGACGTTCAAAGGTCAGCGCGTGACCAACCGGAACCGCATGGCTTGTGTTTATCGAACAATTTATGAAGACCGACTAATTGATTAAAGGACTATTGACCGTTGATGTTTATGCCTATATTGATGATTGACCGTTGATGTTTACGCCTACAGGTAATTGCGACGGTCAAATCGCTGAATGCGAATTGCTCAAAATGATTATTGACACGTGTGTTTTTCCGGTAAATAAACAACTCTACTTTCAGTTTCACTAATCCTTTTCGGTTGACTCTCTCGTAAACATGTCTTCAAAAACCCCTAAAGTGCTGACTCTAGATGAACGTATTAAAGAAATTAAGCTCAGGAGCTCCAGAATAGTCACGGAAGAGTTTAGTGTGGGTCCTACATAATTCCAAGAAACGCTGAAATATTACAAACAGTGAAGACCCAGATCAGACGCTGCGTTCTGTGGAGTCTGGATCTACACTGTTTGCAATGACATATCTATCCCAATACTTAGTGTTATTATGGTATAGTAATTAACATTGCTGCTGAATACTTCTTGAGCAAACTGATTTTATCCTAAAAATTGATCAGAATAAACAATATATAATTGTTATTTTGGGCAGTTAGGCATGTTACAGACAATAAATAAATATAGATACCGTTATGCTAAAAGAAGTATCATAATCATAGTGTGAATTTCACTAACAGCCCACCATTTCGGTTATATTGTCGCAACATTGCTGGTGAATGAGTACCTCCGCTAAGCAGCCACCTCCCTTAAGCAGCCAAAATTGGCCATTCCCCTGGGTGGCTGCTTAACAGAGGTTCCACTGTATGTATTTTCATAACCCATTCATGCCAAGTGGACTCTTCTATGTTAACACTTTGAACAGGTCCATTTCCTATATAAGGGATGTCTGGTTAGTCATTAGCTCATCTGAAGCTTTTGCTGCAGGTCAGCTTATGCCGTGGCTTGTTGTCCGTCGTCTGTCCGTCCATCGTCCATTTGTCCATCGTTAACCCTTCACATTTTGACATCTCCTCCTGAACGATAAGTAGGATTGAGGTGAAACTTAGTGGGAGGCATTGTTGCAACATGGAGATTCAGAATTGCTAAAATCATTCCATTCCAATATCCAGGATGGCTACCATGGCGGCCATCATGAAATTCTTCAAACGACATCTCCTCGCAAACCGTACGTCAGATTGAGTTGAAAACTTGATGGGAGGCATCACAGTGACACAGAGATTCAGAATTGCTAAAATCGTACCGTTCCGATATCCAAGATGGCCGCTTTGAAATTCTTCAAACGACATTTCCTCCCAAACCATAAATCAGATTGAGTCAAAACTTGATTGGAATCACAGTGACACAAAGATTCATAATTGCTAAACTCATTCCATTCCGATATCCAAGCTGGTGGCCATGGTGGCCATCTTGAAATTTTTCAAACAACATCTCCCAAAACATAAGACCGATTGAGCTGAATATTGATGGGAGGCATCACAGTGAGACAGAGATTCCAAATTGCTAAAATCATTCCGTTCCGATATCCAAGAATTCTTCAAACGACATCTTCCAAACCATAAGTCAGATTGAGTCAAAACTTGATGGAAGGCATCACAGTGACACAAAGATTCAGAATTGCTGAAATCATTCCATTCCGATATCCAAGATGGCCGCTATGGTGGCCATCTTGAAATTCTTCAAACCACATCTCCTCCCAAAACATAAGTCTGATTGAGCTGAAACTTGATGGGAGGCATAACAGTGAGACAGAGATTCCAAATTGCTAAAACCATTACATTCCGATATCCAAGATATGAAATTCTTCAAATGACATCTCCTCCCAAATCGTAAGTCAGATTGAGCCAAAACTTGATGGGAGGCATCACAGTGACACAAAGGTTCAGAATTGCTAAAACCATTCCGTTCCGATATCCAAGATGGCCGCTCTGGCCATCTTGAAATTCTTCAAACAACATCTTCTCCCAAACCATAAGTCGATTGAGCTGAAACTTGATGGAAGGCATCACAGTGGCACAGAGATTCAAAATTGCTAAAATCTTCCTGTTCTTGTAACCAAGATGGCCACCATGGCGGCTATCTTGAAATTCTTCAAACGACATCTCCACCCAAACCGTAAGTTGGATTGAGCCAAAACTTGATGGGCGGCATCACAGTAACACAAAGATTTAGAATTGCTAAAATCGTTCCGTTCCAATAAGTCTGATAGAGATTCTTCAACCGCTTCTCCTCCTAAACCATGTCAGATTGAGCCGAAACTTGATGGGAGGGATTGGAGTGTTATAGAGCTTCAGAATTGCTAATATCATTCCGTTCTGATATCCAAGATGGCTGCCATAGTGGCCATCTTAAAATTCTTCAAACGACATCTCCTCCCAAACCTTAAGTTGGATTGAGCCAAAACTTGATGGGAAGCATCACATGGACACAGAGATTCAGAATTGCTAAAATCATTCCGTTCCGATAGCCAAGATAGCCACCAATGGGCCATCTAGAATTCTTCAAACGACATCTCCGCCCAAACCATAAGTTAGATTGAGCTGAAACTTGATGGGAGGCATTGGAGCATTATAAAGATTCAGAATTGCTAAAATAGTTCTGTTCTGATATCCAAGATCATGGCTGCCATGGTGGCCATCTTGAAATTATTCAAACGACATGTCCTCCCAAACTGTAGGTTCGATTGAGCCAAAACTTGATGGGAGGCATCAGAGCGACATAGAGATTCAGAATTGCTAAAATTGTTCCATTCTGATATCCAAAATGGCCGCCATGGCAGCCATATTCGAATTCTTCAAACGACATCTCCTCCCAAACCGTAAGTTTGATTGAGCAGAAACTTGATGGGAAGCATTGGAGTGACATAGAGATTCAGAATTGCTTAAATCATTCCATTGGCTATCCAAGATGGCCACCTCTTGAAACCACATCTGCTCACGAACCCGAAGTCAGATTGAGCCCAAACTTTGTGGGAGGCAATGGGACCACATGGAGATTAAGAATTGCTAAAATCATTCCGTTCCAGTATCCAAGATGGCCGCCATGTCAGCCATTCTTGAAAATTTTCAAACAACAGCTCCTCCGGCCATCTTGAAAGTCAATTGTTATCTGCTCCCGAACAGTAAGTTGGATGGAGGGGAAATGGTGGAAGGCATCAGGGCATCATGGAGATTTAGAATTGCTAAAATGGTTCCGCTCTGGCAGCCATCTTGAAAATCTTCAGATCACATCTGCTACCGAATGGTAAGTCTGATCGAGCTTAAACATGATGGAAGGCATTGGGGTGTTATGGAAATTCAGAATTGCTAAAGTCCATCTGTTCCAATGTCCAAGATGGCCGTCATCTTGAAATTCTTCAAACCACCTCTCCTCCCAAACAGTAAGTCAAGTTAAGGCAAACTTGATGGGAGGCATCGGGGTGACATGGAGATTCAGAATTGATGCATCGTTCAGTTCCAATATCCAAGATGGCAGCCATGGTGGCAATCTTGAAACTCTTCAAACAACATCAGATTCTGAATTGCTAAAGGCAATCGGATCTGATAGCCAAGATGGCCACCATGGCACAATGTAACATATCATGATCAGCCTAATCCAGGTGAGCAATTTCTGGCCCACTTGGGCCTTTAGTTATCATATTTTGTAGGAATTTCTGAACTTAATGCAAGCAGTGTAGACCTTGATCAGACACTGCATTTTGTGACGTCTGATCTGGGTCAACACTGTTTGCCAATGTCCCTTTTATGGGAAGCTAGGCTTAAATGGGTTAAATAACCCTAATTATAGGTATCAATATAACCTTGTCAGGTTACCTTGGACTTCTGGTTTCTGTTTTCTGTTTGACCTAATACAGCTGGTAACAAGAAGTCCCAGGTTATCGTACAAGGTTATATTTTTATTTATATTGGGACACAAAAGCCTGAGCAAATAGTATGGACCCAGAACAGATGCTGCATCCTGGGTCTACATTGTTTACTCAGGGAAAATACAATATTTTGTGATGTGTCTAAGCAGTACTTGCTGAATAGCTAACACAGTTGGTCCTGACTATAGTCTGATTCAGAGATGTTATTTACGAAAACAGTGCTAAGTATTGGGACGCCTTAACTCCTTACCATACTTGTCCAAAAAGTTGAATAAAGTCTATTTTACTACTTGTTGATGTGTCCAAAGTAGTGCTGGATGAGTGACAAACAGTGTAGACCCTGATCATACACCAGATTCTGCAGCATCTCATCTGGGTCTACACTGTTTGTGGCATCTGAACTGGGTCTACATTGTTTGCTCAGGCCTGTCTATTTAGTGTTATTATGGTTCATAGGTGCTGTAGCTATCTTTAACAAAAAAAAAAAAATTCTTTTCTATATCTGTTTCTGCAAAATTATACTAAATGACTATTTGCAAGAAATTGAATAATGTCACTGATCATTTGTGATGTCATCAGCATAATGCTTATGTGACATCATTCAAAAAAACTAAAGTGGCATCATTGAAAATGCCAAGAGTTTGGTGATTCTTCTGACTGCTACAAGCAAAGTTTAAAGAAATAGAGGTAAATTCAAAATACTTTCTTCTTTTGTTTATAAGTGGTACATTTGTTATTGAAACCACACATTTTTTGCACAAGAAGCCGCAATGCATGTCAACAAAATGGTGAAATAGACTATAGGTACAATTAGATCTGAGACTGTGCTGGTTGCTCTGATGGTCTGTCTGAATATTTAGGGTAAATTATGTACCCTAATAACCCCAAGTATTGGGACAGGTAGGCCTATGCAAACAGTATAGACCCAGATCATCTCATCAGGGTCTACACTTTGCCACTCATCCAGCAGGTTTTAACCACAACAACAGGTAGTAAAATGGACCTGAATAATTTTTTTTTGAAAAGAAAAAAGGAAGGAGTTAAGGTGCCCTAATATTCAGGGTAAATAAATGGTAACTTTCATTTCAGGCAACAAGTATAGCCATTCCAAGTTTAAAAATAGCTCCAAAGAAGCAAGTTGATTGGTGGATTTATGTAGTTGCTGTTTTAGGAGGCATTATTCTTTTAATAATCATAGCATTGCTACTGTGGAAGGTAAGTGAAATGATACCATGTTTTTTTGTGTTTTTTTTTTTTTTTTTTCATCTTTATACACTCCGCCCACCCCAACACACACACACATGATAGTGGAGGGGTATTATGGTATCACATTGGTTGTCTGTGTGTCCGTCCATCTGTGCATACGTCTGTCTGTTGTATGTCCGTTCAGCTGTATTTTGGTTTCCGGACGATAACTTGAGTAAATATCAATGGGTTTTAACCAAACTTGGTGGGTGCTTTGATATTGTAGAGATGTGGTTTGGGATTGCTAATGGGCTAATTTCGTCAATTTTTGACAGAGTTATCTGCCTACGACACATCCATATTTTCATTTCCGGACGATAACGAGTAAATATCAATGGGTTTTAACCAAACTTGGTGGGTGCATTGATATTGTAGAGATGTGGTTTGGGATTGCTAATGGGCTAATTTCATCAATTTTTGACAGAATTATCTGCCTAAAATACATCCATATTTTCATTTCCGGACGATAACTTCGATAAATATCAATGGCTTTTCATCAAACTTGTTATGTGCATTGATATGGAGATCTGCTTTGGGATTGCTGTTGTGCAAATATCGTCATTTTTTGATAGAGTTATCTGCCCACCACACATCTGTATTTTAGTTTCTGTACAATAAATTGAATAAATCACAATGGATGTTCACCAAACTTGGTGTGTGCATTGATATTGTAAGAGATGTGCTTTGGGATTGCTAATGGGCTAATTTCGTCCATTTTTGACAGAGTTATCTGCCTACGACACATCCATATTTTCATTCCGGACAATAACGTTAGTAAATATCAGTGGCTTTTCACCAAACTTGGTATGTGCATTGATATCATGGAGATCTGGTTTGGGATTTCTCATTGGCAAATTTCATTAATTTTTGACAGAGGTATCCGCCTGCTACATTATAATGGCAGGGTATTATCGTTTCAAATTTTTTTTTTTTTTTTTTTTTTTTGTCTAGGGATACCCATTAAAAGTAAATATCATTACCTTTCTTTTTGTTGAAAAAAAAACAAAAACAAACAAAAAAAAACACAACAACAAAAAATATCATATCTCTAAGACCTATGTGAGAAGGATGATGTCACATTTCCTAGGCTTATAGTGTTCTTCACTGAGTCAGTACTGAGAAAAAAAAATGCCAACTCCACAGTGCAGATTCAGGGCTCACAAGTTCAAATCCAAGCTGACTGCTAAGGTGACTAAGAGTTGCTACCTAAATACTCACTTTTTATGGATCTATGTTCATGGTTTTCACTATATTGTATGCATTCATATTTTTTCTTCTATTTTAGTGTGGCTTTTTTGAGAGAAAGAAACCAAGTCCTACTTATAATGCAAAATTAGAGAAAAACTATCACGATACTGATGCATATGCTTCAAGCCCAATTTACAACGCAAAAGCTGAGAAAACTTACCATCCTGATGAACGGTTTTCTTTTGTAAAGTAGCATTTCTCTAGGAACAATTTTAAACCCTTAACTTACTGCCAAAGTTGGATGATCCAATCAGATGCTGCGATACAAGTGCCATTAACCAATCAAAACCAAGGTTAGAAAATGGAAATACTTGCTGAAATCTTCGAAGGAAATGGACAGAGATACTGACCACATTGTATTTGCAAGGAAGATTTTGTTATGAAAGAAGATTCAGC
Organism: Anodontia alba; assembly: GCA_964016985.1. Classification (NCBI taxonomy): domain Eukaryota; kingdom Metazoa; phylum Mollusca; class Bivalvia; order Lucinida; family Lucinidae; genus Anodontia; species Anodontia alba. The sequence continues at coordinate 58,467,475 of OZ024833.1, read as the reverse complement.
CATCTGGTTTAAGACTTGCAAGTATAATGAGTGTGAGGGAACAAAAGTTTTGAACCCAGTTAGTGCTGGTATTTAGTGACATCATGACCAAGTAAGTGACTGTGTCACTCTAATTTTAGGTGTACTTGAAAAGTTAACCATTAACGCTTAGCACTTTGGGTAACATTTTCAGCAGATTACATTTTGAAATAGTTTTCTTATTTTTCCCAGGGAACAGGATTTGACATTTCGTGCAAATTGTTTCCTGTGGAGACAATTTGCACAAAATGGCAGATCCTGTTTTCAGGGAAAAATAAAATAAAAATATTAATTTGTGGTCTGTTGAATTTGCGCAAAGGGTGATGAAGGTTAAAATGCCACTTGAAATAGTAGCAAATGACATTCTAAAAGAAAATGTTTTTATTTTCAGAGAAAGATAGCTTGATATATTGCATGAATTGTAGACAATTCACATGAAATATCTAGCCTTATTTCATGGCAAAATAAAAATAAAACAAAATTAGAATGTCACTGACATTTTAAGGGTTAATGTTTGTGATATAAGATGATTTACTTCATTGACTTCCAACGTGCCTATCATAGCTCTAGGGGTTATCAGGTTAATATCTTATTTCTCCACAAAAACACATGTTGTGGATACTCATTAGAAATGCCTATGCATCCCTCAATGAGGCACATCTAATGAATACCTACAACATACATTTTCATGAAGAAATATGAAAAATGCTGATACTTTTTTGGTTGAAAAAAAAAAAAAAGGTCATCTGGAGCTGTGTTGTTCTAGTACACAGCTTCAGGATTTTTTAGAATTTAATCTTAGACATGAAAATACTTGTTAAAAACATAATAGTAGATTTTGAGGGTCTGTTGTAGGTCATAAATGAGCCAGAAAATGGCATTTCCTACAAGATCGCATGTCTGCCAAGCAGTGACTCAGATCAGCCTGCACAAATGTGCAGACTGATCAGTCATTGCTTTGCACACAATGAGGAACCAAACATCCAAGCTTTGTTTTGATGAACGGTAGAGGTTCTGCTTAGAATGTGTGGATGCACAGCTGATCTGAGTCCTGGCTGGGCGATGTGATTTTGTAGGAAATGCTGTGACCTGGCTCAAATTTGTTTAAAGGTACAAAAATAAAATTTAACAATTTACAAGGTATTAATAAATATCAGCGGACAGCATTTTGAATTTTTTCTATTCCAGAAAATGTGGTTTGACATTTCATATGCATTTTATTGTAAGGGGACAATTCACATGACTTGTCAAGGCCTTTATCTAGGATAAATAAAAAATAACATTATTTGTGGTCTGCTGAGATCATCACCAACATTGTAAAAAGTTAGTACACTACAACCTCTTTATAACACTGTTGCTGGGATTCACAGCAAAAAACTAGCTTAACAACTGTGTTTTAGCCAAACAAAAATGTACAGATTATATAGAAAAAATATCCATTTATGTATCCAAACAAAAATGTCTAGGTTATATAGAAAAAATGACCATAAATGGTCATTTTTTCTATATAATCTACACATTTTGTTTAGATACAAAACTTTTAGGGTCCACCTTTAAACTGTCTTATATTCAAAACTGTTTTATAATGAACCGTTTTGTAAAGAGGTCCCAGTGTACTTCCGAGGAGGCAGTTGCAAAGGTAATTCCAATTATCATGTGATCATGTGGTAAACAGCGTTACAGCATCATTTTCATATTTAATAATGTTACATTATTATTTAAGGGCATTTGTTATAATTTCACCAGCCTAGGTGGCTCATTTGAATGTGTTTTGAATGGTGATCAAGAGGTTGCGGGGTTCACCCCAGCCGGGTTGGCAACATTCTTTCATGAAGATTTATCATGAAATGTTTTCTATGGTCATTTTCTCCGTACTGCTGATTCAAGAAGTGCAGTTGTCAGTTTCTGGCGAAAGAATGTGCACAATACTGATTAACCACTTAGAGGATTAAGCCTGCCCGTTAGGTAAACTGTCTGCGCTCGACATGACCCTAGGGGGTTGACTGGGCCGTAAAATATAAACACAAACAAAAAATAAACACAAACAAAAACACTTTCAGGAGAGACAACTCTTGTTAAAATTGTTTTTTTCCCCTTTAGAGAAGGGGTCTACTCTATAAGAAAAGAATTTGCTCCCAGAGGGAGCAAATTCTTTTCTTATAGAGTAGACCCACTTTCAGAAGAGATTTGGCATGCAATAAAGCAAACAGGAAGTCACAAAAGTTGTGTCTCTTGGCAGCATTGTGGAAAAATCTTTCAAGTGAATCCAGTCCCCTTGTGTATGTAATTTGCAAGTTTAGTGTTTTTTGTTTGATATGATTTTCAAAAGATAGATATTACTCAGTTTGTTTGATAGGTTTACATTGTGCATGAGTACTTACGTGCAAGATGTTCTTCGAGACAGGGCACAGCATTTCCTTCAATATTGCATGCGTACAGCGAAGACCCAGATTAGCTTGCACATCCACGCAGTCTGATCAGACTGATCACAGGACACTCTGTGGGTAACCAAGGATCTGAAGCATCTTAACGGAGATAGCAAAGACTAATATCAGATTGCACAGACGAGCAGGTTAATCAGAGCCTTTGTGAAGCATCCGGATGGCAAAGTGGTTAACGATTCCGACTTCGGATCATGATGTCCCTGGTTTGAATGCGGCTGGAGGCAGAATTCAACTCATGACTGCTAAGCACTTCATTGCACAGAACCTTTCATTATCACCCTTCCATGGTCTCTATATGACATAAATAGTATTGAAAGGGATGTAAAACACCAAGGCCCAGTTATTCAAAGCATTGTTAGCTTAACTAGCTCGTTAGTGGTCAAAATGCTAGCTGTTCTAGTAAATACAATATTTAAATTCACAGGTATTTTTGCTGAAAAAATGTGAGTAGCTTTTGCATTTGCAAAAGCTACTTACATTTTTTCAGCAAAAATATTAACATATTTGCCATATTTAATGATCAAAGTTTTAATGATACATTAACTAACCACATCATTAGTTCTGAACAACTGGGCCCAAATCATCATCTGAACCTTTGCAGGGCGCACATGCAATCTTGAAAGAAACGCTGTGTCCCAGCTCATTTATGTATCCAAGATACTGTCAGAAACTAGTTAGATGTGGTAAAGTATAAAGATGGATACTCGTATATTAAGATATTTTTTTTTTTTCTTTTTTTTTTTTTAAGATTGCATTCCTTGCTATTATTGTATATATCATTTTGGCAACCTCAGGCTTTTGGACATAATGTGACATTTATGCATTGTTTTCTCGCTGTTTCAAACTTTAATTCTTAACACTTTGGGTAAAAATTCAGCCATATTGGAAAATTTGGAGACATTTTGCATGAAATCTCAAATCCTGTTTTCTGGGAAAAATAAGAAAAATATCACCGAATGTCATCTGCTGAATTAGCAAGAGAGTGGTAAAGATTAAAGTAAGCGAACACTGTATAAGCAACATGATTCTTTTCTTAACCCTCAAAGTGCCATGCAAACTTGTAGCAGATGACCATGAATTTTTTTTTTTTTTCAGAGAAAATAAGACCTGACATTTTATGTGAATCGTCTGCTAAGCAGATGATTCACATGAAATCTGAAGTCTTATTTTCTCTGAAAAATGATAAAAAAATAAATAAATAAATAAAAAAATAAAAATAAAAAAAAAATATACCTCAAAAGTGTCATCTGCTGCAGTTTTGATTGGCACTTTAAGGGTTAACATGTAGCCATGTACAAACAAAATTGAGCAGATGATGTTTCAAACTGTTTTTGTTAAAACATTTTTTTGTGATTGTTTTCCCCAAAAATTAAGGCTAAATGTTTTTGTGATTATTTTCCCCCAAAATTAAGGCTTTTAAAACCTTTCAGTTTCTTCAGATTCATCTTATCACTCCCTAAACTAATTCAACGGACAACAAAATGATGATTTGTGTATTTCTTAGTTTTCCCTGAAAATAATGTTAGACATTTCATGCAAAAAGTCTCCTAAGTATGAAATTTGCTTGAAATGCCCATCCCTGCTTTCTGGGAAATATAAGAAGAAAAAAATAGTTTGATCGGGGCTTATATTCTGTACACAGGAATATCAGATCTGAATAACATATTGTCTGCTAATGATTAAATAATATTTCTTAGTTTTTTTTTTCTCGTCCTTGAAAATTCAGTCTGGGAAGATAACACACAACCAGACGATCAGATGTATAATATTTTTTTGAGAATTGGGAGAAACTGTAATCCTACATAAGAAAAAAGCTCAGTATTCAGTGTTTGTGAGTTTTAAATTTCTATGCAAACTTTATTTTAATCAAAACCATATATGTTATTAGAAAACATGCTTTGTACTTGCATTAAGTTATTCATACAACTGCTATTTAACCACCCAAATCTCAACTTCTTAGAAATTCTAGAAATAAACTTAGAGAAAGAAAAACAACAACTTCTTGTATGAGCTGAGAGAATAAAGCACATCACAACCCCTTTGTAACAATGTGGCTTGGATCCAAAGCAGAAACTGTGCTGGCTAAACAGATGTGTTGTATCTAAATAGAAATGTATTGATTTTATAGAGAAATGACCATAAATTGTTATTTTTTTTTATATTCTCTATACATTTCTGTTTGGATACAACTTTTTTGGGTCCATCTTTAAACTGTTTTATATCTGAAATTGTGCCATCACGAAAACATGCCTAGATAATTTTGACCCCCTTAAACCCCGCTTTTATATAGTAAAACTGGGGTTTACAGGGCTATACATTATTTTTCTTATTTCTGCTCAAAAACATAGATGTGGGTGCTCATAAGAACTGCCTTGCAAAGGCTGTTCTAACGAGTACCCACAGTCTCTGTTTTTAGCAGAAATATGAAAAATATCAGAATTTTTTATCTGAAAATTTTCATTTTTTTGGTGGTAAAATTTTCAGTATATTTGAATAGCATGTTTTCCTAATGTCTAAGGAATCATGTTGTAAAGAGTTTCCTGTGTACCTGTTCTGTGAAAAAAAAGTACAGAATGTACTTCAGTATAATATGTATACTTTTTCTCAAAGGGAAAGACCACTAAATGCACTGTATGTCTTGAAATTTCCTACTTAAAAGAACAAAACAACAACAACAAAAGGAAAAAAAAAAAGTCCAATAACTTCCTTATTTCTTGACCGATTGTTTTGCTTTTTTTTTTTTTTCACCTAACTACTAAGCTTAATAATTATGATGCTCTCTATTTTCTGTTTATCTGACATCTGTTCCTTTAAACTCTTCATTACTACATCATTGTCCTTTAGTACACATTGTAAATAGTGCCTGCAGTATCTACAATGCCTTTTAGTTAGCATAGTTGAAAAAGTTAGCTGAGTGCCTGGAAATTAACTCTTTAAGTGCTGTTTAAGCCAAAACTGTAGCAGACAACATTATATATACTTTTTTTTTTTTTACAAGAAAATAAGACTTGTCGTTTCATGTGAATCATCTGCAAGGCAGAGGATTCACATGAAAGGACAAGTCTTATTTTCTCGGAAAAGTGCAAAATAAAAAAAATAAAAATGTTGTCTGCAGCAGTTGAGGTTAGCATTTTAAGGGTTAAAATACAGCAATCTAAAAATAGACTCAAAAAATTGGTTTATGCATAATACTGTGCCTTTGTAATATATATAGGAAAAAATAATCTTGTCCAGTGAGCTTTGGCCTCTGGTTCTCAGCTGTATTGCATCTAATACAAAATGGAAACCAGAGGTCACAGGTTACCTGACCAGGTTATAATTATACCTATAGTAGTGTATTAAAGTCAGCTAGTCACACTGTAATATGTAAATATTTGTATATACCGGTATTCATTTTTCCTCACTTGACCAAGCAGGTAACCCATATGATGTTTACCCCGAGTATTCAGATAGGCAAGCCTTCACACAAAGTATAGACTTGGATCAGATGACATGGAATGCATGTGATCAGGGCCTACACTGTCTACCACTTATCCTCTTGGTCCAAATACTTTGGTCTGTTATGGTAACACATTATGGGATATGATCTGGGTCTACATTGTTTGTTTGCGTAGGTTTTTCTGTCACAGTACTTAGTGTTATTACAGTAACATCTACAATATAGGCTGCGTCAAGTGAAAAAAGTGCCTTTAAACATGCGCAAACTGTGCAGATTCCGATCATCCTGGGCATGTGCAAAGTACCATCCAGGCTATTCATTACGAAAACATGCCTATTCAAATATATTGAAAATTTCACCACCAAAAACTGAAAGTTTTCAGATAAAAATTCTGATATTTTTTCATATTTCTGCTCAAAACATAGATTATGGGTACTCATTAGAACTGCCTCTCTTTCTGCTCAAAACATAGATTGTAGGTACTCATTAGAACTGCCTCAGAGAGGCAGTTCTAAAGAGTATCCACAATCTGTGTTTTGAGTGACAGTTCTAATGAGTACCCACAATCTGTGTTTTGAGCAGAAATAAGAAAAATAATGTATACCCCTGTAAACCCCAGTTTTACTATATAAAAGTGGGGTCTAAGGGGGTCAAAATTATATAGGCATATTTTCGTGATGGATTTCCAGTCATACATTCTGTTGTACGCAATGATTCTGTTAGTGCACAGGGAAGGCCCTGATCAGTCTGCACAGCTGTGCAGGCTGATCTGGGCCTTCACTGTCTGCTTATGCCCAAAGACACATTCGCATGGGGCAGCCCATATACCTACTGTAATTTACCCTAAATATTGTAACACCATAATTCCTTACCATACTTGTTTTTACATTTGAACGAGTCAGTTTTACGTCTTCTTAATAACTGCTGGATATGTGTCTAACAAGTCTGTTATTTCAAAATAATGTTATAAATATTTTTCATAAAGCCAACAGTGTAGAATTTATGATATCTATAATTTGAAAAGTGTTATATATTTGATGTGTTGAGAGGCTTAAACATGGGAAGTGCTTATTATTGTAGCTTTGTCAATGAAAAATTGTTGAGATTTTTCTTATTTCTCCATGAAAACGTATGTTGTTGGTACTCATTAGAAATGCCTCAGCGATGCATAACCATAAGGTATGTTTTCTTGAAAAATAAGAAAATGTTTTCCTGATCCACTCGCCCCTCTTACTTTTAGCTATGTATTATTATGATCAAGAAATACATTTTCTACAGGTGAATATAGTGTGAACTGTTGTTTTTTAACCCTTTCAACCCTGAGTTTCTAAAATACTCTTCTGTCTTTGATTTTTGAGATATCTTAAGATGGAATGGCAAACAGTGTGGATCCTGATGAGACGGCTTGTAACAAGCCGTCTCATCTGGATCTACACTGTTTGCAAAGGTATATGGTTTGATCTGCAGGGTTGAAAGAGTTAATTGGATATTTGCACATTCTGTATTGTTCTACTCTTCCATAAACATTTCTGTGTAATTAAGTTTGTATTTATTATGTGCACTTTGACATTCCATTTATTTATGTCATATAACTGTATATATGTGTAATAAGGGAGATATCTATACTGTAGTTAAAAAATTGTATCATGAAATGAATACTACGGGATGGGTTAGATGACTAAGCTTGCCCAAGAAAAGTGGGGGTAGATTAACTGACTGGCTCCACATGACCATAACAGTGTTTCCTATGCCGTAAAACTCAAAATGAAAACCTACACTATAGTTCAGAAATTGAATCATGAATTGATTGGTATCATGAGAGATGGATTGTTAAGTGTCCCCTCAGATAAAGGTGTAAAAAGGGGACCAGGTATCCTCTTTATCATTTTAACCCTGGCCCTGCTGAACCCGGATATGCCCTTCCTTTGTTAACAATGTAGATCTAGATCCAGATCAGTTGGCTGATCTGGGTATACACTGTTTGCAAAGGCAGGGCATATCTGAAGAAGCCAACTGATTTGGATCTGCACTGTTTGTCATTAATTTGTGAATTTGTATCAATAACTTGGATTAAGTAATCTGATTGGCTGAAAATTAGAAGTGGGAGTGGTGTCTTAATTTATTCACCATGGCAAAACAAAAATTCTTAGCCCTTGTCCTGCTGAACCTGGATATACCCTGACTTTGCAAACAGTGTAGATCCAGATCAGTTGGCTTCTGAAGAAGCCAACTGATCTGGATCTGCACTGTTTGTCATTAAGTATGTGAATTTATATCAACAATCCAGATCAAGTAATCTGACCGGCTGAAAATTAGAAATGGGAGGGGCATCTAAATTTATTCAGCAGAACAAGGGTTAAGGGGAACTATTACACTTCCTGTGGTCAGCACTCCCAACTCAGATCAAGAGGTCCCAGGTTCAAGTCCCACTGGTGTGTGAATACAGTTTATGACTGTATGGATTTTCATTGTACATAGCCTTTCATTGTCATTCTTGCATCATCAGGATATGACTTTAATTTAATGTTAAAAAGGAACATGCATAAACACCAAATTATCACCATCACTTTCTAGGGAGACAGCTCTTGTCAGTCTTATTTTGACTCCTTTCTAAAAAGGTGTCTGCTCTAAAAACAAAGAATTTGCTTCCCCTGGGAGCAAATTCTTTCCTTTTGGAATAGATTCCTTTTTAGATGGGATGAGGTGCTTCTAATGAGTACCCACAAGAAAAGTCATTGCAAGATATCCCTCTTATCCAGAGCTTCGCAACACTTTTCAGTTTGTACACTCTAAGGTAGACTTGCTCCAGTCTCCAATGACTAAACATTTATTCTAATAATCATGTTTGATAGTCCACTAAAATAAAACCAAAATAATATCATGACTATAAAGGCTGGTCACTAGTGATCAGCCTTCATAGTCATGAGATTTAAAACCAAAATAATATCATGAACCACGTTCGACATGACCCTATTGGGTTGACTGGGCTGTAAAACCTCAACCCAAAACAAATATCATGACTATAAAGGCTGGTCACTAGTGACCAGCCTTTATAGTCATGATATTATTTTGTTTTTATTTTAGTGGACTATCAAACCAGATTATAAGAATAAATATTTAGTCACTGGAGACTGGAGCCAGTCTAACACTAGGGATGGGTAGCTGTAACATTATTTTTATGGTTGTGATTCTGTTTTGTACTGTATTAACCGTAAATATGTATGTCCAAATACTTCAGGTAAAAGCAGTAGATTTCTCTTTGCTTCTATTGTTTTCTGATTAAAAGGCACTCGCATTAAGAGTTGTTTTCATCAGAATATACTTGCACAGGTATTAAAAGTAGCTCAGATAATCAAAGTATTCCAGATTTGTAAAGTATTTCAGATAAATAAAGTATTTCAAATAAGTAAAGTAGTTCAAATAAATAAAGTATTTCAAATTGGTAAAGTAATTAAAATAAATAAAGTATTTCAAATAGGTAAAGTAGTTCAAATAAATAAAGTACTTCAAATAGGTAAAGTAGTTCAAATAAATAAAGTATTTCAAATTGGTAAAGTAGTTAAATAAATAAAGTATTTCAAATAGGTAAAGTAATTAAAATAAATAAAGTATTTCAAATTGGTAAAGTAATTAAAATAAATAAAGTATTTCAAATAAGTAAAGTAGTTCAAATAAATAAAGTATTTCAAATTGGTAAAGTAATTAAAATAAATAAAGTATTTCAAATAAGTAAAGTAGTTCAAATAAATAAAGTACTTCAAATAGGTAAAGTAATTAAAATAAATAAAGTATTTCAAATAGGTAAAGTAGTTCAAATGAATAAAGTTCATGTTCAGTTTTGTATTTCACACAGGTAAAGTAGTTAAAATAATAAAGTATTTCAGATAGGTGAAGTACCTGTAGTTCAAATAAATGAAATGCTTCAGATAGATCTTATAAATGAAGTACTTTTCCGCTGATTCAAAAAGGGCAGTTGTCAGAATGTGCACAATACTGGTTAACCGCTTAGAGGACTAAGCTTGCCCAATAAATGTGTGGTTAGGTAAACTGACCACGCTCAACATGACCCCATTGGGTTGACTACGCCGTAAAACCTCAACACAAACAAAATGAAGTACCTAGTATTTGGAGGACCAGAGCAAACCTAGATCAGATGCCATAGAATGTGACATCTGATCTGGGTCCCTATGGTTAGCTCTCAGTCAGATGCACCAGCAGGTAGTAAAATAGACTTGTTAAAATATTAGGACAAGTATGGTAAGGTGACAAACAAAGGCTTAAGAATTAGCAGACAATATGATGCTTGTCTTTGATTTTATTCCCTGGAACTGAGGGAATAATGATAAAAAAAAAATATATTAAAAAAAAAATGTTACCAGTATTTGCTGGTTGCATACAAGAAATAGGTATTGTTGAGCAAATTTTCATTCTAATCATCATTTAGAAGATGAATTATTTCCTTAGTGCTTTTTATTTATTTATTTTTTTTTTGGAGGGGGGCGAGGAATAATTTACTTACTGTCTTCTGCAGAGAGTAACAGTCATATGGGACAGAAATCATTGTATATAACATTTCATCTGAACCATGTATATTAACTATTAAAGTGCTAATCATATTTGTAGCAGATAGCAATCTAAAATTGACTTTGTTCTTTTTCAGAGATAATAGTAATAAGACTTGGCATTTCATGTGAATTGTCTGCTAGGAATTGTCTGCCTAGCAGACAATCACATGAAATGCCAAGTCTTATTTCCTCTGAAATATAATTTAAAAAATTTAGAATGTCGTCTGCCACAGTTTTCTTAGCACTTAAAGAGTTAAACTGATAATAGGTCATACATTTATCATCATTTGTATCAAACTTTGTTAGGAGTTAATCTTTTTATGTAGGTATAGTTTTGCTGAGATGTGCTTAACCTTAACCACTCTCTTGGCTAATTCAGCAGACAACAAATTGATGATATTTTTTTCTTATTTTTCCCAGCAAACAGGATTTGACATTTCATGGAAATTGTCTCCAATGGAAACAATTTCCATGATATTCCAAATCCTGTTTTCTGAGAAAAAAATAAGAAAAAAATATTTCAGTATGTCGTCTGCTGGAAATTTTACCCAGAGTGCTAAGTGTTAAATACATTGGTGAGTGACGCTTGACGCATTTTACTGGTTATTATGTATGCCTTTGATAATGCTTTTCCATGAGAGAGTTTCATTGAAACACTTGCCTTTTAATTGGTTTATGATATTTGTACATGTGCGTAGAAGTGCATATCGAGGGTTGAGCGCAAGACTATGGTAACTCAAATGTATTTTTGAAACCCTTGTTTAGGGGCAACTTGGACCCCTTTGTAAACAATGCAAATTTAGGTGCCATTGCTCGTATGAGCAATGGCACCTAAATTTTCATTGTTTACAGAAAGAAATGTTGTAATCTCCATAACGCCTTCATGGTGAGGAGATTAGGTTTGGGGAAAAACAACCATCTGACTTACGCCAGTCTTGCGCTCAACCCTCGATATGTTCCTAATATTACATAAGTGTCCCTTGTTTGTTTGGAGTATGTTAGGTCGTGAAAAGTGTCTTAAAATATATTTGAACAGAACCTCCTTCTTATTAACAGCTAACATTTTTCAGGAAGTATTCAGTGAATTATTCAGTATGTGAAAGTCAATGTTTGTAAGGGATGGAATTCTTGTACAAGTGTTGGTTTTTTTTGTTTGTTCTTTTTTTTTTTTTTTTTTTTTTTTTTTTAGTTTTTTTTTTTTTTTTTTTTTTTTTTTTTTTTGTTACCTCCCCTGAAAATTTTTTACCTTCCCTGAAAGTGTATCCATTTGCCTTATGTCCGTCAAAACTGACTTTGACCATTTTTCTTAGTGTTGAGAGTAAGCTTAGAGAGGTTATCCTGCATTAACTATTGAAGATGTAAATATTAGCATATTTATGTCATTTTAAAGGCTCCATATTCCTCAAAAATAGATCTTTTTTTTATCCAAAAAAGGTTTAATAAATTGATATATGATAATATGATCACAAAATGTGGCATCTGACAGCCTGTAAAATTTCAGTTAGTCTCTCAGCTTTGAACTTGGTAAAAAATGAAATGATTTTTTTTTTTATTGTATCTCTGAATTAATGGTGGCAACATTAATTTTATTGTATCTCTGAATTAATGGTGGCAACATTAATTCAGAGATGCGATGAAAATCTTTTCAATTCAAGAATGAGAGACTTAACTGTCAGAAATTTTACAGGCTGTCAGGTGCCTGATTTTATGATTATATTAATACCATATATCAATTTATTAATCCTTTCTTGGATAATAAAATGTTGATTTTTGAGGAATGTGGAGCCTTTAACCTTTAAAGCATAATACAAATTTGCAGCAGATGAAATTCTTATACACTGTATTCAACCTAATTACCGCACTGTGAGCTTAGGTTTTTCAAAATTACTGGGAAAACTTGTGGCAAAATTTGCCTATATCTACTAAGGGTACGCTTTCAAAAAAATACAAAGTAGTTACTTTTTATGATGTTTAGGTGATTTTTATCTGATTCTCTTTATAAAAGCATATGTTGTGGGTAGCCATTCAAATTGCATCAACAAGTCGATGCAATTCAAATGGGTACCCACAACATATGCCTTTATAAAGAAGTAGACAAAAAGTACATTGGCTGTAATCTGAAGACTACAAAATTGCTAGACTGTGCGCTTATAGGGTTATGTGCGGTAATTAGGTCGATCATGGTCTATGTGCCACATCACAAGAAAAAAGGCTCTTTGGACTTCCTGTCATATCAATCTTTTAGTGGGCATGCCCAGCCCCTGAGCAAGGCCACATGTCTAGTTCTTTGGCTGAACTTGGCCTACAGCTTACATGAGCTAACAGTATAGGTTCTGGTGAGATGTACTGCCCGGATGGGCAGGCTCGCCTGAATATATATATCGAGGGTTGAGCGCAAGACTGGCGTAAGTCAGATGGTTGTTTTTCCCCAAACCTAATCTCCTCACCATGAAGGCGTTATGGAGATTACAACATTTCTTTCTGTAAACAATGAAAATTTAGGTGCCATTGCTCGTATGAGCAATGGCACCTAAATTTGCATTGTTTACAAAGTAAACAAGGGTTTCAAAAATATGTTTGAGTTACCATAGTCTTGCGCTCAACCCTCGATATATGCAGTTGTGACTGTCATGCTAAGGGTTAAAGGTTAGTGTCATTCCTTTTGCTTCAAATTTTGGTTGTGATTATTTAGCCTGCACAGATGAAAAGAGATCGCTGAGCTTATCTAGGCAATTTAGAGCTGTATTGGCTCAACATCTGCATTGTCTGTTTAATGCCTCAACCATTCACTTTTCCTGCGGTCTATGGAAAAGATTTATATTATCATATGTACACCACAACATCTTTATAACATTGTTTCTTGGATGCAAATTTGATCAGATTCATGTAAGCTGAACAAACAAAACTTCATAGATTATATAGAAAAATGACCTGGTTATTTTTTCTATATAATCTATATATTTTTGTCTGGATACAACACTTGGGGTTCATCTTTAAACCATCGTATATCAGAAACCATGTTATATTGAACCATAAAGAGGTTCCACTCTACCTGAAGTATTGGGACATTTCAACACCTCACCATGCTTGTTCTAAAATTTGAGCATCTACAGCTTTATGACCTGTTGATGTGTTTAAAATCTGCTGGACGAGTGGTAAATAGTGTATACCCTGATCAGATACAGTGTTCTGTAATGTCTGATCTGGGTCTTCACTGTTTGTTCAAGTCTTCTGTCTGTCCCTATATTTAGGGTAAATACAGTATATTACCAGTTCCTTTATTCTTCCTTTTCTTGCCCAAGTATTTGTATTAGAAGATAAAGTGTGAAATTGTGGAAGATATAGTATGAAATTGTGGTGGATAAAGTGTGAAATTGTGGTGGATTAAGAGAGAAATTGTATAAGATGTAATATGAAATTGAGGAAGATAAAAGGTAAACAATATAAAACTGTAGAGGAGAAACTGTGTGTCAGTGGAAGATAAAATGGGAAATTATGTAGAAAATGAAAAAGTGAAATTGTGGTAAAATGTGACGTGGAAGATGTGTATGGAATCATGGAATCTGAATTATGCATTATTAGTAAATTTGTAAGGTAAGCAATGCAGGAGCACATGATAAATTGTGAAATTTGTGAAAGATATAATGTGAAATTATGGTAGATATATTGTATGATGTGAATTTGTAGGAGACAAAATGTGAATTTGGGAAGATAAATTGTGACATTGTGCAGCTCCAAGTGTGAAATTATGAATGGTTAAATGTGAATTTGTAGATTTTAACCCATTGTAGTCTGGAGATTCCAAAAGGGTAATTGGCAAACAGTGCAGACCCAGATCAGATGCCACAGAGTGCAGCTTCTGATCAGGGTTTCTACTGTTTGCAAATAGTTTAGCCATTTTTCTCTAGGAATATATAAATCACATAGCCTGACATACCAAAAATCGAAATTAGACTCTTCAAGTATATAGCGTGGGGGAGTTTATTCAATCTACAATGGGTTAAAGTGAAAGTTAATCTTCATTTAACAGATTTACCCTAAGTATTCAGACAGTCATGAGCAGACAATGTAAACCCAGATTAGATGTCATAGAATGCAATTCTGTGGCATCTGATAAGGGCCTGTACTGTTTGTCACTCATCCAGCAGTTTTTACATTATGATAACATGCCTATTCAAATATATTGAAAATTTCACCACCAAAAACTGAAAGTTTTCAGATAAAAAATCTAATATTTTTCATATTTCTGCTCAAAACATAGATTGTGCATACTCATTAGAACTGCCTTGGTGAGGCAGTTCTAACAAGTACCCATAATCTATGTTTTTGAGCAGAAATAAGAAAAATAATGTATACCCCTGTAAACCCCAGTTTTACTTTATAAAAGTGGGGTTTATGGGAGTCAAAATTATATAGGCATGTTTTCATGATGAGATACATCAACAGATAGTGGAAGTTTAGAACAAATGTGGTTAGGAGTTTAAGATATCACAATATTTAGGGTATTTTTATTATTATTTTTATTTTTTTTTTTTTTTTATTTTGTTCTCCATTTGTGTTTGTTATGTCTAACTATACTCAGGAGCTTTAGCATAAGCCCTGCTTGAGATACACATTCTCCACATTGTAAATAGCTTATTCCCATGTATTCTGACCAGTATTTATGTAATCACCCTCCAACCATAGAACATTAGTTTACAAAAATTAGAAGATCTCTGGGTTATACTGTTTCCAAAATCTGTTTATTGTTTTTGAGGGGGTAGGGGTGTTTGGGAGGGGGTTGGGAGAGGTGTTGTGGATAGATAGTTTATTGGGTCTCTTAGTTTGATTTCATATTGTATACAACACATAGCAACAGATAAGGCACTTTTTTTCATCCAAAAAATGCTGATATCTTTCTTATTTCTCAACAAAAAACATATGTTGTGGGTACTCATTAGAAGCGCCTCGGCGAGGCACTTCTAATGAGTACCCACAACATATGTTTTCATCAAGAAATAAGAAAAATATTATGTGGATACCCCCTCTTATCTGTAGCTATGACAACATACAGAACTTACCTATTACAACATGAAACCTGTATGCTCAAACCTTTCTGAAGATTTTATACATACACAACCACTCACAAAGAGCTCTTACACATACCCACTTAGATGGCATTATACATCCATCATTCTTGCTACTTTGAAACAAGTGAAATCCATCGCATCATGATCTTCAGAAAGCAAATACATGTGCTTATAAGCTATAGACATCTTCGCTGCAAGATCTCATTGACTAACACAATTGTACATTGACTAACAAGTGCACACACACACACACACACACACACATTCCAGATTTTGAATATATGCATAGCTGTCAATAAGAGGAGTAGTCAAATTTTGTTCTTGTTTCTCCACAAAAACATGTTGTTGGTACTCATTTGAAGTGCCTCTGTGAGGCATTTCAAATGAGTACCCACAACAGGTGTGGTCATGGAGAAATAAGGTACGCCACTTTAAATATCATACATGTTTTCATGGAGAAAATATGTTTTCATGAAGAAATAAGAAAAAAAAAATCAGTACTTATTGGTTGAAGAAAGCATCCTATCTGGAGTTATGTATATTTATATTCTTATATGCACATTTATTGTGATATTACATACCGGTTATCACATTATACCAGTTATCACATTATACATTCCAGTGCTTGTCATCGTAGGAGGCATTCTTGCCAGATTTCACAGTTTGACCCTCAGCCCTCCTCCCCAGACTTTCCAGAGTGGACTCTTCCATTCCTGACTTTTTTCTACAGTCATTCTCTCCCTTCTGCTGATTCAAGAAGGGCAGTGGTCAGTTACTGGCAAAAGAATGTGCACAAGTACTGGTTAACTGCTTAGAGGAGGACTAAGACTGCCCAGGAAAAGGTGTGGTTT
This sequence comes from Anodontia alba, assembly GCA_964016985.1. Classification (NCBI taxonomy): domain Eukaryota; kingdom Metazoa; phylum Mollusca; class Bivalvia; order Lucinida; family Lucinidae; genus Anodontia; species Anodontia alba. Next base: position 58,451,089 of record OZ024833.1, on the reverse strand, counting down.
TGTACCCTGACCAGCTCAACATGACAATAGTATTGACTGGACCAATAAACTCCACCTTAAATATGGATGCATCCATTTTTGCAAGTATGGGCATCAGTCAAAACATTAAAAATAGAATGGTAAAAAGTGTAGCTTCAGTTGAGGTGCCCCATTATGAGGCTTCTCATTTGGCTCTACACTGTTTGCACAGGTTTGCTCTTAGGGAGAAAAAGGGTTAAGTTAATACCCATGCTAAAGGGGACTGGATACAACTGGCAGATTTTCAGCCATTTTTTAACAAGAGAGATAACTTCTGTGACTTCCTTGTTGCTTTCCTACACACCAAACCCTTTCTGGAAAGTAGTCCACTCTAAAAGGAAATAATTTGCTCCCAGGGGAGCAAATTCTTTTCTTTTAGAGTGGACCCATTTCCAAAAGGGACACAAACAAAATTTTGTCAGTTGACTCCCCTAAAAGTTTTTCCATGCCTCATAAGAAGCTGAAAATGAGGTATTCGGATTAGGCTAGGAGGTTATAAAACTTGTTTCATGCTCAGCTCAGCTGAGCATGAAATTAGTCCTGCTAATAAGTCTCAAATTACAAGCTTTCTTGCTAAACAAAGCTGAGCATGAAAATTTCTCTGCTAATGAATATGAAACTGGCACTTTCGTATTTATTAGCTGAGATTTCATGCTCAGCTGAGTTGAGCATGAAAAAAGTTTTATAACCTCAGGGCCTGATCAGGATTTGCATGTACAGCCATTCCAGTCCATACATACCCAGTAGCCATTCCCCTTAGTTATTCTTTGCTAAGTGCTAAGCATTTCCCATAGCGTTTTTCACATGTAGATTTTATGCAACCATTCAGCTTGGGTTTGGCAAGTGGCTCCAACAAGCTGTTTTATAGCTATAATTGGACATTTTACCACATCTGAATTTTTTACAATCAGCACTGCTCCATTGTGCAGTCAGTATGGCATCTAACTGCAGATCCAGGGGCCACAAGTTCAAATCCCAGCTCAGCCATGTAACTTTCTTTGGAGATTGATCATGAAATAACTTCTACAGTCATTCTCCCCTTTCCACTGATTCAAGAAGGGCAGTGGTCAGTTAATGACAAAAGTATGTGCACATGTACTGGTTAACTGCTTAGAGGACTATGTCTGCCCAGAAACAGTGAGTAGGTTAACTGACCATGCTCGACATGACCCTGATGGGTTGACCGAGTCATAAAACCTCAACTCAAACAAATCAAACAAAACACTCCCTACTGCTTTTGTGCAGGAAGATAAGCACCTGCAATTCTAAGTCATTCCCACTGCTTATTTGCATGATAAATAGACATTCCTGTCATGCTTGTTCTGTGTAAATCCATTCCCAAGGCGTATGTATAATGTAGCTAATAAATCGGCTAAACAGGCATGGATCCAAAAGAGGTTCAGTTTAAACACCGCTGTAGTCTAAATTATTTTATTTCATGGGAAAGTTTCGGAAATATTAGGTATCTTATATAAATTTTTATCTAGAAATGCTCAGTTTGAACCCTGGTAGCAAGAAATAGGGATCCACCACTGATTGAAGTTGCTGATCCAACCAGTTGGTCTTTGCTAAACCATTCCTACTACACCACAACCTCTTTATAGTACTATTGCTGGGATCAAAAGCAAAACCCATGTTTGTGTTACAACCATATTGTATCCAAACAAAAATGTATAGATTATATACAAAAGTGACCATAAGTGATAATTTTTCTACATAATTTATGTTGTTTTTTTTTATTTGCTTTTCTTTGTCTAGCAATTCCACTGCTTATGTTGCTAATAAATGTATTGATTTTTCTCACTTTATGATTCTTTGCTAAGCAATTCCCACTGCTTATGTTGCTAATAAATGTATTGATTTTTCTCACTTTATGATTCTTTGCTAAGCAATTCCCACTGCTTATGTAGCTAATAAATAATCATTCCTACCCATTTTAACCATTCCTAGCAATTTTGCTTTGCTTAACCCTTGTCCTGCTGAATAAATTAAGATACCATGCCCACTTCTAATTTTCTGCCAATCAGATTACTTGATCCTGATTGTTGCTATAAATTCACAAACTTAATGGCAAACAGTGCAGATCCAGATCAGTTGGCTTCTTCAGAAGCCAACTGATCTGGATCTACACTGTTTGCAAAGGCAGGGTATATCCGGGTTTAGCAGGACAAGGGTTAAGAGATTCTAAGTGCTTATGTAGTTGAGTGTTAGCAACTTCTATCACTTACTTTTTCATTCCTTGTAAGTATGTAACCAAACACACACACACACACACACACACACACACACACACACACACACACACACACACTCATATACCACAGCAAAAGTTAAGTACATAAAGTACCCTTTATACCTGGATTTCAGTTGATATTTGAATAGATGCATACGCCATTTACAAAAATGAAGTATTTTTGTTATAAGAAATAAGAGTCATCCTGCTGAAAATGCAATGAAAAACCTCAAAATAACAGTATTCAGATATTCATATACATGGCGCATTTTTATTGGCATCATGGAAATATAAAACCAAAGAAATATTCTTTAAAAAATGGTAAATGTGAAAAAAAAACTAAAATTGAATGTAAACCTTTATGACTCTCTTGGCTAATTCAGCAGACAAATTGGTGAAATTTTTTTGATTTTTTCCAGAAAACAAGATTTGACATTAGGAAGAAAAATATTTGATACGTCGTCTGCTGAGAATTTAACCTAGAGTGCTAAGTGTTTAACTAAACGTATGTACAAGTGTGGCTGCAGATTGTTTGTTTCTAGGTACATCACAACCTCTTTATAACACGATTTTCAGGGTCCATAGCATAAACTGTGTTAGTTAAACAACCGTGTTATAGCCAAACAAAAATGTATAGATTATATTGAAAAATGACCATTTATAATCTATGCATTTTTTTATCCATGTTTGAACCGTGTTATATCCAAAACCGTGTTATAACGAACCCTGTTATAAAGGGGTTGAAGTGTATTGTAAATAAATGGAACAAATGTGGATATGCTCTGAGAATTTTTAACCCTTAAAGTGCTAAGTACATCTGCAGCAGACAACACTTTGAAATTTTTTCATTTTTCAGAGAAAATAAGGCTTGATCTGCCTAGCAGATGATTCACATGAACTGTCTGTCAAGTTTACTTTCTTGAAGAAAAAAGTAAAAAAATCACTAATTGAAATATGGTCAGCTACAGTTTTGCTTAGCACTTTAAGGGTTAACCCTTAAAGCGCCAAGAAAACCTACATCTGAAAATGTCGTCTGTTTATATCGTCTGCTGAATATTCTTGCAAACTTTTCAAACCTATTTTTGCATACAGGCAAACAGAGTGGACCCAGATCAGACTGCTCCTAGAGGGGCAGTGTGATCTGGGTCCACACTGTTTGCAAAAATGACTTTTAAAATCACAAGCAGATGACAAAGCAGACGACTGTTGTTGTGATTGGCAGTTTAAGGGTTAAGATCTTTATATTATGATAGCAGGTAGCTTAGACATTATGATAGCAGGTAGGGTTGCCTTTATCAGACTGAAATCAGGCATACCTTTGTTTTGTTCTGGTCGCATATGTCACATTACTTTTCTGCTTGGAAGTTATTTTTATGTTCTTATACTGTAATAGAGATAACTATTCCAAAGTAATTGCATTGAGGCTAGATAGTGTTAGCATATTAGAAAATATTACCAAAGAGGTTAAAATGCTTACCCATAAAAGTGCAAAGCAAAAAATGTAGCAGATGACATTCTATTTTTTAGCTCACCTGAGCTCTGCTCAGGATGAACTATTGTGATCACTTTTCGTCCATCGTCCGTCCGTCCGTCAGTGCATCCATCCATTAACATTTTCAAACGACTTCTCCTCTAAAGCCGCTGAGCCAGTTTTGCTCAAATTTCATATGGAGCCTCCTTAGGGTGGGGGAACAAAAAATTGCTAAAATGGTCGCGGTCCATTGACCAAGATGACCGCCACGCCCATATATGGTAAAAACCTTTAAAAATCTTCTCCTCCAGAACCAAGAATGCCTTGGGGCTGAACCTTTGCAGGAATCATCGGGGAGGGGAGGTCTACCAAAATTGCTAAAAGAATTGTCATACGTTGACGTTTGACCTTTTTACAGCAAGGTCAAGTTTGCTTCCCTATGCATTTGTATGGGAAAAACCTTTAAAAATCTTCTTCTCCAAAACCGAGCATGCCTTATGGCTGAATCTTTGCATATATCTTCGGGAATAGGAGGGCTACCAAAATTGTTAAAATAATGGTCGTACATTGACATTTGACCTTTTTAGGGTAAGGTCAATTTTGCTTCCTTATGCATTTGTATGGGAAAAATGTTCAGAATTTCAAACAACTTCTCCTCTGGAGCCTCTGGGCCAATTTTGCTCAAATGGAACCTCCTTAGGTAGGGGGAACAAAAGATTGCTAAAATGGTCACGGTTCGTTGACCAAGATGGCCACCATGCCTTCTCTAGAACCGAGGATGCTTTGGTGTTGAATATTTGCATAAATCATCGGGGACAGGGGGTCTACCAAAGTTGCTAAAATAATGGTCATACATTGACATTTGACCTTTTTACGGCAAGGTCAAGTTTGCTTCCTTATGCATTTGTATGGGAAAAAACATTTAAAAATCCTCCAAAACCGAGTATGGCTTGTGGCTGAATCTTTGCATATATCATCTGGAACGGGCGGTCTACCAAAGTTGAAAAAATAATTGTCATACATTGACATTTAACCTTTTTATGGCGAGGTCAAGTTTGCTTCTGTATGCATTTGTATGAGCCCCATACATTTGTATGGAAAAAATGTTGATAATTTCAAATGGCTTTTCCTCTGAAGCCTCTGGGCCAGTGTTGCTCAAATTTCATGCGGAGCCTCCGTGGACAGGAGAGTGAAAGATTGCTGAAATGGGTATGGTCCATTGATCAAAATGGCTGCCATGCCCATATATGTTAAAAACCTTTAAAATCGTCTTCTCCGTACCAAATAAGCCTTGGGTCCTAATCTTTGCACAAATTATGGGGGACAGGCGATCTACCAAACTTGCTAAAATGATGGTTCTATGTTGACATTTGACCTTTTTACCTCCAAGGTCAAATTTAATTGCTTCCCCATTTGTATGGGCCATATACATTTGGTTTAAACAATAGTTTATTAAATATAATGAGTACAACACAAACATACAAAAATGACATAGAGGATCAGATAACAAGCTAATTAAAGCTTATGTGAAATACATTTATATTGAAAGTGTCGAAGTGACTTGTAGATCAACAGTAGTTAAAATTGTTCTGATTGGAAATCTAAGATGGCCATCATCTGGTTTATATTTATAATATTTCTATGCCACTGTGCTGTTTACATGTATAAAATCATGATTCTTCAGAAACCACTTAGCCAATTTCCACCAAATTTCACATTGATCCTTCTGTTGAAATGTGATTGTTAGTTTATTCAAATAATCATGCTCCATTGACTGTCAGGCCCATATATTCTTCAAAACTAAGAACTGCTCAAATGATGATGAATTTCATTAGTTGCGATGATAGGATTGGAAAAATGTTGCATAACATCTGCATGTCTGCAGTGGCTATGTCACTCAGGTGAGCGAACCGTGGCCCATGGGCCTCTTGTTTAAATTATCCAGAGAATATAAGACTTAAAAGTTCATGTTGCTAGCCTCGCTGGCATAGTCAGACTGGTGATCAGGAGGTTGCGGGTTCAACCCCAGCCAGGTCGGCAACATTCTTTCATGGAGATTTGATCATGAAATATTTTCTGTGATCATTCTCTCCCTTCAGCTGCTTCAAGAAGGATAGTTGTCAGTTTCTGGCAAAAGAATGCGCATAGTACTGGTTAACTGATTAGAGGACTAAGCCTTTCCATTTAAAATGTGGTTACGTAAACTGACTGCGCTAGACATGACCCAATTTGGTTGACTGGGCAGTAAAATCTCAACACATACAAAAGATTGTTAAGCAAAAATGTAGCAGACAACTTTCTATTTTTTTTTTTTTTTTTTTTTTTTTTTTTAATTATTTTCAGAGAATAGAAGACAGTTAACATTTCATGTTGCATGAAATGTCAAGCCAAATTTTCTTTGAAAATATGCCAAAAAAAAAAATGATCATAATGTCTTCTGCTGCAATTGTGATTAGTGATTTAAGGGCAAAAATTTGAACAGACCATTTGAGTATATGATGATGTGTCTGATTGGTTAATACTAGTGAATTATTTACTTGGGCAAAGTTATCCAAATATTTTGGGTAAATACAGTGACTGGAATTTTTACACCTGTTTTATGCCTCATAGTAGACTTGCAGTTGGTTAGACTCTAGACTGGCTCCAGTCACCAGTGACTAAATATTTTTTCTTATAATCTGTTTAATGATCCACTAAAATAAAACCAAAGTAATGTCAAGACTATAAAAGCTGGTCACTAGACCTAGTGACAGCCTTTACAATCATGATATATATATATATATATATTTTTTTTTTTTTTTTTTTTGGTTTTATTTTAGTGGATTATCAAACAGGAATATGAGAAAAATATTTAGTCAGTGGAGACTGGAGCCAATCTAGGTAGACCCAAAGCAATCTCTGTATTTGTCTGGTCTGATCAGGGTCTGCAGATTAATGGAAATTGAAGATTTAAACCCTTAAAGTCCTAAGCAAGTTTGTAGCATACAGCAGTCTAAAATTAATTTTATTTATTTTTAAGAGAAAATGATAATTGTCATTTCATGTGAATTGTCTGCTAGCAGACAATTCACATGAAATTTCAATTCTTATTTTCTCTGAAAAATGGTAAAACATTTCAAAAAATCATCTTGCTGTAGTTGTGATTAGCACTTTTAAGTGTTAATGAAAGACCCTTTTTGGACTAAACAGACAGGGGTCTGTCTATTGGACTGAACAGACAGCCCTCTAAGTCTATGGTGGCAACAAGTGGCATTGTGTTGATTTCTATTGGAGGCACTTGTTTGTTTTCTTCTGTAGTTTATAAAGTAGTATAACTTTGAATAAAAGTTTTATATGTATTTAATTTATGGTCATATACATGCATAAGGATTTATATTATGTAATGCCATATGTATATATTATTTTATTTCCCTTTTGTTATGTTATATAGTGAGTTCTAGTTCTGGTTCTGGAAGTTGATTGGTTGTCTGTGTGATATCTTGTACCAGCTCTGAAAGTTGATTGGTTGTCTGTGTGATGTCTTGTACTAGTTCTGAAAGCTGATTGGTTGTCTGTGTGCTGTCTTGTACTAGTTCTGAAAGTTGATTGGTTGCCTGTATGATGCCCTCACAATGATTTTGGCTGCAGCATCTTGATCTAGATTTATTATCCTCCCAACTTTGAAGAGGTTGGAGGGGCAAATTGCTTTTGGTCATTCGTCCATCATTTCATCTGTACATTCGACACACTTTGCGTAGAGGTAGGATTTTAATTGTTATTATGTGGAATAAGGATGGAAAATAAGTTGACCCATTTTTTTCAGTCAGCTGTAGTTCCAGAGTTATGCTATTATGTCATACACTGTAAGCCTATGGGACATAATGGAATCTAGTTAGCAAGATGTCTCAAAAACTGTTAAAGCTAGGGTTTTAAAACTTAGTGAACTTATTAGGGATGATAAGACAATTACCTGGTTATCTTTCAAACAAATTCTGATTAACTTCTGAAAAAACGAATTAGTTTTTGTGAGAGTTATGCTTCTTTTGAACTTTGATAATTTTAGGGACAAGCATGTGGTTGGGGGCGAAGTGTTTTACAAACATATTTCTAGTTGACTATACAATGGTTGTGGTTTGTGTAATACAATTATTGTTCTGCAGCATTATTGACGGAATCAACATGTTTGTCAAAGACGTATGGTTTTGTTAATTCGAGAGATATGTATATATTATGGAATAAAAGGATTAGCTAATTTTACTTAAGCCATTTCTTGTGGCAACAAAAACTGAAGAAAAAGAAAAACAAAGTCTCTCTCTGATGAAGATATACAAAGGTAATATTTAACTTTACAGATATGGTTGTATGATACTTAAAACTTAAAGTGCCAATCACAACAGCAGCTTATGCCATAAGGTTTATTTTTAGTTTCAGAGGCAATAAAGCTTGATATTTCATGTGAATCATCTGCTTGCTTAGCAGACAATTCACATGACATATCAATGTTTGTTATATCTGAAAAATAAGAAAATATTTGAAAATGTCATCTGCTGTTGTAGCTGACACTTTAAGCATTAACTAGTGGGAATATATGTGTGATATAAATGTAAGTTGGTGTTCTGAGTTGATTGTTTAATCATATGATTTCATATTATCATGCTTAACATCAATAAAACCGATTTTATACATTTTTGTGACTTTGTTTTCTTTTTAGAAGTGAAAATTAGAATATTAGATTGCGATGAAAAATGGTGGGGTATTTTGATGTCTGTGAAGCCCAAATGGCTTCTTGGAGACATTAAAATAGTGTCATGTTTGTAGCAAAAAATCTGAATTTCAGTACCTTTATTTACATGTTATTTTATTCATGCAATTTTTGGTAGTATTCTACCTTACAGGAAATATTATTGCGTCCTCCACCTGTGGGAGGGGGACATTGTTTTTTTTGTGCGGATCCCCTTGGCGTCGGCATTGGCGTGAGACTTTCTTGTCTGCTTAATATCTCGTGAAGCAGTCATTGGAGTCTTATCAAATTTTCATGGATATATAATTGGGACATAACAAAGAACATTAGATTTTAGTGACCTTGACCTAAGTTTTGAAGTCACAGCAGTAGCAAAAATGAAAATCATTTTTCGGCATTTGCATCAGACTGGCGTGAGACTTTCTTGTCTACACGATTTCTTGTTGGTTTGTTCTCGCCAATTTTTCATGGACATATAATTAGGACTTGACAAAGTGGTGACTTTTACCTGATTTTCAAGGTCACAGTAGCAGATGAACAGAAAATGCGGTGGGCAGACATTCATTTTCTCTGTTAGTTTTTCTTTATACCGGGGATTTGAAACAGTCAGAGGGTGGAACTTGCACACTACATTAAGGCAATATGCATACCTTGTAAGCAAAATATCTCATGAGTTAAGCTCATGAACTATTGCAGGCACTTTGGATCCAATGTGTAGATGACTAAATTAAATTTTAGTGAACTTCTATAAATTTTGTTTTTCAAATTATGCTCCCTATTCAGACTTAGGTATTGTAGCGCAGGAAAATCTTGTAAGCAAAATATCTCAATAACCCCTAGAGCTAGATTCATGAAAGTTGCAGGCAAAACGGAATCATTGTGTGGATGACCTGATTTATTTTAGATCAAATTTTATAAATATTTGTCAAAATTATGCTCCTTTTTAGCTCACCTGAGCACGAAGTGCTCATGGTGAGCTATTGTGGTCAGTCAATGTCCGTCGTGCGTTGTCCATCGTCCGTCGTGCGGTGTCAACAATTGCTTTAAAAGCCTACTCCTCCTACACCCCTGGGCCAATTAACTTGATACTTGGTAGGAAGCATCGGGGTGACTTGTAGATCAATAATAGCTAAAATCGTTCTGATCGGAAATCCAAGATGGCCGCCATCTTGAAAATCTATTTTTCGCTTCTTCTCCTGAACCGAAGAGCCAATTGACTCCAAACTTGCTAGGAACCATCAGGGTGACTTGTAGATCAAAAATAGCTAAAACCGTGCCGATCGGAAATCCAAGATGGCCGCCATGGCCTCCATCTTGAAAATCTATTTTTCGCTTCTTCTCCTGAACCGAAAAGCCATTTGACTCCAAACTTGCTAGGAAGCATCAGGGTGACTTGTAGATCAAAAATAGCTAAAATCGTGCCGAGCGGAAATCCAAGATGGCCGCCATCTTGAAAATCTATTTTTCACTTCTTCTCCTGAACCGAAAGGCCATTTGACTCCAAACTTGCTAGGAAGCATCAGGGTGACTTGTAGATCAAAAGTAGCTAAAATCCTGCTGATCAGAAATCCAAGATGGCCACCATGGCGGCCATCTTGAAAATCTATTTTTTGCTTCTTCTCCTGAACCGAAAGGCCAATTGACTCCAAACTTGCTAGGAAGCATCAGGATGACTTGTAGATCAAAAATAGCTAAAATCATGCCGATCGGAAATCCAAGATGGCCGCCATGGCGGCCATCTTGAAAATCTATTTTTCGCTTCTACTCCTAAACTCAAAAGCCTATTGACTCCAAACTTGGTAGGAGGCATTGGTGTGACTTATAGATCAAAAATAGCTAAAATCGTGCCTATCGGAAATCGAAGATGGCCGCCATGGCAGCCATCTTGAAAATCTATTTTTCACTTCTTCTCCTGAACCGAAAGGCCAGTTGACTCCAAACTTGGTAGGAAGCATCGGGGTGACTTGTAGATCAAAAATAGCTAAAATCATGCCAATCATAAAACCAGGATGGGCGCCATGGCAGCCATCTTGAAAATCTGTTTTTCGCTTCTCCTGAACCGAAAGGCCAGTTAACTCGAAACTTGGTTGGAAGCATTTGGGTGACTTGTAGATCAAAAATAGCTAAAATCATGCCGATCGTAAATCCAAAATGGCCGCCATGGCAGCTATTTTGAAAATCTATTTTTCGCTTCTCCTAAACCCAAAAGTCACTTGACTCGAAACTTAGTAGGAAGCATCAGGGTGACTTGATAGATCAAATATAGCTAAAATCGTTCTGATCAGAAATCCCAGATGGCCACCATGGCCGCCATCTTGAAAATCTATATTTAGCTTCTTCTCCTGCACCGAAAGGCCAGTTGACTCCAAACTTCGTAGGAGACATTGGGGTGACTTGTAGATCAAAAATAGCTAAAATCGTGCCAATCGGATATCCAAGATGGCCACCATGGCAGCCATCTTGAAAATTTATTTTTCGCCTCTTCTCCTGAACTGAAAGACCAGTTGACTCGAAACTTGGTAGGAAGCATTGGGGTGACTCGTAGATCAAAAATAGCTAAAATTGTGCCGATCGTAAATCCAAGCTGGCTGCCATTTAGAGTTTATTCAAATGATCATGCTCAATTGACTGGCATGCCATATATCTTCTTCAAAATAAAGAACTGCTTAAATGATGATCTTTTCATTAGTTGTGATGACAGGATTGGAAAAATGTTGCATAACATCTGCATATCTGCAGTGGCTATGTCACTCAGGTGAGCGACCCGTGGCCCGTGGGCCTCTTGTTTAGACGTAAGTATTTTAGCATTTTTGCAATCTCTCAAATCTTATGAATCATGTAAGCTAGGGTTTTGAAATTTCATATATGCATTGCTTATGAAATTTTAGCAGATCACATATTTTATACTGTCAGATCCTTCATGGTGGAGTTATGCCCTTTTCAGCCCGGCATATCAGCAAATGAAAATCTTGTAAGAAAAATATCAAAGCGACCACTGAAGTTAGGCTTATGAAATTTTGCAAGCAGTTTGGAACTAATTTGTATATGTCCTGATTAAATGTTTTGAACTTTTAAAAAATATTTGATCAAATTATACCCCATTTTCAGACTTGGGTATTCCCAGTCAGCATTCTACGTAAATCTATATCGGGCCGTCATCGTTCTGTCAGGGTAGCTGACGGGCCGATGATGGTCCGATGTAGATTTACGTAGAATGCTAGCTGGGTTTTAGCATAGGAAAATCTTGTAAGCAAAATATCTCAAGAACCCCTGGAGCTAGGTTCCTAAAATTATGCAGGCAGTCAGGGATCATTATGCAGATAACCTGATTACCTTTTGGTGAAATTTGATAAATATTTGTCCAAATTATGCCCCTTTTCAGACTTAAGCATTTTAATGCTTTTGTGACTGCTCATAGCTTTAGAACCATGTATGCAAGAGTTTTGACATTTCATATTTGCATTGCTTATGAAAAATTAGCCGACCTGTATTTTTATTTCTCTGCCATTGCATTCTTCATTTCGTTGGACTTGTACTCTCTGGTTATGTCCCCTTTATCATCTCAATGCATTGTAAGCCGGACATAATGAAATCTTGTGAGCAAGATATCTCGAAAATTGTTTGAGCTAGCACCTTGATACTTGGTGAGCTTATAACTGATGATGAGTAGATTACTTGATCAACTTTTGAAAAAAAAAAAAACAAGTAGGATTAAAGAGTTCTGCCAAACTTCCAACTTTGACATTTTGTATGGACACATATTCAGTTGGGGACATAGTGTTTTACAAACACATTTCTAGTTTTGTTAGTTTTTTCCAGAAAACGGGATTTGATATTTCATGCAAATTGTCTCCATTGGACATTGGAGACAATTTGCAAGACATGTCAAATCCTGTTTCCTGGGAAAAATAAGAAAAATATTTCAAAATGTCGTCTGCTGAAAAAAATACCCAGAGTGCTAAGCCTTAAAGAGACAGTACTAAATATTTCTGTTGAAAGGCCATTTGAGTTGCAACATTAGAAAGCTTTTCTGACATGTGCACCCAACAAAGATTCCAATCAGCCTGTGCATCCACACAGTCTGATCAGGGTCTCTGTTGTCTGCAATATAGCAACTTTGTATCCTTTGCAATCCAAAATGTGGTCAGTGAGGAGAGCGCGCAAATGTACAGGCTGATCTGAATGTTCGTTGGGTGCACCTGTCCGAAGGTAGTTTTCTGAGATTGCGGTTCATTTGGTAAGAGAATCTTGAAATCAAAATGAAAACAGACTTTTGAAAAATTAAAGCATTTACAGCACAGGTGGGTTGATTGTCTCTGAGTGTAGGGAAAATTGTCCTGAGCGAGACACCAAACTGTTTCAAGTGACCCTTAACTTCCCTTAATTTATGCAAACAGTGCCCACCCTGATCAGATGACTCGTTCTGCGGTGTCTGGTCTAAGCCTGCACTGTTTGCCAATGTCCCAGTCCAGTTTTTATAGATAACCTTCTATCAAAAGCACTCTGACATCACCGCAACAAAAAAAGCGAGGCTACAATTAACCGTTACCTGGATTTCATCTAACGCCCGCGGTTTGATTACATTGGTCAATGATAATCACAGAGACTACCTTAAGGGAATTTGGCATGTGTAACTGAATTTTACCTGATTTTATAAAAACAATACTATGTGAACTAACAAATAACAATAATATATCAGCTAACAAATAGAAAGAAACAACAAACATAAACACTGTTGATGAACGTAACTTATATTTACAGTTTATAAACAATGTACAAATACATCACTTAAAGCAAAACAGTACCTTGATTACCCATATACACTTCAACCTCTTTATAACATGGTTAGTTATAACACGGTTTTGGATATATCACGGTTCTAAGATGGATCCCAAAAATGTATAGATTATATTGAAAAATGACCATAAATGGTCATTTTTTAATATAATCTATACATTTTTGTTTGGATATAACACGGTTGTTTAACTAACACAGTTTATGCTACGGACCCCAACAAGAGTGTTATAAAGAGGTTGTGGTGTACATCTAATTGAAAGACAATGCCAATAAGCCAGGAATGATAAAAATCCAATAAATGCCATACATCATCAGTAAAGGGCCAGAGAAGCCTGCACTGCCTATCCGAGTTCATCACTCTTATATGAAGGTCCTGAGCTGACATGCACATGCATGGACAGTCTTTGCCATATTTATTCTTTGTTTGATGAGCGCTTTTTGACCCGGAGGAATACATAAATGATAAAAATAGACCAAGTTTTTTTGAAGCAGCACACTGGTTAAAATGAGGCATGTTGAAGTTGAATCAAGATGTCTGAATAACTAAATCCCAGGGCAAACTTTGCCAGGCTCCATGGCACGACCTGTAGTGCATATGACTGCAGATCCAGGGATCGCAAGTTTGAATCCCAGCTCAGCCATAGAAGTTTCGTGGAGATTGATCTTGAATTTTTCTACGGTACAGTTACTGGCGAAAGAAAGGTCACAATACTGGTGAACCGCTTAGAGGACTAAGCCTGCCCAGTTAACATATGGTTAGGTTAACTGACTGCACTCGCCATTGCCCCATTGGGTTGACTTGGCCGTAAAACCTCCGTCAACATAAACAAACTGTCATTCTCCGCCTCCCGCAGATTCAAGAAGGGCAGTTGTCAGTTACTGGCGAAAGTATGTGCCCAAGTACTGGTTAACTGCTCTGAGGATTGTCTGCCTGGAAAAGTGTGAGTAGGTTAAATGACTGATTCGCCATGACCTTAACTGTGTTGATTGGGCCGTAAAACTCCTAAAACAAGCCTACAAATCCGTTCTAATTAAGATCATCGCTATACGTCTACATGATGTTCTACCATTATTATGCTGCTTCTACTGATCCTGCTTAAATTCTGGGCCCAGTTTTCAAAGCATCGTTAGCTTAATGAGCTCATTAGTGGTCAAAATGTTAACTGTTCTAGTAAGTACAATATCTAATTCACAGGTATTTTTGCAAAAAAGTGTGAGCAGCTGGTGTTTGCAAATGCAAAAGCTACGGACATTTTTCAACAAAATATTAGCATATATGCCGTATTAAATGATCAAAGTTTAAACGATACGTTAACTAACGACATCTTTAGTTTTGACCAACTTGGCTTTGGTGAATACATGCATAGTTTACATGGGAGACAACTTTTGTAACTTTTTGTTTGTTTTCTTGCTCACTAGGCCACTTCAGGAAAAGGGACTACTTTAAAAGGGCATAATTTGCTCCTCAAGGAGATTGGAGGCGAATTTATCCATTCTTAAACTGTTTTCTATTTACTGCCATCTGCAGTAGTATAACAGTTTCACGCTTAAACTCTGGGTAAAAATTTCAGCAGACATTTTGAAATATTTTTCTTATTTTTTTTTTTTTTTTTTTTCTAGAAATAGGCTTTGACACTTCATGCAAAGTTGCATTGAAGTGTCAAAGTCTATTTTCTGGGAAAAATAAGAAAAAATATAATCAATTCGTCATCTGTTGAATATGCCCAGAGAGAGGTAAAGTTTAACATGTATTTGAAGTACACAAGACTCCGCCCAGTATGGTGCACTGACAGATGTTACAGCCATCAACATCAGGAAACGTGTCTCCAGACGTATGCGTAGCTCCATTAAATGTGCATTCGACTGCAAATCAAATAAATATCTAATGATTAGATGAAGTACATGTATTCCTGGTCGGAGCAGTCTAGAAATTATGCCAGCTGCGGCCACGGCACCTACCCATCTTTGTGGAACAGTATTCAAGGGTGGATCCAGACTCTGAGGATCCAGATTAATTAATAGTGGGACGGGGTCAAAATTTGTGAGACATTGTGGAAACGACGATCAAATTATCGTACTTTAACTACGTATTCGGACAGACAGGCCTGAGCAAATAGTATAGACCCAGATCAGGCGCCATAGAAGGCAGCGTCTGAACAGGGTGTATATACACTGTTTGCCACTCATCAAGCACTATAGATTCACAGGTAGTAAATGGAGTTCTTGAAATTTTATAAGTATCATGTAAATAATTGTGCGCATACTTAGGTTAAATATGGTATCCAAAATTTTAGCCAAAAAATCCCAGGAAAATAAAATTATGAATCCAAGTGGGGTTCGAACCCTCTCTGAATCTGCCCCTGGTATTGTACTACATGTATACCGCTCAGATGGGATTTCTAGTGATTGAAGAGGTTTTGTCTGAAGCTCACAGCCGGCATGGGTTCTGACTAATAGCTAGTGGATATGTTAAAATGATCCGAGGGTGTGGATACTGTCTTGGCATGAATTAGTAGTTTTGGGGGAAGGTTGCTTTAGCAACCGTCCTCAGATTTAACATACCAAATTTCAACAGTCGGTCGTCAACCCCTAGAAACCTAACTTCACATTTGTGTAGCTCCATAGCACTCCGATCTTCAAAGAAAACTTGCATATGTAAAGTGCAGCTCTCTACAGCATAGCAAATATATAGATAGAACAAAAAGATTCCACATAAAACTTGCATATGTAAAGTGCAGCTCTCTGCAGCATAGCAAATATGTATATAGAACAAAACGATTCTACTTTAAACTTGCTATGTAAAGTGCAGCTCTCTGCAGCATAGCAAATATATATATATATATATATATATATATAGAATAAAAAGATTCTACATAAAGCTTGCATATGTAAAGTGCAGCTCTTTACAGCATAGCAAATATATGGATAGAACAAAACAATTCTACAAAAAACTTGCATATGTAAAGTGCAGCTACTACAGTATAGCAAATATATAGATAGAACAAAAAGATTCTACATAAAACTTGCATATGTAAAGTGCAGCTCTCTACAGCGTAGCAAATATATAGATATAACAGAAAAATTCTACATAAAACTAACATATGTAAAGTCAGCTCTCTACAGCAGCATAGCAAATACATGTATATAGATAGAACAAGAAGATTCTACATAAAAACTTGCATATGTAAAGTGCAGCTCTCTACAGCATAGCAAATATATTGGTAGAAGAAAAAGATTCTTCATAAAATTGCATATGTAAAGTGCATCTCTCTACAGCATAGCAAATGTATGGACAGAACAAAAAGATTCTACATAAAACGTGCATACGTAAAGTGCAACCCTCTGCAGCACAGCAAATATATAGATAAAACAAAAAGATTCTACATAAAACTTGTATATGTAAAGTGCAGCTCTCTACAGCATAACAAATACATATATAAATAAAAAAGATTCGACATTAAACTTGCATATGTAAAGTGCATAGCAAATACATATATAGATAAAAAAGGTTCGACAGCTCTCTACAGCATAGCAAATATATATATATAGAATATACGAGGGTCGTGCAAAAAGTTCTGTCACTAATAGGCTTCCTTAGTTTTATCCCAGGTATATTTTAAAATGCTTCACTGCACTTGAATGGTGTGTTGAATAGCTAACGATACCCGTTTATTTCGTGCAAATTGCTTTCCAACTGACCGAGTTATTTCAAATTGAAATAGATACAGTCTTATACACTGGCCAATTTACTTGTCACATTGGAACATGGACCAGAAGACTGAAATTCGTAGCTATATTAAATGCCGCATTAGGCTTAATATAGATTCTAAGCAGATATATAATGAATTGTGTGGTATATATGGACCTCAGACCATTTCAATGCGCACAGTTTTAGGTGGGTTAAAGCTTTTAAAGCTGGGAAATTTTCTGTTGAAGATGATAACCGTCCTGAAAGGCCCTAAACCTCTGTTACCAGGCTAACATCGCTGTTGTAAAGATTGTGGTCGAACAGAATGCGCGACTGTCTGTCAAAGATATAGCTAGTTGTACTGGCATATCAGAAGGCAGTGTGCAAACAATTCTGGAAAAGCGTTTGGACCTGAGAAAGGTTTGAGCTAGGTGGGTACCTCATTTGCTCACTGAGGAGCAAAATACACAACGCCATAAATGTGCCCGGGAACTTTTCGAAACATACAAAGGCTGTAATAGTCGGGTTATTTCTAACTTGCTAAACCTGGGTGCACATGTTCGAACCACAAAGAAGGACTGATAATAAACAATGGAAGCGAAAAGATCAAAAACGCCCATGTATTGCAAGAGAACCAGAAGTTCGAAAAAGATGTTGTACGCAATTTTCTTTAATTCAAATGGGCCAGTCGATCAAATGCCTTGTCCATCTGGTCATACAGTCACTGGCCGATTCTACAAGAATTCTGTACTGAAGAAAGTGAAAGAGTTTTCAATAAGAAACGACCAGGCAAAGGATGGTCAGAAGTCCACCTTTTTACATGACAACGCTTCCTCTCATAAGTGTGAGAGGTTGTTAAGTTTTTTTTTTGGCTTCTGAAAAGGTGAAAGTTTTAAACCATCCACCTTATTCACCTGACCTAAGTCCCTGTGACTTCTTTTTATTTCCAAGGCTTAAGAAAATGCTTTCTGGAAATAAGTATACGTCTAGAAGTTCTCTTTGCAGCGCTATTTATCAGTGCCTCCAACAGATACCAAAAGAAGACCATTTATCTGCTTTTTGCGACTGGGTAAAAAGGTTACAAAAATGTGTGTCAGTAAAGGGGGAATACTTTGAAGGTTTGTAATAAAAATATGTTTGATAAAACGTAGCACTGAAGTAATCCGAACCCAGTGACAAAACTTTTTGCAGGACCCTCGTAACAAGAAGATTCTACATAAACTTGCATATGTAAAGTCAGCTCTCTACCACATAGCAAATATATAGATAGAACAAAATGATTCTACATAAAACTTGCATATGTAAAGTTATTATTATTATTATTATTATTATACTGACCAGGGCTTTAGCATTCCATCGATACTGTCTAAGTACGCTATAAATGTGTAAATAGACTCCGAAGGCCCCGATCAGACTGCGCAGATTTCAGCACCCAGGAGTTGTTTTACTGTTCATTACAAGGTGGTTCCTCTGTTAATATTCTTCTTTGTGCGTCGGTGATATATAGGCATATATGGCATTTGTTTTGTCGTTGTTCCTCATCTCTACTTCTTTTAGTGTCTCGGAAGGTTGTCTCTCTCGAGTGTCACATTTTCTGTGTATTTTCACTTGTCACATGAGAAAATTGTACTTATCACATAGGCGACCAGCAAAGGCTCAGGCGAGTCTGCGCTTAAGCGCAGCCTCGCCAGAGCCTTTGCTGTTCACACACGTGCAGCAGATACTTTGAATAAGCTTCAGGCAAAAACGCATGTATGTAGCCCAAATAAGGGACTGCGCATGCGCATTTGAAGACCCACAAACCGGACAACCATAAGGTCCTTTTTCGTGTGCCGACTTATATGTCCTTTAGCCATTTTTATTGCGTAGTTAAAATTTTAAAAGAGCTTACCTGATGAGCCAGTGCTGAAATTGAGCAAAAGGAACTTTTGTAAGCTTTACCCAGCTAGCATTCTACGTAAATCTACATCGGGCCGTCATCGATGACGGCCCGATATAGATTTACGTAGAATGCTGACTGGGTATAGCGTTTGATCTACTAAAAGGGAGAAATATACCTGCTATGTGGACTGAATCAGTACGATACGGATCATGCCATATTTATGCATGTTATCACTTTTTTGCTTAAAAGAGAAAATTGAACGGATTTTCATGTGGCTAGGCTCAGTACCCAGTATAAAATGTTTTTGACACACTATTCAAAGCTAGACTAGACTTTAGAATCTGTATGACAATGGACAGTTATGATAATTAAGGTACCTTGAGCTAAGTTTGAATGTTGCCGTGATGGTAGCATTCCACTATTCATGAGATGTGACTCTGTCCCTCTTGGGGGAGAAAACTTGCTATAGAAAAAAAAATACCCAGAGTGACTTCTGCTGGTCATATATCTCCATTATTTACGTATTAGAAATGACCATTTCAGTTAAAACAAACATATGTATATTTCAGACTTACAACTACGAAGCGAAAAATGTTAAAGAATAATTTTATTCATCTACTCTTATGCAAATCAGATACATGTACCTTTCAATTTAGTGCGGACCTGTATGTAAAAAAAAAAAAAAAAAAAAAAAAAAATACCACATCCGGCTCCTGTTCTGGATGGGGTTAATCTTTTTAATCCGGCAGACCAAAAACATATACTGAACCATTGCAAATCGTTTCATCAGGATCTGCACTGTTTGCCATCAGTTTTGAGCTTTGACTGACACACCTCACAAATTCTAAGTTAGAAAAGTGTCCAGAAACTCAGGGATGAAAGGGTCATTGTTGATTTAGTCAATGAATCAAAGTACTGAGTGTAGGATGGGAAAAAGGTCCTGAACGGGGACTGAAGACTGTGTCATTAAACTCTTAACTTCCTGTAATTTAAGCAAACAGTGCAGACCCTGGTCAGACGCCGCGTTCTGCGGCGTCTGATCTGGATCTGCACTGTTTGCTAATTTCCAAGTCCAGGTTTTACAGATAACCCTCTTTACACTACACTCTGACGTCACAGCAACAAGAATAGCCCGGCTATAAATAACCTTTACCTGGATTTCGTACAAACGTGCGGCCCGACTTCATTGGTCAATGATAATCACATGGACAACAACCTTAAGGAAACTTTGGTGTATGTTTACTAGTAAGAAGGCTCGTTTGTAAACAATCGACCCAAAAACAGAACATATAATACTATGGCTCGATTGTAAACAATCGACCCGCAAAAATGAGGAAGAGTTAATATATCATCTATCAAATAAATTTGTAGACTTTTTTTTCTGTACAGATTTTATGTGGGGTATCTTTTCTTTACAGCATACAAACAAAATCTATAAAGTTTGCTCTTGCTTCCTGATGAAACATCCTCATGGCTGAACGAATAGCGCTCCCAACTGCAGACCATAACGTCCCGAATTCGAGTCCCGAGGAGGTGGAAATCAGCTTATGACTGTAAGGTGCTGCACTGCACAGAAATTGCAGCATCACCCTTCCTTCTTCTTGGTATGAAAACCCATTTATGCCCAGCGTCCCAGAAAAAAAAGGATATTGGCAAACTGTGTAGACCCAGATCAGACGCCGCAAAACGCGGCGTCTGATCTTAGTCTACACTGTTTGCATTAAGTACAGGAATTTCTATAAAAGATTTTAAGAATGAAAAATAACCAGACACCCCTTCTATTAGAAATGAGCCTGTCCAAAGAGTTGAGGAAGAAGCGTCCATTCGGCGTGAATGGGTTAAATTCTGTTGTAGAGACGTTACACACTAAATCATCACGGTGAGATACCTAATTTGTTATATCTAAATGTTGGAGACCAGACATAATTGTTAAAAAAAAAAAAAAAAACCTACCCAGTAGTTGGGTCTGTAATGGTTGGATCTGTAATGGTTGGGTCTGTAGAAGGATCACTGTAGACGAAGACAAGTATAAAGTGTATAATTAATCTTGTTTTGTGGTACATTCCGAAAAACACGCCTATTCAAATATATAGAAAATTTTACCTCCAGAAACATAAAATTTTCAGATAAAAAAATCTGATATTTTTCATATTTCTGCTTAAAACATAGTGGGTACTCGTTAGAACCGCCTCGGTGAGGCGGTTCTAACGTGTACCTACAATCTATGTTTTTAGCAGAAATAAGAAAAATAATGCATACCCCTGTAAACCCCAGTTTTACTATATAAAAGTGGGGTTTAAGGGGGTCTAAATTATATAGGCATATTTTCGTAAAGGTTCACTTATAAAGATATTCATTTCTTTTGTGTCTTCATGAAATTCATGCATTTGTAATAGACCCTTGACTTATGAATAACTGCTGTTAAATGGAAAAGTATATATGGGTCACTCCATGCGAAAACCTGTCTTCGGACATATAAGGACAACGAAGGCCCAGATCAGTATGTGCATACGCGCGGTCTGACTAGGGCCTTCACTATCCGCAAACAGAATCATCCGCTATTACAGAATGTATGAAACGAGAGCAAAGGCCCGGATGATACTTTGCGCATGCGCATGATTATCTGTGCTCATTTTGCGCATACTCGAAGGCACTTAGTCACTTGACGCGGCCCACTAGCATACTATTTTTTTTCCAAGATCGGGGTGAGGGATGTTGCATTTTTCATTATTTCTCAACAGACTCAATAAAACCGTGTCTACTGTTTTTCTGTTGTTGTTTTTGTTGTTGTTGTTTTCTATCTCTCTCTGTATTTCCAAATATAGAATGGTTCAATACGCTTTGGTTTATGATCTAAAACGTTGAGAGTAACGCTGATAAGCTAAGAATTCATATAGTGTAAGTGTATAATTTTAGCCTCTGGTAAAAGGAAAGAATTTTTGGACTAAATTAAATGATACCTATTAATTCGTTTCGTTTTCCTCTGTATATTTTGCATAAGGACTTCTGACCATGGACTCACAATGCACCATTTTTTTTCTTTTTATAAGGATTTGTGAATCCTTTGGTCATTTTTCTATATAATCTATACTTTTTTGTTTGAATAAAATCCGTATCCTAACAAAATATATAAATTATAAGTGCGTCCAACGGGAACTGCGGCGTGCAGACTCACTACCGATGTGACCAAAAAATGTGATGGTCCAACAAACGCTTGGGTGGTTCGGTGCTTATCCTGAAAAAACATTAAGCGTTCCGTGATTTGGCAGAGACTAATGACACGGCGGCCGTGCCGATAATAGCAACAAAACAGCCAATAACGCCAAGTTTTCCAATTGCAAGGGGTTGAATCACGAGACATGGCGTCAGCCTACAAAATTTGCGATCGCCGCCATTTTGAAATTTGTCTTCATTTCGAATTATATTTCTATCCGTTCTCTGTCTATTTACAAGCTAAGCATGATTCGTTTTTGTGCATAAGGTACACTTTGATGTAGATTTTTAGGTAACACATAGACTTAACGCTCTTTTCACGTGATAATCTTAAAAAAACTCGACACAAGTAAGCGAACGATACTATATTGTCGTTGTACCTGTCATCGGCTTACACTAGTTTTCGATATTTGGAAGCATGGCCCCCGCCCACTGGAGCACGCGAAATAGATGGGCTATCTAAAGCCTCCATGGCAGAGCTGCTAGTAACTATATAAGCAGAACCCGAATTCATGTGATCGGGTCGGGTAAAAGTCCCACTGCTGAACTACTGAAATATTGTTTTGGACGTTATATCGCAATTCATGCAGTGGGTTAGAAGTCAAGCGTGGTCTGAAATCAAATTCAGTTAGATCTGGCCAACCCACCTATGAAGCATGTGATGATAATTTGGACGCACGGATATAGGTAGCACCTATTAAATTCATATCAGTAATTCTATATCATTTATGCATTCAGTTTGAGTACAACACGTATGCAAACAAAATGTATAGAAGTATAGAAAGTTCTATTAATGCTATTTTTCTGTACATTTTGTACAATTTTGTTTGGATAACTCCAGTTGTTTTGCTAATACAGATTTTGTTTTCGAACCTCCCAGTAGTGTTATATAGAGGCTGTCGCCGTGTACCTTGTCGGATCTGGGGTGGAGGTTGGTCTGATGTAACAACACATATGGAATCTCGGACAGTGTTCCCAGGTGTAGCTCTTCCCATGACAACCGCCATCCATCACATACATAAAATAATAGCACGTGCCGTTTAGATGGCCTCCTTCACATGCTGAAAGAATTCAATACCATAGTAAGCAAATTTTATTCATGACTGGAATGAACTACTCACTCGGGATATTCGTGGCTCGAAAAGTAGTTTGTTTTTCAAACATACTCCGAATGCTAAGTTATCTTGATAGATGTTCAGTTTTGCTATCACAATAATACAGCTGAAGCACATTACTGGCTATTCCATTCCCCGTGGAGCCTTTATATCAAAATATCTGTCGGTACTGCATACATGCCATAAGCTGTGGATGCTTAAAGTAGTCCCATACTTAAGAAAAAGTACTGAGAATTCTGTATAAACATTTTAAGCAACGTTTCCGGGTTATTCTTCGTATCTATTCTACGCACGATGTAGAAAAGTCTCTATATGATGGCAGCAAATGGCAAGTCATAAGACTCTTCTGAATCCCACCTGTAAACTGACTTGTTTTTGTACGAATGTCTTGTTTGTTTGTGTGTTCGACAGATATACAAATAACACATGTTTCAAACAAAGTATTACCAATATTATGGGTCAAAGGTTGCTGGATTAGTGGAAAACTGTGTCGAGCCTGATCAGTAGTTACTTTTATCCGTCTGTGATCTGGGTCTTAACAGTTTGCTCCGGTTTATCTGTTCCAATACGTACCCAGTAAATACGGAACGTGGTAACAGCGTAGTTTCGACGTCGCTGACGTCGAAACTACGTTATTACCACGTTCCGCGTTTACTGGGTGACGTCGAAACTTCGTTATTACCACGTTCTGTGTTTACTGCGTGCGTACTGGAACAGATAAATCGGAGCAAACTCGCAGCGACGTCAAAGCAACGTTATTTTGACGTTCTGTGTTTGCTGGGTAGTTAGTGCTACCCAAGATAATAAACTAGTCGGATGACGTTAATTTTCAAATTTTCCGCGGATTAAATTGTGAAGACTCATCATTTAGCCGTAAAGAGAGTTCACCACTAACTCTACTGAAGACTTTAACATTTAAGCAATCAAACATGTGAGATTCAGTGGCTTGTAACACATTGACATTGCCCAGATCTAGATTGGGATTGAAATTTCGTTAGTTTTCAACAGCGTTATGACCCTTAATTGGCTTAAAAATTAAAAGTGATGTTTTTTTTTTTGTTTGTTTTTTTGACGACGATATCTGCCCTTCAGAAAAAAGTGTTTTGTCGCCCACAGTAGCAGGGTATCAAGCAGTGCCTGCGACGCTTTTATTTAAAAAAAATTTTTTTTGTATTTTTTTGTGCAAACAGGCCAGAGCCAGAGTTATCATTAACATTCACTGGGGCAAATACAATGAAGATTGGTGCATTTTTTGTTTTATATTTAATCTTCACCATTAAGATTCTTACAGTCGCTTCGCTTGTAAACTCATATCACGCAACTTATAGGTAGCCTAGCCACTAGCCGTTAAAAAAAATAATGGATACAAAATCATCTATTTGCATTAAAATGAACAGTATAATAGTTTTATAGCGAGTCTACTTACTTCTCTCAATTTTAATGATAATACTAAGACAAGATATATATTGGAGACTCTATCAAATAGACTTGCCATTGTTAACAAGTTGATAATCTTTTAAATGATAAACAAAAATGATCAGACTTTATTATCAGACTAGCAGCTAGTCTACTTAAATGGAAAGAAAGAGGGAGAGAAAGAGAGAGAAAAAGAAAGAAATGATACTTATAGCATGCAACTTATAAATATTCTGTATTTACCTTAAACACTGAGATAGACAGGCCCGAGCAAACAGTGTAGATCCAGATCAAACGCCACAGAAGGCGGCGTCTGATCAGGATCTACACTGTTAGTCTATTGTCAATTACCCAGCAGTTTTAGACGAATCATTATGCAATAAAATGGACTTGATCAAATTTTAGGACACGTATGGTAAGGAGTTAAGGTGTTTCAATATTTGGGATAAATAGGTTTGCCTGGTAGACAGTGTTCCACATGATGTGTTACAAACAAAAACTGAAACAGGGCAAACGGAAAGTAACCTAAAGTTGGGCTGTGCCATTCATATTTTAAGCACTAACCATATCTACAACAGACGACATTCTGATTTTGTTTATTTACCAGAAAAAAAAAAAAAAAAGTTTGACTGGCATTTCATATTAATCGTCTGCTTAAAATGTTTTTGAACTTTCAAACTTTATTTTCTCTGAAAAATAGAAATAATCTTTAGAATGTCGTCTGTTTTTCTCTGAAAACCAACAACAACAACAACAAATAATAATAATAATAGTAATAATAATAATAATTATAACAATAAACAAAACAACAACAACAACAAAAACAAACAAACAACAACAAAAAAAAACAAAAACAAAAAAAAAAAAAAAAAAAAACAAGCATTAAATTATCATATGCTACAATTTTGCATGGCGCCTTAAGGATTTAGGATCTGAGAATAATAATAAATCTTACCGGTGGTTGGGACAGAACCAGGAATATATCTTCCGGGCCGCGGTATTCTCCTTGTTCTCGGAAATATGATACGCGGATCCAGTGGTCTGTCAAAAAAGTTTGACTGGCATTTCATATTAATCGTCTGCTTAAAATGTTTTTGAACTTTCAAACTTTATTTTCTCTGAAAAATAGAAATAATCTTTAGAATGTCGTCTGTTTTTCTCTGAAAACCAACAACAACAACAACAAATAATAATAATAATAGTAATAATAATAATAATTATAACAATAAACAAAACAACAACAACAACAAAAACAAACAAACAACAACAAAAAAAAAACAAAAACAAAAAAAAACAAAAAAAAAAACAAGCATTAAATTATCATATGCTACAATTTTGCATGGCGCCTTAAGGATTTAGGATCTGAGAATAATAATAAATCTTACCGGTGGTTGGGACAGAACCAGGAATATATCTTCCGGGCCGCGGTATTCTCCTTGTTCTCGGAAATATGATACGCGGATCCAGTGGTCTGTCAAATGGGTACATTTCTGGTGGATAAATGCCTCCTGTTGGTCTGTCAAAAGGAAACGTGCCTGGGTACGGAAACATTCCCTCGGTACGAGGAAAAGTTCGTGGAAACGACGGCTCCAGGCCCGGAAATGAAATTGTCCCGAAGGTCCGCGCTGATCCACCTGTTCTGGTTGTCGGTCTATTTGGCCTAGAAGGCAGTCTTGTGAGTCTACCTGTACTGGCTGGCCTGGATAACCCTATACCCATCGGACTGAGTTGCCCGCTGGGTGACCTCGATCTTAGATTAGTAAAGCCTGGTGGCTGTAATGGTCGATCCATTCTTGGGCGACGTTGTCCAGTAATTAGCACAACCTTTAAAGAGAAAAAATAATGGCAATATGTCGGAAAAAAAATGTTTAACTCCTTCTGAAAAGATGTCTACACTCCCCGTGGGATGAAATTCTTTCATTTTAGAGTATATCTCATCAGTCATAACATATAATTCTAGCTTCCCGCAAAACAAAGCAGGAAAAAATATTCACAAAACAACAACAGCAGCAGTAGATAACAACAGTAATAATAATAATAATAATAATAATAATAATCACAATAATAATGATAATAATAATAAACATATTTGCAGTAATAATACTAAATAATAATGATTATAATAATAATTATTAAAATAATTATACAACCTTTAAAGAGAAAAGGTAATAATTTTAATAATAATAATAATTACCTTTAAAAAGAAAGGTTATGATAAATGTTGTAAAAATGACAATAATTATGATAATAATAATAACACAACCTTTAAAGAGAAAGGTAATGGTAAATGTTATAACATCACGAAAACATGCCTATATGATGTTGACCCCCTCAAACCCCATTTTTATATAGTAAAACTGGGGTTTACAGGGGTATACATTATTTTTCTTATTTCTGCTCAAAAACATAGATTGTGGGTACTCGTTAGAACCGCCTCGCCGAGGCGGTTCTAACGAGTACCCACAATCTATGTTTTGAGCAGAAA
Source organism: Anodontia alba (assembly GCA_964016985.1). NCBI lineage: Eukaryota > Metazoa > Mollusca > Bivalvia > Lucinida > Lucinidae > Anodontia > Anodontia alba. The sequence goes on along the minus strand of OZ024833.1, from coordinate 58,424,051 downwards.
TATGAAAAATATCAGAATTTTTTACCTAAAAACATCATTTTTTGGTGGCCAAATTTTCAGTATATTTGTATAGGCGTGTTTTCGTAATGATAACAATAATAATAATAATAATAATGAGGAGGAGGAAGAAGAGGAGAATGGTGGTGAAGAAGTAGTAGCAGAAGAAGACGCAATTATAATTGTATTACAAAGATAATGATAATATTACAAGTATAAATGGAATGACTTACCATGCAGCCAAGCAAGACCTGAAATAAATAGTGATCAAACTGAACCACGCCAGTGTAGAAGGACCATTTATACAATACAGAAATTACTCTACATACTCGAATACGTTTATAGTTTTAATTGCTTACCCTACATTATTGCATAAAAAGCAGTGTCGCACGTTATTAACAGCCGTGCATTAACCCGCAAAAAGCCGTGTATTAACAAGGCAATTCACGCGCTGTTAATGCACGGCTACGCAACTTTCAATATGATCGTACCGGGGCCACAGATTTGCTGCCGTTACGAGATGTGTACTGCCCGGCCGTAGAACGTGCATAGTCTGTGGAAATTACGTTCGCGAGAATCGGTGAAAAGGCGAAACAAAATAGTGCAAGAAATAACGCGAAATGTAGCAAATGTTTTCAGTTTTTATGCAATTATAGCGATCAAACATGGTTTTTCAATGCATTAACATTCGCCAGGTCCCTTGGGAGGTGTTGAAAACCGCGGCCTTCGGCAAGAAGCATCACGGCGGATATACCAACAAATCCGATTACATAATGAAAGACAGAGAGCGCAACAATAGAAGAACAAAATACACAAAACAAACCAAAATGCAGTGTCCGCTCAAAAAATTATATAATTAATGCTTTTTGATGTCTTAATGCATATGAACTGTTCGGCAGTGGAGTGCGTAACTAATTCGCAAAGCTGGAATTAATTATCAATTTGAAATGTATTCAAAGGTAAGTCTTTTGTTTTACCATCACGAAAACACTCGTACCTATATAATTTTGACCCCCTTAAATCCCACTTTTATACAGTAAAACTGGGGTTTACATGGGTATACATTACTTTTCTTATTTCTGCAAAAACATAGATTGTGGGTACTCGTTAGAACCGCCTCGGCGAGGCGGTTCTAAAGAGTACCCACAATCTATGTTTTGAGCAAAAATATGAAAAGTATCAGAATTTTTATCTGAAAACTTTCAGTTTTTTAGTGGTGAAATTTCCAATATATTTGAATGGGCGTGTTTTCGTAATGGTATAGCAGTCCGAAACCAATTGCATTTTGGCGAAATGCATGCATTTGCATGGTACTGTTTCCGATTCCGAAAACGGCCTCAGTGTCGCTTTTTGCTTCATAGTTGCATAAGCTCATGAGAAAATAAACATTCTGGTTTCTGTTTTGAACATTATTTTCATTCTCTTTTATGACGTTAATCTGAATACGCAAGATTTTGTATAGTTGGAATTTGTTAAGTATCAACTGGGCCTCCGTAGAAACATGCCAGTTTTCAATGTATACAGTTGTTTTACATACAGGTACATATATATGTCCAAACTGTCTTCCAGTTACAAAATAAATTGTACATTGTATATCTTTCCGATTGCAGGGTTAGCCCTTTTCTTATATTGGAGCCCGTACTAATCAAAATGATAGCTATGATCCCGTACGTGTGTGTATACACACACGCACACACATACACACATTTATATATTTAAAGAAGCACATTTTTCTTTCTATCCGATATTTGAACCCACTAAGGCAAAACGAAACAAAAAAAAAAAAATCTTTATCAGTAGGCTTTGGTCAAAATAAAAAAAAAACCCATCTGTATCGATTTGATCAAAATCAAGAGTAAAAATATCTAGACTGAAATACCCCTACCTTATTTGCTTTAAATACCAAACCTACCTTATCAGAAAAAAAAATAGAAAAAAGTCATCAGTCTGCCGTCTGCTGTATTCGACAAGAGAGAGTTAAAGGTTAAACCCCCACCCCCTACTAGTTCATTTTGTTAGATTGTGCATTGCCCATATGACCTTAACTTTGTATTTTATGATAAGGTATTTAAAGATTCCTTCCAAAGCTGCAAAAATTATCTCTCTAGCCTTCATATTTCGTCAATTATTGGGTGTTAAGCAAAGTCACCCCACTGTGAAATGTAAATATTTAAAAAAAATCATTTTTAATATTATCGCAGCAAATGCAGCCAAGGTTGTATGAATAAGTGAATTCTTATTAAAACATTATATCTGAGTAATCTGAGATACCTAAATGCATTAAAACCTGTCTCTTCCATATCATTCTGCCCATAAGGTAGGTAACACGTACAATATCTACATACCGTGAGCTTTGGAGGTTTCTGTGTGTTATTCTGCATCAGTATTTAGTGTCTCTGTTTTGTATCATTTAGAAGATTTTGCAAGCATTTCCAAAACTGCAGATTTAATGCTGTTATTCCTTGTCAGTTACATACATTAATTACTGATAACAGAAAAGTTGCTATCCGCAACAGGATCACGTTTGCATAAAATACTGAATACTGTCCTGAAGTTCTACATATGGCAAATGCTTATAATTTCTTTATGGCTAAATAAAATATCTACAGATGAGTTACAAGATATCTACAGATGAATTATATGTCAGACACTCATATGACTTAATAATTTATCAATGGTAACATATATAACACCTTAACGTCTTAATGTCTTAATTTTAAGAGATTGTTGTTTCTATAAAGGTATTTACGTATACTTTTATCTTTTGAATTAATATTCAGTTTTAGAATAATATATTTTTGAGAATAAACAGATAAAAATGACACTTTCGCCTTATTTATTCTGTTACATTATCTGGTGTGTTACGTAGATAATTCATTTATCTGGAGTCTAGCTTACCAATGCATATCAACTCAAGAATTTTATTGGTATGTTAAGAAAATCCAAATGATATCTTGCTACACTAATTTTTTGTTTACGATTTTTGTTTATGACCTCCATTCTATTTTAAAAAACATGACACAGTATACAGTTTACTACAAAATCTTTCTGTTACAGTTTAATGTAGGTAACATAGCACATTATTTCTGATTCAACAATATTGGTACAAGTGTATTCTCAAGCCAAGAAGTGCATGCATTTAATACCAGAGTATTATTTACATGTATTCCTGATTAAACAAAATGTTTATAATCATAAGCTGCCACAGGACATACAGCGCTGTGAAAACAGCGATGACTGGTTAGTGTCTTCTCTGTGTGCCCAGTGAATAGCTAAGAAACCCAGCTTTCTTCATGCAGATTGCAAAGACTGACCAGACTGAGCTCACAACCAGGCTGATCTGAGTCTTTGCCAGGTGCACAAGTCAATTGTTAGCTTTGTCATGCTGCGGCTAAAATACATTAAGATAACAAAACATAAATCATATAACACTTAGTCTGACGGTAATATGATTTTCCCCAAAGATAAACAGTGTTGATTTATCTCTTAAATATACAGAAAACAATAATCCTTAAAGATAAGTGTGTAACATTAGGCAAATTTAGAAACATAACTAACACAATAAAATTAAATAGATATTAGAGCAATTCAATGACTTTAGCTCCTTTAGAGATCAACTCCACTCTTATCTTGAAAACAAAAATGGTATGCATATATTTGTATATTTTCAATTATAAATGTGACCTTTCAAATATTTTTTTCAATTATAAATTGAGGGTAACGTTGGTAACGTGGCTGTTACACGCAAACGCCCCCATCGCAAAAGGGCTAACATGTGTCATTTTGTTTCTTATATAATGTAGTTTCAGAAAATTATAGTGTACAAAATTTCCCTGGGCGGGGTGAGGGTGGGAGTGGGAGAGGGGGTCTGTCGCCGGCCCATGGTCTATAACCAATTGCATGTGTCAGCCAGTAGAAAACTGTGTTACTCTGATTTAGGTGTTATTAACTGTATATAAGGACACCTTTGTGATTAAAAGTATTGTTTATGTAAGTCACGTTTCATTCTAAGAAACTGATTTAATCCTACATATTCATCCAAATACAGTCGGAGAGACAGGCAGACAAATACACAGTCACATACATGTACAGAGAGAGAGAGAGAGAGAGAGAGAAAGAGAGAGAGAGACTATGAATGATATACATACCACAATAATTATTGAACTTTTTTCGCTCATTTTGTCAGAAAATATTGTCATATTTTTGTTATTTATACATAAAATCACATATAATCTATATTGTAAAAGTAAACTTTATATGACAATGTCACACTTTTATATACAGATTACTTTTACGGGGATATTCCTTTTATTATTTCATTAAAAAACGGACATCCTTATGAACTTATTCGTCAAGTAATTCCTGCATAATTATTCCTTTTTCGTAACGATAGCGGAAGAAAGAAACTGCTTGTCAATAGACTATTATTTTTACGTCTTCAATAAATAACATTATTATGACGGAAACAATGCAATTAATCTTTAACGCTTAGCACTCTGGGTAAAGTTTTCAGCAGACGACATTTTGAGTTACCTTTCTTATTTTCACCAGGAAACAGGATTTGACATTTCATGCAAATTGTTCCCATTGGAGACAATTTGCATGAAATGGCAAATTCTGTTTCCCGGGAACAATAAGAAACATATCATCAATTTGTCGTCTGCTGAATCTTCACATATTTTAGTATAAAAGCTTAAAGCGCTAATCACCTACATAATAATAATATTTTTATTTTTCAGAGAAAATAAGGCTTGATATTTCAGGTGACTAGCAGACGAGTCACTGTTGTGTCTTCCTCACTTTTTTTACAACAAAACGATTTGCCCTATAATTTATCTCAATATTTATTTGTTTACTTCTAAGTGAAACTCTTAATTAGATCATGTACCTTCGGGGCATCTGCGGAGCGGCTGCCCGGAGCAGCTCGAGTATGCGCACAGCCAAGCCAGGTCCTTCGCTGCCCGGTTATAGAATCTCTTGATTTTATACAGTGTATCAGTGTATAGCAATGACCCTTATCAGATTGTGTAACTTTACTGGCTAGTCTGGATTTTTACTGCTCGCATTTTCTCCGAAGATCTTTTTTTCTCATGGCTCGACCCATCTATCAATCTATCACCATGAAATTTTACTTAAACGGTTAACATGCTGGGTAAAAAATCAGCAAACGACATTGTTACATGTTTTCCTATTATATACCACGCATAAGAAGTACGGGGATGGTGGTGGTAGTGGGAGGGGGTATAGGGGTATACTGGTTTCAGGTTGTCCGTGATTCCGTAATTCACATCACGAAAACATGCCTATATAATTTTGACCCCCTTAAACCCCACTTTTATAAAGTAAAAATGGGGTTTACAGGGGTATACATTATTTTTCTTATTTCTTCTTAAAAACATAGATTGTGGGTACTCATTAGAACCGCCTTGACGAGGCGGTTCTAACGAGTTCCCACAATCTATGTTTTGAGCAGAAATATGAAAAATATCAGAATTTTTAACTGAAAACTTTCAGTTTTTGGTGGTGAAATGTTCAATATATTTGAATAGGCGTGTTTTCGTAATGAGACGTATTTTCCTCTTGGTCATACGTATGTGTTTTTGTTCCAGCTCCAACCCCTTAATCTGTAGGGATTACTTGTTCATCGGAGTGGTATGTTGACTGGTGGTAACTGTATTCCTGCGGTTTGAGCTTGAGAGATGTCTTCTTATCTCTTCACTCTGTTTTTCAACTCATTAATTTCTTTTGCCATAACCTCAATAAATTGTGACGTAGGCTGTTGTTGTTTCTGCTGCGGCTGTATCTGCGGTTGCGGCTGAGCTAGGAAAGTTGGTTGTGATGATGGAAAGAATGGCTGTTATATTTCCATCGTTTCCGAACGCTTCGTTGCATACTCTCAGCAGTATTACTGGATTGCCAATCATTTCATCGAAGCTTATCTGATTTGCCTCCATGTCTGTATGGTTACTGAAGTGAATCCATAAGTTATATACTCACACTGAGGGTTGATTGGCTTAATCAATCAATCAATCAATCATATTTTTAATGTAGCCGTGCAACAGAGTCACATAGGGTTATGCCAGAAAAATCTGGATTAGTTTTACTGGACTCCTGGGTTGGCGTGAAACGGGCCTAGTTATAATTCAAAGCAGTTTAAATATCTCGCCCAAACACCGTGCGTGTAAATAGTCTTCCAGTCTGTAAATTACAGAATTCGGAAAGTCTAAATGGTCTAGAGTTATTACTAACATCAGGACATTTTATTTTTGCCATGGTTATTCTCTGTCCGTTACACCATGCCACGACCCCCGTACCTCGTGATCTCAATAATAATATTCACTGTCGGCAGAGGAAGGCCAGAGTCTGAGGAAGAGTAGTGGAAGAGGGAGGAGCAGTTTGGAGTACGAGCTCGACTCAATCGCGTAGTCTAAAGAAGCGCGTAGTCAAAAGCTAAAGATGGTGGTGAGAATGGTTAGGAATACTTAGTTTAAGCGAGTAGTCTTAAGTATCAAAATGTGACCATTATCATTATGTAAGGTAGTCTGTGACTGGGTAAATTTCTGATTGGTCTGTTTGTTACAGATCATTTTGTGATTGGATAATTTTTGATTGGTTATTTTTTGTGCTTGTTAATTTTCCGATTGGTTCCATGAATCAGTATCTGATTGGCCCAGTGTCTAAGTAGGTCAATCCATCTGAGTAGTATATAAGTAGGCTAAAGTTTGCTTCTTACGCAGTTCTACGATGACCCGTGCTGGTACTCCAACATCGAGATGCTGATGGGGCCGACCGGTGTGAGACAGACTAACACGGCGTATTGGTACGACGTCCTGGAAAAGTCATGTCGAGATCCGTTAGGGAATGGTGGAGGACCACCACTACTTCGGCTCGTGCCGCCAAGTTATCTTGGCAAGACTTACTCTAAGTAGGTCAACTGGCGGCACGCGGACTCGGGTGAGGACACCCAATAAGTCCAAGGGTGAGGACACCCTCTCGGCTCCTGAGTGAGGACACTCTCTCTGCTCTTGGGTGAGGACACCCACTCCTCGGCTTCTGGGTGAAGACACCCACTTGGCTCCTGGATGAGGACACCCACCTTGCACCCTTTCCGGCGCCCGATTGATGACATGTGGCCTGTGTCTGAAACTTTTCAGGACTTCTGTGTCTGGAATCCTGTCTTGCCACTTGCTCTTTAGAAGTTTTCTAAGACAGCTTGTATGGAAGTGGTTCAGTCTTTTGGCATGCCGTTGGTAAACTGTCCAAGTTTCGCATGCATATAATAGTGTTGGCAGCACTACCGATCTATATACTTTCAGCTTTGTGTCAAGTCTGATTCCACTTCGGTCCCAAATACTTCCACGTAGCCGGCCAAATGCTGCACTAGCTTTGGCAATTCTAGCATTGACTTCATCATCAATGTGCACAACTCTAGACAATGTGCTTCCAAGGTAGGTGAACTTGTCTACCACTTGCAGTCGTTGACCTTTCACTGTGATGGTAGGCTCCTTGTAAGGCTTTCCAGGTGCTGGCTGATATACTACCTCAGTTTTTTTATGCTGATTGTGAGATCATAGCTGTCACATGAATCAGATACTTGATCCACACCTTTTTACATTTTCTCTTCTCTTGGAGCACCCTTTGCCATGTCATCAGCAAAGAGGAACTCGTCTAGTACCTCTGTCTCCACCTTAGATTTAGCTTGCAACCTTCTTAGGTTGAAAAGTTTCCCATCAAAGCGATACCTAATAGGTACAACATTGTCACCATCCTGGAAAGCATCTGTAAGCATGGCAGAAAACATGCTGAACAGTGTTGAAGCTAGTACACAGCCTTGCTTAACTCCATTTTTCACAGGAAATGGATCAGAAAACTCGCTATCATTTTGGACCCTTGCAAACATACCATCATGGAACTGCCGCACCATTGCTATGAATTTGGCAGGACAACCAAAGTTTGCCATAATTTTCCAAAGTCTCTCACGACTGACTGTGCCAAATGCTTTGGTGAGGTCGACACAGGTCATGTAGAGGTCCACATTCTGTTCCTGGCATTTATCTTGAAGCTGTCGTGATGTGAAGATCATATCTATTGTTCCTCCGTTTTTCTTGAATCCACACTGGCTTTCTGGTAGAAGCCTTGACCGTTCCAGGTGTTCATTCAATCGGTTCAGTAGGACCCTAGCAAGAATCTTCCCAGCAATTGGCAATAAAAAGATGCCTCGATGATTGTCACAGACTTGAGGATTCCCTTTTCTTTTGAATAGGTGGATAATTGTTGCATCCTTGAAATCTTGAGGGATGGCTTCTTTTCTCCACATAATGTGAAATAACTCTGTCAGTTTCTCTGCAACTGGAGGACCTCCTGCTTTGTAAATCTCTGCAGGTATTGCATCTGATCCTGGAGCCTTGCCAGATGACAGGAGTTTTATTGCTTTCACTGTTTTAGAGACGGTTGGGAGCTCATCAAGCAGCGGATTACATTCCACCTGTGGTAGTCTGTTGATAGCTTCATCATTGATAGATGATGGCCGATTAAGGACACCATCAAAGTGTTCAGCCCATCTTTTCAAGATGGCTTCTTTGTCAGTCAGAAGACGAGTTCCATCTGCACTAAAGAGTGGGGTGGTTCCTGAGCTCTGGGGACCATATACTGTCTTGAGTGCATCAAAGAACTTTTTCTGAATTGTCTTGCATATGTTTGAATAGGCAGTCTTGCTAGATACTGAGCTGGTATTTCTGAGGTAAGCCTTGTGTTTTTGGTGTTTTTCTTGAAGGAGTCCCTGAATTTCTTTGTCATTCTTATCAAACCAATCTTGGTGTTTGCGAGATACTGGTCCTAGGTAGTCCATTGCTGAAGAGTGAACGGTGTCTCTAAAGACTGTCCAGGTCTCATCTACATCTTCTGAACTGTGTTCCAGTGCATCTAAACGGCTGCAGAGACAGTTGACGAATGCTTGCCTCTTGCTGTCTTGTTTCAGCTTGGAGACATCTAATTTCTTTGGCACCTTCTTGCCTTGTGGTCGTCGTACAGGCTGAATGCGCAGGTTGAGTTTGCTGACAACAAGCAGGGCTTTTATATGATTTGCATATATGTGCTTGCTGTGAATGTGTGTTGCTGATTAAGATGACATGCGCTGTGAATTGGATTATAGTGAGGTAGGAGCGCGCAGAGTCAACCTCACTCTCTCATCCTGACCTAGCTGGATCCAGAGGCAAGACAGTGTCAGGACATCTTGAGCTAAGCCCGGATGCAGTGGATGACCATGACTTCTTTTGTGCTTTGTCATGCTCTCCATGCTCCACAACATGCTGCTGCATCGCCATTTGGGCCGTTGAATCATAGTAATGATTTCTTCCGCCCCAGCTGCCGAAGCAGACTTTACATAACTGGAACAGGCAAATCCAGGTATGCAGGCTTTTGTTTGGAGTTGCCAACTCCTAGATGGATTGCCGACCAGGGTTTGAGAGCCCCATCTACCCTAGATATTGCTTCACAGATTCTGTTAACAGCTATATAGAAGCAGTAACTTAAATGTCTTATGTAGCCAATATAGTAAATACAATAACAGCAAATGACTAAGCTATAGAAAAGACAATCTAAGTGTTTATATTGAAATGTTATTATGCGTAATGCTGAAAGAAATGGAAGTAAGAAGAATGTATATATGCATATAAATAAAGAAATAATAACAATAATATAATATAAATAAATATATAAGTGTGTGTTATGTTAGTTGGTGTGTGAGTGGGTGTAATAAGGTAGTCAGGTATATCAGCCGGCAGCAGGTGGAAAGGCAACGACGTCAGCAAACGTACTTCAGTTTTTAACAAAGTTCATTAGACTCAGTAACTATTAGATAACAACTGCAAATCTACCAGTGTTTTTGATATAGGTTTGAACAGCGATAAAGATACTTGTGTCCTTTTGATCTGTTAGGCTATCATTCCCGAAAAGAAGTTTTTCGGTATATATAGGGAGGTAATTTCGGATTTCGTTAAAAGTGTAACACACTCGTTCGTGTAGTTTGGACAATTGAAGAAAAAGTGATCAGCATCTTCTGTTATAAACCCACATCCACAGGTTGGGCTATCGCATAGGTGATTAAGCTATAAGTCATTGTTTAAACTGCTAGAATTGTTTCTGATTCTTGCCTGCATAACTGACCAATACCGTTCCCCGCATAAAAAGAAATGTGGAACGTTATTAAAATCAGTGCGCAGATTGTTTAATTTACTTTTGAAACATGATAGGCTACTGAAGGTACGAATCTCTTCGTCAAGCGAGTTCCATAGAGAGATGGATGAAGGGATACAGGACTTCCGTGAAAGTTCGGTTCTGGTAAATGGAACTTCAGGGTATTATTATTGCGAAGAGGATAACTTGTTGTATCTCTTTCAAAATGAGGGATGGGGTCAGATATATAATCAGGAGTCAAGTCATTAACAGCTTTATACATAAATGCCAGTTTTTGTTCTTTACGCCTAGTATTTAATGTAATGCAGCCACACTCTCTATATAAATTTGCTAAAGCTACAGAACGAGTTAAACCTGTCACAATCCTTGCTGCATCATTCTGAAGTTTTTCGGGCGTATTTGAATCTTGTATTGTGCAGTTATCCCAAACTACAGCAGAGCATTCCAGAATTAGTAACACGTAAGAAAGATATATTTGGTTCGGTGCAACTCTATGAAAAGTAAATTTTAGTTTACGCATAATACCAATGACTTTGGAAGCACTGCTGACGATGTTTTCTATGTGTTTATGCCACTGGCCCTTGTTACTTAGGGTTAAACCTAGATGTCTGTGGTCCGAGAAAACTGTAATTGGAATACCGTCAAGAATTATATGGGACAAGTTAGTAAAATGTTTTAAAGTAAACAGGATGGCTTCAGTTTTTAAAGTGTTGAAGGATATGAGCCATTGTTTAGCCCAAGGAGACAGAATCTGTAAATCAAGATTAATTATACCCTATAAGTCTATAATTGATGACGCTGCGCAGAACAGAGAGCTATCGTCTGCAAATAAACGTGTTAAACTAAGAAGTGACTCTGCAATGTCATTAACATAAATCAAGAACAGTAGAGGCCCGAGGACTGAGCCTTGGGGTACTCCAGCATGCACTGGTTTTGAAATTGAAGTGCAGGATCTGATTACCACACGTTGAGACCTGTTACTTTAATAGTCTATCAGCCAGTCCAAGAGAGAACCACTCATGCCATGCTGTTTTAATTTAAGCACTAGACCCTTGTGCCAGACTCTGTCAAAAGCCTTAGACACATCACAGGATACCATACATGAAAATTGGTCATTATCAAACGTTTGACAAATATGGTGATAAATATGTATTAAGTGAGGTTGTTCAGTGAATGGGTAAGAATCCAGATTGATATTTGTATAGTAAGTGGTTTTCGTGCGGACGGTTTTAAATGTATTTGAAAACGATTCGTTCTTGTAGCTTGCCAATGTTACTAAATAAAGAGATTGGTCTATCAATGGGAACATTCATTTAAAAGCATTTAGTACCGGTACGATTGAGTGACGAATCTCCAAGGTCTTTCTCACCACACTATCTACGTGTTGAGCCACCTCACAAATACAGATAATGTATGCAAAATAAATGAAATAAAAAATAAAATAAACTATGGAAAACAAAACAAATTCGGCAAACAGATAGACAAACATTTGCCCACGACTTGTATACAAAAAGAAAACGTATATACAAACTTTAGGTTACCGTTCTTTAGCAGAATGCATGTAAGGGTGATGTTTTGTGGTGGACCAGAAATATATATTGTCCTACGAAAAATTACTACAACAAAAAAAAGAAAAGAAAAAAACCTTCAACATCAACAAATTAAGTAAAAAATAGTTGTACCTGCAAATGTTGTTGGAACATCATGTTGTTTGGGGGAAAATATATATCTGTTGTTCTAAATATTGCCATTTTTCGAGCCAGCTCGCATGAAAAATTTGAACAGACCATTTGAGTATCTGATGATGTGTCTGATTGGTTAATAGTGAATTGTTTACTTGGGCAAATTTATACAAATATTTAGGGTAAATACAGTGATTGACATATTTATACCTATTTTAATGCCTCCAAGTAGACTTGCGGTTGGGTAGCGCAAAAGCAGCCTCTGTATATGTTTGGTCTGATCTGGGTCTGCTAATTAATGGAAATTGAAGATTTAAACCCTTAAAGCACTAAGCAAAGGGCTAGATTCACGAATTCTTGTATACTGCCCTGTTAATTCTCATTTTAGCAAACTGTAAAATATGCTTCAGTTTGTAAGTTTTTATATTATATAATATTTCGTCTTTACAACTATGTATGAAATATTTGGCAAAATCGCTTTGAATCTTTAAGATCACTACCAAATCGGACACCCTAAAGCACCAAACGCGACATTTTTTCACATTTTTTTGTGTAAAAGGCAGCTGAAAAAAAATGAAGCCCCGTATTCGACACCATCATTTTTCGTGCAACGTTTCATAAACGAATGAAGAATATTTGGTAAAAAAAATCAAGGTGTCGAAATTGTGGCTTCATGTTCAAATAAAATAAAATATAATTGAAGAGATCTCGATAAGACTCTTCATTGTATTCTGTTTGCGCTACTAAGTTTTTCTGCTTTTTGAAAGAAAGATAATCAAATAAAATGAATTTCGTCCAGAAAAAAGAAGAAATAATCATAGGTAAGCAATAAGTACGACATTTCATCCAGAAACCCAATGAAACCATTGTTTTTCGACAGCAAGAGACCCGGCTTCCGAAATTACGTTACATGCGAAATTTGCGTTTTTACAAGGGACGCCACTCCAATAACCGCTGAGGGATGACAGTTCTGCGTTGTTGACAACGGTGGTTTTACAATTAAAAATCGGTGTTTTGCGTTCGTTTGTTCTACATTGGAGTTTTCTGTATTTTTTCTCTCGAATGATAATTCCAATGTCCAAAATTCGAGGTTTCAATGGAAATTAAAACGACTTCATTCATGCGTTGCGGGCGTTTTTTTTTTTTTTTTTTTTTTTTCTAATGCTGTCTGTTAACGATAAAACCGAGCATTTGAAAGGAAATGTGATGTACATATAACAAAATGGTACACAAAAATAAGAATTTTTTTACGGTAAAATTATTATAATCGGCTGGTGCATTGAAAAATCCAACCTATTACTATTGTAATTTTTAACTTTTTCATTACGTCATCTGTGGTGTAATGGGTAAAACGCTCGTTTAGTATTCGGTGGGTCCCGACATCAAAACCTGGTAATGGATTTTTTTTTTTTTTTTTTTTTTTGTACTTTTTCATTTATTTTTCAGATAAAATGTCTTGACATTTCATGCAGTTTGCAGACAATTCACATGAAATGTCAAGACATTTTTATAAAAATTAAAAGAAACATGAAATTGTTATCTTTCTTTTATTTTGAAGAGAAAATTAGTTGACATTTCCTATGAACTGTGCCAAGCAGACAGTTCACATGAAATGTCAAGACTATCCCCCTCCCCCACCAAAAAAAATCAAATTGTCGTGTGCTTCATTTTTTCATGGCGCTTAAAGAGTTGATATTACAACAGGAGAGAGATTACTGAGCTTGTACACAAGTTTGGATTTTAATTTGCTTTTCTTTGCAAGACCGTTCCATGCATGTATATGGTAATTACAAACATTAGAATTTGCGAAGCGGCCGTGTGGCGGAGTGGTTAGTGCTCCCGACTTTTGAACACAATGTCTCGGTTTCGAATCGATTGGAGGCGGAATTCATCGAGCTTATACTCAGGCCAGTTTGCAAATACTATGGCGTCTGATCACAATTTTCGCATTGCAGTCTATGCTGAAGTAAAGACCCAAAGTTTCTTCCTACAGACAACGAAGACTGAATATGCTGTGCAGATGCATAAGCTGATCTGAGTCCTTGCTACGTACATGTGTCAGTTTTCAGGAATACCTGTGCTAAGGTTCCTAGCGGGCACATGACGAATGACATTGCATCACCTTTACTGCGACATTGTAGTCATGTCCTGCTGGACTTACATTTGTTCACAATAGGGTGTACCAGCTGGCCTTGGTTTCGTAAGGACAGATAGTTAAACATTACTAAATGGCTGCTATCAGTGTTGAACCTAATATTTAAGATGTTTCTATTTGCATACATATTTGCACTTGTATGTACAAAGATGACGTTTGTTATATTATGTCCAGCAGGTTTATAGTGCTCTACTAAACTGTATCTTTAGAATGAATCCTTGAGCTTTTTTCCCAGTCTGTTCAGTGTCTAGATATGTTCGATGTTTATTTTTGCATACTTGCACTACACATAGCAATATATTTTGCATGTCAACTATGGAAACCAGAGGACCAACAGTCCTGTAGCTCAGCTGAGACCTCCGGTCCTGGGCGGGGACAGACAATCTATGGGTGACAGATCTTTGTGTCGATAGAAACCTTTTGCCATTACGACCACTTGATATAAGTTTCAAATAAATCCTTTGAACTGAGATTTTATACATTTTTTTTCAGGATTTTATACATGTACATAGCCCCAAAGCAGCGGCAGATAACCCCTAGGGAACATAATTTTTATGTCAAATGAATTCTTTTGTCACTATGGCCAACTGATGCAAGTTTGAAAGAAATCTCTTTGAAATGTGATTTTATACATATTTTTTTATACATGTTGGTAGCCTTAGGACAGGGGCAGATCACCTCTTTGGGACAGAGTTTCGATGTCGGATGAAACTTGTTGTCACTGTGGCCAACTGGTGCAAGTTTCGAAAACAAATCTGATTGAACTGTTTTTTTTTTACATGTACATAACCCTGGAGCACGGGCAGATAAGCCCTTGGGGACAGAGTTTTGATGTCGAATGAAAGCTTTTGCCATGATGGCCAACTGGTGGAAGTTTATAAACAAAATCTCAGTGAACTGTGATCTTGTACATTTATTTTTTCATGATTACATACCTGTACATAGCACAGGGGCATATCAACCCTGGGGATTGAATTTTTATGTCAAATTAAATTTTTTCTCACTATGGCCAGCTGGTGCAAGTTTCATAAAAATAATTTTGAACTGTGATTTGTGATTTTATATACAATTTTTCCATGATTTGATACATGTACATAGACAAGGAGCAGGAGCAGATCACCACCGTGGGCAGAGTTTAAATGTCAAATGAAACATTTTGTAACTATGACCAAATAGTGCAAATTTAAAAGTCTCTTTGACCTGTGATTTTATACATTTCTTCCAATGGGATCAAATATGACATTGCCATAAAATAGATCAATGATGAGCTGGCTGATCTGCGTCTTCTTATAAGATAAATGTATCCTTTTGTTTCCATGGCAACAGAAAGTTAAGTGATGCGAATGTCACTTTTTACGCACAGTCAAATACTTAGAACACATTTAAATCAATGAAATAAAACACACTTTACATTTCATGATTCAAATCAGTCAAAACCACATATTGTTTGGCTGAAGTAAATGGTTTTACAGTTTTGTTTCCATGGCAACAGAAACTTTAGTCTAGTGCTTTTCTTTTCTTTTTAATGTGTCTCCAATTACTGATAATCAAAAGTTTTATACTGTATGTAGTGATAAAGATAGAATCGCATAGTAAACAGAATAAATTAAGTAAAACTGCGTGCTTTTTTGTAATAAATTTGACATATTTGTTGTCATGGTAACAGAAATTTCTGAATTATGGTGATTTTTATTCATAACTTTGTGCTACAGTATTTGACAAATATGAAACTAACAAATGGGAATGCTTTTAGTGGCATTGCTCCTAAATTTCAGCTATGAAATTGATTAAAACTAACAGTTTTACAGTACACCATGTAGTGTGTTGTTGTTACCATAGCAACCATAATGATTGGTTTTCAAACTTGTTGTTGTTGTTTTTGAAGATGTCCCATGCTGACTTATATTTACAAGCGTTTTGATCAATATATTGAATAGGGCAGATTTTGGTCATTCGTGAACCAAGCCCTTTGTAGCATATAGCATTCTAAATTAATTTTGTTATTTTTCAGAGAAAATAATTGATATTTCATGTGAATTGTCTGCTAGCAGACAATTCACATGAAATGTCAAATCTTATTTTCTCTGAAAAGTAATAAAAAATCTCAAAATGTCATCTTGCTGTAGTTCTGATTAGCGCTTTTAAGTGTTAATGAAAACTCACAGACCCTTTTGAACTGATCAGACAGGGGCCTGTCTGTTGGACTGAATAGACAACTATCTAAGTCTATGGTGGCAACAACTGACATTCTGTTAATTTCTGATTGGAGGGGCTTGTTTGTTTTCTTTTGTAATTTGCTCGTAAAGTAGTATAACTTTGAATAAAAGTTTTATTTGTATTTAATTTATGGTCATATACATGCATAAGGATTTATATTATGTAATGCCATATGTATATATTATTTTATATTTTATTTCCCTTTTGTTATGTTATATAGTGAGTTCTAGTTCTGGTTCTGGAATTTGATTGGTTGTCTGTGTGATATCTTGTACCAGCTCTGAAAGTTGATTGGTTGTCTGTGTGATGTCGTAATACTCGTAGTTCTGAAAGCTGATTGGTTGTCTGTGTGCTGTCTTGTACTAATTCTGAAATTTGATTGGTTGCCTGTATGATGCTCTCACAATGATTTTGGCTGCAGCATCTTGACCTAGATTTATTATCCTCCCAACTTTGAAGAAGTTGGAGGGGCAAATTGCTTTTGGTCATCCCTCATATAGTTCATCTGTACATTCGAGACACTTTGCATGGAGATAGGATCTTGAATTGTTATTGTGTGGAATAAGGATGGAAAATAAGTAGACCCATTTTTTCGGACAGTTGTAGTTTCAGAGTTATGCCTTATTTACGTCATACATTGTAAGCCTATGGGACCTAATGAAATCTAGTTAGCAAGATAGTTCAAAAACTGTTAAAGCTAGGGTTTTAAAACTTAGTGAACTTATTAGGAATGATAAGAAGATTACCTGATTAACTTTCAAACAAATTCCGATTAACTTATGAAAAAATCGAATTAGTTTTGTGAGAGTTATGCCCCTTTTCAACTTTGATATTTTTAGGGACAAGCACAGACTTGGGGGGCTAAGTGTTTTACAAACATATTTCTAGTTGACCATGCGACGGTTGTGGTTTGTGTAATACAATTATTGTTCTGCAGCATTATTGATGGCATCAACACGTTTGTCAAAGGCGTATGGTTTTGCTAATTTGAGAGTTATGTATCTATTATGGAATACAAGAATTCCGCGGAAGGCGTCATCGCACCTGCTGGGGCAAAAGTCACAGGAGCCACAATCAGAACGTGGTTATTAAATAAGTTTATTTCATTCTTAGTAGTGCTTACTTGGAAAACTGGGTTGAAAAAAATGTAGACAAAGTGCCTAGTGGGGCACATATATTCCAGGCCAGTCCCATTCCCTCTAATGGCTATATCTTCAGCACTGACTTTTCGTATCATACAACCCAATGATAATGGAACGTTGACGTAAAAGTCACTGGAGCATGAAATATAGGTCAAGGTCACGGGTCAAGGTACCTGCTAATTCAGTACATCAAGGAGAAGCACAATGCAGGGTATGGTGGTTGTAGGCCTTATAGTTGAGGAGTTATCAAACATTAACGTAAAATGTGTCAAATATAGGTCAAGGTCACCGGGTCAAGGTACCTGCCAAGCCAGTGCAATGAGGTGAAGCACTATGCAAGGTTTAGTGGTTGTAGGTCTTATATTTGAGGAGATACCGAACATCAACATAAAATGTGTCAGTCACTGGAGTGCACAATATAGGTCAAGGTCACCAGGTCAAGGTACCTGCCGAGTCAGTACATCGAGAAGAAGTGCTATATAAGGTTTGGTGGTTGAAGGCCTTACAGTTGAGGACATAATTATGGAAGGCTGACGTAAAAGGTATAAAAGTTAATGGAGCGCGAAATATAGGTCAAGGTCACCCAGTGAAGGTACCTGCGGAGTCCGTACATTGAGGAGAAGCACTATGCAAGGTTTAGTGGTTGTAGGCCTTACAGTTGAGGAGATATTGAACGTTGACGTAAAATGTGTAAAAGGCACTGGAGCGCAAAATATAGGTCAAGGTCACTGGGTCAAGATACCTGCCGAGTCAGTACATCTAGGAGAAGCACTATGCAAGGTTTGGTGGCTAGAGGTCTTACACTTGAGGAGATCTGGAACATTGACGTAAATTATGTCAAAGTCACTGCAGCCAAAATATAGGTCAAGGTCACCAGGTCAAGGTATCTGCCAAGTCAGTACATTGAGAAGAAGCACTTTGCAAGGTTTGATGGTTGTAGGCCTTGTAGTCGAGGAGATATCGAACGTCGACGCAAAATATATCAAAGTCACTGGAGCGCAAAATATAGGTCAAGGTCACTGGGTCAACATACCTGCCAAGTCAGGAGGTCAGGGAGATGTGTCATGCAAGGTATGATGGTTGTTGTAGAATTGTAGTTGATTAGAATACTAACTTCGACGTAAATGTCGAACTTCGACATAACAGAACTGTTAAGAGACAGACGGACGGACGAACGGACAGACGAATGGAAAAGCGGGCACCTATGTCGCAAAGGTGGGAGGTCAGGGAGATGTTTCATAAAAGGTTTGATGGTTGTTTAGTTTTGTAGTTGATTAGAATACGAACTTTGACATAAATGTCGAACTTCGACATAACAGAACTGTTAACAGACGGACAGACGGACGGACGAACAGACAGACGAATGGAAAAGTGGGCACCTATGTCGCAAAGTCAGGAGGTCAGGGAGATGTTTCATGCAAGGTTTGATGGTTGTTTAGTCTTGTAGTTGATTAAAATACTAACTTTGACATAAATGTCGAACTTCGACATAAATGTTGACAGACAGATGGACGGATGAATGGACAGACATACGGAAAAGCAGACGCCTGTGTCGCAGAGTCAGGAGGTCAGGGAGATGTCTCATGCAAGGTTTGATGGTTGTTTAGTCTTGTAGTTGATTAGAATACTAACTTTGACATAAGTGTCGAACGTCGACATAAATGTTGACAGACGGACGGACGGACGGACGGACGGACGGACGGAAAATCGGACGCCTATATCGCACCCTGCTACAAGCAGGTGCGATAAAAAGGATTAGATAGTTTTACTTAAGCCATTTCTTGTGACAACAAAAACTGAAGAAAAAGAAAAACAAAGTCTCTCTCTGATGAAGATATACAAAGTAAATATTTAACTTTACAGATATGGTCAGATGATACTTAACACTTAAACTGCCAGGATGATACATAACACTTAAAGTGCCAATCACAACAGCAGCACACGACATTCTATTTTATTTTTAGTTTCAGAGACAATAAAGCTTGACATTTTATGTAAATGCAGACGATTCACATGAAATATCAAGCTTTGTTATATCTGAAAAATAAGAAAACATTTGAAAACGTCATCTGCTGTTGTAGTTGGCACTTTAAGCATTAACTAGTGGGAGTATATGTGTGATATAAATGTAAGTTGGTGTTCTGAGTTGATTGTTTAATCATATGATTTCATATTATCATGCTTAACCCTTGTCCTGCTGAATAAATTAAGATGCCACACGCACTTCTAATTTTCAGCCAATCGGATAACTTGATCAGGATTGTTGTTATAAATTCACATACTTAATGGCAAACAGTGCAGATCCAGATCAGTTGGCTTCTTCAGAAGCCAACTGATCTGGATCTACACTGTTTGCAAAGGCAGGGTATATCCGGTTTCAGCAGGACAAGGGTTAACATCAATAAAACCGATTTTATACATACTTGTGACTTAGTTTTCTTTTAAGAAATGAAAATCAGAATATTAGATTGCACTTGATCATGAAAAACGGTAGGCAATTTTGATATCTGTTAAGCCCGAAGGGCTTCTCGGAGACATTAAAATAGTGCCATGTTTGTAGCTAAGAATCTGAATTTCAGTACCTTTATTTACATATTATTTTATTCATGCAATTTTTGGTAGTATTCTAACTAACAGGAAATATTATTGTGTCCCCCACCATGAGGGGGAGGGGCGGGGTGATATTTTTAGTGCGGATCCTGTCGGCGACGGCGTCGGCGTAGTCTCTTGTCTGCACTCTATCTCCTTAATGAATGGATGGATTTTGGCCAAATTTACATAAATTTATCAATGGGTAGAGGGAAAATGCTGTTTAGATTTTGGTGACCTTTACCCCATTTTCAAGATCACACGAGGGCTCAGATTGTTGAAAGGCTGGAAAATGGCTGGTCTGCCTCCTATCTCCTGAAGTAACAAATGGATTTTGACCGAACTTGCACATCTAATTTGCTGGGACATGTAAAAGAACTAATTAGATTTTGGTGACCTTCGTCCCGTTTTCAATGTCACAAGAAGGCTCAAATTGATGGAAAATGGCTTGTCTGCACCCTATCTCCAGGATGAACGGAAGGATTTTGACTAAACTTATGGTTTAGATTGTTGGAAAATGACTTGTGTGCACCCTATCTCATGAAGGAATAGATGGATTTTGACCAAACTTGCACAGCTATATTGTTGTGACATGAAAAAGAACTGATTAGATTTTGGTGACCTTGACCCTTTCTTCAATGTCACAGGAGGGCTCAGATTGTTGGAAAATGGCTTTTCTGCACCAGACTAAATGGATGCATTTTGACCAAACTTGTAAAGCTATATTGTTGAGACAGGGACAAGAACTGATTAGATTTTGGTGACCTTGACCCCATTTTAAAGGCCACACGAGGCTTAGATTTTGAAAAATGGCCCCCATTGACCACACATACACGAAAAAAGAGAAGTTATAGATTCAATCTTTTTCAACAATAGGTCTGTTCAAACTGGTGGGTGACATACGTTTTCCTCTGAAAACACTGTTCTAGTTGTGTCCCCCACCTACGGGGAGGGAGGGGGGGGGGGGGGCGTTATTTTTTAGTGCAGATCCCGTTGGCGTCGGCATTGGCGTGAGGCTTTCTTGTCTGCACAATATCTCGTGAAGCAGTCATTGGAGTCTGGATATGTTTTAGAATTTAGACGTAATTTCGGTCCAGGCCAAATGATTTTCCGTTTCACTACACAATCAAAGGTAATATCCTAAAATATTCAAACAAAATTTATCAAAACCAACATTATTTACAAGAATCACCTATTCTGGGCACCTACATTGGTAATTTCGGTGATTTCCACGGTGATTTCGGTAGATTTCGGTGATTTCGGTTTATCGTGTTACCCATACCGGCACAGTGGCTCCCATGGAGAGGGTACTCTGAATTTTGTCTGCTACATAGGCTTGGCCCAAGCATCTAGCATTTACACAAAAAAAAAAAAAAAAAAAAAAAATACAGTATATCAGCCATACCCAAAAAAGTATCCGGTATATCAGCCATGCCAAAAAAAATATCTGCAGATATTAGCATAGCCAGAAATATCTTCTTCTTGCTTTCTTTTTACAAAAGTATTGTTTTCGTTTAATTTTTCCTGTATTATGATTTTATCAGTAATATAAGTGCTTTAAACAGTTTCCAATAGTAGCTCCGCTTTTACTTTAATGGCACTGAAGTGATGCCCGGCAGAAAAAGAGCTGTTAAAATAAAAATAATTATCAGTTCAAGAGGAGGTTCTAATCCCGATTCTTACAATGCCCCAAAAAATTACCGAGAATTTTGAATAGACCTAAAAAAAAAAAAATAGTCAGTTTAGAAAGTGACCCCAAAAAATACCTACAAATGGCCAATGCCCCACAAAAAATAGCCACGTTTTCCCCAAACCAAAACAATAGTAAAATTCAAAATTTTAAACCCAAGAAAGTAGTCCTTGCGTATGTAGCAGGCAAAATTCAGAGTACCCCCCCCTAGCTGGGCCTCTACCTTATCAGAGAAACACATGAAATACAAAAACAAAGCAAATTGCTGAAAAATGTAAACCACAAGCAGGACCACGATGGGCCCGACCACAGGCATTGATAGTCAAACACCAACCTTCTGAAACAGATTGAGAAGGGGATCTGAGAAGTCTGAGAACCGGCTCTCCGTCGTGCAATTGAAGAGGGAATCAAACTTACCAGTCGTAACTGGGTTAACATCTATGCATTCAGTTAGCTGCAGAATATTCGTGCTGTAACGCTATTTTTAAATTGTTTCGAAAATACTCAATCTGAATGTATAAGTCGCAGTAACAGTCTGTCCTCGGTAACCCAGGTGTGATCCATTACGTTACACTTCATTCATCATGAATGAAGTGTAACGTAATGGATCACACCTGGGTTGCCGAGGCTGTAATAGTCAAGTTCCGACAGGCTAATTGTATCGATTCCTGATCATTGCCTTTCCTTCTATTTTTCACACAATCACAGGTTTCAATGTTTTGCATGATGGACAAGCTCTGTGTCGAGCGAAAATTTCTGTCCGGCGACAGGTCTAGTTAAGGGTCTTCTACTGCGTACCTCAGTGATGCTAGCGCTGTTTCAATATTTAGTTTGTTTTTGTGTGAGAGAATCATATTCAAGAACGGTTCGTACAAGAAATTTAGGATAGAACCATTTATCATGTTTCTTTGAATGAAACACATGATTCTACGTTCTGCTGAGGATATATATATTGAACATGGTTGTTCAATAGACCCTGTTTAAAGAAATTATTGCTTCCCTTAGAAAGCTTGTCTACCACTCTGGAGTACAGGTTTTCATTGCAACAACAGGGAAAATGTAAGAAAGTGTGCTTGTTTTCAACAAATTTGTCCGCAAGACCTACATGGCTAGACCATAAGAAGTATATTATACATTATTTGGCTGTTCAAACATTTTGTTTAACCAAATTAAAAACATACTGCTTATTTCTCTGATTTTTTCCGTACGTGTTATATAAGCCTGTTCTCCAGAATGGAGGACAAAATTTCAAAGAGCGGTAACTGCAAGATGTCCAGTAATAGGTAAAGTTATAGATAAACCATGATTATTTTCGAGGTTTGGGGTATACTGTACATCATACCATAGTTTGGTGACCTTTCACTGTCTGACCCCAAACGAGGTGGAGCCAATGTATGGGCTTGGTTTATTTGTTGTTGTTTTTTTATCTGTTTGTTTGGTTTTCTTGCAAAGTTGTAGTCATATTTATGTAGTATTTCTTTTTCTTCTTTATTTTTTTTCATTTTATTTATTTATTTATTTTGTATATTTTTATGGTAAAGTGGTAACACCTAGTCTGATGCAATACTGGACCTGTTGACCTTGTGTACTAAAATGATGCAATATCCCGCCCTTTTTTTTTTTTTTTTTTTTAATTAAACTGTCAAAGGCAATACTGCTGAAATCTGATTGCTTATATTTCCTGATGGACATGTCAATCAAAAGAAATTTCATCAGCATCTTAGGTTGGTCAAATTTTGGTGCAATCTAGTTGGTCATCATTATAATATACTCTATCCAGAATGTCTGGTTTTATGTGTTTTCTTCAACAAAAACTTTATGTTTGTCATAATTAATTAGAAAGTTGCTCAGTGCAGAAGTAATTTAAATTTGCAATTCTGTTAATCTTTACCACTCTCTGGGCAATTTCAGCAGACAATGTATTTGATGATACTTTTCTTATTTTTTTTCCAGCCATTTTCAAGCAAACAGTCTCTAATGGAAACAATTTGCATGAAATGTCAAATCCTGTTTCCTGGGAAAAATAGGGAAAATGTTTCAAAATGTCGTTTGCTTAAAACTTATGCATAGCGCTGGGTAAACAATTCAACGTACAACATTTTGAAATATTTTTTTTTATTTTTCCAAGAAAAAAACTGTTTTAAGGTGCACTGATGCAGCTGAAACTCTCTTAAAGATGTGTACGGTTGACAGTCATTTTAAAGTTCACCTGTGAGATCTATAAATAAACCATGGTATAACTTTCAAAGCTCAAAATTATCTCATAGTCCAGCTCATTTATTGAAAATAAACTTCAGTTTTATTTACACAGAGAATGGTAATCCTTTGGTTTAGTCTTAGTTATACCATGGTTAGTACGCATGTACGATGTGAGCGTAACCGATTTATCACATTTTCATGCATGTAGATCATCTACATCACGTGATATTTCATGTTAAATGTTGGGAATTTGGGCTACTATGCGATAATAATTGATGGAGGTATTTTGAAATTATTAGACAGGAATGCATCCCACAATAAGATAATGTGTCACATCCAACATCAGGTCCCGAGGTTATTAAAAAAACTTCATGCTCAACTCAGCTGAGTATGAAATTGTTTCTGATAATAACTATGAAAATGCCAACAATAGTTGTCATTCATTTTCATATTTATTAACAGAGAAATTTCATGCTCAGTAATGTTTAGCAAGAAACAATTTGCAGTTGTAAGTAGTTTGAGATTTATTAGCAGGACAAACTTCATGCTCATGACTACCCAGCAAACACACAACGTCTTAACAACGTCGCTGCAACGTCGTCAGCAAACACACAATGTCTTAACAACATCGTTACAACGTTTTAACGACGTTGTTAACATGAGGTGTGTTTGCTGGGTACCTGCTTTGAAGGTCAATAGTGCATAGCGTTGCACAAATTAATCATCCTATTAGGGTCATGTTGAGCATGGTTAGTAAACCTACTCCACTTACCTACTCACACGGTTCCTAGGCAGGCTTAGTTCTCTAAGTTGTTAACAATACTTGTGCACATACGTTTACCAGAAACTCACAGTTGCCCTTCTTGAATCAATGGAATGGGGAGAATGACCGTATAAATTATTTCGTAATCTCCAGGAATTTATGTAGTCGAGCTGGAGCTCAAACGCGACCCCTGGATCTGCAGTCAGATTCGCTACCCACTATGCTATAGAGCCCAACTCTTGTCTAGTCTTAAATGTATATATATGTTGTGCATGAAGAGATTTTGAAATTATTTTACAAAAATATACTCCTGTAATAAATTTTCTGTGTCACATTGCATCATATCACAAGCGTCATATCACAAGCAGCACTTCAGCGGCATTGGTCACTTCCATTTCTTATCTTATCTTCATATACTGCCTACGTCCTTTTGGCTTTTTTTGGCAGGCATTTTCTGGGTAGAGACCAGTATTAAGCAATTGGATAAAATCTCTTGCTCAAGGACACAATACTTGGTCTTGCTGGGGTCACTTTTCCACAGCGCTCCATCTCGTTTTATTCATTAATGCGTTAATGATGTACGCCTGCATTTAAGCTTTGCCATAATGTGATGCATTATTAATAGATAGATAAATTTTATAGAAACAGATATTTCTAAATTTGGATTTGGAAAAGTAACTAAATGATATGACCTTGAAAGTTTAAACGATTCAAATGAAACTAGCGGTGTTATATCCGTGCATACTTAACGTGCAGTTGTTGCTATAGTATTTTTGTAACATCAAAATAATGTATTTGTCAAAATGTAAAGAAGTCTGTAATATTGCAAATTTTATTTTACCTTTTCAGGTCTTAAATGGTATTAATCTTCAGATCAGTACAGGACAAATAGTGACCCTAGTCGGACCCAGCGACTGTGGAAAAAGTACAGTACTACAGCTGATTCAGCGGTTTTATAATGCAGAAAGTGGACAGATATGTTTTGTGGCATATCTGGAGAGAATAAACGGTTACAATATGTCTCTTTCGAACAATACTGACCATTCTAATAGACAAGATGTTTACACCATCGAAATTTCTATTTTTTGAATCATATAAAATGTTCTGTAAAGGGATTTTATCTAAGGCTGGCTAATCAGAGCTAAAAAGAAAATCGATTATCAGTCCTGCCATTGTAATTGATAATCGATTAGTAATCGCTGAAGATTTGATGATAATTTTACCTATTTGAGCATGACCCTATCATATGTTATACTTTATTGTATGTATCTTTCTTAGACATGCCTGAGCAAACATTGTAGACCCAGATGAGACGCCGCAAAGGCGGCGTCTCATCAGGGACTACACTGTTTGCCACTAACCCAGCTATTTTAGGCACAAGAGTGGGTAGTAAATTGTTCAAATTTTAGATGAAGTGTGGTAAGGAGTTGAGGTTCTGAATACTAAGGTTAAATACGGTAAAGCAACAAACCCATAAATTCAACCCCCGCCGAGGTCGGCAACATTCTTTCGTGGAGATTGATCATGAAATATTTTCTACGGTCATTCTCTCCCTTCCGCTGATTCAAGAAGGGCAGTTGTCAGTTTCTGGCGAAAGAATGTGCACAATACTGGTTAACCGCTTAGAGGACTAAGCCTGCCCAGTAAACGTGTGGTTAGGTAAACTGACCCCACTCGACATGACCCAATTGGGTTGACTGGGCCGTAAAACCTCAACACAAACAATCAACGATCGATTATTAGCGAATCTGTAATGATAGCCATTTTTGTAGAATTTATTGATCAATTAATCGATTATCCAATTAATCGTGCCAGTCTTAATTTTATCATGGTGATTTGCAACGCATTGCTATAGCTCCTGATAAGGTTCTTTTTTCCAGAAGTACTGATATTTTTCTTATTTCTCTTGAAAAGCATATTTTGTTGATACTCATTAGAAGCGCCTCATCGAGGTGCCTCTAACAAGTACCCACAAATAGTTTTTCATGGAGTAATAAAACTATTGCATGGATACCCCCTCTAATCTGGCGCTATGATTGTATCATCTTTATTGTAGATACTAATTGACGGAAGCGACATTAAAGATTTAAATACCAAATGGTTACGTCAACATATCGGCATAGTGAGCCAAGAACCTCTGTTGTTTGGCACCACAATTGCGGAGAACATACGCTTCGGTCGCGATGATGCCACTCAAGAAGACACACACAATGTTGCAAAACTAGCTAATGCACATGACTTCAGCATGGAGTTGCCAGAAGTATGTATAGTCTGGTCATTGTATTATGGTAGTGTTTGACCAGACACTCTTTCTTAGGCATATGATTCATTACGCACATTACACTACTAGTGCATAACAAAGATATTGTGCGTAAGAAAACTAATAAATTTGCAATAAAGAGAAATCAACTAGCAGAAATAAATTGCTTCTTTACAATATGGGTTACTCTCAAAGGAAATAATGTATCACTTCCAAAATAAGGGCTACTCATTAAGGTAATAATCTTTATTTTGGAAACCATACTAGGGAAAATTTTCAAAGTTTTTCCTGAGTGAGCAAAAAAATCCGCTCTGTCTAAGCCACTGCTCTTTCACAGAACTTTAGATAGAAGATCTCTAAGTAAATAAATTTCCTATTTATGGATACATCCCAACGGGCGCATGACATTTTTACAACGTCGGCTCAACGTCCATGCAACGTCATGACGTTGCATCGACGTGGAGGCGACGTTGTATAAACGTCATGTGCCTGCTGGGATGTTATGGGTTCTCTTTAGAAGAGCATCAGCAATGGTTTGGAATATTATGTCGATGATTTTGTAACACAGGCTAACTAATAAGTGCTTAAACAGCTTATATGAATGTAACAATAATGCATTCTTAATTCCATCTTTTTTTATCTATTTTGAGGCATACGTAGGCATTTAAAATATACACATTTATATATGATACATTCACTCTTTATGAAGTTTGCATTCAGTTCTTTTACTGGGGTTCTGCTTTTGCTACAATTTTCGAAAATTGTAATATTGTTAATTACGGTAATAATTGATATTTCTCAATTTCTAAATACGTCGTTTGGGCGCCGTATCGTACGAAAAGATATCTTCGATGTATAGGAACAGGAAAGATCTAGATTAGCCAATGCAACCACACCGTCTGTTCGTTTGCAGCAAAGTTCTGATCAGACAGTACAGATGAGCAGGAACCACTGCTTCTTCCTGTCTATGTTTAAATTAGAGATAGTCTCATATGGTGCGGTCAGTTTCTTCTGACAGTGTGGATATTCTATCAATCATTACTAACAATATGTAACATTCAAGTTAGAATTTATATATTTTTTGTCAGAAATATGAAACCCTGGTGGGTGAAATGGGTGTTCAGCTTAGCGGTTGCGAGAAACAGAGGATTGCTATCGCTAGAGCTTTAGTTAGGGATCCCAAGATACTTTTGTTGGACGGAGCAACATCAGCTTTAGATATGGAGAGTGAAAGGATTGTCAAAGATGCACTTGCAAAAGTATGTTATATGTTCACATTTCTTTAAAAAAGTAAAAAAGAAATGTCCCTTGTTTCTCGACGGCTTGTAACCTATAAAGAGTAATGGATGATGGATGTAAGGGACTGTATACATTTGATAGAACTTTCTTCATTTCTACCAAGGCAGATAACTAATGTGATTTCCTATTCGCTTATTGCACACCGAGCACATTCTGACAGGGGTTCCTTCTGTAAGGGACCCAGTAAGCATTCTACATAAATCTATAGCGGGCCGTTATCGGCCCGTCAGGGTAGCTGACGGGCCGATAACGGCCCGCTGTAGATATATATAGAATGCTAGCTGGGGAAGAATTTCCTCCACAAAGAAAATGCCATAATTACGAAACTCGGCTTTCCCGAGGCACCAAAAGAAGGAGAGATGAGGAAAAATAATGACAACACAAGCACCACATAAGAAACCACCAATGCACAAACAAAGACCTGCAACAGAACAGTCTTGCAACAATTTTGACAAAAGTGTCTCTCTTGAAAGTGTATTAATTTTCCTTGTTGGTCTCTTATGATGACTTATGATTCAGTCGGAGGGCCTGCGTGTGTCTCTGACTCTGTATATTTGTACAACTTCCAAGCTGTTTGTACGGTGGTTATTGCAACTGTCGTT
This sequence comes from Anodontia alba, assembly GCA_964016985.1. Lineage (NCBI taxonomy): Eukaryota > Metazoa > Mollusca > Bivalvia > Lucinida > Lucinidae > Anodontia > Anodontia alba. The sequence goes on along the minus strand of OZ024833.1, from coordinate 58,395,262 downwards.
GTGTGTCTATATTGTCTGTTCCTCATCTCTTGGGAAGACGTGCTTCATGAGTGTGTGTTTCCTGGGAAACTTCCATTATACAGTCGACTCTCGATATCTCGACCTCGCTTATCTCGAATAACCGCTTATCTCGAAGTAAAAATCTGCTTCCTGCCTAACCATGAAAATCTAACAACAGGTAAAAAAATATTGTGGAGCAATTTCTCCATTTTTCGACAATATTTTTAAAATATCTCTACTTTCAAGAGTCAAATTACATATATATTTGTTAAATATGGTTGTTCAAATTATTTTTCCCTCAATTCTGCAAATCTGATATAGATATCTCGAAGTATTTCAGAGAGTCCCTTGGAATTCGAGATAACGAGGGTCGACTGTATTTTATTATCATTGTCGCCATCACGATCACGTGTCTGTTTGCATTTAATATAGCCTGTCATCAGGGGACATTTTAAAAACATAACCATGTATCAGGTATCATCAGAACAAACTGACCAGTGACAAATATTTTTCAGGTAAATGACATTTCAGTTAGGTTGGTCTTGATGTTTTGATCTACTATACAGACAAACATCAATAGCTCGAACACTGATGGCTCGTTTACAATGGTTTACTCGAACTCGTTTTTGAGTCCCTACGAAATTCTTCCGATAGCTCAAGAAGACAAATATTTAGGAAAAGTTTTATTATTCTATCATGAAATTGTATGTTGTGTGTACTCATTAGAATAGCCTCATTGAGGCGATTCTAATGAGTACACTCAACATACAATTATTGTGTAGAAAATAAAAAATATTTCCCTTAATTGTTGTTATTTGCTACCTGACCTGGCGCCACAATTAACCCTCAGTGGCTCGAACTACCCATATATCGGACAAATTTCCATGGTCCCAAAGATGTTCGAGCCATTGAAATTTGACTGTATTTCCTTAATTTCATTATTAGAACCGCAACGTCATAAGACTTACCGTGGACATGAGAGCCCAGCTAAGATTCAGATCAGCCTGCTCATTTGCGCTATCTTGTCAGATTCTTCACTGGGTACAATTTGGATAGCAAACAATGTAAAGATTTTTTCATGTCGAGAAAGAAGACTCTGATCAGACGGCTTTGATACGCAAGCTGATTTGAGTCTTCGTTGGGTGCACTTGTCAGTAGGTACGTTTTGGTATTTATGTGTCCTCTTTCCAAGGCTAGCCATGGTAGAACGACCATTGTCATTGCACACCGCTTGTCAACAATCAAGAATGCGGACCAGATTGCTTGTATTAGGGACGGTGTTGTTATAGAACAAGGAACACACAACGAGCTGATGAACAGAGACGGAATTTATAACAATCTTGTTACACAACAGGTATATCTATAAAACAGCATAATAACAACGCCCGATTTTGACATTTCTAGCAAAGGGGACTCTCTTTAACGCTTAGCACTCTGGGTAAAATTTTCAGCAGACGACATTTTGAAATATTTTTCTTATTTTTTCCAGAAAACAGGATTTGACATTTCATGCAAATTGTCTCCTAAGGAGACAATTTGCATGAAATGTCAAATCCTGTTTTCTGGGAAAAATAAGAAAAATAACATCATTTTGTCGTCTGCTGAAAATGCCCAGAGAGTGGTAAAGGTTAAGATTCTATATGTGGGCTGGCTGAGAATGAATATTTTATGACAATTCTGGTACAATTTCTCCAGTTCTCCATAAAAATGTATGTTGTTGGAACTCATTAAAAGTGCTTCGGCACATATTTTGTTATCGAGAAATAAACAGAGATATCCCAGAATTATCGCTGAATATTCCCCATTAACACGTCCTGTGATTATGCATAATCCTTCTACAATAATACACTTAGCATTCAGTTTGCATGAAGGAAAGTGTATGCATCGGTTGCTGGTTTTTATGCTGTGACGTAAAAGTTATTTTCTAAAGCACGATTATAGTTATAACGGAAAGGCCAATCACAAAAGAAAAATCTAAAAGGTTGCCTTTGGAAACGAAGAACACAATACAGATAGAAAATGGTAGTCTTCGTTTTATTGAGACTCTTCATAAGCAGTAATGAAGTTTGCAACACTGCTGACGCCCTTTAGCGTATACATGAGCAGAACTCCATTTTCAAAGACACAGCAATGGGCCCAATGATCCCAAAGAAAATAAAAATATTATCTGCACTATGGTGTAGTACGAGGAGACGTTATACGGCCGCCACACGGCAAAATTAAGCCTTTCAAAGTTTAATTTCATTTTGAGGATTCATTAGCATCATCACTTTTAAATTGTTTCTAATAAGAAATATACCGTCTTCGTCTATATTTCTGGTCTTTTGTGATCATTGAGCCCATTCCTGGTGTTTTGAAAGCTTATACGAGATTTTTTGAAGAGGCTAAATTGGCCAGACCTTGCTAGTCTGGACCAGAAACTGTTCAGTTGCTTTTATTTGTGTGTGGGTGTGTGTGCGTGCGCGCGTGCGTGCGTGCGTGTGTGTGAACTGCTCCCCAGTGCCTTCTTTTAAGAATTTATTTCTCTTGACTAACGGCTGCTGTAAGTGTAAAACATCATCTCACCGTACTTCACTATGGTTTAGTCCATGGTGGCATTTTGGGATGTTTGAAAATTTATATGAGGGTCACTGATGAGGCATAATCCCAGTCAGCATTCTACGTAAATCTATATCGGGCCGTCATCGGCCCGTCAGGGTAGCTGACGGGCCGATGACGGCCCGATGTAGATTTACGTAGAATGCTAGCTGGGATTAGCCAAAACTAACTAGTCTGTCCTGTAAACATTGGCACTCCAGCTATTTCCATGTGTGTGTGTGTGTGTGTGTGTGTGTGTGTGTGTGTGTGTGTGTTCATAGCGCTTAAATGTCATTATTTTAGAATCTATTTTTCAAAATTCTAGGACAAGTATGGTAAGGGGTTTAGGTACCCTAATATTAAGGGTACATGCGGTATGCATAGGTTTCGCGCGAGTAAAACTGGTTCAAGTTCCCCAGTAGTTTTGACCGTTCTTAGGTGGTTCCTCTGTTGCAGCTCTTCTTTATGCGTCTGTGGTTTCATATGTGGCGTTTGTTCTGTCCTTTTTTGGTCTTCATCCTTCCTTCTTTTGGTTCCTCGGGATGGTTGTGCTTCGTGATTGTGGCTTTTTCTGGGTTTCTTTACTCATTACGAAAACACGCCAATTCAAATATACTGAAAATTTTACCACCTAAAAATGAAAATTTTCAGATAAAAATTCTGATATTTTTCATATTCTGCTCAAAACATAGATTGTGGGTACCCGTTAGAACCGCCTGGACGAGGCGGTTCTAACGAGTTCCATAATCTATGTCTCGTTAGAACCGCCTCGACGAGGCGGTTCTAACGAGTACCCGCAATCTATGTTTTTGAGCAGAAATAATAAAAATAATGTATGCCCCTGTAAACCCCAGTTTTACTACATAAAAGTGGGGTTTGAGGGGGTCAAAATTATATAGGCATGTTTTCGTGATGTTATATTTTTGCGTTATAACTTGACTTAGATTAGCTTATTTTATTACCCTCAACATGAGAAAATAGGGCTTATAAAAAAAAGCATTGCGCCTATGGAAGATTCTGATCAGACGACGCGAATGCGCAGGCTGATCTAAATCTTCGCTGGGCGCATATGTCTGCAGGTATGTTTCTGACGTTGCGGTTCATTAGTTGAACATTTTGTTTCTAAATATATTTCAGACACAGCAGACTGATGAAGGTAAGCGATTTTTTTCATATCATTAAGGGGACTTGATAGACCTGGTAATCTCCCGCCATATTTTACAAAGGAGACATTTTTTGTGACCTTTTATATCCCAGTGCCGTGTAATACAGTCGACTCTCGTTATCTCGAATTCCAAGGGACTCACTGAAACACTTCGAGATATCCGTACCTCGACATATTGAGAGTTGACAGAGTGAGGAAAACAATAAATTGATAAGCCACATTTAACAAATGAATATGTTATTTGACTCCTGAAGTTAGAAATATATATATATAATAATGTGAAAAAGAGGAGAAATTGCTCCTTAGGAGCACCTCTTTTCCACATTATTTTGTTACCTGTTGTCATAGTTTCATGTTAAAACAGGGACCATATTTTCATTTCGAGATAAGCAGTAATTCGAAATAAGCGAGTTCGAGATAACGAGGTTCGACTGTAGTCACCAATATCAGTACAATAACTCTTTCATTATATGAGCATCGCGAAGCGAAATAGTGTCTTAGATCATGCACAAAATGCACAGATTCAGATTCATCCCACGCATGGGCAAAGTCTCATCCGGGCATTCGCTTTCCATAAATACATTCCAAAGTGTCCAATGGTCCTGTTACCAGACAGTGAAGGCACTGATCAGATTGTGCGGATGTGTGGGCTGATCTGGGCCTTCTCTAGCTGCATATGGCCGAAAACATATTCTCGCATGGCGTGATCCATATAGCAATAGATATTTTGTGGCATTTTTCATTGAATATACCTCAAAATCAGCATTGTATCCTCTAAAATTCAGAGCCTGCACAAATGTGTGTCAAATTTTGGCGGCGACCTCATCAAAAGCAACGTCATGTAATGGTAGCATCCTGAGTAGGCGTCCTGTATCAAGTAAGCTGGTCTATACCGAGTGACATCTGCACGTTTGCTCCTCGGATTTTATCCCACATTTTTAATCTATTGCTATTCGTTTTGTTTAGTGTGATGATCCCAGCAACCAGGGCATATGCACTGAGTCCATAGAAAACACATTGTTGTCGACATCAGGGCCCAGTTGTTCAAAGCTAACGATGTCGTTAGTTAACGATTCGTTAAAATTTACATCGAGTGATACGCAAATATTCTGAAATTTTTTGCTGAAAAAATGTGAGTAGCTTTTGCAGTGCAAAAGCTACTCACATTTTTTCAGCAAAAAATATCAGAATATTGTGTATTGCATCCGCTAAAACAGTTAACGAAATGACCCTTAACGAGCTCGTTAAGCTAACGACGCTTTGAACAACTGGGCCCAGATAGTCGTATTTATTGTTTATTTGACTTTTCTTTAGTTATTGTAAACCAAATATGTTAAAATGTAAGTTCAAACTAATTGTGTTCTAACTGAAGGGCTTGTTTTCTGGCTGAATGACTTGCACCCGCGCTAAAACGAAACCTTCCAGCTGACAAAAAAAAAAAAGATGTATGAAAATGGTAGTCTGAAAATGAACACTTTATTGCTTGAAGTCTGGCCCCGAGGTTATAAAACTTTGTTCATGCTCAACTCAGCTGAGCATGAATTTTCTCTGCTAATAAACATGATAAAGCCAACAATAGAGAAATTTTCATTCTTGCATACAATCCTATGAACATAGCTTTTGAAGCTATTTTTGAATGGACCAGACGCCGTGTTCAAACAACAAAACCCATTTTCAAATCATGAAATTCACGTGCTGTTTGAACAGGGATTTTGAACTTTTGATATCACAAGATGGGCCTTGCTTTGTTTACGTTACGTTGAGCGACGTAACGTTATCGCCATGAATGTAGCATTTTAGAATTTTATGATGACGTCAGGGGGTGACTGCACAACTGGCGTCATTGTAAACAACATTCTGAACTAGCCGCCATGTTGGTTTGTCGTCGCATTTGAAGAGTTTATATGGAGTTTATATGGAGCTTTGGGGCGTTTTCATCACAATTTGCCGTTTGAATCGTATGTTATGCAAGAACAACGATCATCCATGGTTATTTCATTGCAATAACATTTGCCAGGTTCCTCGGAAGATATCTGAACACTCAGCCTAGCGGCCTCGTGTTGAAACAGCTTCCTCGGGACCCGGGAAATGTTAATGCATGAAAAACCATGGGTGATCCCTATATTCTCAGCTATGTTTAGCAAGGAAGAATTTGCAATCGTTAGTAATTTGAGATTTATTAGCAGAACAAATGTCATGTTTATCTAAGCTGAGCATGAAAAAGGTTTTACAGCCTCGGGGCCTTTAACCTTTACGACTCTTTGGGCTAATTCAGATGACAAAAACTGAAGATGTTTTTCTTATTTTTCCCCAGAAAATTGGCTTTGACGTTTCAATCAAATTGCCTCCTTAGGAGACACTTTACATGAGTTATAAAAGTCTATTTTCTATGAAAACTGAGAAGAATATTTCAAATTGTCGTCTGCCGAAAATTTACCCAGCGCGCTAAACGTTGAGTCTCACTTCATATTTTAGTTTGGTCGGATAACATCCTCTTTTGACATATGCCTAAATGGCACTTCATCGCACGGAGCATTTAAATATCACCCTTCCATCGTTTCGGTATGACTAAATAATGTTGAAAGTAGTTTAAAACACCAAATTACCATCATGTTTTGACATAAACAAATGTTAAATATGTTCTTTTTTCATTTTTATTTGCTACTTGTCATTGAAATCATGTATCTTCACAGACGAAGGTATTAAATCCTGTAACATTTAATTCCTACTTATATTACACATTATCCTTTTTCTTAAATTTTAATTTACAAAAATACACGCCCTGTACAGCTATCAGCTTTCAGTAAGACGTTTCACGTAGACAGCGTATTCATGAATTCCTCTGCTGATCTTCCTGTACAGTGTGTCCTTATCAGGTCAATACAGTCGACTCTCGTTATCTCGACCTCGCTTATCTCGAATAACCGCTTATCTCATAGTGAAGATCTGGCGCTTGTTTTACCACAGATATCTACCAACAGGCAACAAAATATTGTGGAAAAGATGAGAAAGAGCAATTTCTCCTATTATCCTTAGGAGCAATTGTTCCTCTTTTCCACAATATTTTCAATTTAACTCTAACTTAGGAGTCAAATTACATATTCATTCTGTTAAAGGTGGTTGTTCGATTAATTGTTTTCCTCAGTTCCGCAAATCTGATATTTCGAAGCACGGCTATCTCGAAGTGTTTCATAGAGTCCCTTGGAATTCGAGATAACGAGAGTCGACTGTATTTTACAAGTTTTTGGCCAGTTATTTTGGTCAACTAAGTGCACATTGAGGTAAATAAGTCAAATACGGTATGTAGATATCCAGCAAACGTCAGTAGTGAAAGAACAACCACAGAATAGTTACTTAAAATGGTTAGTAGCTGGCCTAATATCCAGTAACTGGGGCTTAAATCTTGACAGTTTACAGGCGCCTAACTGGTGATCAGGAGGTTGCGGGTTTGATCCCCGCAGGCTCCGGAACCATTTGTTTCGTAGAGATTGAAATATAATCTACGGCCATCCTCTCGCTGATTGAAAAAGAGCAGTTGTCAGTTTCTGGCGGGAGAATGTGCACTGTACTGGTTAACCGCTCAGAAGACTAAAAATCTGAAAGGTTGCCTTTGGAAACAAAGAACACATTACAGATAGAAAATGGGAGTCTCGGTTTTATTGAGACTCTTCATCAGCAGTTATGAAGTTTGCAGTACTGCTTACGCCCTCTAGCGCATACATAAGCAGAACTCGATTATCAAAGAAACTGCAATGGGCTCAAACCAAAGGAAATAAAAATATAATCTGCACTATGGTGAAGTACGGGGTGACGTTCTACCTGCCTGTCCTGGAAAAGTGTAATTTGGCAAACTGAGCGACTCGACATGACCTTAAAAGTGTTGGATGAGCCATTAAACTCACCAACTAACAGGCACCGAAGTTCTCCCTCATTTCTCAAAATTTACACATCAACAAAAGTTGAATCATCAAAGTAACACAGATAACAGAGACTACGAGGGACAATCAAAAAGTTCTCGGCCCCTGTACTCTGGGAATGACCAAGAGCAGAAATTGTGCCATTATTTCTCAATATAAACTCCCTTTGCCTCGATGTACTTTCTCCAAAGTAGTTCGAGCTTGCTTATCCTTTCAACAAAGAAGGCTTCTTCCTGGTCCCCCAAGTATTCATCAACAGCGTATATGACGCCTTCATTGCTTTCAAAGTTCCTACCACGATAGTTAGTTTTCAGATTTGGAAATAGATAGAAATCCAAAGGGGCTACATCTGTAGAATACGAGGATCGAAAGGACCTCAAAGCTGCATTTAGTCGCATTTATTTGCAGCAGCAAATGAAGAGATGTGGGCTGGTGCATTATCCTGCAACTTTCCTCTTCTTTTCTTCACAATCTCCTGATGCATCCGCCATAGTTCTGTTGCATAATATGCACCAGTTATCATGGAACCTTCCTCAAGATAACCAACCATTATAACACCTTGACTGTCCCAAAAGATAGAGGCCATCATTTTCCTGGCGAACAAATTATCTTAAATTTCTAGTAGAGGAAGAGCCAAGGTGCTTCCATTGCATACTCTGCTGTTTGGCTTCAGGATGAAAGTAATGAATCCAAGTCTCATCTTATGTCACAACTCGATGCATACTTCATTAGGGTCATCTTAATAGAGAACTAGAAGGTACTTAGAAATATCAAACCTGCTCTTCTTCTGATCTGTGGTCAACATTCTGGGGACCGACTTAGCTGAGATCCTAGACATCCCTAAGATATCGATCGACCAAGATAGACTGACGCCCTAAAACCTATGCCTATTTGTCAAGCTATATCACGCAGGCTTCTTGTCCTGTTACACATGATCAGACTTGCACAAGCTCAATGTTTGTGTCTGTAGTAGCCTCTTTAAGGCCCCAGTACGTTCATAATCCTCCACACTCTCCATGCTTCTCCTGAATTTAGCAGCCTGTTTCTACACCATGCTGCAAGAATGAGGCCCAAAGAGTTTTATGAAGTTGTCATGAATGTCCTTCGGGGACATGCCGTTCTCACAGAAGTACTTTATGACTGCTCTATCTTCAACTTTGTACATCTTGTTAGTTTAACACACCCTAACCCTGTTTGCAGCGAATTTCTACTAAAATCAATAGCTTTGAAATTTTATTGTTTCTACCAAAGATTGAATAAGATAAAATATTATTTTCAATTTATCCATTCTCCTTGACAAATAAGTAACTTCCACTAGTTATCAATAACATCACATGACATATCGTTTCTTCAGCTGTGAATTTTATGTTCTTTCTTCAATCCTAAACCTGGTCGAGGAGACCGAAATATTGATTCTCAATGTTAACCGCTTTAGTGGTAGATTGTTCATTCTATTTACTTTCCCATATGCTGAAAAATAAAAACAAATATAATGAAACCGAAGTAATCGAGGTTTGAACTTGCATGTACCTATCCATACTTTACTTCCATTGCATTGGAAACACCCATTGTAAGCCCATTACATATAATGCCCCATGTATGTAGCAACCATTTTCACTTTTTGTAATGTAAGCCCATTACATAAAGCATCGTATGTCAGTAACGTGTGTATATATCTTCATGTAGGCTTCCTGTAATGTAAGCCCATTGAATATAATGTCCTGTGTCTGTAGCTTATGCACCTACTAAAATTTATGAACGAGTTCTTTATGCGCAGTAGGACTGGACGTAGTGCTAACCACTATATGGACTGCTATGTCAGGCACATCATTAATGAAAAGCTTTAAATGTTGCCTTTATTTTAGCGGTAGCAAGGTATATAGTATAATGGTTACTAAAAGTGTAATCCGAGATCCCTAGTTATTTCAATGCTATTGACAGAATCACAAGACATATTAAGCGTTTTTTTTTTGTTTTTTTTGTTTTTTGTTGTTGTTGTTGTTGTTTTTTCTTTAGATTAGACGTCATTTATGGACGGAGGCTAAAACAAGTTTGACAAAGTAAATAACTGAACTGAGAAACTTATAAAGACAGCTCCACATCAAGCCCCAAACAGCAATGGAAAAGACAGACAAATACAATAAAGCAGCCACAAAAGGAACAGATAACAAGCAGAGTTGGCTTTTCCCAAAAAGATGGCAACTCTGTCAGCTAAACTTAACTGAATATACATGTATCTTAAACTTACAAAATTGTGAAAAGAAAAACATTATAAAGTGAAACTAACCTAACAATTGACCAAACTTACCGCCTTGGAACGGTCAGTAGTGAACTACTGGGGGTTTAAGCTAGCTTTACGGGATCCCTACCCTCGCCCTCAGCTTCCATACTGGTAAAAACATATACTTGTTCGGCCCGTGTGGAGGTCTTCTTACTCACCCATGAATCATTACGGGCAACAAATCACAGGTAAAGCATATAATGAAGCAAAGTTGCCTGCTTCGAAAGTATATGAATTCCCTATTTGAGTTCAGGTGCGTCAGATTAAGAAACGGATCTGTATGAACAAACTACAAGACACTAGAACTAATGGGATTGATATCACATCTAATTCAACATTTAAGGGAACTGTGTACACGTGGTAGGCTTTTCGCCATCTTTTACAAGGGCTATAACTTCTGTGACTTTGTTTTTTTGTTTTTCCACAGAAATGATTTCTTCTGAAAATGAGTCTACTCGTAAAGGACAGAATTTGCTTAAAAGAATAGATTCGAAGGAAAGAGAGCAGCGAGAAGAAGAAAAAGAAAGAGAAAAAGTAATTGCTTGGACAAGAGAGAAATACTTTTGTTACATGGCTTTGATGCTGTGCTCTGAACCATTTCAACCATACAGACCAAAACAGATACTTCTGCAAACAGGGAAGCTTCAGATGTGACGTCTTGTAACGAGCTGCCTCATCTAGATCTACACTGTTTGCAATTGTGATTATTTCCGATATCCTCATTTGCAACAATTACATATCAAAATTTCAAAGATGGAAGAGTCCACTTCAGAAACTCAGGGGTGAAACGGTTGATTGGTGTTATTTGATCACCTCAACCCTAAACCATTTCTAGAAGGCGTTTCATTCTTTTATGTGTTCTTTGTTTCCAAGTGCAACGTTTATAGATTTTTATTTCACTGCAGCTGATTGTAAGTGCCGTGTGTCGGCTGTACACGTGTTGCTCAACAGAGTGTTTGTATGAACTATATTCAAACAAACATATTGTTGCTTTCTTTCAATACACGTCATACAGATGACGTGTAGAATTTTCAGAAAAGCTCATAAAGGAGTGGTCATTTCATATGATATTTATTAAACGAGTTAAATGCTTCATATCTTGTATGAGTCTTGGTGCGCAAATGATTTAGTTTGTGGTGGTAGGGCGGTGCACCCTCCTGCTGAAACTGTCTGAGAGTTGGTCCTCTCATCACTGACTTTTAACAGAAAATGCTTTGCCTCAGTGGAAGCATGATCAGGGGCTTGAAACTTTTGTCACATCTAACCAATTCTTCTTTTCTCTATCCCTTTCCCTATGAGAGGACTCGAAATGACGGAAATATTGAATGAAGAGCTAAGAACTTCACCAGGTTGAAATATTGTTGACAGGGCCATTAAAGACATAGCTAAAGTGAGATCAAATGTGGTACCACTCACTTATGATTTTATTGCCAACTAGGCGCAGGATCCGTTCGAAGAGAGTTTAAAGACATGTCATAAAGAGGTGATAATGATATCCCAGCAGAGGATGACAAAGATTTCTGAGGGGTGATAATATTTTGGATGGTATATTACCTATAGATCAGATAAATAAGCCAGTAATAATTTCCCTATTGGGCCTCTGCCTGTCTTTCATTCATTTACAGTGTACTAGTTTTATCAGTGTAATGACTAATGACCAAGACAAATCATACTTTTATGTCTTTAAATCTCAAATCAAACGAAGAAGCAAAAGTTTAAGATTTCTAAATAAGTTTAATAAATGTATGAAATGTATCTTAATGTAAGATTTTTGTTTATCATAAGACACAAAATGTATAATTACTGTGTTTGCAGGAAAAATTGCCTTTTGTTGTAATAAAACAATGTGACGTTGCAGGCGTAATCCCGTATTGTTACGGGCCACACTAGTGTGCCAGTTTATGTAATGGCCTTATTATAGCCAGAAGCAACAAACTATGATAAGATGTCATAATGCACCCATGTTCAGAAAAGTATAGAAGACAGTGGCGTCAACAGATATTATTTTCACGTATACCCAAGAAAAATCTACAAAAATGTCCTCCATCCTATCGCTAGCAAGATTGGGGTTACTCTTAATGGCTCATTTAAAGAACAAATTCTTTCATTTAAGGATAGCCACTATGATAAAAGAGGAAACTACGTTTTGTGATGGGTGATCACTCTTTTTGTAAATAACTTTCCTTACGCATGTACGAAATGAATGCTATGGTTATAGAAGATTTCAGCGTTTTGAATTAATTTTCTTCATCAATCTAGGACAAAAAGAAAGAGAAGAAAACTGATGCATCCATCAAACGAATCCTACGCATAAATGCTCCAGAGTGGTACCTGATTTTTCTTGGATGTCTTGGGTGTGTGGTTAATGGTTCAATTATGCCAGCATTTGCATTTATCTTTCTTGACATTATAGAGGTAAGTAATGTGTTAAAACTAAAGATACAAAAAGTCTTATCCTAGATCAGTTGCAGATCCTTTATCAAGGTAAACAATGTTTGCCATGTAGCCATCATTTCATAGATAGATTAGCAAGATGTCAATGAACGTTGTTGCCGTCAGAAGAGTCTCAGCGAAACCGAGTCCCCGAATTGCATTCTGTGTGTTCTTTTTTTTCCACTGCCAACCCTTATCAGTTTTATTTGGCATCATTGTGGCTGGTGTGATGTGCCATGTAGCGTGTTCTCTTTGGATCATTCAGACAAGTGTGTGCTAGGGAAGGGGTTGTATGCGGCCCTGCAAACTACATTGCTACCATATGAAAAGTCTCGATGAAATCTACATTCTAATTATGTTCTTTAGTGTTTTTTTTTATTATTATTTTAACGAGGATCTTTTATAATTTCATTGCTCAAAAATAAATATAGAAGTCCCCATGAAAGGTTACAATCATAGAATAAAGCATCTACAACTAAACCAAAGCATGTGATGAAAGTTTATTATGCCCCCGCCATTTGAAGGATGGTGAATGGGCATAGAATGTTACCCATGTCTGTCTTTCTGACCGTCCGTTAGTTAATTTGTCCGTCCTTCAGTCCATTGTTTTACGTGCTTGGGCTATAAATCCTGAAGCTTACAGGATGGATTCAAGATATTTCTGATGGATTTATCTTATCAGGACAATGTGTCAGGAAAAAGAATGATATCACTTGATCTCTCGGTTATTGGTTACCTGCCTTTGGCTAAATTTAGTGTCTGTGCCATAAAGCGAGAAACTTGTGGAATATGTTTCTGTATACTCTTTATGTTCAGAGCTAAAATTGTTCTAGATGATGTTTGTTTTATGTACCCCGCCTTTTCAAAGAAAAGCGTGGGGATATAGTATTTGGCTGTCCGCGGTGCGTGGTCATTCTTTGTCATTTAAACCCGTGGTCGAGTTCTGCGTTTAAGTTTTGGAAAGTGTTTGTAACTGCAGAAGTATTCAAGATACCGCTTTAATATTTGGCCCACACCTACCTTAGGGTAAGACCTGTCAATAGTACACCCCTTAGTTTGACCTTCTGCCTAGGTCAAGGTCACCTCATACTTTGTCATTTACAGCTGTGTTTAAGTTTTGAAAAGCGTACATGACTGCTGAAGTATGTAAGATATTGCTTTCATATTTTGTCCACACCTACCTAAGGGAAGATGTTTCAATGGCATATACCCCATCTCTCAGTTTGACATTCTTCTGACTTTTAAGTTCTGCATTTAATCTTTTATATTTAAAGATTGTTTTCTTATCCGATCAGCCCTTTCTGGCGATCTGCTTTGTCTTCTGACAACTCTTGTTACATATTTAACTTAGACATTTTCCGTGCTTCAATACTACGGAAGTGTATAGGGGTAGGTACCTTGTGAGCGGAACTCCTCCTACAGTTTTCGGCTGATACTTCAGGTGTTTTAATCATGGTCTGCAGTTTTGCATTTTTTACACAGAATCCTGAAATAGATTTTCTTTATTTTTATTCATTTCTAACTTAGATTTTTTGTGCCCGGTTACTACAAAAGTGAATAGGTAGTAGGTACCTTGTGAACGCAATTCCTCCTACAGTTTTGTGCCGATTCTTCTTAAACTTTACATGAGTTTTGATCATGGTCTTAAGATATGCACATATTTCTTCACTATCCTCAAATTATTGTTTTTCTTTACTTTTTCCATGTATCATTTTTTGCCTTGTGAGCCTGACTCCTCCTACTTGTTTTAAACATTTTTTTTTTGTAACTTTGCGCACATTTTCTACATGGTCTGAAATTTGCATGTGGTTAGGACATAATCATCAGATTTTTTCCACATTGTCACTTGGGTCATTTTGAGGATTACATGAATTCTTTGAATTTGCTTGTTGTTTTACGTATTTGCAGAACCTAGCTTAGAAAACCAAAGACGAGACATAATGTTTTATTCGTTACTCTTCGTTGGACTTGGGGTAGTGGGTTTTCTAGCTGTCTCCCTGCAGGTTAGTTTTATTGTATTAGCGGTGTATTTTATGCTTAGCATGCTGGGTAAACCTTTCATCAAACAACACATTGAAATATTTTCCAAGAAAATAGGACTTGACATTTCATGCGAATTGTCGAGCCTATTTTCTGGGATAAATGAAATATCTCTGGTTTGTCGTCCGCTGCATTTTCTGTTTAATACTGTATTGACCCTTAATATTTGGCCATCTGAATCATTTACCATACGCTTCCAAACGTTTAAACAGATTCATTTTAATTGATGTTGATGTGTCTAAAAACTGCTAGATGTGTGGTTAACATCGTAGACGCTGATCAGACGTTCTGCAGCATCTAATCTGGCTCTTTGCTGTTTGCGGAAGCATATTTGTCTGAATACAAAGGGTAAGTGTGCCACTTTTTTTATTTTACTTATTCACTAAAATACATCGATGCTACTAATTACAATTGTCTCACTGTTTACATGGCAAAAATACTTGGTTTCGAAGAGAGTCATTATGAAAATAAGTGTTCTTCGAAGTAAATTTCGTCGGTGATTAGAAACCTATGGAGCTACTTTGATATGCGAGTATTTATGGGATAGATAAAAATTAATTCCTTCGCCTGATCGTTTATAGTGATAAAGTTTCGTCCTTTTGCATGATTGTTAACACAACTGTTTTTTTCAGACAGATGTCTAATTTTGAATCCAGAAAATGAACCAAGGAACAATCATAAAAAAATGAAATGTGCTTTTATTGCCAATTATTATTCATTAACCCTTAGTGTGCTGGATATTAGTTTATTTTGAAAGTTGTTTTTTTTTCTTCTTACATGTGTAGAATATTGGGTATATTTGTCTTTTTTGTCATTCTGTTTACGACATGGTGCTTTTTATCCTGACATGTCATGATATTAAATCCTTATCTGATTGCTTTACTTGAAAAGACTGTGCTCTCTGAATGGAGCCTTTCCTGAGAATCTCATATTTATATTCACTTTTCATGCAAATTAAAAGGTCGAACGCCAAACCCCGTTTTCAGTGAAATAAGAAAATATATCACCAATTTGTCATTGCCCCGTGAAGTGGCAAATAATAATAAAAAGTCGTGATTACCCGAATACTGTGTCTGTCTAACGTATTGGGACAAACATGCCTGTGCAATGTAATGAAAGAGTGAAAGTGAGAAAATAGAAAGCATGAAATTCTATACACATTATGAAATTCTAAATCTGTATAAGTAGCTTGTCGTTCTTCTTTTGGGGCAACCATAAATAATAATAATGATGATGATAATAGGAAAACAAGTAATTTGAGCCACAAGATCAGAAAACATACGGTAGGACATGTACACTCAAGGAAGAGTCAAATCAGCCTGCGTATTCGCATGGTCTGATCAGAATCTTCACTGGACTTGTTTTGGATAGCCAAGGACCCAAAGTTTCATCATGCGGAGAACGAAGACTCTGATCAGACTGTGTGCATGACCAGATTGATCTGAGTTTGTGTTTGGTTTGCATGTCAGACGGTACTTTTCTCACTTTGCGGCTCTTTATTGATATCTTTCCAGTAGCTAAAGTACAGTGTAACCTCAGTGGCTCGAACATGGATGGCTCGTTTACCGTGGATGACTCGAACTAGTTTTTGAGTCCGTAGGACATTTTTCCGATAGCTCAAGAAAACAAATATTTAAGGATATTTTTCTTAATTTATCCTGAAAATGTATGTTGTGTGTACTCATTAGAATCGCCTCATCGAGGCGATTCTAATGAGTACACACAAGATACCATTATTTTATAGAAGTTGGAAAAGACAATCCTAAATTATCCCCATTTGCCTCCTGACCTGGCGCTATAATTAACCCTCAGTGGCTCGAACTACCCATGTCTTGAACAAATTTCCATGGTCCCAAAGATGTTCGAGCCGTTGAAGTTCGACTGTACATTTATGTGACCTACACTCCACGGTCATTTGTGACATCATTCTAAGCAGCCCCTGAGCACGACAGTTATATTACAATCGACTCTCGTTATCTCGAAGTCCAAGGGATTCTCTTAAATACTTCGAGATATCCGTACCTCGGCAAAATATATTTGCAGAATTGACGAAAAAATAAATCGCAAACCACATGTCACAAATGAATATGTAACATTACTCCATAAGTGAAGTTAAGTATTGAAAATATTGTGGAAAAGAGGAAAAAATTGCTCTTCAGAAGCCATTTCTCTTCTTTTTCCACAATTTTCTGTTACCTGCTGTTAGACTTCAATGTTGAAATTAGGGACCAGATTTTCACATCGAGAAAAGCAGTCTTCCGAGATAAGCGAAGTCGAGATAAGGAAAGTGGATTGTATTTCAATTTAACACTTGAGGTTAAAATTCCTTATATAACTTAAAATCATTTTACTTTACACATACGAGTACTGGAAAGGAAAGAGCTCAAAGCCCATGTGTTAACTATCTATATATCATGTGTTGACTTATAATTGAATATGAGGTAATATCTGACTGTCTTTTTACCAAAGGATCTCATTGATAGAACATACAGCAACTGCAGTTTCAGTGAGTTTTTATGGTAATGATGGATAAACTGATAACAAATGTTTTTAATTATAATTATAGTGTTAAATTTGTCAGACATGCTGATAATTTGACTGTTTAGTCTTAATGCCACAATACTATGCTAGAACTAATAATTAAAGATATTTTTTTGTATTTGAGCCGCAGTCAGAAACATACCTCGGACATGTGCGCATAGTGAAGATTTATATCAGCCTGCGCTTTTGCGCAGTCTGATCAGAGTATTCACTGGGGTATTTGGATAGCCAAAGATGTAAAGTTCCTTCATGTGGACAACGAAAACTGATCAGACTGCACAGATGTGCAGGCTGAATTGAGCCTTTGCTGGTTGCACGTGTCAGAAGGTATGTTTTCTCACGTTGTAGCTCATTTAATAGTAAAGCTAAAGAGCTCCTCCAAATTGCTAGCTGATAATGTAATTTCAATTGAAGGTCTGAAAGTTTGGTCGAGCTGGAGAATACTTGGCTCTGCGATTGCGGCAGATGTCATTTAAAGCCATGATGAGGCAGGTGAGATGATGTCCTTTACAATTCTACCAAATATATGCTTAGAAAACTATTTGTTCTTATGATTCCTTTAAACCGCCAGTTTCCCTTACATCGGCTATGTCTTTATGCATGGGGCCTAATTGGCCAAAACTAGCTAATCTGGCCCAGAAAACTTGAAACTTCAGCTTCAGTTTTGTGAATATGTTTATTAGTCTCATGCATCATTTATTTTTACAATCTGTTTACGCTGTTATTGCACTGATGGAGCTATGCATGAAAGAACTCTACATGCGTATGCAAATAATTTGATGGTTTTGGTTCCTAGGATTTGAAGCAATGAAAAACGATAGCTGTTTATATGTATGCGAGTGTCGTATGGTTACAGTCTGGTATGATTTGATGTAAACGAAAATGCTATTCCGAATCTTCTTATTGTTAAAAAGGTTCTAAATATAACAAGAGATAAAAAGCACTAGAACCACGCTGCACTCAGCTATTGAACAGTTATATTAGACACAAGGAAAAGCAAATTTTCTTGAACAAAATAAAATGAAGAACTTCATTTCTATCAGTTTATGCAGCAATGTTGTATCAAGTGTAGGCAAATCACATATAGATAATCTAGACGTGTGGAAGCCTCTAGATTTGAGTTTATCTACTGACTTAAAGGAAATTTTGATTGACAAAAACAGTTTCTGTTTTATTTTTATACGGTATCACAGGTTTTAGCTACATTTTGTTTAATACCAGTAAAAGAAGAAGGCAGTCTTATGCATTAGCTAGAATTTGCAATAAAATGTGCTTATATGGCCTTTTGTGCAGCTTCGGTGGCCAATACAACAAGGGAATATGTCCCGGTTCTCTTTAATATTTCTTTAAGACCGACCCAGCTAGCATTCTTTATAAATCCATAGCGGACCGTTATCGGCCCGTCAGCTACCCTGACGGGCCGATAACGGCCCGCTATAGATTTATAAAGACTGCTTACTGGGGAATACGATGATCGTGAACGATAATTTTAGCAATCGTTTCTCTGTTGCAGTTCTTTGTTCGTGCATAGGTGGTTCATATTTTGTGTTTGGTTTGTTCTTGTCTCTAGCCTTTTCTTCTTTTGCTGCATATAAAAGACTGCATTACGAAAACAAGCCTCCCAGATAACGGCCCGCTGTAGATTTATAAAGAATGCTAGCTGGGCTTTTCATATACTGAAAATTTTACCACCAAAAAATGAAAATTTTCAGATAAAAATTCTGATATTTTTCATATTTCTGCTCAAAACATAGATTGTTGGATGCGTTAGAATCGCCCCGCCCAGACGGTTCTAACGAGTACCCTCATTCTATGTTTTTGAGCAGAAATAAGACAAATAATGTATACCCCTATAAACCCCAGTTTTAGTATATAAAAGTGGGGTTTAAGGGGGTCAAAATTATATAGGTGTGTTTTTCGTGATGCAGTTCTCTGTTGCAGTTCTTTTGTTCGTGCTTCGGTGGTTTCATATCATATGTGGCATTTGTTTTGTCATTGTTCCTAGTCTATTCCTCTTTCCGAGCATAGGAAAGACTGTGGTTCATGATTATGCCAATTCCTGAGTATCTCCACTTATATTGTCTTATACTGGAATTTTCATTTATCATTTACTGCCAAGTTAAAATTTTTATGTATTGACATTGTGCAAACCTCACACAATGCCTTCTGAGTCAGTTATTTTGCGTACTGTTGAAGTATTGCTACTAACAACATGTTTTCGTCTTGTTTCAGGAAATATCCTGGTTCGACATACATGACAACAATGTAGGAGCTTTGACAACAAGGCTTTCAACTGATGCTGCATATATACATAATGTAAGATACTTGAATCATATCAGGAGAGAATGTCCCTTTGGGACATAACGAATAAAAAATCTCAAACCGGAACTTGCATTTGTGGAGTCCGATAAAGGTCTTTTGAGTTCGTAAATATAATCTACAAAATCCAGCCGTTAGATAACCAGAAGAGTATAAAGTAAGTTACACAGGAAAAGTGAATAAGCGAACTCAGCAACTGATACAATTAGATCTACATCAAGTTTTCAAAATGACAAACACAAACAAATAAACATCCACAAAAATAACAGACGACAAGCAGAGGTGACTTCCTTTTCCCAAAAAGGTGGCAACTATGTTACCCAAACTTAACTTACATAATTGTTAAAAGAAAAACATTTGTAAGTAATACACTACAGAACATCATTTAACAAAAAGAACCACATTGAAAGTATCGCCTTGGAATGGTCAGTAATTAATTAATGGGGTGGGGTGGGGGTAGGGGCGGTGAGCGGGAAAGGCGGGTGGCTTAAGCTAACTTCATAGAATCCCAATCCTCGCCCTCAGCTTCCATTGTAGTAAAACATGTACTTGTTCGGTCCATGTGGAGGTCTTCAACTCATTCATGTTCATACGGGCGACAAATAAATTACAGATACAGCCTATAATGAAGCAAAGATTAGGACTCAACAGAAACAATGGGCTGAGACACTTGGAGATCCCTGGGGTATCAAATAACACACTGGAATAGTGGAGCAAAAGAAAATCACCAGTTGATCCCCTGTGGGCCGAGTGACAGACATAAACAGTTCCGGCCCAGATCAGCTAAATGGATATTTTTTTTAAAAGTTGGAGCCATCATAGAGTCTGCTCCGACCCACCAGCGTGTGAATAAAGACATATACAAAGCGTTCAACCGTAATTGGGTCAACCGCTAAGCATAAAGACTGTTTTATGACATCAACGTTATACCCCTGTCACGAGGAACCACCCCCACTATCACCCCACAACGGAGGCCCCTAAAGAAGAGGAGCTGTGGAACAAGCAGTCACAAACTAGAACAACACAGCTGTAATAACTGCAAAGACGAACTGCAACAGAGGAGCCATCTTGGAATGGTCAGCAGAAATCTGCTGAGAGCTTAGACTTCTCGCCACCATTTCTGATTAAGCGCCAGAATACGTGTTCGTTCCACATAATTGTCATCTTTCTTGCCAGCGAAACATTTCAGTAAACCATACATAATCGAAAATACTATGCTGAAACAAACTAGAGGGTCAAAAGCGGTCTAAATGCAGAGCAGAAGAAAGCCACAAGCAGAACCACGATGGGCTGGATCAGAGAGATATTATTGCATAAAAAGCAGTGCCGCACATTATTAACAGCCGTGCATTAACCGGCCAAAAGCCGTGTATTAACAAAGTTATTCACGCGTTGCAATGCATGGTTACGCAACTTTCAATATTCTCGTACAGGGGCCACAGAATTGCTGCCGTCACGAGATGTGTACTGCCTGGCCCTAGAACGAGCATAGTCCGTGGAGATTGCGTTCGCGGGACATCGGTGAAAAGGCGAAACAAACAAGTGCAAAATAGAAGGGAGGGCAATGATCAGGAACCGATACAATTATCCCACACCTCCCGTCAGAGACATCAAAAGGAAAGAAACACAAACACGAAATAACTAGACCCTAATGGAAACATCACTAGCGGAAAGCCAAACGGACAGTTGCTTTCCCACAAAGTGGCCAAATGGCTATCCAAAACAAAAATAAGTAAGCGACACACACATTCAAAGACGAACTATAACAAAAATAAACCATGACGGAAGAACCGCCTTGGAACGGTCAGTGAAAAGTATTTCACTGGGGGCGGGGGAGGGTGGGGGGCCTTAAATCGATTTTACGTGGCCACAATCCTCGCTCTTACTTCTGCCGCGGTTTAGACACATAATTTGTTCAGTCCGCATGAAGGCTTCCTAACTCATCAGTGCTACATCTCCGAGAACACAAAAAATCAACTAATTACTGACTCCGGTGGGCCCGACCAAACAAGAAATAACGCGAAATGTAGCAAATGTTTTCAGTTTTTTTATGCAATAATAGCGATCAAACATGGTTTTTCAATGCATTATCATTCTAAGAGGCCTCGGTTTTCAACACCTCCCTTGGAACCTGGCAAATGTTAATCCATGAATAAGAAATCCGCGGAAAGCGATGTCGCACCTGCGGGGATTAAGTCATACAAATTCCTATTTGTATTGAAAAAAATCTGTTTTGCAGTAATCAAGAAATTGATAGGTTAGAAAAATGGACAAAGTAGAAAATCTGGAATATTGGCTAGCAAAATTTTATCTAAACCTGTCCATTATTTCGCAAGATATTGATATTGAGCAGATATCATTTTTGCCCATTAATCAAGGCCAGTAATTCAGCTGAAAATTGACGAAATCCCAAGCTAGGTATTGTTAACAACAATATGTATGCAAAATATGATCCTAATCCATCAATTCTTTCACAAGATATTGAGCGGAAACCAATTTTGGGGATAAATCAAGGACCCCTAACTCTGCTGAAATGAATCTGAGATTTATGTGCAAAAAATATGCACATCTTCAGACCATGTCCTAATCATATGTGAAGTTTCAAAGCTGTTAGCCTAAAACTGCAGGAGGAGTTGCGCTCACGAAACACCCACTGACTATAAGGGTTTTAGGCAAA
Organism: Anodontia alba; assembly: GCA_964016985.1. Classification (NCBI taxonomy): domain Eukaryota; kingdom Metazoa; phylum Mollusca; class Bivalvia; order Lucinida; family Lucinidae; genus Anodontia; species Anodontia alba. The sequence continues at coordinate 58,373,312 of OZ024833.1, read as the reverse complement.
AACTGACTAAGTTAACAAAGCGAAAAAAGTTAAAAAAAAAATATCTGAGATTTATGTGCAAATAATATGCAAATCTTCAGACCCCGACCTAATCATCTGTGAAGTTTCAAAACTATTGGCCTAAAACTGCAGGAGGAGTTGCACTCACGAGACACCCACTGACTATAAGGGTTTTAGGTAAAAACTAACTAAGGTTTAAACAAAGTTGAAAAAGTTGAAAAAAATCTGAGAATTATGAGCAAACAATATGCGCATCTACACACCATGGCCAAAACATCTGTGAAGTTTCAAAATGATTGGCCAAAAACTGTAGGAGGAGTTGCGCTCACGGGACACCCACTGACTATTAGGGTTTTAGGTAAAAACTTACTAAGTTAACAAGGCGAAAAAAGTTGAAAAAAAAATCTGAGAATTATGAGCAAACAATATGCGCATCTACACACCATGGCCAAAACAACTGTGAAGTTTCAAAATGATTGGCCAAAAACTGTAGGAGGAGTTGCGCTCACGAGACACCCACTGACTATTAGGGTTTTAGGTAAAAACTGACTAAGTTAACAAAGCGAAAAATAATGTTTAATAAATCTGAGAATTATGAGCAAACAATATGCACATCTACACACCATGGCCAAAACATCTGAGAAGTTTCAAAATGATTGGCCAAAAACTGTAGGAGGAGTTGCGCTCACGAGACACCCACTGACTATAAGGGTTTTAGGTAAGAACTGACTAAGTTAACAAAGCGGAAAAAGTTGAAAAAAAAATCTGAGAATTATAAGCAAACAATATGCACATCTATACACCATGGCCAAAACATCTGTGAAGTTTCAAAATGATTGGCCAAAAACTGTAGGAGGAGTTGCACTCACAAGACACCCACTGACTATAAGGGTTTTAGGTAAAAAACGACTAAGTTAACAAAGCGGAAAAAGTTGAAAAAAAATCTGAGAATTATGAGCAAACAATATGCACATCTACACGCTATGGCCAAAACATCTGTGAAGTTTCAAAACGATTGGCCAAAAACTGTAGGAGGAGTTGCGCTCACAAGTCAATTGTTGACAAACGGACGAACGGACGGGTCACTGCTCGCCTATATCGCACCGGCGTGCTAACGCAGGTGCGACAAAAACCATGTTTGCTCCCTATATTGTAGCCAGGCTCAAACAATGTGAAATAGATTTCGGAAGAAGCCGTCATTTCATCTGAGGTCCGACTCATCGTCATGCCATTAAAAAAGATGCAAAATTATAAAAAAAAAAAAAAAAAAAAAGCTATATTTACACCAAATATTTAGATACTGATAAATTTAAATCCGGAAAATGAGGCTCGAAGCATAGCATTATTTGGTTCCATTTCGAAGCTGTTGATGGTTGTAAAGAAGGATCCATTAGAGCGAACGCATACATTTGTGAATCAATAATAAAATTTAAGAATAGAATATTTGACCCTTGTTCTTGATACAAATTTACATACCGAATGACAAAAACTGCAGATCCAGCTTATATGGCTCCAACTGATCTCCAACTATACACTGTTTAGTATAAACGTTTATTTCTTGTATAATATAAACATATTTGTACATATACAACAGATATGATCGCTACATTTCAATATTATACCATGGGATTTGGAAAAAAATCAAGTGTCTTATGAAGTCTGTCTCACAAACATCTACACTGTTTGCAAAGGCGGGTCATGGCCGGGTTTTTTCCAGGTTTAATCCTTTTTGACTTTTATTCAGCAAGACCCGGTTTCAGTTGGGACAACCCATACTTAGCACTGACTCGTAGAGAATTGGTGATGAGGGGTTCAACCTTCAAATATAGCCTTGTCTTGCAGGAAATCGAAGCGTTTAACAAAAACTTTTACAAAAGTAGACTTAAGTGTGTCTAACTTAGAATACAAGAACTATTTGCATTATTCAAATACAATAGGTATGTCTGGTTTATTTTCCTATAATGATCATGTCTTATTGACAGCTAACGTCACTATTTTATGCCCCTATCGTCGCCATGAACTGTCGTTGCATATAATAGTAGAATAAAAGTAAAAAAGGATTGCCTTTGGAAACAAAGAACACACCAAATCACGAAAATCGGAGACTCGGTGTGATTGAGTCTCTTCACACTGTAGCTTGCGAGGCTGTTATAATAGTAGATTTGTGCGTTTATGCGTTCGTCCTTCATTATGTCCCAATTGCCCCAACTTCGAAGAAGTTGGCTTCGAAGTTGGGAGGGCATATTGCTTTCGGGTTGTCCGTCCATACGTCTGTACGTTATGCTTCTGACACCTCATATCTTTGGAACCATGTATGCTAGGTTTTGAAATTTCATATATGCATTGCTATAAAACATTAGCTGGCCTGCATTTTTCCTTCTTTTCTGTATTTTTTTAATGGAGTTTCGTTTCAGACTTAGGCATTTTGCAAATCAAAATATTATTATCAAAGAAACCACTTGCGTTAGGTTCATGACATTTTGCAAGCAGTTATAAACAAATGTGTAAATGACCTGATAAAAATTTGGTGAACGTTTATAAGTATTTGATCAAAGTATGCTCTCTTTTCAGACTTAAGTATTTTAACATAGGAAAATCTCGATAACTATCATTTTGTAGGGACGTGCATATAGTTGGGGGCATAGTGTTTTACAAACACTTTTTCTAGTTTCTTCCATGAATCATGACACCTGTTAAATTCATGTTAAGTTGTCTGTAAGAAAGTAGTTTTTCACATTCTGTTTGCCCGGTCTTGTAAACTGAAACATTACCGCAAGGTGCCAAACAATTCACTACACAAGTTCAGTGGTCACTGCAACCTACATTTAGAAACGCGTATTGTACTCTTGTGTATTGTCAATCCGTAGGCATCACTGAATCATCAATAACAGAGGCTGTTACTTTTTTTCATGACTTAATATAAAATGCAACACTGTCCACACCCTGAAACTATATGGGCCGCGAGCATGTGCGGATAGTGAGGATATATTTCTAACTTCAGGAGTCAAATTACACATTCATTTGTTAAATGTGGTTGTTCGATTTATTGTTTTCCTCACTTCCGCAACTCTGATATGTCGAGATATGGGTATCTCTAAGTGTTTCAGAGAGTCTCTTGGAATTCGAGATAACGAGGGTCGACTGTATAACCTTACCTGTTTCTCTAGTTTATTTAGTCATTAATGGGCTTGGTGATCTGAAAGGACGTGTGTAGTTTAATTTGCTAAGGACGGCAATAGTTTCTTTCCATTAGATTCTAAGATGTGTTAAGTTCTGTTAAGTGGAAACGGTTGGTCTCGTAACATATGTATTGTTATAACCTATCAAAACAAAACTTAGATGTCAAATTAATCATAAAAGCACATCATTTCAAAGGCATCGAAAGTTGACCATTTAGAGCAGAGCTCTTTTCTTTTCAGAATGGGTTTGGTGTGCAAGACACCAGAGGAAGTCATATAAGGAGAGATGTGGAACAAATGATGACAGTTCAAACGCCATCTATGAAACCGCAGACACAAACAGTAAAGAATTGCAACAGAGTAATGGCTTTGGAACAGTCATCAGGAAAAATAAGAGATTAGATCCACGTCTACTTTGAGTGGCTTAAACCAGTTTTTCGCGAGACCTTGAAACATACAAACAAATTTGTTGCCTCCTGAATCCTTTATACGGTGCCCTGAGATAGCTATGTTCCCTGATTGTGGCTCTTTCTGGGTATGCCCGTAACTGTTAAACAAACAACTAAGTCACACACACACACACACACACACACACACACACACACATGCTCACACACACACACACACACGCACACACCGAATAGTTTTCCTTATGACCGTAATTTGTTGATCTGTTGCAGTTCTTCTTTGTTTCTGTTTCTGTAATTTCATATGTGGAATTTGTTTTGTCATTATTTGTTCCTTATCTCCTTATTTTGGTGCCTCCGGGAGACTTTGCTTCGTGACTGCGGAATTTCCTTGGTATCTTCATTTGTATTTTTATTGATTACAATATTTAATGTGCCTACTATTTTACAGGTTGCAATAGAATGCATAGAAAATATGCGCACAGTAGCATCGTTGACAAAAGAAAAAATATTCTACAAGAATTTCACGAAGGAACTAAGTATCACCCACAGAGCTGCCAATAGCAATGCCCATATTATGGGAATTTGTTACTCGTTTCCTCAGGCTCTCATTTTTTTCGCGTGTGCTGCAGTTTTCTTCTATGGAGCATATTTGATTGAGGAAGGCGAAATGCAATATGTTGATGTTTTCAAGTAAGTTCTGGCATATGCTTATTCTATGATTGAAACATTAGGATGTATTTGACATATATTGTGAAGTTGGCAAGGTGAAATTTATGATAGTGCTATTCAGTCGTCTTTAGATTCTCTTCTGTCAGAGTTTACCCTTTTATGCATAAAATGAACTGTTGTAAGAGGATCTTTATTTGCATTTCCACGACTTAACAGTGGACAACTGATGTAAAATTACTAAGGCATTCAAATTTTGTGTTAGGCCAAAAAAAAAAGGTGTTAGAAATAACAGACACTGTATTTGTTCAATGCGGTATTTCTTTTGCTGTTCACTTTATTTATTTGACCTGTTTTCGAGAAAGTGTTGAGGAAGTTTTTAGGAAATGCCAAATATATAAGCGACTTCTGTTTTCATTTCTTTTGTGTAAACCATGCTTCCAAATAACCTTTTTTATATAATATTTTGCCCGCAACATGGGTCTGAATCGTTGTCTGCATGAAGAAAAAAAATGTTACAAATTACAGACACTATATTTGTCCAATGCTATATTTCTGTTGCTATTCACTTCGTTTATTTTTCTGTTTCCGAGAAAGTATCTAGGAAGTCTTAAGAAACTGTCAATATATCACTAACTTCTGTTGTTGTTTTTTTTTTTTTTGTTTTTATTTATTTATTTATTTATTTTGTGTAGTCCTTGTTTCCAAAGGACCGTGTTACATAACAGTTTGGCGGCAACATGAGTCTGAATCATTGTCTGTATGAAGAAATGTTGCATTCTTTGCTATTTTAAATGCGCCCGGTGAAGATTCTGATGAGACTAAGGGAATATGCTGGCTGATTTGAATCTTCGCTGGGCGTACATGTCTAAAGAAACTTTTTCTGTCGTTGCAGTTCACTTTTGTTTCCTAATCCACTGTAGTCTGTAGACCCATAAAAGGGTAAATGGCAACTAGTGCAGACCCAGATCAGACGCTGCTGAACGCGGCGTCTGCTCAGGGTCTCCACTGTTTGCAAAAAGTTTAACAATTTTTCTCAAGGAATATCTAAATATCAGAGCCATATGTTCCTATAATTAAAATTAGACTCTTCCAATATATAGTGTGGGGAAGCCTATTCATTATACAGCGGATGTCACTAAACCCTTATCCGGTACTTGGATGGAATATATGGTAAACATCATGTGACTTTATCCTTTTGACCTTTATTTTACTCTAATGTAGCTGGTGTTATGCCGTGTGATGGCCGTAAAAAGTCTCCCCGTACATCATCATGGTGCAGGTAACATTTTATTTCCTTTGGGATCATTGAGCCCGTTCTGGTCATTCTGAAAATCGAATACTGCTTAAGCCGGCGCTAGCGGAGGAGGTGGGGTGGGTGGGGCGTATGCAGCCTCGCAAACTACTGTGTTGCATATGTAGAGACCCAATCAACAGAGTCTCCGATTAGCGTGATTTTAAGTGTTGTTTGTTTTCAAAGGCAATCCTTTATTCCATTGCTGTCAAGGGCCAATCCTTTTTGAATCTTGTTAATGCAATACCAAGTTTATGTTTAAATGCTTGACATTATCAGTGTATCCTGATTAATAAGTAAACAAATTCCCTTGTGAGTAATGAACACTCACACACAAATGAAAACAGTTGAAGTATCACATTTCTGGGCCAGACTAGCTAGTTTCAGCCATTTAGGCTTCATTGGTGATGCTCATATAATTTTCAAAAATCCTAAAATGCTTTCAATGATCACAAAGGACCAGAAACTATAAACTACACTATAGTGAAGTACTGGGATATTTTTAAGGCCGCCACACAACACTAACACAAGCTGTAGTGAAGGGTAATAGTTTCTTAAGGGAATGACACTTGGGAGCAATGAACACACTCTCAAAACTGATAACAGCTAAAGTGTCAAGCTTTCTCGGCCAGACCAGCCAGTTTCTGCCATAAAGGCCTCGTCAGTGACCCTCATATAACTTTTCAAAAAACCCGGCCCCGAGGTTATAAAACGTTTTTTGTGCTCAACTCAGCTGAGCATGAAATTTTCTCTGCTGATAAATATGAAAATGCCAATTATTTTATTAACAGAGAAATTTTTCATGCTTAGCTATGTTTAGCAAGAAAGAATTTGGCATTGTTAGTAATTTGAGATTTATTAGCATGAAAAGTTCCATGCTCAGTTGAGTTGAGCATGAAAAAAGTTTTATAACCTCGGGGCCCGGTGTAGGCTCAATGATCACAAAAGACCAGAAAATATAGATTATACTACAGTAAATTATGGGTAGACATTTGATGGTCGCTGCACAGCACTAACACCAGCTGCAGTGAAGATAAATAGATCCTAAACCGAACGACTGTCGAGAAACGTAAAATTCTGTTCTAGCAAAATAACGAGTTGTTTACCATGTAACGGTGTTTATCTTCACTTATAGTTTTGGCTAAAGTCTTCCCTGTGTATTGATTATTGTTTTCCTTGTTTTAGCAAGCAAAATCTAAAACATCTATCCTTATTAGGGCATGTCCAGTTATTTTACTGAATTTAACATACCTATTATGCTTCTTGATGAGTAAGTATCAGGATGTCCCTGTTTCTTGAAAGTTCGAACAGCACCACACGTAATGGTTAGTTGTACATATAAAATCTAAATGCTTGCCTTTGGAAACAAAGAACATACAAAATAACGAAAACCGGAGACTCGGTTTTATTAAGTCTCTTCACATACAGCAATATAGTTTGTGTGTCTGTATACGCCCCTAGCATCGGCTTAAACGGTATTTGATTTTCAAAGTAGCCAGACTGCCTCAATTATCCCAAAGGAAGTAAAATATAATCCGCACTATGGTCAAGTGCGGGAGACGTTTCACGGCTGCCACATGGCATTTAACACCCAGCTGCGGTGAAGTAAAGAAAAAATCTAATAGGTTGCCTTTGGAAACAAAGAACACCAAAAAAATGAAAATAGGTGGCTCTTAAAAACTGATTTCAGCTCTCCCACTCTATCCACTCCTGGTCTTACCTTTCCAAATAACTTAAGGCTCTGACGATTTTACTGTTGATCATTCCAAAACAGTGTTTCCTTTCTATGCAATGATTCTGTTACAGCTCCTCTTCATTCGATCAATCTGTTTTTATTGAGTCTGTTGCCCATGGTTGGTCAAATTTTACCCAGTTTTAGACCACCGGTAGTTTTGGCCTCCTTCACATGCGGTCCCTGAAACAGTTTGTCTTTTTGTATTTGATTGCTTCCGTCCTCTCATTCTTCCCACCCTAAAATATAAAAGAAGACTAAACCTAATTATGGTTGATTACTTTGCTGCCCTCTTTATGAGAAGAAGGGGGGCAACACTTATACCAACCATTTTTACGTAGTCAGCGATTGCATGTATTCAAATGTGAGTTATCTATCTTTCAATAAGATTTATGGGCACATGTACACATCATTATGTAAGAATTGAATAGTGCTATACAGGTATGTATTGATTTGTTTCAACTTGCACGTGGACCTCAAGCAACGGCACCATAACTAGTTCTTTTGGAACACCCCTCGTAATTGCAAAACGCTGTGTTATGCCTTAGACTAAATAATGACCTCATCCTCTGTCTGTTTCAGAAAGTTTTCGCCTGATATTTGCTCTCTGGATTCATATTGCCATTGAACCCTATCAAACAGTTTGCTGTTGGTCCTTCAAAGGCAGTACAGTCGATTCTTGCTACGTGGTGTCTATTCTAGGTCCCCACTGTTTACAAATAGTTCAACATTGTTTTAGGAATATCTACATCATACAGCCTGACATACCTAAAATCGAAAATGTACTCTTGAAATATATAGTGTGGGAGAGTTTATTCAGTCTTGAAGAGGTTAAGTCTGATGCAGCTCCAAATTATAAATAAATGTTTGACCCTCATAGGGGTCTTCTCTCTCGTCAGTTAAACATCACAGTAAAACACATACATTTACAAACACTGTGATGAATATAAGACAAAGCAAAGGGCTCATTTGCGATCTTAAACCAGAACACAAGTAAAACACAAACAGGACCACGATAGGCCTTATTTTCTCTGAAAGATATAAAATCAAAGTGTAATCTGCTGTAGTTGTGATTAGCACTTAATACTTAGTGTGCTAGATGCAAATTCAACAGAGGACAAATCATAAATATTTTCTTATTTTTTCCAGAAAGTAGTTTTTGATATTCCATGCAAATTGTCTCTAAATTTTTTTTCTGAGAAAAATATAAGATAAATGTTTCAAAATGTCATCTGCTGAGAGTTTTATACAGTATGCCAGATTTTTGCAATGTTAGGATGTTTAAGATGTCACTTCTAACCAAAGCAACCAAATGCAAGTGATGTTATCATATCAGCAGACAGTTAAATGTATGTGTGGTCCATGTGAAAATTTTTTACCTTACCATTATTATGTCTTACACAAAATATGGAACTGAAATATGTCGTATTTGACTGTGAATTATTGCACATAGTCATTTAAGCACATAGTCAAGCAATTTCTTAGTCGTGTCCTTTAAGCACATAGTCAAGCAATTTCTTTGTCTTCAGATAACAGCCCGCGTGTACCGTACTTCTTTATAAGAGCATATATTGTTGGTACTCATTTGATTTGCCTCATAAAGTCTAGGCAATATGTTTTGATGAAGAAAATGAGGGGGGGGGGATAATGAAATGCGCCCCTCATTAATTCCTCTGCTAAGCTTTCTTTAAAATGTGACAGTATGCAATAGATATTTTCTACAAGTTTTTTTTTCTAGTAATTTGAAACTTTAAAGTGCACATTGCAGTAATTAAGTCCAATACAGTAAATTGATTCTAAAAAGAATGACCCATGTAAGCAATGAACACACTCACCAAACAGAAGCAGCTGAAACGTCATTTCATCTGGGCCAGACCACCTAGTTTCGGTCAGTTAGGCCGCATCAGTGACCCGCGTATTAATTTTCAAAAATCCCGGAATGGGCTTATTGGCCACAAATCACCAGGGCCCAGTTGTTCAAAGGATCGTTATCTTAACGAGCTCGTTAGTGGACAAAATGTTAACTGTTCTAGTAAGTATAATATCTAATTCACATGTATTTTTGCTGAAAAAAAATGTGAGTATATTTTGCAAATACAAAAGCTACTCACATTTTTACAGCAAAAATATTAGCATATATGCCATACTTAATGATCAAAGTTTTAACGATACGTTGACTAACGACATCGTTAGTTTCGAACAACTAGGCCCAGAAAATACAAATCTACACTTAAGTCAAGTACGGCGAGATCTTATACGTCCACCACACGGCACTTACACCAGATGTAGTGAAGATAAATAGATTCTATATAGAATGGCCCTTGAGAGCATTTAACACACTCACTCACTGAAAAAGCAAAAGTATCAAGTTTCTGGCCCAGACTTGCTAGTTTCAGTCAATTAGGCCTCATCATTGACTCTCATATAATATAAGGTTAAAAGATTGCCTTTGGAAACAGAGAACACAATACAGATAGTAAATTGGAGTCTCGGTTTTATTGAAACTCTTCATAAGCAATAATGAAGTTTGCAAAACTGCTTACGCCCTCTAGCGTATACATGAGCAGAACTCCATTTTCAAAGATACCACAATGGACCTAATGATCCCAAAGGGAATAAAAATATAATTTGCACTATTGTGAAGTACGGGGAGACGTTCTAAGGCAGCCACACGACACTAACACGCTGCAGTGAGTTAAAATAAAAGTCGAAAAGATTGCCTTGGAAACGAAGAACACCTTACAGTAAATGGTAGTCTCGGTTATTTCAAACTTCCAAGAATGTGCTTCATGGTCACCAAGGACAAGACAAAATATAACTTCACTATAGTGAAGTACGGGTAGACGTTTTACTGAACTTGGAAAATCACCAATAGTTTCACATTCGTATGCAGTACACCATTGATTTGATTGTTTCAAATGAATTTGATGCTCAGTAATAAATTTGATGCTCATTGCTGTTTTCGCTCCAATTCTTATGTTGCGTTTACGCATTAAGGGGACTGGACACACCTGGTTGATTTTTTCCCCATGTCTTACAAGGGAGACAAGGTTTCTGACTTGAAACGTACGAGCGGATGAGTAATAAGTGCTCCAGACCGGATCTTAAGGCACCGGGTTGGAATTCCACTGGAGACGGAATTCAGCTCACGGCGCTAAATTGCAGTCTTTCATCATCACCATTCCTCCCCATCGTCTCAAAATGACTTAAATAATGTTGAAAGGGACGTAAAACACCAAATCATCATCATCGTTTTTGTGAATTCCTGTTTGCTTTTCTGCACAAAAGGCTACTTCTAAAAAGGAATTTACTAAGAAACTCTTTCCTTTTAGCCGTTTTCACAAGGGAATCCAAACGGAATTGCCTCCCCCACTTCTCCCCCGCCTCCCCCCCCCCCTCCCAGCACCCCCACCTAGAAGTGCATCTATTCTTGCTAAACATGTCATAAGGAGTGAAAAGGTCAGGGTTGTAGAAATCAAATGTTATGGCTTTTACTCTACTGTAGTTGGTGTTGTGCCATGTGGCGGCCGTAAAATGTCTCCCCATACATCATCATAGTGCAGGTTATATTTTATTTCCTTTTATATACAGTGTTGCATATGAAGAGACTCAATCAAACCGAGTCTCCGATTTTCGTAATTTTGTGTGTTTTTTAATTGTTTCCAAAGACAATCATTTTTTTTTTTTTACTTTTATTTGTCCATGGATAAGTTGTTGGTCAAAATTTACTTGTCCAGCCAAGATATACTTGCCCGAAAATTCACACATCTTATTTCTCAAGAAAAGCACATGTTGTTGGTACGCTTTTTATTAGAAGTTACAATATATATCTTGTAAGGTGGATACTCTCCTTGGCTAGAGCCTTTGTCCCAGGACAAGTAAATTGAAATTCCTTACTTGTCCTCAGAGAAATGGAACAAGTTGGAAAAGTCAGACATGGTATTTTCGCAGCCCTTAGGGAAATCATATATTTTTGTCAAAGCAGCAAAATTATCACCTCATTTATCATCTAAGCTGGAACTGTGGCTATTTACAGAGTGTTTGCAGCAACAGTATTCGGAGCAATGGCTATTTGGCAGGCAAGCTCTTATGGACCTGATGTGTCAAAAGCCTACTCTGCGAGTTTACATATATTCACACTTCTAGATACGGAGCCCAAAATCGATGTCCAGAATACTGGAGGCATGAAACCAGATCAGGTATAGTTCACATTTTGTCCCTAAGTAACTTAAAATTATTATTATTATTATTATTATTATTATTATTATTACGGTAAATGTCCTAAAAGAGTCTGACAAAATGGCAAAGGCAAAAAGTGCAGACCCTGATCAGACTGCTCCTTAAGGATCGGTCTAATCTGGGTCTGCACTGTTTGTCATTTCATTGTTGCAAGAAACAACTGCATAAAAAGCAAAATTTAGGCCCAAAAATTATGGAATAAAGTGTTTAAACATGCTGGACAAGCGCTCTTATAAAATTAATTGGGGTTACCCGACCTCTTGGCTAGAGATAGGGGTATGATAAGGAAGTGGGGTTTTGAGGCTTCCCGCTGATAACATGTGGTGTTTATTCTTTTCATTGAGTTCTTGCTCTGCAACATGTTGTGGTGGTCAGCTGCCTGGTCATTAACTTGTAATCAGATACCTCTCCTTTCTGCCGCGACATCACAGTAGATATTTTAGTCTTTCTTTTTTCACATTTAAAGTCAATTTGAATGTTATAGGTAGAAAGAGGGGAAAAAGTTAATAGACTTTCGTTTTTCAATCGTTGAAATTGGTCAAGAAATAAAGTTTTGCACAGTTCGTATAGGTAATAAAAGATGCAGTATTGGTTTCCTTGCTGCAGGAGTTAATTAGTTGTGTTACAGAGGCATAATTATAAGATAAGAAAACATGGTTTACAGTTTTAAGAGGCTAGTCCATCATGAAAATTAGGACATTTACCTTATTATTATTATCAATTTATTAATTGTAATGGGGGAAATCTATTTAAGGGGACTAGATGTACCTAATAAATATTTTGTCATTGTCACAAGGAAAACAACTTTTGTGCCTTCCAGGGCCCAGTTCTTCAAAACACCGTTAGCTTAACTAATTCGTTAATGAACTCTTTAATTGTTCTAGCTAAGGTATTTTCAAATACATTGATACTTTTGCTGCAAAAATTTGAGTTGCTTTTGCATTTAAATTTTTCAGCAAAAAGTATCAGTGATCAGTGTATTTGCGATATTTCAAGATAGAAATTTTAACGTCACATTAGCTAACAACTTCGTTAAGTTTTGAACAACTAAGCTTAGGGCCCAGTTGTTCAAAACTTGCGATGTCGTTAGTTAACGTATCGTTAAAACTTTAATCATAAAATATGACATATATGCTAATAATTTTGCTAAACAAATGAGAGTACCGACTTTTTTCAGCAAACATACTGGTGAATTAGAAATTGTACTTACTAGAACAGTTAACATTTTGACCATTAACGAGCTCGTTAAGCTAAACAATGCTTTAAACAACTGGGCCTTGTTTGTTATCCTTTACACTAAGCACCTACTGAAAGGGGTCTACTAAAAACAGAAAATAATTGGCTCCCACAGAGAGCAAATTCCATTCATTTAGATAAGACCCCTTTTCGGAATGGGGACGAAACAATTCAGGCAGTGCAGCCTCATCTGAAAGTGCATCCATTCCCCTAAAAACAAAGCAAAACTGTTTTTGAGTTAGCAGTTAGTGAAATGTAATAATTTAGTATTTTGTTCTGTGTTTGACGTAATACATTCATATTAAAAAGCAGATTCACGTACAAGGAATATTTGAAAAGAATTGCTTATTTTGACCAAGAACGTTCAAAATGTAAGTAATCACAAAGTTCTTCATTTAAGCCCTCAGAGTAGTTCCAATGACTAGAAATGCATATTTTCAGTCCATGAATTCACTTTCGGAATGCGTCACAGTACGCTGATTTAGGTATACTGGTAATTTAGGTACTGGTATATGGCAGGTCCAAGCGCCTCTCTGGCGCAATGTCTCTGTCCAGCAAGGAAGGTTTTCAATTTCGGGAAAAGGAAGAAGTCACAAGAGGCTGGTGAATATAGAGGGTATGGTAAAACTGTAACCACTTTGCAAAAAAGAAAAAAAATGTAACAATGGCAGACGCATCGGCTGGTTAATTATCATGTAGAAGTTGGACATGTTTGAAGCCCGTGACTGGGCGCCGTTTTTGATAGTATTTTTTCAATATTTTCAAAACCACATTTTTGTAGTATTTTCCAGTAACGCTTTTGCCCTTTTCACTGGCATCTGTACTGCGACGCCTTCACCAGAGAAGAAGATTGCATAAAAACCTTCTTTGCACTTAACGTGCGTTTAGCAATTACTGGCCTTTTAGTGGCCCATATTTCGTACTAACCTTCCAAATAGGTTCAAAATAATAAACACAAGTTTCATCGACAGTAACTACATTTGCAAGTTTCTTTTCATCATATTTTGGAAATTCATTTAGATAAGACCCCTTTTCGGAATGGGGACGAAACAATTCAGGCAGTGCAGCCTCATCTGAAAGTGCATCCATTCCCCTAAAAACAAAGCAAAACTGTTTTTGAGTTAGCAGTTAGTGAAATGTAATAATTTAGTATTTTGTTCTGTGTTTGACGTAATACATTCATATTAAAAAGCAGATTCACGTACAAGGAATATTTGAAAAGAATTGCTTATTTTGACCAAGAACGTTCAAAATGTAAGTAATCACAAAGTTCTTCATTTAAGCCCTCAGAGTAGTTCCAATGACTAGAAATGCATATTTTCAGTCCATGAATTCACTTTCGGAATGCGTCACAGTACGCTGATTTAGGTATACTGGTAATTTAGGTACTGGTATATGGCAGGTCCAAGCGCCTCTCTGGCGCAATGTCTCTGTCCAGCAAGGAAGGTTTTCAATTTCGGGAAAAGGAAGAAGTCACAAGAGGCTGGTGAATATAGAGGGTATGGTAAAACTGTAACCACTTTGCAAAAAAGAAAAAAAATGTAACAATGGCAGACGCATCGGCTGGTTAATTATCATGTAGAAGTTGGACATGTTTGAAGCCCGTGACTGGGCGCCGTTTTTGATAGTATTTTTTCAATATTTTCAAAACTACAATTTTGTAGTATTTTCCAGTAACGCTTTTGCCCTTTTCACTGGCATCTGTACTGCGACACCTTCACCAGAGAAGAAGATTGCATAAAAACCTTCTTTGCACTTAACGTGCGTTTAGCAATTACTGGCCTTTTAGTGGCCCATATTTCGTACTAACCTTCCTAATAGGTTCAAAATAATAAACACAAGTTTCATCGACAGTAACTACATTTGCAAGTTTCTTTTCATCATATTTTGGAAATAGTTTGAGCAATTGTTTGGCTATTTGAACTACCCGCCTCATTTGACCATCAGTCAACAAATGAGGCACCCACCTGCCAGAAAGCTATTCGTTAGAATGTAATGAACTCTTGATTGTGAGATTATGGTGGCATATTTCTGCCACGAGATAGCTAGGTAGCTATCACGATACTTTCAATAATTATCTTGATATTTCGAAGTTTCCTGAAAAGATTATCTTAATAGTTTAAAGTTTCCTGGAAATATTATCGTGAAAGTTTACAGTATTATCGCGATATTTTTTGCGTTAGTGCCCAGAGATGCCATTTATTTTCTGTTATCTATAGATAGAACCGAAATCGGAATACCTTTGTTTATACTGTTGAAATTCACCGAGAGTATTTACCAACGACTTTTAAGGTAAGAGTTTGTACTAGGTAATCGCCAATCGGTGCGTAGAAATCCCAGAATGTCGCGATAATTATCGCGATAATTTTATCTAGATACTAATGTCAGTTCCGAGCAGTATCACGAAATTTTGCGTTAAAATATTTTCTGGAAATTAAAAAACATATCTAGATAATTCAGGTTATTGCGATAATGTTTTCAGGAAAACTTTTTATTTTCTGGAAAATTAAGAATATTATCGCGATAGCTATCTAGCTACCTCGTGGCAGAAATATGCCACCATATGAGATGCCAACCATTCGTGTTATATTACGTACTGTATACTTAGCATCTCTTTCAACGATTTCTTTTATTTTGATACAATTTCGTCACAAGATGCAAACTTTGGCCTTCCTAATTTGGGTGCATTTTCGCTCGACTCTAACCCAGACTCAAATTTCTTTTTTCTATCTGTGAACCGTGTCATAAGACACATTAGTAGATCCGTAAACAACAGAAATTACTGCAAATATTTGTTTCAAAGAACAACCTATCTTTGGGCAAGCTTTTATGTAGACCTATGTTTCCTCCTTCTTGGCAACACTTTTACCACCCATTTTACCACAGTAGTCAGCGATTGCGTGTATCAAACTGGCTATTTATCTATCTTTCAGTTAGATTGTGTAGGTATTGGATAGCACTATCCAGGTATTTTTGACTTCTTTCAAGTTCCCTAAAGATATTGAGCAATGATACTATAAGCAATTCTTTTGGAACTCCTCTCCTATTTTCTTCAGGGAGAAGTCACGAGCACAGTGCATCTGTCTAATGTGTGTTACCGGTACCCAGCTCGCCCATATGTGCAGGTATTAAATGAGTTAAACATTAACGTTGATCTGGACACCACTGCAGCACTTGTCGGTAGTAGCGGGTGTGGTAAAAGTACAACAGTTCAGCTTATTGAGAGGTTTTACGATGTTCAAAGTGGAGAAGTAGTATGTACCATTAATTCATTACTGCCCATTGGCCATTTCTACCTCTTTCCAGAATTATATAGTTGAGTCACTGATAGAGCTTCATTTGCCATAACTAGCTGGAGGTATGAGGGTTCATTGCAAATACATGAGACACTGACAGTCAGCGCTAAAGAAAACCACTAAGTGAACCACTGAGCGCCTACGCAAACCATAACATTAGGTATAAACCTTTTCATGAAAGGTTTATGTTGACAACGTCATAGAGTCTGAGACTTGGTTCACCATTGTGAAATTAAAGAGGGAGATAGAGCTGTCAACAACCATGGGCTATGTACTAAGCATACATTGTATCACATACCATATTATATCTTATCATTGAATAAAGGCTGATTTTAATTGTCCCAATAATTTTCATAAATTTATGTACAATAGTCTAATTCATCGTTTTTGTCTGCATTTCAGTTTCTTATACATGAAATATGGGGTTCTCACTAACATGTTGACCATTCATAAACAATAAAATGTACCAGCTTTCCTGGCGGCAATCAGAAAATCACCAAACCATTTTTTTATTGCATTATTAACGTTTCAGTATTGTTTAATGTCATTTTGTTTGTTTGTTTGTTTTTTGTTTGTTTGTTTTTTGTGTGTTTTTAATTTTTGTTGTTTTGTTGTTGTTGTTGTTTTTTGTTGCTCTATTTTTTGAAGAGCGCCACGTAAATCAATCGCTGCTGACGTCATTAGTGGAAAGTGACATTATTCAGTTACAGTCAAACCTGTCTTAAGCAGCCACCCATGGGAAGCTTAAAATGTGGCTGCTGAAGGCAGGTGGCTGCTTAATACAGTTCAAATATATAGGTATATGAATTTTGGGGCAACTTTTCTCCGGCTGCTTAATACAGGTTGGCTGCTTAATAGAGGTGACCACTAACACAGGTTTGACTGTACTTGGAAACAATTATAGAAAACAATTAAAGCGATTATTTTTTTAAATGAAGCTACTGCACATATACTTTGTGTTTCTGCAGTGAGAGACAACATGAAGACTCGTTCGTAACTAAACAAATCAGTAGTGAAGGGTGCACCCTTCACTACTGATTTGTTTAGTTACGATACGGAGTACACGAAAATCAAAGATAAACAGTGTCGCTTGGAAGTAGAAAAAGGGTAAATATTTTATGTCACGGGTAGTTTTCAGACTACATCTATGATGCAGCTACCTCAGAAACGGCTCTAATTACAACTTCTTACTATTCCAGCTCCCAGTATTGGTCCGTTTGAGAGCTTACCTCGATCAACCAAAGTTTTCCTGCAGATGGGAACACACCATGCGCTGAAATCACAAAGATAAATGGCGTTTTTGCTGCTTCGCCGACTTTTTAGAGTAATTTTGACAAACACGGTTGTCACATATATCATTTATTATTTGGTCCCGTGCAACATTGCACAGTTTGTCGACAGATCGATTGGCATTGAAACGCAACGACCGAAAATAAGTAAAAAACTTCCAGATAAGGAACACATCCAAATTCAGTGCATTGTGGAAATGGTATAAAACGTCACAATTTTTCATCTGTAAGTGTATTTTAGGCGGTTAATCGTAATGTCATTTTCTATTCGAATTTCTCTTAGCAAGCCTTACAATTAACATTTTTGCTCAAACTACGTCACTGAAACTACGAGATACTCGTTGTAAGTTGATTGGCCAATAGCGAGAAATCAACTCATAAAGTTTCGTGACGTGAGCATCTCTTCGCCAAGAACACCTTTCTCGCGAGATCTAACGATACCTCCTTCAGATCTCGCACATTTGACGCTTTGAATTATTGTGGGATCTAGCCAATTTTGGCCTAAAAAGCAGATGAAGAAAGCAATTGTATTCTGCATGAATTTCCCAGATACCATTGGCCAAAGGCGACAGGTCAGTGCGTGATGGGGAGCTACCTGTCGGTGACAATGCAAAAACAGTTTAACAAAATTGCGACTGACATGGAAAGAGCATACCAACTATTTAATTTTCGTTTCTACCGACTCTCGAGATCAGATCTACTTATTTTGTTGACATGAAATGAAAGATCTGACCCCCATAGCGTGGTAGGCAGTGAGAATCTAGGTCTTTTCGCACCAAAACCACACCACCCCTACTCTTGTCGCCCGAAAGACGTTTCGACCCTTGTTGTTGCGCCCCACTGGTCATTTGCCCCCCGCTCCCCGCCCCCAGTCGTTTCGGTCTTCTTGTCGTTTCGCCCCTAGTACATTTAAAAAGAAATGCAGCAGAGAATGTACAATCATTACATCTTATCAATAGAGTAAGATACCTAAGCTTCTGTAAACAAGAACCTGCTTTATGATTAAACAAGGCAAATATTTGTAATACAGATCAGCCTGCCTACCGTCGACTCTGAACGACGCATATGATGTTTACCTCCGAGATAGCATGGTATATTTTGTATCTGTATCACCGAAATCGCTTCTAGGTAATGTCTGTAGCTGTACAAGCTGGTTTTAAAATTACCTGATTAAAACCGTGACTTCGCAACGTCTGATCAGCCTCTTCTTTGGTTTGCTTTGAGATAGTATATTATGACTAATGCCTATATTTTCTCTATTCTTTGCTGAACGTGTCGATTAAAGTCTCACCTGATGTAACCATGCATCCGTACCGTCTGATCTGCGCCTTTGTCGTTCGCTCTGTGATAGAATAATGGTGTTAGATTCTGTATTTTGGGTTTGAATGCTGTACAGTTTTGTTGTTGTTTTTTTTTTGCTGCCAGCCAGAAAAACGGAAACCCTGCATCTTTACAATCTGATATGCGCCTTTGTTGTTCATTCTTGAATTTTTTAATGCTGGTAGTTTCTCAGTCCGGAGTTTAAATGCAAGATAGCTTTTTTGTCAAGCAGGGCAAGTTTAAATTTTACCTATGCAAACTCGTACGGTCCGATCTGTGCCTTTTAGTGTTAGATTGTATGATAGTACAATGTTTCTAGTGTATGGTTTTCTATATCCGAATTTGAAGATTCGAGCGTCTGTTTGCATAGGAAAACACCATATAACTAGTCAAAGAATCGTTAGAGTAAAACAAACAACACCCGAAAAGTATCATGATGAAGCAAATACGAGAACAGATACAATGTGTTGACGGGATCCTAGAGATCGATGGGATGTCAAACAACACTACTGAAAATTTGAAGTAAAAAAGAATCATCAATTAAAACCCATGTCAATGTATTTTCCCTCAGTTCAAATGTTTGAAATAGCAAAATGAAAAACTGATTCAACAAATGGTAAAAGTGCATGATCAATTCTGCGAAAAATCACTATTGACATGAAGCTTCCCTTTTCCCACGTTTCCATGGCGTTAGATGTAAAAACATACAGATGTGACTGCCAGAATTCTACAAAATTTGGATGTGATATCTTTAGCGCGTTAGCGCATTGGTGGTAAAAAGAAGAAGCTGAAGGCTTTATCCGCCTTTCCATGTTACATGTTATAATTAGATCTAAAGTTGATCAGTTCTTATGCGTTACTTCTTAATGCTTTACTCTGTGTCTGTCTGTTGTAAGCAAATAGATCATTCGCGATGGCCTTTAACAATTTCATAACTACAAGACTTGTCTCCACCCCTTTATATTTATATTAAAAAAATGATAAAATATTTCAGTTAGTGTGGTAATATGTAACACATCCGCTGTACATAATGATATAGACCACACATACAAGGGAAAAAGATACAGAACACACAATTTATATGTGGCATTATGTTTTATTTTCAGGTATGGCGAAAAGGAAAACACACTTGACTATCAAAGCCTCTAGGTCTCGGAAGAAAGGCCTAAGACTTGGGAGATGAAAGGAAGCACCACTGATTCCGCGTTTGTGTGTTAAATGGCCGGGTCTTCTAGTTGTCATAGCTTCACCACAGATTTCCGTGAAGAAAAAAAAAACAAGCCTCTCCCATTATATTGACAGATAGAAAGAGGACATTTTGGTTGAGATCACCAGGTTCCCCGTTGTGTAAAGGAACGCCCCATGGACGCCAGAAATTTAGGCCAACACCCCTCAGAGTCACCAGCAACGAAGCGGTTACGTGGTAGTTCGGCTCGTTCACTTTTTTCAACCGAGACATGGGACGATACATTCGAAGCATTTCCATTAGTATTTACTGCTGTTAAAAAACATTAGATTAGATACTATGATACTGTTTACGAAAGGGACGGAATTAACTATTTTTGGTCAATTAAAAATTCTAATCATGTTCTCAATAATTTTAAATCTAAAAACTTTCAGGCTTCTAAATTGTCTACATATGATTTTTCTACACTGTATACTACGTTACCTCATCTTATAAAAGATAAACTTATTGCTTTAATTGACCGAACGTTTATTCGGGAGAATACCCAATATTTGGCTTGCAACGAAGAATGTGCTTTTTTCACTTCTGATGTGTATAATAATCACAATTTATGGTCGTGTCAAAAAGTCTGTGATGCCCTTGTTTATCTTTTGGATAACATTTGATTTGGAACTAAACTTTATAGACAAACTATTGGTATCACGGTGGGAACTAATTGTGCTCCTCTTGTTGCAGATTTGTTTCTTTTTTGTTATGAGAGAGATTTCATGAAGTCTCTCTCACGTGAAAATCAGGCTTACATTATTGAGGCTTTCAATTCAACTTCAAGATACCTTGACGATTTATTAAATATTGACAATATTTACTTTGACCAAATAGTGGACCAAATGGTGGACCGGATATACCCTACAAAACTCCAATTAAATAGAGCAAAATTCTTCCGATACCGAGGCACCTTTTTTGGATTTGAATCTATGTATATCTAATGGTACAGTTTCCACCAACCTTTATGATAAACGGGACGATTTTGATTTTGATGTAGTCAATTTCCCTTTTCCAAACTTCTTAGGCAGGGCTATCGTTATTTTAAACTTCGTAAGGCGTTTTCGAAATTTTATCGCAGACACAGTGCCTTGTTAGAAAAATATAGCGTCAGTCTGAAAACACTTCTACAACAAGGTATATCGGAACCCGAATTTGACTTAGTGTACAGATTTAGAAAAATTGTAGGTAAATCTAACTTTTCGGAGCAATTCAGAAAATCAAATCCTAATGAGTATTGTATGTATGTATGACTGTGTTGTGATTTCGATGAAATAAAATAGGTTTAAACCAATTCAGAAAACTTATTAACCGTTATAAAAGAATTGGCTATAGCCTGGATATTATGCGGCAGACTGCATGCCTAGTTGTCAACCCAATCATTGTTGATGGCTATGCTTCACTCTGTAATTGCACGACGGCGGTTCGGGCCTCAGACTCAGTGACGGCCTCTTCGTAAAACTTTAACCAGTGGGTTGGGGCTTGACGATATGTCTTTGGCTTGGCCCGCCGTGGTTCAACTATTGGTTTTCATTTACTCTGGCATACAGTAGAATTAGCCATGAGTACTCGTCTTTGTTTATTATAGTGATTAATTAGATTTTTATGTTTTCGCTTTGATGCATTGACTGAGTTGGGAGCCTTTATGCGAACCGAATTTTTATGTATTTATGTATTAAGAGTAGCATCGGGACCCAGGGTGAAGTTAGCTAGCTGTAAAAGTGCTTTAACCCCCCGGTGGTTTGCTCTACCGATCGTTCTAAGGCGGTGGTCCCGGTGTTAGTCTTACTCTTTGTTGCTTTGTGGTTTATTCTACGAGGCGATTTGTTGTATGTCTTTCCGTGTGTCATTTTGTTCTTGTGTTTTCCAGTCCTTTTAGTATTGCGATTACCTCGCTTGGGGAAAGAGCTAATCTTAGTGCTTTTCGTACGTTTGTTCGGTTTGTGCTTGTTTAGATTTGTCGGTTTTCTCTTCCTCTTGGGGTCTGTGAAGGGCTGCGGTTTGTGATTGTGGCACTCCCTGGACTTTTCTCTTACCTTTTTCACAGCCCAACAATTAACCAACGTCGGGGAATGCAATGTATCTTCAAGTAGCCATAACAATTATGATCCCCGGGCTCCTCAAATGTCAGATACACTGCAGTCTACTTCAATTTCTCAAACTCAAAACTCTTGAATAATCCGGAACAAAGAAATCTTTTCTGGATATCTGCAGACTTGTTTATTCTAACAATTTTTATTGGATAATATTGCATAACTCCAGTGGGTCGAGATTCTCACATCGTCTATGCGTTATAGTGATCAAACAAAACGTTTTGGAAGTTTGGATGGAGGATCTTCGGTGGAAAGTACATAAATTTCATGAGTGGACATAAAAACATCTCTCAGGATTTCTTTGTTTCGGATTCTTCAAGAGTTTTGAGTACATCGGGGAGAATAGCATTCATTTTCTGAATTTCTTGTTCGAGCGGAGTTTGAGAAATTGAAATAGACTGCAGTGTATCTGACATTAGAGGAGCCTGGGGATCATAATTGTTATGGCTACTTGAAGATACATTGCATTCCCCGACAATGGCTTATTGTTGGTCTGTGAATACTAATGGAAATGCTTCGAATGTATCGTCACATGTCTCGGTTGAAAAAAGTGAACGAACCGAACTACCAGTAACCGCTTCGTTGCTGGTGACTTTGAGGGTGTTGACCTAAATATCTGCCGTCCATGGGGCGTTCCTTTACACAACGGGGAACCTAGTGATCTCGACCAAAATGTTCTCTTTCTATCTGTCAATTTAATGGGTGAGGTTTGTTGTTTTTCTTCACGGAAATCTGTGGTGAAGCTATGACATCGAGAAGACTTGGCCATTTTACACACGAACGCGTATTCAGCGATGCTTCCTTTCGTCTCCCAAGTCTTAGGCCTTTCTTCCGAAACCTAGAGGCTTTGATAGTCAGATGTGTTTTCCTTTTCGCCATACCTGAAAATAAAACATAATGCCACATATAAATTGTGTGTTCTGTATCTTTTTCCCTTGTATGTGTGGTCTATATCATTATGTACAGCGGATATGTTCCATATCATTTATCACACTAACTAACTAAAATATTTTAACATTGATTTTTTTTATAAATATAAAGGGATGGAGACAAGTCTTGTAGTTATGAAATTGTTAAAAGCCATCGCGAATGATTTATTTGCTTACAACAGACAGACACAGAGTAAAGTATTAAGAAGTAACGCATAAGAACTGATCAGCTTTAGATCTAATTGTAACATGGAAAGGCGGATAAAGCCTTCAGCTTCCACTTTTTTTACCACTATTGCGCTAACGCGCTAAAGACATCCCACCCAAATTTTGTAGAATTCTGGCAGTCACATTTGTATGCTTTTAAATGACATCACAACATCTAACGCCATGGAAATGTGGAAAAAGGGAAGCTTTACGTCAATAGTGATTTTTCGCAGAATTGATCATGCACTTTTACCATTTGTTGTATTAGTTTCGCATTTTGCTATATTCCAAACATTTAAACAGAAGGAAAATACATTGGCAGGGGTTTTAATTGATGATTCTTTTTTACTTCAAATTTTCAGTGGTGTTGTTTGACATCCCATCAATCTCTAGGAGCTCGTCAACATATTGTATCTGTTGAGCCCTCGTATTTGCTTCATCATGATACTTTTCGGGTTTTATTTGTTTTACTCTAACGATTCTTTGACTAGTTATATAGTGTTTTCCTATGCAAACAGATGCTCGAGTCTTCAAATTCAGATATAGAAAACCATACACTAGAAACAATATACTATCATACAATCTAACACTAAAAGGCACAGATCGGACCGTACGAATGCAGAGTTTGCATAGGTAAAATTTAAACTGCCCTGCTTGGCAAAAACGCTATCTAGCATTTAAACTTCGGATTGAGAAACTAACAGCAGCGTAATATTCAAGAATGAACAAAGAAAGGCGCATATCAGATTGTGAAGATGCAGGGTTTCCGTTTTCCTGGTCTGCTTAGCAAAAAAACTATACAGCATTCAAACCCAAAATACAGAATCTAACACCATTATTCTATCACAGAGCGAACGACAAAGGCACAGATCAGACGGTACGGATGCATGGTTCCACCAGGTGAGACTTTAATCGACCTGTTCAGCAAAGAATAGAGAAAATATAGGCATTAGTCATAATATACTATCTCAAGCAAACCAAAAAGGGGCGGATCAGACGTTGCGAAGTCACGGTTATAATCAGGTAAGTCTAAAACCAGCTTGTATAGCTACAGACATTACCTAGAAGCGATTTCGGAGATACAGAAACAAAAGATACCATGCTATCTCGGAGGTAAACATCATATGCGTCGTTCAGAGTCGACGGTAGACAGGCTGATATGTATTACAAATATTTGCCTTGTTTAATCATAAAGCAGGTTCTTGTTTACAGAAGCTTAGGTATCTTACTCTATTGATAAGATGTAATGATTGTAAATTCTCTGACGCATTTCTTTTTAAATATACTAGGGGCGAAACGACAAGAAGACCGAAACGACTGGGGGGGGGGGGGGGCAAATGACCAGTGGGGCGTAACGACAAGGGTTGAAACGTCTTTGGGGCGACAAAACTAGGGGTGGTGTGGTTTGGGGGCAAAAAGACCTAGATTCTCACTGCCTACCACGCTATGGGGGCCAGATCTTTCATTTCATGTCAACAAAATAAGTAGATCTGATCTCGAGAGTCGGTAGAATTCAATATCATCGAACGAAACGAAAAATAAATAGTTGGTATGATCTTTCCATGTCAGTCGTCATTTTGTTAAACTGTGTTTGCATTGTCACCGACAGGTATCGCCCCATTACGCACTGACCTGTCGCCTTTGGCCAATGGTATCTGGAAATTCATGCAGAATACAATTGCTTTCTTCATCTGCTTTTTAGGCCAAAATTGGCTAGATCCCACAATAATTCAAAGCGTCAAATGTGCGAGATCTGAAGGAGGTATCGTTAGATCTCGCGAGAAAGGTGTTCTTGGCGAAGAGATGCTCACGTCACGAAACTTTATGAGTTGATTTCTCGCTATTGGCCAATCAACTTACAACGAGTAACTCGTAGTTTCAGTGACGTAGTTTGAGCAAAAAATGTTAACTGTAAGGCTTGCTAAGAGAAATTCGGATAGAATAGAAAATGACATTAAGTTAAACCGCCTTAAAATACATTTAGAGATAAAAAATGTGACGTTTTATACCATTTCCACAATGCACTGAATTTGGATGTGTTCTTTATCTGGAAGTTTTTTTACTTATTGTCGGTCGTGGCGTTCCATTGCCTATCGATCTGTCGACAAACTGTGCAGTGTTGCACGGGACCAAATAATAAATGATATTTGTGACAACCGTGTTTGTCAAAATTACTCTAAAAAGTCGGTGAAGCAGCAAAAACGCCATTTGTCTTTGTGATTTCAGCGCATGGTGTGTTCCCATCTGCAGGAAAACTTTGGTTGATCGAGGTAAGCTCTCAAACGGACCAATAATAGGAGCTGGAATAGTAAGAAGTTGTAATTAGAACCGTTTCTGGGGTAGCTGCATCACAGATGTAGTCTGAAAACTACCCGTGACATAAAATATTTACCCTTTTTCTACTTCCAAGCGACACTGTTTATCAATGATTTTCGTGTGCTCCGTATCATTTACTCACGTGACTATGACGTACGTTTGCCACCCTGATTTAGTCCTCATCGGAATACCGACAATTTGCCTACATAAATTAGTATCCATTTTGATATTGATATTACCGAGACAGTCTATATACTATAGTAATACCACAATTATTTCATTGTTAATTTATAGGGCTATGGTACCAATGTTGGGGAGAAGGGAGCTCGGCTAAGTGTTAGTCAGAAACAGGGAGTAGCAATCTTGTAAGAAACCCAATGATTCTATTGTTGGATGAAGCTACATCTGCTCTGGACACAGAAAGTGAGAAGGTCAGTATCAATAACTACAAATTTAATGCGATGCAGACAATGATAGGCTATGTATTAATATAACATTAGACCTAATCCACGATGGATATTCATTGGAACTAGTAGACTGCATTTACCAAATTTGCTTAAACATTTAGGAAAGAATTGAGGAGTTTATGAGGAAATGGAAATTACTGCTGAAATGCTAGTCACGGTTCACAACTTTCCTAAGTCACAGGACGTCCTTTGACGTTCTTTGTTTTGTTTGTTTCTTTTTATATTCCATACTGTTCAAATATATCTGCAAACTACAGTGCTGTCATAGGAAAAAGTGTCAGTGAAACGGAGACTCCAATTTTCGTTCGTTTATGTGTTCTTTGTTTTCAAGGACAACCTTTATAGATATTATTTGAATTTCATGTGAATCATCTGGCAGATAATTCAAATGGAATGTCAAGCTTTATTTTTCTGGAAAATAATTTATAAAATGTAGTCTGCTGCAACTATAATTGGTACATAAGTGCAAAGGAAGGACCATATTTTCACATTAATTTTATCACATATTTTTCCAATTATTGTCATTGTTCATCTTTATTTACCCAGGTCGTACGAGAAGCCCTTGACCAGGCACGAGAAGGGCGAACGAGTATTGTTATTGCCCGTCGGCTATCAACTATCCAGAACGCCGATAAAATCTTTGTAATACGCCAAGGAGTCGTTACAGAAGAGGGCAAACACAATGCCCTCATGACGAATCAGGGATTCTATTACAAATTAAGTATGACACAGGCAAGGAATCAATAACCTTGACTATTTCAAACCTTATACTTCAGCATGATTTTGACACCTGCGTCTTATACTTCAGCATGCCGCTGACGGCCAAAATTTATACTTCAGCATGTGTTGGCAGCCAAAACGTATATTTTAGCATGCTGTTGACAGCCAAAATTTTGTACTTCAGCATGCAGTTGACAGCCAAAACGTATACGTTAACATGTTGTTGACAGCCAAACTTAAATTTTAGCCTACTGTTAGCAGCCAGATGTATACTTTAGCATGCTGTTGACAGTCAAAACTTAAACTACAGTATGCTGTTGGCAGCCAAAATTTATACTGCAGCATGCTTTCGACTGCCAAAACTTATCATTTAGCATGCTGTTGACAGCGAAAGCATGTCTTTTCAGCCTACTGTTGGCAGCATCAGCAGATAACGGGTGATTGTTTTTTAAATGTACAGGATTCAAATGATTACTCAGAGGACATGATTTGGTGCAAAGCTAAATTTTTACGTCTACTAAATGCTCCCTTTATCTGAACTTTTATATATTTTTTTTTTTATTCTTTGCTTTACTGTTATTGTTACATTTTGGTACATTTTGTATATGTATGTGCTTATTTACGTAATCGGTTTTATATAGAGTCATTATTTCAGGCTATATTTTATTGTTTTTAAGGCGTTAGTCTTACTCTTTGTTGTTTTGTGTGTTATTCTACGAGGCAATTTATTTAAAGTCTTGCCTTGTGTTATTTTTTTCTTGTGTTATTCAGTCCTTTTAGCATTGCGATTACTTCACTTAGGAAGAGAGAGCTTATCTAATTGCTTTCGGTACGTTTGTTCGATTTGCGCTTGTTTGGTTTTGTCTGTTTTTTTTTTGTTTTTTTTTTCTTCCTCTGGGTGTCTGGGAAGGGCTGTGGCTCGTAATTGTGGCTCCCTGGACTTTTCTCTTACCTTTTTAAAACATATTTTCTATATCGATGTGAGTAATGTTTGTTTTACAAAAGTCCTTGGCTAGGACTGGCACACTTTATTTTATATTATTTTATATTATTATTTTTATCCATAGCGGAGAATTTGTTAAGAAGGAGTCTTTGTTGATAATTCTGGAATAATTTTCTCGAGTTCTCCATGGTGAGGCGTTTCTTAATAGTACTCATAAAATATGTTTTTTGTGGAAAATAAGAAAAAGTATCTAAGAATTATCACCAAATAATCTTAGTAAACACATCCTCTGCGTTTATTTTAAACATCACCACTGGATGCTGGTAGGGTTTCTGTTCTCCTGTTGGGTGTCAGTGATGACGTCAGTCGTAACTCATAAATTGAATTCATTACTTTAACATGTCTGTGTGAATTGTATACGCCGCTCTAAATAAGGCAATTTTTGGAATCATAATTTATTGATTTTTTTTTATTTCGCCTCAAAAACATGTTGTTGGTAATCATTGGAAGATTGTGAAACGTATACTACTGGTTGTAAGCCATTGCTCTAAATAAAGCATATTTTGGAACTATAATTTAGTATATACGGAGAAATCAGAAAATTTGCTGTGGACTACTGTCCTTTTGACATCTTTCAGAGTCGTTTTTGCTGGCCCTTTACACAGAATAAGTAAATTTGCAAACTTCTGTCATGATTAAATGCAAAACTACTTTTTGTAACTAATTATGCATAAACAGTTTTATTCTAGTCATTATTTTTTTTTTTTTTTTTTTTTTTTGTTTTGTTTTATTCTAAATAAAATATTAATTTTTCACTTTTTCCCCCTTATTAAAAAAAGTGCAAATAATGCCAAAATCTGTAGGGTAGTAATTTGGAGACAGATTTTCAACAAGTTCCGCTTGTTCAAAATTTCTGAAATTGTTCTGAAAGATATGAAACATCAACAATTCAAATTCAGCAAAGAAAAGTAAAATTTATTTTTTTATAGAAAAATTTTAAACAATCACTTTTCTATAGAAATTGCATAGCTCAGTCCAATTTCTAGGGTAAATATTTGAAAACAAAACACAGAAACAGAAAAGACAAATGGTTTCTGTTAAGATATGGTCATTCCGAACAAAAAAACGCCAAGCAAAAAAAATCTTTCCGAGTGATATCGAAAGGACAGTAAGTAGAAGCGCCTTGCAGAGGCACTTTTAATGAGAACCAACAACATATGTTTTTGTTGTTGTTGTTTTTCTGTAGAAATAAGAAAAATATTGAATTCATAACATTAACACATCTATGTGAAACATATATTTGTCATCCGTTGTTCTAGTTAAGGCACATTTTGGAACTGTGATTTATTATTTTTCTATTTCCTTCACGTAGTGTATGTTGTGGGCACTGATTTTGCCCCTCTAAAACAGGGAAATATTGTGGTGAGGATAAAAGAAAAATTAGCATCATAAGAATAGAATTATAATTTATTAGCTCGCCTGTATGAAAAGTACAGGGAGCTATTGTTGTCACCCTGACGTCGGCGTCGGTGTCGGCGTTGGCATCACACTTTCAAGTTTTACGACAAAGTTTTTAAACCTTCGAATCTCAACAACCACTGGCCAGGACCCTTTGACATTTGGAATATAATCATATAATAGCAACATGCTTCTATTCTGTAACATCATACCACAGGGTGAGGCCCTGTGAATAGGCTTAGGGGCTTAGGGATAAATCATTAGGTCATACTCACTTTAAAGTTTTACGATAAACTTTTTCTAAATATTCATATCTAAACAAACACTGCCTAAAACCCTTACATAATTATTTGATATATAATCATAGCATAGCATAACCTTCTATTCTATAACAAAATACCCCAGGGTCAGACCCTTGGGTGTGGCGTAGGGGTCAAAAATTAGGTAACACTCACTTTAAAATTTTATGTAAAGTTTCTGATCATTTATATTTCAGCAACCACTGCCTAGAACCCTTCAATATTTGGAATCTAATTATATCATAGCATAACCGTACATTCAGTTACCCCATACCTCAGAGTTTGACTCTGGAGCGGGTCTTAGGTGTCAAAAATTAGGTCATAGTCAGTTTACGACAAAGTTTTTTGAACAATTATATCTCAGCAACCCCTTGACAGAACCTTTTCATATTTGGAATATAACCATATCAAACCATAACCTTAGAGTCCCTTACACCATACCCCAGGGTTAGACCCCGGAGAAAATCTTGTGGATCAAACATTAGGTCACACTCACTTTAAAATATTTTTGATCATTTATATCTCAGCAACAACTGAACAGAACCTTTCCATATTTGAAACATAATTATATCATAGTATGACCTTACATTCTGTAACAACATATCCCAGAGTTTGGCCCTGAAGCGGGTCTTAGGGGTCAAAATTACACTCACTTTAAAGTTTTATGACAAAGTTTTTGCACAATTATAACCCAGCAAGCACTGGACAAAATCCTTCCATAATTGGAACATAACCATATCATACCATAACCTTACAACACCTGACACCAAATCCCAGGGTCAGACCCTGGAGAGGACCTTAGGGGTCAAAAATTAGGTCACTCTCACTTTAAAGCTTTACAACAAAGTTTTTTGAACATTTATATCTCAGCAGTTACTGGACAGAACCTTTCGTATTAGGAACATAATCATATCATAGAATGACATTAGATTCCCTAAAATAATACCCGAAAGACAGACCCTGGAGCATGTCTTTCTTTAATAAAGTTTTACGACAAGATTTTTTGAACATTTATATCTCAGCAACCACTGGACGGAACCCTTCCATATTTGAAACATAATCATGTCATAGCATAACCTTATATTATGTACATCATACCCCAGGGTCAGACCCTTAAAGCATCCGTCTGAATGTCTGTCCTTCTATCTATTTGTCAGTCCATCTGTCCCTGTCTCTCATAAAATTGCCCGACTTTGATAATATTATGTAGAAATTTAGGAAAGGTCAAGTAAGTGTGTCGCATGCAAGAAAATAAATCTCACTGCCTTATTTTCAAATTACCTCACATTTCAATATTAAATCATGAAATCTCGGGCATTCTATCTCCAGTACCCTTTGAGACAGTTTGATGATATTTGTTAGGTATGTAGGACAGGTCCAGGAGGCATGTCGCGTACAAGAATGATAACTTTCACTGCCCTTATGTTTGAGCTACCTCACCTAATCACTGATTTTGATTTTTTTTTTTACGCTTCATGATAGCTGTACCTTTGACATTGTTGTAAAAGCTGATTAAAACGGTTCTGTCCACTAAGCCATGCCATAGCTAGAGAAGGCATGACTCAGGCGAGCTATGCTGTCCTGCGACAGCTCTTGTTCGTTGCTGTTTTTGCTAATTTACCGACATAGACATATGTTGTGTGTACTGATTTTGCTCCTCTGAAAATTGATAAGCAGGGAAACATTGCGGCGAGGATAAAAGAAAAAATAAGCACATCATGATAAGAGAATCTTTCTCGCATTTGCAGTCCTCATAAGCTCACTCAGATTAACTGTTCATCCGTGCAGTTTGCTCAAAACTTTTCTTGTCCACTTACAAATATTGTGTAGTGTAGTGTAAACATATACTGAATGTAACGTAGACTAAGAACCAGAGAAGGCTCTGATCAGAATATGCTTCTCATATGATGCGTAACGCACGAAAATGGCCCAATGGAGACAATTTGCATGAAATGCCAATTCCTGTTTTCTGGGAAAAATAAGGAAATATCACCAATTCATCTTTTGCTGAATTAGCCCAGAGAGTGGTAAAGGTTAATGACCAGTGGCCATTTTATTTGGTAACTATGGCAAGAGAAAGAAGACCATTTTGCACACCAGCAGGGAAAGGAGACACTGTTACATACAAGCAGAGAAAACAGACCCTGTTGCACACCAGCAAGGAAAGAAGACCCTGTTTAGCTTGTCTCTTGTCTGGCCATGTAAAGAGATAGGAAGTATAGCATAGGTGGGAGTGGCAATATGCAACTAAAATACCTCTTCTCACATCATTTCTTTACAGATTCGATGAAGATGAGAGTTTGGCAAGTCCCTGCATTCTGGCAAATATAAATATATTATAAAAAGAATAACCACTGAGAGCAATGAACACACACACAAAGACAAAAATAGCTGAAGTGTCTAAAACTTACAATATATGATTCAAGTAGCAAAAGCTTTAGGTAACAATCAAAATTTTATTCTGCAAGGGTTATCCCCCCTGTCCCTGTGCTGTATAGCTGTATAAAATTATGATATTATTAACCATTTCTCTTTCTCTCTGAACCCGTTAATTTTCACCAAATTTCATGTCGATCCTACTTTTGAAACGGGATTGAGAGTTTGTTCTAATGGTCACGCTCCATTGACTGTCATGCTAAAATATGGTAAAAAAAATAAATAATAATTACAATAAACACATTCTTCTTCTTCAAAACCAAGAACTGCTCAAAATGATGATGTTTTCATTAGTTGCAATCGAGCCATAGTGTACAAACACCAAAATTTCCTTAAAGTAGTTGTTCACGTGGTAATCATTGACCAAAGCGCGCGTTAGACAAAATCAAGGTATCGGTTACATATAGCTGCACTATTCCTGTCGCTGTTACATCAGAGTGCTGACGATAGAGGGTTATCTGTAAACCTGGATTGGGATATTTAGGGCATTGGCAAACAGTGCAGAGCCAGATCAGACGCTGCAGAATGTGGCGTCTGATCAGGGTCTGCACTGTTTGTTTAAATGACAGGAAGTTGAGGTTAAAAGAAACAGTCTTACGTCCCAGTTCAATACCCTTTTCCCAGACTACACTCAGAGACAAACGACCCACCAGTATTGTCAGCGCTTTGATTTTTTTTTCAAGCAAGTAGTCTTAACGACAAGAATTAAGATAGAATAACAGATGAACAGACAGGAAGGCAAACAGAGGCAGCTCAATATCTCGCACACCAAGTACTCATAAACTTCATCAATTTCTGTAGTTATTTGAATTATAAGACTAAATTCATGAGGTAAACCTTAATGGGCAATCAAAAGGCAACAATTCTATATAGTAGGATTATTACAAGTACACATTTTTCCAAGGAATATTAGTCTTTGGAATGCTCTACCTGTCGATATAGGGGAGGGGGGTGTAACTTAGGGGTAATTTTGGTACGGGTGTGCGAGCCAGTATTTCAAAACCTACCCCATTCATATACCTGACCTTCGAAAAAACAGACCCATTCATATACTTGATCATCCAAAATGTTGACCTATTCATATACTGCTCTTTGATTTTTGTACCCATTTTTGCTGGTTATTAGACAAATATCATAATCAGTTCATGTAATACCAAGAGGATAAGCAATTCGAAAAATCTCTGAGCGAAAAATATATGCATATACCAGGATGTCAGAAAAATGGGGCCTTTCACATAGGAATCCAGAAAAATGGGGCCATTCATATACTTTTTGTTGAAAAAAGGGGGGCCAATCATATACCTGGCAACGCTAAAAAAAGGGGGCTATTCGGCACGCACATCCGTACTATGCCATATATAGGAAGTTACCCCCATTCCCCCCCCCCCCCATCCCCCCCCACACACACACCAAGGAACCCTTCTCACCCTGGCGCAGTTTAGCTGTGCTGTTAGTCTGGTGGTTCATGTTTCTCCCTAAAAAATCAGTTCTGGTTTTATCTTTAAACTACACTTACTCTTTCTTTCGCACTGTACAAACTCATTTCACCGACTTTTCTTCACTTTTATCTCAGCTAACCCCCTTCAGCACTTGGTTCGCCGGAACTCGTCTTAGGTCCCCCCCACCCCCACCCCCACCCCCTCGGGGGTTTAGACGTAAAGGAAGATAGATAGATAGGAATGATGACAGTCACTGTTCGTTTACTATGTACTTGGTCTTATCTTCATTTATTTTTTACCACACTACGGGCATATTCAGCAAATGACAAATTGATGATATTTTTCCTTTTTTTTTTTTTCAGGAAACAGAATTTGACATTTTATGCAAGTTGTCCACATTGGAGACAATTCGCATAGCCTGTCGAAGTATGTTTTCATGAAAAAATAAAGAAAATATTTCAAAATTTCGTAGGCTTCTGCGGTATTATTAGACTGGCTCCAGTCTCAAGTGGCTATTTTTTTCTTCTAACAATCCTGTTTGATAATCCGCTAAAATAAAAACAAAATAATATCATGACTATAAAGGCTGGTCACTAGATTAGTCTTGTGACCAGCCTTTATAGTCATAATATTATTTTGGTTTTATTTTAATGAATTATCAAACAGGATTATAAGAAAACTATATAGTCACTGGAGACTGGAGCCAGTCTAGAGTATTATCTGCTGCAATTATGATATTAATCTGTTGTGGAAACGTTGAACTAAAATTGTTTGTATCACTGAAAATGAATCGAAGTTTTTTTTTTTGTTTTGTTTTGTTTTTCTTTAAAAGCGCTAAGCAAAATTATAACAGACGATATCCTATTATCTTTTCAGACTAGACTGTATTTCATGTGAATCGTCTGCCCGTGAATTGTCAAGCCTTATTTTCTCTGAAAACAGAAAAAAAATTAAAATGCTGGTGGCAGTTGCCAAACCAACACCAGATTTATTATCCCACGTTTCGACAATCCGTTTTCCCGTTACTACCAATCTCATAACTACCCAACAAGTAGTTCACTGCTAACACTGATAACAATAAATTCTGCATTCAGTTATATTGACCAGACACATTCTGATGCTTAGAAATAACGAATAAATAATCAAAACCAAAGCAACTTCAAAATTTTGAAGAAATAAGATATTATTCACATCGGCGGGCGAATATGAATATTCCAGTAAAACACGCAAATCCATTACGAAAACACGCCTATTCAGATATATTGAAAATTTCACCACTAAAAACTGATGTTTTCAGATAAAAATTCTGATAGTTTTCATACTTCTGCTCAAAACATAGATTGTAGGTACTCGTTAGAACCGCCTCGCCGAGGCGGCTCTAACGAGTACCCACAATCTATGTTTTTGAGCAGAAATAAGAAAAATAATGTATCCCCTGTAAACCGTATCCCCTGTAAACCCAGTTTTACTATATAAATGTGGGGTTTAATGGGGCTTGTTTTCGTGATGCTACAGTGTAACCCGAGCAGCAGTCCTACTAAACACCGAATAGGACTTTTTCCACCGACTGTATGAATGTGATATTACAAGCTGCATATGACTTTTGACACTGAAAAAATATTTTAATATCTAAAAGAGGATACCCAGTACCAAAAAGGGTTGCATTAAGATGAATCCAGTACCGAAAATGGTTGCATTAAATATGAATTACTCTTGACATATCGAAAGTGTCGGTAAAATGGTGCACGTTTTGACAATGCTTTGTCTTTTCCCGGTTAATTCCATTAAAATGTCATTTACATACCAAGTCACCAAATCTGCAAAATTAAAAAAAAAAAAAAAAAAAAAAAAGAAAGTCAGTGGCACATACCCGGCTTTCTGCTCTCAGATTACATTTCACATATAGATCTACTGTTTATGTGTGGATGTTTTTGTTGTTGTTGGTAATTTCAGCGTAAATCTCAATCAGTTCTAGTTTTAATTTTAATCTGTAACATTCAATGATTCGATGAACATGACGTAGCATGGGAGACTGTTCACTGACCATGACGTAGCATATGATTCCCAAATTCGATGATTTTTCACTGACCATGACGTAGCATTCAAAGAATGTTCACTGGCCATGACTAAGCACGGAATGCTCACGTTTACCATTCACATCTCAGTATCCCCCTTGGGACGTAATTATAGTCAGTACGCATCCCTCTGATTATCAGAAAACATTTGTTCTATAGACAACAAAGATATTTTATTAGAAGCAAACTAGTAGACACACAACTTTGAAAAAAAATTAAGTCTTCAACATTGGGCCAACTTCCTATGAAAATCGCATTGAATCAACGTTGAAACGACCTAGTTTTGACGTTGTGTGGCCGCTGGGGGAAATAATGCAAGGCAGTTTTGTCTAAAAATACCCTCTTAGACAGATTACATACGAAAACTGAGCTCGAGTTACCCCGGGAATTTTCGAGTTTTTTTTCTTCTTCTTCTTCTTTTTCAGATTGCATCGTTGTCTTTGTATTCTTAATCAGATGCAAACAGAGATCGAGGTACCGCGGGAATTTCAATTTCTTCTCAGATCGCATCTTTGTGTCATCATAGAGTTCATCTGACAAGGAATTCGTAAAAACAATGTTTTCCATGGCAATCAGAAAACAAGCCTTATTTATTTCACATACGAATTTATTCAATCCGTCCAATATTATATTCTTAGAACATCTCTCTCTCTCTCTCTCTCTCTCTCTCTCTCTCTCTCTCTCTCTGAGATACCGGAAAAAGAAGTGTCTCTTTCTGTCCCTCTAGCTCTCGCTGTGCCTGCTCTTTCTCTGTCTGCTCTCCCTCTCTCTGTTGCGTGTGTATGTGGTGCAGTATGCATCACAAACTTTGAAACAGACTATATTAATTTATACTTTCAAAAATCGATTGGGTATCTTGTCTCAAAATAGATTTTTTAAAGGGTGGATTCGTACCCTTAGCTTCACGCAGCCAGTTAATCTCGTATTTTTATGATTAACCATAAAAATTTACTCTAGCCTGATCAGACAGATATATGTATGTATGGGACGTCAATCTCCATCTAAAAAAAAAAAAAATCAACCGTCACGAAAACACGCCTATATAATTTTGACCCTCTTAAACCCCACTTTTATGTAGTAAAACTGGGGTTTACAGGGGTATGCATTATTTTCTTATTTCTGCTCATAAACATAGATTGTGGGTACTCGTTGAGCAGAAACATGAAATATCAGAATTTTTTTATCATTTTCAATGTATTTGAATAGGCATGTTTTCGTAATGGATTGCAATAAGTACACCGCAACAATTTATTCTGTGGAATAGTAAGTAATGGACATTTCACCCATAAAAGAATTTAAAGATATCGGCATCAAAACACTACATTACGGAAACATGCCTATATAATTTTGACCCCCTTAAACCCCACTTTTATATAGTAAAACTGGGGTTTACAGGGGTATGCATTATTTTTCTTCTTTCTGCTCAAAAGCATAGATTGTGGGTACTCGTTAGAACCGCCTCGCCGAGTCGGTTCTAACGAGTACCCACAATCTATGCTTTTGAGCAGAAATATGAAAAATATCAGCTTTTTTATCTGAAAATTTTAAGTTTTTGGAGGTGAAATTTTTTTGTATGTATTTGAATAGGCATGTTTTCGTAATGAATTATAGTAAATTGTTCAAGAACAGCGGCGACACACATCTACGAGAGATCTGTCTATATATCTTCACATAATCCTTTGCCTTCTTGTGAGAGAGATGGGGATTCTGTGCCTCGGTAGCTTAACCCCAAAGGCGCACTTTAGGTATGATTTCTTTTAACCAATAACAACTTTCACACCCAAAGCTGGAATAATCTTAGCTGCCAGTCCTGAAACATTGTTTAGGGTCGTGTGCTCTTTATGTGCTTTGATATATCGGGGTCATTTCATGACAATGAATAGAATGGACCTGTGTCTGTAAAACACCAGCTCCCTAAATGCAGCTTTGTCATAAAAAGATAAAACAAAACCAAACAACCACCAAAATGGAGAGTGGCACTAAACCTCTTGAAATCTACCAAAAGCTTTCATGTTTTATCACTA
This sequence comes from Anodontia alba, assembly GCA_964016985.1. Lineage (NCBI taxonomy): Eukaryota > Metazoa > Mollusca > Bivalvia > Lucinida > Lucinidae > Anodontia > Anodontia alba. The sequence goes on along the minus strand of OZ024833.1, from coordinate 58,336,017 downwards.
ATCCCTATGTTTGAGGTTATTATTGTATATTATGAGGAAGTTAAGGTTAACTTTAAATAAAACGTCGATTTTATGCTTATTGATGATTCAACGTTCATTAAATGCCGCGCTGACCGTTATCGCCGATAGGTGGCTTTCAAGAGACTCAGTCAAACCGAGTCTCCGATTTTCGTGATTTTGTGTCTTCTTTGTTTCCAAAGGCAATCCTTTTTGACTTTTATTTCATAAACCTGCGGTAAGCTTATAACCTGCCAAGACAATGCCGCTATCGCAAACTGTCGTTTTTCATCGGAACGGTATAAGGCACGTATTGTCTACTGAACGTGAGAAAACGTACCTGCTGCTGTACGCCCAGCGAAGACCCATTCGCGCAGTCTGATCAGAGTAATTGTTGTCCGCATGAAGAAACTTCATCCATTACAAGAACACGCCTATTCAAATACTGTATATAGAAAATTTCACCTCCAAAAGCTGAAAATTTTCAGATAAAAAAACTTTGATTTTTTTCATAGTTCTGCTCAAAACATAGATTATGGGTACTCGTTAGAACCGCCTCAGTTAGGCGGTTCTAATGAGTACCACAATCTAAGTTCTGCTCAAAACATAGATTATGGGTACTCATTAGAACCTCCTCGGTGAGACGGTTCTAACGAGTACCCACAATCTATGTTTTGAGCAGCTCATTAGAACCGCCTCGGTGAGGCGGTTCTAACGAGTACCCACAATCTATGTTTTGAGCAGAAATAAGAAAAATAATGTATACCCCTGTAAACAAGTTTTACTATATTAAAGTGGGGTTTAAGGGGTTCAGAATTATATAGGCATGTTTTCGTGATGCTTGATTACCCAGACTGCGCACAGTTAAGATTCTGACCAGACTACGAATACGCAGGATGATCTGAATCTTCGCTTGGCGCACATGTCCGAAGGTGTGTTTTCTGACGTTACTGCTCATTTGTAATAGATGTTCGTTAGACAGCACGTGTCTAACACCGTTCTGAAGAAAAAAAACAAAAAACGGCCGTTCCAGTAAGTGCGGTAATTAGTCAAGAACCGATAAACACATGTAAAACAAGAGGCCCATTCGTCGCGACTTACACAGCTGAGTGAAACAGCCCTTGCATATTGCCACAGCAACGAATGAAAATAGTGGATCGTATTTAAAAATAAAAAAGGTCAACGGTCAACCTAGGAACATCATTGGTAAACCTCACGTCCCCGATGCTATATACCAATAGTAAGCCTCATAGCTTTCCTGGTCCTGGGGTAGACTACTTCAAGAGGATTTACCATATATGAACATGACAGCTGTCTTGATCGAGTGTGACCATTCGAACAAACTCAACCCACTTTTGAAGCCTCCGTGTGAAATTTTGGCGAAAATTGGCCAAGCGGTTTGATGATGATTTTATAAATGTACAATGTTTATAGCCCAGGGGCTGGGGCATATAAGCCCAGGTCAAATGTGAATTGTAACTCAAGGGTTTTGCTACTTCAGTCATATTTGTAAGTTTCAACCATTTAATCTTCAATACATTTTAAGGAGGATTTTTCAATAGGTAAAACAATGTTAACCTTGTTCATGTTTATCAAAACATTGACAGCACTGATTGGTTGACTGTCTCTGAGTGTAGGCTTGGAAAATGGTCCTGAGCGGTGACTTTACACTGTTTTAGAGTGTTTCATTTAACCTATAACTTCCTGTAACTTAAGCAAACAGTGCAGACCTTGATCCAGGGTCTGCACTGTTTGTCAATGATCCAAAGGTTCCAGTCAAAGTTTTATAGATAACCCTCTATCAACAGCCCTCTGATGTCACAGCGACAAGATAAAGCGCTTACAAATTACCGTTACCTAGATATCGTCTAACGTGCGGTTTGATTTCATTGGTCAGTGATAATCACGGGGCAACTACCTTATGGAAATTTTGGCGTTTGGTTCGATTGTAAACGGTCGATTGTAAACAACCGACTCAAAAACGTCAAAGGTCAACTTAGATCGTCATTTCAGTAAGCATGGTAGAACTCCCGTCCTTGATGCTAATTACCAGCAAGGTCAAATTTGGCAAGGTCAAATTTGCTTCCCCAAATATTTGTATGGAGAATATATTGAAAATCGTTATCTCAGAATGTATTAAAGATAAGTGAAGGGTGTTGCTATTTCAATCATATGTTTCCAGTTTCAACCATAAATACATTTGAAGAAAATCCTTTCAACCCGATACAAATGTGCTATTCAAATGTCAAACGTTAATCTAGGTCCATGTATTTAGTAGATCCCACATCACCGATGCTTTATACGCAAGGATTTATACTAAAGCATACTTGATTTTGAAGAGGATTTTCCCATATATGGGCATGGCGGTCATCTTGGTGAACAGACGATGACTTTTATCAATCTTTCCCCCGATCGAAGGAGGCTGTACATGGAATTTGATAAAACTGGCCTAGGGGCTTCAGGGAAGAAGTCATTTGAAAATGTGTACGTATGGACGATGGACAGACGGACAGACAACGGATGGAAGGCGGATCAATATAGCCCATTTAAAAGCCTTCGCTTAATTTGAGCTAAAGGCTATATTCATTTTAGTTTTGCTTTAAGTTCACCAATATACAATAATAATCTCAGAAACAGAGATTTACGACAGGAAAACGAAAGGGCAGATTTTGTGTAGAAAAAAAAGTAAGAGAAAAGTCCAAGGGAGTGCCACAATCACAAACCACAGCCCTCCCCAGACACCAAGAGGAAGAAGAAACCGACAAATCCAAACAAGCACAAATCGAACAAACGTACGAAAAACACTAAGATTAGCTCTCTCTTCCCCAAGCGAGGCAATCGCAATGCTAAAAGTACTGAAACAAGAACAAAATGACACAAGGTAAGACAGAAAACAAACCGCCTCGTAGAATAAACCACAAAGCAACAAAGAGTAAGACTAACACCGGGACCACCGCCTTAGGACGGTCAGTAGAGTAAACCACCTGGGGGTTTAAAGCACTTTTACAGCTAGCCAACTTCACCCTGGGTCCCGATGCTACTCTTAATACAGAAATACATAAAAATTCGGTTCGCATAAAGGCTCCCAACTCAGTCAATGCATCAAAGCGAAAACATAAAAATCAAATTAATCACTATAATAAACAAGGACGAGTACTCATGGCTAATTCTACTGTACGCCAGAGTAAATGAAAACCAATAGTTGAACCACGGCGGGCCAATCCAAAGACATATCGTCAAGCCCCAACCCACTGGTTAAATTTTTACGAAGAGGCCGCCATTGCGTCTGAGGCCCGAACCACCGCCATGCAATTAAAGAATGAAGCATAGCCATCAACAATAATTGGGTTGACATCTACCCAGATTGCAGCCGGCCTCGGTGGCTCAGTTGATTGCGCCGTCCAACTGGAGACCAGGAAGTCGCGGGTTCAACCCCCGCCGAGGTTGGCAACATGCTTTCGTGGAGATTGATCATGAAATATTTTCTACGGTCATTCTCTCCCTTCCGCTGATTGAAGAAGGGCAGTTGTCAGTTTCTGGCGAAAGAATGTGCACAATACTGGTTAACCGCTTAGAGGACTAGACCTGCCCAGAAAACGTGTGGTTAGGTAAACTGACCGCGCTCGACATGACCCCATTGAGTTGACTGGGCCGTAAAACCTCAACACAAACAAACAAACAAATATGGTTGAAATATGGTCGGACAGTTGGCTAACCGTTGGCATCATATGTACTACATTGCGCCAACGTTGAGCCAACGTCATACAAATTCTTATGCATTAACATTGGGCCAAGTTGGCCCAACGTATGTATTTAGATGCATTTTTTTTCCTGTGCTTTTAGTTCATATGGTAACATTGGATCTACGTTGGGCCAACGTTGATATGCGATGCACACGTTTTAAAAGATACACAAGCCGCGGGTTCATTTCATAATGAAAATACATCATGATTAAACTTTCGAATGGATAAATAAATGAAAATGTTACAATATTTGTTGTTTTTACTTTATTTTTCAAATGGAAGAAAAATAAAGTCATCTTGTCTTGTTGGGATTCCTACATTCTGAATACAAAAAAAAAAAAAAAAAAAAAAGTTTTGATATTGAAACCTTTTTTTTTTTTTTTTTTTTTTTTCTTGCAATGAAAAATAATGAAAGTTGAGGTTTTCCTCTTTTATTAGTTTTTCTCAGCATACAAAATATTATAAGAAATGCTTCATCAATAAATCTAAATTATGAAACTGTCTTTGACTATTCACCACCTGCAGGTTATAACATCAATTGTTTGGAAATATAATACCCTGCAGAGTTATGTTTATGTTAGCCAATATCAATGCATAATTAATACAGGGAAGGGAAGGTAAACCCAAAATCTACTTTTTAGTGCCTTTATAGCTGGCTGTTAGACAACATCTTTGATATGTTGCTAAGCTTTATGTGTAAGTTGAACAATGATGTTTTATAAAAGCAAATGAAAATCATCTTTTTTGTAAAATGAATAAATGATAAAGAAACATTCACCTCATTTATTCATAAAGATAATTATACTAAACCAAAAAAATAATAAACAAATAATACCGTAGGAGAATTTTACTTTTGATTTCTGTTTTTATTTTCAGAATAGCTCAATGACAAAAGATATATAGCTACTAGACCTTACTCTTCTAGGATATTTCTTCGAAACAGATGCTGATTGACATATCCCTTGACAACTTGGATGTTGGATTTTTTCGCATAGTTTTATCATTCCACTTCGATCGATAAAGATCTATGGAAACAATAACCTCTTTACACCGCGGTGCATTATAACACAGATTTGGAGATAACACTGTTAAAAATGTGTAGATGACATGTATATAGAAAAATGACGTCAGTTTTTTCTTATATACATTTTTATTGGATATAGCACATATGTTTAACACAGTTTATGTGTAAAACTCAAAAAATGCTTTTATAAAGAGGTTGTTTTGTAACAAACTTTTTCTCGACTTAAAATTTTACGGCTTTATCAATCAAAGTTGAAAATATGCATTACGGTTTTTGATGCGGACAAAATTTTCATACATGTATTTGATACGGATAAACATTATTTTGCGTCGAAGTTGACGACTGATATGTGTATACGTTGGGCCAATGTATACAATGTACGTTGGCATAACGTTGTTTCAATGTTACCCGTCCAACATGTCCTACATTGGCACAACGTTTCGCCAACACGTTGGCCTACGGAGGCCCAACGAGCAAGTTAACGTTGGCCCAACCTTATTTTACAATGTTGGCCCAACGGAGTGACTAACCAAAATACTACGTTAGCCCAACGTTGCCATGCTATCTGGGTAGGCATGCAGTCTGCCGCATAATATCCAGACTATAGCTAATTCTTTTAACAGTTAATAAGTTTTCTGAATTGCTCAGAAAAGTGATATTTTCCTACAATTTTTCTAAATCTGTACACTAAGTCACCGTAAAATCCTGGTTCCGATATACCTTGTTGCAGAAGTGTTTTCAGACTGACGCTATATTTTTCTACCAAGGCATTGTGTCTGCGATAAAATTTCAAGAACGCCTTACGAAGTTTAAAACAACGATAGCTCTGCCTAAGAAGTTTGGCAGTAAGGGCTTTATTACGGTAGTTAAAGTCACTAAGATTTGAAGAAGCTCTGGCGAATCTAATAAGTTGAGACATGTATACCCCATATGAGGTACAATTCAGTTTTAGGGGAATGGATGGGACGGTTAACGCTTTCCCTAAAATGGCTGACACATCAAATCTAACTGTGTATCAGTGAAAATAAAACTGCATTTTTACCGGGCATAATGCTACAAGTTCAAGCCAAGCAGAAATAATGCAGAAAAGGCGTCAGTAACTCTCTTTATTTATTTATTTATTTATTTATTTATTTTTACCAATTCTCATATGTAATTTTAAGACATTATTACGTGCACGTTAATCAAAAATCCATACGTGTTTCTTTAGTTAAGAAATGCACAAAGTGAGAAAACCGAATATCTAAAAAAGTAAAATGAAAATTCAAAGGAGTGCCACAATCAAAAGTCGCAGCAATTCCCTGACATCAAGAGGAAGAGGAAGGAGACACAAATCATCAGGCACAAAACAAACGCTAGAAAAGCACATAGACCAGCTCTCTCTTCCCCAAGCGAGGTAATCGCAATACTAAAAGGATTGAAAACACAAGGGTGCAACACAGTTTATTTGATTTCACTGAAACTGGTGTTAGTGCCATGTAGCGGCCGTAAAACTAAGCCTTAACTAAAATGTTTTCCCTGAAATTGTAATACCAAGACTGCATTTTATTATAAGGGAAATTCCAAAGTCGGAAAAGGGGGCGTAACTTAGTAAAAACAAGTGACAGATCTTTGTTAAAAAAAATGATAGGATGATCTACACGTCAGTTCCAAATAATATGCTAAACATAACCCACATAAGTACAAACACATATAGTTTTCAAAAATCATGAAAACAAGAAATTATTTTATTGACAAGTAAACAAAGGGCACAACTCCGTCAAAAATAAACGGATTTTGCCAATAATAATAATAATAATAATAATAATAATAATAATGTACTCTAAACACTAGCCATAAACAGTAGTATGCAGATATCAAACCCCTAGCTTTTTTTTGACACTGGTTTATATCATAATAGTTATTGGAAATTGTTGATGTCTTAAAGGGATATAATTCAGTCAAAATGACAAATTTTACCCTAAAGTTGATCAGGTGATAAGAGGGAATTTAACGGCAACGGTTATACAAATATTGAGCAGAGATTTTACCTGTATATTCTAATGTTATTTTGGAAATGTCTGTCTAAAGCACAGTGTACATTAACCCATTATCCACTGTGCGGAGGACTCTTTATAAAGTGGCATAACTCTTCAAGTATAAATCCGACGAACTGAATGAAAAATAAAATAAAATAAAATATGGGTAAGCTAACTTTTCTTTGGCAATCCATAAAATCTTGGGCAATCCATATATGATTTTTTAAGACCCCAGAATCTAGTGTTTACCCAAAAGAAAATATATATGGTATATCAGCCATACCAAAAAATAATAATAATAATATCCGGTATATCAGCAAAACCCCAAAAATTATCTGCAGATATAAGCATACCCCAAAAAATATTCCCTTTGCTTTCTTTTTTATAAATGTATGCTTTTCACCTATTTTTTCCTGTATAATGGTTGTATTATTAATATAAGTGTGTTAAACAGTTTCTAACAGTATATAGGTCCGTTTTTACTTTAATGGCATTGAACTGATGCACAGCAGAAACAGAGCTGTTAAAACTAAATTAAAAACAACTATCAGTTCAACAGAAGGTTCTAACCCCGCTTCTTACAATACCCACAAAAAAATATCGAGAATTACATTAAAAAAAAAGATCAAGTCAGTTTTGAAAGTGACCCCAAACGAATACCTGTCAATGGCCAATGCCTCTCAAAATAGCCACTTTTTCCCAAACCACCCCCAACCCCCAAAAAGTAAAATTCAAAATCCCCAAATTCAGAGTATTCTCTCATGGGCTCTCGGTGCTCCATGTCTCCATGCAAGTGAGGCCCGCGAAGTTAGGATTGGTCACGCTTCGTTGACTGGATACAGTGAAAACGGCTTCCCATACCATTGTGTGCACGAAAACAGGAAATACGAAAAATTTTGGCGCGAAGTGTCTTGGATACGAAAACACTTGCGTGAGACAGAAGACACACTGAAATCCACCAGCATAAAACACATAGGAGTTGGATTTTGAATGACTGAAGGAACCTCTGTAAATTTTAGTAGGTTTAAACTTTCGTTTTTGATCCAAGAAAACGGTATTTTTTAGTCTTTAGAATTCTGTGTTTTTTCTTGTGACAGTAGCTTACTTGCGTCAAATAATTTAATGTCGGCAGACACCTAATTTCGACAGCTGCTTGACTGCCCTCGGGCGATTCGAGTAGTGGACAGTGTCTGGCAATATAGTGTTTGAAGAGCTGAGTATCTTAGAGGGGTCTTAAGGATAATCAGGAGTGTCTGCTTGAACTAGAACCCCGCAGTTACAGACTTACCAAGTCTTGGGAATCCAAACATTCTAAACCAGGTCACTTAATGGAATACCCGTGAAAAATACAGGAATAACTTTGAAAGACACCTACTAAAGACTGGCCAAAACTGGCTTTAATTGATTAAAATATATACCGTAATGTCAACATGTATGAAAAGGGAAAGTATTGTTACTTGTAACTGCAAATGAGTTGGGCCTTGTCTTTGAAGTGTTGTTTTTGACAATAATTTGTCTGCACCTTTTGCTCAGGTCAGGGTGGGTATAGGACAGTCAGATGTCTTGTGAATGTACCTTCTTCTTTTTTTTTTCTTTGTAACTCATACACATGTCATTCTTTTATTTGTCTTGCTGTTGTCAGATTTCTTTTCACCTGGTGTATAGAAATTAATTGGTTTGCTGTTTGTTTTTGACGTCAAATAATTACATACCCAAAAATGTCACCCTCTTTGTTGGTGTGATTTACATTGGTGGAATCATTGGGGCTTTGGGATGGGGTGGGGGTTTAGTCGAACCCCCCTTTTGACCCAAAATTTTGGATACATTTGATAAGGTTTGGGATACCCTGTTGACCATAGATATTCACACCCCTTACTCTTTATATTATACTTCTCTTTACCGTTCATTTTACTACCTGCAAATTTGTGTAAAATTGTTGGGTGAGTGAAAGTGTAGACCCTGACCAGATGTCGCATTCTGCAGCCTCTGATCTGGGTCTACACTATTTGCTTAGGCCTATCTGTCTGAATACATAGAGTAATTATGGAAATTTAATTAAATCGAACCCCTTCAGAAATCATCCTGGATCCGCACACTGATTAGTAAAAAAAAAGAATGCTGTTCCCCATTCCATTTCCCATGGGTCCAACTCGCAAAATTGAATTATCAAGGTATGTGCCGTTAGCTCCCTTCAAACAGTAAACCTACAGCATGATGGCCTTACTATGCATTTATCAGGGAACAAATAAATATTACATGTAGTACTGAGTCTGTTAGTCTTTACATGATATATATTTAGAACATTATATTTTATTGGCTTAAGGAGCAATCTTCAGAACATTTGTTTTTCATGTAACGTGTTCTGTTTTTGTGTCTTCTGCATTCGAAATGCAAAATCAAAGCCATAATTTATTCTATGAGTTGAAGAGATGCAAATAAATTAACCTAGCATTGCGTCAGGCGATCGTCATCAGGCTGATATATGTCTGTCCTAGGGTAGAGCCAAATGATAAGTTATGTGGATGAAGTGTCTTGCTCAAGGACACAACACTTTGTGCCTGTGGGTATCGAACCCACTACTTCTCGAATTCAAATCTGATGCTTTACCATCAGCACAGTGGCTCAGTTGGTAGAGTGTCTTCTTTGTAACCGAGAGGTTACAGGTTCAATCCCTGGCCGGGTCATACCAAAAGACTTTAAAAATGATACTAGCTGCTCTTTCGCTTGGCAGTCAGCATTAAGAAAGTAGAGCTAGGAATCTGAACTGGTTAGTTCAGTGTCAGTATAATGTAGGTGGAATATCATGTCAAGTGTCTGGGGCATGATATTTCAGTGAGGCAGCACTCTAAAAGTGAGCATTGAGCTCCCTGCCGCATCCAGACATCATCACGATATGACTGAAAGATTGTTGAAAACAATGTAAAGCCTGAATTAAACAAATAAATTGATACTTTACCACTACACCACAGTGCTCCACAAATATTTACAATTAGTGGAAACCTAGACCAACATGCTACCGTATGTGAGCAATAATCTTCAGTATTCAATGACATCTTTTAAAATGCTTACCTGACTGTGAGTAAACTTTTCTTCATTATTATTTTTCTGAGTAAAGAGTGGGGCACATGGTAGATTAGCCAGCGTGAGGGCCTAACCCTGCATATATCATTTATATGCTTACCCTATTCATATTAATAAATAAATAAAAATAAAAGGATTGACATTTCATATGAATCGTCTGAAATGCCAAACCTTTTCTCTGAAATATAATAGCCAAAAAATACATGAATTAGCGCCGTAAAAGGTAATATATTAACACTGTATTACAAAATATTCTGACCGGAGATTTCAACCATATACACAAATATATATATATATATTTATATTCATTGCAATGAGACCACAGACACGCCGTTATATTGTGGTACATAATACAAAGTTGAGGATATAAGCTCCATGAAGAGATAAGGACAGGTAATGTTTACAGTTTTCTTTTAAAAAGCGATAAGCAGCAGAAAGCAGAATAGTACCTTAGTGCTTAATATGTGAGATAGCAGTCTGCACATCAAAACAGCTGTTCATATTTCTAAGTCCTACAGAACATACCTAGAAATCCCTATGTAAATTCTCATGGGTCTGCTCAGATACACCACTGGGCGATGACACAATTCTGGAGCCGGCCTCGGTGGCTCAGTTCAATGCGCATCTGACTGGAGACCAGGAGGTCACGGTTTCGATTCCCGCCAAGGTTGGCAGCATTCTTTCATGGAGATTAATCATCATTCATGAAATATTTTCTACAGTCATTCTCTCCCTTCCACTGATTCAACAAGGGCAGTTGTCAGTTTCTGGTGAAAGAATGTGCACAATACTGGTTAACCGCTTAGAGGACTAAGCCTGCCCAGTAAACGTGTGGTTAGGTAAACTGGCCATGCTCGACATGACCCAGTTGGGTTGACTGGGCCGTGAAACCTAAACACAAACAAACACAATTCTGGATCATTCTCATTTCCAGTATACTAGATTACAAAAATATTTGAAAAAACCCAGAAAATGCAAGTCACATTCCCTTGCCCCGCATGAAGAAACCGTGTGCTCGTAATCGTAACATCACATGAAACTGTGGCAACAGCTTAGAGAGAAAAACAAACTTATGTTACTTAAATTATAGCGCATTTTCTTGTCAGAAATGCATTTGAAACTAGCATGTTTTACAAATAGAACCTAAGTATTGGGACAGAGAGGCCTATGCTAATTATCAAATTTTATTACTTGGCCATGGACAAGTAAATGGTCAAAATCCACTAGTCCAACTAAGATTTACTTGCCTGAAAATGAACATTTTCTTATTTCTCAAAGAAAACATATGCTGTGGGTATCATTAGAAGCACCACTTCAAGGCGCTTCTAATGAGTACCAACAAGATATGTTTTCTTCGAGAAATAATAAAAATATATATCTTGTACTCTGGATGCCCTTCTTAGCTACAGCTATGAATTACTTGTCCCAGGACAAGTGAATTGAAATTTCTTACTTGTCCTGAGGGAAATCAGGGCTTCCGTTAAGCAGACGTACGGCGTATATTACGCCCTGAGATTGCCACCCGACGTCCAGATTGAACTTCAAAGATGTACCGTGGACTTCCGAAATTTCTTTTGTCCGTCCGAAATCGATACCCGAGACATCCAAAAATTGTCAAAAAGCCCGCCCACTTTTAACAAGTTGTATGCTGTTTGCCCCGCCTACTTATCGGGAATTCGCTACCTGTGTTGACTGAGCTTTAAGGACGTCCCACTTTCGGCTTGTGGGAGTTTTATTGACAGCCGTGTCAAGTGTCGCAGCACCCTTTTGATGGCTGTGTGATCACTGCGTGTATTTATCAAGCGTGCTGAGTTGATTAATTGATGTTTGTATAGTTAAACTTTCTTCTCCGACACCCTAAAATATTCGGTGAAATTATATGAAGTCATTATTATTTTTATCGCACCTGCTTGTAGCAGGGTGCGATATAGGCGTCCGATTTTCTGTCCGTCCGTCTGTCCGTCTGTCAACATTTATGTCGATGTTCGACATTTATGTCAAAGTAAGTATTCTAATCAACTACAAGACTAAACAACCATCAAACCTTGCATGAAACATCTCCCTGACCTCCTGACTTTGCAACATAGGCGTCTGCTTTTGCGTATGTCTGTCCATTCGTCCGTCCGTCTGTCAACATTTATGTCGACGTTCGACATTTATGTCAAAGTTAGTATTTTAATCAACTACAAGACTAAACAACCATCAAACCATGCATGAAACATCTCCCTGACCTACCGACTTTGCGACATAGGTGCCCACTTTTCCATTCGTCTGTCTGTTCGTCTGTCCGTCTCTTAACAGTTCTGTTATGTCGACATTTATGTCAAAGTTAGTATTCTAATTAACTACAAGACTAAACAACCATCAAACCTTGTATGAAATATCTCCCTGACCTCCTGACTTTGCAACATAGGTGCCCGCTTTTCCATTCGTCTGTCCGTTTGTCCGTCCGTCTGTCTGTTAACAGTTCTGTTATGTCCAAGTTCGACATTTACGTAAAAGTTAGTATTCTAATCAACTACAATTCTACAACAACCATCATACCTTGCATGACACATCTCCCTGACCTCCTGACTTGGCAGATATGTTGACCCAGTGACCTTGACCTATATTTTGCGCTCCATTGACTGTGACACAATTTACGTTGACGTTCCAGATCTTCTCAACTATAAGGCGTACAACTACCAAACCTTGCATAGTGCTTCTCCTAGATGTACAGACTTGGCAGGTACCATGACCCGGTGACCTCGACCTATATTTTGCGCTCCAGTGACTTTGACATATTTTGCGTCGACGTTTGATATCTCCTCAACTATAAGGCCTACAACCATCAAACCTTGCATAGTGCTTCTCCTCAATGTACTGACTTAGCAGATACCTTGACCTGGTGACCTTGACCTATATTTTGGCTGCAGTGACTTTGACATAATTTACGTCAATGTTCCAGATCTACTCAAGTGTAAGACCTCTAGCCACCAAACCTTGCATAGTGCTTCTCCTATATGTACTGACTTGGCAGGTATCTTGACCCGGTGACCTTGACCTATATTTTGAGCTCCAGTGCCTTTTACACATTTTACGTCAACGTTCAATATCTCCTCAACTATAAGGCCTACAAGCATCAAACCTTGCATAGTGCTTCTCCTCAATGTACGGACTCTGCAGGTACCTTGACTGGGTGACCTTGACCTATATTTCGCGCTCCATTGACTTTTACACCTTTTAGGTCACCCTTCCATATGTCCTCAACTGTAAGGCCCTCAACCACCAAACCGTATATAGCACTTCTTCTCGATGTACTGACTCGACAGGTACCTTGACCTGGTGGCCTTGACCTATATTGTGCACTCCAATGACTTTGACACATTTTATATTGATGTTCGGTATCTCCTCAAATATAAGACCTACAACCACTAAACCTTGCATAGTGCTTCACCTCATTGCCCTGGCTTGGCAGGTACCTTAACCCAGTGACCTTGACCTATATTTGACACATTTTACGTTGATGTTTGATAACTCCTCAACTATAAGGCCTACAACCACCATACCTTGCATTGTGCTTCTCCTTGATGTACTGAATTAGCAGGTACCTTGACCCGTGACCTTGACCTATATTTCATGCTCCAGTGACTTTTACACATTTTACGTCAACGTTCCATTATCATTGGGCTGTATGATACGAAAAGTCAGTGCTGAAGATATAGCCATTAGAGGGAATGGGACTGGCCTGGAATATATGTGCCCCACTAGGCACTTTGTCTACATTTTTTTCAACCCAGTTTTCCAAGTAAGTACTGCTAAGAATGAAATAAACTTATTTAATAACCACATTCTGATTGAGGCTCCTGTGACTTTTGCGCCAGCAGGTGCGATGACGCCTTCCGCGGAATTCTTGTTTTATTATTATTATTTGAAAACATTTTTGATAGTCCACTAAATCAAGATGGAATACGACCGGAATACCCATGAAAAACGTGAATTTCCTACACATCAAACGAAAAGTACCTACGACTTTTTGTATAAAACATTTATCAATTCAGTGAATAATTTAATCCGATTGATTTAGTTATGTATGATGTGTATAAAAAAAATATATGGCCAGTAGTAAGTCTCAAACACGACACATCGAAAGTTTATCATTTACGCTTGTTTGAAACTTACCCAGATTAAACAACCAATGCAGTCATGATGAGTTACGTCATCCTTACATCCATGGAGCTTGTATGAATATTATTTTAAATATAATATAAACATATTAATATAAATAAGGTGTTCCAGCAGCATGCCTTTATAAATATGAGAATGATTGCATCAGTCTGTATAAATATTACCTCGAATACATCGCGAAATTTTATATATAGCGCTCTCCCCGCAAAAAAAAAAAAAAAATACAAAAAAACCCCAAAAAAACACGTCTTACCTTAAGCACCCAGTTTTAGTTTTGGATTAAGGGTGTGCTTGCCTGAGTCTTCCTATATTCACTTTACACATGCTGCTGCTGCCAAGAAAATAGTTTGAACACCCGAAGCACTGTTAAAAATTCTAGAGGAGATGCCGATCTAACTGTTTTAGTATTTTACGGTGAAAATTAGGATATACATTTCTTCTGAATCGTCTGCCCCAGCAGACGATTCACATGTAATGTCACGCTTAATTTACACAGGAAAATAAGAAAAAAATGTAAATGCCGTCTGCTGAATATGCTAAGCGCTTTAAGGGTTAAAGTATGGATACATTTCATTTGACAAGGGAGACAAACGGACACGCTGGAATGTATCTACACTACTCGAATCGAGGCCTGGATGGTTGATGATTGGACCAGGGATGCGACTGTCCATTTAAATCACAGTGACGGTGTCTTATGTCTCTTTCAACAAAAACGACAAAAAAAAAAAAGTCATTTTGAGATAATAGAATGCAGCGTCTGGTCAGGTATTCACTGTTTGCAAAAACAGTTTAGCCATTTTTCTAGGAATAACCAAATCTCATAGCTGGATGTACCTAAAATAGACCAGCCAGAATCTGACAAGTTTTGCAAACTCTCTCTCTCTCTCTCTCTCTCTCTCTTCGTTTTACCCTCATATAAATATGGCACGTCTCCTTTCGAGCTATAAGTTGTTTGCACTGACTTTATCGGAAAAATGATATCGCATCGGCGGGAATCGAACGCGATTCGATCCCCACTTATCATGAAACATATTTGCTTCGGTCATTCGCTTCTTCCACTGCTTCAAGATTGGCAGTTACAAGTTTCTGGAGTTACCTCCCTTAAAAGAGTAAAAACCCTGCAGTGTGAGGACGTTACCCCGCATTTACCAGGGTACAAATGAATATTGTTATGTTATTCTCTTACAGTATATACACTAATAACATTATCTTTATTGGCTTATAGAGCAATCTTCAAAACTCTCGTTTCCATGTAAAGTGTTCTGTTTTTGTGTCTTCAACATTCGATGTGCAAAACCAAGACCGTAATTTATTTAATGGGTAAAATAGACGCATGTATAAAACTAGCATCGGCGGGAAAGCATCTTCAAAATGCTATTTGGCCCTCGGCGCCCCCCCCCCCCCCCCCCCCCCCCCCCCCCCCCACAAGAGATTTCGCCATACTGTCATATGCCCTCGCAGACATTCTAGGCAGTGTCTTCCTGGGTAGAAACCAATACTAAGATACGGGGATAAAGTGTCTTGCTCAAAGACACAACACTTGATGCTCGCGAGTATCGAATTACCACTATCAGGGCTAATTCAGCAGATGACAAAAAAAGAAGAAAAAAAATCGTTATTTGTTTTATTACCAAGAACACAGGATCTGACATTTCATACAATGGAGACAATTTGCATGAAATGCAAATCCTGTTTTCTTGGAAGAATGGAAAAATATTTCAAAATGTCGTCTGTTGAAAACTTTACCCAGAATGTTAAGCGTTATGGTCTGCACAATCAAATAGCGCATGGGTCTGTGCATGGCAAAACCGACAATAAAATTTGTACAAAGAGACAAATCAGCCTGCACACTCTGAGCCTGCACATCAGTAGTCTGATCAGAGCCTTCGCTAATCGTATGTACAATGTACCTCCTACAATCTATGGGTTTAACAAAATGTCTTGTGTGACGAGCGAAGATTCGGGTCAATCTGTGCAACTGCATATTCTGATCAGAGCATTCGCTGATCGTCCGGGATAACCAGTGTGACATTCTGATCAGACCCTTCGCTGATCGTACAGTATGCACCTTCTTCGGACTCCGGGCTATCCAAGAAGCTTGCTTTATATAGTGGGCCGATACATAGACTAACCTGAGTCTTTGCTGGTCGCACGTACATTGTACTATAGTACGTTTTGTCGTCCGGTTCATCAAGCCTTTCATATGGGACTTTAAACAAGGCATTTCTCTATGACCTAGCTGTTACTGGGATGTAAAAACTCACTCACTCATTTGAATTGTTATTAGCCTCTATTGCCCTTGTGTGCGTAAAGTATGTTTTTGTGTGACAGACACCCTTTTCACATGGGCTGTCTTATTGATTCAATGCCTCTTTAATAGCAGAAGCGCCCCTTTATGTAAATTTATATTGACACGTGCGGTTGCTGCACGCGAGTGAGACTTTCCCCGGTCTTTTACCATAGTAGGTCATTTATACTGAGCGCGTGCGCTTGTTGCATGAGAAAAGGCAGTTACAGGAATACCAACTATAAATATGTATTTCGTCGATTGGGGTCAGATGTTTGATTCTCTTTGTGGTTTTTGTGATTTTCATGTGTTTGTTTTGTTTTCTACGGCATATTAAGTAAAGATGACCATGCCGGACCCACTTATGTGGCCGGAGTAGACTAAGCCAAAGAATCCGGTACTTTTTCATATGGAGCTTTGTTGAGGCCCATGTTACATGCTCGAACAGTGAATGGGGCTACCTGGGTTTTCTTTGGACCTAGGGAGTACCCAAATATATTCAGGGAACAAGGCAGCATTGGTTAATATTTTAAGACAACAAGGGAATCTAATTTAGATGGATCGGAATGCGGAAATTTGGAAAACACTTTTCGGATAATAAGACCTTTGCTACCAGCGACTCAGATCAACCTGCGCATCCGCATGAGCGTGGACGATATACATTTGTAACCTTCGCACAGACTGTACTATATGGTAGAAAAATAAATATTTAAATAAATGAATATAATTATTAAAGATATATCTAAATAAATTTATTTATTAAATAAATAAAAAAAGGACAGGTATTTAGTCAAATTACGCCGAGGAATTTTGCATAACTTCGCAGAAATATTGTCCCCGAGTACAATATTACGATTTCGAGTAACTTCGCACAACTTTGCATAATGCATACTTTGCGCGGACTTGCGAGTGTTGTCCACTGAATATTACATTTACTTGGTTTGATTCCCAGTGTTTTTGGGAAGTCCGCAAAACCCGATATTCGGGGTATAGAGTTTTTTTTGGTTTTTTTTGGTGGTTGGGGGGGGGGGGGGGAGGGGTGGGTGGGGTTATTTTACCTGTGCTGTACTGTATGTACTTTTCGTTTGAAGTGTAGGTAATTCATGTTTTTCACGGGTATTCCGGCTCTGATTTAGCGGACTATCAATGTTTTCAAATAAAAAAAACAACAACAATGTGCAAATTATTTGTGGTTAAAAAGTATTATCCCTTTTCCTTTAGGTTGACATAATATTACTTAATTAATTAATTAAAGCCAATATTGGTGTCTTTAATAGGTATTTTTCACAGGTATACCTATATTTTTCACGGGTATTCCGGTATTTCGGTAGTATTCCGGTATTTTGGTGATTCACGTGACCCGAAAACATGTATTGGGTCTTTTCTCTCATGTATTTTATTTTCTTTTTTCTTTATCTGGGCTTTGAAACGAATGCAAAGCTGCACCAATGTTGATGCTTTCTCTAAGGTCCGACATACAAGTACAGGTTTTCCAAAAAGATGCGATCAAATTTTAATAAGCGATAAGAAAAAAAAAAAAAACAAAAAAAAAACTGGAAGGATAAGGACATTTTTAAGCGATAAGGACATTTTTAAAACACAACTAAGGGAAGTTTATATCATGATGATTCTGTGTGACACTGAAATAAGAACCTATGTTCTACTAAAGAAAGGGCATACCGCTGTAGCACGTGGGACTTCCTAGATTTTGCTGTGGGACTTCCAGATTTGAGGGGTAGGAAGTCTGGGACTTCCTGAGTCTGGAAGTTAACGGAAACCCTGGGGAAATGGGAAAAGTTGGACAAGTCTGGCATGGCATTTCCACAGCCCTGCCTAAGCAAACCGTGGTAGACCAAGATCAGACACTGCAGAGAAAAAGGGAATGAAACTAGTTTGAGGGAACAGGGAAGTTTGGAAAACACTTTTAGGACAAGAAGACCTGTGCAACCAGTGAAGACTCAGATCAGCCTGTGCATCCACGCAGTCTGATCAGTCCTGGTTGTTCCCATGAGCTTCAATGGCGCTTGGCTTTTCAAGATTGTCCTCTGAGTAAATGTAAGTATTGGGACAGACAGGCCTGAGCAAACCGTGTAGACAATTGTTTTAAAAAAAAAACACTTCAAAGACACTTCGCAAATTATTTGCAGTTACAATACTTTCCCTTTTTTCATATGTTGTCGACATAATATATCATAATAATTGAAGCTAGTATTGGTGTCTATTGAACAGTAAGTCTTTCACAAGTATTCCTGTATTTTTCACAGGTACTCTGGTATTTCGGTAGTATTCCCATATTTTGGTAAGTCGTGTGATCATTCTAAACCTGATAGACAATACCCACATTTCCTGGTGAATGAATGTCATTAGGTGTGTCACCAGTAAAAATTCTGATCCTAATTTCCATTTTTGATGATTGTTAGTCTTTATGCAGAAGTTAGTAACAAAAAGCATATCCAAGTAATAAATGACTCCACAGTATATCAATGAAACTAAAAGGGTGAGCAACTTTGATGACACAAGTGGTTTACAAAACAGCCTTAAATAATTCAAAGAATTATGACTTAATAAACTAAATTAACATAAAACAAACCAGAAAGCAATGATTTTTTTTACCTGTGAGTCCTGCTTTATGTACTCATAATTTTTCTCTTGGACTTCCAAATTTTATGTAAGTGAGTCCCTGAACTCACAAAAAAAAAAAAACAACAGTAGAAATCTGCTCTAAAATACATTACAGACTCACGATTTTATTAAGACTCAACAAATTTCAGTTATGTGAGTCCTTGGGATTCAATAGAACCAAACTGTAAATAAATCGCTGCAGGAAGGTATTAATTTCAGATGTTAAATCTTAACCCTTCTCTTGCTGAACACATCATGCCCTGTCTTAACAAACAGTGTAGATCCAGATCAGTTGGCGTCTGAGGAAGCCAACTGATCTGGATCTGCACTGTTTGTCAGTAAATACGTGAATTTCTATCAGAAACCCAGACCAAGTACATGTAATCTGATTGGCTGGAATTTGGAAATTAAAAGTGGGCGTGGCATCTTAATTTATTCAGCATGACAAGGGTTAAATATAGTAATAAGAAAGCAAATAAATTCATATTTTCATCTTAATTTATTCAGCATGACAAGGGTTAAATATAGTAATAAGAAAGCAAATAAATTCATATTTTCATATTTTTCAAAGCATAAAAATACAGTGTCAAAAGCTAAGATAGGTGCCAACTTTAATGCACATTCTGTAGAAAATAAATCAAATCAAATCGAAGCCATATTGACCATGTGACATTGTGTAGCATAAGATAAAAAAATGCAGTCACAGACAAAATATTTCAAATAATATGGCTTTTTGTCGCACACTAGAGGTGAGCAGAAACATGCATTAAGAAAATCAGCTAAAACCTCATAGAACATGAAAAAATAACAACTACATGTATGAAGTTCTTTGAAGTAAAATTTTCAATATTCATGACCTAAGTGACAGAACTTTGTTTACACTTGAGAAAATGATGACATCACTGAACCCTTCTGTAAGAAGCTAGCATGTAGTAAATAGAAGTCATTGAAACAATCACCAAAACAGATTAGTGTATGATACTTGATCCAGGTTATTAACACAAATTCACATACTTAATAAAAAACAGTGCAGATTCAGATCAATTGGCTTCAGGCCAACTGATCCGGATCTACACTGTTTGCAAAGGCCGGCCATATCTGTGTTCAGCAGGACCAGAGTTAACATACATGTATGATTGCAGGTATACCCTGGTATATGTTTGTGAAACAGTAGTCATGGCAGAGCCAGAGTTGGTGGGGTACAAGCCGGGTTCCAGTAACGGCAACAATTCAGGTAAGCTTGATTCTGTTTTCATGGAGAAATAAGAAAACTTCTTACTTGATACTCCATCTTATCTAGAGCTATGTGCTTTTTCAATGAATGCAGTAAAATAATAATTGCACTGGAAATGATATGAGGATCACCTGCATGAGCCACAACATGTTTTTGGAAGGATTTTTCACGTAAAACTTCTGTTCTTCAAAATAGCAGAGACCGGGTGGGCGTCGTCCAAGGTTTACCTTTTGGTTAACATTTTTTCGAAGTGATATGTAACCTTTTTTCTTCAGTGGATTGCTTTCATATTAGGACTTTTGCTTCAGTGGAGGGACCTGTTTCATATACAGTCCATTAATGGCACCTAAGCAAACAGTGTAGACCAGATCTTCTAACATTTCTATTCAGCATTAAAAAATTTCTACACAACTGCAATGCATGGCCCTTTGTTTGTTTATTAACTTTTATATTTTTGGAGAAAATGACATGACATTTCTTCAGAATTGTCTGACTGGCAGATAATACACATGACATTTCTTTAGAATTGTCTGACTGGCAGACAATACTCATGACATTTCTTTAGAATTGTCTGACTGGCAGATAATACTCATGACATTTCTTTAGAATTGTCTGACTGGCAGATAATACATGTGACATTTCTTTAGAATTGTCTGACTGGCAGACAATACTCATGACATTTCTTTAGAATTGTCTGACTGGCAGATAATACATGTGACATTTCTTTAGAATTGTCTGACTGGCAGACAATACACATGACATTTCTTTAGAATTGTCTGACTGGCAGACAATACACATGACATTTCTTTAGAATTGTCTGACTGGCAGACAATACACATGACATTTCTTTAGAATTGTCTGACTGGCAGACAATACACATGACATTTCTTTAGAATTGTCTGACTGGCAGACAATACTCATGACATTTGTTTAGAATTGTCTGACTGGCAGATAATACATGTGACATTTCTTTAGAATTGTCTGACTGGCAGACAATACACATGACATTTCTTTAGAATTGTCTGACTGGCAGACAATACACATGACATTTCTTAAGAATTTTCTGGCTGGCAGACAATACACATGAAACGTATTATTATTTTCTCTGAAAAATTTATTTAAAAAATTCAGAATGTTGTCTGCTGCAATTTTGATTCGCACTGTATGGGTCGAAAAATTTTAAGTAGAAATACAAAACCTCAGGTCACATTACCTGTTTATAATGTATTATTACTCTGTCAGGCTAATAAAAATATCCTATGTCAACTCTTTATCTAGTGCAAGATTTATGATACAATAAAAATTGCATATATTATACCTTCCTTAACCATTCCCATGAAAAAGATGCACAGGTGAATATTTTACTTATTTCTAGATGAAAATGTGGCAAAGTGTTTCTTAACCCTTAAAGTGCCAATCACAACTGCAGCAGATGACAATTTTTTTTTTTTTTTTTTTTTTTTATTTTTCAGAGAAAACAAGTCTTGAAATTTCATGTGAATCGTCTACTTGGCAGATGATTCACATGAAATGTCAAAACTTGTTTTCTCTGAAAAAAAAAAAAATAGAATATCGTCTGCTACTAATTTTGCTTGGTGCTTTAAGGGTTAAGAGTACCCACTAAGTATATATTATAAGCGCAATAAGAAAAAATATCAGTCTTTTGACTGAAAAAGTCTTATCAAGATTGTAGATTCCTGGCATAAGTAGCACTAAGTATATATTTTAAGAGAAATAAGAAAAAATATCAGTCTTTTGGTTGAAAAAGTCTTGACTAGATTGTAGATTCCTGACCTGAATAAATAATGGTTGTCTGTATGGTACTTGTCTAATTGTCTTTGTCGAAACCTGAGACAGATATTTCTAGTCTTATAAAAATAAGACCTACGGCAATAACCCGAGATATTGGGACAGACAGGCCTGAGTACACAATATAGACCCAGATCAGATGCCACATTCTGTGGGGTCTGATCAGGGTCCTCACTGTTTACCAGTCTCATCCAGCTATATTTTAGACACATCAACAGGTAGTAAAGACTTTTTTCAAATTTTAGGACAAGTATGGTAAGGAGTTAAGGTGTCCCAATACTTAGGGTAAGATGGTAGTTTTGTCAACACTTTTACAGTTTTTAGTTTACCGTAAGTTTTCAGACACCTTAACCCTTGTCCTGCTGAACCTGGATATATCCAGCTTTTGCAAACAGTGTAGATCCAGTTCAGTTGGCTTCTGAAGAAGCCAACTGATCTGGATCTGCACTGTTTGCCATTAAGTATGTTAACTAGTATCAACGACCTGGATCAAGTAATCTGACTGGCTGAAATTTAGAAGTGGGCGTGGCATCTTAATTTATTCAGCAGGACAAGGGTTTACTCCTTATATCATGTATACTCAAATTACTTGTTCTAAAATTTTAATAATTCCATTTCACCTGATACTTTTTCTAAAAGCTGCTGGATGAGTGGTGGACAGTGTGTCCTACATTGTGTCATGAGGCCTGTTTGTCCGATTCTTTGGGTAATTACATGTACAGTGTAGGCCACATAATTATGCCCCGCCACCAAAAACGTGGCGGGGTATTATGTTATACCCTCTGAAATTTTGAGTGTCTGTCCGTCCGTCCGTCAACGCCCCCACCATTCTTCTGCCCGCAACTCCTCCTACAGTTTTAGGCCAATCCTTTTCAAACTTTACAGGCGCTTTTAGGATGGTCTGAAGATATGCATATTGTTTTTTTGAGAACCCGGAAATTATTTTTTATCACATTTTTTTGCATTTTTAACTTAGACTTTTTTCGAGCCCTAATACTACAGAAATGTATAGGGAGTATGTACCTTCTGCCCGCAACTCCTCCTACAGTTTTAGGCCAATCCTTTTCAAACTTTACAGGTGCTTTTAGGATGGTCTGAAGATATGCATATTGTTTTTTCAGAATACGGAAAGTATTTTTTATCACATTTTTTGCATTTTTAACTTAGACTTTTTTCGAGTCCTAATACTACAGAAATGTATAGGGAGTATGTACCTTCTGCCCGCAACTCCTCCTACAGTTTTAGGCCAATCCTTTTCAAACTTTACAGGCACTTTTAGGATGGTCTGAAGATATGCATATTGTTTTATCAGAATCTGGAAATTATTTTTTGTCACATTTTTTGCATTTTTAACTTAGACTTTTTTCGAGCCCTAATACTACAGAAATGTATAGGGAGTATGTACCTTGTACGCGCAACTCCTCCTACAGTTTTAAGCCAATCCTTTTCAAACTTTACAGGCGCTTTTAGGATGGTCTGAAGATATATTGTTTTTTCAGAATCCAGAAATTACTTTTTTATCACATTTTTTCTATTTTTAACTTAGACTTTTTTCGAGCCTTAATACTAAAGAAATGTATAGGGAGTATGTATCTTCTGCCCGCAACTCCTCCTACAGTTTTAGGCCAATCCTTTTCAAACTTTACAGGCGCTTTTAAGATGGGCTGAAGATATGCATATTGTTTATTCAGAATCCTGAAATTCTGTTTTATTACATTTTTTGCATTTTTAACTTAGACTTTTTTCAAGCCCTTAAACTACAGAAATGTATAGGGAGTATGTACCTTGTACGCGCAATTCCTCCTACATTTTCAGGCCCATCCTTTTGAAACTTTACACAGGCTTTTAGGTGGTCTGAAGATATGCATATTGCAGGCCTCCTAGCAAAACCTATAAAACCTGTAATAACCTATAATTTTGTGTCAAACCTATAAAACCTTTATTTTGTTCATAAAATCTATAAAAAGCCTGTATTTTCATGAAAATACCTATATTTTTCACTTTTTGAACCTTCTCGTGACTCAACCCTAACTTTTGTTCAAAATGCCCTACCATTTTTTATTTTTTTAGTCCCAAAAAAGTGATGAAAACTGTCAAGAAATTGTAAATTTTTTCCTCGCTCGCTTCGCTCGCTTGGACTTTGTAAAATTCAGATCAATTTTATCGTAGCAATTGTGGTGCAAAAATTCATCAAATGTTTTTTCTTCAGTTTTAAATCTTTATGTGAGTTTGGAGGAACCTTTTTTAACCTATATTTTTTATTGAAAAACCTGTAAATAACCTGTATTTTGAGTAAGAAGAACCTATATGAAAACCTGTATTTTCAAAGTGGGCCACTAGGAGGCCTGATATTGTTTTTTCCAGAATCCTGAAATTATTTTTTATCACTTTTTATTGCATTTTTAACTTAGACCTTTTGGTGTTTTATTTTTTTTTATTTTTTTTTTTTTGGGGGGTTATGAAATAACTGCTTATTGCTTCTCTTCTTGTTTAACTTAGATTGTTTTCAGCCCTTATACTACAGAAGTGCATAGGGAATATGTCGCTGTGGCGGGGCATGGTGCATGGCTTGCAGTTTTATTTTATCATCATATGGGCCGCAGCACACTAAAATATGTCTTAGAACATGCTTAAAATGCACAGATTCAGATTCATCCCATGCATGCATGCATTATCATCCTGGGCCCAGTTGTGCAAAACTAATGTCGTTAGTTAAGGTATGGTTAAAACTTTGATCATTAAATATATCATATACGCTAATATTTTTGCTAAAAAAATGTGAGTAGCTTTTGCATTTGCAAAAGCTACTCACATTTTTTCAGCAAAAATTACAGTGCATTAGATACTGTACTTACTAGAGCAGTCAACATTTTGACCACTAACAAGCTCGTTAAGCTAACGATGCTTTGAACAACTGGGCTCAGGTCTTTGCTCTCAAATCATACATACTGGAGGATCCAATGATTCTGGCAGCAGGCAGCAGAGACCCTGATCAGACTGCATATATACGTCAGCTGATCTGGGCTTTCGCAGTCCATTTATGTCTGAGGATACATATTCACATGGCGTGGCCCATTTAAAGATTCTTGTGCAGTGATTTCAAAAGAAGTTGTTGTTATACAGCGGCCAAGCTTTTTCATAGTTCCAGAGATGGTGTATCCACATAATATTTTTCTTGTTTCTCCAGGATAATGTGTTGAGGGTACACAATAGAAGCCATATGTTTAAAATGAAGCACTTCTAATGTGTACCCTCAGCATATATTTTCTTGTAGAAATAAGATACCAGATACCCTTACAGGCTCAACATGACCTAAACAGTGTTGACTGGGCAGTTAAACTCCAAACCAACAACAGATACCCTTACAGGCTCAACATGACCTAAACAGTGTTGACTGGGCAGTTAAACTCCAAACCAACAACATGATATCCCCTGCTTTCTGGAGCTGTGTACATGTATTCAGACACACAGACAAAAAAATATATATAACTAATAGCCCCTCTTATCTGGAGCTTTGTACATGTATTCAGACACACAGACAAAAAACTATATAACTAATAGCCCCTCTTATCTGGAGATGTGTATGCCTTCAGATACACATGCTTGAGCAAACAATGTAGACCCAGATCAATCTGCCCCTCTAGCTCCTACACGGTTTGCCACTCGTCTAGAAGTTTTTAGAAGCACTAACAGGTAGAAAAAGGGTCTCCTTCAAAGTTTTGAAATACAAAAATGTACATTACTTCAGATAAGAGAGGATATTCAGAAAATATTTTTCCTATTTCTCCACGAAAACATATGTTGTGGGTACTCATTAGAAGTGCCTCAGTGAGGCACTTCTAATGAGTACCCACAACATATGCTTTTGTGGAGAAATAAGATTATTATCTATACTTTTTGGTTGAGAAATCTGCTTTGTCTGGAGCTATGGAAAAAATATATGGTGAGGAGTTAAAGTGTCCAAATACAAATAATTAAATGTGGTAGACTTGAAGTGCTTGTATAGGAAGAGGCCAACTTGTATTGACCCAGTCTGGGTAAACATCAGATCTGAGTCAGTTTTATTGTCTCTAGAAAGGGTTTGCCAGACTAAGTCATCCAGTCTATATATAGATATTACAATAGTAGAACAGAAAGTGAATGATTCATATATATGTTTTTCTGTTGTTTTTTTTTTTTCAAGTAGGGAAAGCCTGTTTACCATATGTTTAGTTAAATATACTTTCACTGATACAAATGCACTCTCTTATCTCTTATTCAGGGAATATCTATCAGTCTGTCTGTGTGTCTGTCTATCTATCTGTCTATTGATTGATCGATCCACTCATCCATCTGTCTGTCTGCATCGATCTATCTATCTATCTATCTGTCTATCTATCTATCTATCTATCTATCTATCTATCTATCTATCTGTCTGTCTGTCTGTCTGTCTGTCTGTCTGTCTATCTAACTAGCTGTCTAGCTGTCTGTCTGTCTCTCATCGCACCCTTCCATAGATGTGCCTTTAACAGTTATTAATACACTGGGGATGAAGCTAGCTTATAAAATTAGGGACTCTTCATGTCTTCCTCTTGGAAAAATAGGAAGACATCATCCAAGTTCAGGGAGCTGTGACAATCTCAGCCTACTTTACTTTTGTGGTTGACACAACATTTATATACTTTTGATATTATTTGAGCCAGCCCAGAGCAAAACCTACAATAAGCAATAAGACCTGTGTGACCAGCAAAGACTCAGATTAGTCTATACATCCACCCAGGCAAGGATTCTTGTTCATCCCACTTTGGATGGCCGGGAGGCTGTATAAGCCACATGCTATCAGTGAAGACTGATCAGATTGCGCGGATGTTGGTCACACAAATCTTATTGTAGGTTTTGTCATGTGCTAGCTCATTTTTAATAAATAAGTGAAACCTATACTGTTTTATATCTGCTTTCTTCTTCTTTGTTTTAGTTAAAATTATATTTCACTGGCAACAATACTTGATGATTTTTTTCTAACCCACCAAGACAGATACTTTTGCAAACAGTTTAGCTCCAGATAAGAGGGCACATGATGGAGCCATCTCAACAGGTTCTATGCTGTCCCTCTACAACCTATGTTATTATGATGATGGAGACATATTTTTGTCAATAACATGTTTTTTTTTGTTGTTGTTTTTTTTTTAAATCTTGCTGAATTAACTAGGGTGAAAGTCAGTACACAAAATTTATTGACATTGAGGACTGTCTTTCGAAAAATGGGGCTTCTGAAACATTACTGATGTTAAGACACTTTGATCATCCTTGTTGATATTCAACAATACAAATTCGTTGAAGTATCTACTTTAACCCTTGTCCTGCGGAATAAATTAAGATGCCACGCCCACTTCTAATTTTCAGCCAGTCGGATTACCTGATCCAAATTATTGCTATAAATTCACATACTTCATGGCAAACAGTGCAGATCCAGATCAGTTGGCTTCTTCAGAAGCCAACTGATCTCGATCTACACTGTTTGCAAAGGTAGGGTATATCCGGGTTCAGCAGGACAAGGGTTAATTAACTAGAATGTATATGGAATTTGCATTTTGTGGTGAAAGACAGTACAAAAATTGAAGGTTTGGTAAACTTAGAGGTTTTTCACTGCATTATGCACTCTTCATGGTTTTGGCATAAATACAGTCTCAGCTATGTGCATGTCACCATATTGATGATGTAGGTTGTTGCCCTGTGTTTTCCATTTGGTTTTTAGCTCACCTGAGCCGAAAGCTCAAGGTGAACTGTTGTGATCACTCACCATCTGTCATTGTTTTCCGGATGTCCATCTGTCTGTCTGTCCACAATTTCTTTAAACAACATCCCCTTAATTGCTGGGCCAGTTTTAACTAAATTTCACAGGATTGATCCTTGGGTGATACTGACTGAAAATTGTTCGAAGATTTTGAACCCATGCAGGGTTCTGGTTGCCATGGCAACAAAAAAAAAAAACTTAAAAAAATCTTGTCAGAAACTACTGGACCGATTTCATTATAATTTGGCAGAAATGTTCCTTTGGTGATCCTCTACCAAGATTATTCAAGCCATTTTGATTTGTCGTACATCCATTTTGACAGTTATCTGCCCACAGTACATCCATAATTTACTTTCAGGACAGTAACTTGAGTAAATCTCAATGGATTTTCACCAAATTTGATATGTGCATTGATGTCATGGAGTTCTGCTTTGGGATTGCTCAGTGGCAAATTTCGTCAATTTTTGACAAGTTTTCTGCCCACGACATGATTTGGCGGGTTATTATCGTTTCACATTTTTTTTGAATTTTTTTTTCTGAAAAACTCATTATGCATGTATTTTTATATGTTGGAAGAATGACAGATTTATAAAAACAAAAAAAAAAAAAAAAACAACAACAAAAAAACTGTTGGCCTGTGTATAGTTTATATGCTTATAAATTTGTGATATGATCCCATTCCAATATTAACCCTTATCCTGGTGAATAAATTAAGATGCCACACCCTTTTCAAATTTTCAGCCAATCAGATTACTTGATCCAGATTGTTGATATATATATGTAAATTAACATACTGAATGGCAAACAGTGCAGATCCAGATCAGTTGGCTTCTTCAGAAGCCAGCTGATCTGGATCTACACCGTTTGCAAAGGCAGGCTATATCCAGGTTCAGCATGACAAGGGTTAAGAACATGTGAGGGTCATCTGGTTTATTGAGCTCTTGGATATTTATGGTTGAGGGTGATCTAAGTTTAATTGCACTATGTATTAACCTTAGATTTTCCACCCAGAGAGCACAAATACCCTTGTATAGTATTTCAGGTAATATTACAGAACAAAACCTATGAATCATCTGCTGTAATATCTGTGAATGACACAGACTACACACCTTCACATTTCATTGGAATAAAAAAGCAAAAAAAAAAAAAAAAAAAAAAAAAACACCCCACCCTGTGAAAAAAAAACAACAAAACAAACAAAACCCTGGTGAACAACCTATTATACTAGACCATTTCTAAGAGTTCTAAGAGATAAGGTTATAATGATTATTGTGACAAAGTGTTTAAAATACTGGCATCATAACTTGAAATGTAAATCTTTCCCCCCCCCCCTCCCCCCCCTCCCCCCCCACCCCCAGTGGCAACTTTTGCCTTCTGCTGATAACCTTTGCAAACAGACTGGACCCAGGTCAGGCCCGACAAAATGTCAAACCTGATCTGGACCCAAACTGTTTGACACTCTGATAGTATTCCTGAATTTTTTTTTTTTTTTTTTTTTTTTTTTTTTGAAAAAAAATTAATTTAACAAAAAAAGCCACAGACCACAAAAAAGCATGCAAAATTAGCCAGCATGCAAAGAGTTAAAGCTAATTACTGCACTGTGATCTTAAGTTTTTCAAATTACTGGAAAATAATTGTGGTAAAGTATCTTCCTGGGTGGCTCAGTTGGATGCATGTCTGACTGGTGATCAGGAGGTTGCGGATTCAACCCTACCGGTCGGCAACATTCTTTCTGAGATTGATCATGAAATATTTTCTGCGGTCATTCTCTCCTGTCCATTGATTCAAGAAGGACCATCATAATTGTCAGTTTCTTGCGAAACAATATGCACTTTACTGCTTAACCCCTTAGAAGGACTTAGCCTGCCCAGTATATGTGTGGTTAGGTAAACTAACCATGCTCGACATAGTCTCATTGGGTTGACTGGGCTGTAAAATCTCAACACAAAAAAACAATCTTCCTAATAAGGGCTCACTTAAAAAGAATATGAGCAGAGGACTTCCTGAGGGGGGTATTAAACCCTGATCCTGCTGAACCTGGATATGCCCTGCTTTTGCAAACAGTAGATCCAGATCAGTTGGCTTCTGAAGAAGCCAACTTATCTGGTATCTGCACTTTTTGTCATTCAGTATGTGAACTGATATCAACAATCTGGATCAAGTAATCTGATTGGCTAAAAATCTAAAGTGGGTGTGGCATCTTAATTTATTCAGCATGACAAGGGTTAATGATGCTCATGTGATATGTGTTCTTATTTTCTTTATAAAAAAATAATGTTGGTACTCAAATGAATTACCTCAACAAGTTTATAAAGGCATATGTTGTGGGTACTCATTTGAATTACCTTGACAAGTTTATAAAAGCATATGTTGGGGGTACTCTTTTGTGTTGCCTCGACTTGTGGGTACTCATCAAGGCAATTCAGATGAGTACCCACAAGATATGCTATTATGAAAAAGTAGATAATATAACACATACTGCAATCTGAAGCCTACGAAATTGCTCAACTGTGCTAATAGAGTATGTGCGGTAATTAGCTTGAATACGGTAATAGTAATATAACCAGATTCTGTGTCAGTCTACCGAATCTACCCAAAGCGCTTAGGGCTTTAAGGCTTAAGGGTAGTGACTGATATAAATAAAGTATCACATACTGTTACTCACAATTTGTACTTTTGTAGTGTATTTCCTTTTTTAAGAAATGATTCATTTATATAATTCACAAGTTCTTTTGTACTTAACCCTTAAACTGCCAATCACAATAATTGTTGTCTGCTTTGTCATCTGCTTGTGATTTTAAAGGTCATTTTTGCAAACAGTGTGGACCCAGATCAGACTGCTCCTCTAGGAGCAGTCTGATCAGAGTCCACACTGTTTGCCTGTATGCAAAAATAGGTTTGAAAGATTTGCAAGATTATTCAGCAGACGACATAAACAGACGACATTTTCAGATGCAGGTTTTCTTAGCATTTTAAGGGTTAAGGTTGGTATTGATCACAGTTGAGATATTTTATGCTTAGCATGCTGGGTGAAAATTTCAGCAGATGACATTTTGAAATATTTTTCTTATTTTTTCCAGAAAATAGGATTAAACATTAATGCAAACCATCTCCTTAAGAGATGATTTGCATAGAATGTCAAATCCAATTTTCTGGGAAAAATAAGAAAAATCTCATCAGTTTGCTGAATTTGCCATAGCTCTGTAATGAATTTACAACAATTCAGAGCGTGTAAATCTAGGCTCCAGGCAAGGTGATAAGCCTTGGGTCATTTTTGTAATTTTTGCACCAGAACATATATTGTGGGTATTCATTAGAATTGCCTCACTGATGCAGTTCCAATAAGTACCCACAAAATATGTTTTGAAGCAACAATGATAAAATAAAAAAAAGAGTCTTCCAAATGCTCCCCTTTTTCTGGAGATATAGGTAAATAAATAGAAACCTGACATATATATGGGTAGACATACTTTTGATAGATCAATAGTCTTTAGAAATCTATAGAAAGTAATATACAACTCTTCATATTGCATTTAGCTTTTATTTTATCACAACACACTGAATATAACACATGTAGTTCTGTGGATCAAACTGGGTTGACAAACTGGTAGCAAGATTATTTGTATTGGATTGAATCAGCTGGCTATTTGAATAATCAGGTAGCATTGGAGAATGGCACTAAATGGAGGTATATATAGCTTACCTTTTTACATGTTTATATACAGTTGTTAGTACATGTGACTATTTATGTAATTTGAATCCAGCCTCAGTGCTCAGTCAGATGCACATCTCACTGGTGAGCACGTGGGTTTGATCCCTATTGGGACGAGGAAAGAAATCTTTCGTGGAGATTTGTCATGAAATATTTTCTTAGGCCATTCTCTCCCTTCTGCTGATTCAAGAAGGGTAGTTGCCAGTTTCTGACAAAAGAATGTGCACATGCACTGGTTTAACTGCTTAGAGGACTCAGCGTGTCCAGGAAAGGTGTGGTGAAATCGACTGACTGGCTCTACATGACCTTAATAGTGTTGACTGGGCAGTTAAACTACAAACCAAGCAATGTAATTTGTGATGTAAAAGGCAGTGCTAGTCACATAAATGAATTGTGCAGACATGGATCACCCAGGTAGCTATGCAGTGGATCAGGGCCTGTTCATCGCACAGCCTCTCATTATTATCCTTCTGTCGTCACAATATGACTGAGATAATGTTGAAAAGGACGTAAAACATCAGATCATCATCTTTTCATATATATGATCTCCAGTATCATAATAACCAGAAGTATTGGTTCAGACAGGCCTAAAATGCGGCATCTGATCTGGGTCTACACTGTTTGCTACTCAGTACCATAAGCTATTTTTCAGACACATCCACAGGTTGCAAAATGTCATTATTTGTTCCTCATCTCTCTTCACTTATATTTTTGTTCAAAACTTGAACAGAACAGTCCCAATTTTTGGGGTAGATTATGATAATAGCCCTCATCGACATATATGTATATATAAAATGGCTATAAAAAGATTAATAACATACAATAGTAGGACAAACAAACCTTTACACTATAGCAATCATATGATTGCTTGTGAATGAATTACTTAACTGTTGTAACAGTAGTGGTCAAGGAAAAAACATGAAAAAGAAAAGAATTAATAGTGACCGTATATGGAAATGGTTTTGTTTGTCCTACTCTGTGATGTCAGTGCTGATTACTGCTATAACCTTATAGTTCTGGTAATTTAAAAACAAAGTTGTGTTGCTGTGAAAACACTGCATACAGTACCCCACAGGCACCTGGTTTCATAAATCAATATTCTCACATAGCCATATCCAGATAATATTTTTCTTATTTCTTCAGGAAAACATGATAAGGCGCTTCTATTGAGGGACTTCTAATGAGTACCCACAACATATTTTTTGATGGAAAAATAAGAAAATATCAATACTTCATGGTTGAAAAAAGTGGTTTATCTGGATCTTATATTATCCGATTACATGTGGTAAATACAGTAACCAAGATAAGGTGATACAAGTGGGGTCATAATTTGGGACAATTTGTATTTTTGCACAAATCGTACTAGTGTTTCCACTGATGATCAATTATAATCAATCATCAGTCACTTTTGCCTCATGTGACTGATGATCGGAAAGATTATTTATAGTTGACTAATTGGAAAATTCTATTGGTAGAAGCATATTATTCTCATGTTTTATTAGCTCACCTGAGCAAAAGCTCAGAGTGAGCTATTGTGATCACCCTCTGTCCGTCGTCCGTCGTCAACAATTAGTTTGTTAACACTCTAGAGGTCACAGTTTTCACCCAATCTTGATGAAACTTGCTCAGAATGTTTACATCTATGAAATCTAGGTCTTATTCGATATTGGGTCCCTTTTGGTAAAACTAGGTCACCAGGTCAAATCAAAGGAAAAACTTGTAAACACTCTAGAGGTCACATTTTTGAAGATAATTATCATCATGAGTTTTGCTCAAAATGTTCGCCTTGATGATTCCTAGGTCAAGTTTGAAATTGGGTCACTTGGGCTCAAAAACTAGGTCACCAGTCTAAATCAAACGAAAACCTTGTTAACACTAGCAGTCACATTTTTGAAGCAATCATCATGAATTTTGCTTAATATGTTTGTGTTGATTTCTAGGTCAAGTTTGAAACTGGGTCACTTGGGGTCAAAAACTAGGTCACCAGGCCAAATCAAAGGAAAACCTTGTTAACACTCTAGTGGTCATATTTTTTTAAGCAGTCATCATGAATCTTGCATAATATGTTTCTCTTGATGATTTCTAGGTCAAGTTTGAAACTGGGTCACTTGGGGTTAAAAACTAGGTCACCAGGCCAGATCAAAGGAAAACCTTGTTAACACTCTAGCGGTCACATTTTTTAAGCAGTCATCATGGATTTTGCTCAAAGGAAAACTTTGTTAAAACTCTAGCAGTCACAGTTTTGAAGCAATGATCATGAATCTTGCTTAATATGTTTGTTTTGATGATTTCTAGGTCAAGTTCGAAACTGGGTCACTTGGGGTCTAAAGCTAGGTAACTAGGCCAAATCAAATGAAAACCTTGTTAACACTCTAATGGCCACATTTTGAAGCAATCATCATGAATCTTACTTAATATGTTTGTGTTGATGATTTCTAGGTCAAGTTCACCAGGCCAAATCAAAAGAAAACCTTGTTTACCATCTAGCGGTCACATTTTTGAAATAATCATTATGAATATTACTTAAAATGTTTGTCTTGATGATTTCTAGGTCAAGTTTGAAACTGGGCCACTTTGAGACAAGAATTTGGTCACTGGGCCAAATCAAAGGAAAA
The DNA here is from genome assembly GCA_964016985.1 of Anodontia alba. Taxonomy (NCBI): domain Eukaryota; kingdom Metazoa; phylum Mollusca; class Bivalvia; order Lucinida; family Lucinidae; genus Anodontia; species Anodontia alba. Next base: position 58,301,935 of record OZ024833.1, on the reverse strand, counting down.
CCTTGTTTACACTAGCGGTCACATTTTAACTTCATAATACATTAACCTATAGATAATGTGCTATTCTATTCTGTTTTCACACCTTCCACAGAAAAAACGACCTTTCAGTCGTTAATTAAAGTCTTGAACCAGAAGGTCCCTTAGGCAGTTACCTGTGTGACGTAACTCTTCCCGCTCAATTGACCACGTGTCAGTTTCTTTTCTGTGGACAAAGAAATTCAACAAGGATTATTTACCTGTGATAGAAATTTGGATTATTTCTTTCCTCACGGATAAATTTATGTATCCTTGTGTTTCTTTTGTTTATTTATCACTCCTTTCACTTTCTGTGTTATTATTTAAAATTTTCAATTTTCGATTTCATGTATTTTTGACTGGTTTTTTTTCCACATGCGTTTTGGCGACTCTCGCTATTCGGCACAACGCTCGTGTGCGATCGGTTCGATAGTCGTGTTTATATATGCAGAATATTTTTGTTCTTTTCGTTCCAGGTTATTCAGTAATTACGATATGTTTTTCCTGGACTTTTGTTTGCAGAGATCTTCAGTTGGCTAAAGATTCTCATGGTGGAGAAGCTGATTGTAAAGAACTTGTCAACCCTTGATGGGTTATAAGACAATTCTTTACTGATGGGAGCCCCACCCCATATGGCTATACTGCCGGGGTAAGACCCATCAAGGTGGCATCTTTGGGTACTTAGTATCCTATAAAGTCTAAGTCCACCAGTCACCAGTCACCAGTCATCCAGTCACCAGTCACCAGTCAATCAGCTTCACCAGTCACCAGTCAATCAGGTGCCAGTCAACCAGGCACCAGTCACCAGTCATCCAGGTGCCAGTCAACCAGGCACCAGTCACCCAGTCACCAGTCACCAGTCACCCAGTCACCAGTCACCCAGTCACCAGTCACCGATCAACCAGGCACCAGTCAACTAGTCTCCAGTCAATAATTTAATTATTTTCTGGAAAGACTTAGTTTTCTGACATATTTCACCGGACAAAATAGTCACGTATACTAACTTCCGGTCATTATGTCTAATTATTAAAAAAAATTTTCACTGGGCAAAGTATCAGTAATATTTCTGATACTTATACCCGGTCATATTATTATATTATTTCTGATTTTCACCAGGCAAACTTTTACAGAAAGTGTCTGGTCAATTTTTGCCTAATAATTAATTATCTTCGGGAAAAAGTTTCGAATACTTGTGCCCGCTCAGTTTTCATATATAATCTCCCTTTTTCATCGGACTAGAGTTACGAATACTACTATCCGATCAATTTGTCAAATTACTTGTAACTTTACCGGGCAACAGTTACGAATATTAGTGTCCGGTCATTGTGTCGGGTAACTAGTGTCAAAATAATGATTACTAATTCCCGAACAATCTATTATCGTTCATAGAGCTCCATTCATGTTTAAGTCAATGGATATAGGTTATTAAGTGAAATACATAATAACTTTTTATACAAAAAAATTCTGTACAGTCTTTCCCAAATCAGACTAGAATTTTTAATATTCCATTGACTTATTATAGGTGTGTAATTCCATTAATATTTTAAATTAACTTATGTTTTATCTCTTTTATCCGCTAGAAAGAGTTAAACTTCCGACTATAACAAAATTCTTCCGGGCAGCAGTTCGTAGACTAGTGCCAGGTCATTCAAATGATGTTTTATCTCTTTAATTCGCTAGAAAGCGGTTAAATTCCGGCTCTAACGAAAATTTCATCGGGAGGCACTTCGTAGAGTAGTGCCAGGTCATTCTAACGAAATTCCACCGGGCAGTAGTTTCGTAGAGTTTGTGACGGATTACTAGTGTGCGAGTAGTAGTCACTAGTACTCGCTCAACATATATTCATTTATAACCACTATAGACATGTATAGTCTTGGATTATAGGTTATTGAATGACAGCGATGGGTTCCAATACCTAGTAGCCATTTATATTGTTGAATTCTGTCCAGTCACTTTTGAACTTGACTTAAATTCTATATATATATTTATTATTGAAAATGAATTAAGAATTATCGGTTACGATCAAATTCGCAATTCATTCACTAAGTGTAGAAGATACTTCCAGCTATAATTATATCTCTTTTATTCGCTACAAAGAGATTAACTTCTTACATATTCACCTTATTCGGCTCTAGGGCAAAGGTGAACTATAAAAGTATCGTTATTTATAAGAAGAAAAATATACACGAAATATAAAAAAAATTTCTTCTTTCCTCCCCTGTTTTTCTTCTACATGCTCCGATATGTAATCAGCATGTAATCTAAGGAGTAAATTGACAAGAAAGTAGCAATCGATCTTTTCTACTTTCTATTAATTTTTCATTCTTAAGGTATCGGAAATTTACACCAACCAGATAAATAAATTAACAGTTTATTTATTTATTCGCTACCTCTCTAGATTACTACGTTTTAAAATTCTAGTTGAGGTACATATTTTCCTTTTGCCTTTTCTACATGGAAAATAGTTGATCCGATAAGCTATTATTCTATTTTATACTATCTTTTGATTGATTATATTAGAGTCTAGGTCAGTCGTGCTCTGTCTAAACTCTGCTATAAAAAAATAAATAAGAAAAAAATCTTATATTTAGGCATAGATATAATTCGATATGTTCTTTACTTTGCCTGTTTTATTTTTTCTTCTGGATCATTTAAGACTACGATAGCAATATACCAGATATTTTTGCCTCAGTAAGAATCTATTACGCTGAAGATTCTTCATATTGGAATAATAATTTTATTATGATTATAATTCTAGACCCAATTAATCCTCGTATATTATAGGTCTACTTTATCTTATTGAGGAATAGTTTTGCTTCGACTAGCTCTATACCTCTAATATTTTATTTATAACTAGAGTCCATGTCAATCAAAATTTTCTTGCACTTTGGTATTGACAATGGATACATATTTAGTAAAGGCATTAATTATTCAGTACGTGACAGATTATTATTGCCTAAATTAGATTTTATATACAATACTTTCCTTTTGATATTTTGTTTTATTGACTTTGTAACTATTCAGAAACTGCCAAAGTCAATCATTTCCTTCCTCTAAACTTACCTAAGCTCTAGATTATGTTGATATATATTTTTGATATATGCTTAGAGGTTAATTAACGAGAGTTTACCTCATAATAGCAGATATTATTATAATTATATTAATCAATCTATAGTCTAGGCTTAGACAAAAGGGAAAACATCCTTAATTATTAGTATACGAGCCGGTAAAGAATTAAGACACTCTTAATTATCTCTTTACCCCTCCTTTATGTTTACATTCGTTAAAGAGATCATAGTAATTCTCGCTAAGAGTTCAAGTTCAGTTTGCGAATAATGCAAAGATTAATATCTTGATTTCCAGTCCGCATCAAAAATGGTCTATATATATAGATAAATATCTTTCCGAAACTGGATATTTATTTTTCCACACAATAAGTCATTTCAAGATGTCAATGATTTTGAAATGCACTGCTTCAATTTATAATATAAAATATGTTTATATTAACTTCACAACTTAGTAAGTGCTGCACCTACGTTCCTGGTCAGATCTTACTTTTGTGATACGTTTTTGAACATACTGAAAGTTTTCTCCGATTATACATTCGGTAAATAAACTTTCGAGTAGTATTTATGCTTTTAAACATTCAGATTATTTGATAATTGTTGGAGATAATATATTATTCCGATATTTATATATCTATCTTCATTATTTATCTTTCTCATCTTACTTTTAAATTAGATTGACCTTCTCGCTACGTTCCAGGTTTAAATCTAGCTAACATTGTGGAACAGTCACTTTTTTATTTCCTAAACAATATTTTAACATTTTTCTCAGTATTCAGAGCATAACGACTTCATGAATACTTGAAAATAATTCAATTCTACGCTTGTTAAACTAAGCCTAAAACAAGCCCTAGTTTTTTAGAATGGATATTATCCTTCGATTCAGTTCATGGAGATACATCCTTTTAGATCCCATTATCTCTATTTCAATCATTCAAAATTCTAATGACTAAGTACTCCTTTTCTACGTACGAATACAGAATATCGAGTCACTGTTGCTGCATATTGGTTAAAGATTAAACAAATTTTATCTTAAACCTATATGACGTTAAATTAATTATTATCTCTTTCATATACATTTTTTTACCCTTCCGTCAGGGATCGCGGTAATAATATTATTACTCTCTATGGTTTACACATAGATCTCGAGAGTATATATATGTATTTTCTTCCTGAACTCATTTGCGATTACGTAATTTGATATTTCAGGAATTACCAATTATGCAGACATAGATTTTATTCTATTAATATTCAATTCTAAAAAAATTTGATTGAATGTTTATCTATAAAATTTCCGGGCAGTAATTTTATAGAGAGTTATATGTTTAATAATTCCTTGCTTAAATAATAGTTACGCTTAACCTATGATTTATAGCGGGAATTTTGTTCAGTAGTATAATTTTTATTTAGTATTAATATATTTCTTACTATTCTTAAATATGCGTATAGAATAGTAATACTATCTCTTAACTTTTAAATTAAGTGTTTTTTGAGATTAATAATCAGTATTATTGTATAATCTTTCTTCAGAGATTATCACACTATTACTTTTTCTCTGAGTCCTTCTCTTTTTATGAACATTTTGATTCGTATCAAAGTGGATTTTTAACATTTCTTGATTTCCATGATTATTTACTCAGGAGTACTTTTCATGGCAATCTTCTGGTATAGAAAGATTCTATCCAGCTTATTTATTATTGTTTAATCTTATCAGTACGGTAAGATTTAGCCAAACTATGACCGTCATACAGTTTGCTGCGATCAACCTTATTCTTATCTCTCTTATTCTCTGTCAAACTCTTTAGTTATGATGTTGACAGTTTATTCTTTATTTTTTTTTTTTGTCAGGACATCAAACGCTTTTATATGTCTATGACAAAACTAATTATCAATGGTTTAGGTTGTTTTTTCTTCCCAGCAGTTATATGCAAACTCTGTATTATTTTATTGCTTGACTAAAAATTCGTTATACAATTAGTCTAGCAATAGTTTTAACCATTATGTTTGTCTATACTTTTTTTTGGATAACTTAGTTATTGTTAAGTTAACTCCATCTACTTTTATTATCTCCCCTTCTTTAATTTGATCAGGGAAATAATTACACATTATGGTTATTTTAAGTCTTTGTCTGTTCATCGGAAACTGTCCTGTCGCTCCAATTAACAGAATTTAATTAGTTTATAATTCTAATAGCTTAGACTATTACAATTACATAGCTTCACATATCTAGAATTTTATCCAAAATATCTACATATGTCAGTTATCTATAGGAAACTCCACCGAGTAGACTTTTCCTTAATTATTCAAGATCCTACATAGACTACTTACAGTGTATGGTCTTGGCTTTTTGTTTTACAAATTTTGTTTTCAAAATTTTTCTATATTCCTAGCTTACTTTGCGATGGAATATTTATGTTATGTCTCAATGACTCCCTTTTCTTTTTGAAGCCAATTGTTGTTTCCCAAAAAGAAAAAAAGAGGGGGGGGGTGGGGGGGGGGGGGGCAATGTTAGGTCTCTGAGACTTAAGAACTGGCTTCCTCTAGAGTCTACTAATATATATAAGGTTGTTAGATCATAACACCTTAAAGATATGCTATTTTGTAAATCTAGATCATTCTTTCTATTAAATATAGAATTAGAATGTATCTGATTCCTTTGAGTTTCCTGAGTCTTAACCAGAAGTGGTGAGATATTATTGGTGTTAGAATTAGGAGAGCACCTCCCTCCTATTCTGCAAATTCTAGCACATTATCTATAGGTTAATGTATTATGAAGTTAAAATGAAGTTTTTTAAAAGTAAAACATATTTTAACGAGTAATACTTAACCTATAGATAATCAATTATCTCCCTCCGCCCACCCTCGCTTATCTCTCCTAATTGTGTCTATTGTTTTACACATAAAAGAAACTGACACGTGGTCAATTGAGCGGGAAGAGTTACGTCACACAGGTAACTGCCTAAGGGACCTTCTGGTTCAAGACTTTAATTAACGACTGAAAGGTCGTTTTTTCTGTGGAAGGTGTGAAAACAGAATAGAATAGCACATTATCTATAGGTTAAGTATTACTCGTTAAAATATGTTTTACTTTTAAAAAACTTCATTTTTGAAGCAATAATCATAAATCTTGCTCAAAATGTTTGTCTTGATGATTTCTAGGTCAAGATTTAAACTGGTTCACTAGGGGTCAAAAACTAGATCACTGGGCCAAATCACAGAAGACCTTGCTAGCACTCTAGAGGTCACATTTTTGAAGCAATCGTCATGAATCTTGCTCAAAATATTTGTGTCGATGATTTCTAGATCAAGTTCAAAAATGGGTCACTTGGGGTCAAAAACTAGGTCACGGCCAAATCAACGGAAACCTTATTAATACTCTAGCTGTCACATTTTTGAAGCAATCATCACGAATCTTGCTCAAAATATTTGTGTCGATGATTTCTAGATCAAGTTCAAAACTGGGTCACTTGGGGTCAAAAACTAGGTCATGGCCAAATCAAAGGAAAACCTTATTAACACTAGCTGTCACATTTTTGAAGCAATCATCATGAATCTTGCTCAAAATATTTGTATTGATGATTTCTAAGTCAAGTTCAAACCTGGAACACTTGGGGTCAAAAGCTAGGTCACTGGGCCAAATAAATGGAAAACCTTGTTTACACTCTAGTTTTTATATTGCTATAGGCAAGTTACAAAGAAATGAAATTCAAAGCTGTCTAGATTTGTGGTCAATAAAAGTGAAAAAAAAAAAAAAAGATAAAATAGCCTAAAATAAGTCAACCGAAATGTACTGATATTTTTCTTATTTCGCCATGAAAACATATGTAGTGGGCTCTCATTAGAAGCGCCTCATAGAGGCCATGGCCGCCATCTTGAAAATCTATTTTTCGCTTCTTCTCCTGAACCGAAAGGCCAATTGACTCCAAACTTGCTAGGAACCATCAGGGTGACTTGTAGCTCAAAAATAGCTAAAATCGTGCCGATCTGAAATCCAAGATGGCCGCCATGGCCGCCATCTTGAAAATCTATTTTTCGCTTCTTCTCCTGAACCGAAAGGCCAGTTGACTCCAAACTTGCTATGAAGCATCAGGGTGACTTGTAGATCAAAAATAGCTAAAATCGTGCCGATCGGAAATCCAAGATGGCCGCCATCTTGAAAATCTATTTTTCGCTTCTTCTCCTGAACCGAAAGGCCAATTGACTCCAAACTTGCTAGGAAGCATCAGGGTGACTTGTAGACCAAAAGTAGCTAAAATCGTGCCGATCAGAAATCCAAGATGGCCGCCATGGCGGCCATGTTGAAAATCTATTTTTCGCTTCTACTCCTAAACCCAAAAGCCAATTTACTCCAAACTTGGTAGGAGGCATTGGGGTGACTTGTAGATCAAAAATAGCTAAACTCGTGCCTATCGGAAATCCAAGATGGCAGCCATGGTGTCCATCTTGAAAATCTATTTTTCACTTCTTCTCCTGAACCGAAAGGCCAGTTGACTCCAAACTTGGTAGGAAGCATCGGGGTGACTGTAGATCAAAAATAGCTAAAGTCATGCCGATCGTAAAACCAGGATGGGCACCATGGCAGCCATCTTGAAAATCTATTTTTCGCTTCTTCTCCTGAACCGAAAGGCCAGTTGACTCGAAACTTGGTAGGAAGCATTTGGTGACTTGTAGATCAAAAAAAGCTAAAATCATGCCGATTGTAAATCCAAGCTGGCCGCCATGGTGGCTATCTTGAAAATCTATTTTTCGCTTCTTCTGAACCCAAAAGTCACTTGATTGAAACTTAGTAGGAAGCATTAGGGTGACTTGTAGATCAAATATAGCTAAAATCGTTCTGATCAGAAATCCCAGATTGCCACCATGGCCGCTATCTTGAAAATCTATATTTAGCTTCTTCTCCTGCACCGAAAGGCCAATTGACTCCAAACTTCGTAGGAGACATTGGGGTGACTTGTAGATCAAAAATAGCTAAAATCGTGCCAATCGGATATCCAAGATGGCAGCCATGGCAGCCATCTTGAAAATCTATTTTTCGCCTCTTCTCCTGAACTGAAAGGCCAGTTGACTCGAAACTTGGTAGGAAGCATTGGGGTGACTTGTAGATCAAAAATAGCTAAAATCGTGCCGATCGTAAATCCAAGCTGGCTGCCATTTAGAGTTTGTTCAAATGATCACGCTCAATTGACTGGCATGCCATATATCTTCTTCAAAATAAAGAACTGCTTAAATGATGATCTTTTCATTAGTTGCGATGACAGGATTGGAAAAATGTTGCATAACATCTGCATATCTGCAGTGGCTTTATCACTCAGGTGAGCGACCCGTGGCCCGTGGGCCTCTTGTTTTTTTTTATAAATAGATGAATGGTTACAGAGACAATCTGCATCAAACTATAATACCCCGCCACTATTGTGTGTTGGTTATAATATATAGTGACGGAATATGAAAATCATTATAAGCTAAAGAAGGGAAAATCTTTATTACACCTTATTATTAAATCTAGATAATCAAGAACCATGTCGAGAATGTATGCATGAGCTGAAATCTTTTAACTTAAATGTTTGCCAAATCATAAACTAAACAACTTGTAAATTTATTTTCTTATAAAGTCGAGGCTGATTTCCTATTATTAGGTTTGAATTGTGTGTTCTTGAACCCTACTGTCATGCTGAATAAATTAAGATGCCATGCCCACTTCTAATTTTCAGCAAATCAGATGCCTTGGTTGAGATTGTTGACATAAATTCATAAACTAAATGGCAAACAGTGCAGATACAGATCAGTTGGCTTGAAGCCAACTGACCTGGATCTACACTGTTTGCAAAGGCAGGACAAAGGTTAATTAATATTCTGATAGGTGTAAAAATTTATAGTGGGCTAACATTTTGTAAAACAATTTGATAAAAACAATACATGTAAGCTGATTACAAGTTTAGCTAAAATTGTTAGATGGATTTCCCTCTCATGCTTGAAAAGTTTCCTTTTTGACAAAAAAAAAAAAAAAAAAAAACTTCCAAAAACTTGCTTTTGTCATGTTTGTTAGCCAGAAATGATCCCAGAAAACAGGATCTGTCATTTCATGTAAGTTGTCTCCATTAGAGTCAAATCCTGTTTTCTGGGAAAAAATAAGAAAACAAAATTCAAACTGCTAAAAATTTTACCCAGAGTGCCAAGCATTATAAGGATTATTTACAATAGCAAATTCATTTTAACTGCAACATCTTTGAGAACAAATGCTATCATTGTAACAAGTATAAGCTTTCACAAAAAGCTAGGTCTACACTTTGCATATAATAAATGTTGAAGCTGATTTTAATAGTCTTGGGTTCTTTACATGCAAATCCAGGCAATATCTACTATATTCCAAAATGCATTTAGGGGGAATCGGAGAGGTCTAAATCAGATCTAGTCTAAATGAGAATGACCCTAGCTCACATTAAGAAATAATAACAGCTAATTTCTTATCGCTTTTTAATCTTACCTCATCAAAACTAATATAAGTAGTTATAAGAACATCATTTTTTTTTCTCGCTGTCCCATGAATGCTATAAATTGCGTTTAGCAGTCAGTACCCATGCTTTAAAGGCCTCGGTGGCTCAGTTGGATGCGCCTTCCGACTGGAGACCAGGAGGTTGTGGGTTCAACCCCCGCCGAGGTCGGCAACATTCTTTCGTGGAGATTGATCATGAAATATTTTCTACGGTCATTCTCTCCCTTCCGCTGATTCAAGAAGGGCAGTTGTCAGTTTCTGGCGAAAGAATGTGCACAATACTGGTTAACCGCTTAGAGGACTAAGCTTGCCCAGTAAACGTGTGATTAGGTAAACTGACCGCGCTTGACATGACCCCATTGGGTTGACTGGGCCGTAAAACCTCAACACAAACAAATACCCATGCTTTAAAAGTGAAATTGTCAAGATTAATGTATATTCCATAAACTTGGATAAAGTGCTGCAATGGTAACCTTTTAGAATATCTACATAAGTGCAGTGTGCCCTAAAAAGTGTGCATAAATGGGGAACACCATCTGTATATGTAGGTGTTCCAATACATGAAATATTATTCTGTTCTGTTCAGTGCTATATCTAGTCCCAGGTTTCACTTGCAAACAACACCAATAAGGTCAATGGTGCATTGTGGGTCAACAATTGAATTACTTCTGTGTCTGAACCAAACTGTATACATGTATAGTCCATGACCATGGGTGTAGACAACAAAGGTCCACTGCATTTCCTTTGAAGGTTTATCCAATCCCCTTAAGTCACCCTTTATATATTTATATAATTTAGTCCATTTACATCAAGTGGACTCCTCTGCCACAACTCTTTGAACCTATCTATCTCCAAAAGCAAGGTGTCTGGTTAGATTTTATCATAGCCCACCACAGGATATTGGCGGGGTATTATGATTTCACATTGTTCGTCCGTCTGTCTGTTATTCTGTCCGTCTGTATTTTCATTTCCGGATGATAACTTGGGTGAATGTCAATGGATTTTCACCAAACATAATTGTTATGTGCATTGATATTGTGGATTGTTAATGGGCAAATTTCGCCAATTTTTGACAGAGTTATCTGCCCATGACACATCTGATTTTGTGGAGATCTGGTTTGGGATTGCTGTTGAGAGTACATTGCTCCCCATGACACAATAATGGAGAGGTATTATCGTTTCATCTTTTTATTATTACAATGTTTTACAGAAATTCCTTTAATTAATGCAAACAGTGCTGACCTTGATCAGATACCACATTTTGCAGCATCTTATTTTGGTCAGCATTATATGCCACTTACCCTTGTGGGGGTCTTCAGACTGAAATGGGTTAGGTCAGGTCTTCAGACTGAAATGGGTTAGGTCACACTTTTTGATATACATTTATGTAATGTAATGAATGTAAAAGTAGACTGAACTTTTACCCACAAAACTTGGTTTTGGTGGTAGGAATTTAATACCTGTGGTGATTTAAGAATTTTAATTGCTTGGCTGAATGGGACAAAACAGCAGTCATGGTGGGCTTAAAAATCTATGTGAGATGGTATTAAAGAATTTGTTTACAGTCTTGCTGTCTGAAATGATAGGTTTTCCACAGTTTAGAAAGTGGAGATATCACAAATGAATGTCATCCTATAGAGATCAGTGGCAGATTCAGAGATAGTTGACAAAATAATTTGAGTATGTAAGATACCATATTTACCCTAAGTATTTGGACACACATGCCAGAGCAAACAGGGTAGACCCAGGTCAGACATCACACGTCTACACTGTTTGCCACTCATCCAACTAGTTTTAGACACAAGATGAGGTAGTTAAATGGACATTCAACTTTTACGACACATATAGAAAGTAGTTGAGATGTCCAAATACTTAGGGTAAATATAGTAAAGAGAATTCAGTATATTGTAATATTTGTTTGCGTTGAGGTTTTACAGCACAGTCAACCCAATGGGTTCATGGCTACCATCTTGAAATCTATTTTTGGCTACTTCTCCTGAAACAAAAGACAAATTGTTTTGAAGCATGTTGGGAAGCATCGGGGTGATGAGTAGATCAAAATAGCTAAAATCATTCTGATCGGAAATCCAAGATGGCATCTTGAAACTCTATTTTTCGCTTCTTCTCCTGAACAGAAAGGTTTATTGACTCCAAACTTGGTACGAAGAATCAGAGTGACTAAGATAATAAAGAGTGAAAATCGTTCCTATCAGAAATCCAAGATGGCTGCCATGGCCACTGTCTTGATAATCTTATATTGCACTTCTTCTCCTGAACCGAAAGGTCCTCTTGCAATAACCCTAAGTATGGTAAATGTCCTGAAATCTCGAACACTTTTTTTTTTTTTGCCAAAGTTTTGCTTTTTATGCAGTTTTATCTTAAAATACTTAGTGAAATGACAAACAGTGTAGACCCAGATCAGACTGCTCCTGAAGAAGCAGTCTGATCTGGGTCTGCTCTGTTTGTATGTGCCATTTTGTCTGAAACTTTGGTGTATGAAACTTTAGAACATTTACCAATCTGCTACAGACAGGCCTCAGCATCACAGCAGAAACACAGTTCAGATGCAGCTGAAATGTGGCATTTAATCAGGGTCTACATGGTTTGCTGTTTATGCAGCAGTTTTTCAGCACAGTAATTTACAAATAGGGCTCTCTTTTATCCCGGGTATTAGGATGGTGGGAAGGGCCTGCTGTACTGGAGCAGGTGGGGGAATGGGGTATGCTTATAGTAGATTTTTTTTTTCAGCAATTTCATTCACTTTTTTCCTCACCCTCTATTTCTCTCCTATCTCTCCTCTACTAGCTCTTCCAACCTTTCTTTCTTTCTCTGGGAGGAGACCAATATTGACTAGAAAGGGTTGACGTGCAGTTTAACAAGAAATATAAACACTTTGTGATAGGAATTTACCCGAAGTATTCAGACACTTCAACTCCATACCATACTTTTCCTAAAATTTGAAATATTTCAATTTGCTGTATTTGTTGATGGTTCTGTAAATTTCTGAATGAGTGGCAAACCATGTAAACCCTTATCAGATACCACGTACTGTGATCTGGGTGTGCTCTGTTTGCTCAGGCCTGACTTTCCAAATACTTAGGGTAAATACTCTTAACAGCTATATTTTATGTGACCCTTTCAAAACCAAGGCTATTCATATAGAGGTGAAAAACCGCTCCGTTTGGTTTAACTGCACTTTTATGTATTCAAAATGCAGTTACAAATTGCTGTAAATAATCCTATCTGCAGTCTGAATCGTATTTTTTGCGCGCATGCATTTTACAATATTTATCCTAAATTTTGGGACACTTTAACTTCCAACCATACTTGTCCTAAAGTTTGAAAGAGTCCTTTCTACTCAGGGGTCATCCTAGAGCTTTCAGAGAGGGAGAAGTTTTGTGACAATTTCAGGGAGAAGTTTTGGTCCAAATTTTGGATTTCCCTATATATTCTATACATTTTCACTTCTCCCTCAGCTCAAGATAGGGAGAAGTCAGTCAGCTTAGGGAAACGTTTTCTCCCAAATTGCCTTTTAGGATGACTCCTGCTACTACCTGTTGATGTGTCTAATATTGCTGGATGAGTACGGTAAATGTTCTAAATTTTCATACATCAAAGTGTCTCATAAAATGGCATATGCAAACAGTACCGGCCCAGATCAGACTTCTGGTTTATTTGGAGCTTTGACACTGGATCAAACCATAAACCGTTATCATTGGGGTAAAGTGTTTGAAATTTTAGTACATTTACTGTATACGGTAAATGTCCTAAAATTTCGAACACCAAAGTGTCTTACAAAATGACATAATTAGGCAAACAGTGCAGACCCAGATCAGACTGCTCCTGAAGGAGCAGTCTGATCAGGGTCTACACTGTTTGTCATTCCACTAAGTACTTTAAGAAACAGCTGCATAAAAAACAAAAATTTAGGCATTTTGAGTTTGAAATTTTAGTACATTTACCCTATATATAGCAATAACAAATGGGATTGCAGAAGCCATCATGTGATTAACTAATGACACCAGATGAAACCTGATACTGAACCTAAAAAAAATGCTTGGATTTTATGAACCAATAAGTTTGGTGCATTTGCACTGGGCTTATTATATATATTTATCCTAAATATTTAGGCACCTTAACTCCTTGCCATTAGGATTATTACGGCAATAAATACAAAATGGCATGCTAAAATTTTGTTTTGGCTGAAAGATTTTCTTACTTTGATATACTTGGTATTTCTACATTTTATATGAACGAAAGTTAGTCTATTTTTCATTTATATTTTGATTATAGTCTTTAATCATTCATTGTCCTGCTGAATAAATTAAGATGCCACGCCCACTTCTAATTTATAGCCAGTCAGATTACTTGATCCGGATTGCTGCTATAAATTCACATACTTAATGGCAAACAGTGCAGATCCAGATCAGTAGGCTTCTTCACAAGCCAACTGATCTGGATGTATATTGTTTGCAAAGGCAGGGTATATCCAGGTTCAGCAGGACAAGGGTTAAATTGTTAAGGCAAACTTTCTGTTGTATCATTGGTTGGCAGAAATGTCTGGGTGGCCCAGTGGTTAGCACTCCCCACTTTGGATCACAATTTCACAATGTCCTGGGGTGGGGAGGAGGGGGAATATAGAAAAAAAAACACTAGTTTATTTTTATTGGCTGTGGATGAGGCAATTCTAATGTGTACCAAAAGATCAGTTTTATGGAGAGATAACAAATTTTTAATATTTCATGGTTGAAATTCTGCCTACAGCTGTGACTAATTTGAATAAATAAGTCTCAACTTTTATCGGGTGATGCATTGGTTTCACTCTAATTGTTCTGAGTGTTCACTGTGTACTTTAAAGTTTTGATTTGGCTTTCATTAACTGTTTGAGTGCTATTTCATTTGAGTCAGTGCACAACAAAACCTACAATAAGACCTGTGTGATGAGCAAAGACTCAGATTAGCTTGTATATCTGCCAAGTTAGGCAAGGGTTCTCGTTTATCCCTCTTTGGATAGCCCAGAGCTGTAGAAGGTACATGCGATCAGCAAAGACTTTGATCAGCCTGCCAGGATGCACAGGCTGATCAGAGTCTTTGCTGGTCACACAAGTCGTATTGTAGGTTTGGCCATGGACTGGCTCATTTGTGAACTTCAGTAAGTTTATTTATATATATGACTGATTGCTGATTACTTCTTATTGGGGGAAAACATTAAAAGTGTACAAATATATTTGTCCGAATAAGGAATAACCATATTGACACTAAATATGACACCTTACCATACTTGTCCTAATGTGATAGACAGTGCAGACCCTGATCAGATGCTGCATTGTGCATTGTGTGATCTGGATCTACACTGTTTACTCTGGCCTGTCTGTCCAAATACTTAGGGTAATTACAACAATATTATGTGCATAAACCAAAAAAAAAAAAAAAAAGAAAGAAAAACAAAGTTTATGATTCTTGCATAAAAAAATATATTAAAAGAAGCATTACAGCATTTAAGTCACTAGAACTTGTTACAGAGGACTATTTAGTGATAACTCTATTATAATATTTTTTCAGAGGACTTGTTATGGAGGAGTATTTAATGATAAATCTGGGATAATCTTTCTTACGAGTATTTCTCCATAAAAACATAGTTGTGGGTACTCATTAGAAGTACCTTGCTGAGGCACTTCTGATGAGTACCCACAACATGAAAAATTATCCCAGAATTCTCATCAAATTCTCCTCCTTAACAAGTCCTTTGTTTTTTAGCTCACCTGAAGCGAAGGCTCAGGATGAGCTATTGTGGTCACTTCCTGTCCATCGTCCGTCCGTCTGTCCGTCCACACCTTCGAACAAATTCTCCTCTGAAACCCCTGGGCCAATTTTCTTCAAACTTCATGTGGAGCCTTCTGTTAAAGGGGGATTGAAAATTTGTACAAATGGCCATGGTCCTTTAATCAAGATGGCCGCTATGCCCATAAATGGTAAAATCTTCTCCAGAACCAAGAAAGCTTTATGGCTGAATCTTGGTATATAGCCTCATGGACTCAAAGTCTACCAAGTTTTTACAAATGATGACCCTAGGTTAACCTTTGACCTTTTTATGGCAAGGTCAGATTTGCTTACCATGCATTTATATGGGGAAAATGTTGAAAAGTCATTTTTTCAAAACGTATTAAAGACTAATAGCTGAAACTTACAATGAGTGATTAAAGTAGTAAAACATTTTAGTTATAATGAAAGTTTGTCCCCTGGAGGTTTTCTGCCCTTGCCCCTTGTACAATTTTTAAATGTCTTCTTCTGTGAAACCACTTGAGCAATTTTTCACCAGATTTCACATGGGGCCTTCTGTCAGAAGGGTATTGCCAATTTCTTGAAATGGTTCCATACCATTGAACAAGGTGGCTGCCCATATATTGTAAAAACACTTAAAAATTTTCTGCTCCAGAACCAAGAAAGCTGTAAGGCTGAATCTTGGTATATAACGTTGAGGACTCAAGATCTTCTAAGTTTGTTCAAATGATGACCATAAGTTGACCTTTGACCTTTTTATGGCAAGGTCAAATTTATGTCCCCATGCATTTGTATGGGGAAATGTTGAAAAATCATTTTTTCAAAATGTACTAAAGACTAATAGCTGAAACTCACAATGAGTGATTAAAGTGGTAAAACATTTTAGTTATAATTAAAGTTTGTCCCCTGGGGGTTATCTGCCCATGGCCCTGGGCTATATACATGTATAAAATTGTATAATTTTTAAATGTCCTCTTCTGTGAAACCGCTTGAGCAATTTTCACCGGATTTCACATGGGGGCCTTCTGTCAGAAGGGTATTGCCATTTATTTGAAATGATTCCGCACCTTTGAACAAAATGGCTGCCATGTCCATATATGGGAAAAACACTTAAAAATCTTCTCCAGAACCAAGAAAGTTTTTGGGCTGAATCTGGTATATAACATTAAGGACTCGGACTCAAGGTCTACCAAGTTTGTTCAAATGATGAGCGTAAGGTGACCTTTGACCTTTTTATGGCGAGGTTCAATTTGCTCCCCATGCATTTGTATGGGGAAAATGTTGAAAAGTCATTTTTTAAAAATGTATTAAAGACTAATAGCTGAAACTTACAATGAGTGATTAAAGTAGTAAAACATTTTAGTTATACATGTAATTAAATATTGTCCCCTGGGGGTTATCTGCCTTTGCCCCCTGGGCTATATACATGTATAAAATTGTAAAATTTTTAAATGTCTTCTTTGAAAGCGCTTGATCAATTTTCACCAGATTCCACATGGGGTCTTCTGTCAGAAGGGTATTGCCAATTTCTTGAAATGGTTCTGCACCATTGAACAAGATGACCGCCATGCCCGTATATGGTAAAAACACTTAAAAAATCTTTTTCTCCAGAACCAAGAAAGCTTTTGGGCTTTGGTATATAACATCGAAGACTCAAGGTCTATCAAATTTGTACAAATGATATCATAGGTTGACCTTTGACCTTTTTACAGCAAGGTCAAATTTGCAACTCTTTTGGTTTGTATTGGGGAAAAGTTGAAAAATCATATGTATTTTAGACTAATGGCTGAACCTTACAGTGTATGATTAAAGTAGTAAAACTTTTTAGTAAGGATCAAAATTTTGCAACCCCATGTATTTATATGGGGAAAATATTTAAAAGTCATTTTCTCAAAATGTTTGAAAGGCTAATGACAGAAACTTACAAAGAGTGATTAAAGTTGTAAAACATTTTAGTTACAATCAAAATTTTGTCCCCTGAGGGTTATCTGCCCTTGCCTCTTGGCTATATACATGTATAATATTGTGTAATTCTTAACTGTCTTTTTTTGTAACTGCTTCAGCAATTTTTGACAGATTTCACACGGGGCTTTCTGTTGAAAGGGCATTGTCAAACAAGATGGCCGCAATGTCCATATTTGGTATAAACTCTTAAAAATCTTCTTCTCCAGAACCAAGAAAGCTTATGGGCTGAATCTTGGTATATAGCATCACTGTCTCAAGCTCTACCAAGTCTGTATAAATGATGATCATAGGTTGACCTTTGACCTTTTTACATCAAGGTCAAATTTGCATCTCTATAGATTTGTATTAGGGAAAAGTTGAAAAATCATATGTATTTAAGACTAATGGCTGAAACTTACAATGTATGTAAAACTTTTTAGTAAGGATCAAAATTTTGCACTCCCTGGAATTATCTGCCCTTGCCCCTAGGCTGTACAGGTATAAAATCATGAAATCTTTAAACGTCTTCTTCTCTGAAACTGTTTGACCAATTTTCACCGGATTTCAAATGGGGCCTTCTGTCAAAGGGATATTGACAATTTGTTCAAATGGTTCTGCACCATTTAACAGAATGGCTGCTATGCCCATATATGGTGAAAAGACTTAAAAATCTTCTTCTCCAGTACTAAGAGAGCTTTGAGGCTGAATCTTGGTACAGTAACAGCAATCAGGGTCTACCAAGTTTGTTAAAATGATGAGACTAGGGTGACCTTTGATCTTTTTATGTTATGGTCAAATTTGTGTCCAAGTTGCTGTGGCAATACTGGAAGAGTGTTGCATGGCATTTGTGAATATGCAATAGCTGTTTTTAACAGGTGAACGAATTGTGGCCCATGGGCCTATTGTTGTATATACCCATAAAAAACATATTGTGGGTACTCATTAGAAGAGCCTCACTGAGGCACTTCTAATGAGTACCCACAACATATGTTTTTATGGAGAACTGGGGAAGATTATCCCAGAATTAATACCAAATACTCTTCCTTAACAAGTCCTCTGTAAATTATCTTTCTGTTGTAAACTGTGAAGATAAATTTTTCTGTTGTAAACAAGAAGTAGAGTGTTCTCACCAGAAGAATTTAAGAGTGTTGATTTAGTAAGGATAACACATCACTGTTTCTGTACTCAATGAATAGATCTTACCACTTAGCAGTTCAGCAGGCTACATTTTGAAATATTTACAGAGAAGGCCATTATGTTTTCAGTTTTTATGCCCCGCCACAAAAAGTTGCGAGGGTATTATGTTATACCGTCCGAAATTTTGAGTGTCCATCCGTCAGCACTTCCATCATTTGTGTCTGCTCCATAACTCTGATACCATCAAAGATATTTTCACCAAACTTCACACAGATCTAAAGCACTTTAAGACAATGTGCAGAATACATGAACCGTGTAACTCTGGTCTGCCTGGAGTTATTGCTCTTTGAACATAGCCATTTCTACCATCTTCTCGTGTCTGCTCTGTAAGTTTGAAATCGCTCAAGGTGTCGGGTATCTTACGCTACCGGGGTGTCCAACTGATATTGGCTTCCTATTGGGCAAGGCCTGCTATCCTTGTAGCAGGTAAGGGTAGAGGGGGAATGTTTTTATTTCTTCTGTTTCTTTGCTTTCATTCCAGTTCCTCTTTCTTCCCTGTCCTTCTCTTTCATCTCTTTTACTATCTCTTCTCTCTCTTTTTTTTCCCTTTCTCTGGGAGATGACACAAAATGACCCACAAGGTTGACATATCATTAAACTCCAACACAGTCAATCAATCAATTGATGTATTATGCCCCTTTCAACATTATTTGAATCATATTGAGATGATGAAGAGGTGAGAATGAAAGGCTCTGTGCAATGATGTGCCATACAGTCATAAGCTGAATTCCACCTGCAGCGGGCTTTGAATCTGGGACTTCATGATCCAAAGTAGCCGGCCTCCGTGGCTCAGTTGGATGCGCCGTCCGACTGGAGACCAGGAGGTCGCGGGTTCAGCACCCGCCGAGGTCGGCAACATTCTTTCGTGAAGATTGACCATGAAATATTTTCTACGGTCATTCTCTCCCGCTGATTCAAGAAGGGCAATTGTCAGTTTCTGGCGAAAGAATGTGCACAATACTGGTTAACTGCTTAGAGGACTAAACCTGCCCAGTAAACGTGTGGTTTGGTAAACTGACCGCACTCGACATGACACCATTGGGTTGACTGGGCCGTAAAACCTCAACACAAACAAATCATGATCCAAAGTCTGGAGCATTAACCACTCAGCCACAGGAATGAATGATGAATTGTAGAAATAATTCATTTGACCAAAATGTGATTCATTAACCCTAGACTGGCTCCAATCTACAGTGACTAATTTTTTTCTTTTAATCTTGTTTGAGGGTCCAGTAAAATAAAGCCAAAATAATATCAGGACTATAAAGGCTGGTCACTAGTGACCAGCCTTTATAGTCTTGATATTATTTCGGTTTTATTTTAGTGAATTATCAAACAGGATTATAAGAAAAAATATTTAGTCACTGCAGACTGGAGCCAATCTACTTTAACCTTTACAACACCATTAAGAATTGTAGCAAATAATATTCTAAACCTTCTTTTTATTTTTTCCTGATAATAGAAAAATAAGGTTTCTGCAAGAAGGTCTGTCCCAACCTGACTTTTATGGCGACTTAGTCTATAAGTTATTTAAAAATTTGTTTCTGGCTACAAAAGAGACTAAGGTTACAACATGGATATTCTGTGGTTAACTGTCTGCTTGAGTGTTAACCCAGTTATGGTTGATAACTTATTTGATTCACTTTTTAATTGCATGATGAAGGGTCTGTCCTCAGACTAAATGACTGAGTCTTCACCAATTTGTTTCAGATGGTTATCTTCACTTATATTTTTGACTTTACTTGTGAATTATGTGCACTGCAAACCTTGTTTTCACAGAAATGATTTTTTAAGGATGTCCCCTGCTGCTGTTGTAACTGGCACTTTATAACCTAAGTTTATGTGACGTACATTGAAACCCCTCCGAAAATGGGTCTTCTGTGAAGTACATTGAAGCCCTTCTGAAAATGGGTCTTCTGTGAAGTACATTGAAGCCCTTCTGAAAATGGGTCTGCTGTGAAGTACATTGAAGCCCTTCTGAAAAATGGGTCTATTGTGAAATATTAAGTCACTTTTGAAAATGGGTCTAATGAGAAGTATAATTATTATATTTAACCCCTTCTGAAAATAGGTCTGCAGTGAAGTACATTGTACCCCTTTTGAAAATGGGTCTGCTATGAAGTATATTGTACCCATTCTGAAAATTGGTTTGCTGTGAAGTACATTGTATCCCTTCTGAAAATGGATCTACTCTGAAAGGAAAGAATTTGCTCCTGAAGGTTTGAAAGCAAATTCTTTCCTTTCAGAATATCTCTTCTCTGAATGAGGCAATACAATTTTGACAGAGGTACCTCCTCTTAACCCAAGAAAAACTGCATCTGAAAATGTCGTCTGTTTATGTCGTCTGCTGAATATTCTTGCAGACTTTTCAAACCTATTTTTGCATACAGGCAAACAGTGTGGAGCAGTCTGATCTGGGTCCACACTGTTTGCAAAAATGACTTTTAAAATCACAAGCAGATGACAAAGCAGACGACAATAGTTGTGACTCGCGCTTTAAGGGTTAAAGTGTATACATTCCCCTTAAATAATGACAGAAGATGTAATCAGATATTGAATAAAAAGCTCTGGTTTAGTACGTTTTGCTCTGATACCTTTGTAATACGTTTACATTTTGTAGTATCGTAAAAAACTGGTGTGCTAAAATTTGAACCTTGTTTTGACTGAGCGGTTTTCAAAAAAAGCTTTTGGTATATAAAGCTGCCACTTTGCTTCATTCACTGTGTATTTATATCGATGATTGCCTATTACTGCTTACAACAAAAAAAAAAAAATAATACTAATTGCATTTGACCATATAAGGAAATACTATATGTGTATTTGCCTCATTCATGAAAAAAATATCAAACCTATAAAGTGTATGCAAAATAAAGGATTGTATAACAGCAATATTTAAGTTTTCTGCCTGCTTGAAATTTTCGTCAACCAGAAGTGGAGTAATTCTTACCAGAGGCCTTTTCATATTGTTTATTCAGTAAGTATACATACCTGTGTTAAACCCATAGCAATCTGGGTAAAATTTTCAGCAGAAGGCATTTTGAAATGTTTTTTCTTATTTTTCCCAGAAAACAGAATTTGACATTTTATGCAAATTGTCTCCTCAGGAGGCAGTTTGCATGAACTGTCAGAGCCCGTTTTATGGGAAAAATACAAAAGATATTGTTTAGTTATCGTCTGCTGAATTAGCCCAGGGAGTGGTAAAGGTTAAATTGGTCACTACAGAAGACTTGTTGAGGAGTATTTGATGATAATTCTGGGATAATTTTCTCCAGTTCTCCATAAAACATACATTGTGGGTACTCATTTTTTTCAGAGTATCGCCTTTAGAGAATTATCTTAGCTAAATGAGTACCAACAACCTAAATAGGTTGTTGCTACACATTAGCTAAGATAATTCTCTAAAAGTACCTACAACATGCAGTATGTTTTTAATATCCACTAACAAACCTTTTATTTAGTACCTTGAAAATTGGCAGAAAATGTTTTGTAGTTAAGTTGTTTATATAACATGGTTTTATCTCAGGCCTGCTGGAAGTGAAATGTGCTGCTGATAAATGGTAAATATTTGCTTTTTGTTTTCATGAAAGCAGAGCTTGACAGTTAATTGGAATTGTCTCTCTTGTTTTGGGGTGAAACATAAAATATTATGAAATGCCCTTTGCTAATGGTTGTTTTGCAGCATGCTGACGGTTAAAGTGCAAAGGCTATTGAAAGAGCTTATCTCACTTACATAATGGATTTTAAGCATTTGCACCCAAAAAACCTTGATCACGCAAGCAGTTCAAAGTTTAGAACAAATATGGTAAGAAGTTAAGATGACGCTGTATTTAGGACAAACAAGTTATCTGAAACCTAGCATGTGCATTTCTAACTTTGTTTTCATTTACACAGCTTAGCATACAATAAAATGAAACTGAAAATTAAGGGAAATCAGAACAGTTGTAAGGGAGACAACTCAGTTAAAAAGTTTTTTGCTCCCGTCTAAAATTCTAAAAGTTGTTCCTTTTAGAGTAGACCTCTTATCAGAAGGGAATGAATGTACTGGAAAGCAGACAGGAAGTCACAACTGTCTTCCTTGTCCAAAATGGCCGAAAATCTTATAAGTATACCCATTCACCATATGAGAAATAGTTTAGATCCTGATGTGCTGATATTTTTATTCGGCAAGCACTGTGGTTATCCTGACTGTCCCCATTCTGTGGGAGGCCAAACAAAACTTCCCCAACATATCTGCTGATATCTTTAGGTCCACAGCATGTCACTTAATGTCATGGAGAAAAGAAAGAACACTGAGATAAAATGATTCTCACCAAGCACAAAACGACTGTTTAACACGTGGTTAATAGTGTTGACTGGGTCCTTAAACTCCAAACCAACCAACCATGGTTGGTTGGTTTGGAGTTTAAGGACCCAGTCAACACTGTTAAGGTCATGTTGAGACAGTCAGTTTACCTAACCACACTTTTCCTGGACAGGCTTAGTCCTTCAAGCAGTTAATCAGTACTTGTGCACATTCTTTTGCAAGAAATTGACAACTGACTTTCTTGAATCAGCAGAAGGGAGAGGATGACCTTAAAAATTATTTCATGAAAGAATGTTGGCTGACCCCTTGGGGATTGAAACCCCGACCTGATCACCAGTCAGACATGCATCAGACTGAGCCACTGACGCTGATGCAGTCATATGACTAGCATAAACCAGATTAGAATAAACATGCAGACTGATTGGGATCTGTGATGTAAGTTGCTAACTAATAATGTAATATACTGAGTAGCAGTTAATTTCTGCAGGATTTTATTGCTCTGATTCTGCAGATCCAACATGGAATTCCAGAAGTACCTTCTGCAGTATTTTGCCCTGAGCAGAAATTTCGTCAGCAAAAATTCTGGTCTGTCTTGACACACAGATAACATGTCACATGTTGTAAAATATTTTTTTTATTGATCACAGTGTTAACACTTAGCATGCTGGATAAAATTTTGGTCCCTCTCAACACTATTGATAACATGTCAGGTGTCTTAAACTTATTTCCTATTCAGCAGACAACAAATTGCAATATTTTTCTTATTTTTCCCAGGAACAGGTTTTGACATTTTATGCAAATTGATGTACAATTTCAAATCCTGTTTACTAGCAAAAAATAAGAGAAATATCATCTATTTGTTGTCTATTGAATTAGCCAAGAGAGTGGTAAAGGCTACCTGTAAAATATAAATACATGTAGTCTTATCATCCAAAAAGCTACCTTAAATACCCTAAGTATTGTGACCTGTAGCTACTTACCATTCTTGTCCTAACACTGGAAAAAACTAACTATGCTAACTGATGATGTGTATAAAATATTGCGGAATGAGTGGCGAACAGTGTTGGCCCTGATCAGATGCCACATTCTGTGCAGTCTGGGCCTAGTTGTTCAAAGCGTTGTTAGCTTAACGAGCTTGTTAAGGGTCATTTCGTTAACTGTTTAAGCAGATTCAATATACAATATTCTGATATTTTTTGCTGAAAAAATGTGAGCGGCTTTTGAACTTTTGCAAAAGCTACTCACATTTTTTTCAGCAAAAAATTTCAGCATATTTGCGTATCACTCAATGTACAATTTAACGAATCGTTAACTAACGACATCATTAGCTTTGAACAGCTGGGCCCTGATCTGTATCTAAACTGTTTGCTCAGGCCAGTCTGTCCCAATACTTAGATTATTACGGTAACTTATCAAGGAAAATATGTTAACTTTGCATTTGTGTATTTGTTTGGATTTAAGAGGAGTGGATTCACTTTCAGGGGAGACAACATTTGTCACCATTGTTTTGCCTCCCATCTGAAAGGGGGTCTATTCTAAAAGGAAAGAAATTCTTTCCTTTTAGAGAAGACCCCTTTTCAGAAGGGACTTAATTTGCAGGAAAGCAAACAGGCAGTCACAAAATTAATGTCTCACTTTCCAAAAAAAATGGAAGACTATCAAGAGTATCAAATTTTGCATCCAGCACTTAAAAAAGGGCTTTTAAATTATTCAGTCAAAATTATTCAATTATTGTTTTACAAAACTGATGATCGGTCGATACCCATCTCAAGTAATTTAATATGAAAGTCACCATTTTACTTGCCAGCAGGCAGCGATCCAGCTTGTTCACCCTTCAAACTGGTCAGCCCATATGGTCAGCCATATGTAACCAAAACGTGTACTGAAAATGGCATTAACTCCCACCCCTTTCTGACTCTCACCCGTCCATTTCTCCATGAAAATAAAATAACCTGGGATTCTAATGTTTTTGTGGGAAAATAGGAATCTGCTATGAATAGCTTAAATATTGGGACAGACAGGACAGAGCAAACAGTGTAGACAGGATCAGATGCCACAAAACATGGCATCTGATCATTACTAAGGACCACTCATTCAGCAGTTTTTAAGACAGATCAACAGGTAGTAATATGGATTGGTTCAGATTTTAGGACATGTATGGTAATGAGTATTTAGGTTACATGCATTAATATATTTGTATATGGTAGCTCTACCACTGATCTGTAGTACTAACATCATTCTATTATTATTGTAATGGGGTGACTTTAAAATGCCTTTAAGCTCATTCTTCTTTCTATTGATTTTTAGGTACACAAGTACCTAAAATACCTGGTGGCAATGTACATAAGCATTTTGCCACACCAGGTTTTACCTGTGAAATTGAAACAAGGTCATGCTCTATAGTCTGTTTTAGTATTTTTACTGTTGCAATTTCTTGCTGTATTTCATGATTTGCTTTGTTATCCCATGTTAATGCTTAGCACTCTTGGTAAAATTTTTGGCAGACAGCATTTTGAAATATTTTTCTTATTTCTCTCAGAAAACAGGATTTGACATTTCATGCAAATTGTCACTGGATTTGACATTTCATGCAGATTGTCTAATTTGCATGAAATGTCATCGTGTTTCTAGGAAAACTAAGAAAAATATTTCAAAATGGAGACAATTTGCATAAAATGTCAAATACTGTTTTCTGAGAAAATTAAGAAAAATGTTTAAAAAAGTTGTCTGCTTAATTTTTTTTTTTACCCAGCATGCTAAGGGTTAGAAACTGATGGGTAGGTTATGGTGATACAATAACTCACTTGCCACAAGTAAATCAAGGTCACCTTTTCTCTGTGCAAATTATAAAGAGAAAGGAAAACAACAGTGAATCATAGTTTTACAAAAGAAAACTGTCACATCACATGTTTTCAGGTAATAAAATACTGTTTACAAAACTAATTTGAGAAACTGGTGACAAGCCAGAAGTGTGTGTTTATATGCCACATCCCTATTCAGTGATGTTAACCCATTTATTGTCCCCCACCTTTTTGAAGAAAAGCGAGGGGACATGGTATCGGCTTTCCTTGGTGTGTGATGCAAGGTGCCTGTTTCCGAGTTTGTAGTAGGTAACCTTGTGAGCGCAACTCCTCCTAAAGGTTTGGACCAATCCTTTTGAAACTACAGGTGTTTTAATCATGGTCTGAAGATTTGCATGTGCTTTTTACAGAATCCTTAAATTAATTTTTTTCACTTTTTATACCCTGCCACACAATAGTGGTGGGGTATTATGGTTTCATGTTGGACGTTCGTGTGTCTGTCCATCCATCTGTCGTCTGTCCGTCCATTTTTCTTTTCCGGATGATAACTTGAGTAAACATCAATGGATTTTCACCAAACTTGGTATGTGCATTGACATTAAGGAGATCTGGTTTTGGATTGCTAATGGGCAAATTTCATAAAATTTTTACGGAGTTATCTGCCTGAGACACGCCCATATTTTCGTTTCCGGACAATAACTTGAGTAAATAACCAGGGATTTTAACCAAACTTGCTATATATATTGACATTAAGGAGATCTGGTATGGAATTGCTAATGGGCAAATTTCGTCAAATTTTTACGGAGTTATCTGCCCGAGACACACCCATATTTTCATTTCCAGACGATAACTTAAGTAAATAACAAGGGATTTTAACCAAACTTGCTATATGCATTGACCTTAAGGAGATCTGTTTTGGAATTGCTAATAGGCAAATTTCGTCAAATTTTTACAGAGTTATCTGCCCGAGACACGCCCATATTTTCATTTCCGGACGATAACTTGAGTAAATCACAAGGCCTTTTAACCAAACTTGCTATATGCATTGATATTATCAAGATCTGGTGTAGGATTGTTATCTGTCCATAGATATCAAGATCTGGTTTAGGATTGTTATCTGTCCCTCCGTCATTTTCTTTCCAGACATTTTTGCAACGATAACTTTAATACATAAACAAATAATTGCTATGGCGGGGTATTATCCTTGTGGTGCTTTTATTTCACATTTTTTAACTTTTTCACAAGGCCTTTTAACCAAACTTCCTATATGCATTGATATTATCAAGATCTGGTTTAGGATTGTTATCTGTCCATTGATATTATCAAGATCTGGTTTAGGATTGTTATCTGTCCCTTCGTCATTTTCTTTCCAGGCATTTTTGCAACGATAACTTTAAAACATAAACAAATAATTGCTATGGTGGGGTATTATGCTTGCGGTGCTTTTATTTCACATTTTTAACTTAGACATTTTTTGCATGGTTCTGAGTTTGTAGTGGGAACTATGTGAGCGCAACTCCTCCTACAGTTTTATACCGATCCCTCTGACACCACAGGTTTCTTAATCATGGTCTTAAGATATGCTTGTACTTTTTACAGAATCTTGAAATAATTTTTTTCAAATTTTTCACATTTTTAACTTAGACTTTTTTTCATGCTTCAGTACTATGAAAGTGTATATGTAGTAGGTACCTTGTGAGTGCAACTCCTCCTACAGTTTTATACCATTCCCACTGAAACTATACACATGTTTTAACTTAGACTTTTTTTCATGCTTCAATACTATGAAAGTGTATATGTAGTAGATGCCTTGTGAGTGCAACTCCTCCTACAGTTTTATACCATTCCCACAGAAACTTTTCAGATGTTTTGTCTGAAGATAAGCATATGCTTTTTACAGAATCTTGAAATTACTCTTTTTTTTTTTACTTTTTTCACATTTTTAACTTTTAACATAGACTTTTTTCATGCTTCAATACTCTGAAAGTGCATATAGTAGTAGGTACCTTGCGAGCCCAACTCCTCCCACAGCTTTAAGCAAATGCTTCTGAACCTTTACAGGCATTTTGCTTGTGGTCTGAGGATATACATGTGCTCTTGGAATCTTGAAATTATGTTTTTTGATTATTAATATTATTTATTTATTTTTTTTCCGCATTTTTAGCTTTTTTCCAGCTTCAATGCTTCAGTGGTCCGCCAGTTAACTTACCCATTTTTAATAGCTCAAATAAAAATAAGGCGGGGGACATGAATTTCTTATAGAATTTGCTTGTTTGGGATGGACTCTTCTTAGAAGAGTCCATTCCAAACAAGCAAATTCCATAAGTTCTACCACAACTCTTTGGACCCGTCTGTTTCCAATAGCAGGATGTCTGGTTAATTTTTATTACTATTTTGTATAGAAATTCTTGCATTTGATGCAAACAGTATAGACCCTGATCAGATGTTGCTTTCTGCAGCATCTGATCTGGGACTGCACTGTTTGCCAGTTACCTATTTGGGGTCAGTCTCCAGACTAAAATGGGTTAATTTAACTCTTAACCTTAAAATGCCAGGTCCAAAACCTGCATCTGAAAATGTCGTCTGTTTATGTCGTCTGCTGAATATTCTTGCAAACTTTTCAAACCTGTCTTTGCATACAGGCAAACAGTGTGGACCCTGATCAGACTGCTAGGAGCAGTCTGATCTGGGTCTACACTGTTTGCAAAAATGACTTTTAAAATCACAAGCAGATGACAAGCAGATGACAATTGTTGTGATTGGCAGTTTAAGGGTTAAAGCTCTAGCACCATTCAAAATTGTTGCAGACAACAGTCTAATTTTATTTTTATTTTTCAGTGACAATAAGGTCAGACATTTCACGTAAACCATCTGCTAGGTAGATGATTCACATGAAATATCAAGCCTTATTTTCAGAGAGAAAAGATCTTTAGACTGTCGTCTGATGAGGTTGTGACTGGTGCTCAGGGATAAAGCTAGCCCAGAAAATTTTGCAGATGTCACATTTCCCTCATGGGAGACATCTTCCAAGATTAGGGAGACATGACTGTCCAATCAGACTGTACTTGTGTGGTTAACACCACCATACTTTTAATGCTTTTTTTTTTTTTTCAATGCAAAGCATATTGTAAAAATACAGCAGGTGACATTTTGAAATATTTTTCTTATTATCCCCAGAAAGTAGGCTTTGACATTTTATGCAAATTGTCTAGGAGACTATTTTCATGAAATGTCAGGCCTGTTTCTCATGAAAAAAGAGAAACTGTTGCCAGTTGTTTTGTCATCTGCTGAATCAACCCTGGGAGAGGTAAAGGTTAATAGTTAAATACAGCAGTAAAGTTGATACTGTTCCTCTGATTTCTTGTTTTTCTTTGTTTTAGTTTTATATTTCAATGACAACAAAATTTGAACTCTTTTAATATTTGCAGCAAGTAGGGCAGACATTTGACATTTTTCTTGGTGTTTTTACATAAAAAAATAAGAATTTCTCGATAAATATTAAACTTATCCTCCCGCTGGCTCTCTCCTTTCATTCTCTTTTCAGTTTAATTCAGTCCTTCACCGCTGTCTCTGTCTGTCTCCCAATTCTGAGTTGATCATTTTCTGATCATCACCCCAACCCAAAAAGATTGTTGCTAGCTGCAGTTGTCTTTTAACCCATTGTAGTCGGGTAAAAGGGTAATTGGCAAACAGTGCAGACCCAGATCAGCTGCCACAGAATGCGGCGTCTGATCAGGGTCTCCACTGTTTGCAAATAGTTTAGCCATTTCTCTCTAGGAATATGTAAATCTCATAGCAGGACGTATCTAAAATTGAAATTAGACTCTTCCAATATATAGTGTGGGAGAGTCTATTAAGTATACATTGGGTTAAGTGATGTTGTTACTGATTCAAATGTATCAATTAAAATCACATAAAGCTTTATACGGGCCATGTCAAGCAAAAAAGTGCCTTTGAACATGTGCAAAATGTATGGATTCACATCATCCTGCACATACCCAGTCACATCCGGGCATTTGCTCTCCATTTAAACATTCTATAGTATCAAATGATTCTGTTTGTGGACAGTGTAGACCCTGATTATACTGTGCAGATGTGCAGGATGATCTAGGCCATCGTTGTCCTTGTATGCCCGAAGACATTTTCACATGGTAGGGTCCAAATATCATTGCAAAATTACAGGAAATATACATGTATATCTACTCAGTGTGATTGTTGTCGAGATTCACAAAACATGATCATGAGAAAAAAGCTTTGCAGTTCAGCATTATTAGATACTCCACAACCTCTTTATAACACTGTTGTTTAGGTCCATAGCATGAACTATGTTACTGTGCTTTCGACATCTTTCAGAAAGATGATTTTTGCTTGACGCTTTACACAGAAGAAGTAAATTTGCAAAATTTTGTCATGATTTAATGCAAAACCATTTGTCGTAACTACCTATGTACAAAAAGTGTTATTTTAGTCATTGGTTTTTAAAAAATCAAATATTTTCACTTTTTCCCATAGTAAAAATGAAGCTAAATCATGCAGAAATCTGTAGGGTAGGTAACTTGGAACAAGATTTTTAACAAGTTCCACTTGTTCAATTTTGCTGAAATTTTCACAATATTGTTGTAAAACATCAATTATTCAAATTCTCCAAAGAAAAGTAAAAAATATTTTCTAAGACAAAAATTCCCAAAAATCACTAATATAGAAATTGCATAGGTCAGATCAACTTTTGACCGTAAGTTTAATTTTAGTGTAAATATTTGTGAACAAAACACAGAAACAGGAAAGACAAATGATTTTTACTAAGATATGGTCAACCAGAGCAAAATATTTTCATTAAAAATAAAACGCCAAGCAAAAAAACGCCTTTCCAAGAAGTGTCGAAAGGACAGTAGTTAACCAACCGTGTTATATCCAAACAAAAATGTATAGATTGTATTGAAAAATGACCATTTATGGTCATTTTTAGCTCACCTGAGCTCTGCTCAGGATGAGCTATTGTGATCACTTTTCGTCCATCGGCCGTCCGTCCGTCCTTCCGTGCGTCCGTCCGTCCGTCCGTCCGTCCGTTAACATTTTCAAACGACTTCTTTTCTGAAACTGCTGAGCCAATTTTGCTCAAATTTCATATGGATCCTCCTTAGGGTGGGGGAACGAAAAATTGCTAAAGTGGTCGCGGTCCGTTGACCAAGATGGCCGCCACGCCCATATATGGTAAAAACCTTCAAAAATCTTCTCCTCCAGAACCAAGAATGCCTTGGGGCTGAACCTTTGCAGGAATCATCGGGGACGGGAGGTCTACCAAAATTGCTAAAAGAATTGTCGTACGTTGACGTTTGACCTTTTTACGGCAAGGTCAAGTTTCCTTCCCTATGCGTTTGAATGGGAAAAACCTTTAAAAATCTTCTTCTCCAAAACCGAGCATGCCTTATGGCTGAATCTTTGCGTATATCTTCGGGAACAGGAGAGTTAACAAAATTGCTAAAATAATGGTTGTACATTGACATTTGACCTTTTTACGGTAAGGTCAATTTTGCTTCCTTATGCATTTGTATGGGAAAAATGTTCAGAATTTCAAACAACTTCTCCTCTGGAGCCTCTGGGCCAATTTTGCTCAAATTTCATATGGCGCCTCCTTAGGGTGGGGAAACGAAAAACTGATAAAATGGTCATGGTCCATTGACCAAGATGGCCGCCACGCCCATATATGGTAAAAGTCTTTAAAAATCTTCTCCTCCAGAACCGAGAACGCCTTGGGGTTGAACCTTTGCAGGAATCATCGGGGACGGGAGGCCTACCAACATTGCCAAAAGAATTGTCGTACGCTGACGTTTGACCTTTTTACGACAAGGTCAAGTTTGCTTCCCTATGCATTTGTATGGGAAAAACCTTTAAAAATCTTCTTCTCCAAAACTGAGCATGCCTTTTGGCTGAATCTTTGCATATATCTTCGGGAACAGGAGGGCTACCAAAATTGCTAAAATAATGGTCGTACATTGACATTTGACCTTTTTACGTTAAGGTCAATTTTGCTTCCTTATGCATTTGTATGGGAAAAATGTTCAGAATTTCAAACAACTTCTCCTCTGGAGCCTCTTGGCCAATTTTGCTCAAATTTCATATGGAGCCTCCTTAGGTAGGGGGAACAAAAGATTGCTAAAATGGTCATGGTTCGTTGACCAAGATGGGTGCCATGCCCGTATATGGTAAAAACCTTTATAAATCTTCTTCTCTAGAACCGAGGATGCTTTGGGGCTGAATATTTGCATAAATCATCGGGGACAGGGCGTCTACCAAAGTTGCTAAAATAATGGTCATACATTAACATTTGACCTTTTTACGGCAAGGTCAAGTTTGCTTCCTTATGCATTTGCATGGGAAAAAACATTTAAAAATCTTATTCTCCAAAACCAAGGATGGCTTGTGGCTGAATCTTTGCATATGTCATCTGGAACGGGCGGTCTACCAAAGTTGCTGAAATAATTGTCATACATTGACATTTAACCTTTTTACGGCGAGGTCAAGTTTGCTTCTGTATGCATTTGTATTGGCCCCATACATTTGTATGGAAAAAATGTTGATAATTTCAAATGGCTTTTCCTCTGAAGCCTCCGGGCCAGTGTTGCTCAAATTTCATGCGGAGCCTCCGTGGGCAGGAGAATGAAAGATTGCTAAAATGGGTATGGTCCATTGATCAAAATGGCTGCCATGCCCATATATGGTAAAAACCTTTAAAAATCTTCTCCATAACCAAATAAGCCCTGGGTCTTAATCTTTGCACAAATTAGGGGGGACAGGAGATCTACCAAAAATTGCTCATATGATGGTTCTATGTTGACATTTGACCTTTTTGCCTCCAAGGTCAAATTTGCTTCCCTATTTGTGTGGGCCATATACATTTATATTGAAAGTATCGAAGTGACTTGTAGATCAACAGTAGTTAAAATTGTTCTGATTGGAAATCTAAGATGGCCATCATCTGGTTTATATTTATAATATTTCCCTGCCACTGTGCTGTTTACATG
This sequence comes from Anodontia alba, assembly GCA_964016985.1. Classification (NCBI taxonomy): domain Eukaryota; kingdom Metazoa; phylum Mollusca; class Bivalvia; order Lucinida; family Lucinidae; genus Anodontia; species Anodontia alba. Next base: position 58,269,317 of record OZ024833.1, on the reverse strand, counting down.
TATAAAATTATGATTCTTCAGAAACCACTTAGCCAATTTCCACCAAATTTCACATTGATCCTTCTGTTGCAATTGTGATTGATAGTTTATTCAAATGATCATGCTCCATTGACTGTCAGGCCCATATATTCTTCTTCAAAACTAAGAACTGCTCAAATGATGATATTTTCATTAGTTGCGATGATAGGATTGGAAAAAATGTTGCATAACATCTGCATGTCTGCAGTGGCTATGTCACTCAGGTGAGCGAACCATGGCCCATGGGCCTTTTGTTCAATATAATCTGAACAGTTTTGGGATCCATCTTTGAACCGTGTTCTATCCAAAACCTTGTTATAACAAACTGTGTTATAAAGAGGTTGTAGTGTAATAAGTTGGTTTTATCTCATCAAGCAGTCCTGCCACTGTGACATGTGACTTTACCATTATGATAACGCAGTTTCTTCATGCAGCTGTAAGCAAAAATATAATTTGTGCAATACACTAACAGCCCAGAATTCAGAGGACTTGCTTTGTTACGGAGCATTTGATGATAATTTTTTTCTCATTTCTCCATAAAAAATTGTGGCTACTCATAAGAAGACCTTAGTACCCAGAATATATGTTGTGATGGAGAACTGGACAAAAATTATTCCAGAATTATTATCAAATACTCCGTAAAACCTTTCTCTCCCTTCTGCTGATTCAAGAGGGGCAGTTGTCAGTTTCTACAAGCATCTCTTATTTTCCAGTTCCAATCAAGAAACTTCTAAATCTTCCATGACATTCCAAAAACAGTCCAGATTCAAGGACGTAAACATCATGTTATTGTAAACATGTTGTTCTAGAAAGTTATTTTTGGAAACATAGTAAATAAGCTATTTATGGAAACATAGTAAACATGATGCTTAAGATAAATGAACACCCTATATATAACAACTGGTTAACCACTAAGAAGACTAAGCCTGCCCAGTAAAAGTGTGGTTAGGTTAATTGACCGTGCTCGACATGACTCCATTTGGTTGACTGGGCTGTACATGACCCCCATTAGGTTGAAGGGCTGTAAAACCTCAACACAAACAAAAATCCTCCTTAAAAGTCCTCTGCAGAACAGACCAGTGCATCGGTTTGTCTTGCTCTGGATAGTCTGCGGGGCTTAGAATTTCTATTTGGCCAGCAGGGACAACCGTTTTAGTGTGCAGACTGATAATTTTCTATTCCTCATAAATTTTAAGGTACACAACTTGTCATCATTCAGAAGATGGTAGAAATTTAAAAAATAACGTTGCATTAGTGACATCATTGGTGGATATTAACCCTTGTCATGCTAAATGAATTAAGATGCCACACACACTTCTAATTTCCAGCCAATCAGATTACTTGATCTGGGTTTTTGATACAAATTCACATATTTAATAACAAAAAGTGCAGATCCAGATCAGTTGGCTTCTTCAGAAGCCAACTGATCTGGATCTACACTGTTTGCTAAGACGTACAGGACATGTCGTGTTCAGCAAGAGAAGGGTTAAGCATTAGAAAACTTAGGAATGATAAAATACCCATTGGAATTTTGCCCAGATAAATAGGGTACATGTAGTGCTTAGCATGCTGGGTAAAAATTTCAGCAGATAACAATTTCAAATATTTCCTTTTTTTTCTCCAGAAAATAGGCTTGAAATATCAAAGCCTACTTTCTGGGAAAAATAAAGAAACTATTGTCAATTTTTCGTCTGCTGAATTTTCCCACAGTGTGCTGAGTATTAACCCATTTTAGTATTGAGACTGCCAATAGGTCATTGACAAACATTGCAGATCCAGATTAGATGCTTCAGAACTCAGCATCTGTTCAGGGTCTACACTCATAGGTTTAGATAATAATTGGTATCAGGTGAATAGTTTTCTTATTTTTCAACAAAAAACATATGGTGTGGGTACTCATTAGAAGCGCCTCACTGAGGTGCTTCTAATGGGTACCCACAATGTATGTTTTGTCAAGAAATAAGAAAAATATGGATACTCTTTTGAAAAAAAAAAAGTGCCTTGTCAAGAGCTATGTACACTGTTAGCATTAAATAAAGGTATTTCTATAAAACATAATAATAATAAAAACTAATCAGACACTCTGCTATTGGAGTTAGACCGGTCCAAAGAGATGTGGTAGAAGAGCACTTGGTGTAAAGGGCTAGATTAATTGCTATATTTGTAGCAAAATTTGAAAATGAAAAAATCTACCACAATCAGTAGTTCTGTCCCATTTGAATTATGATACCAGGTGACAAAACCATACTCTGAGGCCTCAGTTGTGCATCTGTCAAAGTTAAGTTCATTACAGTATTCAAATAATCATTTCCTCAAGCGATGTTGCCTGTGAATGTTTTCCCTTCCACGTTAAGTGTCTCCAAGTGCAAAGCATCCAGGTGGCCAAGTTTAAGCGCTCCTGACTTCAGCTCAAGACTGTGCGGCGCTTCATTGCACAGTGCCTTTCATTATCTTCCATTATCTCAAATAATGTTGAAAGCGACATAAAATGCCAAATCATCATCATCTCCATGTGCCCACAAAGGATAAACTCGATGTTAACTGTAAATTTTCGTATTTCCTATTCAGATAGGGCAGTCACACAGAGCGATATAGTTCTTCCCATGTCAGATAAGGGAAGTTCCGGTAGCATAGGCGGCGGAGGGAATGAAATGGAATTCTCTACGATGAATGGTCTGGATACTAATAGTACCACAGGAAGTAGGGGGAGTTTACAAGAAAACAAAAATCCAGCACTACATAAGACCGTCATTAGTGTTTCAGGTGACTGTTAGATGCTTGCCCCGTAGATGTTTTTTATTTTTACTAACACTTTGATAGCCTGCTGGGTAAAAATGTCAGCTAACCACATATTGATTTTTTTATTTAAATTCTTTTTTCCAGAAAATAGACATTTCATGTAAATTGTCTCCTACAGCCAAAGCCTATTTTCTGAAGAAATTAAGAAAAAAATATCAGTATGTGGTTTGCTAAATTAGCCCAGAGTGCTAATTTAAAGACTAACAATTTTTCACTTTTGTTTAACCCTTGTCCTGCTGAACCCGGATATACCATACCTTTGCAAACAGTGTAGATCCAGATCAGTTGGCTTCTCAGGAAGCCAACTGATCTGGATCTGCATTGTTTGCTATTAAGAATGTGAATTTATAGCAACAATCCAGATCAAGCAATCTGATTGGCTGAAAATTAGAAGTGGGCGTGGTATCTTAATTTATTCAGCAGGACAAGGGTTAAGTTGGTTTGGTGATAGGGATAAGAGAAGTATCAAAAAATATTTTGTCTTATTTCTCCATGAAAACATACGAGCCACATTTCTCCATGAAAACATACGAGCCACATTTCTTCATGAAAACATACAAGCCACATTTCTTCATGAAAACATACGAGCCACATTTCTCCATGAAAACATACGAGCCACATTTCTTCATGAAAACATACGAGCCACATTTCTCCATGAAAACATACGAGCCACATTTCTCCATGAAAACATACGAGCCACATTTCTCCATGAAAACATACGAGCCACATCAAGAGAGATTCAGAAGATGTCTTTGGAGCATGGGGTTTTACTAACTTTTTTTTTTTAATTTTTTTTTTTGCATCCAGGATTATCAAGGCAAAGTAGGCTCAGCCAGTGAAGCGAGACAGTCTTTGCTGTCCCTCTGTATATTCAGCAGTATCCAATGATTCTGTTGCCCTGATCAGACAGTGTAGATGCACAAGCTAATCTGGGCCTTTGTTGTCCACATAAGCTCTAAAGACACCTTTCCCATAGCATAATTTATATGATGTGAGGCTATCGAAAATGAATAAACACAACATGTGGACCACGCTGTGTGAAAATGTGTCTTGTGTCTTATGGACAGTGAAGACCCAGATCAGCCTGAGCATCCATGCAGTCTGATTGGGGCCTTTGCTATCTTCTAACAGAATCATTGCATATGGTAAATTTCCTAAAATATCGAACACTTTATTCCATACTCTTTTGGCTTAATTTTTGCTTTTTATGCAACAGTTTCTTTAAATATTTAGTGGAATGGCAAACAGTGTAGACCCTGATCAGACTGCTGTTTCAGGAGCAGTCTGATCAGGGGCTACACTGTTTGCATATGTCATTTTGTCAGACCCTTTAGTGTTCGAATTTTTAGGATATTTACCATACTACAGAATGAATGAATGGAGAGCCAGGATGATGCTTTGTGCATTCGCAGGGTGAAATGAATCTGCACATTTTGAGCATGGTCGAAGGCTTTTTTTTCTCGGCCCATACGATTCAATGGAGAAATAAGAAAAATGCATTATTTATTGGTCAAAAATGCTTCATTTCTGGAATGCTGATTTACAGTAACACAGTTTCTAGAACCTCAAATATTCCTGTATTATGGTATTCAAAAATAGCAGTTAAATTTTTATATTTTTTTTTTTCAGTTAATAATCCATTCGCAACAGTAAAGTGACACTACAACCTCTTTATAACTATTGCTTGGATGCAATTCAAAACTTACCTGTCAGAAGTATTTTTAGAAAACAGGCTCTCTGGTCATGGTTTTTATATACAAGTGCAGCTGTGTGACTTCATCTGATACAAACTAGTTTGTCCTGACATAATAGAAATAGTTGCAGTTTGTTGAGATAGATTGTAAACAACTTTCTTGTATCCAAACAAAAATGCTTCCAAAAATAACCATTTATAACAAAATGTAAAGGTTATGTACAAAAAAGACAGTCCTATTTCTGTATAATCTAAGCATTTTTGTAAATGGTCATTTTTCTATATAATCTATACATTTTTGCTTGTTTACAGCATTTTGGGGTACTCCTTTGAATGATGTTATATTCAAAACCATACTATAATGGACCATGTTACAAAGAGGCTCCGGCATATATACATTCCACTCTCGTTATCTCGAAGTCCAAGGGACTCTCTGAGATAACGGTACCTCGGCATATCAGATTTACAGAATTGAGGAAAAAATTAATTGAACAACCATATTTAACAAATGAATATGTAATGTGACGTCTGAAGTTTGAGATATATTGAAAATATTGTGGAAAAGAGGAGAAATTGCTCCTTAGGAGCAATTTCTCCACTTTTCCACAATATTTTGTTACCTGTTAGTAGATGTTTATGTTTAAATGGAGATCAGATTTTCACTTCGAGATAAGGGGTTATTCGAGATAAGCGAGGTCGAGATAACGAGAGTCAACTGTATCTTTGTAAATGCGTTTGTTCTCGTTGCTCAAAAACATATATTGTGGTACTGATTAGGCTCATCTCAAGGAGAGAATGTTTATGCTAACCCACAACAAATTCTTTTGCGGAGAAATAATACAACAGCAGCAACAAAAATCAACAGCAAATGTGAAGGCAATTACTGCAGTCAAAATCTCAATAGTCAGAGGACTGAACTAGTTTAGAACAATGCTATTGACACAAATTTAACCCTTGTCCTGCTGAACCCGGATATACCCTGCATTTGCAAACAGTGTAGATCCAGATCAGTTGGCTTCTGAAGAAGCCAACTGATCTGGATCTGCACTGTTTGCCATCAGGAATGTGAATTTGTATTGACAACCTGGATCAAGTAATCTGATTGGCTGATAATTAGAAGTGGGTGTGGCATCCTAATTTATTCAGCAGGACAAGGGTTAATTTTATTTTTAGTTGAGCTTTTCTATTGGATTCAGTCAGTAACCAGTAATCTTGGGGATGTAGCACTTCTGAGCACTAACAGTTTTACCGTTTTTGGATAGTGTGTACTAATCACGGATAAAGGGATAACAGATGATAACAGGATGATTTTTGTAAATTGATTTGCCTTCAAAACTTATCTTATAGGTACCTAGACTAGCTACTAGTGTGTTATAGTATTTAGCGTAAGGGTTTTTTCTGGTCGATTTAGAATGTAATCCTCGGGTTACCTTTACTTTCCAAAATTAAAAGTTTTAAAGTTTTGTAGTTTCTAGCTTTTCAGTGGAATGTGAATGGCTTGAACCCTGCTGTCTCATTTACTATGGCTAACTAGTGTGCTTGTGTCCCTGCAGGTCATTTCATGCAGAAACCAACTCAGGATGCTGGAACTCCCTCTTAAAAATTTATGGACCTAAGCCCTTTCAAGCCATAGAAATTCTTCTATAGTTTACAGTCACAATAGCATAGCTTCAAAGAGGATGATAGTTTTGGTGATAATTTCCATCAAAATACATCTTGTAGGTATTCATTGGAATTGCCTCGCTTGATTACCTACAAGATGTAATTCGGTGCATATATGACAAAAATTGTCATATGGTATACCCTTTATCTCTCTATGTAAAAGTATTACACATTTTAAAGTTTTGTAGTTTTGTACTAACAATCACAAAGTATATTATTTCTACTTAGTTTAGTACCATTTTTATGGAATCAACCCTTTAGCCATGCGGTTAGTGCTCCTGACTTCAGATCTCTGAAAGTCCAAAGATCAATTCTATCCCTGGATCTGAAGATCCAAGGTTCACAAGTAATTTAGCTAATTTGCTACACAATGCTTCACTACAGAGAGCCCTTTCATTATCATCACGAAAACCATGGACTTTACTTTTAAAATAGGCATAAAACACAATCTTCATCATCAGCTTCTGTTAACTAGAGCTTAGCAATAATATCTTTGGGTGGGTGGGTGTGGGAGAAGGGGTTGGAACTACAGAATAATCCATAATTACCCTTAAATTGTTATATAATTTTGGATTTGGACAGACAGGCATTGAGCAAACAGTATAGATCAAGATCAGACCCCAAAGAATGCAGCATCTAATCATGATCAGTCAGGGTTGCCACAGTCAGGGAAAAAAGTCAGGAAAATGAAAATTTTTCCAGGCCAGGGAGGTCATGGAATTTCTGTTTGAGCCAGGGAAATTGGAAAAAGCTGACAAAAGTCTGGGAAAAGTCAGGGAATTTCAAAATTTTCTGAAAACTGAGATGGCTATGGCAGTCTCTTTAATTTTCAGAAAAACAAATTTATGGAATTGGCCTCATTCTTTAGTTAAATGATTGTTATATACTCTGAATGTAAGCGCTCTATTGGAAGATTTGGTGGCTGAGGACAGATGTAAGGGGAATTTGGAGGCCGTCAAAACTGTCTGGAAAATGGTGAAAAATCAGGGAAAAATCGGGGAAGAGTCAGGGAATTTTGAAATAGAAAATGAGTGGCAACCCTGGATCTTCATTGTTTGCCACTCATTCAACAGTTTTTATATACATCAAGAGGTAGTAAAATAGCATTAAACTGAACTTTCTCTAATTAACCCTTCTCTTGCTGAACATGACATGCCCTGTCTGAGCAAACAGTGTAGAGCCAGATCAGTTGGCTTCTGAAGAAGCCAACTGATCTGGATCTGCTCTGTCATTAAATATGTGAATTCCTATCAAAAACTCGGATCAAGTAATTTGATTGGCTGGAAATTAGAAGTGGGCGTGGCATCTTAATTTATTCAGCATGAGAAGGGTTAAAGATAAGAATGGACAGGAGATAAGGTGTCCTGATATTATGGTAAAGGTGGTACTAAAAGTTGGTCACTATTTCCAGTCTACCAGTCCCAAATAAATCCTGTGCCAACCATTCAGAATCTGTTTAAGGGGACTTGATACTCTTGGAAGATTTACCTCCATTTTTACAAGGGAGATAACTTTTGTGACTTCCTGTTAACTTTGCTCTTCTGTGCACCAATTGTCTCTCATTAAAAGAAGTGTACTCTAAAAGGAAAGAATTTGCTCCCAAGGGGAGCAAATTCTTCCCTGTTAGAGTACATTCCTTTTCAGGAAGTAAGGAGTCAAAAATAATTTTAATTTTGACAAAGTTGTTTCCCCTGAAAGTATAGCCATTCCTTGTAACTACGTTTAATTTTGGTGATACAGTATTTATTCTAAATATTGGGACACTTAAACTCCTTACCATACTTGATCTATAATGTGAACAAGTCTTTTTCACTTTCTTTGCTGTGCCAATACATAGGGTTATTACCATAATTTTGGACAATTGGCAGAAGTATCTGTCCATATCCTGCCTGAATTGCGCATTGCACCCGTCTCTTGCATCTTGCAGTGCTTTTCTTTCTTATTTTTTTTTTATTTATTTATTATTATTATTATTTTTTTTATGTCTGTCTGGTCACATGACCTATTCAGAGGTCATATGACCTATTCAGAGGTCATATGGCTACAGCAGTTATGATAATATGGCACTTCCAATATCGCTTCACAGTGTTTAAGTATTGGCTCAAAAATATATGGAATTACGGTTTTTGAGAAAAAGGTACTCCATCCACAGACCCCTTAAAAATCACTGTAAGTAACAATAAGCATTTTATTGTATGCTTTGTGACTTTTCATCTAAATCAGTTATAAAAATTATTTCACCATAATGACATGGTACTCCAGTTTCTTTTGCCATTACCATAAGGCTAAAAGAAATAACAAATATGATTGCTGTTACCTTCCAAAATTAATGAATATGTTTGCCCTTGATCTGGTTCTTCTCTGTTTGCAAAGGCAGGGCATATCCTGGGTTCAGCAGGACGAGGGTTAACCCTTGTCCTGCTGAATAAATTAAGATGCCATGCCCACTTCTAATTTTCAGCCAATCAGATTACTTGATCTGGATTGTTGTTATAAATTCACATACTTAATGGCAAACAGTGCAGATCCAGATCAGTTGGCTTCTTCAGAAGCCAACTGATCTGGATCTACACTGTTTGCAAATGCAGAGCATATCCGGTTCAGCATGACAAGGGTTAACAAGGAAAGAGAATGATGTGATGAGAAAAAAAAAAACATGGTCCACACTGTAGGTTGGAAAACCAGAAACACATATATATTTTGTTTTGGCCTAATAATAGACATAGCAAGCAAATATCCTTTTATAGAAAAGCAATGCATCACCTGTACACGGGTACTATGGCAACTGTATCTTTTTAGGTATTTAACCTTTAGCACTTTCAGCAAATTTAGCGGATGACAAATTGATATTTTTATACTTGTTTTTCTGAGGAAACAGGGTTTAACATTTCAGGTAAATATGTATCCTACGGAGACAGTTTGTTTGAAATGTGAAACCCTGTTTTCTGGGAAAAATGAAAAATAAAAAAATGAAAATATTGTCTGCTGAAGTTTTTACCCAGCATGCTAAGCATTAAAAAGACGGGGAGTTGAAAGAACATTATTCAGTTTTTACAAAGTTGCCAGGTAATGGTGACATTCAAGTGTATCAAATTGAGAAAAGGAATATACTATAAACAGATAAGGGAAATACCATTTGAGCCCTGGATATTCAGACAGGTCTTCTTAGCAAACAGTATAGAACCAGATCAGATGCCACAGAATATAAGCAGAATTCATCTTCTGATTAGGGTCTACACTGTTTGCCACTCATCTATTAGTTGTAAGACATATATTAACCCATTTATGCCTGGTGTCCCATAAAAAGTACATTGGCAAACAGTGTAGACCCTGATCAGATGCCACGTATGTTGTATTAAGTACAGGAATGTCTGTAAACCATGCTAATTATAAAACTAACCAGACGGAAATGGACAGGTCCAAAGAGTTAAGGTAGAAGAATCCACTGGGCATAAATGGGTTAATAGGCAGCCAGAGTTTATTGTTCAAATTTTAAGAGAAGGCAGTTAAAGAGTTAAGTGTCTGAATATTTTGAATAAGTTTGGTAAATGAAAACCCGCATGGTACTGCATAAGGATTTATAGGAGTTTACTTTTCCAGCTGAAAGAGACTGATGATGGAAGGTAATGTTGTTTCATAGTACCAGATAAAAGGGGGTATCTGGAAAATATTTTCCTTATTTCTCCACAAAATGATACGTTGTGGGTACTAATTACTAATTTGCAAGGGCAGGACATATCCTGGTTTAGCAGGACTAGGGTTAGAACAAATGTCAACAATTTTTGGTGAAAAAAGTGCATTTATCTTTAGAGCTATGTTGTTGCCAAAATTCTGTAGAGGAAATAAGTATTTACCCTAAATATGGAGGTAGCAGGTTTGATCTCTGCCGTGACTTGCAACATTCTTTTGTATAGAAATATTTTCTATGGTGATTTTCTCCCTTCTGCTGATTCAAGGAGGGCTCTTGTTCAGTTTCTGGTGAAAGAATGAGCACAAATACTGGGTCACTGCTCAGAGGACTAAGCATGCCCAGGAAAAGTGTGGCTTGGTAACTGACTGGCTTGACATGACCCTAATGGGTTGACTGGGCAAATAAAACCTCAATCAATTACCCTAAATATGGGGACACCATTACACCTTACCAAACTTGTCCTAAAATTTGTCATTTTGACTACAGATGGAGGTCTCTTGACCCTTCTCCAGCTGAGCCCGGATATTACCTGCCTTTGCAAACAGTGTAGATCCAGATCAGTATGCTTATGAGGAAACCAACTGATCTGGATCTGCACTGTTTGCCATTTAGTATCTGAATTTATACCAACAATCTGTATCAAGGATTCTTATTGGCTGAGAATTATAAGTGGGGCATGTCATTTAATTTATTCAGCATGGCAAAGGTTAAGAAATACTGGATGAGTTAAAAACAGTGTATACCCTGGGAATGCAGCATCTGATTGTGGTCTGCACTGCCTACTCAGGCATGTCAATCCAAATGTCTGTTACGATTTCCAAGTCTGTTTGCAGTGTTTCTGTTTCTTTTTTCCTCTGATAATCTGCGAGAAGCATCCATATGGCTTAGTGGTTAGCACTTCTCCATTCTGATCTTAACCCTTGTCATGCTAAATAAATTTAGATGCCACACCCACTTCTAATTTTCAGCCAGTCAGATCACCTGATCCAGATTGTTGATACAAATTTACATACTTAGTGACAAACAGTGCAGATCCAGATCAGTTGCTGAAGCCAACTGATCTGGATCTACACTGTTTGCAAAGGCAGGTTATATCCAGGTTCAGCAGGATAGGGATAAGATTTAAATCCTGCTGGAAGGAGAACATTACTTAGACCTTACGGTACTAAATCATTGCAAAAACCATTCCGTTGTCAGGCTTTGACTGAAATACTGTTGAAAAAGAACTAACACACAAAATCTTTGTCATCATTGTCATCATCATCTTCAGGATCGTCATCTCATCATCATTATTTCATGTTATACGAGGGCGTGTCAATAAATAACCAGCCTATCCCATTTCCAATGGACCAAGGCAGTCACGATTTTCATGCTTTGTTTCAATATATGTTTTATACATGGGTACAAAATTGCACATGTATCAAGTCATTCTTTAATAAGATATTGAGTGTCAAACATGGCTAGTGATGCAAAGACATGCTTTTCATCTAAAGTTGAGTACCGTGCTGTAATTTGGTACTTGTATTTAAAAGGTAAAACAGGCAAGGAAATACATGGCGAGTGAGCCGATGTTTATAGGGTCTTCTGCACCATCTTATGCTCGTTAAATTCTGGGTAGGGGAATTCAAATGCGGAAGAACGTCTTTAGAAGATGAAGCCAGGTCTTGATACCCACTGGATGCCACCGACGAAGAAATGTGTAAGAAAGTTTGGGATCTGGTATACTCTGATAGGCGAATTCAGGTGGAAGAAATAGCGCAGACATTAGGCATTTCACATGGTAGCGTTTCAACAATCTTACATGATCATTTAGGTATGCGCAAGCTAACAGCCCGTTGGGTCCCCAAATCCCTTAGCGATGAGCAAATGGCAACCAGAGGATCAGTATGCAGCGCCTTGTTGAAGCGTTTTAGGTCAAAAGATGATTTTCTTTTGTGTCTGGTGACTGTAGATGAGACTTGGGTTCATTATTATGAGCCAGAGAATAAAGCTCAGAGTCGTCAGTGGGTAGGGCCTGGATCCCCGCGGCCAAAGAAGTTCAAGATGCAACCATCTGCTGGCAAGGTGATGGCCACAGTATTTTGGGATGCAAAAGTCGTTATTATGTTGGACTTTTTACCCAAGAGAAGTACAATAACATGAGTGTACTATGCAAACTTGTTAGACCAGCTGAGAACTGCCATCCGTGAAAAACGCTGAGGTAAACTCTCTAAAGGTGTTTTGCTGCAACAGGACAACTCGAGAGTCCACACTTGCAAAGTTGCAATGGATGCTGTAGAGCGAAACGGGTATGAATTAATACCACATCCTGCCTATTCGCCTGACCTGGCTCCTAGCAACTCCTTCCTATTCCCAAAATTGAAAATGGATATCCGTGGACTTCATTTCCGGTCTGATGAAGAAGTCGTGACGGCAGTTGAGGAGTGGGTCAATGGAAAGGACCCTGACTTTTTCAGTTCTGGGCTGATGGCACTTGAACACCGTTGGTCTAAGTGCATCACACTAGAGGGCAATTACATCGAAAAAGAAGAGGTGGATCTCAACTTGAAATAAGTTAGGCTGGTTACTTATTGACTCACTCTCGTACTACAGCTGTCCAAAATCATTTTGTACAAGGGTCCTGCAAAAAGTTTTGTCACTGGGTTCGGATTACTTCAGTGCTACATTTTATCAAACATATTTTTATTACAAACCTTCAAAGTATTCCCCCTTTACTGAAACACATTTTTGTAACCTTTTTACCCAGCCGCGAAAAGCAGATAAATAGTCTTCTTTTGGTATCTGTTGGAGACACTGATAAATAGCGCTGCCAAGAGAACTTCTAGACGTATACTTATTTCCAGAAAGCATTTTCTTAAGCCTTGGAAATAAAAAGAAGTCACAGGGACTCAGGTCAGGTGATTAAAGGTAGATTGTTTAAGACTTTCACCTTTTCAGAAGCCAAAACAGACTTAGCAACCTCACACTTATGAGAGGAGGGGTTGTAAAAGGTGGACTCCTGACCATCCTTTGCTTGGTCGTTTCTTATTGTAAAACTCTTTCACTTTCTTCAGTACAGAATTCTTGTAGAATTGGCCAGTGACTGTATGATCAGATGGACAAGGCACTTGAACAACTGGCCCACTTGAATTAAAGAAAATTGCATACAACATCTTTTTTGAACTTATGGTTCTCTTGGCAATACATGGGCATTTTTATCGTTTCCCTTCAATTGCTTATTATCAGCCCTTCTTTGTGGCTCAAACATGTACACCCAGGTTTCATCACCTGTTAGCAAGTTAGAAATAACCTGACTATTACAGCCTTTGTATGTCTTCAAAAAGGGCACATTTAAGGCGTTGTGTCTTTTGCTCCTCAGTGAGCAAATGAGGTACCCACTTAACGCAAACCTTTCTCAGGTCCAAACGCTTTTTCAGAATTGTTTGCACACTGCCTTCTGATATGCCAGTACAACTAGCTATATCTTTGACAGACAATGGCGCATCCTGTTCGACCACAATTTTTACAGCAGTGATGTTAGCCTTGGTAACAGAGGTTTTAGGCCTTCCAGGATGAGTATCATCTTCAACAGAAAATTTCCCAGCTTTAAAAGCTTTAACCCACCTAAAAACTGTGCGCATTGAAATGGTCTGAGGTCCATATATACCACACAATTCACTAAATATCTGCTTTGAATCTATATTAAGCCTAATGCGGCATTTAATATAGCTACGAATTTCAGTCTTCTGGTCCATGTTCCAATGTTACAAGTAAATTGGTCAGTGTATATGACTGCATCTATTTCAATTTGAAATAACTCGGTCAGTTGGAAAGCAATTTCAGGAAATAAATGGGTATCGTTAGCTATTCAACACACCATTCAAGTGCAGTGAAGCATTTTAAAATATACCTGGGATAAAACCAAGGAAGCCTATTAGTGACAGAACTTTTTGCACGACCCTCATAGTAAAATGTTTTATAAGAAAATGTAAATGATAAAATAAAACCTAGTACCCCACTCACTTTTAGACGTGCTACTTTAATTATAAATATACTAATTTTGCATAATTTGATTGGTTGAGAACAGTCAAAACAGTATTTATTATCGCACCTGCTTGTAGCAGGGTGCGATATAGGCGTCCGATTTTCTGTCAGTCCGTCCGTCTGTCAACATTTATGTCGAAGTTCGACATTTATGTCAAAGTTAGTATTCTAATCAACTACAAGACTAACCAACCATCAAACCTTGCGTGAAACATCTCCCTGACCTCCTGACTTTGGGACATAGGCGTCCGCTTTTCCGTTCGTCTGTCCGTTCGTCCGTCCATCTGTCAACATTTATGTCGAAGTTCGACATTTATGTCGAAGTTAGTATTCTGATCAACTACAAGACTAAACAACCATCAAACCTTGTATGAAACATCTCCCTGACCTCCTGACTTTGCGACATAGGTGCCCGCTTTTCCATTCGTCTGTCCGTCTGTCTGTCTGTTAACACTTCTGTTATGTCGAAGTTCGACATTTACGTCAAAGTTAGTATTCTAATCAACTACAATTCTACAACAACCATCACACCTTGCATGACACATCTCCCTGACCTCCAGACTTGGCAGGTACATTGACCCAGTGACCTTGACCTATATTTTGTGCTCCATTGACTTTGACATAATTTACGTTGACATTCCAGATCTTCTCAACTATAAGGCGTACAGCTACCAAATGTTGCATAGTGCTTCTCCTAGATGTACTGACTCGGCAGATACCTTGACCCAGTGACCTTGACCTAAATTTTGCGCTCCAGTGACTGACACATTTTGCGTCGACGTTTGATATCTCCTCAACTATAAGGCCTACAATCATCAAACCTTACAAAGTGCTTCTTCTCAATTTACTGACTCGGCAGATACCTTGACCTGGTGACCTTGACCTATATTTTGGCTGCAATGACTTTGACATAATTTACGTCAACGTTCCAGATCTCCTTAAGTGTAAGACCTCTAGCCACCAAACCTTGCATAGTGCCTCTCCTAGATGTACCGACTTGGCAGTTATCTTGACCCGGTGACCTTGACCTATATTTTGCGCTTCAGTGCCTTTTACACATTTTTTTAAGTCGACGTTCAATATCTCCTCAACTATAAGGCCTACAACAATCAAACCTCGCATAGTGCTTCTCCTCAATGTACGGACTCAGCAGGTACCTTGACTGGGTGACCTTGACCTATATTTCGTGCTCCATTGTCTTTTACACCTTTTACGTCGCCCTTCAATATGTCCTCAACTGTAAGGCCTTCAACCACCAAATCTTATATAGTGCTTCTTCTCAATGTACTGACTTGGCAGGTACCTTGACCTGGTGGCCTTGACCTATATTTTGCACTCCAGTGACTTTGACACATTTTATGTTGATGTTTGGTATCTTCTCAAGTAAAAGACCTACTACCACTAAACCTTGCATAGTGCTTTACCTCATTGCACTGGGTTGGCAGGTACCCTGACCCGGTGACCTTGACCTATATTTGACACATTTTACGTTGATGTTTGATAACTCTTCAACTATAAGGCCTACAACCACCATACCTTGCATAGTGCTTCTCCTTGATGTACTGAATTAGCAGGTACGTTGACCTGTGACCTTGACCTATATTTCATGCTCCAGTGACTTTTACACATTTTACATCTACGTTCCATTATCATTGGGCTGTATAATACGAAAAGTCAGTGCTGAAGATATAGCCATTAGAGGGAATGGCACTGGCCTGGAATATATGTGCCCCACTAGGCACTTTGTCTACATTTTTTTTTAGCCCAGTTTTCCAACTAAGCACTGCTAAGAATGAAATAAACTTATTTAATAACCACATTCTGATTGTGGCACCTGTGACTTTTGCCCCGGCAGATGCGATGACGCCTTCCGCGGAATTCTTGTAGAATCTTGAAACTATTTTTTAATAAGCTTTTTAACTCAAGTTTTCAACATAATCATGACCACGATTGAAGTGTAAGAATTGAATTTTACTTTTTTTGGAATAATCAATGTGTATATGCAGGTGAATCATCAACAAACTTATCATCAATCCATATAGGCTTTATTCAGCTTGTGAGTGATTCTCCCATGTTTACACATCAGTAAAATCCACAAAAAATGAAGTTCATTCCTGCAATGGAACCTCAATGAGCATTCAACTCATGACAACAGCCTCTTTCCTGTAATAGCCACGTTTCAGAATTCCCAAAGTGCTGTTTGATCCAAACATGGTTTTTATATACGCATTTAAAAAACGGGATGTATTATGTTACGGGGTATGGCGTCGGTCCGTCCATCTGTAAACTTTTTCGTTTCTGGCTAACTCCTCCTACAGTTTACATCCGATCAAGCTGAAACTTGCTAAATAGTTAGACCATGATGGGGAGCAGCACATATTGTTTCGGGGTTACAGTCCACCAAATGTTTGCAGAGTTATGCCCCTTTGAAAATTTCTGTAAACTTTTCATTTCTGGTTAACTCCTCCTACAATTTACATCTGATCAAGCTGAAACTTCATTTATAGTTAGACCATGATACGGAGCAGCGCATACCGGTATTATTTAGAGGTTACAGTCCACCAAATATTAGCAGAGTTATGCCCCTTTGAAAATTTCTGTAAACTTTTCATTTCAGGCTAACTCCTCCTACAGTTTACATCCAATCAAGCTGAAACTTGATTTGTAGTTAGACCATGATTTGGAGCAGTGCATATTATTTCAAGGTTACAGTTCACTAAATATTAGCAGAGCTATACCCCTTTGAAAATTTCTATTAATTTTTCATTTCTGGCTAAATTCCCCTACAGTTTACATCCGATCAAGCTAAAACTTCATAAATAGTTACACGATGAGGAGCAGCGCATATTATTTCGAGGTTACAGTGCACCAAATGTTGGCAGAGTTATGCCCCTTTGAAAATTTCTGTAAACTTTTAGTTTCGGACTAATTCCTCCTACAGTTTACATCCGATCAAACTGAAACTTGATTTGTAGCTAGACCATGATGTGGAGCAGCGCATATTATTTTAGGGTTACAGTCCACCAAATATTAGCAGAGTTAAACCCCTTTGAAAATTTCTATTAATTTTTTGTTTCAGGGCAAATCTTCCTACAGTTTACATCTGATCAAGCTGAAACTTCATAAATAGTTACACGATGATTTGGAGCAGTGCATATTATTTCGAGGTTACAGTGCACCAAATATTTGCAGAGCTATGCCCTTTTGAATGTTTTTGTAAACTTTTTGCAGCATATTGTTTAAATGGTAATAGTGTGCTAATTTTATTTTATAATAGGTATATTTTTTGCAAAAAACTAAAGCTATGGCCATATGGGCAAGTTATTTATTTTTTTTTTTTTAGCATCTTCTTTTATTAGATTTGCAAGGAAATGTTGCCATTATGAAGGGCAGTTGTCAGTTTCTGGCAAAAGAATGTGCACATTACTGGTTAACCAGTAAACGTGTGGTTAGGTAAACTGACCGCGCTCGACATGACCCAATTGGGTTGACTGGGCCGTAAAACCTCAACACAAACAAACAATATCTTTATAAATACATTTATTAAATGATCCAGAATTAAAAAGCTTGACTAATATCAAAACTTATAAACATATTTTTTTTTTTGTTTTAGCTCGGCTGTTTTCGAAGAAAATGACGAGGTGTTGTCATAGCTCTGGCGTTGTCTGCGTCGTCATCGTCGTCGTCATCGTGGTGCAAAAACTTGGACATTTTGTAATATCTCATTACTGAAGATATTTACTTGAAACTCAGACTAGTTGTTCATTATGAAAAGGGGAACTCATACCAATAGGGGAGGTAACCCTCAAAATATTTTTGGCACAGGTATGCCCCTTTTTCGACTTAGAATTTTTGTTGAAAAATGGACATTTTGTAATATCTCTGTCATTACTGAAGATATTTACTTGAAACTCTGACTAATTGTTCATTATGAAAAGGGGAACTCATACCAATAGGGGAGGTAACCCTCAAAATATTTTTTGGCACAGTTATTCCCCTTTTTGGACTAGAATTTTTGTTGAAAAATGGACATTTTGTAATATCTTTGTCATTACTGAAGATATTTACTTGAAACTCAGACTAGTTGTTCATTATGAAAAGAGGAACTCATACCAATAGGGGAGGTAACCCTCAAAATATTTTTGGCACAGTTATGCCCCTTTTTCGACTTAGAATTTTTGTTGAAAAATGTCAAACATGCCCTATATATTTCTAAAGGAAACTGCAGCCGAGCGTTGGCACCCGCATGCGGTGCTCTTGTTTTAATACTCTTCTGAGTTGGCTCTCTGAGTTGGCTACCTTGAAGAACAAAAAATCAGTAAAAAACAAGTTAATGGTTTACAAAAAAATTTCTTGCAGCATTTTTTTTTTTGGTTGCTTATTTTTGTTTTGTTATTGTTTGATCTGATATTGAAGTATAGGAAAAACAAATCAGCCAAAGGTTCATATGAGCTTATAATATAGCCATGCTTCTGTTGTGTGTCCTCAGTCCGAAAGCACTTCTCCCTAGATGCAGCAAACTTCTCCCTATTTCCCAGGAGGGAGAAGTCACTTCTCCCTTAATTTCTGGGCCAGTTTGGACCCTTAGGTTACAGTCCACCAAATATCAGCAGAGATATGCCCCAATGAAATTTTTTTTAATTTTTTTTTTTTTGTAATTCCACTTACAGTTTATATCTGGAGCACTGAATTATACAGGAGCCATTTTATGTGCTGCATATTTTTACTTGCCATGGGCGATAATGCCCCGCTTGGCGGAGCTCTTGTTCATGCATTAACATTCCCCAGGTCCCGAGGGAGGTGTTGAAAACTGAGGCCGGAGGCCGCTGTTTTCAACACTTCCCTAGGAATCTGGCGAATGTTAATGCATTGAAAAACCATGTTTGATTGCTATTATTGCATAAAAACTGAAAACATTTGCTACATTTAGCGTTATTTCTTGCACAGTTTTGTTTTCACCGATGTCTCGCGAATGCAATTTCCACAGACTATGCTCTTTCTAGGGCCGGGCAGTACACATCTCGTAATGGTAGCAAATCCTATGGCCCCGGTATGATCATATTGAAAGTTGCCTAGCCTTGCATTAACAGCGCATGATTGCCTTGTTAATAGATGGCTTTTCGCCAGTTAATGCACTGCTGTTAATAACATGCGACACTGCTTTTCATGCAATAATATATATTCAACCTCACTTCAAAAGCCATCTCTCTACAACAGCCAGGGCCTAGCTGTTCAAAACTTAAGATGTCATTAGTTAACGTTTTGTTAAAACTTTGATCATTAAATATGGCACATACACTTATATTTTTGCTGAAACAATGTGAGTAGCTTTTGCATTTGCATTTTTTTCAGCAAAAATATGTGTGAATTAGATATTGTACTTACTAGAACAGTTAACATTTTGACCACTAACAAGCTCATTAAGCTAATGATGCTTTGAACAAAGGGGCCCTGTTTTTGTTGCTTTCCGGTTCTTCTAAGGGAAGTTACACTGTTTATTGAATTTTTGATGCTTTACAGCTGAGCAAAATTCAAGTGATAAATATGCTTAGTAATCAGAACCTAATGCATATTGATTTGCTTCTGTCATTTTGCCATGACCTAGCTGTTAATTGCCCTTAAAGTGCCTATCACAATCGCAGCACACACCATTCTATCTATTCTAACCCTCCTTCCCACCCCACCCCCCCTCCACCCCCGGGAGAAAATAAAGCTTGACATTTTTAGTGAATTGGCTGCTAGAGAATAGTCTGCTAGGGCATAGCCCTAGTTTCAAAATATTATACTGAAAGTTCTAATATGGTCTGCTGCAATTTTGCATGGCACTTTAACCCTAGTCCTGCTGAACCCGGACATAAACTCTGCCTTTGCAAACAGTGTAGATCCAGATCAAGCCAACTGATCTGGATCTGCACTGTTTGCCATTTACTATGTGAATTTATAGCAACAATCTGGATCAAGTAATCTGATTGGCTGGCATGGCATCCTAATTTATTCAGCAGGACAAGGGTTAAGAGTTAGTAAGCAGACTGGACACTCATAGATGACCTCACCTACTTCCCTCAGTGTTCCAGAGCATACGCCTCTCTGTCTTTCGGAGCATATGCCTATTAATGTTATTACAACTCATGAGAACATGCATGATATAAGAAAAGTCTCATTGAGATGTGTCAGATGTAACTCCCCAGAATGCATGGTTTTTGGGGGATTTTTGTAAGAAAAAAAAAAAAAGCCTCAATATTTTTATCGGTAGAAGAAAATTCAGCTTATCTGGATTTGTGTACTGAGTGACGTAAGCTGCAAGCAGATACATTATTTATAGCATAAGACTAATGCCACTGAGGTTGTTCAAAGAATCGGAAGTGTTGTTGGAATTGGGATATTATTTTGTGAAATTCCGGAGAAGCATTTCTCTTATTTCTCCTCCAAAATATATCTTGTGGTACTCATTGGAATGGCCTTGTCAGAGCAGATTCAATGAGTACCCACAGCATCTGAATTCCTAGAGAAATAAGAAAAATATCAAACAATTTAAGTAAATCTTATCCTCTCTCTGGGCTAATTCAGCAGATGACAGATTGATGACATTTTCTTATTTACCCAGAAAATAGGATTTTACATTTCATGCAAATTGTCTCCATTGGAGACAGTTTGCATGAAATGTCAAATCCTGTTTTCTTGGAAAAAAATAAAAAATAAAAAAATAAAATTAAAATGTGATCTGCTGAAAATTTTACCCAGAGTGCTAAGCATTGACTTAAGCAATAGTGCTAGACAAAAGGTGATAAGTTTGGAGATAATTGTGTTACAGTGTAGATCCTGCAGTCTGCTGTGTCTGATCTGGGTCTGCAGTTTGCTCAGGCCTGTCTGTCCCAATATTTAGGATTTTTACGGTATTCTTATGGTATTTCCGCACAAAAACATACCTCTGGGGGCCAGTGGACACACTTGGTAGATTTTTGGCCATTTCTGTCAGGGTGACAACTTTTCTGCCTTCCAGTTTGCTTCCATCCATGCCAAGCCACTTCTGAAAAGGGATCTACTCTAAAAGGAAAGAACCTGCTCCCTTTTTCTTTTGGAGTAGACCCCTTTTCAGAATGTAGGCAAAAGACTTAAAACCCTTGTCCTGCTGAACCTGGAAATACCCTGCATTTGCAAACAGTATAGCTTCAGATCAGTTGGCTTCTTCAGAAGCCAACTGATCTGGATCTGCACTGTTTGCCATTAAGTATGTGACTTTATAGTAAAAATCTGGATCAAGTTATCTGATTGGCTAAAAATTAGAAGTTGGCATGGCATCTTAATTTATTCAGCAGGACAAGGGTTAAAATAGTTGCCTCCCTTTAATGTGTATCCATTCCCCTCAACTGAGTTAAACTGACCGCGCTCGACATGACCCCATTGGGTTGACTTGGCCGTAAATCCTCAACACAAACAAACAAAACAATTGAGTTTCATCAATGGAACATTTCTACCATATTCACCTTAAGTATTTGGACACCTTAACTTCTTACCATACTTGTCCTAACATTTGAATCACTCTGTGTTGGAACAAATGCTGGATGCTGGACTTCATGGCATCTGATCTGGGGCTACACTGTTTGCCACTCTCCTGCCCACCTGTCCATATATTTAGGGTAAATATGGTTTTGAACCAGGGTATTTAGTTAACCCTAGTCCTGTTGAATCTGGATATACCCTGTCTTTGCAAACAGTGTAGATCCAGATCAGTTGGCTTCTGAAGAAGCCAACTGATCTGGATCTGCACTGTTTGTCATTAAGTATGTGAATTTGTATCAAAAACCTGGGTGTAATAATCTGATTGGCTGAAAATTAGAAGTAGGCATGGCCTCTAAATTTATTTAGCATGACAAGGGTTAATACATCTGGGATAATCTTTCTTTTTCTTTTGTCTGCATAAAAACATGTAGATGCATCTCAGTGAGGCACTTGTAATAAGTATCCACAACGTACGTCTTTATGGAATTATCAATATCAATCAAATACTCCTTGAGTACCCACATGGAACATGTTTTGGTGCATTGTTTTTTTAATCTGAGTACCTGTTGTCTGCCACCTGGCAACTGAGGTGCGCCTATATTTTTTTATGGAAGACTGATCTGGGCTAACTTGATTCTTGCAAAATAAAAATACCAGCAGATAGATGGCATTTTGAAATACATGTAATTTTCTCAAAAAATAGGGCTAGACATTTGAATTGTTGTAAATAAGGAGACAGATTCATATACGGTACATTGACCAAGCCTCGTTTTCTGGGAAAACTTAGAATTATATGAATGCTGAATTCACCTTCAGCATGCAAAGAGTTGTGTACAGAAGATACTGAACACCTGCAGATTGGCAAATAATTCCTGAATGTGCTGTCTGAAAAGTTTGTTTTAACCCTTCTCATGCTGAACCCGGATATACCCTGCCTTTGCAAACAGTGTAGATCCAGATCAATTGGCTTCTTCAGAAGCCAGCTGATCTGGATCTGCACTGTTTGCCATTAAGTATGTGAATTTATAGCAATAATCCAGATCAAGTAATCCGATTGGCTGAAAATTAAAAGTAGGCATGGCTTATTAATTTATTCAGCAGGACAAGGGTTAAGGAATAGATTGTGATTAATCATTACCATTAAAACTCCTTAAGTATTAGGACAGACAGCCTGAGCAAACCGTCTAGACCCTGATCAGATGCCCCAGAACTGGGCGTCTGATCAGGGTCTACAGTTTTTGACACTCAGTCCAGCACTATTTTAGACACATCAACAGGTAGTGAAATGGACTTCTTCAAAATGATTTTAGGACACATATGGTAAGGAGTCAATCCCAGAGAGTTAAGATGTCCCAATACCTTTAGGGTAAATAAGTTATTCCTGAACAGTGTGAAAATTGTGTTTAAACAAATTGATTGGGAATAATAATTGTCATGGAAAGTACAAAGTATGCTCCAATCGTAGTGGAAGGTTCTGCAGGTAAGTTTGGAAATGCTGCAAGTTTATTTGTTGTATACTCTTAATCCATAAACCATTTATATCAAGTGGACTTTTCTACCACAACTCTGTAGAAGGGTCTATTTCCTATAGCAGGGTGTCTTCCAATATCAGGGTGTATGGTTAATTTCTATTTCCAATAGCAGGGTGTCTGGTTAATTTTTTGTCACACCTGCGTGTAGTATGGTGTGACATAGGAAATTGAATTTCCATCCGTCTGTCCATCTGTCAACAATTTATTTCCAGTCTTAGCATTAAAGGGAATTCTCTGTAGCAGTGACAGCTGGGAGTGTCTAAGTGATCCAGTGCCACTGACCTAGATTTCATGCAGCAACTTCCGCGGAATTCTTGTTATTACTACTACCATATTTAACTGTATTTCTTGCACTTTTTTTACCCCAAAAACATTTTAAATAATCTGACGAGTGTTATTGATAGGACACTAAAATCGGGATAGAAATCGCCAAGGAAATTGCCAAGCTAATCGGTTGCGAAATCTCATGACACATGCGATCCACCATCATAAATGCGACATAGAGTGATCGCTGTAAGATATCCATGATTCTTGATACCTCTCTCGCCCATACCATGGTTCTGGCAGTGCAAAACATTAGCTTCTTGATCTGATTTGCAGTAATTACAGGGGTCATCCTAGAGCTTTCAGATAGGGAGAAGTTTTGCGACAATTTCAGGATTTCAGGGAGAAATTTTGGTCCAAATTTTGGATTTCCCTATACTTTTTATACGTTTTCACTTCTCCCTCAGCTCAAGATAGGGAGAAGTCAGCCAGCTTAGGGAGACTTTTTCTCCCAAATTGCCCTCTAGGATGACCCCTGTAATTAAATATCCTTTTCATGTCCAAGCGGTTTTTGTTTATGTTTTTAATTTTGCTATCTCATGATCAGTACAAAGGGAAACTACTCAAAGAGGCAATCTGAATCTGTATTGATAACTGGTATTTGTTACATGACTCCTTTCATACACTGTAACTTGAATAAATCAGTCTGCGCAACTGATTTACTCTAGTTCAAAATAAGAAATAAATTGTTAATTTTGTAAAACATAAACATGTAAAACATAAACATCGGCAAAAATGATCATGAATTGAAAAAAAAATATTGAAGTTATGCAGTCATTAAAAAATAATAATAAAATCAACTGGGGTTTTGAGGCCAGTATTCACGCGGCCATTTGCTATTTTATCTTTTTTTTAGTTCACTTGAGCTATGCTCAGGATGAGCTGTAGTGATCACTTTTTGTCTGTTGTCCATCCAGTTGTCGGTTCATCCGTTAACACTTTCAAACAACAACTCCTCCAAAGCCATTTAAGCGATTTGTCCCTAACTTGGTAATAATGTTGCTTTGTTAGAGGCCTTTAAAAATAGCTAAAGTTATGGTGATCTGCCTCTTGGTTTGGTTGCCATGGCAACAGAAAGCTCTCATAGACTTATAATGGGAAAATGGTTAAATTGCATTTCCTCCATAACCAGTGAAGTGATGTGAACCATATTTGGCAGTTATGATCATTGGATGATTGTCTACCCATTTTTTGTTTTATGACCAATGGCTGTTTTGTTTGGTTGTCATGGCAACATTCAATTTAAAAAAAGATCTGTTTTAAATGACATCTCCAAAACCACAGAAGCAGTATGACTAATGTGGTACAAATGTTGCTTGTATAAGGGCAATGAAAAATAGTTAAAATTATTGGCATGGCAACAGAAAGCTCCCATAAATTGAATTTTCTCCATAACCAGTGAAGTGATGTGAACAATATTTGGCAGTTATGATCATTTGATGATTGTCAATGCAGTATATTTGTTTTTTGGCCAGTGGCCATTTTGTTTGGTTGCCATGGCAACTTAAATTTTTGAAAAGGGATTTTTTTTTAATGACAACTCCTTCAACACCACTGATGCAGTATGACTCTGATTTAGTGCAAATGTTGCTTGTATAAGAGCAATGAAAAATAGCTAAAATAACAGTGATCTGCCTCTTGGTTTGGTTGCCATGGCAACAGAAAGCTCCCATAGACTTATAATGAGAAAATAGTTAAATTGCATTTTCTGCATAACAGGTGAAGTGATGTGCACCATATTTGGCAGTTATGATCATTTGAAGATTGTCTTCTCAATGTATGTGTTTTAGGACCAGTGGCCATTTTGTTTGGTTGCCACGGCAACTTTAAATTAAAAAAAAAAAGATTTTTTTAAATGACAACTTCAAAACCACTGAAGCAGTGATGACTCTAGTTTGATACAAATGTTGCTTGGGTAAGGGCAATTCACAATAGCTAAAATTATGTTGATCTGCCTCTTGATTTGGTTGCCATGGCAACAGAAAACTCCAATGGTAAATGTTTAAATTGCATTTTCTTTATAACCAGTGTAGTGATATGAACCATATTTGGCAGTTATGATCATTTGATGATTGCTTACCCGTACCCAGTTTATGTGTTTCATGACCGTGTGGCCATTTTTTTTTTTTTTTTTTTTTTTTTGGTTGCCATGGCAAGTAGGAAATTTGTGAAGCACTAGCAGAGAAAGAAGACCCAGTTAAACACCAAAACGGAAAGAAGACCCTTGTACACAACAGCAGGGAAAGAAGACCCTGTTGCATGCCAGCAGAGAAAGACCCTCTTGTGCACCAGCAGGGAAAGAAGACCATGTTGAGCTGTCTCTCTCTTGTCTTGTATAGAGACATAGGACATGTAGCATCAGTGGGAGCGGCAACATGCCTCTCCTGCCATCATTTCTTTACTTATTCAATGAAGATGAGAGCTTGGCAAGTCCCTGCATTCTGGGGAAGATAAATAGATTATAAAAAGAATGACCCTTGAGAGCAGTGAACACACACACAAAGACAAAAATACCTGAAACGTCTAAAACTTAAAATATATGATTTAAGCGGCAAGAGCTTTAAGTTACAATGAAAATTTTATCCTGCAAGAGTTATCTCCCCCTGCCCCTTTGCTGTATGCATGTTTGAAATCATGATATTGTTAAACGACTTCTCTGAAACCACTTGTCCGATTTTCACCAAATTTTATGTTGAGCCTACTGTTGAAACGGGATTGAAAGTTTGTTCAAATGATCATGCTCCATTGACTGTCATGCCCATATATGGCAAAAAAACAATAATAATAAACATATTCTGCTTAGTTAAAACCAAGACCTGCTCAAAATGATCTTTTCATTATCATTAGTTGTAATGACAGGATTGGAAAAATGTTGCATAAGATTTGCATATATATATGCAGTGGCTATTTCACTCAGGTGAGCGAGCCGTGGCCTGTGGGCCTCTTGTTTTTTTTGTTGTTGTTTTTTACCATATGTCTGAAAACTGGCTAGGTCAAGTCAGATCATGAATTTTAGAGTTATGTCCCCTTGATTGCTGAACTTTGTCATCAGCATAACTCGTTCAGTTTTGATCAGATCTTCCTGAAACTTGCAGATAAAGTGGACATGGATGAAGTCTTGGATAATTTGTTAACTGTCCAGGTCAAATTATTTAGTTCAGAGTTGCTTTGCTTCCACTTTATTGCTGAAACTGCCTATTTTTGACCTTGTCATCTGCACAACTCTATCAGTTTTTATCAGATCTTCCTGAACCTTACATATAAGATGGAGTTGAAAATTGGTGGACAGTTAGACCATGAGGTGATACAGGGCATATTTTGAGGTTAAAGTACACCAAATTTTGATTTGAGTTATGGATATGTTAAGAGTTATGTCCTCCAAATTAATGAATGTTGTCACTCTTGACCTACTTCTCAGCACAGGTGAGGGTTAAGGACTACCATGATCCTCTTGTTGAATCAGTGGAAGGGTGAGTGGGAATGACCGTAGAAAATATTTCATGATCAGTCACCGTGAAAGAATGTTGCTGGACCCAACAGGGATCGAACCTGCAACCTCTTGATTACCAGTCTGACTGAATCACCAAGGCCGGCAAAAATGGCTGGTGCAACATTTTATCTCCATGAAGAAAAGTTGTGGCAAGACTCCCAGTAAATGCCAACTCCCATCCCAGTGCCCCTGGCAGTAATATTTCACATTATTCTATATCATCAGAGTGCCTTCAGTTCAGGGCCCAGTTGTTCAAAGCGTCGTTAGCTTAACGAGCTCGTTAAGGGTCATTTCGTTAACTGTTTTAGCGGATTCAATATACAATATTCTGATATTTTTTGCTGAAAAAATGTGAGTAGCTTTTGCAATGCAAAAGCTACTCACATTTTTTTTCAGCAAAAAATTTCAGCATATTTGCATATCATTCAATATAAATTTTAACGAATCGTTAACTAATGACATCGTTAGTTTTGAACAACTGGGCCCAGATGATTTGTTAAGGAGGAGGTAGTGATGATAATTCACGGATAATTTTCTCTAGTTCTCCGTAAAAAACATATGTTGTGGGTACTCATTAGTAGAGCCTCATTTTATGGAGAAATAAGAAAAATTATCCCAGAATTATCACTAAATGCTTCTTAAAAAGTCCTCTGCTTTTAAACTTTATCACTCTCTGGGCAAATTCAGCAGAAGACAAATTGATTAAATTGTTCTTTTTTTATCGGAGAACAGTGGAAACAACTTGCATGAAATGTCAAATCCTGTTTCCTGGGAAAATAAGACAAAAATATTTCAAAATGTCGTCTGCTGAAAATTTTACCCAGATTGCTAAGGGTTCACTGTGACCTCTTGTTTCAAAAGAGTGATTTAAACTTAATTCTAGAAAGGTCACAAATGACATTAAGTAACTTAGGATTAAAATGGATTGAAGTTTTAATTTGCATTAAACAGAGTTTTATCTTTTTACCTTTAACACACTCAGGTGAAAACAGAAGACAACAAATTAATGATATTATTTTCTTATTTTTCAAAAAAAGGAAAGAAAAAAATTGACATCTCATATGGTTTCCTAAGTAGAAAATTTGCTTGAAAACCTCATATCCTATTCTCTGGTAATTTAAGAAAATTTCTTTAAATGTTGTCTGCTGAAACTTTTACCCAGTATGTTAAGCATTAAAACACCTGATTCAGAATACCAATCAAAAAGACACATGTTGTTACTTGAGGTCTACCAGATGTAGATGCATTTTCTTGCTATGTTTTATTAATGTGTCATTGGAAGCATTAAGGTTTAGCACTCAAGTAAAATTTTCAGCAGACAACATGTTGAAATAGTTTTTCCTATTTTTCCCAGAAAACAGGATTTAACTTTTCATGCATATTGTCTCCATTGGAGACAATACGCATGAAAAGTTAAATCCTGTTTTCAAGCATATTGTCTCCATTGGAGACAATACGCATGAAAAGTTAAATCCTGTTTTCTGGAAAAAAAATAAGAAAAATATCACCAATTTGTTGTTTGGTGAATTATCCCAGAAGGTGGTAATTTAAGCCATTTGGAGTCTTGCTACAGAATGAAACATTAAATTCATAGCTCCAGAAAAGACACTTTTTTCAAACAAAAAGTATACTATAGCTATGTTTCTTACATTTCCATGACACCATATTTTGTGGATACTCATTGGAAGTACCTCAGGGAGGCACTTCCAATGAGTACCCACAACATATGTTCTTATGGGAATATACAGATGTAGATGCTTCTGATAAATGGTTTTCATAGATATATAGGGAAAATAATTTTCTGGATAATCCTCTTACTTGGAAGTATATAAATTTTTTCAAGTACATTTGGACTATAAAAATAAAAGAAAAACCTGAAGCATTCGCATGGGCCTCATTAGAGTACAGCCCAGCCCAGCTAGAGGTAGGTACAACATGTGTATGTGTTTGTCACATAAACCCTTTGTGGATAGGAGGGGTTGGGGTAATGAACTCATGAACCCAGCTCAACAAGTCCTGCCCCACACATCCCATCCACCCCTCAATAAAACAGCCATTCAATTTTTTCTTCATTCTGGCATTTAGTAGTTTACATAATCTCCAGCTGAAGAGCTCTGCTAAATCACTAGGCAAATACATTGCCGGATGCTTGTTAATTAACCCTTAAAGCGCCAAGCAAACTTTGTTGCAGACAACATTCGAATTTTTTTTTTATTTTTCATAGAAAATAAGTCTTGACTTTTCATGTGAATCATCTGCTGGGCAGATGGTTCACATGAAATGTCAAGACTTGTTTTCTCTGAAAAATAAAAAAATAAATAAATAAAAAATTGTGGTCTGCTGCAGTTATGACTGGCGCTTTAAGAGTTAAAAACATTCACAATCCCAGTACTTTAATTGATAATTTCTTAAAAAAATTATTTAATAAGGTAAAAAAGAAACAAATTCTGAAAAGTTTGTCCAAAAATCTGCATCAGTTTGCAAGGTATCGCATTGCAGATTAGAAATACACTCGAACCTCAAAAAGTATATACCGTATTTAACCCAATTACTGCACATGCGCCTATAAGCACACAGTCAAGCAGTTAAGTAGTCTTTTTTTCTATTTCTTTATAAAACATTATGTTTTGGGTACTCATTTGAATTGTCTCAACAAGTTGAGGCAATTCAAATGAGTACTCACAACAAATGCTGAATTATAAAGAAAATCAATAAATGATACGGCATAATCATCATTCAGTACGCTCCTCATGAAGTCCTCTGCTGATCTTTCGTTAAAAAAAGACCCTAGTAGGTGGATACTTTACTACAAGTTTTTCAAGTACCGTTTTCTACCTAATTGCCGCACATGCTTTTATAAGCACACAGTAAGGTAATTAAGTTGCCTTTAGATTACAGTCAGTGTACTTTTATCCACTTCTTTATAAAAACATATGTTGTGGTAACTCATTTGAATTACCTTGACAAGTGGAGGCAATTCAAATGAGTACCCATAACATAATTTATGTTTTTATAAAGAAAATCAGAAAATAATATTGCTAAAGCATCATTTAATATGCTCCTCATTAAGTTCTCTGCTGATCTTTCTTTAAAGAGTGCCCTTGTTAGGTTGATATTTTACTACAAGTTCTCAGTAATTTGAAAAATCTAAGCGCACTGTGCAGTAATTAGGTCTAATAAGGTATTTTAAAAAACCTAATAACACACTGCAGACTAATACTGTATATCTTGTGGAAATTGCCTCAAGGTAGTTCCAGTGTAAATTTGTCTCTTGTGGCAGTTCCAGTGTGTACCTACAAGATATTTTTCAGTGCAGAAAATAAAAAAATATCCTCTGAAAATTGTCTTCATTTTGCTGAAACTACGACGAATGGGCTCAGCTCATAATGTTTTATTACAAGTTTAAAAATACGAATGGATTCAACTTGTAAAATTGTTCACCAGTTTCAAAATAGTGCCAAGAAAACAAGTACAGTCAAACCTGCATTAAGGAAGTACCTATGGGAAAGCCAAAATGGTTGCTTAAGACAGGTGCTTGCTTAATACAGGTAGATTTCCACTTCTTTGTCTTTAATGGCATCTGAAATAGTGGCCTTTAAAGACAGGTTTGCTTAATACAGGTGGCCTTTAGGACAGGTTTGACTCTACATATGTAAGCTTAAAATACAATTAACATATTAACTCTAAAAGTCAGGAGGGGGTGTCCGAAAAACAATGTGGACCCAGATCAGATGCTGCAGAACATGGCCTTTGATTTAGTTCTACACAGTTTGTTGTCACTGATCCAATAATATTTAGATACAGCAATAGGTAGTAAAATGGACAAGAATTGTAAGCAGATATGAATTAGCCCTTAAAGCGCCAAGCAAAATTTGTAGCAGACGACATTCTATTTTTTTTTTTAACCCTTGTCTTGCTGAATAAATTCAGATACCACGCCCACTTATAACTTCCAGCCAATCAGATTACTTGATATGGGCTTTTGATAGAAGTTCACATATTTAATGACAAACAGTGCAGATCCAGATCATTTGGCTTCTTCAGAAGCCAACTGATCTGGATCTGCACTGTTTGCTAAGACAGGGCATGTTGTTTTCAGCAAGAATAGGTTAAGAGAAAATAAGTTTTGACACTTCATGTGAATTGTCTGCTTGGTAGATGATGATCACATGAAATATCAAGACTTATTTTCTTTGGGGAAAAAAAAATATTCAAAATTTCTACTGCAGTTGTGATTGATATAGGCAGTAATAATAGGCTTTTGGAACCAATGTAGATCCAGATGAGACAGCTCATAATGAGCAGTCTCATAGAGATCTACACTGTTTGACATGTGGTCTTTCAACTTTACATATAAACTTCTTTCCAATCGATAGTTTGTTAAAAAAAGAGTTAAGAGTTAGGAAAAATACACTTACCTTTGAAAGCTGTGTCCTTGATGTTCTCACAAGAATATTGAAACAAGGAGTCCCGAAAAGACATAGGCCCACAAAACAATTTTGCTGGATGTTTTTTTGTTTTGTTTTTTAAATAGGAGTCACCATTCGCCACGGCAGAGTCGAGGACAATATTGTTTTTAGATAATTTGATTTCTATTCCTATAGAATTGAACTCACAAACTGTCCAGAAGTCCTCAATGCTTGTAAGATGCCTAAAATTTTGAAACACCAAAAGTTTTCAGTCACTTGTATCCATCACAAAAAAGATGTTGGTGTAATCCTTTAGAATCACTGAATAAATACGTAACTGTCTCTTATTTAACACTTAGCCCTCTGGGTAAAATTTTCAGCAGATAATATATGGAACTATTTTTCTTATTTTTCCAGAAAACCAGATTTGACATTTAATGCAAATTATGGAGACAATTCACACGAAATGTTGGATTCTGTTTTTCTAGGAAAAAAAAAAAGAAAAAATATCAAGTTGTTGTTTGCTGAATCTGCCCATATTATTGTAAATATTAATCAGTGGAAAACTTGTTTGCTCTCATATTACCCTATCTATTCATATTTGAATACCTTAATGCCTTAGCATTCTTGTCCTATAATTTGATTTAAAAAAAAAAAAAAACAACTTCCTGATGATATGTGTAAAAATTGCTGGATGAGTCACAAACAGTGTAGACCATCATCAGTTGCTGCATTCTGCAGTATCTGATCTGATTCTACATTGTTTGCCCAGTCTGTCTATCCCAATAACTTAGGAGCCGGCCTCGGTAGCTCAGTTGGATGTACCGTCCGACTGGAGACCAGGAGGTCGCAGGTTCAACCCCCGCCGAGGTCGGTAAGATTCTTTCGTGGAGATTGATCATGAAATATTTTCTACGGCCATTCTCTCCCTTCCGCTGATTCAAGAAGGGCAGTTGTCAGTTTCTGGCGAAAGAATGTGCACAATACTGGTTAACCGCTTAGAGGACTAAGCCTGCCCAGTAAACGTGTGGTTAGGTAAACTGACCGCGCTCGACATGACCCCATTGGGTTGACTGGGCTGTAAAACCTCAACACAAACAAACCAATAATTTAGGTTAATACAGTATTTGTCAGACTAGCTTTAGACTTCTGAAGAATTGTGAAGAATTATGGATAACTTATTTACCAAAAATATTCTGACAGACGTGCTTGAGGAAAGCATGTAGACCCAGATCATTTTGAACAGGGTCTGCATGGTTTCCCCTTCAGTCAGCATGTCTGAGAAACATTACCTGGTATTCAAATGCACTTGTTCAAAAATTTAGAATAACTTCGGTAAGGAATGGATGACTATTTAGAGAATTACGGTAGTCCTTAATTCATATTAACCTTTATCACTTTCTCAGCAAAATCAGCAGGCAACAAACTGATAATATTATTCTTATTTTTCCCAGTAAAAATAGGCTTTGCCTATGTTGATATCTCCTTAGGATGTAATGTCAAAGCTTTTTTTTTCTGGGAAAAATAGAAAAATATTTCAAAATACCATCTGCTGAAATTATTACCCAGCATATAAAGCACTTAACCCTTCTCATGCTGAATAAATTAAGATGCCACGCCCCCTTCTAATTTCCAGCCAATCAGATTATAGAAATTCACATATTTAATGACAAACAGTGCAGATTCAGATCAGTTGGCTTCTTCCGAATCCAACTGATCTGATCTATACTGTTTGCTAAGACACGACATGTCGTGTTCAGCAAGAGACGGGTTAAACATCTCCATTGTAATCCTTTAGAATCTTGTTGACATAACAATCCCTTTCCAACAGAACTCGTTTTTATCTTTACCTGACTCTCTAGGCATATTCAGCAGATGACAAATTGATATTTTTCTTGTTTTTCCCAGAAAATAGGCTTTGACATTTCATACAAATTGTCTCCAAAGGGAGACAATTTGCATGAAATGACAAAGCCTGTTTTCCAGAAAAAATAAGAAAAATATTTCAAAATGTCTTCTGCTGAAATTTTTACCCAGAGTGCTAAGCTTCAATCCGAATGTAACTGTTTGCTCTAATTGTTTGTTTGTACATTCATGTTAATTGACATTCGTCATCTATAGCCTAGGGGTAATTTAGTGTCTCTTTGCCTTGGGGTTATAAATGTTGCATTTTACATCATTTCCTGTATAGGTATTCAAACGTTGTAACCTGGGATTGCCGGTTTCAGATAAAATTTTAGAGTAGTTTCTGAAGACAAATTTGAAGGAGTTTAATTTTGAAAGTTTGTTGTGTCTAAACAAAATGAGTGACACAAAATATGTGAAAGTCCCAACACATGGGGATGATTTTACTAGAGGTTAGTGCACAGTTATTGTAACATTGTTGCTGATAAGATACTTTTTTTTCAGTCAAAAAGTATTAATAGTTCTCTTTCTTTGCCACAAAAAATATATGCTTTGGGTACTCGTTGCTCGCCAAGGCACTTCTAATGAGCACTCACAACATTATGCTTTTTGTCGAGAATCAAGAAAATTATGTACCTGATACCACTCACCCCCTTTTCTAGAGCTGTGGAAGTTGCTGTCATTTCTGTTCTTGGATCTGCCATAATAATATACAGTAACTGTCCAAAAATTTTGTATACCAACGTTTCTAACAAAGTGGCATATGCAAACAGTACAAACCCAGATCAGACTGCTCCTGAGGAGCAGTCTGATCAGGGTCTACACTGTTTGCCGTTCCGTTAAGCATTTTAAGAAGCAACTGCCTAAAAGCAACTGCCTAAAAGCAAAATTTAGGCAAAGAAATGTTTGGGAAATTTTAGGTCATTTACTGTATTGCCAGAAGAATATAATGCATTCAGAGCAAGATAATATTCAGATGGTTGTCTTTTTGTTGTTTTTGCATCAAAACATAATGCTGGGGTTACTCTTTGGAATTGCATAGTTGAAATGATTCCAGTGCAGTCCTACATAGTTTTGTGGAGAAATAGGAGAGATGGTAACCCTTAATGCTTAGCATTGTGGGTAAAATTGTCAGCAGACTGCAGATTGAAATACTTTCCCAGAAAACAGGATTGACATTTCATGCAAATTGTCTCCAATGGAGATAATTTGCATGAAATGTCAAATCCTATTTTCTGAGAAAAATGAGAAATGACATCATTTTGTCGTCTGCTGAATTAGCCCTAAGAGTGAAAAAAGCTAAAACATCAATTTTGAAAGATAACAACAGCAGGTGGCATCCTAAATTAAAAAAAAAAAAAAAAAAAAAAATAGAGAAAATTGGGCTTGACATTTCATGTGAATCATCTGTCAAGTCTGTTTTCACAAAAAAAAAATAAAAAAGATAAGTGTTGCAATTTTGCATGATGCTTTAATGGTTAAAAGAAGATTTGGTTTGAAAATAAAAATA
The DNA here is from genome assembly GCA_964016985.1 of Anodontia alba. Taxonomy (NCBI): domain Eukaryota; kingdom Metazoa; phylum Mollusca; class Bivalvia; order Lucinida; family Lucinidae; genus Anodontia; species Anodontia alba. The sequence goes on along the minus strand of OZ024833.1, from coordinate 58,234,761 downwards.
AATAAAGGTGCTTTATTAAGAGCTACAGGACAGTCTTTTCTTCCTGTTGCCACTTAGACTAAAGTGTACATTGTGTATTTTCAGGTCGTGTCACCCCAGCAGACGTGACCAATCTGGAAATGGAAACAAAGAATGGTGCTGTTGCCAAAAATGGTTCTCCTCTACCAGAGAAAGCAGATAATGGGAAGTCAGATAATGGGAAGTCAGAAGACGAGAAGAAAAAAGACGAGCCACAACAGTTGGTTGGCTTCTTTGAAGTGGTAGGTTATTAACCTGTTTAGCCTAAATATTTGGACACTTTAGCTCTTACCATACTTTTCCTAAAGTTCCAACAACCCCATATAGCTACCTGTTGATGTATCAAAAATGATGCTGTGTTCTGGGATTACTTCTAAGTAGACTGTTTGCTCAGGTCCTGACATAGCTACAGATAAGAGGGGGTATCTACATAATATTTTTCTTATTTTCTCCACGAAAACATATGTTGTGGATACTCATTAGAAGCGCCTCGGCAAAGCACTTCTTATGAGTACCCACAACATATGTTTTCGTGGAGTAATAAGAAAGATATCAGCATTTTTTGGATGAAAAAAGCGCCCTATCTGTTGCTGTGGGTCCATCTGTCCAAATGCTTAACTTTTACCATGCTCTGGGCTAATTCAGCAGACCACAAATTAGTGATATTTTTCTTACTTACCTAGAAACAAGACTTGACATTGGAGACAATTTGCATGAAATGTCAACCTGTTTTTTTGGGTTTTTTTTTTTTTTTTTAAATATTTCAAAATGTCATCTGCTGAAAATTTCTCCCAACATGCTAAGCATTAAATACAGGTTAATCCTTAAATGCAAATGATATTCTAAAATTGATTTTATTTTTCAGAGAAAATAAGACGACATGTCATGTTAATCGATTGCTTGGCAGGCAATCTACATGAGATGTCATCTTATTTTCTCTGAAAAAATCTACACTAAAATATAAATATGGAATAATAAGAAAGAAAAATAGCAGAGTGGTCTTAATTATGCCCTAAACTTCAAAGACACCTTGCACAGAGATAGAATCTTGAAATTTTATATATGGAATCAGGATGGAAAATAAGTGGAGCTGTGTTGCCTCGGTGGCTCAGTTGGATGCGCCGTCCGACTGGAGACCAGTAGGACGTGGGTTCAACCCCCGCCGAGGCCGGCAACATTCTTTCGTGGAGATTGATCATGAAATATTTTCTATGGTCATTCTCTCCCTTCCGCTGATTCAAGAAGGGCAGTTGTCAGTTTCTGACGAAAGAATGTGCACAATACTGGTTAACCGCTTAGAGGACTAAGCCTGCCCAGTAAACGTGTGGTTAGGTAAACTGAACGCACTCGACATGACCCCATTGGGTCATATATATATGTAATCTTGCCCATTTCTGCAGAAAAACATGTTCTGGGTATTCACTGGAATTGCCTCTGTGAATTCCTGCCACTTAACATATTTACTTGGAGATATTAGATATATGAGCCAGTGCACAATAAAACCTACAAAAAGTCTTGTGCGACCAGCATCTGTGCAGTCTTATCAGTCTTCACTGATTGCATGTGCCTTCTACAGCCTCCAGGAGCCAGTCTCAGTGGCTCAATTGGATGTGAGTCCAACTGGAGACCAAGAGGTCGCAGGTTCGACCCCCGCTGAGGTCAGCAACATTCTTTAGTGGAGATTGATCATGAAATAATTTCTACGGTCATTTTCTCCCTTCTGCTGATTCAAGAAGGGCAGTCGTCAATTTCTGGCGAAAGAATGTGCTCAATACTGGTTAACCACTTAGAGGACTAAGCCTGCCCAGTAAACGTGTGGTTGGGTAAACTGACCGCGCTCGACATGACCCCATTGGATTGACTGGGCCATAAAACCTCAACAGAAACAGCCTCCAGGCTATCAAAAGACGGATAAACAAGAACCCTTGCCATACTGGGTGGATGTACAGGCTGATCTGGGTCCTTGACGGTCACAAAGGTCTAATTGTAGGTTTTGTCAAGGGCTGGCTCAATATCAACCTTTTTGTTTTGCAGAGCTCCAGGTAAAAGGATATCCAAATAAATATTTTTACTATATCTAGACATTATCTATTTCTTATATCCCCAGAAAAAACATGTTGCGGGTACTCATTAGAAGCACCCTAAGTACTTCCAATGAAAATTTACAAGTTACCATATTCAACCCTAAGAACAACATACTCCTAAAGTGCTCATTCAAACAATTACATAGTCTTCATTTATAGCTACTTCTTTATAAAGGCATATGTTTTGGGTACCCACTTGAGTTGCATCGACAACATACATAGCAACAGATAAGGCGCTTTTTTTTCATAAAAAAAATGCTGATATCTTTCTTATTTCTCCACGAAAACATATGTTGTGGGTAGTCATTAGAAGCGCCTCGCTGAGGCGCTTCTAATGAGTGCCACAACATATCTTTTCGTGGCAAAATAAGGAAAAAATTATGTGGATACCACCTCTTATTTGTAGCTATAATGAAAATCATGCAGAAACACAAAAAAAATAGTATACGCATCATTTGATAAGTCCTTCGCTGATTTTTTTTTTTTTTCTTTGTAAAGTGTACCCTTAGTATTAGTAGGTACATATTTTAACACAAGTTTTCCAAGTATTTTTGATAAACCCAAGCGCATAGTGCAGTAATTAGGTCGAATATGGTAAGTTTTTGCAAAGAAATAAGGAAATAATTTACCAGATACCCTCTCTTAACAAGAACTATTTAATTCCAATAAATGAATATTTGCAGATGAAACAAATATGGCTACTCATTAGAAGCAGCTCAGTGAGGCACTTATAATGAGTTCCCACAACTTGTTTTCCTGGACAGATAGAAAAATACCTGTCTAAATACCCTCTTAACTGGAGATATGTTTAATTTCAGTTCAAGTATTCAAAATGTTTCGATGTGTTTCTGATGTGTCTTGGGACGTTGTGTGCGGCATGCCATGGCACAGCTTTTCCTCTTATGATCATCGTATTTGGAGAAATGATTGACCTGTTTGTTGGCTCCGGAAAGTATCAGAATGTTATTAATGGCCTTGAAGGGTGTAGTCTCTTAGGAACAGGGGCTGGCAAGATTAACATTACATCAGGAGAGCTTCTGAAAAATCCAGCATATTTACAGTAAGTCACTTTGACTCCTAACCCTTTCACCCCTGAGTTTCTAAAATGGACTCTTCCATCTCTGAATTTGGACACATTCATTGTTGCAAATATGGATTCATCTGGATCTACACTGTTTGCACAGGTATCTGTTTTGGTCTGCCAGGCTGAACAGGTAATTAGCCACACTTTACAGTGCAGTCATTAGTGCATCTGATTACAGATCCAGGGCTCACAAGTTCAAATCCAAGCTTGGCCACACAACTTTCATGGAGATTGATCATGAAATGCTTCTTATGGTCATTTTCCCCTTTGGCTGATTCAAGAAGGGCAGTTGTCAGTTACTGGCTAAAGGATTTGCACAAAGTACTGGTTAACCACTAAGAGGACTAAGCCTGCCCTGGAAAATGTAAGTTAATTGACTGGCTCGACATGACCTTAACAGTGTTGACATGGCAGTAAAATTCAAACACAAACTTAAAAACTCTTAGTTTAAGGGAAATTTATACACCTTCAATAGAAATGTCTGTGTAGCCAAATGGTTATTATCGGCATGCTTTTTGAAGAAAAATTTGGGATATTGCTATACCCCCCGTCCGTCCAGCCGTCTGTACATCATATTTTCCATATGATAGATTTGGTTCATATTTGGAATGATAATAGATACAGGTCCAAAGTTTTATTCATCATCACCCCTACCCATGCCTATGACCTCAAGGTCAAGGTCACAGATTGGGAAAATTTAATAATTGATCCCTGATAATGTCAAATTCATGACCAAACCATAGCACAAGAAATCCTATCAAGAGCGAAAATGCCATAACATTTACTCTTATAATGATTCTACGTATTGGGACAGATAGGCCTAAGCAAACAGTGCAGACCCAGATCAGACTGGTCCTAAAGAGTACCCTGACACTCCAGTATCACCCCAATTCCAGGCGAGCTATGCAGTCTGCTGACAGCTCTTGTTTAAATAATCATCATGACTATTGCTGAAAATGTTTGTCTTAACTCCTAAAATGCCAAGAAAACCTGCATCTGAAAATATCGTCTGTTTTTGTAGTCTTGCAAACTTTTCAAACCTATTTTTGCATACAGGCAAACAGTGTGGACGCTGATCAGACTGCTCCTAGAGAAGCAATCTGGGTCCACACTGTTTGCAAAATTACTTTTGAAATCACAAGCAGATGGCAAAGCAGACGACACTTGTTGTGATTGGCAGTTTAAGGGTTAATAATTTCTAGGTCTAGTTCAAAACTTGGTCACTTTGAGTCAGAAACTAGGTCACTAGGCCAAGTCAAAGGACACCCCTGTAGTTGAAGCCTCGCTCGGGTCACATTGGGGAAAGCCAGGTTCTCCTTACAGACGGTCAGGTGGTTTTTAGCTCGCCTGTACGACGTACATGGAGAGCTATTGTAGTCACCCTGGTCGTCCACGTTCCCATTCCCGTCACACTGGGGTAAATTTTTTCAATGCTTAAATCCTGCAGTCACTCAACACAAAGCATTCATATTTGGAACATTGGTGCCTGGGAGGGTCTTCTGCAATTCCATGACAACAGACCTTGGGGTTCATGCCCCAGGGTGGGGCTAGGGGTCAAAATGTAGGACACCTTTGTCAAATACTGTATTGCTTTAAGTTTTTCATATGCTTATATCTTAGTGGTCAGTTGTCAACAAGCATTCGTATTCGGACAATGGGTGCTAGAAGGGTTGTCTACTTGTCGATAGGTATCGGCCCCTGGGTTGTGCCCTGGGGTGGGGCTAGGGTTCAGAATTCAGGACACCTCTTGTAAAGTGTTAAGTGCATTTCTGTTATGCTAGCATTGTAAACACATCCTAGGTAATACATCATCCAACCTTTTGACATTGCTTTTAGTGTCATCGGGTGAAGGTCATGGTAACCTACATTTCACAGTTCAGTGATTGATTGTGTTGGGGTTTAACGACACATCAACCCTTGAGGGTCATTTTGTGTCGTCTCCCAGAGAAAGGGAGAAAAGAGATAGGAGAGAGTAGAGGAGATGAAAGAGGGACAGGAGAGAAAGAGGAACAGGAATGAAAGTGAAGAAACAGAAGAAATAAAAACATTCCCCCTCTACCCTTACCCACTACAAGGATAGCAGGCCTTGCCCAACTGTAAGTCAATATCAGTTGGACGCCCCGGTGATATAAGATACACAGCACCTTCGCACCACCCGACCACCCCCTCACAGTTCAGTGACCTTTATTTCATGGTCCAGTGATTTTGCCTTATATCTCTAAGACTATTTGATGAAAAACTGTCATATCTTGGATCTTAGTTCCATGTGACACGAAGAGTGACTTCAAAATACAATTAGGTCAGTGTGACCTATATTTCACGGTCCAGTGATTATGCCTCATATCTCAAGACTATTTGATAGAAAAATGTCATACCTTAGATATAAGTTTGTTGATTTCTGGCGAAAGAATGTGCACAATACTGGTTAACTGCTTAGAGGACTAAGCCTGCCCAGTAAATATGTGGTTAGGTAAACTGACCACGCTTGACATGACCCCATAGGGTTGACTTGGCCATAAAACCTCAACAAAAACAAAACGATGTGACACAAAGAGTTACCTCAAACTATATGTAGGTCAATGTGACCTATAGTTCATGGTCCAGTGATTATGCCTTATAACTCAAAGACTATTTGATAGAGAAATGTCTTACCTTGGATATTAGTTCCATGTGACACGAAGAGTGACCTCAGAATACAATTAGGTCAGTGTGACCTATATTTCATGGTCCAGTGATTATGCCTTATAACTCAGACTATTTGGAAATGTCATACCTTGGATATTAGTTTCATGTGACATGAAGAGTGACCTCAAAATATATGTAGGTCAGTGTGACCTATATTTCATGGACCAGTGATTATGCCTTATATCTCGAAGACTATTTGATAGAGAAATCTCATACCTTGGATATTAGTTCCATATGATATGAAGAATGACCTCAAAATATGTGTAGGTCAGTGTGACCTATATTTCGTGGACCAGTGATTATGCCTTATATCTCTAAGACTATTTGATGGAGAAATGTCGTACCTTAGATATTAGTTCCATGTGATACAAAGAGTAACCTCAAAATATACGTAGGTCAGTGTGACCTATATTTCATGGACCAGTGAGTATGACCTATCTCGATGACTATTTGATAGAGAAGTGTCATACCTTGGATATTAGTCCCATGTTATATGAAGAGTTACCTCAAAATATATGTAGGTCAGTGTGACCCATATTCCATTGTGCAATGATTATGCCTTATATCTCGATGATAGTGTAATAAGAGAAATGTCATGCGTTTGATATTACTTTCATGTGACATGAAGAGTGACCACAAAGTATATGTAGGTCAATGTGACCTATATTTCATGGTTCAATGATTATGCCTTATATCTAATTATAAAAGTTTGTCTGTCATTACTGACAATGACCAATCTTAATCACATGCGAGAAATGATACTGTTTGTGTGTTTTAAGATGGCTGATTAGACCAATTCTAGCTCTGAACTGTCTGTTGCAGATGGAACAACAGAGATCAGAGCAAGACAGCTCTGTTTGTGATGCCTTAGCTCTGGCTTTGCGCTGTGCACGTTTCTGCTTGGCTTCGCTGATTCTTTTTGCCTCATATTCACTGGCATCTCTTCTGATGAGGCCTCGCCACTTTGCTCGGTCCTGTGCAATTTGTTCTTATGACCCTGTTGGTATGTTGAAGTCTTTGAGGGGCTTTGAGGGTGTCTTTGTATTGCTTCTTCTGACCGCCATGGGAGAGTTTGCCCATTTCTAGTTCGCCATAGAGGATTTTTTTTGGTAAATGTTCCTCAGGCATCCTGGTAACATGGCCTGTCCATCTTAACTATGCCAGTTTCAGAAGAGTATGTACACTCTGCATCCCTGCCCTTTTCAGGACTTCTGTGTCTGGAATCCTGTCTTGCCACTTAATCTTTAAAAGTTTTCTAAAACAGCTTGTATGGAAGTGGTTCAGTCTTTTGGCATGCCATTGGTAAACTGTTCACGTTTTGCATGCATACAACAGTGTTGGCAGCACTACAACTTTGTAGACTTTCAGCTTTGTGTCAAGCCTGATTCCTCTTCGATCCCAAACACTACCACGTAGTCGGCCAAATGCTGCACTAGCTTTGGCAATCCTGGCATTGACTTCATCATCAATGTGCAGGACTCTTGACAATATGCTTCCAAGGTAGGTGAACTTGCCTACCACTTGCAATCTTTGACCTTTCACATTAATGGTGGGCTCCTTGTAAGGCTTGCCAGGTGCTGGTTGATAAACCACCTCAGTCTTTTTTGATGCTCATTGCGAGTTCATAGTTGTCACAGGAGTCAGATTCTGGATCTACACCTTTTTTTGCATTTTCTCTTCTGTTGGAGCACCCTTTGCCATGTCATCAGCAAAGAGGAACTTGTCCAGCACCTCTGTCTGCACCTTAGATTTGGCTTGCAGCCTTTAGGTTGAAAAGCTTTCCATCAAAGCGATACCTAATAGGTATACCATTGTCACCATCCTGGAAAGCAGCTGTGAGCATGGCAGAGAATGTCATGCTGAACAGAGTTAGGGCTAATACACAGCCTTGCTTGACACCATTTGTCACAGGGAATGGGTCAGAAAACTCACCATCATTTTGGAACCATGCAAGCAAACCACCGGGGAACTGCCTCACCATTGCTATGAACTTGGTCTGACAGCCAAACTTCGCCATAATTTTCCAAAGATCCTCACGACTGTCTGTATCAAATGCTTTGGTAAGGTCAACAAACGTCATGTAGAAGTCCATGTTCTGTTCTTGGCCTTTCTTTTGAAGCTGCCTTGCTGTGAAGATCATGTCAATTGTTCCTCTGTCCTTTCTGAATCCACACTGGCTTTCTGGTAGAAGCCCTGACTGTTCAAGGTGTTCATTCAGTTGGTTAAGTAGAACTCTTGCAAGGACCTTCCCAGCAATTGACAATAAAGAGATGCCATGATGATTATCACACAACTGAGGATTCCCTTTCTGTTTGAATAGGTGGATAATTGACACATCCTTGAATTCTTGAGGGATGGCTTCTTTTCTCCACATAATGTGAAATAACTGTCATCTTCTTTGCAACTGGGGTTCCTCCTGCTTTGTAGATCTCAGCAGGATCAGCCTCGGTGGCTCGGTTGGATGCGCCGTCCGACTGGAGACCAGGAGGTCGCGGGTTCAACCCCCGCCGAGGTCGGCAACATTCTTTCATGGAGATTGATCATGATATATTTTCTATGGTCATTCTCTCCCTTCCACTGATTCAAGAAGGGTGGTTGTCAGTTTCTGGCGGAAGAATGTGCACAATACTGGTTAACCGCTTAGAGAACTAAGCCCGCCCAGTAAACGTATGGTTAGGTAAACTGACCGCTCTCAACATGACTCCATTGGGTTGACTGGGCTGTAAAACCTCAACACAAACAGAAGATCTCAGCAGGTATTGCATCTGATCCTGGAGCCTTGCCAGATGACAGAAGTTTTATTGCTTTCACTGTTTCAGAGATGATTGGGAACTCGTCAAGCAGCAGATTACAGTCCACCTGTGGTAGGCTGTTGATGGCATCATCATTGATAGCTGATAGCTGATTAAGGACACTATCAAAGTGCTCAGCCCATCTTTTCAAGATAGCCTCTTTGTCAGTCAGAAGACTAGTTCCATCTGCACTGAGGGGTAATTCCTAAGCTCTGGGGACCATAAACTGTCTTTAGTGCATCAAAGAACTTCTTCATATCCTTTCTATCTGGATTTCATCAGCCTTACTGCTCAGCCAGGAGTCTTGCATATCTCTGAGCCTAGTCTGGACTGTCTTGCATATATTTGAATATGCCGCCTTATTGGATACTGAGCTGGTATCACTAAGGTATGCCTTGTGTTTTTGGTGTTTCTCTTCAAGGAGTCCCTGGATTTCTTCGTCATTCTCGTCAAACCAGTCTTGGTGTTTACGAGATACTGGTCCTAGGGAATTCATTGCTGAAGAGTATACCATGTCTCTGAAGACTGTCCAGTTCTCTTCTGGATTGTCTGAATGGAGTTCCATTGCATCTAATCGGCTGCAGATATCATTGATGAAGGCTTGCCTCTTGCTGTCTTGTTTCAGCTTGGAGACATCCAGTCTCTTTGGCATTTTCTTGCCTCGTGGTCACCATGCAGGCTGAATGCACAGGTTCAGTTTGCTGACAACATGCCTGTGATCTGTCCAGCAGTCTGCACCACACAGTCTTTGTCACTTTAACATCCTGTCTGTCCTTCCTTCATACTATGACATAATCAATGAGATGCCAGTGTTTGGAGCGAGAATGCATCCATGACGTCTTGTTGCACATTGGCAGATGGAAGACTGTGTTAGTGATCAGCAGTTCATGCTCTGCACACTTCTTCAAAAGGAGGAGGCCATTACTGTTGCACTTTCCTATTCCTTCAGTCCCAATCATCCTTCCCATGTTAGGTGATCTGTGCCCACTCTAGCATTGAAGTCTCCCAGGAGGATGAGTTTGGCTGTCCAGGTTGTAGCAGAAATCACAGAATCCAGATCATCATAGAACTTGTCTTTGACTTCATCTGGGTTGGTCATTGTGGGTGCATAGGCACTTACAAGAGTTGCATGCCTCTTACCAGATTAAGGAAGTCTCAGCATCATCAAGTGGTCATTTATGCCTTTTGGAAGTCCTGAGAGCTTGCTGACAAGGTGTGATTTGATGGCGAAACCTACTCCTACTTACAATAGTTGCATGCCTCTTACCAGATTAAGGAGTTTCAGCATCATCAGGTGGTCATTTATACCTTTTGGAAGTCCTGAGAGCTTGCTGACAAGGTGTGATTTGATGGCGAAATCTACTCCTGCTTCATCCCGCTCTTCTTTCTTGCGTCCACTCCAGAAGAATGTGTAGCCAGCACCAACTTTTAATAGCCCTTCCTCTGCAAGGCGAGTCTCACTCAGAGCTGCAATCTCGACTTTGTACCAACTTTTAATAGCCCTTCCTCTGCAAGGCGAGTCTCACTCAGAGCTGCAATCTCGACTTTGTACCGATCAAGTTCTCTACCAGCTAGAACTGTTCTACGCTGTGATCTGTCTGAGCCAGCACTGTCCATCAAGGTGCGCACATTTCATGCACCGATTGTCAAAGGTATCACTTTTATCTTCTTCTTTCTTGCTCGTCCGCTAAATAGGATCCCAGCTGATCGCGGTTAACCAGCCAGGGGTTTTGAAGCAGGCGCTCAGTCACTCAGTTCAGCTTCCGAATTCCCTATACTGCTTCCTTCTTGAGGATAGTGACCATATACAACCAAGCCACCTGTGTGCAGGTTCGCAACTACGAGCTTCCAGTGTTTCCTCACCTGCTGGTTCACTGCTCGCCCATCGCCACAGGGCTTTTTGTGTGGCTTGCATATGTGTACTTGCTGTTGCTGTGTGTATATGATTAAGATAACGTGCTGTGAATTGGATTATAGTGAGGCAGAGGTGCACAGAGTCAACCTCTTTCTCATGTCCTGACCTAGCTGGATCCAGAGGCAAGACAGTGTCAAGACGTCTGGAGCTAAGCCTGGATGCATTGGATGACCATGACTTCTTTAGTGCCTTGTCATGCTCTTCATGCTTCACAACATGCTGCTGCATTGCCGTTTGGGCCATTGAATCAGAGAAATGATTTCTTCCGCCCCAGCTACCGAAGCAGACTTTACATAGCTGGAACAGGCAAATCCAGATATGCAGATTTTTGTTTGGAGTTGCCCTCTCCTAGATGGACTGCCGGCCAGGGCTTGAGGACTCCATCTGCCCTGGATATAGCAACACAGATTAACACAAGTTAACAGCTATACAGAAGCAGTAACTCAAGGTCTTATGTAGCATGCCTTATATCTAGAAGACTATTTGATAGAGAAATGTCATACTTTGGATGTTAGTTCCATGTAACAGGAAGAGTGACCTCAAAATATATGCAGGTCAGTGTGACCCATATTTCATGGTCCAGTGATTATGCCTTATATTTCGATGACTATTTGATAATAGAAATGTCATACCTTGGATATTAGTTTCATGTGACACGAGGAGTGACCTCAAAATATATGCAGGTCAATGTGACCTATATTTGATGGACCTGTGATTATGCCTTATATCTTGAGGACTGTTTGATAGAGAAATGTCATACCTTGGATGTTAATTCCATGTGACACAAAGAGTGATCTCAAAATATATGTAGGTCAATTTGACCTATATTTCATGGACAAGTGATTATGCCTCATAACTCAAAGACTATTTGATAGAGGCATGTCATACCTTAGATATTAGTTCCATGTGACACAAAGAGTGACCTTACTATATATATATATATATAGGTTAATGTGACCTGTATTTCATGGTCCAGTGATTTTGTCTTGTATTTCAAAGGCTTGTTGATGGAGAAATGTCATACCTTGGATATTAGGTTCATCTGACAGGAAGAGTGACCTCAAAATATATCTACACTTAATGTGTCCTATATTTCATGGTTCAGTGATTTTGCCTGATAATTACAAAATTATTTGATGGAGAAATGTTTTACCTGGATTGTAAGTGGATGATGATTGACCTTAAAATATATCTATGTCAGTTTGACCTACATTTCACAGTTCAGTGATTTTTGCCTTAGAAAGAAACCTTGGTCATTAATTTCTGAATGATAAAAATGGTACAATACAAAATGTGCCCAGCAGGTGAGCTAGTCTGTCCTGTGACAGCTCTTATTCCCCGGGTTCTCCAGTTTTTGCCCACCTTTGATGAATGATCGGCTCAATATAAGCGAAATATCCTTGAAAGGGCCGTAAAACCCAAATCAAAAGAAAAAAAAATGAGAGAAAATCAAATCAAAGGAAAACCTTGTTGACACTCTAGGGGTCACATTAATGAAGTGATTATCATGAATCCTGCTCAAAATGTTTGTCTAGATGAAGTTTGGAACTGAGTCACTTATGACCTATATTTCATAGTCCAGTGACTTTCTTAAGTTTTTCTGTTTAAGTCAGTTTCTCAGTAACTATTGGTCCTACAGAGTGATATTGGGCACTTGTGAAGTATTTGTGTTTAGGTCAGTTTCTCAGTAACTATTGCTCCTATAGCCAGTGATACTTAGCACATGCATACATCTTAGCATGGCTTCTTGTGTGCAGTCATCCATATTTGATCTTGACCTCTATTTCACAGTCCATTAGACATGCTACATTGTCTTACTTGTTGAAATAATCATTATGAATTTTGGTCAGAATGTTTGCCTTGATCAGTTCTAGGTTAGGTTCTCAATGATACTCAGGTGAGTGTTACAGGGCCATCATTGCCCTCTTGTTGTCTTCTTTAAACTAGTGCCATTATTGCACAGATATGTTATCTTTAGATAGATTGATGAATAGACAGATAGATAGAACAATAATCACTTACTTGTGGTTTGAGTTTCCATTGTAGATGAACTCCTAACAAACTAAAGCAACCAAAGCAATTTAATATAGGGATCAAACATGGTTTTTCATGCATTAACATTCGCCAGGTCCCATGGGAGGTGTTGAAAACCGAGGCCAGAGGCCGTAGTTTTCAACACCTCCCAAGGGACCTGGCGAATGTTAATGCATTAAAAAAACATTTTTGATTGCTATTATTGCATAAAATCTAAAAACATTTGCTACATTTTGCATTATTTCTTGCACTATTTTGTTTCGCCTTTTCACCAATGTCCCGCGAACATAATTTCCACTGACTATGCTTGTTCTAGGGCCGGGCAGTACACATCTCGTAACAGCAGCAAATCTGTGGCCCCGGTACGATCATATTGAAAGTTGCGTAGCCATGGATTATCAGCGCGTGAATTGCCTTGTTAATACACAACTTTTAGCTGTTAATGCACAGCTGTTAATAACATGCTTTTTATGCAATAATATACCTTAGTATTGAGGATAATTGGCTGATAATGTAATAAATGTAATAATAACAGCAGTGGATACTGTTGCGCAAAGTGCATTTTTTAGCTTACCTGAGCAAAAGCTCAGGGTGAGCTATTGTCATTACCCTATGTCCGTCGTCGTCCGTCGTTCATCGTCAACAGTTAATTTGTTAACACTCTAGAGGTCACAGTTTTGACCCAATCTTGATGAAACTTGCTCAAAATGTTTGCCTCTATGAAATCTAGGTCAAGTTCAATACTGGGTTTCTTGGGGTCAAAAACTAGGTCACCAGGTCAAATAAAAGGAAAACTTGTTAACACTCTAGAGGTCATAGTTTTGACTCAATCTTGATGAAACTTGCTCAAAATGTTTGCCTCTATTAAATCTAGATCAGGTTTGAAACTGGGTCACTTGGGGTCAAAAACTAGGTCACCTTGCCAGATCAGCAGAAAACCTTGTTAACACTCTAGCGGTCACATTTTTGAAGCAATCATCATGAATCTTGCTCAAAATGTTTATCTTGATGATTTCTAGGTGAAGTTCGAAACTGGGTCACTTGGAGTCAAGAACTAGGTCACAGGGCCAAATCAGCAGAAAACCTTGTTAACACTCTAGCGGTCACATTTTTCAAGCTATCATCATGAATCTTGCTCAAAATGTTAGTCTTGATGATTTCTAGGTCAAGTTCAAAACTGGGTCAGTTGGAGTCAAAAACTAGGTCACAGGGCCAAATCAGCAGAAAACCTTGTTAACACTCGAGCGGTCACATTTTTCAAGCAATCATCATGAATCTTGCTCAAAATGTTTGTCTTGATGATTTCTCGGTCATGTTTGAAACTGGGTCACGTGGTATCAAAAACTAGGTCACCAGGCCAAACCAGCATTTAACACTCTAGCGGTCACATTTTTGAAGCAATAATTATGAATCTTGCTCAAAATGTTTGTCTTGATGAGTTCTAGGATTTGTTTGAAACTGGGTCACGTGGGGTCAAAAACTAGGTCACCGGGCCAAATCAGCAGAAAACCTTGTTAACACTCTAGCGGTCACATTTTTGAAGCAATCATCATGAATCTGGCTCAAAATGTTTGTCTTGATGATTTCTAGGTCAAGTTCAAAACTGGAACACCTGGGGTCAAAAACTAGGTCACCTGGCCAAATCAGCGTAGAATCTTGTTATCACTCTAGCGGTCACATTTTTCAAGCAATCATCATGAATCTTGCTTAAAATGTTTGTCTTGATGAGTTCTAGGTCAAGTTCGAAACTTGGTCACTTGGAGTCAAAAACTAGGTCACCGGGCCAAATCAGCAGAAAACTTTGTTAACACTCTAGCGGTCACATTTTTTAAGCAATCATCATGAATCTTGCTCAAAATGTTTGTCTTGATGATTTTTAGGTCAGGTTCAAAACTGGGTCACCTGGGGTCAAAAACTAGGTCACCTGGCCAGATCAGCAGAAAACCTTGTTAACACTCTAGTGGTCACAGTTTTCAAGCAATCATTATGAATCTTGCTCAACATGTTTGTCTTGATGATTTCTAGGTCAAGTTTGAAACTGCGTCACTTGGGGTCAAAAACTAGGTCACCTGGCCAGATCAGCAGAAAACCTTGTTAACACTCTAGCGGTCACATTTTTGAAGCAATCATCATGAATCTTGCTCAAAATGTTTGTCTTGATGATTTCTAGGTCAAGTTTGAAACTGGGTCACATGGGGTCAAAAACTAGGTCACCAGGCCAAATTAGCAGAAAACTTTTAACACTCCAGAGGTCACATTTTTTAAATAATCATCATAAATATTGCTCAAAATGTTTGTCTTGATGATTTCTAGGTCTAGTTTAAAACTGGGTCACTTATCAAAAACTAGTTCACCTGGCCAAATCAAAGGAAAACCTTGTTGATGCTCTAGAGGTCACATTTTTGAAATGATCATCATGAATCTTGCTCAAAATGTTTGTCTTGATGATTTCAAGGTGATGTATAGTTTTCTGTCCAGTGACTCTCTTAAGTTTTTCCATTTAGGTCAGTTTCTCAGTATTTATTGGTCCTACAGAGTGATATTTGGTACTTGTGAAGTGTTTGTGTTTAGGTCAGTTTCTCAGTAACTATTGCTCCTACAGCCAGTGATACTTAGTACATGCATACATCTTAGCATGGCCTCTTGAGTGCAATCATCCATATTTGACCTTGACCTTTATTTCACAGTCCATTAGACATGCTACATTGTCTTACTTGTTAATATAATCATTTTGAACTTTGATCAGAATGTTTGCCTTGATCAGTTCTAGATCAGGCTCTCAAAGTGCCATGTTGCTCAGGTGAGCATTACAGGGCCATCATGTCCCTCTTGTTTTTTATTTTTGGTTTTACCCAGTTAAACAGGCTTATGGTCACTTGGTAAATGAGAGGGGGAGGTGGGGTGACTTTTACTTGTGGGACGAGTTATGAGTGTGGGGCCAGTTATCTTTTGGCGAGTTTTATGTGGGGCTAGTTGTGTTTGGGAAAGATCAGAAGTTGGGAAAACTAATGACAGTTAGAGTTTCAGCAATAAATACATTATGTTTATTGATAATAGTCATTAAAAACTTGCCTAAAAGTATTCATGCATCAATATAACTGTCCTAAATTGATCTGAATTAAGCAAAATATTTCTTTTGCATGCAGTAATTACTAATTGGCAGCTTATTAACAACTGTTTGTTTACACTTGAGTGAACCGAACTGAAATTCGGAGAAAAGGAATCATGAACTGAATTGTGACCACTGAACTGCGATGCACCGTAATTTGTGTATTATTTCTCCTCTACTATTTTCCAAAGAATGCACAGCAATCTTGAAATAAGCAGTACTCGCCGCCATGCTTGAATATCTGGCTGAAACGCTTGTTGGTTGAAATGGTTTCTATTGAACAAATTCACCACTAAACGTCGGGACTCGGGATGATATCCGGAGCCCGAGTAAACCAACAAGGCGATGTAAAGGTACAGAAAAAGTGACAAAATACATGTTTCTAAAAATAGAATTTTCTGTTTAGTTGACAATAACAGTTCTTTCCAGCCATCAGTCACAAGAGGCAAAAGTGACTGCTGATCAATTATAATCAATCATCGATAGTAACACTAGTGACTATAGCTATTTATGATAGTTTTCGGCAAATTTTTAGCAGTTGTTCCCACAAATCACCTGATATAGCAGTTGTTCCCACAATGCACCTGAAATAGCAGTTGTTCTCACAATGCACCTGAATTACAGCTTGTTTCTTGTCTTTGTAGGGATCCTAACATAAATGGCATCATATTAGCTGCAAATTGCACAAACTTTGATTATGTGTCTGAAGTTTCAGCAGTTAATGATTCTGTGACTAGAGATCTGCTTGATACAATGAGGTTATATGCCATCTACTTTACAGGTGAGTGATATTTGTTTTAACCTTTACCACTCTCTGGGCTAATTCGGCAGACAACAAATTCTTAATATTTTCACCTGAAAACAAGAATTGAAAATTTATGCAAATTGTCTATAATGGAGACAATTTGCATGAAATGTCAATCTTGTTTTGAGGATTTGACATTTCATGCAAATTGTGTCCATTATAGACAATTTGCATGAAATGTCAAATCTTGTTTTCTGTGAAAAATAAGAAAAATATATCAACATCTTATCTGCTGAAAACTTTACCCAGCGTGCTAAGCATTAACTAACTTGAAAGCCATAAGCGAAATTGTAGCATACAATATTTTGATGTTTTTTTTTTGTTTTTTTTTTGTAGGTTTTTTAGCTCGCCTGTACGAAGTACAAGGAGAGCTATTGTAGTCACCCCGGTCGTCCACGTTTGCGTTTGCGTTTGCGTTCCCGTTCCCGTCACACTGTGTTAAAGTTTTTCAAATGCTTATATCTCAACAGTCACTCCTCACAGAGGCATCAATTTTGGAACTTAGGTACCTTGGAGGGTCTTCTGAGATTCCAAGAGAATAAACCCCTGGGTTCATGCCCCTGGGTGGGGCTAGGGGTCAGAATCTAGGACACCTTTGTAATACTGTGTTAAAGTTTTTCAAATTCTTATATCTTGACTTTCACTCCTCATAGAGCATTCATATTTAGAATTTGGGTACCTGGACGAGTCTTCTGAGATTCCAAAAGAACATACCCCTGGGTTCATACCTCAGGGTGGGCCTTGGGGTGGGGCTAGGGGTCAAAATCTAGGACACATTTGTAAAATCTTATATGCCTACAGGTTATAGACACAACTGGTTATACATCAGCTAACTATGTGACATCAGTTTAAGTGTAAGAGAGTGAAGGTCATGGTGACCTACATTTTACGGTCCAGGTCACCTAGATTTCACGGTCCAGTGATTTTGCCTTATATCTTGAATACTATTTGTTGGATAAATGTCACACCTGGGATATTACTTCCATGTGACCCAATGAATGACCACTTACTATATCTAGGTCATTGTGACCTATATTTCATGGTTCAGTGATTTTGCCTTATATCTTGAATACTTTTTGTTGGTTAAATGTCACACCTGGGATATTACTTCCATGTGACCCAATGAATGACCACTTACTATATCTAGGTCATTGTGACCTATATTTCATGGTTCAGTGATTTTGCCTATTATCTTGAATACTATTTGTTGGATAAATGTCACACCTGGGATATTAGTTCCATGTGACCCAATGAATGACCACTTACTATATCTAGGTCATTGTGACCTATATTTCATGGTTCAGTGATTTTGCCTTATATCTTGAATACTACTTGTTGGATAAATGTCACACCTGGGATATTAGTTCCATGTGACCCAATGAATGACCACTTACTATATCTAGGTCATTGTGACCTATATTTCATGGTTCAGTGATTTTGCCTTATATCTTGAATATTTGTTGGATAAATGTCACACCTGGGATATTAGTTCCATGTGACCCAATGAATGACCACTTACTATATCTAGGTCATTGTGACCTATATTTCATGGTTCAGTGATTTTGCCTTATATCTTGAATACTATTTGTTGGATAAATGTCACACCTGGGATATTAGTTCCTTGTGACCCAATGAATGACCACTTACTATATCTAGGTCATTGTGACCTATATTTCATGGTTCAGTGATTTTGCCTTATATCTTGAATACTATTTGTTGGATAAATGTCACACCTGGGATATTAGTTCCATGTGACCCAATGAATGACCACTTACTATATCTAGGTCATTGTGACCTATATTTCATGGTTCAGTGATTTTGCCTTATATCTTGAATACTATTTGTTGGATAAATGTCACACCTGGGATATTAGTTCCATGTGACCCAATGAATGACCACTTACTATATCTAGGTCATTGTGACCTATATTTCATGGTTCAGTGATTTTGCCTTATATCTTGAATACTATTTGTTGGATAAATGTCACACCTGGGATATTAGTTCCATGTGACCCAATGAATGACCACTTACTATATCTAGGTCATTGTGACCTATATTTCATGGTTCAGTGATTTTGCCTTATATCTTGAATACTATTTGTTGGATAAATGTCACACCTGGGATATTAGTTCCTTGTGACCCGATTATTGACGTCAAAATATATCTCTGTTGGTGTGACCTATATTCCATGGTTCAGTGATTTTGCCTTATATCTTGAATACTATTTGTTGGATAAATGTCACACCTGGGATATTAGTTCCTTGTGACCCGATTATTGACGTCAAAATATATCTCTGTTGGTGTGACCTATATTTCATGGTTCAGTGATTTTGCCTTATATCTTGAATACTATTTGTTGGATAAATGTCACACCTGGGATATTACTTCCATGTGACCCAATGAATGACCACTTACTATATCTAGGTCATTGTGACCTATATTTCATGGTTCAGTGATTTTGCCTTATATCTTGAATACTATTTGTTGGATAAATGTCACACCTGGGATATTAGTTCCTTGTGACCCGATTATTGACGTCAAAATATATCTCTGTTGGTGTGACCTATATTTCATGGTTCAGTGATTTTGCCTTATATCTTGAATATTTGTTGGATAAATGTCACACCTGGGATATTAGTTCCATGTGACCCAATGAATGACCACTTACTATATCTAGGTCATTGTGACCTATATTTCATGCTTCAGTGATTTTGCCTTTTATTTTTATTACTATTTCATGGAGAATTGTCATACCTGGATTATTATATCTATGTGACAAAATGATTTACATACAAATACATCTAGGTCACTGTGACCTATATTATATGGCTTAATGATAAAAATGTTACAATATAAAATTTACCCAGCAGGCGAGCTCGCTGTCCTCCGACAGCTCTTGTTTTATTACGCCCCCAACTTCAAAGAAGTTGGGCGGTATATTGCTTTGGGCTTGTCCATCTGTCTGTTCATCCATCCATATGTCACATTTGTCACATTTTTGAGACCTCTCTTATCTTTGAAACCATATGTGCTAGGATTTTCATGTATGCTAGGAAATTCATGTTTGCATTGCTTATGAAAGCTGATCTGTATTTTTTGTCTTTTCTGTTGGATTTATGGCCCCTTCTCAGACAGACATTTTAGCCAATGAAAATCTTGTAAGCAAAATATCTAAGAAACCAATTGAGTTAGGCGCATGAAATTTTGCAGCCAGTCAGGCAGGAATCATTGTGAAGATGATATGATTAATTTTTGGTGAAGTTTTATAAATATTTGTCCAAATTATGCCTCTTTTCAGACTTAGGCATTTCAGCAAAGGAAAGTCTTGTAAGCAAAATATCTCAAGAAACCTTTCAGCTGTGCTTATTAAATTTTGCAGACCATCAGGAATCATTGTGGAGATGACCTGATTAACTTTTGGTGAAGTTTAATAAATATTTGTCCAAATTATGCCTCTTTTCAGACTCACGCATTTTAGCATAGGAAAATCTTGAAAGCAAAATATCTAAGGAAACACTTGAGTTAGGCTCATGAAATTTTGCAGGCTATCAGGGATCGTTTTGAAGATGACCTGATTAAAGGCTCCATAGTACTCAAAAATAGACATGTTATTATCCAAGAAAGATTTAATTAATTGATATATGGTATTAATACAATCATAAAGTGTGGCACCTGACAGCATTTAAAATTTCAGTCAGTCTCTTGTTCTTGAACTGGATCAAAAATGAAATGTTATTTTATCGTATCTCTGAAATAATGTTGCCAACATTAATTCAGAGATGCGATAAAAAACATATCATTTGACTAACTGAAATTTTACAGGCTGTCAGATGTCACATTTTATGATTGTAATAATACCATATAGCAATTTATTAAACCATATAGCAATTTATTAAACCTTTCTTGGATAAAAATGTCTATATAAGCAAAATATCTGGAGAACCCTTGAGCTACTGTTATGGAATTTTGCAGCTATCAGGGATTATTGTGAAAATGACCTATTTTAATGTCAGTGAAATTTTATAAATATTTGTCCAAATTATGCCCCTTTTCAGACTTGCGCAGTTCAGCAAATTAAAATCATGTAAGCAAATTATCAAGGGAATCACTTAAAATTGAGTTAGGCAGACTTTAGCATTTTAGAGCTTTTGCAACATTTTGTCTGAGTTAGCGCTTTTGCAACATTTTGTTAGAGTTACGCCCATTTTCAGCTTTGGCATTTTGGATTGACAAGCATTTAGTAGGGAGCATAATGAAACAAACACTTTTCTAATTATTATTATTGGAGAAAGTAAGACAGCATTTCATGTGAATCATGAAATGCGAAGTCTTATTTTCTCTGAAAAATAAAAAAAAAAAACATCAAAATGTTGTCTACTTTATTGTGATTAGTTCTTTAAGGTTAAACTGAATTTTGGTGTTAGCAGACAATATTCTAAAAGAATAATGAATAAATATGATCAAATATACTTTTCTTCTAAAAGAATAATAAATAAATGCATGAATATATATATTTTTTTCAATTATTTTTCTTAACCTTTGTCCTGCTGAACCCAAATATATATACCCTGCCTTTGCAAACAGTGTAGATCCAGATCAGTTGGCTTCTGAAGAAGCCAGCTGATCTGGATCTGCACTGTTTGCCATTAAGTATGTGAATTTATACCAACAATCTGGATCAAATAATCTGATTGGCTGAAAACTAGAAGTGGGTATGGCATCTTAATTTATTCAGCAGGACAAGGGTTAACTTTTAAAGTGCCATTCAAAATTGTTGCAGAAGACCTCAGATTTCATGTGAATAGTCTGCCGAGCACAGATTCGCGCATAAAATTTCAAGCCTTATTTTCTCTGAGAAATAAAATAAAAAATACGAAAGTCATCTGCTGCAGTTGTGACTGGTGCAGGCCTTCAAGTGGGCCCTACTTTTCCCTACTTTTTGTTGGTGCTCCTACTTTTCCCTACTATTTTTCTGAAAATGCCCTACTATCCCTACTTTTTAGTCAAAAAATGTTTGAAGTGATAAATAATTGTATTTTTATTTCCTCGCTCGCTCGGAGTTGTAAAAATTAGATCTACTTAATCTGAGCAGCCACGATGCAAGTTTATAAAATATTTTACTTCAGTTGAAAGTCCTTTTTTTGAACATTTATTTTGGCATTTCCTTTTCATGGTAATGTAGTGTTATTGTTCAGAGAAAGCTTTGTTTGCTTATTATATCTTTCTTTAGTCTGAAAACACTCAGTACAACCCTACTATCCCTACTTTTCATGTTTGAAATTCCTATTTTTGCCCTACTTTTTCAAATTTTTGAGCCCTACTTTATCCCTACTTTTTCAATGGAAGGCACTTGAAAGCCTGCTGGTGAGAACTATCAGTGATATGGTTGGGGTGGGGTGGGGTTTGATGGGGGCTTGGATGTAGGTCCTGCTTTGCCACATACAGCCCTGCAGTGGTTCAGTGTTGACTGGACCGTAAAACTGCAACTCAAAGAAAACCTCCCCTGCATGTCAGAATGTCTCGGCCTAAGAGTTTTTGCATCTTTCTCCCTTGTGTCAGTGGGTCAAATCCATAGCTTCCATTATAGGAGTAGTAGACCAGGCAGGATTATTTGGTGATAATTCTGGGATAAGTATGTCCCCCCACCTAAGGAGAGTGGGACATATTGATTTTGGTCATCTGCATTGGCGGTGGCATCACACTTTCTTGTCTGTGCAGTATATTGTGAATCGGTTGTTGGACTCTTACCAAATTTTCATGGGATATATAATGGGGAAATAACAAAGAATTGATTAGAATTTGGTGACCTTGACCTAATTGTCAAGGTCACAATAATAGAAAAATTGAAAATTCACAGTGGGGTTGGAGGGGGAGTTCCGTGGGGGCATCTCTTTCTCTGAAAACACTGTTACTAGTTTTTCTTATTTCTCCATAGAAACATGTTGTGGATACCCATTAGAAGTGCGTTGCCTCATTGCATGTTACTATAGTAATAATCAGTGTTATTAAACTTAGCAATAAGAGGGGATGGTTTTACACCCATTAGCTCTGTTTTTTTGTTTTTTTTTACTGGTGAGAGCATGAATCATAATATTCTGTTCTTTTCTGTTGTAGCTATTGGCTGTGGAGTTATTGTTCTTGGCTATGGTCAGGTCACATTCTGGATGTTAGCTTCAGAGCGACAGACACATCGGATCAGGCGCCGCTTTTTTCACAATATATTACGGCAGAATATAGGCTGGTTTGATCTACATGAGTCAGGAGAGCTGAACACAAGACTATCTGAGTAAGACTTCCCCACTGAGTTTATTATTTAGCAATCTAACTGGCACAATTAAAGTAAAATTTTAACTCTTGTCCTGCTGAACCCGGATATACTCTGCCTTTGCAAACTGTGTAGATCCAGATCAGTTGGCTTCTGAAGAAGCCAACTGATCTGGATCTGCACTGTTTGCCACTAAGTATGTGAATTTAAAGCAGTAATCCGGATCAAGTAATCTGATTGGCTGAAAATTAGAAATGAGCATAGTATCTTAATTTGTTCAGCAGGACAAGGGTTAATGACTCGAACACTGATGGCTCATTTACTGTGGCTGATTCTTATTGGTTTTTGAGTCCCTAGGAAATTCTTACGATAGCTCAAGAAAGCAAATATTTAGGGATATGTTAGGGGATTTTTCTCATTTGGCATAAAAATGTATGTTGTGTGTACTCATTAGAATTGCCTATTTTGGCAATTCTAATGATTACAATTAACCCTTGTCCTGCTGAGCCCGGATATACCCTGCCTTTGCAAACAGTGTAGATCCAGATCAGTTGGCTTCTGAAGAAGCCAACTGATCTGGATCTGCACTGTTTGCCATTTAGAATGTGAATTCATAGCAACAATCTGTATCAAGTAATCTGATTGGCTGAAAATTAGAAGTGGGCATGGCATCTTAAATTATTCAGCAGGACAAGGGTTAACATATTATTTTACAGAAGAGCAAAAAGATATCCCTAAATAATCCCCATTTGCCTCCTGACATAGTGCTACGATGAACACTCAGTAACTTGAACTACCCATGTCTAGAACAAATTTCCATGGTCCCAAAGATGTTTGAGCCATTGAAGTTTGGCAGTATAGGTATAGTAAATTTGGAAATTTAGGTGAAGGGGGTGGTTGCAACTTAAAGGGAAATAATGCTGATGTGGAAATCATTTTTATCTCCCTTCTCTTTAAGGGGTTGGGGAGGAGGATGTGCTGCTCTTTAAGGAAACAATTTAGAGCAAATTCTTTCCTTTAAAAGCAACACACATTGTTGAAAAGATTGAAGAACTATGAAAGCAACTCCTCTCAGCAAACTTTTTACCGCAGCAAAGTAACAGCAAATTGTTCAGGGCCCAGTTGTTCAAAGCGTCGTTAGCTTAACGAGCTCGTTAAGGGTCATTTCGTTAACTGTTTTAGCGGATTCAATATACAATATTCTGAGATTTTTTGCTGAAAAAATGTGAATAGCTTTTGCACTGCAAATTCTACTCACATTTTTTCAGCAAAAAATCGTATCACTCAATGTAAATTTTAACGAATCGTTAACTAACAACATCGTTAGTTTTGAACAACTGGGCCCAGATGTTTCCTTTGACTCATAGCAGTCTGGGTAAAATTTTCAGCAGACAATATTTTAAAATATTTTTCCCAGAAAACAGGATTTGTCATTTCATGCAAATTGTCTCCACTAGAGACAATTTGCATGAAATGTCTTATCCTATTGAATTAGCCCAGAGGGTCATAAAGGTTAATTGGATGGGTTTTTCAAAAAAATCTATTCTTTTAAAATAGCAGTGTCGGGACAGGCAGGCGGTGGGTGGGCATCTGGCGTTGGATGTCATCCCAGGTTAACTTTTTGGTTAACTTTTTTTTCAAAGTTATATGTCACGTTTATTCTTCAGTGGATTGCTTTCATATTTGGTAGGGATGAAGAGAAGGACCAGTAGGGGTTTCACATGCAAGAGAGACAACTCTCACTTTCTTTGTTATTTAAAAAACCCGTCCATAATGCTGTTTGGCATTTTTCTTGTTTTATATCTTTATATGCTGGAGGAGAATTTAGCAGATAACTGAGGTCTGCTGTTTTTCATATTTTTCCCATAAAATAGGACTTGACATTTCATGTCTAAGGGGACGATTACTTTGCAGGCATCTCTGTAGAAAAAAAATTGTATGAAGTATGGAGCCTTATTTTCTGAAGAAAATATGAAAAAAAAACAAACATCAAAATGTCTGCAGATATTTCTATTTTTAGCATGCAAAGACTTGTAGGTGTGTATGACTGTAATTGTGGCTGCTTTCATGGCTCAATAGGATGAGCATCTGACTGATGATCAGGATATCATGGGTTTGATTTTTGCTTGGTCCAGCAACATTCCTTCGTGGAGTTCGATCATGAAATATTTTCTGCTGTCATTCTTTCCCTTCCGTGGATTAAGGAAGGGAGAGAATTGGTTTCTGGTGAAAGAATGTCTGTAATTCTGCATTCTAACACCCCTGCTCGTGTTGTTCCTTATTTGTCTTTACATTTCTAGCCGTGCTTTATCTAAGGCATTTGAGCACAGGAATTTCGTCGCGCGCTATCAACGGGAAACCAATCATATTACTGTTGCGAAAGTTGCGTCCCTGGTAACTATGGACGCTAGCTTACAATATTGGTCGAAACATTTATATACATAATAAATTATATTAGTAAGAGAGAAAATGATCTAAGAACATTGCAGTTCTTTGACTTTTTTTTTTATCTGAAGAGTTCCTCTACAGGTTATACCATTCAAACACATTCGTTTTACTCCTTGTTGTCGTCGTGTATTTGTTGACATTATCGAAAACAAAAGTGTCGGTTAACATTCTTATTTTGTTGTTTTATATCTGTCCTCCATAGGTCCATCGTGGCACTCCAATTTCATTCGATTTGCAGTTCTTTCATGAGCACAGGATACAAGTTTTTATGTTTTACATCGTTTTAATATTTTACATCGTCAGCTGATTCGCATAAGTATCCGCCATTTTGAATGTTCGTCATCGAACCTTGTAACTACGTAACCGTGTGACGTAATGCTTAACGGTTGACGTCAACTACCAAATGGGGAAGTCAGGTAATACAAATAATCATAAAAAATAATAAAAATCTCATTTATACAAAATATTCGCTCAGTGAGGGGTGTTAGAAAAGAAATAAATTATTCTGAACCGTGCTCAAATGCCGCAGATAAAGCACAGCTCGTGCTCAAATGGGTACAACCCAAACTCAACTGTGCTTTATCTTGGGCATTTGAGCACGGTTCGGAATAATTTATTTCTTAGTTACTATTTGTTTCAGTAAAGCTAAAAGATAATTTTATTGTGATTTACAATATTTTGTCCCAAGGAGCGGAGCTAACCACAGAGTTATCATTCAGTGCTTTGCATGCTGAGTAAAATTTATAGCAGACTACATATTGGAATAATTTTCTTTTTTCCCAGAAAACAGGATTTGATATTTCATGCAAATTATCTCTATTATCTGGAGCAATATCTATAATAAATGAGCCAGCACATGACAAAACCTACAAAATGCCTTATGCCCTAAGCAAAGACTCAGATCAGCCCGGGCATACGCCCGGGCTGATCTGAGTCTTTGCTGTGCACTCAATGGGTAGCTTAGGATCCAGACTTCCTTCATGCAGATAGCAAAGACTGATCAGACTGGGCGGATGCCCAGGCTGTTCAGAGGCTTCGCTGGGCGCACATGCCATTTTGTAGTTTTTGTCATGCGTTAGCTCAAATGTCCTCAAATTTCAAACAGTTTATTCAAAACTTTTGTTTGGCCTAAATTTTGCTTTTTATGACAACCTTTCTTAAAATATTCAATGGAATGACAAGCAGTGTAGACCCTGATCAGACTGTTTCTTCAAAAGCAACCTGATCTGGGTCTACACTACAGTAAAATCTCAGTGGCTCGAACACGGATAGCTCGTTTACCGTGGATGATTCGAACTCAATTTTCGAGTCCCTAGGAAATTCTTCTGATAGCTAAGAAAATGAATATTTAGGGATATTTTAAGATTATTTTCTCATTTTATCATGAAATTGTATGTTGTGTGTATTCAGAAGAATCACCTCATAGAATCACATTGAGGCAGTTCTAATGAATACACTTAACATACCATTATTGTGTTGAAGATTGAAAAGATTTCTCTAAATTATCGTCATTTGCTTCCTGGCCTGGCGCTATGATTAACCCTCAGTGACTCAAACAACCCATATCTCAAACAGATTTTCATGATACCAATAATGTTCAAGCCATTAAGGTTCAACTGTATTTGCATAGGTTATTTTGTCAGCGACTTTTATGCTCGAATTTTAGAACATTTACTATACCCAGTTTTATTCTGGCCTCGGTGGTTCAGTTGGATGCGCGTCTGACTGGAGACCAGGAGGTTGTGGGTTCGACCCTCGCCAAGGTCGGCAACATTCTTTCGTGGAGATTGATCATGAAATATTTTCTGTGGCCATTCTCCCCCTTCCGCTGATTCAAGAAGGGCAGTTATCAGTTTCTGATGAAAGAATGTGCACAATACTGGTTAACCCCTTAGAGGACTAAGCCTGCCCAGTAAACATGTGGTTAGGTAAATTGACCACACTCCCAGGACCCCAATGGGTTGACTGGGCCGTAAAACCTCAAAACAAACAAAATACCCAGCTTTATGACAGGTTTTATATCTTTCTGATTTCAGTGATATAAGTAAGATTCATGATGGTATTGGCGACAAGCTAGGTGGATTTTTTCAGTGGTTCTGTGCTTTTCTTGCCGGCTTTATCGTTGGCTTTATCTATGGCTGGAAGTTGA
The DNA here is from genome assembly GCA_964016985.1 of Anodontia alba. NCBI lineage: Eukaryota > Metazoa > Mollusca > Bivalvia > Lucinida > Lucinidae > Anodontia > Anodontia alba. The sequence goes on along the minus strand of OZ024833.1, from coordinate 58,207,373 downwards.
CACTAGTGATATTGGCTATAAGCCCCCTGCTGGCAGGGGCTGCTTTCGTCATGACTAAGGTAAATGAGCAGTGACAAGGAAGTAGTTACCTTACTTTGCGTGTTCGTAAAAAATGTCAGCAGATATTTTGCAATCTTTTATTCATTTTTTTTTTTTTATCGAGAAAGTATGGTTTTGATATTTCATGCAAATTATCTGGAGACAATTTCCATGAAATGCCAAAGAGGGCTTTTTTTAAAGGAAAGAATTTGCTCCCCTTTCAGCAGGGAGGCAAATAATTTCTGGTCAAGCGTGATCTTTCTTGAAGTTAATATAGCCATTGATAGTAAAAAGACATAGCAAAACAAGGAAATAAAAAACAAAAATAAAAGCCTCAGAAGATAAGTCATTGTCTGAGCTCTTGTTAACAGCTAAACTGACTGCAGGTCAAGGGGGTCGCAAGACTGTGAATCCCTGCTTGACCATATAACTTTTGTGCAGATTTGGCATGAAATAAATTCTCCCTCTTCCGCTCATTCAAAAAGGGCAGTTATCAGTTACTGGCAAAAGTATATGCACAAATTACTGGTTAACCACTTAGAGCACTAAGCCTGCCCAGGAAAAATATGAATAGGTTAACTGACCAGTTTGAGATGACCATAACAGTGTTGACTGGGCCATGAAACTCCAAATTTAGATAAATTTTTATTTGTTTCTCCACAATGTATAATTTCATTGTAATGTCTTCTTTTTACAGTTAGTAGCATTAGCATCAGCTTCAGAGTTAAAAGCATATGCCAAGGCAGGGGCTATAGCTGAGGAGGTCCTTGGTGCTATAAGAACTGTTGTAGCATTTGGTGGACAGGAGAAAGAATGTGCGAGGTTAGTATTATCATAATAACCCTAATTACTGGGACAGATAGGTCTGAGCAAACAGTGTAGACCCAAATCAGACGCCACATAATGCGGCATCTGATTAGGGTCTACACTGTTTACCACTCATCGAGCATCATTTTAGACATATCAACAGATAGTAAAAGGGCCTTGTTCATATTCTACGAGAAGTAAGGTAATACAGTCAAGGTGTCCCAGTATTTTGAATAACTACGGTACCTTTACACCAAATAAGTTGAAACATTTGTTTGGCCGAGTGGTTAGCACACACAAATTCTGATCATGATTTTCCAGGTTTGATTCCTGCTGGAGATGGAATTCACTCACGACAGTATGGCTCTTAATTGCAGGCAGTCTTATCACCGATCCTGCAATCAGATCTGACTTTAACACTTAAAGCGCCAATCACAACAATTGTCGTCTGCTTTATCTTCTGCTTGTGATTTTAAAAGTCCACACTGTTTGCCTATATGCAAAATGTAAGTTTGAAAAGTTTGCAAGAAGATGCAGCAGACGACATAAGCACACGACATTTTCAGATGCAGTTTTTCTTGGCGCTTTAAGGGTTAATAATGTTGAAAGGGACATAAAACACCAAACTATCAAACATCAGATTCAAATAAGTTTTTTGTTTTATTTCTTTGTGATAACATTGTCTCCTGCAAAGGTTATTCTAGCTGAATAATTATTCTGGTTGAACAATACATGGGAACAAAAAAAGACTGAATAGTACATAAACAAAAAAGCTCAGCTGGCTAATAAAGCAATCTGAGAGACTTTTAATACCAGGGCCCAGTTGTTCAAAACTAACGATGTTGTTAGTAACAATTCCTTAAAATTTGCATCGAGTGATACGCAAATATGCTGAAATTTTTTGCTGAAAAAATGTGAGTAGCTTTTGCAGTGCAAAAGCTACTCATATTTTTTCAGCAAAAAATATCAGAATACTGAATATTGAATCCGCTAAAACAGTTAATGAAATGACTCTTAACAAGCTCATTAAGCTAAAGACGCTTTGAACAACTGGACCCAGATGGAGATGTAGATTTTGTACCTGACTTTCTTACATTTTTGCATGGGATTTTTTTTCTCATGTTGGGCTAAGTTTTAGATCTTTTGCAAAAATTCGGAGAAAATCTATCAAAATCGTTTTTCAAAACAATCAGTGCATCTGTGTATACAGCTCCAGAAAATTATTTATTTTATTTCTAAGGTGTTTCTAGTGATTACCCACAACACGCTTTTGGGAAGAAATTATTCACACTTTTAACGTAACTCCAGGCGGAAAATGGGGAAAGAATGTGCACAATACTGGTTAACCGCTTAGAGGACTAAGCTTGCCCAGTAAACGTGTGGTTAGGTAAACTGACCGCGCTCGACATGACCCCATTTGGTTGACTGGGCCGTAAAACCTCAACACAAACAAAAGAAATAAGAAAAATATTATGTGATACGACCTCTTATCTTGAGCTATGTATTAAAACCCTTAAACTGCCAATCACAAAAATTCTCATCTGCTTGTGATTTTGAAAATCATTTTTGCAAACAGTGTGGACCCAGATCAGACTGCTCCTAGAGGAGCAGTCTGATCAAGATCCGTACTGTTTGCCTTTATGCAGAAATAGGTTTGAAAAGTTTGCAAGAATATTCAGCAGACGACATAAACAGATGACATTTTTAGATGCAGGTTTTCTTGGCACTTTAAGGTGACAGGATACACCTGAAAAATTTTACCACTTTTTTTTTTCTTTTTTTTTTTTTTTTTACAATAGGAGACAACTTCTGCAGATTTTTTTTTCTTTTTTTTTTTTTACAATAGGAGACAACTTCTGCAGATGAGAGATTGGTCTGAAGTTTTATGTCATACCATCCCAACCCACATGAAGTGACCCAGGGGTCAAGGTCACTTTATATTAAAGTTTTTGGCTTAAGTTTTTAGAGGCAAAGCACAATTCAGATGAGCTACACTGTCCTGCAACAGCTCTTATTTGTTCATCAGCACATCCTCAAAAGCTCCATAGAGCAGTCATACTGTAGATCAGGGCCCAGTTGTTCAAAACTAATGATGTTGTTAGTTAACGTTAAAACGTTGATCATTAAATACAGCATATAAGCCAATATTTTTGCTGAAAAAAAAATGTGAGTAGCTAACTGACTGGCTCGACATGACCTAAACTGTGTTCACTGGCCCGTAAAACTTCCAACTTAAACTCAAAGTGTCTTGTCTTGAGCTGTGAATATCCGTTTGCTTATGTGTTTTTAGGTACAATTCCAATCTAACAGATGCCCGTGACCAGGGTATTCGGAAGGCTTTGGTGAACGGATTTACAATGGGTCTTGTATGGCTTGTAATGTTCGCTGCATATGCCCTCGGGTTTTGGTATGGTGCCAAACTTACGAGAGATGAACCAGAGATTTACACTATTGGAAATGTCATGATAGTAAGTGTTCACCTTTTCTCTGGAAGTATCCAGGTTGCTGAGTGGTATAGGCTTCTGACTGGCTTATGAGGTCGGGGATTTGAATCTCGTTGGAGGTAGAACTCAGCTTATGACTGTATGGTACTTCATTGCAAAGAGCCTCTTTTCATTATTTGATATGACTTAACCCTTGTTCTGCTGAACTCGGATATAAATATGTTCTGGAGCATTCCTGTGCATGTTTTGGAGCTTTTTGTGCCCCCCCCCCCCCCCCCCCACACACACACACACACACACACACACACCCAACATTGCAGAAGTTGGTGGGGTATATTGCTTTTGGTTGTTCATCCATTTGTTTGTTCATCATACTTTCTTGTCAGCAAGGTATCTTGATAACTGTTTGAGCTGGGGCATTGGAATATGATGAGTGTATTGGGACTCTGGAATAGATAACCTGATTAACTGTTGTGAAAAAAAAAAAATCAGGTTTATTTTGTGAGAGTATGCCCCTTTTCAATTTTGGTATTTTTTAAGGACAAGCATTTTGTTGGGGGCATATTGTTTTACAAACACACTTTTTTAGTATCATAGTGTTTTTAATGGACATGTTTTTATTTCAGGTATTTTTTGCTGTATTGATAGGAGCATTTTCTCTAGGAAATGCTGCTCCTAACGTCCAGAGTTTTGGTGTGGCCAGAGGGGCAGCCTATATGGTGTATAATCTTATAGAGCTGGTAAGTGTTTGTAGAGATTCATAACTTCACACAAGAAGTAATTTTAGCCAAAATTTACTGGGCCCAGTTGTTCAAAACTAACGATGTCGTTAGTTAACGATTTGTTAAAATTTTAATTGAGTGATACGCAAATATACTGAAATTTTTTGCTGAAAAAATGTGAGTAGCTTTTGCAGTGCAAAAGCTACTCACATTTTTCTGCAAAAAATATCAGAATATTGTATATTGAATCTGCTAAAACAGTTAACGAAATGACCCTTAACGAGCTCGTTAAGCTAACGACTCTTTGAACAACTGGGCCCTGATGTTTTTCTACACAAAAAGAATTATATGAATTGTGTCATGGGAAAAGAGCTGTTATATGTGAACTGCAAAAGTTCAGGTGATTCTGCACATCGCGCCTCGCCAGCCTATGCTATTGGCTCATTTAAGTGGTAGGCCAAGGGCAAACTTCAGCTTTGGGGCAGGGCATATGCACTGAAAGACTGTTATCATGGAAAGTCCAAAGAGAGACTCTTGGCAAAAGTATACCATGTAGCAGGGCTCTGGAAATTTTGAAATCTGAATCGGTCCAGCGGATGACGATGACGTCATCAATGAGCCCATTTCCAAAAAAAAAAAATATGTATATATCACTTGTCACGAAAACTAATGACAATTGGCAGTCCTATAACTCCTTTTAAATAATACACCTCAGCTCCGTTATATGACGGAAGTCCGAGAGCATGATCAAAGCTGGCGTCATCAATAAATACAGTCAGGTATGTAAAAAGAAAGAAAAAAAAAAAGAAGAAAAAAGAAAAAAAAGGTTTTGTTGTTATTTCCACCTCCGCAGGGTTTTCCTAAACTATTTATAAACAACTGATTCCCGTCTTGTATAAGCGCGAAGACGGCGGGAAACAGGAGAGACGGAACGAAACGACTTTCATGGACCTAATTAGGTCTAATAAAAAAGGCCTGCGCCACGGGCGGTTTTGCAGTTTTCAGTGTTTCAAGATTTAATCAGACTGCTTAAATTGTAAGCACTGACCATTCTTGCCTAGCGCAAGTGGTGCATTACTTATTTTTACTGTGAAATCTACCTTGAATTATACTCGCCTTGTACGGCAATCAACAAAAAAAAAAAAAAAAAAGCAATCAATTATACCCAGATCAGACGCCGTTGTATGCGACATCTGATCAGGACGTACACGGTTTGGGAATTCATTTATCGAATCTGGGACCGACAAACCGTGTTGATCAAAACAAAAAAGAAGAGGAAGAAAACGGGTGCGTTCAAGTGGTGCATTCTTTTATCATACTCAGTAAAGCGACCTTTGACCTTTGGACACGCTGACTGCACCTGGATGTTTTGCAGTCTCAGTGTATTCACACGTGTTACACAAACGGATTAATTATCAGACTACCGTTACTGATGATTCGTGTTAATCGCTTGTTTACTGCACAAAGGTCAGTGAAGTGTTGATTTTTTGACAATGTTTGGATAATGACGTAATTAATTTGTGCTGCGGGTAGGTTGCCGTTATTCAGCTGTCTCTCCAATGTACATGTCAAATGACCGTTTAGAGCCTTTTAACTACCATAATATCGCATTTAAAAGGCGCCGGACGTTGTCAGTTTGGAAAGACTTGACCGTTTGTGATTTTTTAGACATCATTGATTTGTGAAAATTGGTTGGTTTGGGAAATGTTGGACCGATTTATTAGCGTTTTGGGGTGTTTGAATTAGGTCCAGAATTCCTAATTTCGGTCCAGACCGGCTATTTTTCCGGTTTTCCCGAGCCCTGCCATGTAGGTACACATTGGAATGGCTTGCCAAGGCAGTTTAAGAATACTCCACATGGCCTAGTGGTTAACATGCCTGACCTTGAAGCCTGCTAGCAGCAGAATTCAGCTTAATGACTGTATGGTGCTTCATTGCTCAGAGCCTTTCATTATCACCCCTTCATCATCTCTGTATGACTTAACCCTTATCCTGCTGAATAATTTAATTAGTCACACCCATTTCTGACTATCAGCCAATCAGATTACATCTTATAATATTTTCGTTCAAATTCACAAACTGAATGACAGTGATCAGATGGCTTCTTCAGAATCCATCTGATCTGGATCTACACTGTTTGCAAAGGTAGGGGTTGTCGTGAACAGCAGGATAAGGGTTAAATACAGTTGGAAGAAACAGAGAACATCAATTCGTCATTATCAATAAAATGTACACACAACCTGCTTTTGTAGAGAAGTAAGAAAAATATTTATCTGGATAAGATCATTTCTCTGAAAACACTGTTACTAGTTTACACTTTCTTTCTAGCATGAACTTAAGGACCAGGGTATCATTTTTATGATCTTGACATAATTTCGGTGGTGGTTGGGTGGTGCAAAAGTGGCATGTATCTTAAGTCACTGGGGCATCCACCTCATATTGGCTTACAGTTGGGCAAAGTCTGCTATCCTTCTAGCAAGTAAGGTTCAAGAGGGAATATTTTTATTTCCTCTGTTTCTTGACTTTCATTCCTGTTCCTCTTCCTTCCCTGTCCCTTTCTTTCATCTATTCTACTAGTCTATCTCTTTTCTCCCTTTCTCTGGGAGAGGACACAAAATGACCCTCAAGGGTTGACATGTCGTTTAACCCCAACTCAATCAATGACATAATTTCATTGTCAAATGAATTTGTAGCTTTACACCCATCCAAGCATTTAGCTCCATTTCTTATTTAATATGACCTGTATTTGGTGACAGAAAATTGCCCTAAATTTACTTATTTATAAAAAGCATATATTGTGGGTACTCATTTAAATTGCCTCCACAAGTTGGAAAGTGGCATAGGCATCATTAAATATGCCCCTCATGAAGTTATCTGCCAATCTTTCTTTTACAATGCTATAGGCAGATTCAGTAGACAACAATTTAATATATTTTTCTTATTTATTCCAGAAAGTAGGATTTGACATTTCGTGCGAAGTAAGGTAAAAAAAAAATTAAACTGTCATCTGCTGCCATTCATGCTCAGCATGCTAAGTGTTACTGTGTGCCCTTATTAGGTGGATATTTGACGACAAGTTCTTTCAGTAATTTTGGAAAAGAGACCTAAGTGCACAATGCAGTAATTGGGGGTAGAATATGGTATGTACTAAGACTGGCATGATTAATCGGGTAATCGATAAATTGATCGATAAATACCACAAAAATGATTATCATAACAGATTTGCTAATAATCGATCATTTGATTTCTGTGTCTGTTACTTTACTGTATTTACCCTTAGTATTCAGACACCTCAACAATTTTTCCATACTTAATCTAAAATTTGAACAAGTACAATTTGCTACCCACTTTAGTGTCTTGAATAGCTGGATGAGTGGCAAACAGTGTAGACCCTGATGAGACGCCGCATATGCGGAATCTCATCTGGGTCTACACTGTTTGCTCATGCTTGTCTGGCCAAATGCATACAGTAAAATATGACATATGGTAAGAGTCATGCTCAATCAGATAGGTAAAATTATTACTATATCTTCAGTGATTACTAAACGATTATCAGTCACTATGGCAGCACTGATAATAGATTATTTTTTAGCTCCGATTAGCCAGCCTTAGTATATACTGTCAGTGACCACCACTACTACCTTATTTACTCAAAATATTGGGACACCTTATCTACTTTAGTATCGTACTTGTCCTTAAATTTAAAGTAGTCCATTCTACCATCTCTTGATGTGTTTAAAATATTGCTGTATGTATGGCAAACTGTGTAGACTGTGATCAGATACCATGTTCTGCAGTGTCTGATCTGGGTCTACACTGTTTGCAAAGGTCTGTCCCAATACTGAGGGTTATTATGTTAAATTGCATTTTGAACTTCTTTTACAGAAACCTCCAATAGACAGCTATTCCGAAGAGGGTAGAAAGCCTGAAGCATTGATAGGAAATATAGAATTTAGGGATGTCCATTTTAAATACCCCTCAAGACCAGATGTCCCAGTAAGTATTTTCTGTGAGCTTCAGGTAAAGAGAAAATTGTGGTGATAATTTAGGATATACACCACAACCTCTTTATAACACTATTGTTGGGGTCCATAGCATAAACCGTGTTAGTTAAACAACCATGTTATATCCAAATAAAAATGTACAGATTAAAGTAAAAAATGACCATTTATGGTCATTTCTCAATATAATCTATACATTTTTGGGATCCATCTTTGAACCGTGTTATATCCAAAACTGTGTTATAACGAACCATGTTGTAAAGAGTTCAGTGTGTGTGTGTGTGTACAGTAAAATGTCCTAAAAATTTCTTACATCAATGTTTCTGACAAAATGGCAAACAGTGCAGACCCAGATCAGACTGCTAGTATGATTATAGTCTACACTGTTTGACATTCCACAAAGTCTTATAAGTAACAACTGCATAGAAAGAAAAATTTAGGCCAAAAAAATATGGAATAAAATGTTCATAATTTTAGGGATTTATCATATTACTTTTGCACCAAAATATGGGTACCCAACATAGATACGTTTTAATGGAAAAATAATTAAAATAAATGAGCTCTTATCACCTTATCTTGAAGTATAAATTTTGTGTTTTTAAAAATATCACTAAAAAGTGGAACTGAATGATCAAATCACTGAAACAGGCTTTTTGTGGCAACTGCTTAACAAGTATAATACAAGTGTACAGCTTTTTTATGTGATATTTACATTGTCAGCTATTTACACTGCCATATTGCCATAGCTGCTGTTAAAAAAAACAAAAACAAAAAAAAACAAAAAAACAACAACAAACAAGCAAAAAAACAACAACAAAAAAAAGAACAAAACAAAAAAACATACAACCCTGCTGATGTTCGAGCAAATGGCAGGTAAAAAGAAACATAAACCTTTTTTCTTGAAAGGTAAACAGAAACAAACCTTTTTTCTTGGCCTTAATGTTACACTTATTGCTGTTCTAGCAAATGACAGGTAAACAGAAACATAAACCTTTTTTTCTTGGCCTTAATGTTACACTTATTGCTGTTCTAGCAAATGACAGGGAAACAGACACAAACCTTTTTTCTTGGCCTTAATGTTACACTTATTGCTGTTCTGGCAAATGGCAGGTAAACAGAAACAAACCTTTTTTCTTGGCCTTAATATTACACTTATTGCTGTTCTAGCAAATGACAGGGAAACAGACACAAACCTTTTTTCTTGGCCTTAATGTTGTACTTATTGCTGTTCTGGCAAATGGCAGGTAAACAGAAACAAACCTTTTTTCTTGGCCTTAATGTTACACTTATTGCTGTTCTAGCAAATGACAGGGAAACAGACACAAACCTTTTTTCTTGGCCTTAATGTTGTACTTATTGCTGTTCTGGCAAATGGCAGGTAAGAAACCTTTTTTCTTGGCCTCAATCAGTCAGTCAATCAGATTTTTAATGTAAACGAGCAACAGAGTCACATGGGGGCTCCGCCACTTGGTCTTAATGTTACTCTTACTGCTGTTTATATGATCAGAAAACTTTAGTTTTATCATAATTTAAACTCAAATACTCAAGTGTATGGAAAACGGATATACTTTCAGGGGAGGCAACTTGACCATGGAAAGATTTTGCTCCTCTTAGAAAGGGCTTGGTATGCAGGAAAGTTAACAGGAAGTCTCAAAAATTACCTGGGCCCAGTTGTTCAAAACTAACGATGTTGTTATTTAATGTATCGTTAAACCTTTGATCATTAAATATGGCATATATGCGAATGTTTTTGCTGAAAAAATGTGAGTAGGTTTTGCATTAGCAAAAGCTATTCACATTTTTTCAGCAAAAATACATGTGAATTAGATATTGTACTTTCTAGAACAGGTAACATTTTGACTACTAACAAGCTCATTAAGCTAACAATGCTTTGAACAACTGGGCCCTGGCTTTTGTAAATGGCAGAATATTTTCCAAGTGTAGCCAGTCTTGTTAAGGAGACTGGAAACATTCAGTCAATTTTCTATCTCTCTTAGCAAGGGAGATAACTTTTGTGACTTCCTATTTGCTTTTCTGTGCATCAGGATCGTCTGAAAAGGGGTTTTCTCTTAAAGGATGAAATTGCTCCCAGATGAGGTGGGGTGGGGTGTGGTCTGGAGGGGGGGGAGCAAATTCTTTCCTTCTAAAGTAGACCCCTTTTCAGAAGGGATGAAAAACATTTTGACAAAATGAAGATATATTCATTTCCCTTAAACTTTGTCATGCAGAACAAATTAAGATGCCATGCCCACTTCTACTTGTCAGCTAATCAGATAACTTGATCCAGGTTGTTGATACAAAAAAAAAAATAAAAAATTGAATGAAAAATAGTGCAAATCCAGATCAGTCGGCCAGCTGATTTGGATCTGCACTGTTCGCAAATATAGGGCATATCTAGGTTAAGCAGGACTAGGGTTAAGTTATAATTTTGTGTTTCAGATTTTAAATGGTTTTAACTTGAAGCTAGACAGATATAGTTGCTCTTGTCAGATCCAGTGGTTGTGGTAAAAGCACCACAGTTAGTTAATTCAGTGAGGGAGCAAATTCTTTCTTTTTAAAATAGACCTCTTTTCAGAATGGATGTAAAACAATTTGACATAGTTAACTCCCTGAAGGTGTATTCATTTTCCTGACATTTACAGTTTTATGTTTCAGATTTTAAATGGCCTTAACTTGAAGATAGACAGAGGTCAGATAGTTGCTCTTGTAGGATCCAGTGGCTGCGGCAAAAGTACCACAGTTCAGTTAATTCAGCGGTTTTATGATGCAGATGAGGGCACGGTAAATTTTTTGGTTTTTTTTAACCAGTAAAGAGTTAAATTAAGCTTTTGTATGCTTTGTACACCATAACTTCTTTGTAAAACTATTGCTGGGATCCGAAACAAAAACAGTGTTAGCTAAACAACCCTGTTCTATCCAAACACAAATGTATAGACTATATAGAAAAAGACCTTTTATATTCCATACACAGGATTATATAGAAAAATGACCATTTATATCATGTACAAAAATGTATAAATTATACAGAAAAATGACCATTTATGGTCATTTTTCTATATATTCTGTAAATCCCTGTTTGGATACAACACTTTTGGGGGTCCAACTTTAAACCACTTTATACCTGAAACCATCTTATATTTGTAGGTCTAGATAAGAGTGGGTATCAGGTAAATAGTTTTCTTATTTCTTGACAATAACATATGTTGTGGGTACTTGTTAGAAGCACCTCAGTGAGGCACTTCTGATGAGTACAACACATTTTATTGAAAAGTTACATAGCATGTAATCATTTAAAAAGTGACTCTGAGGAGCTTCTGATGATTTCCCACTACATTGCTGGCCTTGGTGGCTCAGCCGGATGCACGTCTGACTGGTAATCAGGAGGTCGAGAGTCCGATCCGCGCTGGGTCTGCAACATTCTTTCATAGAGATTGATTATGAAATATTTTTTATGGTCATTCTCCCCCTTCAGCTGATTCAGGAAGGGTAGTTGTCAGTTTCTGGTGAGAGAATGTGTGCAAATACTGCTTAACTGCTTAGAGGACTAAGCCTGCCCAGGAAAAAGTATGGTTATGTGAACTGTGTGGCTTGACATGACCCTAATTTGTTGACTGGGCAGTAAAATCTCAGCTCATTCAAAAGGAAAAAAAAAAAAAACACAACAATATATCCACAACATATGCTATCATTGAGAAAGACAACAAATTATCTCAGAATTATCATTTAAAACTCCTAGTTAACAAGTTAAATGAATAATGAATACTTTCAATCTTAACAAGTTCAGTCTAAAGTCATGAAGCCAATGGCAAAGGCTCTGATTAGATTGCTTTGCTGCACAGGCTGATCTGAGCCTAGCAATAAGGCCCACAATTTATTATGATTGTGATTTACTTGTAACTTACTTTTGATTTATTTGCAACTGATTTGTATTTACGTATGATTTCTTTGTAATTTACTTGTCATTTAGTTGCAGTTTACTTATATTTATCGAAGCATCTGCATGGGTCAGTGGTTAGGGTTCCAGACTTCCAATCACAAGGTCCTGGGTTCTAATCCCACTGGAGGCGGAATTCATTTCATGACTGTATGGTGCTTTATTGCACAGTGCCTTTCATTATCATCCATACATTGTCTCGATAAGACTTAAATAATGTTGAAAGGGATGTAAAAGACCAAACCATCAGCTTGTATTTAGTAATGATCTATTTGTGATTCATTTCTGGGCCCAGTTGTTCAAAGCTAATGACATCGTTAGTTAACGATTCGTTAAAATTTTCATTGAGTTATATGCAAATATGCTGGAATTTTTTGCTGAAAAAATGTGAGTAGCTTTTGCAGTGCAAAAGCTACTCACATTTTTTCAGCAAAAAATATCAGAATATTGTGTATTGAATCCGCTAAAACAGTTAATGAAATGACCCTTAACGAGCTCGTTAAGCTAACGACGCTTTGAACAACTGGGCCCTGATTTATTTTCTTCAGATATTTATTGATGGGATTGACATTAAGGATTTGAATATTAAATGGTTACGTCAGCATATTGGCATCGTGAGCCAGGAACCAGTACTGTTTGGCACTACAATTGCAGAAAATATTCGATATGGTCGAGATGAAGCTACTCCAGAAGACATAGAAAATGCTGCAAAACTTGCAAATGCACACGACTTCATTATGAAGTTACCAGATGTAAGTACAGTGAACCCTCGTTACAATGACAGCATTTGTTCCCAAGGATGTCGCCATCAAAATGAATTTGCTGTTACTTAGAGAATACTTAATGAGCAGATTGATTTGTAAAAAAAAAGATCTTGTTTAGTTCTTTTTTCCACATAGAACAAATGTTTTAGATATTTGTTAGAATCCCCTTGCTGAGGCGATTCTAACTGATATCAAAAACATGTGTTTCTTTAAAGTATAAAATAAAATATTATTGCAAAGTTTGTAATTAATTGTTACCTCTTAAGCAAAAGTTTAGTGACAATTAAATTGTCATTATAACAAATTTTGTTGTTGTATCGAGTGTTGGCGTATAGAGGGTAAAGCTAAATACAATTCAGTGCCTCGGAACATCTGTGGGACCATGGAATGTTTTGAGCCACTGAGAGTTAATCCTTGTGCCAGGTCATGAGGCAAATGGTGATAATTTGTTTTTTTGTTTTACTATAAAATAATGATATGTTGAGTGTACTCATTAGTATTATCGCCAATAAGTACACGCAACATACATTTTCATGATAAAATAAGAAAATTTCTTTAAATATTTGTTTCCTTGAGCTATCAAAAGAACTTTTTAGGGATGCTAAAACTAGTTAGAATGTGCCACATAAACCAGTCATCGGTGTTTGAGTCCTTGAAATTTTGCTGTTGACAGAGTGAAGGTGGACAGAATGAAGGACTTTGTCATCTCTTTCAGTATCCATTGAAAAATGATATGCTATGTTACAGCAGGTTGGATATAGCTTATGAGCCACGTCATGAGAAAAAAAAAAGCTCTTCAGACTTTCTATCAGATCAGTCTTTAAGTGTGCATTTTGTACAGATTTGGTGACGTCCAGAGCCCAGGGCCCAGTTGTTCAAAGCTAACGTTGTTAGTTAACGATTCGTTAAAATTTTAATCAAGTGATACGCAAATATGCTGAAATTTTTTGCTGAAAAAATGTGAGTAGCTTTTGCAGTGCAAAAGCTACTCACATTTTTTCAGCAAAAAATATCAGAATATTGTGTATTGAATCCGCTAGAACAGTTAACGAAATGACCCTTAACGAGCTCGTTAAGCTAACGACGCTTTGAACAACCGGGCCCAGTTGTTCAAAGCTTAACAAGCTCATTAGCGATCAAAATGTTAACTGTTCTAGTAAATACAGTATCTAATTCACCGGTATTTTTGATGAAAAAATGTGAGTAGGTTTTGCAAATGCAAAAGCTACTCACATTTTTTCAGCCAAACTATTAACGTATATGCCATATTTAATGTTCAAAGATTTCACAATACGTTAACTAACAACATTGATAGTTTTGAACAACTGGGCCCAGATGTCCGACTCCTGCTGACTTTGGATCATGAGTTCTGGTGTTTGAATGACGGTGGAGACAGAATTCAGCTCATGCCTGTGCCGCACTTCATTACACCGAGCCCTTCATTATCATCCTTCCATCATCTAGATACAACTTAACCAGTAAAGCGCCAATCACAACAAGAGCAGATGACAGTTTGGATTAATTTTTTTATTTTTCAGAGAAAGCAAGTCTTGACATTTCATGTGAATCGTCTGCCAAGCAGATGATTCACATGAAATGTCAAGACTTGTTTTCTCTGAAAAATGAAAAATAAAATTTTAGAATGTTGTCTGCTACAAATTTTGCTTGGCCCTTTAAGGGTTGAATAATGTTGAAAGGGACGTAAAACACCAAATCATCATCATCATTTGACCATGATCCAGTTGACTAAGACTGTTAAATAAAGCCCTTGGAGCACTTTTGAATCAACAGGTGGATTTTTCCTAAATGTGCATGGTGATATGATTAGGATGGAGGGAAAAGGTGATAATATTTTGATCATCAGTTTGTCGTCTGCTGAATTATCCCAGAGAGTGGTAAAGGTTAAGACATCTGCACAGCGGGAAAATGTTTGAGTGCTATTCCCAATGTAGGATTGTGATTTTTTGCTGCAATATTACATTTTTTTCTAGAAATATGAAACCTTAGTTGGAGAAAGAGGGGCTCAGCTGAGTGGTGGCCAGAAACAGCGGGTAGCTATTGCCAGAGCGTTGGTAAGAGATCCTAGGATCCTACTTTTGGATGAAGCAACATCAGCCTTAGACACTGAAAGTGAAGGAATTGTCCAAGATGCTCTTGAGAAGGTATGTACAATACAGTAAATATGGTTTGGTGGCTGAGACAGGGACCTCAGAACATTAGCAAACAGCAAATAGACTGACCAGCCTGTGCAACCATGCAGTCTATTTATAATCTTGGCTGTTCACCTACACAATATAGGCACCTTGTTGAAGACATAGAACTAATAGCAAAGATCTTGACCAAACTCATGGCTGAGCAAGCTGGTCTGGGGCTTTGCCATTTGTAATTGTCTTAAGGGCCTATTTCTCAGCCGGCAGCCCATTTGCCAACCAACAAAGCCAACCACTCATCAGAAAACAGGGCCCAATGTTCAAAACTAACATCTCGAAACTAACGATGTTAGTTAACATATCGTTAAAACTTTGAACATTAAATATAGCGTATACGCTAATATTTTTGCTGAAAAAATGTGAGTAGCTTTTGCATTTGCAAAAGCTACTCACATTTTTTCAGGAAAAATAACTGTGAATTTGATATTGTACTTACTAGAACAGTTAACATTTTGACCATTAACGAGCTCGTTAAGCTAATGATGCTTTGAACAGTTGGGCCCAGGTCGCCAAGCTGTGACATTTAGAAAGGAAAATTTGTCATGGTGATATGATTTGAATTGGTGGCAGATGTGAAATTTTTAGAAAATTTGCAAAGAAAAAGTCCAAGCATATTTGCAAAGCTGCTTCTGTATAACATTGCTTCCAAAATACTGGCACAAGAGAAAAATCTCTCATGCAAATCTGTATAATAGACTTTTTAAAGCAGATTGTTTTATATGGTGGTGAAAATCCTTTTGGCTTTCTGATTAACCACAACAGTCAGCAACAAACAATCAAAACAAGAACACCGTAGTTTTGTATAAGGGGGTATATAAGTAAGAATTTGTTTTGTTTTTCCATGAAAGCACGTTGTAGATACTCATAAGCATTTAACTGAGGAGCCGAGGTCGGCAACATTCTTTCGTGGAGATTGATCATGAAATATTTTCTACGGTCATTCTCTCCCTTCCACTGATTCAAGAAGGGCAGTTGTCAGTTTCTGGCGAAAGAATGTGCACAATACTGGTTAACCTCTTAGAGGACTAAGCCTGCACAGTAAACATTTGGTTAGGTAAACTCACTGCGCTCGACATGACCCCATTGGCGTGACTGGGTCATAAAACCTTAACACAAACAAACATTTAACTGAAGAGCTCTTTGAGAGGCTCACTAAGGGCATACATTTTCATATAGAAAAATAAGCAAATGTCAAAACTTTTTGTTGCGTCTGCTTTAGCTTCAATCATGTTAACCCTTAAAGAGCCAATCACAACTAAAGCAGACGACAGTTCTGATTTTTTTTTTTTTTATTTCAAGAAGAAACAAGTCTTGACATTTCATGTGAATCGTCTGCCAAGCAGACGATTCACATGAAATATCAAGACTTGTTTTCTCTGAAAAATAAAAAAATAAAAGTTTTAGAATGTCATCTGCTGCAAATTTTGCTTGGCGCTTTAAGGGCTATATCTGTGTTTAGTTCTGTTTCTCATATACCAATGCTTCTAGGCTAATGAAACATCATACAAACATCCGCCATGATGCACCCTGCTCACTGCCATCAACTGTTTCTGACATTGACCTACTTTTCACTCATGGCAGAACAATGTTTAGTCTGCAGGTTTAGCTCTGTTTCTTGAATACTACCAGCAGTTGCTACATTGTTGTTCGGCTAATTTCTTGTTGTTTGATAAAATACCTTACTTTAAGTTATGACATACCTGCAATTCATCATAGCTTGTTTTTGATACTTTGACAGTAATTTAACCCTTCTCTTGCTGAACACATTCCCTGTCTTAGCAAACAGTGTAGATCCAGATCAGTTGGCTTCTGATGAAGCCAACTGATCTGGATCTACAGTTTGTCATTAAATATGTGGATTTCTATCAAAACCTCAGATCAAGTTATCTGATTGGCTGGAAATTAGAAGTGGGCCTGGCATCTTGACAAGGGTTAATATTCAAGCCACAATATGAGGAAATGCAATAGCTCCAGATAAGAGAGGTATTCAGATTCAGATAAATATTTTTGTTATTTCAATAAAAACATATATGTTGTGGATACTCATTAAAAGTGCCTCAGTGAGGTACTTCTAATGAGTACCCACAACATATATATTTTCATGGATGAATAACAAAAAAAAATCAACATTTTTTGGTTGAAAAAAAAAAGCGTTTCTGGAACTGTGAATATACATTATGCTTTGTTCACTCTTCAAAGACAGATCAGCCTGAGCATACTTGCAATCTGATTAGAGTTTAACTGCCTTCCTGAAGAAGCATTGGATCCATGCATATCCGCAGAGGATCTTGGTAAT
Organism: Anodontia alba; assembly: GCA_964016985.1. Lineage (NCBI taxonomy): Eukaryota > Metazoa > Mollusca > Bivalvia > Lucinida > Lucinidae > Anodontia > Anodontia alba. The sequence continues at coordinate 58,190,156 of OZ024833.1, read as the reverse complement.
GTACAGATTGTTCCAAGTTAACCCTAGGTGCACCTGTCAGGAGATACATTGTCTTATATTGAAGCTCAGCCATGTAAAACATAGCTTCAGGTAAGAGGTGTTATCATGTAAATATTTTCTTACTTCACCACAAAAATAAATGTTGTGGACACTCAGCTACAAGCCTGAAGGCCTGGGTGGCTCAGTTGGATGCGCCGTCCAACTGGAGACCAGGAGGTTGCAGATTCAACCCCTGCCGAGGTCGGCAACATTCTTTCATGGAGATTGATCATGAAATATTTTCTACGGTCATTCTCTCCCTTCCGCTGATTCAAGAAGGGCAGGTGTCAGTTTCTGGTGAAAGAATGTGCACAGTACTGGTTAACCGCTTAAAGGACTAAGCCTGCCCAGTAAACGTGTGGTGAGGTAAACTGACCGCGCTTGACATGACCCCATTGGATTGACTTGGCCGTAAAACCTCAACACAAACAAAACAAGCCTGAAAGTCCAGGATGCCATTTAAGCAAGGAAACAGATATTGCTGGTGTAGATAAACTGCGGAGGTTTTAATGATGCCATTTCCCATGTTTTCTCCTGTCTTTTCAGGCTAGCCATGGCAGAACAACTATTGTGATTGCTCATCGATTGTCGACAATCAAGACAGCTGACATGATTGCTGGGTTTAAAGATGGTGTTATTGCGGAAAAGGGCACACACAATGAATTAATGAGTAAACAAGGAATTTACAATACCCTCGTCACACAACAGGTAAGGCTACTGTACAGAAAAGGAAAAGAGAGGTGGGGTGTAGTAGGGTCTTGGACAGCTATCTTCCCAGATAAGAAATTTAACCCTTTCACCCATGAGTTTCTGAAGTAGACTATTCCATTATTACTAGGATGGCAAACAGTGTAGATTCTGATTAGATGGCTCGTTATGAGCCATCTCATCAGGATCTACACTGTTTGCATGGTACAGGTCTACAGGTTTGAAAGGGTAAAGGCAAAATGATATCTCTTCCCTACTAAATTTGTCCCATCAACTGACTTTAGCATGTCATTTGAGAACAGGAGTTTTGCACCCCTTCCCCTCCCCCACACCAGCAGTTCTGCTATTGACCATTTCTGTTGGAGTACCACTTTGTTTGTTCATTATGCATTGGATAAAGTGTTGTATTGTATTGTCATGTTGATATCATTCAGTCTTTATCTGCTGTCATGAAAGGGCTGTGTTCTACAATTGTGGCCATTCCTGGGTACCTCCATATTTTAAGATTTCATTTGAGTTGTCTGTCTACTTCCTCTGAAAATATTTTTTTTTTCTTGAATCTTACAATCTTGAAAAGTGCTTTTAGGGTTAGCATTGCTATGGATAGGTGTAAAAGGGAGCATACCTATTTAATCTTTTTTTCTAATTTCTCTACAAGAGAGAGAGAGTAGTGGAAATTACTTTTGATACTACACTTACATTCTTAGAATGGTTTAAAACTGAAAATTTACCACAAGAATACTTATCTGTGAGAGCATTTCACTTTGTACTGAAAGTTTATCACAATAAGACAAGTCTTTGATGCATTTCATTATGTGGGACTATAATTAGATGCCGTACTGGATTTTGAAAAGTAAAGTAGATGAAGTAGAAATAAACAGAGGATTTAGCTTTAAATGATAAAATGTGCTTCTGAGGATTACATTTTTAGTACCAGAGTAAAGATTAATGTCAAATAAATATTGCTATTAGTTGTGAGTAGCTCAATGTAAAAAAGGAGTATTGACAAAATTATTTTTCTTATTTCTCTGTGAAAAAAATATTTTGTGGGTTTTCATTAGAAGCAACTGGATGAAGTGTTTCTTATGAGTACCCTTAACTCTAGTCCTGCTAAACCCGGCGGGATATGCCCGGTCTTTGCAAACAGTGTAGATCCAGATCAGTTGGCTTCTGAAGAAGCCAACTGATCTGTATCTGCACTGTTTGCCATTAAGTATGTCAATTTTTAATAACAATCTTGATCAAGTAATCTGATTGGCTGAAAATTGGAAGTAGGTGTGGCATCTTAATATATTCAGCATGACAAGGGTTAACATAGGGAAGTAAGAAAACTATCAGTACGTCTTGGTTGAAAAAAGCATCTTATCTGGAGCTGTGGTTGTAAAATTGTCAGCACTTATTGATGCTATTTTTGAGGATGTGTGCACAAGTCTATACATCCATTACCACATTATACTAAATATTTCAGAGCATAAACTTAATAATATATAAATGGTTATTGTTCCAGGCAGATATTCCACCATTAACCCTTAAAGCGCCAGTCACAACAATTGTCGTCTACCTTGTCATCTGCTTGTGAATTTAAAAGTCATTTTTGTAAACTGTGGACCCAGATCAGACTGCTCTGGGTCCACACTGTTTGCATGTATGCAAAAATAGGTTTGAAAAATTTGCAAGAATATTCAGCAGACAACATAAATAGATGACCTTTTCAGATGCAGGTTTTCTTGGCGTTTTAAGGGTTAAGGCATATGAGTATAACTAATGACCCTCGTTGCATATCACATTTTCATTCAGAATCCCTTAGGGCTTAACTCAGTTTCTAAATATGCTTGTTCTTTACTATTTCAGACAAAATTCAGCGAAGATGGTAAGCATGGTTTTGTTTCATCTTTGTATTCATTCTTATTTACTAATATTATTTTGACATGCAGAATACAGCTGTCAGGTTTACCTAATTGTAGATTTTTGTTGGTTTGGCTTGCTTTCACTTGCAGGGAAAGTCCCATTTATATCCAAGAGGGTAGTATACGTAGAAGTATTCAGAACATAATCTTTGTTACACACACACACACACATGCGGGCACACACACACACACAGAATTATTTTTAATCACATTGTTTCTAGATGTTGCAAATAGCAGCTGCACTTCTCACGCTGATTATATAGATTAGATATAAATACATCAGTGTATATCATATTTTATATATGTATGTAGATGAAATAGAGTAGAGTAGGTTGAATTAGAAACAGTATTTATATATAAATCATTTTTGATTAGAAATAGATTATCTTTTGATTGCACTTTAATTCTTTTACATGCATTGCCCATTTTATAAATAACCAGCTATGCATTTCTGGGTGTGTTGCATGGAGCAGATGTTGCAGAATTCTTGAAGAGCGGGTTTGCCTTCTTAACCTGGTCCCGAGGTTATAAAACCTTTTTCCTGCTCAACTCAGTTGAGCATGAATATTGCCCTGCTAATTAACATCAAACGACTAACAGTTGCAAATTTTTTCTTGCTAAACATAGCTGAGCATGAACTTTTCTCTGCTAATAAATATGAAAATGCCAACTATTGTTGGCATTTTCGTATTTATCAGCAGAGAAAGTTCATGCTTAGCTGAGTTGAGCATGAAAAAAGTTTTATAACCTCGGAATCTGGAATAGGGAATATCCTTAGATAAGAGAAATATCCAGATACATATTTTTCTTATTTCACTGCAAAAACGTGTTGTAGGGACTCACTAGAAGTGTGCCTTGGTGAGGCATTTTTAATGAGTAACTACAACATGTTTTCATAGAGAAATAAGAAAAACTCCAATACAGTTTAGTTAAAAACCTTTACTGGAGCTATGATCAAAGAGAGTGAGAAAGTGAACACCCTCATGATCTGCCACTATATTGTTTCAGTTTAACAATCTTAACCCTTGTCGTGCTGAATAAATTGAGATGCCACACCCACTTCTAATTCTCAGCTAAACAGGTAACTTGATCCAGATTGTTGACAAAAATCCATATACTGAATGGCAAACAGTGCAGATCCAGATCAGTTGGCTTCTTCAGAAGCCAACTGATCTGGATCTACACTGTTTGCAAAAGCAGGGTTTCTCTGGGTTCAGCAGGACAAAGGTTTAAATGTAACCTGTTCCAGTGTGGTTTCTTGAAGTTAAACCTGTTTTTGATCTAACTTTTTAAGTGAAACATGTTATAATCTGTTTTCTTAAACTCAAACCTGTTTAACCATTTTAGTTTATATTCTTGATGTTGAACCTTTTATATATATATATATATAATTTATATTCTTGAAGTGAAGCCTGTTTCAGTATGTCTTGTTGGAGTAAAACCTATTTTGTGTTTTTGTGTTCTTGACATGAAACCGGTTAATAGTAGCTTCATGAAGTTGAACCACATTTGATTTCTATTTGTGGAAGGACACCAGTTTGTTAAGTTCATGAAGTGAAACTGAATTCTCACTTTGCTTCATTATGTGTAGTCTGCTAATGGTGTATCATGTTTGTTGTATGCAAGGTTGTGGAATTATAAAATTTAATTACTTGTCCATGGACAAATAAATTGTCAAAATCTACTTGTCCAACCAAAATTTACTTGCCCCAAAATTGACATTTTCCTTATATATTGAAGAAAACATATGTTGTGGGTACTCATTAGAAGTGCCTCACAGAGGCACTTCTAATGAGTACCCACAACATATGTTTTCTTCGAGAAATAAGAAAAATATATATCTCATAATCTGGATACTCTTCTTAGCTAGATCTGTGAATTACTTGTCCCAGGATAAGTAAATTGAAATGTCTTACTTGTCCTTAGGGAATTGGGACAAGTTGGACAAGTCGGGCATGCTATTTCCACAGCCCTGTTGTATGGTTTAGCACGTTAATCATTTTGTAATCTTTTCTATTTTATCTGCTGCTTATCGTTGGATTTGTGGAATACAGTAGAAAAAGGTACTGGATATATATGTCATGCACATTTTCCCTTTTTTTTTTTTTTTTTTTTTTTTTTTTTGTACCTTTACCTTCCTTAGAGCTGCAGATAAATAGGGTGTCAAAGTCAAATTCTTCCAATGCAATCCCACCAAAATACATATGCCAAATTCTAATTGAGCTTATTACCCTCATTGTCCAACATTTATGTTGCTGTATAATTTGGGGGCTTTATAGGTCTTTGCTTGTCATGCTTGCTGGTCTGGTTAGACACATTCATCCGATTTTCTGTCTGTCCATCAGCCTTACCAGCCATCTTCCTGTTCACCCAGATTTGTCAACCCTGGTGCTCAGTTCAGCTCAGCTTTTGTCACAACTACTTAACAGGTGCGATATAAGTGTCTGGGGAGGAACTTCTGACGAGTACCCATAACAAATGTTTTCATGGAGAAATAAGAAAAAATACCCATACTCTTGTTGTAAATATCTTTATCTACAGCTTTGAGAATGATTTTAAGGCCTTGACCTATATTCCATGATCCATTGACATAGTCATTTTGAACTTGATTTTGTCATTTTGAACTTCATCTGTTTCTGACAAGCTGTATGGCTAGCAGTCATAGCTACAGCAGGTTATGTAATGGCTATAGTGGATCTGAATCTCAGATGTTTGAGATGGTAAAGAGTCGGTCTGAATCTCAGATGTTTGAAATGGTAAAGAGTCGTATTCAGAGTTTTTTTTTTTTTTTTTTTTTTAGTTTTTTTTCTTTCAAAACATTTAAATGGAATAAGTAAATAAGTAGGTATAAAATGATAAAATTCCTGCTAATAACTTAATGTTGAACTCCTGCTTCATCCATGCTTTCACTGCCATATCTGTCTGTCCGTCTGTCTGCTTCCCTGCCTCTTCGTACCTACCTACCCTTTACCTACCCACCATCTATCTATCTATCTATCTATCTATCTATCTATCTATCTATCTATCTATCTATCTATCTATCTATCTATCTATCTATCTATCATCTATATATCTATCTATCTATCTATCTATCTATCTATCTATCTATCTATCTATCTATCTATCCATCTATCTATCTATTCTATCTACCTATCTATCTATCAATCCTGCCATCATGTATATAAATGTCATAATCATAGCAGCAGGCCTTCTGAATGTTGAGTTAGGTTTTTACTTTGATCTATATCTAAAATGGACCATCTTCAACAGAGATGTGTGAGAGAGCTGCTGTAGATGGCTTTAGATCACAATACCCATGGTCTGCTGAACTTTATAGAGCTGTAGGATGTATGATAAGGAGTTAAGGTGTCTGAAATTTAGTGAAAATGCAGTAAAATATTGGAAGATTTATTGCATAGTACCATCTGTGGAGGGGCAAACAGTGCTCTGTAAGAGGACTGGATACAGTTGGTGGAATCTTTACATTTTTTTAACCATTTTTTCCAAGGGAGACAACTTCTGTGACTTGTTTGCTTTTCTACACACCAAGCCCCTTCTGAAAAGGTGTCTACTCTAAATGCAAAGAATTTGCTCCCTTATGGGAGCAAATTCTTTGCTTTTTGAGTAGACATCTTTTCAGAAGGGAGGCAATCAGTTTTGACAAGAGTTGCCTGCCTTCCCCTGAATGTGTATCCATTCCCCTTAATGTGTTGCACAGCCTGCTGGAGCAGTTTGATCTGGGTCTACAGAGTTTGTTCAGGTTTGTCTGCCCAAAGAGAAGACCTTTTGCAGTATAAACTGGCTAGCCTCAGTGGCTGAGTTGGATGCACATCTGACTGGTGATCAGGAGGTTGCAGGTTTGATCCTTGCTGGTCCAGCAACATTCTTTTCTGGAGATTGATCATGAAATATTTTCTACAGTCATTCTCGCTCTTCCTGCCGGCCTCAGTGGCTCAGTTGGATGCGCCGTCCGACTGGAGACCAGGAGGTCGCGGGTTCAACCCCCACCGAGGTCGGCAACATTCTTTCGTGGAGATTGATCATGAAATATTTTCTACGGTCATTCTCTCCCTTCCGCTGATTCAAGAAGGGCAGTTGTCAGTTTCTGGCGAAAGAATGCGCACAATACTGGTGAACCGCTTAGAGGACTAAGTCTGCCCAGTAAACGTGTGGTTAGGTAAACTGACCGCGCTCGACATGACCCCACTGGGTTGACTGGGCCATAAAACCTCAACACAAACAAACATTCTTGCTCTTCCACTGATTCAAGAAGGGCAGTTGTTAGTTTCTAGAGAAAGAATATACACAAGTACTGGTTAACTGCTTAGAGAACTAATCCTGGCCAGGAAAAAGTGTGGTTAGATAAACTGACTGGCTCAACATGACCTTAATAGTGTTAACTGGGCTGTTAAACTCCAATCAACCAACCAATATAAACTGTTAGATGTGCAGTTAAGTTGGAATATCATTGTGCTCTTTTCTGTTCTGTTTGCTGCTTGTCATTGGATTTCAGAAATAACAGATAATGAAGGTATTGAAATCACCAATAGACAATAGATGCATTTAATGTTTTCACAATTTACCTCATTCTTTAAACGTTTACTTTTCATAGGGCTGCGTATGAATTCATTGTGTCAAAATGCAAAATCACAGTGCAGGAAAATAAACATCTTTCTGTTCATTGTAGCGCTGAAGCAATTATATTGTTTCTTAGAAAAATTTCATTTTAGTAAAGGTTCTTAAAAGTGTAATCTGTTGTTGGATTTGTTCCATTACATCTTCTTGAAATATATTTGTTTTATTTTCTTCAAGTATATTTGAGCTTTTACATTCTTTTTGAAGTATACAACTTTTCGTTGCTTCTTATTGAAGTATGGAACACATTTTAACTAAGTCCTTGAAGTATAATACATGTTTTGCTGTTTTTTGTCAACTTGCAGAAGTTCACCTTTATGTACTTGTTATGAATTAGAGAAGCTTCTGGAACTAAAAGTTTCATTTTGTCATCTTGGAATATAGCGTGTTTCTGTGTACAAAATCACTTTTCACTTCTCCTCAGAGTACAGTATGTTTCACAGATACTTTGGTATAATGTTTCAAGTTATCTTCTTTGAGTATAACCTGTTTCAGTGTACAACATCATGTTTCAATTTTCCTTAAAGTACAGTATGTTTCACTGATACTGAAGTATAATGTTTCAATTTATTATCTTTGAGTATAGCATGTTTCCATGTATGATATCATGTTTCACTTCTCATTGAAGTACAGTATGATTCACTGACACTACTGTATAATGTTTCAATTTTTATCAAATGACCGTCAAGTTATTCAGTGAAATAACCCATGTCATAAAAAATCATATAACCACATGTGTTATAACACCTGCAAGGCTTCCCATTGGTTAGCCTAATTACCCTCATTAATATTCGTATTACACCGCTTATTGATAGCAACCAAGATGGCGTCCGCATTCGTCGATACAACTTTCACATTTGGAACAGATCCTGCGTTCAATTTTGAGATGATTTTGAGAAGAACGATAAATGTCAGACCGACGGAGGGGGGAAGACACAAAACAATCACACTGTGAATAACACGGCTACCAGAAATATTCATGGTGGTTAAAATTCGATGTTTTCCGGCAACATATTTGTAGGCACTCTCAACATCGATATCGTCAAGCCGTCAATGAAAAAAAAAAAAAAAAAAAAAATCACCTCCTCCAAAAAAGCATTGGAGGATGACATGACTCAGACAGTCAATAAATGTGTCAAATCAAAATCCAAACTACAGTTAAAACGTTTAATAGTCTTGAAATCTGTCGTTTACTTGAGTGCTTCAAACACCGCATAAAAGTGTATTGATCAAGGTCAATGACCTTTAAATACATGTATGACAGCTGATTGTGGGGGATTTCCCTACTGATTCTCAGTGACGTATTGACTCCCTGAATGACGTTGTTCAATGGAATGTTTAGTTTTGAATTGATTTATTCAAATGAATTTTTTATTAGCTCAAATAAAAATTATCACTATTTCCTTCAGTTTAACGAAGTAATAAATGGCATATTTATCTTGTTTCTAGTTATTTTCGGGGTAATCAAATAATATGCGAACTATATTTGTTGCGTAGTACTACTTTATCCTTGGTAGTGAGTTGTTCCGCTTAGCTATGGAAAGCCGTTATCTTTAAAAATATATTTTTTGCATATTTTGTCATCGGAAGGGCCATGTGATAAACAGAATCTTACATTCGTGGTCATTTAATATGAAATTTATGAAACTCGTTGGGTAATTTCGGTATTTTGCTCGCTAAAGCTCGCAAAATACCAAAATTACCCAAACTCGTTTCATAAATTTCATATTAAATGACCACTCATGTAAGATCCTCTATATCTTCTTTGAGTATAGCATGTTTCAGTGTATGATATCATGTTTCACTTCTCATTGAAGTACAGTATGATTCACTGATACAGAAGTATAGTGTTTCAATTTATCTTTGAGTATAGCATGTTTCAGTGTATGTTATTATGTCTCACTCCTCCTTGAAGTAAAGCATGTTTCAGTGTTACTGAAGCTTAATATTTCAATCTATCTTCCTGGAAATACAGCATGTTTCACTGTTTTTGAAAACTAGCTTACTGTACATGTCCTAAAATTTTGTACACCAAAGTTTCTGACAAAATAGCATATGCAAACAATGCAGACCCAGATCAGACTGCTCCTTTAGGAGCAGTCTGATCAGGGTCTACACTGTTTGCCATTCTAATAAGTATCTTAAGAAACAACTGCTTATAAAGCAAAATTTAGGCCAGAAAAGTATGGAATAAAGTGTGCAAAATTTTAGGACATTTACCGTACTTGTTTTGCTTATCTCTTGAACATGATCATTTGTTATAGAAGTTTAACAGGTAACATTTTGTGTATTCTTTTGATGTAATGTTTCATAGGATACAGTAAATGTTCTAAAAATAAATTTGAACACAGTACAATTTTTAATTTCCTAAAGAAAAAAAACAACAACAAGTTAGTAACTTGGCAATGGGACACAGTTTAAATTACAAAAGTTGATGCTTCTGATTGTTTCATTGATGAGTAGAGATGCATAGCTCCAGATAAGATGGGATATTCACATAACATTTTTCTTATTTCTCCATGAAAACATATGCTGTGTATTCTCATAAGAAGTGCTTCAGAGAGGTGCTTGTAATGAGTAGCAACTCAGCAAGGTGCTTCTAATGAGTCCTCAGAGTGTATGTTTTCAGAAAAATAAGACAAATATCATTACTTTTCATCTGAAAAAAGTGCCTTACCTGGAGCAATGGCGATTGTAAATATGAGCCAGCGCACGACAAAACTTACAATAAGACCTGTGTAACCAGCAAAGACTCAGGTCAGCCACCCAGTATGGCAAGGATTCTTGTTTATCCTTTGGATAGTCTGGAGGCTGTAGAAGGCGCATGTGATCAGTGCAGACTTATCAGACTGCAGATGTGCAGGCTGATCTGAGTCTTTTCTGGTTGCATGTCTTATTGTAGGTTTTGTCGTGTGCTGGCTCATATAGCAAGCACAGCTATTATAGGCATTATTAGAACAATTACTGTGTTCTAGGATTAATGAATGAATACACCTGAAATATTTTGCTGCAAGTCTGCAAAGGGTGACAATTTCTGCAGACAGGAAGTAGTTTCATCAGTATTCAGAACTGACAAAACTGAGGCTACTCTTGTGGGAAAGAATTTGCTCCCAAAGGGAGTGGGTAGCCGCAACGAGAAGTGAGGCATATATTTCCATCTTTGTTACTCCCCTTGGAGGTGTATTCATTTCACTTAGAATTTAACTGAGGACTTCAGGTATGCCATGTGTGTTGGGATTAACAGATAAATTTTATTGTATATGATATTGTGACAGTGAGATGATTAAAGTAAATTGGCTTAAAATTAAAAACTAAAGTTATATGAGAATATCTTTTAAACAATCTCACAGAGATAATACTGATGAGATGCACAGAATTTGATTTTGACAGCAATTAACCCTTCTCTTGCTAAACACCACATGCCCTGTCTTAGCAAACAGTGCAGATCCAGATCAGTTGGCTTCTGAAGCCAACTGCTCTGGATCTGCAAAAGCCAACTGCTCTGGATCTGCACTGTTTGTCGTTAAATATGTGAATTTCTATCAAAAACCTGGATCAAATAATCTGATTGGCTGGAAATTAGAAGTGGACGTGACATCTTAATTTATTCAGCAAGGCAAGGGTTAAGTAAAGTTTTATTTCATCCATTATTTCAAGGATTCAGACAGACCTGCCTGAGCAGATAGTATAGACTTAGATCAGACTGCTTCTGTTCTGAGTCATTATTATTTTCTGTTCTGTCTACACTTTTTGGATACATAATTAGGTCACCAAATGGATATTCAAATTTTAGGATATGTATAGTACAGAATTAATGTGTCCAAATATTTTTAATAATTTTGGTATACCTGGAGTTCTATTGTTTAGTTTCTTGCTTATATGTAATTTTCTTCCAGCCTCAAATAACCTTTTAGAAGTGTAGTTAACCTTTAGCACCCTTCTACTGACTCAAGAAGAGTGGTTGTCAGTTTCAGGCCAGAGAATGTGAACAAGTACTGGTTAACTGCTTAGAGGACTAAGCCTGTCCAGAAAAGTGTGGTTAGGTAAACTGACTGTGCTCAACATGACCCTTATGGGTTGACTGGGCTGTAAAACCTCAACACAAACATACATAACCTTAGCACCCTCTGGGTAAGTTCAGCAGGTGACAATTTGATGATACCCGTCTTAAGTTATTTGTCCAAGAAAATAGGGTTCCTCATATCACGCAAATGAGAAATTTGAAGCCAGTTTGCATGATATGTCAAGCCATACTTTCTTGGAAAAATAAAGTTTTTTTGTTCTTGTTTTTTTTGTTTTGTTTTTTTTTGTTTTTTTTTGTCAAAATGGTGTCTGCTGAATTTTCCCAGCATGCTCAGCTTAAGATTTGTTAATCATTATATGCTCTTCTTTCTATTTTATTTGCTGCTTATTATTGGATTTGTGGATTACAACAGATGAAGGTATTGGAAATATTTAAAATAATATGCATCTTATTCATTATATCTCTACATAGCTTTAGATAAAAGGGGTTGTCCACATATTTTTTCTTATTTTCAAAAGCACATATTGCGGGTATTCATTAGAAACGCCTTGACGAGGCACTTCTAATGAATACCGCAATATGTGTTTTTGTGGACAAATAAGAAAGTTATCAGTATTTTTCGGTTAAAAAAAACCCCACCTTATCTGGAGCTATTGTTCTGTCTTGTTATGGGCTGTTGATAAAGTTTTAATCATAGTTCAAGATGAGAGGAATATCCAGATGAACATTTATTTTAAACCCTTACCACGCATGCTGAATAAATTCAGATGCCACGCCCACTTATAATTGTCAGCCAATCAAATTGCTTGATCCAAAGTATTGATACAAATTCTCATAATGAATGACAAAAAGTACAGATCAAGCCAACTGATCTAGATCTACATTGTTTGCAAAGACAGGGCATATCTGGGACCAGCAGGACCAGGGTTAATTCTTCATGAAAATATATGTTGTGGGTACTCACTAGAATTGCCTCAGAAAGGTGATTCCAGTGAGAACCCACATTTGTTTTTATGTTGCATGAAGAAAAATATCACTAGTTCTTTGAAGAAAAAGGAGGGAAAAAAAAAAAAAAAAAAAAAAAAAAAAAAAATCTGGAGCTTTTATTTTTTCAGTAATATGAAATACTGAAATTTTTTAGATTTCTCCATCAAAGCATGCAGTTGGGATTGTATGTCCTAACTCCTGTAAGAGAGATATCCAGAAAAATTTTTCTTACTTCTACAGGAAACTTGGGGTGGTCGGGTGGTGCGAAGGTGTCGTGTATCTTACGTCACTGGGGCGTCCAACTGATACTGGTTTACAGTTGGGCAAGGCCTGCTATCCTTGTAGCAGGTAAGGGCAGAGGGGGAATGTATTTATTTCGTCTGTTTCTCCTCTTTCATTCCTGTTCCTCTTTCTTCACTGTTCCTCTCTTTCATCTCTTCTACTATCTCTTCTATCTCTTTTCTCCCTTTCTCTGGGAGACGACACAAAATGACCCACAAGAGTTGACGTGTCGTTAAACCCCAACACAATCAAAATCTACAGGAAACTATACATGGGAATACTTATTACAGTTCCTTACTTGGGGTGATTTTATTGAGTGCAAAACCTGTTTCATGGAAAAATAAGAAAATGTCAGGATATTTTGATCAAGCACTATTTGATGTACTTTTTCAAAAAGAAGAGAAAAATACTCTTTTTATCTTCAGCCCTTCCTCTCTATATTCTGTTTACTATCCTTTCAGTGTCACATATGTCAAGATAAGTGTGGTATCCAGATAAATGTTTTTTTCTTTTTTCTTAACCCATTTATGCTGAGTGGACTCTTCTACCATAACTCTTTGGACAGGTCCATTTCCTGTATAAGGTGTGTCTGGTTGGTTTCTATTATTACCATATTTTGTAGAAGTTTCTATATTTTATTCAAACACTGTAGACCCTGATCAGACACCGCATTCTGTGGCATCTGATCTGGGTCTACACTGTTTGCCAGTGTCCCTTTTGTGAGACCCTAGGCTTAAATGGGTTAATTATCCACAAAAGACAAATTGTGGTACTCATTGGAAAGGCCTTGTTGAGGTGACTCGGATGAGGACCTAATTTTTATAATGGAGAGATAAGAAGATGCTTTTATTTAGACATGTTGTCACCTTCTTTATCATTAATATACTGTCCCTAACTAGGGACATACTGCTTTTGGATTGTTAATCTGTTCACTGGGCAGGGTGGTCGGGTGTGGCGAAGGTTTCTTGTATCTTATTCATCGGGGCGTCCAACTGATATTGGCTTACAGTTGGACAAGGCTTTCTATCCTTGTAGCAGGTATCGGTAGTGGGGCAATGTTTTTATTTCTTGTTTCTTTGCTTTCATTTCTGTTCCTCTTACTTTCTTGTCCCTCTCTTTCATCTCTACTAATATCTAATATCTCTTCTATCTCTTTTCTCCTTTTTCTAAGGGAGAAGGCACAAAAAGACCAACAAGGGTTGACATCTCATTAAACCCCAACACAATCAATCTGTTCATTGGTCTATTTGTCACACTTGTTTATCTTGTCAGCAAGATAACTAGAAAAGTGTTTGATCTAGAGCCTTGAAATTTAGTATGCAAATTGGGGATGATTAGTAGATTGCTTGATTAACTTTTTAACAAATTCCAAAAACTTCTGCCAGAGTTATGGATAAAGATATAGCTGGGGGCATAGTGTTTTACAAACTCACATTTTTGGTCATGAATAAAGTTGCAAAAGATATTTAGGCCTTAATTCATTGAAATTTGAAAAAAAGAAATGAAAGTCAGATTGACATTTAGTAAAGGAAAATATTAGTAGATGACAAATATTGTCAAAGATAATATTAGTAGATGACGAATTGGATGCCCAGCCCCACCTCCCAACCTCCCCACAGAAAACAGGCTGTGATGATTCATTCAAATTTTCTTCATTGGTGATAGTCCGAATGGAAAAGAATGTCAAATCTTTTTTTGCTATAAAAAAATAAGAACTATACTTCAGAGCATCTTCTTTTGATGTTAGGTGCTTAATATATGGGTGGAAAAAATCAGCAGACATTTTCAAATTTTTTGTTATTTTTCTCAGAAAATAAGGTTTGACATTTCATGTAAACTGTCCTAAGGACAGTTTACATGAAATGTCAAACCTTATTTTTATTGTAATGCCAAACCTTATGTTTTTTGGAAAAATATGAAAATTATTTCAAAATGTCTGAAATTTTTACCAAGCATGCTAAGCATTAAAGATAGACTTTTAATAGATGACATCGTATACTTGTAACAGAACCCCGAACGTAATGATAAATACTTTAAGAGAGTGACTTTGTAAAAGGAGACAAAATATGTTCTTAACAAAGCTGCTTTCTTCTCTACCATGCTTTAGTAAAATTAAATAATGCATAATTGTTTTAGAACAGAACCCTATATTAACAGTAAATAACATCCCAAAGAAATTAAAATTGTAACCTGTATTAAAAAACATGTATTTCTATTTAATGTTTGTTGAAAAAGAAGAGATAATTGTGTATTCAGATAAGATTTTATAAGATAAAAGATGACATCTTTGAAATGTCAGCTGCTACTGCCAGCAAAAGATGGCCATTTAACCCTTAAAGCTCTAAGCAGAATTGTAGCAGACTACATTCTAATTTTTATACCCAGCCACATGATAGTGGCAGGGTATGATGGTTTCATGTTGGATGTCCATGTGTCTGTCTGTCCATCCTTCCATCTGTCAGTTGTATGTTTGTCCATCCATAGTTTGTTTCTTGAGTAAACATCAATGGATTTTCACCAAACTTGGTATGTGCGTTGGTATTGTGGAAATTGGTTTGAGATTGCTAATGGGCAAATTTCGTCAACTGTTTACAGAGTTGCGTGCTGGAGACATGCCCATAGTTTTGTTCGGGATGATAACTTGAGTAAATGTCAAGGGATTTTAACCAAACCTTGGTACATGCATTGATATTAAGGAGATCTGGTTTGGGTTTCTGATGGGCAAATTTTGTCAATTTTTAACAGAATCTTTTGCCCATGACACGAAAATGGTGGGGTATTATCGTTTTCACATATTTGTTGTTTTAATATTTATTTTACAAGAAAATGAAACTCTAAAAGGTTTTGGATACAAAGAACACAGAAAAGAATAAAGACTGGAGACTCAGTTTTATTAAGACTTGACATTTCATGGGAATCATCTGCCTGCTAGGCAGATGATTCACAGGAAATGCCAAGCCTTATTTTCTCAGGAAAATACAAAAAAAAGATAGAAAAATTAAATAAAATGTTGTCTGATGCTGTTGTGTTTAGCACTTTAAGGATTAATTATTAGCTCACCTGAGCAAAAGCTCAGGGTGAGCTATTGTCATCACCCTATGTCAGTCGTCCGTCGTCGTCTGTAGTCCGTCGTTCTTTGTCAACAATTAGTTTGTTAACACTCTAGAGGTCACAGTTTTGACCCAATCTTGATGAAACTTGCTCAAAATGTTTGCCTCTATGAAATCTAGGTCAAGTTCGATACTGGGTTACTTGGGGTCAAAAACTAGGTCACCAGGTCAAATCAAAGGAAAAACTTGTTAACACTCTAGAGGTCATAGTTTTGACCCAATCTTGATGAAACTTGCTCAAAATGTTTGCCTCTATTAAATCTAGGTCAAGTTCGAAACTGGGTCACCTGGGATCAAAAACTAGGTCACCGGGCCAGATCAGCAGAAAACCTTGTTAACACTCTAGCGGTCACATTTTTGAAGCAATCATCATGAATCATGCTTAATATGTTTGTCTTGATGATTTCTAGGTCAGGTTCAAAACTGGGTCACATGGTGTCAAAAACTAGGTCACCTGGCCAAATCAGCGTAAAATCTTGTTATCACTCTAGTGGTCACATTTTTCAAGCAATCATCGTGAATCTTGCACAAAATGTTTGTCTTGATGAGTTCTAGGTCAAGTTCGAAACTAGGCCAGATCAGCTGAAAACCTTGTTAACACTCTAGCGGTCACATTTTTGAAGCAATCATCATGAATCTTGCTCAATGTGTTTGTCTTGATGATTTCTAGGTCAAGTTCGAAACTGGGTCACTTGGGGTCAAAAACTAGGTCACCTGGCCAAATCAGCGTAAAATCTTGTTATCACTCTAGTGGTCACATTTTTCAAGCAATCATCGTGAATCTTGCACAAAATGTTTGTCTTGATGAGTTCTAGGTCAAGTTCGAAACTAGGCCAGATCAGCAGAAAACCTTGTTAACACTCTAGCGGTCACATTTTTGAAGCAATCATCATGAGTCTTGCTCAGAATGTTTGTCTTGATAATTTATAGGTCGAGTTTGTAACTGGGTCACTTGGTATCAAAAACTAGGTCACCGGGCCAAATCAGCAGAAAACCTTGTTAACACTCTAGCGGTCACATTTTTGAAGCAATAATCATGAATCTTGCTCAAAATGTTTGTCTTGATGATTTCTAGGTCAGGTTCGAAACTGGGTCACATGGTGTCAAAAACTAGATCACCAGGCCAAACCAGCAGAAAACCTAGTTAACACTCTAGCAGTCACATTTTTGAAGCAATTATCATGAATCTTGCTTGAAATGTTTGTCTTGATGAGTTCTAGGATATGTTTGAAACTGGGTCACTTGGGGTAAAAAACTAGGTCACCGGGCCAAATCAGCAGAAAACCTTGTTAACATTCTAGCGGTCACATTTTTAAAACAATCATCATGAATCTGGCTCAAAATGTTTGTCTTGATGATTTCTAGGTCAGGTTAGAAACTGGAACACCTGGGGTCAAAAACTAGGTCACCTGGCCAAATCAGCGTAAAATCTTGTTATCACTCTAGCGGTCACATTTTTCAAGCAATCATCGTGAATCTTGCACAAAATGTTTGTCTTGATGAGTTCTAGGTCAAGTTCGAAACTGGGTCACTTGGTATCAAAAACTAGGTCACCAGGCCGAATCAGCAGAAAACTTTGTTATAATCATTTTGAACTTTGATCAGAATGTTTGCCTTGATCAGTTCTAGATCAGGCTCTCAAAGTGCTATGTTGCTCAGGTGAGTGTTACAGGGCCATCATGGCCCTCTTGTTTTTATTTTGCCTTAGAATGCTGATCGCAACATTCGCAGCATATAAGTTTGTTTTCAGAGAAAATGGAATTTGACATTTCATATGAATCATCTCCCATGGAGATAATTCACATGAAATATCAAGTCCTGTTTTCTCACAAATGAGGAAAAATACTTTAAAATAGTGTCAGCTAATGTTAAAAGTTGACACTTTAAAGGTTAATAAAAACTGCTGGCAAGCTTCATACGTGTCTCATCATTGTTGGTGGACTACAAGTATTAGCTTTTGTAAAAACCTTGGTCTTCACTTAGCATACATTGTGTGCTAAGCTTACCAAGCTTTTTGTGAAAGCTAGTACTTGGTTATAATAATGGAAAACAGCATTGGACTAGTCCAAGACCTTTCATAAAGTGCTTCAGGAGCAATGGCAAACTCTAAGATTGTCTACGCCCATGGACAATGGAAGTCCACGTATTTTCCCATATTTACCCAAAGTATTTGGACATCTGACTACTTGCCATTCTTGTCCTAAAATTTGACCAAGATCATTTTACTACCCACTGATGTGTAAATATTTTTACAAAGTGAGTGGCAAACTGTGTAAAACCTGATTGATTGACACATTTTTGGTCTACACTGTTTGCTCAGGCCTGTCTGTCTAAATCCTTGGGGTAAATTTGGAAAGTATTTAAGACGTTGCACGGACAATGTGTATTGAGATACACTGTCACGTGCATTGCTACGTCACAGGAAGTATGTCTGCTGCACTGTGGAGATAAATTAGGGAGCACTTTCTTCATTTAAAACTGTATTAGAGTGTAGCACTCAATTCGACCCCCACGAGTTCGGCAATATTCTTTCACGGAGATGGATCATGAAATATTTTCTATGGTCATTCTCTCCCTTCTGCTGATTCAAGAAGGGCAGTTGTCAGTTTCTGGCGAAGGAATGTGCACAATACTGGTTAACTGCTTGGAGGACTAAGCCTGCCCAGTAAACGTGTGGTTAGGTAAACTGACTGCGCTCGACTTGACCCCATTGGGTTGACTGGGCCGTAAAACCTCAACACAAAGAATCAATTCATGACATTAAAATATTTTTTCAAGAAAACAAATACAGTTGACTCTCGCTATCTCGAACTCGCTTATCTCGAACTCGCTTATCTGGAATAATCGCCTGTCTCAAAGTGAAAATCTGTTCCCTGCCTAAAAATGAAAATCTAACAACATGTAAAAAATATTGTGGAAAAAGAGGAGAAATTGCTCCTTAGGAGCAATTTCTCCTCTTTTCCACAATATTTTCAATATATCTCTAACTTTAAGAGTCCAATTACACATATATTTGTTAAATGTGGTTAATCAAATTAGTTTTTCCTCAATTCTGCAAATCTGATATGTCGAAGTACGGCTAACTCGAAGTATTTCAGAAAGTCTTTTGGAATTCGAGATAACGAGAGTCGACTGTAATGTAAGTTTATACATCCTTGTTAGCTAGTCATTTTCATAAATACGAAACAAATAAGTGCAGGTGTTGCTGTTTGAAAAGCAAGTAGCCAGTATTTGTAGCTAACTCCTATACAAATGTTTAATACTGTGTGGTTTTCCTTGCTTATGCTTTATCAAGGTTCTTAATTCCAGGTAAAATGGATGTTTTAAAGGGGAATTGATGCATATTCAGGGGGCAGGGGGACAATTTTCAAAATTGTTTATGCCTCTTCTGAAGGAAAGAATTTCTCCCGTTCTGAAAAGTGGTCAACTCGAAAAGCAACGATTTTAACCACTGGGAGCAAATTCTTTCCAATTAGAATAGATGCCTTGGGAGAAAATCCCTTCTTTTTAGAGTAGATCCCTTTTCAGAAGGAGCTTGGTATGCAGGAAGACAAACAGGGAGTCACAAAAGTTGTCTCCCCTGTCAGATATTGCAACATATCTACCAAGTGTATCAAGTCCCCATAATGATCAATTTTCTTACTTTGACAACCGGGGCCCAGTTGTTCAAAGCATCATTAGCTAAACGAGCTTGTTAGTGGTCAAAATGTTAACTGTCCTAGTAAGTACAATATCTAATTCACAGGTATTTTTTATGCCCTCGCCTATTCGAAGAATAGCAGAAGGGCATTAAGTGTTACCCCTGTCCATCCGTAGCGTACGTACCTCCTCCCAATTCGTGTCTGGGCCATAACTCCTAAACCGTATGGAATATATTTATGAAACTTTACAGGTGCATGCATGACATTGAGACGATGTGTCGTGAAAAAGGAAGACAACTCTTGCTTGTTTGGTTTTTGAATTATCTGCCCTTGGCTTAGTTCCATATGTCCTGTGCGTATTTACGTACGTCCCAATTTGTGTCCGGGCCATAACTCCTAAATCGTATGGAATATATTTATGAAACTTTACAGGCGTATGCATGACATTGAGACGATGTGTCGTGAAAAAGGAAGACAACACTTGCTTGTTTGGTTTTTGAATTATCTGCCCTTGACTTAAATCCATATAGTAAACTGTGTTGGGCCATAACTCCTAAACCATATGGAATATATTTATGAAACTTAACAGGTGCATGCATGATATTGAGACGATGTGTTGTAAAAAAGGAAGACAACTCTTGCTTGTTTGGTTTTTGAATTATCTGCCCTTGACTTAGTTCCATATAGTAAACCATGTGTGGGCCATAACTCCTAAACTCTATGGAATATATTTATGAAACTTTACAGGTGCATGCATGACATTGTGATGATGTGTCATGAAAAAGGAAGACAACTCTTGCTTGTTTGGTTTTTGAATTATCTGCCCTTGACTTAGTTCCATATAGTAAACCATGTCCGGGCCATAACTCCTTAACCGTATGGAATATATTTATGAAACTTTACAGGTGCATGCATGACATTGAGACAATGTGTCATAAAAAAGGAAGACAACTCTTGCTTGATTGGTTTTTGAATTGTCTGCCATTGACTTAGTTCCATATAGTAAACTGTGTCTGGGCCATAACTCCTAAACCGTATGGAATATATTTATGAAACTTTACAGGTGCATGCATAACATTGAGACAGTGTGTCGTGAAAAAGGATGACAAGTCTTGCTTGTGTTTGGTTTTTGAATTATCTGCCCTTGGCTTAGTTCCATATGCCCTGTACATACTTACATACGTCCCAATTCATGTCCGGGCCATAACTCCTAAACCGTATGGAAAATATTTATGAAACTTTACAGGTGCATGCATGACATTGAGACGATGTGTCATGAAAAAGGAAGACAACCCTTGTTTTATCTGCCCTTGACTTAGTTCCATATAGTAATCCGTGTCCAGGCCATAACTCCTAAACCATATGGAATATATTTATGAAACGTTACAGGTGCATGCATGATATTCAGACAATGTGTCATGAAAAAGGAAGACACCTCTTGCTTGTTTGGTTTTTGAATTGTCTGCCCTTGACTTAGTTCCATATAATAAACTGTGTCAGGGCCATAACTCCTAAACCGTATGGAATATATTTATGAAACTTTACAGGTGCATGCATAATATTGAGACGATGTGTCGTGAAAAAGGATGACAAATCTTGCTTGAATTATCTGCCCTTGACTTAGTTCCATATAGTAATCCGTGTCCGGGCCATAACTCCTAAACCGTATGGAATAAATATGAAACTTTACAGGTGCTTGCATGACATTGAGACGATGTGTTGTAAAAAAGGAAGACAACTCTTGCCTGTTTGGTTTTTGAATAATCTGCCCTTGACATATTTCTTTATAGTAAACCGTGTGTGGGCCTTCCTAAACCATATGGAATATATTTATGAAACTTAGCAGGTGCATGCATGACATTGAGACGATGTGTCATGAAAAAGGTAGACAACTCTTGCTTGTTTGCTTTTTGAATTATCTGCCCTTGACTTAGTTCCGTATAGTAAACCATGTATGGGCCATAACTCCTAAACCATATGGAATATATTTATGAAAATTTACAGATGCATGCATGACATTGAGGCGATGTGTATTGAACATAGAAGACAACTCTTGCTTATTTGGTTTATGAATTATCTGCCCTTGACTACATATGTAAATTTTTTCTGAATGGCATTTTGGTAGGGGCATCCGTGTCCTATGGACACTTTTTCTAGTTGCTGAAAAAATGTGAGTAGCTTTTGCAAATGCAAAAGCTACTCACATTTTTTCAGCAAAAATAAGAGCATATATGCCATATTTAATGATCAAAGTCTAAATGGTATTTTAACTAACGACATCGTTAGTTTCGAACAACTGGGCCAAAAATTATCCAAAATTGCTGTCTTATCGTGATTGATAAATGTAGCTGTGCTAGAAAAGCTTCTATGAACATAAATATAAACCCCTCCTCCACCCCCATAAATATAGTTGTGAAAAAAAAAAAAAAAAAAAAAAAAAAAAAACAGATGTGAAAATAGTATACACCCCACAAACATAGTTTGTATGAAGTATACTGTTTTCACATCTGTTGGTCTGTGGATAATTTTACCTTTCAGGGGGTGTTTATTTAACAAGCCATGCTTACTGATTTTTCTTTTTAGTGCCCCTGTACAAAAGTTCATGAAGAGCTTGTGTGCTATCTACAATCCCTTTGGCATTGGCATTAGCATTCAAAGATGTTAAAGTTTCATGTTAAAGTTTTTTAAAGTTTAAATCCCTCCTGGATGCCTGAATGGATTAAGTCAATACTTGGATTGAATTTTGATACTGGTCGAAAGTTTTATGAAGAATGTTTTATGAACAACAAGCTTGAGCCCTCACAGTAACACTGAAGTTAGACTTAAAAAGTTTTCATGCTCAAAGTGAAAACCCATATCGAGGGTTGAGCGCAAGACTATAGTAACTCAAACATATTTTTGAAACCCTTGTTTAGGGGCAACTTGGACCCCTTTGTAAACAATGCAAATTTAGGTGCCATTGCTCATACGAGCAATGGCACCTAAATTTTCATTGTTTACAGAAAGAAATGTTGTAATCTTCATAACGCCTTCATGGTGAGGAGATTAGGTTTGGGGAAAAACAACCATCTGACTTACGCTAGTCTTGCGCTCAACCCTCGATATATCAATATGAGCATCTGCAAGTGTTATCGCCTCAGATTCATTAGTGCTACAGAATCAGTGATACAATAAATGTCCTAAAATTTCAAACACTATATTCCATACTTTTTATGCCTAAATATTGTTTTTTTTTCTGCAGTTGTTTCTTAATGTCATACATGCCATACCTCACACTGTGAGATAAAATCTCACAGAATTTGTCCCATCTGGAAGGCAGTTCCCATTAAGAATTCAAATCTCACAGAATTTTCAGACCATTTTACAACAGATTTTATGTAGAAATAAATGTAAATCACACACTGTTGTGGTTTTCACAAGCTTCTTACATGAAAAAAAAACAAAAACAAAAGACTTTAGACTATATTGGGGAAGCTCCAAATTGATGTTTAAGAAAATCTCAGAA
The DNA here is from genome assembly GCA_964016985.1 of Anodontia alba. Classification (NCBI taxonomy): domain Eukaryota; kingdom Metazoa; phylum Mollusca; class Bivalvia; order Lucinida; family Lucinidae; genus Anodontia; species Anodontia alba. The sequence goes on along the minus strand of OZ024833.1, from coordinate 58,167,318 downwards.
ATTTGTCAAATCTCCCGTTTTTTGCCTTATCTCACAGATTTTAGTCGACAGCTAATGGCATGTAAGTAATGTACTAATTGGAATGGCAATCAGTGTAGACCCTGATTATTCCTTCAGGATTCATGAGCAGTCTGATTTGCATATGCCATTTTGTCAGAAACTTTGTTGTGCAAAAAGGACATTTACCATAATATCAGCTGATTAGAGAATGAGATAACTTGCAGGCAGTAGATATTTATTGCTATGTTTATGTCACGAGGTTATAATCAATTTGAATTTCTACAGATTTACCAACAATTTCTTCATATTCATTTTTAATACCTAGATGTAATATTTACCAGTATTATCAGGGAAATGTGAATTTAAGTCAGGGAAATGTCAGGAAATTTTGGTCAATCCTAAATGTAAGAACCCTGATTTTGTATTTAAAGGTTTTTGGGCTCTTGTAAAGGGTGTTATCTTCCCCAGCAAAGAATAAATTTTGTAGTAAAATGCCTTTGGTCAGAGGTTATAGTCAGTTTGAATTTTTGCAGATATCCCTATTATTTCTTCAATGCTATTTTTTATTTGAAATAATTTGGAATCTTGTGGAGAGTATTTTCTTCCCCAGCAATAGGATCAATTTAGTAGGAAAATGATTATTTGTTCATTCATTTGAATTAACTCTTAAAGTGCTAAGAAAAATTTGCAGCAGATGACATTCTAAATTATCTTTTTTTTTCAAAGAAAGGACATGAAATGTCAGGACTTATTTGTCAAATGTGCACAAGCAGTGGTTAATTGCTTAGAACACTAAGCCTGCCCAAGAAAAGTGTGGTTAGGTAAACTGACCTGCTTGACATGACCTTAATGTATTGACTGGGCAGGTATATATTAACTCCAAAACAAACCAAACCAAAAACTAGGATTTATCTCCTATGAAAAAAAAACAACAACAACAAAAAAAAAAACAACACATATTTATTGTTCACTCAATTCTGTGAGTGAATTGAATGAACAATAAATATATTATAATTCATTATTCTTCCTTTCAAGAAACGTTTTGTGGAGAAAAACAAAAATAAATAAAAAATGTTGTCTGCTGCCTTTTTGATTGGCACCTTAAAACACCAACCATCACATCACGAAAACCTACCTATATAATTTTGACCCCCTTCAACCCCACTTTTATATAGTAAAACTGGGGTTTACAGGGGTATACATTATTTTTCTTATTTCTGGTCAAAAACATAGATTATGGGTACTCGTTAGAACTGCCTCGGCGAGGCGGTTCTAATGAGTACCCACAATCTATGTTTTGAGCAGAAATATGAAAAATATCAGAATTTTTATCTGAAAAATTTCCTTTTTTTGGTTGTAAAATTTTCAATATATTTGAATAGGCTTGTTTTCGTAATGCATGGGAAAGAAATGATTTATACATGACATAGCTCTAGATAAGAGGAGTATTAATATAAATATTTTCTTATACCGTATTCAACCTAATGACTGCACTGTGAGCTTAAATTTGTCAAAATGAACAGAAAAACTTGTAGTAAAATATTTGCCTGATAAGAGCACACTTTAATCCATTGTAGACTGAATAGACTCTTCCACACTATATATTGGAAGAGTCCAATTTCAGTTTTAGGTACGTCCGGTTATGAGAGTTACATATTCCTGGAGAAAAATGGCTAAACTATTTGCAAACAGTGGCGACCCTGATCAGATGCTGCATTCTGCAACGTCTGATCTGGGTCTGCACTGTGTACTAATTACCTTTTTACAGGTCTCCTGAGCCGGCCTCGGTGGCTCAGTTGGATGCGCCATCCGACTGGAGACCAGGAGGTCGCAGGTTCAACCCCCGCCGAGGTCGGCAACATTCTTTCGTGGAGATTGATCATGAAATATTTTCTACAGTCATTCTCTCCCTTCCGCTGATTCAAGAAGGGCAGTTGTCAGTTTCTAGCGAAAGAATATGCACAATACTGGTGAACCGCTTAGAGGACTAAGTCTGCCAAGTAAACTTGTGGTTAGGTAAACTGATCGTGCTCGACATGACCCCGTTGGGCTGTAAAACCTCAACACAAACAAACAAACAGGTCTCCTGACTACAATGGGTTAAAGAAAGATCAGCAGAGGACTTTATGAGGGGTGTATTTAATGATGTTGTTGTGATCTGCAATATTTTTGTCTGATTTTCTTTATAAAAGCATATATTGTGGGTATTCAGTTGAATTGCCTTAACTTGTCAAGGCAGTGCAAATGAGTATCCACAACATTTGCTTTAATAAAGAAGTTGATAAAAGAACATAGGATGTAATCTGAAGACTACAAAATTGCTAAACTGTGGGCTTATAAGGATATGTGCAGTAATTAGGTCAAATGCGGCTTACTTCCATCAAAGGATATGTTTCAAATATTTATTGGAATTGTCTCCACAAGGCAGTATCAGTACATGTATGTATCCAGGATAATTTTGTTGAGAAATATGAAATTATAGGTACAGTCGAACCTCGTTGTCTCGAACTCGCTTATTTCGAATTACCGCTTATCTCGAAGTGAAAATCTGGTCCCGGTTTTAACATGAAACTATGACAACAGGTAATAAAATAATGCGGAAAAGAGGAGAAATTGCTCCTAAGGAGCAATTTCTCCTCTTTCCAGCATTATTTTATATATAGATTTTTAACTTCAGGAGTCAAATTACATATTCATTTGTTAAATGTGGTTGTTCAATTTATTGTTTTCCTCACTCTCTCAACTCTGATATGTCGAGGTACGGATATCTCGAAGTGTTTCAGTGAGTCCCTTGGAATTCGAGATAACGAGAGTGGACTGTATTTTGGTCATTCCATGCAAAAATGTGTCTTTGGGCATATGGGAACAGCGAAGACCCAAATTAGCCTGCACATCCCCGCAGACTGATCAGTGCCTTCCCTGTCTGCTAACAGATTCATTAGATATCAGTGGTGAGCAAAAGCCTGGATGAAACCTTGCGCTTGTTCAGGATAATGTGAATCGGCATATTTTGCACATGCTTGAAGGCATTTTTGCGCCTGACGTGGTCCATTTGGTCATGAAGTCCTCTCCCCCTCCCCGCTTACCAAGAGCTAGAGCTATACTGTATGCGGTGTAGTTGCTCGACTGAAAAGAAAGTAAAACAATATTTCTTTTATTTTCACTAGATGTAGAGGCTGAGATGTATGAAGATGGTTACAAGAAGAAACCTGAGTTGATGAGAATGAAATCACAGATAATGGAAACACCACTGAAACGAGTGACATCGGTGAAAAAAGGAGCCAAAGAGGAAGAAGAGGTGCGTAGATGCTCTGAGCATATTAATGCTTAGCATTCTGGGTAAAACTGTCTGCACCAAAATTTTCAGCATTTTGAAATATTTTTTTTATTTTCCCCAGAAAACAAATATATTTCAAAATGTTGTCTGCTGAAATTTTTACCCAAAGTGCTAAGCGTTAAGGGGATTGGATACACTTTGTAGGCTAACAGCCAGATGAGCACGATAGCGCAGTCGGTAGCATATCTAATTGCAGATCCAGGGGTCAGAAGTTCAAATCCCAGTTCAGCCACATAACTTTCATTCACCCCCTTCTGCTGATTCAAGGAGAGCAGTTGTCAATTATTTGCAGAATACTGCTTAACCGCTTAGAGGACTAAGTCTGCCCAAAAAAGTGTTTGTTGGTTAACTGACCGGCTGGACATAACATTAATTGTATTAACTTGGCCAAAAAACTTCAACACAAGCAAAGACTTTTTGCCATTTTTAGGAGGGAGACAACTTTTGTTACTTCCTGTTTGCTCTACAAACCACTCTGAAAAGGAGTCTACTCTAGGACCTGAGAAAATGCTGATCCATCAGTGCTGAGACAATACTTTTCTGGACTGATTGACTTTTTTCTTACCATCTCTGGATGATCACCTGAAGATTTACCACATGATCTAACTGGTGTCATTTTTTTTAACACTTAGCATTGTGTGGGAAAATCTTCAGCAGATGACATATGCAATATTTTTCTTATTTTTCCCCAGAAAACAGATTTTGACATTTCATGCAAATTGTCTCCAATGGAGACACTTTGCATGAAATGTCAAATCCTGTTTTCTGGAAAAATAAGAAAACTATCAGTTTGTCGTCTGCGGAATGAGCCAAAAGAGATATCTGATCCATGAAGAAAATCGGCACCTTATTCCTCATTCGAATTGACACTTTGCATGCTGGGTAAAAATTTCAGCAGATGACATTTTGAAATATTTTTCTTATCTTTCCTAGAAAATAGATTTTGACATTTCATGCAAATCGTCTCCAATAGACAGTTTACACATAGTGTCAGATCTTATTTTCCAGGAAAAATAAGAAAAATATCATTTTCTCGTCTACTGAATCTGCCCATTGCAAGGTAAGTGTTAATCAGGCCCATATCAGCTGGGGGATGAGTGGGCTCTGCACTGCTGTGCTGTTGACCATTCCAAGACGGTATTATTGTTGCAATTCCTCCTTCTTGTTTTTCATCCGACCCTTATCTGAGCCGTGCAAAGCAGAAATGTACCTTTGGGCATACACAAACAGTACTCACCCAGAGCAGACTGCACGTCAGGGCTGTACCGGCACAGTGGCTCAGCGGTAGAGCGTCCACTTTGTGACCGGTAGGTTGCGGGTTTGATCCCCGGCCGGGTCATACCAAAGACTTTAAAAATGGTACTAGCTGCTCTTTCGCTTGGCGCTCAGCATTAAGAAAGTACAGCTAGGAATCAGAACTGGTCAGCTCAGTGTCAGTATAATGTGACTGGGTGGAATATCATGTCAAAATGTCTGGGGTTTGATATTTCAGTGTGGCAGCACTCTAAAAGTGAGCATTGAGCTCCCTGCCACATCCAGACACCGTCACGATATGACTGAAAGATTGTTGAAAGCGACGTTAAGCCCAAATCAAACAAACAAAACATCAAGGCTGCTGTCCGCTGCCAGAATCATTAGATACTACAGAAAGTATCAATGGAGAACAAAGGCCCGGATGGGACCTTGCGCATCTGCAGGATGATGTGAATCTACACATTTTGCGCTTGCTCGATGGCACTTTTTTGTTTGATGTAACCCTTCTGATGCCTTGGAGGGGCTGTTCCGTGATTGGGGCCTTTCCTAGGTGTCTCTGTATTAACCCTTAAAATGCCAAGAAAACCTGCATCTGAAAATGTCATCTGTTTATGTTGTCTGCTGAATATTCTTGCAAACTTTTCAAACCTATTTTTTCATACAGTCAAACAGTGTTGGCCCTGATCAGACTGCTTGTAGAGGAGCAGTCTGATCTGGGTCCACACTGTTTGCAGAAATGACTTTTAAAAATCACAAGCAGATGACAAAGCAAACGACAATTGTTGTGATTGTCAGTTTAAGGGTTAACTTTTGATGGGCTCAAAACTTTTTTAGTAGTGTCTGGTGGATGAGTGGTTCGTGCTCCTGACTTCTGATCACCAATTCCCGAGTTGGAATCCCACTTGAGGTGGAAATCAGCTCATGATTGTATGGTGCTTCATTGCACAGAGCCTTTCATTATCGACCTTCCATTCTCTCAATATGACTTACATTATGTTGAAAGGGATGTAAAACACCAAACCATCATCATCTAAACTTTGTTTTTGCTCTATACAGGAACAAGACAAGGGGGAGGATAAAGAGAAGAAAAAGGAAGTGGATGCATCTTTGAAAAGAATTCTACGGGTGAACGCTTCTGAATGGTACTTGATTCTCTTAGGCTGTCTAGGAAGTATGATAAATGGTGGAATCATGCCTTCATTTGCCATTATCTTTGCGGAAGTCATTGGTGTAAGTAATTTTGTGTGTATATGTTGCTTAACGCTTAGAATTCTGTAAAATTTTCAGCAGACAAAATTTTGAAATATTTGTATTTTTTCTTAATTTTCTCAAAAAATAGGCTTTGACATTTTATGCAAAAATTCTCTTTTGGAGACAATTTGCATAAAATGTTGCAGCCTATTTTCTAAGAAAAATAATAAAAAAATATCAATTAGTCATTTGCTGAAAGGGCCTGGAGAGTGGCAAAGGTTCATCCTTAAAGAGCCAAACAAAAATTGTAGCAGACAACAGTCTAATAAGACTTGATAATTCGTGGGAATCGGATGCTTTATCTGAAATGTCAAGCCTGCTTTGCTCTGGAAAAAAAAAAATCAGTAAAAAAAAAAAAAAATCAGAATATCATCAGCTGCAATTGTGATTGGCCCTTCAAGGGTTAATTTTTTTGCATGCTGAATTTATGGTGAATGGATAAAACATTCATGGGAGATAACTCTGATCTGAAAGTATTTGTCTCCCTTTTCAGAATAGGTGTCTCTTTAAGGAAAGAATTTTCACCCTTGCTGGGAGCAAATTCTTTCCTTCAGGAGTAATCTTATTTAGAAGGTAATTATATATCATGATATACATCGGCCGCTCTGTGGCTCAATGTGATGGTGATTAGGTCATGGGTTCGATCCCCGCTGTGTCCGGCAACATTTCTTTTATAGAGATTAATCGTGAAATATGTTTTGCAGGCATTCTCTCCCTTCCTCTGATTCAAGAAGGGCAGTTGTCAGTTTCTGGCAAAAGAATAAGCACAAATACTGGTAAATGGCTTAGAGGACTGATCCTGCCCAGGAAAAGTATGGGAAGTTAACTGACCAGCTCAACATGACCCTAATGGGTTAACTGAGCTGTAAAATCTCAATTCACTCAGTCAATCATGATAGCCAATACTTTCCTGCTAGAATGGTCTCCCTTCAAAAAGCAATGTTTCAGTTCATCTGAAACCATAACCAGAGACGTTAAAGCTTAGCATTCTAGTTCAAAATTCCAGTAAACGACATTTTTAAATATTTTTCTTATTATTCCCAGAAAACAGGTTTTGACATTTCTTGCAAATTGTTTCCATTGGAGACAGTTTGCATGAAATGTCAGAACCTGTTATCTGGGGAAAAAAATGAGAAATATCATCATTTTATCATCTGCTGAGTTAGCTCAGAGAGTGTAAAGGTTAAAATATTGCTTATAATACATGAATAATGGAGTTATATAATTTTTGCCACACTTGCTTAGTCAGTGCACTTCTGATGGATCTCTTAGTAGGTCTTGTGTATCCCAGAATTATCATCAAATATTCCTTCTTATAATAGTGATAATTCTGAGATAATTGTAGAAGCTAGGACAAATATGGTGAAGTTAATATAACCTGGATATGATAATCATCAGTTATGGTAAATATCCTAAGATTTTGCACACCAAAGCTTCTGACAAAATGACATATGCAAACAGTGCAGACCCAGATCAGAGAGCTCCTTTCGGAGCAGTCTGATCGGGTCTACACTGTTTGCCATTCCACTAAGTATTTTAAAAAACAACTTCATAAAATGCAAAATTTAGGACAAAAAGTTACGGAATAAAGTGTTAGAGCTTTTAGGACATTTACACTGTTTCTTGTTAACCCTAGTCCTGCTGAGCCCGGATATGTCCTGCCTTTGCAAACAGTGTAATTCCAGATCAGTTGGCTTCTGAAGAAGCCAACTGATCTGGATCTGCACTGTTTGCCATTAAGTATGTGAATTTATATCAACAATCTGGATCAAGTAATCTGATTGGCTGAAACTTAGAAATGGGCGTGGCATCTTAATTTATTCAGCAGGACAAGGGTTAAATTCTCTGGTTGCCCATTTGGCATCTGTTAGAAATTTCACCTAGCTTCTGCTAAAGATTGTTTTAGCCCGTTGAGGCTTGCAGACCAAAAAAATTTCCTTTGCAAACAGTGTAGATACATATGAGATGGTTCAACAGGATCTATACTATTTGCTAGTCTGTTAACCCTTGTCATGCTGAATAAATTAAGATGCCAGGCCCACTTCTAGTTTCCAGCCAATCAGATTACTTGATCCGGGTTTTTTGATAGAAATTCACATATTTAATGACAAACAGTGCAGATCCGGATCAGTTGGTATGCCAACTGATCTGGATCTGCACTATTTGCTAAGGGAGAGCATGTTGTGTTTAGCAAGAGAAGGGTTAACCCTGGTCCTGCTGATCCCGGATATACCCTGTCTCTGCAAACAGTATAGATCCAGATCAGTTGGCTTCTGAGAAGAAGCCAACTGATCTGGATCTGCACTGTTTGTCAGTAAGAATGTGAATTTGTATCAACAGCTTGGATCAAGTAATCTGATTGGGGGAAAATTAGGAATGGGTGTGGCATCTTAATTTATTCAGCATGACAAGGGTTAATGATTCTGAGTAAAAAACCCCATTGACAACAATGGACATGTCCAAATACAAAAATGGAAGAGTCCAATTCAGAAACTCAAGGGTGTATGGGTTAATGAATTATGTTTACAGATATTCTCTGAGAAAGATTTAGAGAAACTCAAGGATGAAAGAGTTAATGAATTATGTTTGCAGGTATTCTCTGAGAAAGATTTAGAGAAACTCAAGGGTATATGGGTTAATGAATTATGTTTACAGGTATTCTCTGAGAAAGATTTAGAGAAACACAAGGGTATATGCAGGGCCTGACAAATCAAAAAAAAAATCCACTTGCCCACTGGGCAAGTAAATTTTTTTTTCACTTGCCCAGCTCAAATTCCTACTTGCCCAGGATTTGTGCGGCTCAAATTCCTATATGCCCAAGATTTGCAAACAGAAATAGAAGTCCCACTTTTAACATTGCGTTAACAAGTCTATGAAAGCAATACTCTTGTAAATCCCAGTTAATATACAGAAAAGCGAGGTTTTAAATGGCGTACATAAGTTTACTCCTTTTTTTTGGCTCAAAAACATAGATAATGGGCACTCAGTGAGGTAGTTTCAGACCCCACAATCTAAGTTTGCAATGGAAATAAGAAAAGTATCATAATTTCACATCAGAAAATACCAAAGGGATGAAAAGAGAGCATATTGAAAAAGAATTTTATTTGTATTTACTTGAAGCCTTGAATAAATACTCGTGTTTGTAAAAAAAAAAAAAAAAAAAAATTCTTAAGGTAAATGTATACACCTGCAAGGAAATTAACTTGATTGAAGAACTGCCTACAAACTATAGGACAATTCATAATTAAAAGACTTCATTTTTTATCAAAGAAGCCATTTTGAAAATGGTGTATTCATTTATCCCAAGAACAGAGAACAACCTCCAAGAAATTGGAAAGAACTGAATATTATTCTGTGTGGTATTGTATATCAGTGCTCATCAAGTCTTTCTGGTTTTAGGAGCACATAAGTCATCAAGCACTAGTCAGTTGTGTAAGCCATCAGTGTTCATATTTTGTTTTTCATCCTAACACGTTATCAGTAATATCAACAGAGAATAAATTTTTCATAAATGACTTTGACACACAGTATTTTTAGTCTTACAAATTCATTATTATTTGATGAACACTAAGTAAATCCAGATTTCGAGAGGGAAATAACAAAGGTTTTGCAAACAGGCGAGATCGTAACGGTATCACGCTTTTTTTTGCTTTTTTTTTTCCAAACAAAAACTCAATTTCTTACCTGTGTTTTTATATTGTGTCATTTTGTACTTTCGTTTTCATAGCCAAACACGTCGTAAGCAACGACTTATTTCATTGGTGTATGCCCAGTCGCATAGCCAATGAAATACGAGAATATCAAAAACCAATAATTGCCGACCTTACTTGGTTCATACTACACAGAAGCCATGTTTAGATACAATTATTGATCAGCTGTTACGACGGAAGATTAAAGGCACGCGCTGGAAGGTAAACAACTGATCAATTGGATTAACGGTAGTGTGATAATGAAAACCGTTATACATGGGTTGTCTGCATTAATCAGGACAGCTGGGCAATTAATTATCAATATTTATTGACATCTTTTGATCAGACTTTTTTACCGTAAATACTCGCACTTTTAACTGTCCTGGCGATTTTTTGACACTTGCCCGACCGGGCGTCGTAAAGACGGAACAGACTTGCCCGGCGGGATTTAGGACTTGTCCTGGGCGGCCGGGCAATGGATTTGTCAGGCCCTGGTATATGGGTTAATGAATTATGTTTACAGGTATTCTCTGAGAAAGATTTAGAGAAACAAGAACGAGATGTGATGATGTATTCTCTCCTCTTTGTGGGCCTTGGAGTGATCAGTTTAGTCGCCATGTTCTTACAGGTAATAGTTGTGTTGATTAGATGAGTTTCCAGTTAACCCTTAAAGTGCCAATTACAAATGCAGCAGACAAAAAAAAAATTTTTTTTTTTTTTTTTTTTTTTTTTTTTTCAGAGAAAACAAGTCTCGACATTTCATGTGAATTGTCTGCTTGGCAGACAATTCACATGAATTGTCAAGACTTGTTTTGTCTGAAAAATAAAAAAAAAAGATTTTTTTTTTGAATGTCGTCTGTTACAAATTTTGCTTGGCGCTTTAAGGGTTAAATCTTTGTATTTTTTATTCCCTGTGAAACTAATCAAACCCCTTCTTCATTATTTAAGTAATCTAATAAAGCAAGTGTATAGAGAATTGACTTCCACTTTACTTCAAACTCCAGCCAGACTCTACAGTGCAGTCAATAGTGTATCTGACTACAGATCCAGGTGACCTATGTGTGAATCCCAGCTAAGCCATTAAACTCATGGAAATTGATCATGAAATCATTCTTATAGTCTCTTCCCCTGCTGGCCTTGGTGGCTCAATTGGATGTGTGTCAGATTGGTGATCCGGAGGTTGAGGGTTTGACCCCTGCTGGGTCGGCAATATTCTTTCATGGAGATTGATTATGAAATACTTTGTATGGTTATATCTCCCCCTAATTCAAGAAAGGCAGTTCCCTTCCACTGATTCAAGAAAGGCAGTTGTCAGTTTCTGGCGAAAGAATGTGTACAATACTAGTTGACCGCTTAGAGGACTAAGCCTGCCCAGTAAACGTGTGGTTAGGTAAATTGACTGCGCTCGACATGACCCCATCGGGTTGACTGGGCCGTAAAGCCACAACACAAACAAACCAGAAAAGCAGTTGTCAGTTTCTGGCAAAAGAATGTGGGAAATACTGCTTAACCACTTAGAGGACTAAGTGTAGTTAAGTAAACTGACCATGCTCGACATGACCCCATTGGGTTGACTTGGGAAGTAAAACCTCAACACAAACAAACAATTTCTACCTTCCGCTGATTCAAGAAGGGCAGTTGTCAGTTCTTGGCAAAAGCATGTGGCAAAAGTACCAGGAAAAGTGTGAGTAGATTAACTGGCTTGACATGACCTCAACAGTGTTGGCTGGGCCATAAAACTCCCAAATCAACGAAAACTTCAAACTCCAAAGAAAGTTTGAAAACTTCATAAATTAAAATTGCTCTTATTTTGAGAAACATTTTAATTAACATTTACATTGTAAACTAGGCATACAGGTCATGTCAAAACTAGTTGAAAGGATGGATTCTTTTGTTTGGGGCTTCAGTGATATGATCGGCAATTATTGCTTAGCATACTGGGTAAAATTTTCAGCAGACGACATTTTGAAATATTTTTGTTAGTTTTCCCAGAAAATAGGCTTTGACGTATCGTGACATATCAAAGCCTTTTTTTGTTTAGGAAAAAAGATAAAAATATCAATTTGTAATCTGCTGAAAATTGCTCAAAGAGTGGTAATGGTTAAATGAACTGAGAAGTTCAGTTGCAAATATTGATAATAAATTTCTAATTTGAAGAGTTACCTCCCCATAGTCATAAATACTGGCATTTACTTAGAAGATACTATTTTCATTCTGAAATGTGATTTGCATGTGCACAAACCAAACAAAAATAGATACAGTAAGGTAAGTTGAAACATCACTTTCACATTATTACTGCACCATTAATGGCGCCAAGCCAGCCTCAGTGGCTCAGTCAGATGCACACCAGGGCCCAGTTGTTCAAAGCGTCGTTAGCTTAACGAGCTCGTTAAGGATCATTTCTTTAACTGTTTCAGCAGATTCAATAAGCAATATTATGATATTTTTTGCTAAAAAAATGTGAGCAGCTTTTGCACTGCAAAAGCTACTCACATGTTTTCAACAAAAAATTTCAACATATTTGCGTATCACTTGATGTAAATTTTAACGAATCGTTAACTAACGACATCGTTAGCTTTGAACAACTGGGCCCAGATTGATGATGAGGAAGTCAAGGTTTGATCACTGTTAGGTCCAGCAACATTCTTTCATGGAGATTGATCATGAAATAGTTTCAGCAGTCATTCTATCCCTTCCACTGATTCTAGAAGGGCAGTTATCAGTTTCTGCTGAAAGAAATGTGAACAAGTACTGGTTAAAGTGACTAAGGGGAATGGGTACTCTTTCAGGGGAGACAACTCTGTCAGTCATTTCTGCCTCCCTTCTGAAAAGGTCTACACTAAAAGGAAAGTTGGGAGCAAATTCATTCCTTTTAGAGTAGACCCCTTTTCAGAAGGGACTTTATAACCAGGAGAGCAAATTCTTTCTTTTTAAATTAAACCCCTTTTCAGATGGTACTTTGCGTGCAGGAAAGTGAACAGGAAGTCACAGACATTGTCCCCCTTGTAAAAATGGCAGAAAGTTTAGCAGTATATCCAGGCCACTTAATATTTTTTGGAGTGTTATACTGAGCCTGAAATTTCATACACTTCACTGATTTGTCCCCTGCTGCTAGCAAAGTGGAGGGGTTGGGGTGGGGGGCATTGGTAATGTTAGGATACTGTTTGTGATTCTGTTATACTTTGTGTCCAGGCTGTAACTCCTTTATCCTCTAGAATATTTTAATGAAACTTTACATGCACACTAACTTGATGATATACTGTGTCTTGATCAAGAAAGATAACACTTGTCATCATAGTTCTAATCTGCCCTTGCCACATGCAGTAGGGACTTTGGCCACTTTGTGGCAATCCCTTGTTGCTAAGGCATGGTATCCTAATTCCTTGTTCTACTAATCATTATCTTTCTGTTTTGAAATTCAGGGATACATGTTTGGCCGATCAGGAGAATATCTGACAATGAGATTGCGACAGATGTCCTTCAAAGCCATGCTCAGACAGGTGAGATGATTTCAGTGTTAACAAGCTGGAATAATATTTGGGCACTAAGTTGCAGAATTTTCAGTTTCATGCAAGTTACATTGAAACTTGCGGTATCAATGCAAAAATGTATGCAGGATTTGATGATTCTCTCAGTATAGCAAATGTTCTAAAAATTCAAGCAGAAAAGTACAGACAACCCTCTTTAATCCAACACTCGATACAGTGACAAAATCCATTCAAATGACAATTTGACTGTCACAAAACCTTCGCTTAAAAGTAATAATTAGTAACAAACTATGCAAGAATATTGTATTTAATACTTTAAAAAAAAAATGTGTTTTGGATATTTATTAGAATTGCCTCAGGCAAAAACGATTTCTTCAAAAACGCCATAACTAATGCGGAGGTATGAGCTGGGGCATTGTCATGTAGAAGACCGACATGTTTAAAACCAGTGGCAGGGCGTCGTTTCTGATAATACTTTTTCAGTTGCTTCAGTACTACATCTTTGTAGTACTTTCCGGTGATGCTTTTGTCCTTTTTCACTGGCACTTTTATTGCAACTCCTTCACCAGAGGAGAAGATTGCATACAAAACCTTCTTTGTACTCAAAGAACATTTGGCAATTATTGGGCGTTTGCTGTGTTTAGTCGCCCAGATCTTATTGCTAACCTTTCTGACGGGCTCAAAATAATGGACCCAGGTTTCATCACCTGTGACGACATTGGCAAACTGCTTTTTGTCATATTTTGGAAACATTTGAAGCAGCTTTTTGGCCACTTTAACCCATTGCCTCTTTTGCTTGTCAGTCAACAGATGTGGCACCCATCTAGAAGAAATCTTTCTGACTTTCAAATGCTTCTTCAAAATAAGGTGAACCGTTGATAGTGATATGCCTACCTTTCGTGCAATATCACGAACTGTAAATCTGGCATCTCCTTCAATGATTTCCTTTATTTTGGAAACGATTTCTTTACGAGATGCAGATTTTGGCCTACCTGATTTCGGTGCATTTTTGATGGACTCTACACCAGGCTCAGATTTCTTTTTTCACCGCCGAACTGTGTCATAAGACACACAAGAAGGTCCAAAAGCAGTAGAAACTTCAGTCATCAGCGTCTTCAAAGAACAACCAAGTTTTGAGCGAGCTTTGATGTAAGCCCGTATTTCATCTTTTTTGTCAACGCTTCTACCAACCATTTTTACTGCAGTGGTCAATGACTGGGTGTATTCAAATGGCAAATTTTATGTCTTACACTTAGTCTAACATGTACATTTATACACCATTGTGTAGATATTGAATAGCCCTATACAGGCATGTATTGGTTTTTATTGTACCCCACGTGGATATCAAGCTAGAGGACAATAAGCAATTCATTTCGAACATCCCTCGTATGAGAGGAAAATAGAACAAAACAAGACATTTTCTACATATCAATCTCCTCATTTAGTATTCTGTACAATAGCAAATTTATTTTATTGGCAATGTCTTTGAGAACAAATGTTGTCGTTGTAACCAGGGTTCACTGTAATATTGAGACCTAAATATATTATCTGTTCTTACCAGTGCTGTGATCCAAAGCTAAAACTGTTTTAGCTAAACAACCTGTTGTAGACAAAAATGTATAGATTATATAGAAAAATGACAATAAATGGTCATTTTTCTATATGATCTATATCTTTTAGTTTGCATACAACACTTTTGGGTCCACTTTTAAACTGTCTTATATTGGTAAACCGTCTTATAATGAATTGTCTTATAAAAAAGGTTCTAATGTGTATATAATGAAATGACTGTTTAGACGGGTTTTTCACAGAAAAACTTCATCTTTTAAAATAGCAATGTCCAGGTGGGCAGGCGGGCATCAGGTGTCTGGCATCAGGCGGGTGTTGGCCGAGGTTTACCTTTTGGTTTAACGTTTTTCAAAGTGATATATGATATTTATTCTTCAGTGGAAAAACCTGTCCATAATGCTGTTAGGTATTAATCTTGTTACTACATCAGCTGAATTTTTTTGTTACTTTTTGTTACCCATAATGCACTTTGTTTTTCAGGAGATATCATGGTTCGACAAACATGACAACAGTGTTGGTGCATTGACAACAAGATTGGCTACTGATGCCTCACAAGTACAAGGGGTAGAGTATTTTTTATCTCTTTTTCTCAAAGAATAGGGTGCATGTTTGCACCTTATTTTAGCCAAGTTATTGATACTTTTTGTTTTTGACTGGTGGCTGGCAAATTCACTGATTTTCATTATTGGACAAGTTTTTCAAAAATCCGTCCTTTAAAATAGCGATGTCCGGGCGGACGGGCAGGTGCCTGGCATTGGGTATCATCTGATGTTTACCTTTTTAAAAAACCTGTCCATGCTGTTTGGCATTTTCTTGTTTTTGTTTTCATAAAAGTTGGATAGATAAGGAATTATAATTAGAAAAATCACTTTGAAACCCATGCCATATACATGCATAGCTTAAATAAATTTATTTTTTAAGAAGCAGGGATCCAGCTAGGTTCTTTGCATCATATTTATGTTTGAACATTATACTGTTGTATGGGCAAATTCAGCACATGACAAACTGGTGATAGTTTTCTTATTTTCCCCATAAAACAGGCTTTGATGTTTCATGCAAATTGTCTCCTAAGGGGACATGTATGAAATGTCAAATCCTATGTTCTTGGAAAAGTAAGAAAAATATTTTAAAATATCACTGCTGAAAATATTACCTAGTAGGCTAAGCATTGAAGATGACTAGTCTAGTTAGTGAGTGCACATCATATTTTATGTATTTAACAAGCAGCAGGGATCCAGTTAGGTTATATATTTATCAGAAGACTTATTAAGGAGGCCATCCTTCTCTTCCTCCCTCCCTCCATCCATCCATCCATCCATCCAACCCTCCCTCCCATCCTTCTTCCCATCCATCCATCCCTTGTCTGGGGCATTTGTCTTGTAGTGTATGTACACACCAGGTAGGTGGCAATCAGGAACAGCCGCAGTAGTCTATAACGCAACTCATATGGAAAAAAGCGGTCGGTTTAGGTAAATAAACATTTCATTTATTTGCAGGAGATATAAAGATGTATCAGTTAAAGTAAATATAGGAAGCTTCTCATAAGTGGTCAAGGATGTACCCCACAAAATTTTATTTAGGAATTCTAAGCGTGTTGACCGTGACATAGCCTGGAACATGAGATTGCATTTTTTTTTTTCTTGAGAGTGAACAAACCTGGCAGATTTTACATATTTTTGGTCTTTATTTGATCATTTCAGTGGCACACAGATAAAATTCAATCATTTGTGGCTAATCTGTGAAGATTCAGTCAACGTTTTACTATTCATGTTAAATGTAACATCATTACGAAAACACGCCTATTCAAATATACTGAAAATTTTAACTTCGTAATACATTAACCTATAGATAATGTGCTATTCTATTCTGTTATTCACCCCCTCCACAGAAAAAACGACCTTTCAGTCGTTATAAAGTCTTAATTCAGAAGGTCCCTTTAAACAGTTACCTGTATCACGTAGTTCCTCCCGCTCAAATGATCACGTGTCAGTTTCTTTTCTGTGGACTTTGAATGTTCAAGGATTATTATTCTGTGTTAGAAAAAATGGATTAAAATTATTCTACACGGTTAAAATTTTTATATCCTTGACTTTCTCTGGTTCTATATTCACTCCTTCTACTATCTATGTACTTATTTTCGAAATATCGATCTTAGATTTCTTGTTTTCTCAATGTTAAATTTCTTCCTTTGTTTCCGCGTCAGTCGATGCGTTTCGCCCGCGGCAACTGTGGCCATTTAAAAGCTAAATGGGATACACATTTATCTTGTCTAACTTGTAATTCTTGCACACGTATCTCTCCGTGTTATATTTGTAGTTCCTGGACAGAAAAAGTTTGGAACCTAGCAGAAAGAAGACGCCTTCATGCTACTAGAAAATCAGTTATGACGCAGAAGAGAAAACAGAAGAAATCAAAGAAATCCAAGAAGTCCCAGTCAGACATGTCTGACAACGGGACAGTTGATGGGAGCACCGCCCCTCATAGCTTTACTGCTCGGGGCAGGACCCATCAAGGTGGCAGCCTGGCGGACTTAGAGTCTGACCGGGCACTAAGCCCACCAGTCACCGGTCAACCAGTCACCAGTCATCCAGTCACTGGGCAACTTATCTCCGTTCATCCAGTCACCGGTCATCCAGTCGCCAGTCAACCAGTCACCAGTCAACCAGGCACCAGTCAACTAGGCTCCAGTCAACCAGGCATTGGTTTACAGTCATTCGCATATGACCTACAAACACAAATTCCGCCTGGTTATATTCCTATAAATGTGCCTGTACAAAGCTACGCTCCGTCCATAAGTAGCCATATTTCACATGGTAGTGTCCACAGACTATCCAATGTCTTTATTCCTGGTTACGAACGTTCTGATAGACTAGAACTTCCTAATCCAGCTTCTTCCTCTAGACAGATTATTCCACTCGAACCTGATTTTTCGCAGGTCTCAGATCCGAGTGTAATGATTGAGCCTCCTAATTCAAATGATTTATCTATCTCCAGACCTTCAAGGAAGGATCAGTCAAAAAGAGAGCATAAATCTAAAAAGAGAAGAAGACATCGATCGTCCTCTTCTTCTATCTCTACTTCCAGATCAGACTCTTTGAGTTCTTCTCGGCGAAAGAAAAATTCAAAGAGATCTAAGCACTCTCATAAAAAGAGAAGAAGACGATCGATGACGCCTTCTTCTTCATCAAATTCCTCCCAATCTCAACTTGACATTGGTAGATATACAAGGGCTCATAAATCTCCCCAGGCTGTTCAAACGCCAACTCTAAAACAACCGGAGGAGACTAATTTTAGTCAAATCACTAATCAACCTATTAATTACGATCAGATTCAGCCGAATCTCACTCAACAGAATAAGGAGTCAGATTCGGAAACTGAATCCGAAGTCTGGTCATTTGATCGTGCGATTAACGAGGTCTTCCGGCTTCTTCCTCCTGAGTTATGCCCCAAAACTCAGCAGGATCAAGCTCCATGAAAACCTCTCTCTGGGATCGAACAATTAATGGAGTCTCGTTCCACTCCATTACTTGTTCTCCCACAATCCAAATTAGTACAAAATACAACAAAATATATTCAAAATAGACTAGAATCGGACAAATGTTCAAGAGATTGGATTTGTCTGCAAAGCTTGGTTTCGGCTCTTGCTCCGACTAAATTCTACAAGAGCCAAAACCAATATTTGCCAACTGATAATATCCCTCAATTAGAAGCGGATGCGTCGCTCCCAGACATTTCTAATAAAGGAAGAGCTTCTAATCCGCTCAATAATCTAGAAGCATGGGAAAGGAAGGCTAGAAAACTAGTCGCTATTAATTCTCATGCTGATCTATTTTCTTCAGCTGCCTTCCTTTCATTACAACGGGAATCGATGTCGGTTGCGGCCCTTTCCAGACTTCTGGAGGCCGTAGCCAAATCGATTAAACATGCTACTGCCATGTCTACACTTTTAACTACTGAATTATTCCAAGCTAGGAGGGACGCAGCCCTAGCTTTGTCTAAACTACTACTCGACAATTCCACATACGAGTTAAGGAACGCTCCTATTAACTCAAAATCCTTATTTGACGGCAGGATAAAAGAAATAGCTAAATCAAACTTCGAAGCTCAACAGCAAAGGTTTCTAGCTTCTACATCCATTCAGTCACAATCTCATTCTTATAAGCCTCCTTCGCAGAGCAGAGCTTTCAAGATACCTAAATATCCTGCTAAACAAACAACATGCAGACCTAAACCTACGCAGTCGTATAGGTCCAAAAATATTCCTCAAAGCTCATCTTCTCACATTAAGAAAGATAATATCAAGAGGACTGGTAACATCCGTCAGTTCCCCTCCTCTAAACCTGCCTCTTCCTCCGCAAGATTATGAAGGCCCGCCCTTTCCACTGCCTGCTCTTCCGTTCGCGGACATTCCAGTGGGAGGACGATTGGCCCATTTTGCGGAAAAATGGGAGGAAATAACAGACAACAAATGGGTCCTCTCTATCGTACGAAACGGTTTCAGGATACCATTCATCAAAATTCCTCCTTTGTCATCTGTTCCGATCAGAATGAGTCAATCCTCCTCCCCGTTTCTCAGAGAAGAGATCGAAAATCTTCTCAACAAACGGGCAGTGGAAAGGGTACAGAATCCGGAAACTCCCGGCTTTTATTCCCAGATATTCCTTGTGCCAAAAAAGAACGGAAAGTTTCGTTTAATATTAGACCTGTCTTTATTAAACCGTTACATAGAGAAACAAGCATTCAAAATGGAAACAATCAAATCGGTAAGACAAGCGATGAGACTCAACGATTGGGCTGTCTCCATAGATTTAACAGATGCATATCTACATGTGCCGATACATTGTCAATCCAGGAAGTATCTTCGCTTCGTACACGAAGATCAAGTATATCACTTTTCGGCCCTACCGTTCGGAATGTCCCTTAGTCCGTTAATTTTCTCGAAAATGATGGACGTTATTGCAGCGTTTCTACGCCAACGTGCCATATCAGTTTTTCCATACCTAGACGATTGGCTGATAAAAAATCTGATTCACAACCGTCTGATTACTCAGACAAAGATTTGCATTCAAACTATTCAAAGCCTAGGTTTTCTGCCAAATCTCAAGAAGTCAGATCTCTTTCCTGCTCAGAAATTCACCTTCATAGGTATGGAATTTCTGACGCAACAAAATTTAGTCAGGGTTCCAGCGGATCGTGTACAGAACCTAATTCTAACAATCAAGAAAATAATGTCAGCAAAACATGTATCGGCACGAACTTTCCTTTCTCTTTTGGGCAAACTCAGTGCTGCAGCAGACCTTGTTCTCCTGGGCAGACTGCACTTACGTCCTCTTCAGATGTGCCTGCTGTCAGTCTGGAAACCTCATATTCTTCCTCTCGATCACCAGATCTCGATAAACGGCATGATTCGAACACACTTACAATGGTGGATAAACCCCATTCGATTCGAGACAGGGACTTCAATCCATCCTCCAGACCCCAAATTCTTCCTTTATACGGATGCCAGTCATTACGGATGGGGAGCTCATTTAGAGCCGACAACACTGTCCTTTCATGGTCGCTGGACAGAAAACCAATCCCAGCTCCATATCAATATGTTAGAAATGATGGCCATACGATTAGCACTGAAACAAGCCAAAACATTTATTCACCATTCTTGCATCATGATATCCACAGACAACACAACGGTGGTCTCATATATCAACAAACAGGGTGGCACTCATTCCCCCAATCTTTGCGTAGAAGTTTGGAAAATACTCAATTGGTGCCTGGAACAAGACATAGTTATCAGAGTACGTCACATCCCAGGCAAATTCAACATTCTTGCAGATCGCCTCTCAAGACTAGACAAACCTATCAAGACAGAATGGGCTCTGGATCAAACAGTTGCGAATTCAGTATTCCAGATGCTCAACTTCCCAAATGTGGATCTGTTTGCGACAAGATTCAACCACAGACTCCCATTATATGTCTCTCCAGTACAAGACTACAAAGCACTAGCGATAGATGCCCTGTCCATGGACTGGAATCATCTTCATGCATATGCTTTTCCTCCTTTTATTCTGATACCTGCTGTTCTAGAGAAAATCAGACAACATCAGTGCAGAATAGTTCTCATAGCTCCGTTCTGGCCACAACAACAGTGGTTCTCAGAACTTCTTCTTCTATAAGTGTCAGCTCCGATTCGTCTGCCACTAATTCCAAGACTACTGACTCAATCCAAAGGAAGATTTGTACATCAAAACCTCCCAATTCTCGACCTTCACGCTTGGGAGTTATCAAACAATCAATCAGAGATAAGAAATTTTCACAAAACGTTGCAGATTTTGTCTCCAGATCAAGAAGAGCATCTACACAAAAAGTCTATGATGCAAAATGGACCATCTTGTCTAATTGGTGTCATACAAAAAAGGTTAATCCGATCTCGGCCCCTATTACAGTTATAGCCGATTTCTTAATCTTTCTTTTTTCGGAAAAGAAATGTCAGATTAGTACTATTAAAGGTTATAGATCTATGATCTCTAACACTTTAAAATTCAAAACTGGTAATAGAATCGGATCTAATCCAGTTTTATCTGAACTTATCAGATCCTTTGAACTTCAACGACCAGTACAAAGATCTCTTACACCTAAATGGAACTTATCGTGGGTTTTAGTATGTCTACAAAAACCACCTTTTGAACCTCTTGATAAGGCTTCTAAATTTCACGTTACTATTAAGACAGCCTTTCTCTTAGCTCTTGCCACTGCTAAAAGGTGTAGTGAAATACATGCTCTAGCTATGGATTCACAACATTTAAGATTTAATCAATCTGATGGTTCAGTTTCCTTGATTCTTAAATCTGGTTTTTTAGCAAAAAATCAGCTTCCTTCTGTTAAACCAGATCCTATTGTTGTTCCTAGTCTTGCTCGAATATGTAAATGGGAACATACTGACAGACTTCTTTGCCCCGTTAGGGCTCTGAAATTCTATCTCAAAATGACTAGCTCTTATCGCCAAAATAGAACTAGACTTTTTCTTCCTATTAAAGGCAATAAGGATATTTCTAAAGATACTATCTCGAGATGGATATCTTACACTGTTAAACTTGCCTATAGGAAACTCACTAAACGAGATATCTCTTTCCTTAAAATCAAAGCTCATGAAGTTAGAGCTCTTTCCTCTTCTTGGGCTTTCTTCGACTAAGTTCCTCTCAATGATATACTTCAAGCAGCGGTTTGGAATAGTTCATCAACTTTTGCCAAATTCTATCTCAGAGACATGTCTCAACAAGCACAGAATCTCCAAAGTTTGGGCCCCATTGTAGTGGCCCAAAAAGTGGTGGGGGGCCAACAGCAATCAGTTATGGATGTGTAGACAACGTCAACAGCCCCCCTAGACCTGATGCTATACTAGAGAGGTACTAATTATATCTTTATTATATATATATATGTTAACCCTGGATTACTTTATCCTTGGTTAAAGGATCTTATTATTGCCTTAAGCACTAATTATGTCCTCATTATATAGATAAAAAAAATAAATCTTTTAATAAGCCTTAATTCAGAAGTTGGGACTAACTTATTAGGAGAAATCCTCCCTCCTATTCTACAAATTCTAGCACATTATCTATAGGTTAATGTATAACGAAGTTAAAATGAAGTTTTTTAAAAGTAAAACATATTTTAACGAGTAATACTTAACCTATAGATAAGTATTTATCGTCCCACCTCCCTTCCCTCGCTCCTTTCTCCTAATTGTGTATTGTTTTACACATAAAAGAAACTGACACGTGATCATTTGAGCGGGAGGAACTATGTCATACAGGTAACTGTTTAAAGGGACCTTCTGAATTAAGACTTTATAACGACTGAAAGGTCGTTTTTTCTGTGGAGGGGGTGAATAACAGAATAGAATAGCACATTATCTATAGGTTAAGTATTACTCGTTAAAATATGTTTTACTTTTAAAAAACTTCATTTTACCACCAAAATATGAAAATTTTCAGTTAAAAATTCTGATATTTTTCATATTTCTGCTTAAAACCTAGATTGTGGGTACTCGTTAGAACCGCCTCAGCAAGGCAGTTCTGAACTGCCTCAGTGAGGCAGTTCTAATGAGTATCCACAATCTATGTTTTTGGGCAAAAATAAGAAAAATAATGTATACCCCTGTAAACCCCAGTTTTACTATATAAAAGTGGGGTTTAAGGGGGTCAACATTATATAGGCATGTTTTCGTGATGTCCTTTTGAACAGCGTAGGATAGAGAGAGACAGCAATCGAAAACGACATTCATGGCAGTCGACTAATGCTACTTATAAGGGAAAAAAGCTGCAATGAATGAATTTGTTTTTGTTCATTTAAAGAAAAAAAAAAAATGAACTAAATCGTCCATGTTTCTCCTCATTTTCATGGTTTGAAGAGTACACCAAGCTGTAATAGACCCATGACAACATCAGGAATATATTGGGTTCAAAGTGAGTTGTATTTCAGATTGCTGAGGTGTAGGCAGTGTGTTAATTAAGATTCCTCCCAAAATCTGATTCAAACCGTGCTCAAAACCAACATCTCTGTCCCTTTACTGCACGCAGCCCAAGAACAGAGCCAAACTGAGCTACAAAATGCAACAGGGGAGGCAAAAAGAAAATTTGCCTGACTGGGACTCCAACCCAGGATCTCTCGCACATTGGAATGCCATCTGATCTACTCATTTTTTTTACTCCCTGTGATGTCTAATTGCTAAGTGTGGGCTGTGCTCGGACTGCGAGCAGCTAAAGAACTGCGTTGCCATTGCTGGCACGGTTAAAAGCAACTAGAAGAGGCATCTAATTAATCAAGGAGGAAGTTGTAACAGACCTACCATGCACCTTAATAGCATGGTATGTGAGATGAACTTGTTTCAAGTTTTCATTTGTAAATGGATCCAGTTATCATTCATTTTCATTTGACGTTGTGCATGTAATTTGAAAACCAAAAAGACCGAAATTCTCCGTTTGTTAACCCAGAATGTTGAAATATAAGCAATTGTAAGAAACAATTCATTTAGTTTGTCGATTGCCATGCATTGCAGTATCGTTTTTGATAGCTAGTTGTTCCTACATCTAAGCTCTTTGTCCATTCCTAGCTCCCATGAAAGTAAACATTAAACTGGGAAATTTAGCATTTATGTAGGGACAACATTGATTTTTCATAGACATATAAATTGTTCAGGACATTGTTTTAAGAACTACAGAATTTGCACTTTTACTGAATGAAAAGCTGATTTTTACTGAATGAAAAAATGAAGATAAAAAGTAAGATGGTCAGTATGACATAAATGAAAATAAATCAGTAAAGTTACCCTGATATGTCAAAAATTCATACATTCTGCTGCAAGAAGATGGATTAATTTTGATTCTTACCACAATATTAATTTCAAGAACACGAGGTAAACTGACTTACCCAAACTGAGTTGCGTTTCAGATTGCCGCGGTCGTTCCTGATTGCCATGACACTGTGTGATGTACTAGGCTTAAAGCGCTAAGCAAATTCTGTGGCGGGTGCCTTTCTTTTTTTTTATTTTTTATTTTTTATTTATTTATTATTTTTTTTTGTTAGAGAAAAAAAATCTTGACAGCTCACGTGAATTGTCTGAATTTGAAAAATTAAAAAAAAAGAGACATTCCTGCAGTTGTGATTGGAGCAGTCTGATCTGAGTCTGCAGTGTTTGCATATGCCATTTTGTGAGAAACTTTGGTGTCAAAATTTTAGGACATTCACCATATACCAATTTTACAGGCTGCAGGGATACGGCTCGGGACTACAATAATGAGTTTGTGCAGCTTGTTGACTGGTGTAATCATTGCCTTTGTTTATGGCTGGAAGATGACCCTTGTCATTCTGTGCTTTGTACCATTCTTGGCTATTGCTGGAGCACTGCAGATGAAAATGTTAACGGGAGCTGCCGGCAAGAACAGAGAGGCCCTGGAGGCAGCGGGAAAGGTACTACATATATTTGTAGAAATAATTTAGAAATAGTCCTAACTGCCAGGCTTCACACAAATGTTGACAGAGAAATGTTTTTGCTTATTTTTCCCATAAAATAGGCTTTGATGTTTCAATTCAGGGTGGCCACTGGTCTGGGAAAAGTTGGAGAAATTATATTTTTTTTCTAGGTCAAGGAAAAATCAGGCAGTTTTGCAAAATGGTCAGGGAAATTTTGAATACCAAGAAAGTCAGGGAAAAGTCGGAGAATTTCCTAATTTTGGGCCAACTGTTCGGCAGTGGCAGGTACATTGTATTTTATGCATTGCGAATGATTGATGACTTTTTTATCTCACTCACTTTGCTTGCTCAGCATTATTACATATTAATGTTCATTTTAGAAAATGTATTCCCAGAAACTTTAAAACATTTTATTTTTGAATTGAACAGTTAAGGCAGAATATTTTAATGTGGTGAAAAATACAATTTATCATTTATCTACTGCAAGATGAGGAAAAGTCTTCTGCTTTTTGGTCAGAGAAAAATAGAATTTGGCCAGGGAAAAGTCAGCGAATTTGTTTCTGACTAAGGGTAGCTACCCTGTTCATGCAAACTGTCTCCTAAGGAAAAGTCAAAGCCTATTTTTCGGGGAAAAAGAAAATATATATTTCAAAATGTTGTCAGCTGAAATTTTTACTCAGCATGCGAAGCAGTAAATAATAGTAATTGCAGTTCTGGGCCCAGTTGTTCAAAACTAATGATGTCGTTAGTTAACGATTCGTTAAAATTTACATCGAGTGATATGCAAATATGCTGAAATTTTATGCTGAAAAAATGTGAGAATGCAAAAGCTACTCACATTTTTACAGCAAAAAATACCAGAATATTGTGTATTGAATCTGCTAAAACAGTTAACAAAATGACCCTTAACGAGCTTGTGAAGCTAACAACGCTTTGAACAACTGGGCCTGGATTGTACTTTTGAATACATCTATTTATAGACAGACTTAACTGACCTGTCAGTTTGACCTTTATATTTACTAATCACCAGGATAGGTCCAGTATTCAATTTAGGTATGGCAGATCCTGCATTCCACTTTATTTGCACACTTTAACAGGTAACATCTGTTCACGCAGTAAACTGATAATATTATAATCAAAAGATCAAAGTAACAGGTCAGTTTGGTCAGCCTATATCTTTATTGCAATTAAATTGATAGGAAACTTATACAGTCTGTGACATGCAATAATAATGATAATTCTAGTAAGTACTCATAACATAGGTTTTTTAAGGAAAAACAAGAAAAATATTGATCATTTGACAATTGTGTGGTTTATCGAAATAAACAGAATCAGAGCAAAACATTTTGGCTGTGTTATGACTGTTGTTATACCCCGCTACAAGATACCAATCCGCCACATGATAATGGTGGGGCATTGTTGGTCTGTCCTCCTTCTGTCCATGTTTTCATTTCCAGCTGATAACTTGAGTAGATATAAATGAATTTTCACCAAACTTGGTATGTGCATTAATATTGTGGAGATATGGGTCGGGATTGCTTATGGACAAATTTTGTCAGTTTTTGACAAGAGTTATCTGCCAGCAACATGTCTGTATTGTCATTTCCAGACGTTAACTTCAGTAATTCAATGGGTTTTTAGTATGTGCATTAATATTATGGAGATCTGGTTTGGGATGGCTAATGGCTAAATTTTGGCAATGTTTAACAGAGTTGTCTGCCCATGACATGTCTGTATTTTCATTTCCGGACGATAACTTAAGTAAATATCAAAGGATTTTCACAAAACTTGGTATGTGCATTGATACTGTGGAAATCTGCTTTGGGATTGCTAATGGATCCATCCGTATTTCTGATTCAGGACAATAACTTGAATAAATCTCAATGGATTTTCACCAAACATTATATGTAAATTGGCATTGTGGAGATTAGTTTGGGATTGCTAATGGGTCAAATTTTGTCAGTTTATGACATAGTTATCTACCATGACTTGATAATGGTGGGGTATTATTGTTTCAAGTTTTTTTTTATATCTCATAGACAGAAAGATTTTGTCCACGTCTCTCTCTCTCTCTGTGCAATTGCATGTTGTGGTTATTTACAGTAAATGTCCTAAAATTTCAACACAAACTTGTCTGATAAAATGAAGGAGCAGTCTGATCAGGTTCTACACTGTTTGCCATTCTACTAAGTATTTTAAGAAACAACTTCATTAAAAGCAGAATTAGGCCAAAATGTATGGAATTAAGTGTTAGAAATTTTAGGACATTTACCTTTCTAGAGGCGCCTTAGAGCGCTTCTAATGAGAACTCATATGTTTCCATGGAGAAATAAAATTTTTGGTTCAAAAAAAACAAAAAAAAAAAACATAAAAAACAAAAGCTTCTTACTTCGAGTTACCATATTTGCATAGGTATATATAAATATTCATGTAAATTTTTATAGGTTGCCATAGAATGCATTGAGAACATCCGCACAGTAGCATCATTGACCAGAGAAGAAATATTCTACAAAAATTACATGAAAGAGCTGACCATCCCTTACAACGCTGCACTAAAGAAGGCTCATATTATTGGAGTTACCTTCTCAGTTTCTCAGGCTATTGTTTTCTTTGCCTATGCTGCATCATTTTACTTTGGTGCATACCTGATTGAGGAAGGAGAAATGCAATATGTTGACGTTTTCAAGTAAGTTTCACTCAAGATCAGAGTTGGCTTGGTGAGCACTGATAATTTTAATCTTTAACCCATTTACGTTGAGTGGACACTTCTGACACAGCTTTTTGGACCAGTCTATTTCCAATAGCAGGGTATCTTGTTAGTTTTCATTATTACCATACTTATAGAAATTCCTGTATTTAATGCAAACAATGTAGACGCTGATTGAATGCAACATTCTGTATCAAAAATCAAAAACAATAAAATGGAAAGAAAATTTAGAAGATCTGAAATTTTAAAATGCCATATTGAAAAGAAACTTTCAAAAATAGACAATACAATGCAGTATCAAAAAGGAAGTCAGTTTATCTCATTTAATTTGTTCTCCTATTTACAAACTGACAGATGAGATGATAGACCTCATAGCTACAGATTAAGTGTCTACATAATTTTTATACATAAAAGGGGCATATAGTATTATCCTTGTCCGTCCGTTTCCATCCGCATCTGCATCCAAGATGATGTTAGCAATTTGCATTTAAGTTTTTCAGGCGTTAGCAGTATGCATTTAAGTTTTAGTTTTTCAGGCAGGGGCATCCGTGTCCTTTGGATATATTTCTTATTTCTTCACAAAAACATATATTGTGGGTACTCATAAGATGATAAGAAGTGCCTTGGCAAGGCGCTTCTAATTAGTACGCAAAACATATGTTTTCATGGAGAAATAAAAAAATATCAATATTTTTTGGTTGAAAAAAGTGCCATAGGAGGCAAATACCATTGAAGTATCAGTTCCCATTAACGGGAAAGGCAATATTTGCAAAAAAAAGTATCTGACATGAAAGCTCTTTACAAACCCTGCATTTTGATGCAAACTTGATCAAAATTGGATAGAAACTAAAAGTTTTGAAGATTCAATACTGTTGTCAAGGGCAAAGCCTTTTTGAATATTTAAAGATATTCTGAAGGTTAAAAAATATTAATCCTGGTCCTGCTGAAACCAGATATGCCCTGCTTTTTCTGAAGAAGCCAACTGATCTGGATCAGCAATGTTTTCAGTTAACCCTTAAAGCGCCAATCACAACAATTGTCGTCTGCTTTGTCTTCTGCTTGTGATTTTAAAAGTCATTTCTGCAAACAGTGTGGACCCAGATCAGACTGCTCCTTTAAATTTTATCAACAACCGGGATCCAATAATCTGAATGGCTGAAAATTAAAAGTGGGCATGACTTCTAAATTTATTCAGCATGGCTAGGGTAAACCTTACAAGTGGACAGAAAAAGGTGAAGTTTTTAAGCAAAGTCAATAAATGTCCACAGAAGAAGCTCAATACACAAATACAAAGGTAAAATATTGTTGGAAAATATAATTGATTTGTAGCATCAGATAAAGTACCATTGGACATGTGCACCCCGCAAAGATTCAGATCAGCCTGTGCATTTGCACAGTCTGATCAGAATCTTCACTGTCCATTTTGGATAGCCAAGGATGCTAAGTTTCTTCATGCATACAACAAAGACCGATCAGACTGTGCAAATGTGCAGGCTGGTTTGAATCTTTGTTTGGCACTTACATCAGAAGGTACTTTTTCTCTCGGTGCAACTCAGTTATTTAGATTTTGTATGTTTAATTAAGGCATCATAAAGGCTCATTAAATATTTAATCAAATTGACAGTGTCCCTGAAAGTAGATTTGACATCTTCAAAACTCTGTAACTTGCTCAGTTTTCATCCATGTGTAGATTGTTTAGAAAAATGATCATTTAATTCAGAGGAATTGTTAAGGAGGTGATAATTCTGGGATAATTTTTCTTATTTCTCCATAAAAACATATGTTGTGGGTACTCATTAGAAGCGCCTTGCCAAGGCGCTTTTAATGAGTACCCACAACATATGTTTTTATCTAGAACTGGAGAAAATTATCCCACAATTATCACCAAATACTCCTCCTTAATTAACAGTTCCTCTGATTTATGGTGATTTTTCCATATAATCTTTACAATTTATTTGGAGACAACATTTTTGGGTTTCATCTTTAAACTATGTTTTATCTGAAACCGTGCTATAATGAATACACACACTACTACTCGGATTCAATGCAAAAAGCTAAACAGCCATATTGTATCGAGACTAAATGTATAGATTGTATAGAAAAATTACCATTTATAACAAAGATGTATAAATTATAGAGAAAAATGACCATTATAGTGATTGTTCTGTATAATCAGTACATTTTTATTTGGATACCACACGACTGTTTAGCTAACATTATTTTAGCTTTGAATCTCAGTGGTGTGTTATAAGAGGTTGTGAAATATTTTCTGTGGTTATTCTCTGCCTTCCACTGATTCAAGAAGGGCAGTTGTCAGTTTCTGGCAAAAGACTGTGCACAAGTACTGGTTAACTGATTAGAGGACTAAGCATGCTCAGAAAAAAATGTGTTTTGGTAAACTGACCGGCTCAAGATGACCTTAACCCTTGTCATGCTGAATAAGTTAAGATGCCACACCTATTTCTAATTTTCAGCCAGTCAGAGTCCTTGATTCAGAATGTTGATATACACATAGTGAATGGCAAACAGTGCAGATCCAGATCAGTTGGCTTCTTCAGAAGCCAATTGATCTGGATCTACACTGTTTTAAAGGCAGAGTATATCCGGATTCAGCAGGACAAGGGTTAATAGTGTTGACTGGGCCATTAAAATCCAACTGAACAATAAAGAGGTGATGTAATTTGATACTGAAGATTATTCTTAAAGTCACCAAAAGAACTGATCAGACAGGGCCACTGTGCAAGCTGATCTGTGCCTTCACTCATTGTATATGCACCTGAAAACAATTCGACTTTACCCAACTCATATTTGTTGCTAATTTCAGAGTATTTTCAGCAGTAGTTTTTGGCGCAATGGCAATTGGGGAGGCTAGCAGTTTTGCCCCAGATGCCTCAAAAGCAGCAGCGTCAGCAGAAAAAGTCTTTGAGCTGTTAGATGAGGTACCCTCTATAGATACAGAGAGTAAGGAGGGTTTGCAGCTGGCTCAGGTATAATCTGTAGAGAACACCTGCTGCACGTTTACTTTCTTTGTTCTATATATCATTTTTGTTATTATATTTAACCTAATTACGGCACCTTGTAGTTAGATTGACCAGGAGGTTGTGGGTTCAATCCCAGCACAGTCATACCCAAGACTTTACAAATGGTACCAGCTGCTCTTTCGCTTGGCATTTGTCATTAAGAAAGTACAGTTAGGAATCGGAATTGGTTGGCCAGTGTGACTGGGTGCAATATTATGTCCTGTGTCTAGGGGGTGATATTTCATTGTGCCAGCACTATAAAAGTGGGCATTGAGCTCCCTGCCATATCCAGAAACCAGGGCCCAGCTGTTCAAAGCGTCGTTAGTTTAACGAGCTCGTTAAGGGTCATTTCGTTAACTGTTTTAGCGGATTCAATATACAATATTCTGATATTTTTTGCTGAAAAAAATGTGAGTAGCTTTTGCACTGCAAAAGCTACTCACATTTTTTCAGCAAAAAATTTCAGCATATTTGCGTATCACTCGATTAAAATTTTAACGAATCGTTAACTAACGACGTCGTTAGCTTTGAACAACTGGGCCTTGAGCAATATGACTGAAAGATTGTTGGAAGTGACATAAAACCCGAATAAAACAAAACAAAACCACCTAATAAATATATACTTAAAAGAAATATCAACAGAAAACTTCTTGAAGAGTATTTAATGAGATTTGATATTTCTCCTGATTTCTTAATAGAAGCATATGTTCTGGGGACTCAATAGAAGTGCCTCACCGAGGCTCTTCTAATGAGTACCCACAACATACACTGGATTAAATTACAAAGGCTGTAATCCAAGGCCTCATAAATTCCCTGGTGTTGCTCAGTGTGTGGTAATTAGGTTAAATATGCTTCTTTGTATCCAGATGTTTGAGTTAATCAGCTGTCTTTTTCTCACCATTTCTGCAAAACAACATGAAGGCATCCAGAAACTCTGGGAAATGAGAAGCTACAGAGAGAAATATTATTTATACATGTAAGAAATATAGAAAGTTCCAATGTGGAAATAAGAAAAATATTTACATCTGGATGCCTTCATAATGCCTGCATTTCTCAGGTGTAAAAAACTGTGAGATTCAGTGCAAAAATATCCACACCTCTCATTGCATAATTTAGAGGATGAAAAAAAAAAATGCCAGTACAATTCAGTATAATGAATGCTGGCTCAAACAGGTAGAAGAACACCATGCAGAATACCTCTCTAATTTTTGGAGGCAGCAGTCCCCACCAACCCCAAACCTTGGCTTTGTGGTGAATGGGTATACGCTTTTAAACAGAGGGAAAGCTTATGCTTGCTTTGTCAAAGGGAGATTACTCTAGCAGAGGGATTTGCTTGGGAGATTACTCTAGCAGAGGGATTTGCTTGTCTGCTGTGAAAATTCCTCCTTAAAGTTGGGGAAATCTGTTCCTGTAAGGGTATTCCCCCTTTGAGAGGGTAAGTGATCTTTTCACCATGATGTTTATCACCCTCAATCAAATTCAAATGATGACAAATTGTGGTATTTTCTTATTCATGTATCTTCCAGAAAATGGGGTTTTCAACAGGAAACAGGATATGACATTTCGTGCAAGTTGTCTCCTTAGGAAATAATTTGCATAAAATGTTAAACTTTGTTTTTGGAGAAAATGAGAAAACAATAACATCAGGGCCCAGTTGTTCAAAGCTAACGATGTTGTTAGTTAACGATTCATTAAAATTTGCATCTAGTGATACTCAAATATGCTGAAATTTTTTGCTGAAAAAATGTGAGTAGCTTTTGCAGTGCAAAAGCTACTCACATTTTTTCAGCAAAAAATATCAGAATATTGTATATTGACTCCATTAAAACAGTTAAGCTAACGATGCTTTGAACAACTGGGCCCAATTTGTCATCCTCTGAATTTGCTTAGAGAGAGTTCAAGTTCAAGTTTAGAATTTTAAAGGAAAAGTATAGGAACCCTGTTTACAGCATCATGGTGGAAGGTGGGAAAGCTGCTGCCAAAGTCTGATTTCCCTGCATGATCCCAAATACACTATTGCAAAATTAGCAGATGTCAAAGATTGATCTTTTCTCTTATTTTTTCCAAAATATAGGACTTACTTTCATGTAGCTTGTGTCAGAAGGAAGCAGGTTGTCTCAAAGGAAGCAATTCACATCAAATGCTGAGATACTTACACATTGTCTGCCAGCAAAGACATAACCGTATAATTTGAATGTGTCACTGATATTTTCAGGGTGTTTTCGGCAGTTGTATTTGGGGCAATGGCGATTGGACAGGCAAGCTCTTTTGCACCGGATGCCTCTAAGGCCCAGTCCTCGGCTGTATATATTTTTGAACTTTTAGACACTGAGCCATCGATTGATGTGGAGAGAACTGACGGCTTGAAACCACTTGAGGTATAGCTAAATTAAAAAAAAAAAAAAAAAAAAAAAAAAAAGAAAGAAAGGAAACAACAGTTTCTTACCAAAAAAAAAAAAAAAAAAAAAAGAAAGAAAGAAAGAAAAGAAACAACAGTTTCTTACCACTCGAGTGGTGTTTTGTGGGGTGATGATTTCTATGGAATAGATAAAAGGAGAATACAGAAGATAATTTCTGCACCAAAACATATGAGCCACAACATGAGAAAACTTAACCATCACGAAAACATGTCTATATAATTTTTACCCCCTTAAATCCCACTTTTATATATTAAAACAGGGGTTTACAGGGGTATACATTATTTTTCTTAGTTCTGCTCAAAAACATAGATTGTGGGTACTCGTTAGAACTGCCTCAACATATATGTTTTGAGCAGAAATATGAAAATATATCAGAATTTTTTATCTGAAAATTTTCATTTTTTGGTGGTAAAATTTTCAGGATATTTGAATAGATATGTTTTCGTAATGCATCTGCCGTGCACACAACACTCAAATCAGCCTGTGCATCCATACAGTCTGCTCAGTCTTTGTTGTCTTCATGAGGAAACTTTCCATCCTTGGCTGTTCAAAATGTACCCAGTGAAGATTCTGATTGACTGTGCACATGCACAGGCTTATCTGACTATTCATTGGTCGCATATGTCAGAAGGTACGTTTTCTGACATTGACGCTCATAACTTGTGGATATTTATTGGAATTACTTTACTGGTGAGTATCTGCAAGATAAATTTTGGTGCAGAAATTGTCCTAAATTATCTTCTTGTACGATGGGACTATGATGGATATATTTGCATTTTATTGTCTCACAGTTCTAATGTCACAAATTTATACAAAATAATTCCCTTATGAATGCTCCATCCTCACAAACGCCTATACATTTTGTTCACACATAATATAGGTGTCTCTAAATTCATGTCATATTGGCAGTTCACATATATAGTCAAAGTAAATCCCCCACAAATATTTTGCAGTATAGAGTAATCAATATTTAGCATGTATGAACATTTCTAAATTCATGTTTAATTAACAGTATGGGTAAATTCAACAGATGACAAATTGGTATCTTCCTTATTTTTTCCCCAGAGGGTAAGATTTGACATATCATGCAAATTGTCTCCTTAGGAGACCATTTTCATTAAATGTCAAATTCTAACCAGGGGATAAGTGTTGTCTGCTGAATATTTTATCTAGTATTCTAAGCATTAATGGATCATTCTTTTGGCACACATAGCCAAAGTAAATCCCACATGATTAATCTCCATCTCACACCCCGCATTGTACAGTAATTAAGATAGTTGCTTGTATGGTATATGAATAAAATGTGATCATTCTAACCATTTTGTGAACCCCTACTGCCTAAATAATACAGTTTTGCTAGTCCACTTTGTTTGTATTTTTGTTGATATTTACTGGTTTTGTTGTATTCTTTGTTGTCCTTTGTGTCCTTTGTTTATCCTTTTCTGTGTTCCAAGAAGTTTAGATAAGTGGAGTATCAAGGTAAATATATTTATTATATCTTGACAAAAAGATGTGTTATGGGTAGTTATTAGAAGCACCTCAATGAGGCGCTTTTAATGAGTATCTACAACATATCAAATATCAGTGCTTTTTCTTGGAAAAAAAAAAAAAAACTACTTTATCTGGAGCTATTCTGTCATTCATTTTGTTAAGAGACTACTGGTAAACATGCGTATATTATTAAAGTGTGATCATTCTAACTTGTACTAAGACATCTACTGACTTAAAACACCCTAGGTCTGGACTATTTTGTTTGGTAGCTTTGGATTCCTTTGTTTGGTAGTTTTGGACTCCCTTGTTTTGTAGTTTTGAACTCCCTTGTTTTGTAGTTTTGGACTCCCTTGTATTCTCCTGGTATGATCGCCTAATTTGGTATGATTATTTCCTTTGTTCTATCTATCATTTCTAGGGTCCCTGTGTTGTGTCCTCCTTCACGGAGGGGAAATATATATTTCATTACTGTATTTAACCTAAATATTCCGAAAAATCTGTCCAAGCAAATAGTGTAGATCCAAATCAAACTGCCCCTTAAAAATCATTTGAGTTGCAGTGTCAGAAAATATTCTTCAGACAGGTGCATTGGTGCACTGATCAGAATCTTCGCTGGATGCATTTTAGATAACCAAGATTGCAAAGCTTCTTCTTATGGACAATGAAGACGGATCAGGCCCCGAGGTTATAAAACTTTTTTCATGCTCAACTCAACTGAGCATGAAATTTATCCTGCTTATAAATCACAAATTACTAACAATTGCAAATCAGTTCTTGCTAAACATGGCTGAGCATGGAAATTTCACTGCTAATAAATATGAAAATGCCAACTATTGTTGGCATTTTCATATTTATTAACAGAGAAAATTTCATGCTCAACTCAATTGAGCATGAAAAAAGTTTTATAACCTTGGAGCTAGACTGCTTGGCTGATCAGGCTGATATGAGTCTTCACGAGGTTCACATGTCCAAAGGAATGTTTTCTCATATTGCGGCTCAGTTGATCAGGATCTACACTGTTCACAATTTGGCAGTTTTAGATGCAACCCCAGGTGGTGGAATGTATGTACCATGTTTACCGTAAACACAGTAAAACCTCGGTGACTGGAACATCTTTGGGACTCACAATATTTTCAATGTATCTTAAACTTAAGGGGTCAAATTACATATTCATTTGTGAAATGTGGTTGTTCCATTTATTTTTTCTTCATTTCTGCAAATCTGATGTGTCGAGGTATGGATATCTTGAAGAATTTCAGTGAGTTCCTTGGACTTTGAGATAACCAGAGTGCACTGTATTATTTTCCCATGAAAATGTGTTGGCATGCATTGTGCATCTTATTTTGAAAAACATTCAGTGGCATATTGCTTTTACTTTCTCTTACTGTTCCTTATTCTGTTTGTCACTCTTTACCTTGTTTACTAGATATCTCAGAAAGTATTAGCTGAGGCACTTCTAATGAGTACCCACAACATATGTTTTTATAGAGAAATAAGAAAAATTATCCCAGAATTATCACAAAATTTTCCTTAACAAGTCTTCTGCAATCAAATCTTCTGGCTGTTTCCATACTTTTTATACCCCCGGCATACGAAATATGCTGTAGGGGTATAAAGTTTTTTTTTGTCTATTCCATCCATCTGCCCCTCCTTCAGTTTGTCCTTCCATCCGTCAGCCTGTGATTTTGTCCCTTAACCCTTTCCGTAACCGGCCTCGGTGGCTCAGTTGGATGCGCCGTTCGACCAGGGCTTCCGTTAAGCGGACGTACGGCGTATATTACGCCCTGAGATTGCTACCGGACGTCCAAATTGAACTTCAAAGACGTACCGCTGACTTCCGAAATTTCTTTTGTCCGTCCGAAATCGATACCCGAGACGTCCAAAAATTGTCAAAAGGCCCGCCCACTTTTAACCAGTTGTATGATGTTTGCCCCGCCTACTTACCGGAAATTCGCTACCTGTGTTGACTGAGCTTTAAGGACGTCCCACTTTCCGCTTGCGGGAGTTTAATTGACAGCCGTGTCAAGCGTCGCGGCACCCTTTTGATGGCTGCGTGATCACTGCGTGTATTTGTCACGCGTGCTGAGTTGATCAATTGATGTTTTTATAATTAAATTTTCTACTGCGACCCCGAAAATATTCGTTGAAATTATATGAAGTCATTATTATTTTTAGCTCACCTGAGCTCTGCTCAGGATGAGCTATTGTGATCACTTTTCGTCTGTCGTCCGTCCGTCCGTCCGTCCGTGCGTCCGTCCGTCCGTGCGTCCGTCCGTTAACATTTTCAAACGACTTCTCCTCTGAAACCGCTGAGCCAATTTTGCTCAAATTTCATATGGAGCCTCCTTAGGGTGGGGGAACGAAAAATTGCTAAAATGGTCATGGTCCGTTGACCAAGATGGCCGCCACGCCCATATATGGTAAAAACCTTTAAAAATCTTCTTCTCCAGAACCGAGAATGTCTTGGGGCTGAACCTTTGCAGGAATCATCGGGGACGGGAGGTCTACCAAAATTGCTAAAAGAATTGTCGTACGTTGACGTTTGACCTTTTTACGGCAAGGTCAAGTTTGCTTCCCTATTCATTTGTATGGGAAAAACCTTTAAAAATCTTCTTCTCCAAAACCGAGCATGCCTTATGGCTGAATCTTTGCATATATCTTTGGGAACAGGAGAGCTACCAAAATTGCTAAAATAATGGTCGTACATTGACATTTGACCTTTTTACGTTAAGGTCAATTTTGCTTCCTTATGCATTTGTATGGGAAAAATGACCAGAATTTCAAACTTCTCCTCTGGAGCCTCTGGGCCAATTTTGCTCAAATTTCATATGGAGCCTCCTTAGGGTGGGGGAACGAAAAATTGCTAAAATGGTCACGGTCCGTTGACCAAGATGGCCGCCACGCCCATATATGGTAAAAACCTTTAAAAATCTTCTCCTTCAGAACCGAGAATGCCTTTGGGCTGAACCTTGGCAGGAATCATCGAGGACGGGAGGTCTACCAACATTGCTAAAAGAATTGTCGTACGTTGACGTTTGACCTTTTTACGGCAAAGTCAAGTTTGCTTCCCTGTGCATTTGTATGGGAAAAACCTTTAAAAATCTTCTTCTCCAAAACTGAGCATGCCTTATGGCTGAATCTTTGCATATATCTTCGGGAACAAGAGGGCTACCAAAATTGCTAAAATAATGGTCGTACATTGACATTTGACCCTTTTACGTTAAGGTCAATTTTGCTTCCTTATGCATTTGTATGGGAAAAATGTTCAGAATTTCAAACAACTTCTTCTCTGGAGCCTCTGGGCCAATTTTGCTCAAATTTCATATGGAGCCTCCTTAGGTAGGGGGAACAAAAGATTGCTAAAATGGTCACGGTTCATTGACCAAGATGGGCGCCATGCCCATATATGATAAAAACCTTTATAAATCTTCTTCTCTAGAACAGAGGATGCTTTGGGGCTGAATATTTGCATAAATCATCGGGGACAGGGGGTCTACCAAAGTTGCTAAAATAATGGTCATACATTGACATTTGACCTTTTTATGGCAAGGTCAAGTTGCTTCCTTATGCATTTGCATGGGAAAAAACATTTAAAAATCTTATTCTCCAAAACCGAGGATGGCTTGTGGCTGAATCTTTGCATATATCATCTGGAACGGGCGGTCTACCAAAGTTGCTAAAATAATTGTCATACATTGACATTTAACCTTTTTACGGCGAGGTCAAGTTTGCTTCTGTATGCATTTGTATGGGTGCCATACATTTGTATGGAAAAAATGTTGATAATTTCAAATAGCTTTTCCTCTGAAGCCTCCGGGCCAGTGTTGCTCAAATTTCATGCGGAGCCTCCGTGGGCAGGAGAATGAAAGATTGCTAAAATGGGTATGGTCCATTGATCAAAATGGCTGCCATGCCAATATATGGTAAAAACCTTTAAAAATCTTCTTCTCCATAACCAAATAAGCCCTGGGTCCTAATCTTTGCACAAATTATAGGGGACAGGATATCTACCAAAATTGCTCAAATGATGGTTTATGTTGACATTTGACCTTTTTACCTCCAAGGTCAAATTTGCTTCCCTATTTGTGTGGGCCATATACATTTATATTGAAAGTATCGAAGTGACTTGTAGATCAACAGTAGTTAAAATTGTTCTGATTGGAAATCTAAGATGGCCATCATCTGGTTTATATTTATAATATGTCCCTGCCACTGTGCTGTTTACATGTATAAAATCACTTAGCCAATTTCCACCAAATTTCACATTGATCCTTCTGTTGAAATGTGATTGATAGTTTATTCATGATCATGCTCCATTGACTGTCAGGCCCATATATTCTTCTTCAAAACTAAGAACTGCTCAAATGATGATATTTTCATTAGTTGCGATGATAGGATTGGATAAATGTTGCATAACATCTGCATGTCTGCAGTGGCTATGTTACTCAGGTGAGCGAATCGTGGCCCGTGGGCCTCTTGTTTAATATTCACGTCTTAAAATCTTAAATTATTATTTTGCTAAGAACTGTGTCGTCTGCAACACTTCCGGGAATTGCCGAGTGAAATTCTATAAATAAATAAATAACAATTATGCACAGAACGCGAATTTAAATTTATTCGAATTTTGAAGCTTACGTTTGTCATGACAACAAAAGCAATTTTTCAGATGAAAAGAAAACATATTTTTCGTCAAAATTTTCGGAAAACCCGTTTCTAAATGCGTAGCCTTGTTCCGGTTGCGCTGTTTACCAGCGCGGAAAAGACGCAAATTTAAGTAAGTCTAAATATAGGCGATTTGCGATGTTTTTGCTTGCTTTTCTCCGCGAACAAACGTTTTGCTGTTGGTATTTCATCGAGAGCTGCCATTAATTTGTTTGTTGTTGCACGAGTCGGCGCCGTTTTCCCGCAATTTTTGTGAAGTAAGCAACTCGTTCGCTCGTGTTGATCAGCTTCAATCCGAACAAATATTTCATTAAATACATTTCTGCAAAATAATTTCTGCATAGTTTATTTTTAAGAAAACATGTTTTGGGTGTTTTCTCTCATGTATTTTCTTTTCTTTTTTCTTTCTCTGGGCTTTGAAACCAATGCGAAGTTGTACCAATTTTGATGCTTTCTCTAAGGTCCGACATACAAGTACAGGCTTTCCAAAAAGATGCGATCGAATTTTAATAAGCGTTAAGGACATTTTTAAAACACATCTAAGAGAAGAGTATATCATGATGATTCTGTGTGACACTGAAATAAGAACCTATGTTCTACTAAAGAAAGGGCAGACCGCCGCAGCATGGAAAAAAAGTGGGACTTCCTAGATTTTCCTGTGGGACTTCCAAATTTGAGGGGTAGGAAGTCCGGGACTACCTGAGTCTGGAAGTTAATGGAAGCCCTGTTCGACTGGAGACCAGGAGGTCGCAGGTTCAACCCCGGCCAAGGTCGGCAACATTCTTTCGTGGAGATTGATCATGAAATATTTTCTCTGGTCATTCTCCCTTCCGCTGATTCAAGAAGGGCAGTTGTCAGTTTCTGGCGAAAGAATGTGCACAATACTGGTTAACCGCTTAGAGGACTAAGCCTGCCCAGTAAACGTGTGGTTAGGTAAACTGACCGCGCTCGACATGACCCCATTAGGTTCACTGGGCCGTAAAACCGCAACACAAAAAACTTTCCGTAACCAAGTTTTTTGATTACTTATATCTCTGCAGCCACTGATCAAAAACATTTCATATTTGGCATGGGGCTACCTTGGAGGGTTCTCTTCCATTCTACATCATGAACCCCCTTGGTCATGCCCCAGGGCAGGGCTAGTGGTCAAAAGCTAGGACATCCCAATAAAGTAGTATATTGCAGTTTGTTTATACAAACAACTCCTTAATAAAGAAGGATGGGCATCAGACATGTTTATCAGATCAACATTCAGTCAAATAAGGTCAAGGCCATTGTGACCTTATTTTCATTCTCCAGTGATTTTGCCTTATATTTTGAAGAATATTTCATGGATTAATGTGATACTTAGGATATTGGTTCTGTGTGACACTACAATTGACATCTTAACAAATGTAGGTCACCTTGACATATTTCATGGTCCAGTGATTTTGCCTTATATTTTGAAGACTATTGCATGGATTAATGTGATACTTAGTATATTGGTTCTATTTGACACTACATTTGACATCTTAACAAATGTAGGTCTTCTTGACATATTTCATGGTCCAGTGATTTTGCCTTATATCTTGTATCTTGAATGTTGTTTGATGTATGAGCAGCCTTAGTTGGGATTAGGAATCAGTATGATCAGACAGTTGACCTAAAAGGAAATGTAGGTCACTGTGACCTATATTTCATGGTCAAGTGATTTTATGTTACATCTTGAAGACACTTTGATGTATGACTATCATAGTTTGGGATTATGTGACCTATATTTTATAGTCCTGTGAATTTGTCTTATATCTCCCACTATTTGATGCCTAAGTGTCATATTTACAGGTAATGACACAGTGTGACCCAAACTTTGACCTCAAAGTAAATACAAATCAGCATTACCTATATTTCATGGTCTAATGAGTTTGCTTAATATCTTTAGGTTGTTTAATGGATTAACATAAAAGTTAATATAATAGATTAATCTGACCATCAGATTGACCTGTCAAGTTTATGTAGGTCATTGACCTATATTTTATGGTCCAATGATTTAGTTAGCTTCATGTCTTGACTATTTATTCCAGAAAAAGTGTACTTGGGATGATAGATCAGTGTCACTCAGAGACTGACCTTATAAACTATATGTGGGTCAGTGACCTATATTTCATGGTCCATTGATTTTGCTTTATATCATTGTCATTAACTTCAAAATATTTTATAATTAAAAAATGGTGCCAGCGGGAGTATTCCTGGGCCTCTGGGCACTTGCTCTAGCCTTAAAATAATTCCTTGCTTACCTGTATTCATAACAAGGTCGTCATTATGTGTGTCATGTTTAGCTTGGCTGAACAAAATTACATGAAGAGCTTTTACACCTGGCATTGGTATCCAAGTCGGCAGCCACAAATGTTAAAAGTTTTGTGTCATTCTTTTTTAACCTTTATCACTCTCTGGATTAATTCAGCAGAAACAAATTGATGATATTTCCCCCAAAACAGGCTTTGATGTTTCATGCAAATTGTCCTTAGGGGACAATTTGCTTGAAATGTCAAAGCCTGTTTTCTGGGAAAAAATATGAAAATATTTCAAAAAATTACCCTGAAAATATTACTGCTAAGTGTTAAAGGTCGGTATCTCCTTGATGCCTGCATTAATATTCTTGATACCAGGATTGATGAAAGACACTGGTCAAAAGTTTTATCAGCTTAAAGGCCTATGCCCTCTGAATGACCTTGTGGTCAGGGTCATAGACTTAGATATTTTTTCACAGATTTTTTTGCACACCAATGGTAAAAGTTTTGTATTAAAATTACTTTTTATAACCTCGGGAATTTATGCTGTGGGGTATAAAGTCTTTGTCTTTCAGTCAGTCTGTTGATCATTTGTATGTTAGTTCATTTGTCTGTTCATTATTCCATTGGGTTTGTAGAAATCTGTGTCAAAGTTTTAATTTAAGAGCTCATAACTTGCACATCTTATGATTGATTAAGTTCATATTTGGTATGATGATAGATATTGGTACAAAGTTTTTATCAGCACCATCCGGACCCATGATGGTGGCCTTGAGTTCAAGGTCACAGATTTAGAATTTTCGTGTTAAAGTTTTTGTGCTAAAGTTTCTAAGACTGCATACCTTCTAAGCCCTATTATAGATTTAGTTTATATTTGGTGTGATGAAAGATATTGGTCCAAAGTTTTTTTCAGCACTAGCCAGACCCATGCCTATGGCCTTGAGGTCTAGGTCATGGACTAAGAATTTTCATGTTAAAGTGTTGTTTTTTTAAACGCTTATTTCTTCCTTACCTTGTGATGGATTTAGTTCATACTTAGTATGAGGATAGATAGTTATTCTAACTTTGTATCAGCACCATCCACACCCATGCGCGTGCCCCATAGTCAAGGTCACGGACTTAGAATTTCATGTTAAAGTTTTTCAGACTTAGCCTTTTAAAATAGAGGTTGTGGCACTGGTTGGGAGTGTATTTGCCCCACTGGGCATTTTTTCTAGTTAGAAATTTATCTCCTGAATAGATTTAACTGATACTTGAACTGATGTTAGATACTGTTCTAATGTTTTGTACAGTACAACCCCACCCATAATACTGATGTCTGGTTCGCATGCATAGAAATCACATTTAAAAACTTGATGTTTTATATTAGTTTTTGATGTTTTTATGTCTTGAATGCCTGAATAAATTTTGTTTGTTCTTGGTCTGATGAGAGATACTGATCCATAGTTTTGGTTAGTACAGTTTCCCATTTCCATGATGACCATGAAGTCAAAGTTATGCACTTAGAAGCTTTCAGAAACAGTATGTTAAAGATTACGCTTTAGTGTAAAGTTTTTAAGGATATATGTTTTGTGACTGTCTCTTGTGGATTTACTTATGTTGGATACTTGGATTGATGTTCGATACTGTTAAAATATTTTGTTTGGTGCAAGACTGATACTTGAGTGGTTTGGTGTGTCAAAGGTATTGTGTATCATGTCATCGGGGAGTCCAACTGATATTGGCTTGCAGTTGGGCAAGGCCTGTTACCCTTGTAGCAGGTAAGGGTAGAGTGGGGAATGTGTTTATTTTGTC
The DNA here is from genome assembly GCA_964016985.1 of Anodontia alba. Taxonomy (NCBI): domain Eukaryota; kingdom Metazoa; phylum Mollusca; class Bivalvia; order Lucinida; family Lucinidae; genus Anodontia; species Anodontia alba. The sequence continues at coordinate 58,124,403 of OZ024833.1, read as the reverse complement.
TGTTTCTTTACTTAAATTCCTGTTCCTCTTTCTTCCCTGTCCCTCTCTTTCACCTCCACTACTATCTCTTTTCTCCCTTTCTCTGGGAGACAACACAAAATTACCCACAAGGATTGACATGTTGTTAAACCCCAACACAATCAAAAAGCAAGACTGATACATGGGTTTTGAAACTTCCCACATGGGCCACGCCATGCGAAGACTTGTCTTAGGGCATATGCAGACAGGGAAGGCCCTGATGAGACTGCCTAAACAGAATGCAAACATGGAGAGCAAAGCCTAGATGGTTCTCTGCGCATGTGCAGGATCATCTGAATCTGGGCTCTGAATCTGCGCATTTTATACGTGTTCAGAGGCACTTTTTCATTTAGAGCTACCCATATCATTGGTGAGTGCAAGTTAGGCTAGTTATCCTTTGTAGTTAGATGCATGCATTTAGAAGCTTCTCTCTGAATAGTTTTGTATGTGGACTATTCCAGAAATATTGATATTCCAGAGATCAGATCTGCAATGGCAGCGATTTGCTTACTGTGGTATCACCAACAGTACAGATATATAAATTAATTGTCAAAAAAGAAAAAAAAAATATAGCATCTTAAAAGAAAGATTTTTTTGTGAATTCCTTAGAGATGCTACAGTATGTTTTTTTTTTAGAAATACTGTATTTACCCTATGTATTGGGACAGCTTGAGCAAACAGTGTATATCATTCTGCAGCATCTGATCTGAGTCTACACTGTTTGCCTCTCATCCAGCAGTTCTTAGACACATCAGAAGGTAGTTACAATGGACTTGTTTACAGTTTAGGATAAGTATTGTAAGTAGTTGAGGTGTCCCAATATTTAGGATAAATATGGTAATTTGGAAACATGTACCTTGTGGCATGCATCAGTACCATCAGATGCTTATCTACACATTTCCATCAGTCTTAACTGTCTGCCTGAAGAAATCTTGGCTATGTACAGAGTGCCTAGGAAAGATTCTGATTAGACTGAATATACAGCTGATTTGAGTCTTCACTGTGTATGTCACATGGTACATTTTTTCATATTACATGTTTGTTTGTTTTTTTTTGTTTTTTGTGGTTAATCTAAACAGTTGATAGATTTTTATGAACACTCTTTTGTTCCACAGCTTAAATTATGCCAATTTCAAGCCAACCTTGATGGCTCAGTTGGATGCCCATATGACTGGTGATCAGGAAGTTGCAGGCTCGACCCCCTGTGTTGGCAACATTCTTTCATGGAGATTGATGATGAAATATTTTCTACCGTCATTCTGTCCCTTCCGCTCATTCAAGAAGGGCAGTTATCAGTTTCTTGCAAAAGAATGTGCACAACACTGGTTAACCGCTTGGTTAGCCAACTGACCCCACTCAACATGACTCCATTGGGTTGACTGGATGTAAAATCACAACACAAACAAACAAACAAACAAACAAACAAAAACCAATTTCAAATATTCTGAAATTCCACCCTATTCAAAACAAGAGCTGGAAAACTTGTGAGTTTTTTAAACTTGACATTTTTGATGCATAAAATTTAAAATTTAATTCAGATATTTTTTCCTCTATAACTTGAGGTCTTATATTTATAATAACATTGTTATTAATCCTAATTATCCTGGCTATAATTGACTTCAATTTGAGTATCTTTTAAAAGCAAAATACTATAACTTATCAGAAACATTCTGGCAGCCATATGCTGTTTCAACCAAAAAGAGAATTATTTTATTTATTTATTTATTTATTTATTTTATTTATTTATTTTTTTTTTTTCCATTTTCTAGGATTAGTATGTGAATTTAGTGTTTGATTCGTTAACCCTTGCCATGCTGAATAAGTTAACATGCCATACTCACTTTTAATTTTCAGCCAGTCAGATTACTTGATCCAGGTAGATACACAGTCACATACTCAATGACAAATAGTGCAGATCCAGATCAGTTGGCTTCTTCAGAAGCCAACTGATCTGGATCTACACTGTTTGCAATGGCAGGGCATATACGTGTTCAGTAGACAAAGGGTTAAAGGAAAACACTTGTCAAATGACAGAAGCGTACCGTTGGCCCGGTGGTTTGTGCTCCCAGCTTTGGATCAGGAGGTCCAGGGTTTGAATCCTGCTTGAGGTGGAATTCAGGTCATGACCCATTACGAAAACACACCTATTCAAATATACTGAAAATTTCACCACCAAAAACTGAAATTTTTCAAATAAAAAATTCTTACATTATTCATATTTCTGCTTTAAACATAGATTGTGGGTACTCGTTAGAACTGCCTTGGTGAGGCAGTTCTAACGAGTACAAATAATCTATGTTTTCAAGCAGAAATAAGAAAAAATAATGTATACCCCTGTGAACCCCAGTTTTACTATATAAAAGTGGGGTTTAAGGGGGTCAAAATTATAATAGGTACATTTTCGTGATGTGAAGGGCTCTTCATTGCACAGTCTTTGATCACCATCCTTCCATTGTCTTGATATGACTTAAATAATGTTGAAAGGATCGTAAAACACCAAATCATCATTGTCAAATGATAAATGTAGTTTGAAATTATCAAGACTTCTAATCCAAGCAGATGGTGGAATTTTGTTTCAACATTTAAGTAATACCACAGTCATTGGGCTCTGAAGATTTAGAATATGCCATAACTCCAGATAAAAGAGGTTATCCACTTACTGTTTTTCTTATCATGTGGGTACTCATTAGGAGCACCTGGGGATGCGCTTCTTATGAGTATCCACAATTTATGTTTTTGTGATGAAATAAAAAAAATATAAGTACTTTTTGACTGCAAAAAGTGCCTAATCTAGAGATGTGTATGCTGTCATCATGCTGGCCTCGGGGACTCAGTTGGCTGCATGTCAGACTTGTGATTAGGAGGCACCAGGTTGGCAACATTCTTTCATGGAGATTAATCATGAAATATTTTCTTTGGTCATTTTTCTATATAGTATATACATTTTTATTGGGATACAACATAGTTGTTTAACTGAGAAGGTTCCAGCATCAGTGGCTCAGTCGGACACACATCTGAGTGGTGATCAGGTCACAGGTTCAATCCCCACCTGTCCGGCAAGATTCTTTTCTTGGAGATTAATTATGAAATAGTTTCTACGGTCATTTCTTTCCCTTCCAATGATTCAAGAAGGGCAGTTATCAGTTTCCAGTGAAAGAATGTGTACAATACTGGTTAACCGCTTAGAGGACTTAGCCTGCCCAGTAAAAGCGTGGTTAGGTAGACTGATTGCACTGGACGTTGACTGGGCAGTAAAACTTCAACACAAAAAATGAGTTGTCGTGGAGGCTGCCATTCTAATGATATCATAATCACCTGATTAAATATGCTGAAAAGCAACAACAAAAACAAATCACATCTGCACATTTTTATGAATAAGATAATCCCTATAAAACTGTATCGCTTGATCACATTTTTTGATACCTTACAGGGAGAGTTTACAAGCACAGTACGATTTTCCAATGTCAATTTCCGGTACCCAACTCGTCCAGATGTGCAGGTTTTGAATGGTTTAAACATTTCCATTGAACCGGGTAACACTGTGGCACTTGTTGGCAGTAGTGGATGTGGTAAAAGTACAACAGTTCAGCTAATTGAGAGGTTCTACGATGCAGAAAGTGGAGAAGTAGTACGTATTTTTCAAAACACATTCAACCATTCCAGAGTATAAGAGAGCGGGTTTACGTGTCATTTACAGTCAACCCTCTTTAAACTGACACTCGATACAACAAAATGCGTCATAATGATAATTTGACAGGCATGAAAACTTCGCTCAAGATGTGACAGTTAATCAGAAATTATGCAAAAATATCTTGTTCAATACTTCAAGAAATGTATATTTCAGGGCCCAGTTGTTCAAAGCTAACGACATCTTTAGTTAACAATTCGTTAAGATTTACATGGAGTGATACGCAAATATGCTGAAATTTTTTGCTGAAAAAAATGTGAGTAGTTTTTGCAATGCAAAAGCTACTCACATTTTTTCAGCAAAAAATATCAGAATATTGTATAATGAATCTGCTAAAACAGTTAAGGAAATGATCCTTAACGAGCTCGTTAAGCTAACAATGCTTTGAACAACTGGGCCCAGATATTTGCTAGAATTGTCTCAGAGAGGCATTGCTAACAAATATCTAAAACATATTTCTGTGAGGAAATAAGTACAAAACAAGTCCCTTCCTGCTTTTTTCTGCTGCATTATAGGATTCTTTATAACAGCAAATACTTCTACGGTCATTCTCTCCCTTCCGCTGATTCAAGAAGGGCAGTTGTCAGTTTCTGGTGAAAGGATGTGCACAATACTGGTTAACCGCTTAGAGGACTAAGCCTGCCCAGTAAACGTGTGGTTAGGTAAACTGACCACGCTCGACATGACCCCATTGGGTTGACTGGGCTGTAAAACCTCAACACAAACAAAATAACAGCAAATACATTTTAAAAGCAACATCCTTGACAACAAATGCTATCATTTTAACAAGGATTAGAACGATAGCTTTTGTTCCCAAAGATATCGCCTTTAAAATGTATTAGATTTTGTCAGAATATTTAAGGGTACTGGATGCACTTGGCAGAATCTACCTTTTTTTTTTTTTTTTTTTCTTTTGTTTTTACAAGAGAGAAGTTTTTAAGACATCCTATTTGCTTTCCTGCACACCTGTAAGCCCCTACTGATCTACTATAAAAGTAAAGAATTTGCTGCCCTTGGCAAGAGTTTGACAGAGTTTTCTTCCCTGAAAAGTGTATTCAATCTATCATACAAATATTTGGTAATTGTTGTCAAAACTGGGCCCAGTTGTTCAAAACTAACGATGTTGTTAGTAAACGTATTGTTTGTGATCATTAAATATGGCATATACGCTAATATTTTTGCTGAAAAAAATGTGAGTAGCTTTTGCAAAAGCTACTTACATTTCTTCAGCAAAAATGCCTGTGAATTAGATATCGTACTTACTAGAACAGTTAACATTTTGACCACTAACCAGCTTGTTAAGCTAACAACGCTTTGAACAACTGGGCCCTGGACTTTACATTTATAGAATTGATTTATAACTTTCCTTCTTGTAGCATGAACTGACCACCCATGCTGTGTGATCGAAGTACTCAGGAATCATTATATAACATGGTTCATTATGGCACAATTTCGGATGTATCACTGTTTAACTCAGAAATGTTGTAGCCAACAAAAATGTACATATATATCATATATATGGTCATTTTTCTGTATCATCTAAACATTTTTGTAGTTTAACAAAAATGTTTAGATTATATATAGAAATGATGCTTTATAACACAAATATAGAGATTATATGGAAAGATGACCATTTATGGTCATTTTTCTATATAATATATACATTTTTATTGGGATACAATATAGTTGTTTAACTGAGAAGGTGCCAGCATCAGTGGCTCAGTTGGACACACATCCAAGTGATAATCAGGTCAAGGGTTCAATCCCCACCGGGTCCGGCAAGATTCTTTTCTTGGAGATTAATTATGAAATAGTTTCTACAGTCATTTCTCTCCCTTCCACTGATTCAAGAAGGGCAGTTGTCAGTTTCTGGCGAAAGAATGTGTACAAGTACTGGTTAACCACTTAGAGGACTAAGCTTGCCCAGTAAACCTGTGGTTAGGTAACTGACCAGCTTGACATGAATTTAATAGTGTTGACAGGGCTGTTAAACCCAACCCAACCCAAAGGTTACACAGTTTTTCTCAGGATCCAATCAGTAGTATTATAAAATGGTTGTGATGTATTTGTTGTTAACCTGGGCCCAGTTGTTCAAAACTAAAAAAAATGTTGTTAACAAATCGTTCAAAACTTTGATCATTAAATATGGCATATATGCTAATATTTTTGCTGAAAAACTGTTAGTAGCTTTTGCATTTGCAAAAATTTTTTCAGCCAAACATGCCTATGAATTAGATATTGTACTTACTAGAACAGTTAACATTTTGACCACTAATGAGCTTGTTAAGCTAATGATGCTTTGAACAACTGGGCCCTGAAGAAGCTGTGGATCCTGGGCTTTCCACAGACAGGCCAACAAAGACTGATCAGAAAGCCCAATTTCAATTTACTGGGCCAACAAAGACTGATCAGATAGCCAAATTTCAATTTACTGGAATCACAATGTCTTTAGGTGCATTTTCTCACAATGCATAGGTCTAGATAAGAGTGGGTATCAGGGCCCAGTTGCTCAAAACTAATGTTAGTTAACATATCGTTAAAAACTTTGATCATTAAATATGGCATACCTTGTTTGATTTTTATTTGATTTTTGCTGAAAAAAATGTGAGTAGCTTTGCAAAAGCTACTCACATTTTTTCAGCAAAAATACCTGTGAATTAAATAGTGTACTTATTAGAAGAATTAACATTTTGACCACTAACAAGCTTGTTAAGCTAACAATGCTTTGAACAACTGGGCCCAGATAAATAGTTTTCTTACTTCTGGACTAAAACATATGTTGTGGGTACTCATTAGAAGCACCTCGGCGGGCTGATACTTTTTGGTTGAAAAAAGGGCCTCATCAAGAGCTATGGGTTGTGTCTCACACATTCGCTGATTTTCTTCAGTTTATGAAAAAACAATGCACAATCTCAGTTTACTGGGTGCACAGAGTCTTAGGCACATTTTCTCAGGTAGTATCTCGCATAGTTCTTTATTTGATTTTTTTTTTTTTTTTTTTTTTTTTTTTTTTTTTTTTCAGTTTATGGATAAACATAACATAAAGGACTTGAACCTCCAGTGGCTTCGCTCACAGATCGGTATTGTATCTCAGGAGCCTGTGCTCTTTGACAGAAGTATCGCTGAAAATATCGCTTATGGTGATAACACAAGGGAAGTGATGATGGATGAAATTATCAACGCTGCCAGAAATTCTAACATTCATGAGTTCATCAGCTCTTTACCAGAGGTAGTATTTTTTCTGCTTTGCCCTTTCATCCCAGTGTTTCTGGTGGACTCTTCCATTGTTGAATTTGGACATGTCCACTGCTGTAAATAGGGGTTTCAATCTAAACTCAGAATAGCAAACAGTATAGATCCTGTTGAGATGGCTCATTATGAGCCTTCTCATCAGGATCTACTCTGTTAGCACAGGTATCTGCTTTTGTCTGCCAGGCTGAAAGGGCAAAGCACTTCAAAGAATAGCAGTTGACAAAATTCTAAAATATTTCGTTTTTCTTTTTCAGAGAAAATTAGGCTTGACATCTCATGTGAATGATATGCTAGATAGTTCACATGAAATATCAAGCCTTGTTTCTCAGAGAAATAATGGAAACATTTGGGAATGTCATCTGCGACAAGTTTGAATGGCACTTTTAACACTTAGCACTCTAGGTAAAATTTTTCAGCAGATGACATTTTGCAATATATATTTTTTTGTTTCCCAGGAAACAGGATTTGACATTTCATACAGTTTGTCTTCAGTGGAGACAAGCTGCATGAAATGTCTTATCCTATTTCCTGGGAAAAATAAGAAAAATATCATCAGTGTGTCACCTGTTAAATTTGCCCAGAGAGTGATAAAGATTAAGGCTTACATGATGAAGTTCATACCCTAGTTATAGGTAAGAGGAGCACCCAGGTAAATGTGCTGGGGCACAGCATTTTCTACAAGATTGCATGGGCACCCAGTGAATACTCAGATCTGCCCCTGCACCTGAGTCTTTACAGGGTACTCTGTGGGTAGCCAATTCAAGGATCCAAAGCATCTTCAGGCAGACAGCGAAAAGTGATCAAACAACTGGGTGCACATAGTCTTGTTGGAAATGCTGTGCCATAACTCAAATATTATTTTATTTCTCCATGAGAAGCATCCAAGTGGCTAAAGAGTTAGCACTCATGACTTGGGATCTCGATTTCCTAGCTAGGGATCTCACAAGAGGCAGAGGTCCAACTGTACAACTCTTCATTGCACAGAGCCTTTCATTATCACCCATTCATTGTGTCAGTATGACTTTGATGTTGAAAGCAACATAAAACACCAATTCATCATAATCATCATCATTATTTCTCCATAAAAACATACATTTGCTTGTCAAGGACACTTTCCCAAGGCAATTCTATTAAGTACAGTAAAACCTGTGTAAGAGAGCCACGTTCAAGATTGACTTTAAACAGTTGTTGATGTGGAAAAAATTGTCCATCTTATAAAGGTACATGTCATGTAATTTTGCTAGCAAAATTACATGACATGTACCTTTACAAGACAACCACCTTTCCACATCAACCACTAAAGTCAATTTCAAAGGTGGCTGTCTTACACAGGTTTTACTGTACCACAAAAAAGGGCCTTATCTGGAGCTAGGATGACAATGCCAGTGATAGTGATGTTGGAAAGAATGTAGTCTGAAACGGCGACTACAGTAAATGTTCTAAAATTTTATTCTATACAATTCTGGTCCAATTTTATTTTAATTTTTATGTAATCATTTCTTAAAATACTCAGTGGAATAGCAAATAATGTAGACCCTTATCAGATCTGGGTATGCACTGTTGCATATGCCATTTAGTCAGAATTTGGTTTACAAAATTTTAGGACATTTACTGTAGTGGAATTGGGAGCTCTTGTAAGATTTGTTACCTCATTTATATGAACTGTTATTATCCATGCAGAGTGCCCAGCAAAGACTGCATGCATGCAAAAGCCGATGTGAGCATTTAACACTTGTCATGCTGAATAAATTAAGATGCCACACCCATTTCTAATTGTCAGCCAATCAGATGACTTTAGTCAGATTGTTGATAAAGATTTTCATACTGAATGACAAATGGTGCAGACCCAGATCAGTTGGCTTCTTCAGAAGCCAACTGATGTGGATCTACACTGTTTGCAAAGGCAGGGTATATCTGGGTTCAGCAGGACAAGGGTTAACATTTATGCCCATTGGACTCATCTACTACAAATCTTTGGATGGGTCCATTTCTAATTCAAGGGTGTCTGGATCTTTCTGCTTTAACTATTTTTATAGAAATTCCTGAATTTAATACAAATGGTCTAGACCCTGATCAGATGTCGCTTTTTGCAGCATCTGATCTTGGCTTACACTGTTTGCCAATGACACATTTTTGGGACACTAGGCATAAATGAGTTAATGGATGCACATGTGAGAAGGTAAATTTCTCAAGTTATAGCTCATACATACCATTGTTTTGTTTGATAGTTTATTGAGAAAAAGGAGCTGGTCATAAACAGAGCATGGTGGTGGTCATAAACAAAACATGTTGATGGTGAGAGCTATAGCTTACCACAACATTTGTATTAATTTCTTTATTATCGGAATGAATTTATTTTTGTGGATTTTATTGATGTGTAAATTCCAGCAAATCACTCACAAACTGAATAAATCCTGAAGGGCTTTCTGTTAACTTATTGAGTGATTCATCAGAGTTTTCACATCAATAAACTCACAAGAAATAATAATTGATTCCTTATAATTCCAACTTTGTCATCAAAATGTTACAAATATTGCCAAAAAATGTCAGTTTTTTGAGACGGCAGAAGGAAAAGAAATCTGACGGATGCCTGCTCTGGAATTCATTGAAATGGAAAAGCATTTCTTTAACCAATCAAATTGCCTGAAATGCGTGAAAAGATGAAGAGTTGGAATTATAGTGATGTGATACTAAAGTTAGTGATGTGATACTAAAGTTGGAGAGAAAGTAGCTCATTAACCCGTAAAATGGCAAGAAAACCTGTATCTGAAAGTGTCGTTTATTTATGTCGTCTGCTGAATATTCTTCCAAACTTTTCAAACCTATTTTTACATACAGGCAAACAGTGTGGACCCTGATCAGACTGCTCCAAGAGGAGCAGTCTGATCTGGGTCCACACTGTTTGCAAAAATGACTTAAAATAACAAGCAGATGATAAAGCAGACGACAGTTGTTGTGATTGGCAGTTTATCATTGATTACCACAGTTATTTCATTGTTTTATTTATAGGGCTATGATACCAATGTTGGAGAGAAAGGAGCTCAACTGAGCGGCGGTCAAAAACAGAGGGTGGCCATAGCTAGAGCTCTTGTAAGAAATCCAAAGATTCTGTTACTGGATGAAGCTACATCTGCGCTGGACACAGAGAGTGAAAAGGTCAGTGTTAGTAGATACGTAAAATGTGTCAACAGAGAAATTCTTATGTTTGCAGATAAGAGGGGGTATTTATGTAATAGTTTTCTTATTTCTCCATGAAAACATGAATGGTGGTTACATTAGAAGCGCCTCAATGTGGTGCTTCTGATGAGTACCACAAACTATGCTTTTGAGGAGAAATAAGAAAAAAAATATTGATACTTTTTAGTTGAAAAAAAAAATGCTTATCTGATGCTATGAATTCTGATCAGACTGCATGGGTAAATTGGCTGATATCAGTCTTTGCTGCTGGCTTATTGCAGCTTATTTGTAATCTGCTAATTATGTCATCTTGTTTGTTTGTTTTTTGTTTTTGTTTTTTGTTGTTGTTTTTTTTTCATGTAACTTCTGGCTCTGTTGTACAAATATGTACACAACCAACTGGCATAATCCATTTTAGTCGGGGTAAACCCCAAAACTGGCAAAGTGCAGACCCAGAATGCAGCATCTGATCAGGGTCTGCACTGTTGGCTTTAAGTACAGAAATTTCTATAAAACAGTAATAATAAAAGCTAACCAGACACTGTGCTATTGGAAATAGAACGGTCCAAAAAGTTGTGGTAGAAGAGTCTACTGGATATAAATGGGCTAATATTTACCGTTATATTTATGCTGATAAGTACCGAACTAACTTCAAACATATTCTGTCATGTCAGCCATTTAGAATCCATTCTCTATGCCATAACATTCTATAAATAACAGAAAAAAAACAACAACAAATGTTTGATTTAAATGTTTAGATGAACCATAGCACTCATTATATACCATCACAAAATTAGGGTATTCAAATTGTTTGAAGGCTGTGTGCAACATTTTTTGCAGTTACAGTTTTAACCCTTAAAGCGCCAATCACAACTATTGTCGTCTGCTTTGTCTTCTGCCAGTTACTTTAAAAGTCATTTTTGCAAACAGTGTGGACCCAGATTAGACTGCTCCTTTAGGAGCAGTCTGATCTGGGTCCACACTGTTTGCCTGTATGCAAAAATAGGTTTGAAAAGTTTGCAAGAATATTGAGCAGACGACATAAACAGACGACATTTTCAGATGCAGGTTTTCTTGGCGCTTTAAGGGTTAAGTAAAAGTTCACAAGTTGATGACAGCTGGAAAAACAAAAACTTCATTCAAGTAACAACTTTAATGTGTGTGTGTGTGTGTGTGTGTTGGGGGGGGGGGGGATGCGCAGACATGTTTTTGGCACAGATCCCTTGGTTTTTGTATCAGCATTGGCATCAGCATTGGTGTAACACTTTCTTGTCTGTGCAATGTCTCATGAACCAGTAAGTGGATTCCTACCGCATAGATATATCTTTGGGACTAGATGAACGGATTAGGTTTTGGTAACCTTGATTTAATTTTTAAGGTCACTGCTGGACTAAAACTGTCAAATTTAAGCAGTAGTGTACTTGAACTGCAAAATTGGTGGGGGAACATCTGTTTACTCTGAAAACACTTTTCTTATGTTTCTCTAATTCACCAAACTACACCTGATAGTCTAAGGTGCTAACCACATAATATCTCTGTATCACTCTTTCTGTATCATTGTTTGTCTTTATTTACTCAGGTTGTACAAGAGGCCCTTGACAAGGCACGAGAAGGAAGAACCAGTATTGTTATTGCCCATCGACTGTCAACTATCCAGAATGCCGATAAAATATGTGTGATAAGACACGGAGTTGTAACAGAGGAGGGCAAACACAATGACCTCATGAAGAATCAGGGATTCTATTACAAATTAAATATGGCACAGGCACGGAAAAAGTAGTTGGGAAACTCTGTTAGAAATTAAGTAATTTACTTAAAGTATCAGCATGTGTTTTGTTGTACATGTGACCATAATTGTAATCATTCTAAGTATTGGAACAGGAAAAATAATTATTATTTTTTAATGTTCAAATTAACAGAAGCTCAGTTTTCTAAATTATATCATTATTTGAACTATGTTAAAAATTCAGTGACTTGAACACTGATGGCACATTTACCTTAGCTGATTTGAACTTGTTATAGAGTCCTAAGGAATTTTTTTCCATTAGCTCAAAAAAGACAACAACATAGTTACTACATGACCAACTGTTTTGAAAGTGAAAATACCACTTTTCAAACTAAAAAAGTCAGTTTCTTAGCAGCTTTTCAGAATAATTCTACCCATCCAGACTTCCGGAATGTTCAAACATTTAGAATGATTACTATACTTTATAACAGCTAAATTTACACCAGAGGAGTTCAGAAAGTTGGACATTATTTGTGACACACTTGTTTACCATTTCAGTGTGGGAAGCTTTTTTTCCATAGTAGGAAAGGCTTATTTTCAGCCGGGCTATAGATACTGTGGAAATAGACCCATAGCTTTAGGTCAGATGGTAATTAACCCTTTCACCCCTGAGATTTTGAAGTGGACTTTTACATCTTTAGAGCATTTTGTTAAGGAGGAGTATTTAGTGATAATTCGGAGGTAATTTCCTTACTTCTCCATGAAAATATACATTGTGGGTACTCATTAGAAGCACCTGACCAAGGCACTTCTAATGAGTACCAACAATACTGGAAAAAAAGTAATAAATTTCCCACATTGCATTTGTAAAGCCTAGTCACAGGAGAAAGTTAATGGAAGTTAAGGGGAATTGATACACTTTCAAGGGAGGCAACTCTCGTACACTTTCAAGGGAGGCAACTCTCATACACTTTCAAGGGTAGCAATTCTCATACACTTTCAGGGGAGGCAACTCTCAAAAGTGTTTTGCCTCCATTTTGAAAAGAGATCTATTTTAAAAAAAAAAAATGCCCCAATTAGGAGCAAATTCTTTTCTTTTTAGAGCAGACCCCTTTTCAAGGACGCTGCTGAGCTGGAAAGCAAAAAAGGAAGTCGCTGAAGTTGTCTCCCTTGTAAAAATTGTAGCAAATCTACCTTGTGCATCCAGTCCCCTTAAAACACAAGACAACCAGTTTGAAATTAATTCTCTTCAGTACCTGTCACTATTAAATTGTAAAATTGACTTGTATTTGTGCCTGTGTGAAAGAAAGGAGTTATGTTTGAGTACCAGTTATAAAAGTACTTTATAGCGCTCAGTACACTGGGTAAAATTTTCAGCAGACAACATACACATATTGAAATATTTTTCTTATTTATTCTAGAAAACAGGATTTGACATTCCATGCTTAAAATGGGAAATCCTGTATTCTGGGAAAAATTAGAAAAATATCACCAATTTGTCATCTGCTGAATTAGCCCAGTGAATGGTAAAGAATAAACTTTGTGATAGTATAACTGTATAGTGATAATTTGATGGTAGGAAATCCAGTAATAGTTCCATTGCTACAGGTAAGGTGCATTTTTTTTCTTTTCAATCAAAAAATAGTTACATTTTTTCTTATTTCTCCACAAAAACATATGTTGTGGGTACTCATTAGAAGCTCCTGGGTGAGGCACTTCTAATGAGTACCCAAAACATGTTTTCATGGAGAAATGAGAAAAATATTTAACCCTTCTCTTGCTGAATACGACATGCCCTGTCTTAGCAAACAGTGTAGATCCAGATCAGTTGGCTTCTGAAGAAGCCAACCGATCTGGATATGCACTGTTTGTCATTAAATATGTGAATTTCCATCAAAAACCTGGATCAAGTAATCTGATTGTTGAAAATTAGAAGTGGCATGGCATCTTAATTTATTCAGCAAGGCAAGGGTTAATCTCATATCCCTCTTATCTAGAACTATAAGTTCATAGCTCCAAGTAAAGAAGGCATTCAGATAATTTTGTTTTTGTTTTGAACCACTGTTATATTGTAGGTAATGATTTGAGTCACCTGGACAAAGCAGTCCTAATGAGCACCTGCCATGTACGATTGGTGCAAAGATAACTTGTACCAAATTACAACTAATATTGCCGCCTTATCTTTAATTGTTAGAGTTAATTTAAACTTTTTAAGACAATCGAAATACAGTAGAAATGGGCATGGTATCTAAATTTATTCAGCAGGACAAGGGTTAAGTAGGGGCAGTTTTTAATTCAAGTCAGCAGGATAATAGGAACCAACTGTGTTGTACATATCGAATAAGCTTAAATATCAACAGATGACATTTCAGATTGTTTTTTTATTTTTCTCCAAAAACAGGGTGACATTTCCTTCAAATATTCCTCAAAAGAGGCTTGCTTAAATGACACCAGACCCTTGCTTTCTGGGAAAAAAAAAAGAAAAAAAAAAAACTTATTTGTTGTCTGCTTATCATACTTAGGGTGCTGTAGTGTTTCTGAAATTTTAGCCTGTCACAGAGAAATACAAGAGATTTTTTCTGGAAAATAGGATCTGGCATTTTATTCAAATTATCTCATACATATTCAGAAAAAAAAATCCAGAACCCTATTTCTTTGGGATATATGGCCCATTTGTCATCTCCTAATTGTGTCCTGCTGCTGGGTAAATATTTTGAAAGGCAAGGCTAGTCTTGCAGGTGTTGATCAGATCATTTTTTACCACTGTGAAACTTGTCTGTCCTCACCACTTCTTACACCATGGTACATTAAATATTCAGAGCAGATATTGTACAGGGCCCAGTTGTTCAAAGCGTCGTTAGCCTAACAAGCTCGTTAAAGGTCATTTCGTTAACTTTTTTAGCAGATTCAATATACAATATTATGATATTTTTTGCTGAAAAAATGTGAGTAGCTTTTGCACTGCAAAAGCTACTCACATTTTTTTCTGCAAAAAATTTCAGCATATTTGCGTATCACTCGATGTAAATTTTAACGAATCGCTAACTAACGATGTCGTTAGCTTTGAACAACTGGGCCCAGGATGCAGTGTCAATGTGTTAACCTTTGATAGAATAAGATGTATTTCACTGAACTGCCATTTTTTTTTTTTTTTTTTAATTATTTACCTTAAAGAAAAATTCAGCAGCCAGTACATTGTACATGTATTTGTACATGGTTACCTGTTGTACATTATTACTTCAGAGAAGACACCTTTGCCAACCCAAAATTGTGGGTATTTTTTCTATTTCTCCACAAAAACATACATTGTAGATACTCATTAGAAGTGCCTCAGTGAGACACTTCTAATGAGTAGCATCAATGTATGTTTTCATGGAAAAATAATTGTCTGAGATGCTCCTTTTCTGAGAAAAAAGTTACTAAAAATGTTGTTATCTACCCGTGTAGCCATTATATAGGTATATTTGTATTTATTGCAGGACTCCCAAAAGTCAAATCTTCTGATAACAACACAAACTTTTTATAACACTACTGCTGGGATCCGAACTCAAAATTGTGTTTGCTAACCATTTTTTTTTTTTTTTTTTGTAGACATGTAGAATATATAGAAAATGACCATAAATCGTATTTTTTTTTTTTTTTTTTTTTTTTTGATAGTATATCCATTTTTTGCTGGGTTCAACATTTTTTTATCCATCTTTAAACCGCATTATATCAGAAATGGTGCTATAAAACAGATTATCAAATGAACCCTGAGGGTGTTAGTTCTCTCTTATTATTCCCCGCTCTGTCCAGGGAATATTTAATGTTACAAGTTCATAGTCAGCAGGCCCTAGGTTTAGAGTGGACAAGGTGGGATGGACAGTGTTGTCCTGAAAATGTTTGAAACTGTCAAACCAAATGGCAGGACATTCTTTTTCCCCTATTCTTTTTTCCAGGGAAAAAAAAAAAAAGATTTTTTTTTTATTTATTTCATCTGTGGCAGGCAGAATGTTAACCCTTGTCATGCTGAATAAATTATGAAGGCACGCCCACTTCTAATTTTCAGCCAATCAGATTACTTGATTTAGGTTGTTCATACAAATTTACATACTTATTGACAAACAGTGCAGACCCAGATCAGTTGGCTTCTTCTTCAGAAGCCAACTGATCTGGATCTACACTGTTTGCAAGGGCAGGGTATATACGGGTTCAACAGGGCAAGGGTTAATTAAAAAATGACTCTTTACTGGGTGTAGTATTTACCCAAGTATTCGGCCATCTTAAATCCTTACCATACTTGGCCTAATATTTGAACATATCAATTTTACTGCCATATTAATGTCTAGAACAACTGCTGGACAAGTGGCAAATTATGTAGCTCCTAATCAGACACTGCATTCTTTGGCATCTGATCTAGGTCTACACTGTTTACCTAGGCCTGTCTGTCCGAATTCCTAGGGCAAATACGGTAGTAGCAATGGGATGATAGGACATTTGTTTTTGTACAGTAAATACGGTAAATGTCCTAAAATATCGAACACTTTATTCCATTACTATTTTGGCCTAAATTTTGCTTTTTGGCAGTTGTTTCTTAAAATACTTAATAGCATGGGAAACGGTGTAGACCTTGATCAGACTTCCTTCAGAAGCAGTCTGATCTAGGTCTGCACTGTTTGCATATATCATTTTGCCAGAAACTTTGGTGTTCAAAATTTTAGAACATTTACCATAGTTGTTTTTGTTGTTTTTGACAGAAACAGATTTTTAGATTGCATATATTTTTATCCACTTCATAGTCCCGATGTGTCAATGAAATCATTGGCATATATTTTTAATTCTACTACATGTGTCCCATACCAGAGTACCTCTTAAGGAATATTTGGGGATAATTCAGGTTTTTTTTTTTTTTTATTCTTCATTGAAACATGTTGTGGTTACTCATTAGAAGCACCTTGACAAGGTGCTTCTGATGAGTACCCACAATATACAAGGTGCTTCTGATGAGTACCCACAATATAAGCTTTTATGAAGACCTGAAAAAATTTATTCTAGAATTATTGTCAAATATTCCTTCATTAACAAGCTCTTTGGTCCAGATCATTGACAAAGTCATTGACTGGCTACTTTCTATAAACTTGTTTGACATTCAGCACATTTTACTAGAATAGTTTGAAACTATCTAAATAAATGGATACACATCCAAGGGAGATCACTTTGTCCAGAATGTATTTGCCTCTCTTTTCAAAGGGAGCTACTCTTAAAGGAAGAAATTTTCTCCCTTCTCAAAGGGAGCTTCTATTAAAGGAAAAAATTTGCTCCCCCATGGGATCAAATTCTTTCCTTTAGGATTAGCTTCTATTGGGGAGGTGAATTTATAGAAGGGAAGAAACTTCTTTTCTGTTAAAGTGATCTCCCATGTGGAAAACTCTCAGTGCTCTCTCTCATTGAGGTATATATTCATCTTAACTTGTTAAGACATTTAGCATGTTTTACAGGATATATATATTTGCATGCTCTAGTGACAATAAACAGACATTTTCTATGAAAATAGGGATTCAGTTTTAGTGAAAATTTCAGGAATAATATGTAATTTGGAATGTAGGACATAAAGAGAGCATAGTGATATTTTAAATGTGTGCATAGTTTTTTTGTTTGTTTTTTTTGTTTGTTTTGCTTTGTTTTCTTTTCAGAAAGTAGTACATTTAAATCAAAGTAGTACATTGGAATCAAAGCATCTCCATCAGAGACAGTTTGAATGGAACTTAACACTTAGCATACTGGGTTAAAATTTCATGTGACATTTTGAAATATCTTTCTTTTCTTTTTTTTTTCTCTCCAGAAAATAGGGTTTGACATTTAATGCAAATTGTTTTAGGAGACAATTTGCATGAAATATCAACCCTATTTTGGGGGGGGAGAAATATGAAAAAAATATCTATTTGCGATTTGTTGAGTTTTTCCCAGAGTGCTAAAGGTTAAAGCCCAAATGAAACAAAAGAAAACTTAATGTCAAGCTCTGTGTTAGGGGAAAATGTTGCTCTATTCTCAGCTATTATTGTCAGCATTTTACGGGTTACATTAGCTTTATTTATTTAATGTACAATGCCATTTATGAACCGGGAAGGCGTAGATCAGCATGGCTCCTGCAATTTTCGGAATGGGGGACCAACTAGCAGCTGCATTAAACAAAAATCCTAGCTGCATTTCTGGATGCGCGCCTCCTCTGTTGATATGTTCTACAATATCCAACTATTCTGCTTCAGTGCAAATGTGCAGATTGATCTGGGCATTTGTTCCCTGCATAATGCATAAAGGCTTTCTTTCAGTTTGCATTGTACGTATTTGTCAATTTGTGTTAATTTTGCTGTTTGCTGAGTTTAAAAACTGGAGCAAAAACAAAATAGAGAAAATAAATATAAAAAAAAAAATCTTGAATATTGTTTCATCATACCAATGTAATTGTTACCTGGTGAATGTGGAATATTTGATATTGTGGAAAAACATTACTTCTAGCTCCAGATAAGGAAAATGGCCAGAAAAAATATTTTTTCTTAATTACTCCCACAAAACATGTAACATGTTGTGGGTACTTTTTAGAAGCACCTCTCAGAAAGGCTGTTTTCAGGCAGATATAAGAAAAAATCAACAATTTTGGGTTGGAAAAAAGAATAATTCTATCTGGAGCTACGTTTACTGTTCTTATCATAAATGGTTATCTGCATTCCCTTATAAACTTATTCAGAATTTGAACATATCCTAAATTTTACCATATCCATTTCATAGTTTGTGATTTCTAAAAATTGCTGGCAAAATAGTGAAAACGTCTGACCCTGATCAGATTGCTCCTAGGAACTGTTTGAACTAGGTCTGTATTGCTTGCTTAGGCATAGCTGTCTGAATATTTAGGGTAAATTGGTACAGTAAATGTCTTAAAATTTCGTACATCAAAGTTTCTGACAAAGTGGCATATGCAAACACTGCTGACCCAGTCTGATCTGGGTCAGCAGTGTCTGCCATTCCACAAAGTATTTTAACCCTTGCCATGCTGAATAAATCAAGATGCCATGCCCACTGCTAATTTTCAGCCAATCACATTGCTGGATCCAGTTGTTGATACAAATTCACATACTTAATGACAAACAGTGCAGATTCAGATCAGTTGGCTTCTTCAGATCATGGAAGCAAACTGATCATGATCTACACTGTTTGCAAAGGCAGGGCATATTCACATTCAGCAGGACCATGGTTAAGAAACAACAACGTAGAAAACAAAATTTGGGCCAAAAAAGTATAGATAAAGTGTTCAAAATTTTAGGACATTTTATCATAGTGGTAAAAGACCCTTAGGACAGTGAGATTTGCGTTCCTTGCTTCTGTCTTGTGTGTGTGTGTGTGTGTGTGTGTGTGTGTGTGTGTGTTTGTGTGTGTGTGTTTTGTTGTTGTTGTTTTTTTCTGTTTCAGTTTTTGCTGTTACATCTTTATGCTTCTGAAAATGTTATTATGAAAAAAAATAAATAAATAAGTAAAAAAAATCACAAAAATGATAAAATTAAAGAATTTCCTTAGCTCTAAATAAGTGAGGTGTCTAGATGAATTGTTTTATTTTTTATTTTTTATTTTTTTTTTCTCCATGCTTTGGATACTGATTAGAAGCACCTTGCATAGCATTGCAATACCACTTGTGTTTTTGCGGAGAATTAGAAAATATGTTTTGGTTGAAAAAGTGCCTTATCTAGAGCTATGATTTCTATGCCCACCACCAAGTGCTATGTTAATAAAGTGTAATTTTTTATATGAATTTCTAAGCACGTTTTTGTTAGTGTTATTTATTATTTCTTGTGTTGTCGGTCATAAAAAAAAATAAATAAATAAAATAAAACACATTGATCACATTTTGACAATTTATGAACAATCAGCCATATATATATATATATATATATATATATATATATATATATATATATATATATATATATATATATATATATATATATATATATATATATATATATATATATATATATATATATGTAAGTTGGGAAAAGGAGCATAACATCTAACAAAAAATCTTTTTGGTAGCACTGGATCCAGAAAGGATGTTGAAATGATAGGTGTTAAACTATATGTTGAGAGTTAATCATTAACAGTGCAAATAATTTGTTTACCTGAGGCCTTTCGGCTTTTGCCTTCTTCAGAGGTTTTCTATTTTAAAACAAAGACATAAAAATGTAAAATTTACGAATAAAAGATTATGCCCTTTTCGGGCACATGTATATATATTCTGGTAAAATTTAGCCATGCCAAGGCGCTGCCTCTATGTGACTCAGTTGCCTGGTAGCATTAAAAATCTGATCAGTCAGTCAGCCATGCCATGCAAAATGATGTCTAAGGGGTGTTCATTTTGCTGCCGTTCAAACTTAGTTTGAATGGCAGCAAAATGAATGCCCCTAAGACATCAGTTTGCATGGCATGGCTAGTTTTCCTTTTGTCCCTGTTTTTCTGCATTCTTCTTGATTTATTGTTCATTTACATTGTATTTTACTTAAAGCAAGGTTGACAGCATTTTGAAGTTTCAAATGTTCATAAAACAGAATTGATAGCTTTTAACCCATTAATATCAAGTGAACTCATCTACCACAAACTCTTTGAACTGGTATATTTCCAAAAGCAAGGCTGTCTGGTTAGTTTTTATTATTACCATGTTTTATAGAAATTCCTGTCCTAAATGCAAACAGTGTAGACCCTGATCAGATGCCCCAGTTTGCAGCATCTGATCTGGGTCTACACGGTTTGCTAATGTCCCGTTTATGGAATGCTGGGCATATATGGGTTAATCAAACAAAATGATCCTGCAAACCAGTAACAGCTTTTGAACGAATCAGAACAGAAATTCTGGGCCCAGTTGTTCAAAGCGTCGTTAGCTTAACGAGCTCGTTAAGGGTCATTTCGTTAACTGTTTTAGCGGATTCAATATACAATATTCTGATATTTTTTGCTGAAAAAATGTGAGTAGCTTTTGCAATGCAAAAGCTACTCACATTTTTTCAGCAAAAAATTTCAGCATATTTGCGTATCATTCGATGTAAATTTTAACGAATCGTTAACTAACGACATCGTTAGTTTTGAACAACAGGGCCCTGACCATGAAGTATATGCTTCTTGTATTGACTGGGGAAAAGTACTACCATAATATGACAGATCTGTGCATAATGGATTCAGTTCTGTGATCTAGTTTTTTGTTGCAACTGCTTTAGCAAGCAGAAGCAACATAGGGATCACTTTCCGTCATTCTTTTTGGCGTTGTCGGCATCAACAATGTTAAGTCTGTGCATTTAGCTCCATTTCTCAAATACCAAGGCCTCTAAGCTAATGAGATTTCATACACACATTTGCCATGATGAACCCTGCCCTTTTTCATCAATTGTTACTGACCTTGACCAACTTTTCAGGCTTGGCTGAACAATGTTTAGTCTGTGCGTTAAGCTCCATTTCTTGCACACCACCAGCAGTTGCGACATAGCCATTCATGTGCGTTTAGCTCCATTTCTTGCACACCACCAGCAGTTGCGACATAGCCATTTACCAAATTTCTTGTTATTATTATCATACTGTAGCTTGCTTGTACTAAATTATGGAAAGTACTGTAGCAGTCATTAGAAGGGCCTCAGTGAGGTGCCCACTACATATGTTTACTTCGAGAAATGCCGGCCTCGGTGGCTAAGTTGGATGTGCCTTCTGACTGGAGACCAGGAGGTCGCGGGTTCAACCCCGACCAAGGTCGGAAACATTCTTTCGTGGAGATTGATCATGAAATATTTTCTACGGTCATTCTCTCCCTTCCGCTGATTCAAGAAGGGCAGTTGTCAGTTTCTGGCAAAAGAATGTGCACAATACTGGTTAACTGCTTAGAGGACTAAGCCTGCCCAGTAAACGTGTGGTTAGGTAAACTGACCCCGCTCGACATGACCCAGTTGGGTTGACTGGGCCATAAAACCTCAACACAAACAAACTTCAGGAAATAAGAAAAACATATATTTCATAATCTCGCTTCTCTTCTGAGCTAAAGCTATGAACTCCTTGTCTTAGGACAAGCAAATTGAAATATCTTACTTGACTCATGGAAATGGGACAAGTTTGATAAATCAGGCATGGTATTTCCACATCCTGTATCTGGAGCTATACCTTGTCTTGACACGGGTCATATGTTTAGGGGTGCTTCATGAATACCTCATATGATCCAGCACACGACAAAACCTATAAAAAAAATCTGTGTGACCAGCAAAGACTCTGATCAGCCTGTACATCCACCCAGAATGGCAAAGATCCTCATTTATCCCGCTTTTGATAGCCTGGAGGCTGTAGAAGTTACATGCGATCAGGGAAGACTCTGATGAGACTGCACAGATGCTGATCCGAGTTCGCTGATTGCACAAGTCTTATTGTAGGTTTAGTTGTGAGCTGACATAATAGATATGGGTGGCTTCATAATTATGTGAGTACTTAACCCATTTCAGACTGAATAAACTTCCCCACACTATATATTGGAAGAGTCCAGGTTCAATTTTAGGTATGTCAGGCTATGTGATTTAGATAGTCCAAAAGAATGTGACTAAACTATTTGCAAACATTAGGGACCCTGATCAGATGCTGCATTTTGCAGCATCTAATCTAGGTCTGCACTGTTTGCCAGTTACCCTTTTAGGGGTGTCCAGACTGAAATGGGTTAACCCTTAAAGCGCCAAGAAAAACTGCATCTGAAAATGTCTGTTTATGTCGTCTGCTGAATATTCTTGCAAACTTTTCAAACCTATTTTTGCATACAGGCAAACAGTGTGGACCCAGATCAGACTGCTCCTAAAGGAGCAGTCTGATCTGGGTCCACACTGTTTGCAAAAATGACTTTTAAAATCACAAGCAGATGACAAAGCAGACGACAATAGTTGTGACTGGCGCTTTAAGGGTTAAAGACCATAAGTTGAACACCGTATTTACCCTAAGTATTCAGACACCTCAACTTCTTATCATACTTTTTACATTTGAACAAGTCTTTTTTACTACTTATTGAGGAGTCTAATAAACACCCGGTTTACTGACAGTGTAGACCTTCTTCAGATGCCAGCCACACTCGGCACATCTAATATGGGTCTATATAACAGGTCTGTCACAAATACTTGGGTAAATATGGCACTACTTACGGCAGATGTGTTCAAATTTCATACACAAAAGTTGCTGACAAAATGTCATATGGAAACAGTGCAGACCCAGATCAGAGGAGCTGTCTGATCTGGACTTACACTGTTTGCTAGTCCACTAAACATTTTAAGAAACAGTTGCATAAAAGCCAAATTTAGAACAGAATAGTGTGGAATAAAGTGTTCAAAATTTTAGGAAATATACCGTACAAGTATTTTGTTTTGATGATTGTTATTTCAAGTAAAATAATTGGACTGATTCTGAATTCAGGATCTCACAGTGTAGATAGAATTTCTGCATATGAAGCATCAGCTCGCATACAATTTGACGGTTTTCATTCAGTTTTACCCTTGATACATGTATATATGTAATCCATGACAGTTTTGGTGTTGCTGTTTTATACTGGCAGACATAGCATCAGGTTTCTTTTCTGAAAAGTGGTTAACCCTTAAAACGCCAAGAAAACTAATCTGAAAATGTCATCTGTTTATGTCGCCTGCTGAATATTCTTGCAAACTTTTCAAACCTGTTTTTGCATACAGGCAAGCAATGTGGACCCAGATCAGACTGCTCCTAAAGGAGCAGTCTGATCTGGGTCCACATTGTTTGCAGAAATGACTTTTAAAATCACAAGCAGATGACAAAGCAGACGACACTTGTTGTGATTGGCAGTTTAAGGGTTAAAAAATAGTTTGTCTGTTACAATTACTCTTAGCACTTAACAGTGGCATGAAACTGAGACATTATTCTGTTAGACATTTTTTTTTTTTTTTTTTTTTTTTTTTTTTTATTTATGGTTTAAAGCATGCTTATACACGAATGCTGTGCATACTTATTTCCAAATACCGTCTTGTATAGATATTTTATTACGTCATTATATGTTATAACACAGTTCAAGTCTTGCCTATACTCTATTGTTTCAGCAGTATTTCCTTTACAAACCTTAACTTGAGCCGCTTCAAATAGAAAAAAAAAACAACAAATGTACAAATAGGAAACAGTCTGACAACATATGGGACCAGCATTGACCCAGATCAGCCTGTACCATCAGTCTGATCTGGATCTTCACTGTTTGCTATAAAATGTACAAGGTCTATATATTATATAAGACTGGTTGGAATCTTTGATGGTCGTATGGTCATTTTCTATTTGGAGAGGCACACTTTTAACCTGCTTCAGACAGCAGTGAGTGGACTTCTTATTTTTATTTTTTTTATTTTATTTATTTATTTTTTTTATTTATTTATATATATATATTTTTTTTTTTTCAAATTTTCACCAGAAAATTGGCTTGCATTACGAAAACACGACTACTCAAATATATTGAGAATTTTACCATCAAAAAATGAATACTTTCAGATGAAAAATTATGATATTTTTTCATATTTCCGCTCAAAACATAGATTGTGGGTACTTGTTAGAACTGCCTCAGCAAGGCAGTTCTAACGCGTACCCACAATGTATGTTTTAGAGCAAAAATAAGAAAACTAATGTATACCCCTGTATACCCCAGTTTTAATATATAAAAGTGGGGTTTATGGGGGTCAAAATTATATAGGTATGTTTTTGTGATGGTTATCATTCAGCTGGACTTGTAGACTGAATGAAGTGTCAAAACAGCACAACTAAGCTCCAGATAAGGCACTATTTTAGTGGAAAAATGTTGACATTTTTCTCATTTTTTACATGAAAATGTGGATTTTCAATTGATACGAGGGTCGTGCAAAAAGTTTTGTCACTGGATTTGGATTACTTCAGCGCTATGTTTTATCAAACATATTTTCATTACAAACCTTCAAAGTATTCCCCCTTTACTGAAACACATTTTTGTAACCTTTTTACCCAGTCACGAAAAGCAGGTAAATAGTCTTCGTTTGGTATCTGTTGGAGACACTGATAAATAGCCCTGCCAAGAGAACTTCTAGACGATAACTTATTTTCAGAAAGCATTTTCTTAAGGCTTGGAAATAAAAAGAAATCACAGGGACTCAGGTCAGGTGAATAAGGTGGATGGTTTAAAACTTTCACCATATCAGAAGCTAAAAAAGACTTAACAACCTCATACTTAGGAGAGGAGGCATTGTCATGTAAAAGGTGGACTCTTGATCATCCTTTGCTTGATTGTTTCTTATTGTAACAAGTAAATTGGTCAGTGTAGATGACTGCATCTATTTCAATTTGAAATAACTCGGTCAGTTGGAAAGCAATTTGAACGAAATAAACGGGTATCGTTAGCTATTCAACACACCATTCAAGTACAGTGAAGCATTTTAAAATATATCTGGGATAAAACCAAGGAAGCCTATTAGTGACAGAACTTTTTGCAGGACCCTTGTATGCCTATCTAAGGCACTTCTAATAAGTATCCTGAACATAGTTTTCATGAAGAAATAAAACAAAAGTAAATATGTAGCCTCTTATCTGGAATTATGTCTGCAGTCTTGGCCCAGTTGTTCAAAGCATCATTAGCTTAAAGAGCATGTTAGTGGTCAAAATGTTGTGTTCTAGTAAAATACAATATTTAATTAACAGGTATTTTTAATGATAAGTTAACAAACAATATTGTTAGTTTTGAACAACTGGTTCCTAGAAAAAAATGAAATAAAAATAAATTCTGTCCTTTAATGTATGTCTGTAGCAGGATGAAAGTTAATGAGAAGCAACTTGGGAAAGGGTGCACGTTGCACATGCACACAAAAGTACCCAGCAGATGCATCCATAACGTAGCTGGCCTTGGTGGCTCAGTCGGATGCATGTCCAACTGGTGATCAGGCGGCTGAGGGTTCGATCTTTGCTGGGTCTGGCAGCATTTTTTATGGAGATGATCGAGAACTATTTTCTATGGTCACTCTCTGCCTTACGCGGATTCAAGAAGGGCAGTTGTCTGTTTCTTGAGAAAGAATGTGCACAAGTACTGGTTAACTGCCTGCCCAGGAAAATTGTGGTATGGTTAAATGACCAGGTCAACATGACCTTAATAGTGTTGACTTGGCCGTTAAACTCCGACCCAACCAAATCTATAATCTGTCAGCCAACCCTTTGTGTACAAATTCCGTAAATGTTCTAAAAATACGAGCAGTAAAATTTTAATTTCAAAATTCAAGATTTTTTTTTTTTTTTTTTTGAGGGAGTAAATTTAGCAAAGGGAGGCATTAAATTGCATTCCTTTGCAAATTTGGTTAATAGGGAATGATTCTGTATAGGTACTGAACTATAAATAGCTTTGTTTGCCCGAAAGTTTAACTGTTATTTTATGCATTGCAGACGACAAATGTGACAGCTTTCGTTATTGTACCTATGCTTTTGTATCTGATATGACAAACTTCGTAAACCGTTGCAAGTTTCGGACAAACAACTGACATATTGTTTACCTGTGGAAAACCGTTCGCTATTATCTTTTTTTCCTCTTGTGTTCAGATTTTTGGAATCTTTACAGTATACGTGTAGTGTGTTGGAAGGCAGTAAAGATCTTGACCAAAAAGCGTGGATGCATGTTCTCACCCACTTATTTCCCATAATGCCCTTAGTTCTCTTGCCTTTTCATGTGTGGAATCTCTTGAACTGTACATTTCTCCCAAACTTACTAGGTTTTTATTATCATATAGTATCTATGTAAGCTAGTGTCATTAATAAGCAGCCTCATTAAGAGAAAATCATTTGAGCATTTACTTACATCCAATCTTTAACCAGTTGTTGAACTGGATTGCAGCAGATGACAAATAATTTATATTTTTCATTTTTTTTTTTTTTTTTTTTTCAAGAAGAAAATAAGACTTGGTTATTCATAGGAATTGTCTGCTAGTTAATTCATATGAAATATAAAGCCTTATTTTCTCTGCAAATAACAGTAAAAAAATATTTGAGAATGATTTCTGCAACAATGCAGAAGGGGGCTTTAAGGGTAGCAGCAGACAATTCATATGAAATACCAAATACCAAGCTGTCTTTTCTCTGAAAATGACAGTAAAAAAATATTTGAGAATGATGTCTGCCACAATTCAGAAGGAAGCTTTAAGGGTTAAAAGTCTTCAGACTGTGTGTGCCTTTTCTTTTTTGCAGGGCATAGCATTATCATTACATACACAGCATCCACACACTCTGGTGGGGGCTTTTATTATATGTCAATAAATTTTACAGAATCTTATGATTCTTCAAACTGATCTTGATGAAAGCCCTGATCAGACTGCTAATACACAGGCTTAAATGGGTCTTTGTAGTTTATATTTAGCCCTACTTGGAATAGATACGCTATCAGGGAAGGTAACTCTAACTGTTAAATTGTTTCAGCATCCAATCTGAAATGGGGCCTGCTCTAAAATGAAAGAATTTGCTCCCTATGGGAGCAAATTCTTTCCTTTTAGAGCAGACACTTTCCAAAATGGATACAATATTCAGAAAAGCAAAACAGGAAGTTGACTTCCTTGTAAAAAAATTGACGAGAATACTACCAAGTGTATCCATTTCCTTTAACCCTTGTCATGCTGAATAAATTAAGATGCCACGCCCACTTCCAATTTTCCGCCAATCAGATTACTTGATCCAGCATGTTGATAAAAATTCACATACTGAATGGCAAACAGTGCAGATCCAGATCAGTTGGCTTCAGAAGCCAACTGATCTGGATCTACACTGTTTGCAAAGACGGGGTATATCCGGGCTCAGCGGGACAAGGGTTAAAGTCCCTTTCTCAAGACAGCTCAAATGTACTACGTTTTTCATGACAAGATTTCCATGTTCAGTAAGAACTGTATTTCTCAGTTATTTGTATCTGTATAAACCATGACACCCTCTTTTTATGTGTGGATAAAGTGTCTTGCTCAAGGACACAGCTCTTGGTGCTCATTGGGATTTAACCTGCTAACTATAGATCTTGAATCGGACGCTTTACCACTGCACCACAACGCTCCACAATTTTCAAGTTATAATTGCATTATTACTTGTAAATATTATTTAACGCTTAGCACTCTGGATAAAATTTTCAGCAGACAACATATCAAAATATTTTTTTTCTTATTTTTTCCCAGAAAACAGGTTTTGACATTTCATGCAAATTGTCTTCAATGGAGACAATTTGCATGAAAGGTCAAATCCTGTTGTCAAGGAGAAATATGAAAAGCATCAATTTTTAGTCTGCTGAATTAGCCCAGAGTAGTAAAGGTTTAAAGTACTGGTAAACGTTGATTAAAATGTTATTTTTATACATTTAGTGAACTTTTTTTTGTAAACTGGTCAGAATAAGTGAAAACCTTCTCTTTTTTTTTTTTCTGCGTAACAAAAAAAAAAAGCAAAAAAAAAAAAATCTTTTTTAACGTGTATCATTTTTGGGCTTATTCAGCGGATGACAATTGATGACATTTATCTTATTTTTCCCAGAAAATGGGATTTGACATTCCATGTAAATTGTCAGTTAGCTCCCAGTGTGACAATATGCATGAAATGTCAACACATTTTTCAGTGAGAAATAAAAGAAACAAAAAACAAAAGCTTTTCTATGGCATATTAAAGCAAGAGTGAAAATAGGTTTTCTTTCACCATTTTTTCTGGGGGAACGTGATGTGGGGTGGGGACCAGCATTTTCTTCTCTTTTTTTTTTTTTTTTTTTTTTTTTTTTTTTGAAAAAAAAATAAATAAAAAATATATAAAGAAAGGGGAAAAAAGTTTAATTTTTAAAACTACTAGAGATTCTTTGTTGCTACATTTGTAATGCTAGGCATTATTGCTGAAAGTGTCCAAGAAATTACTAGACATGGATTGTCTTATTTTGACCAGTTCATATGCAAGACATATCGATTTCTCACGGGTGGTTTTTTTTTAGTCTTTCAGATCTCTTTTATATTAGTTCCATTAGTGATCTAAGAATTCCGAAACAGACCAGGCTGCATGAAGTCTTGTATAGTTTTTGTATATAACGGCACATAGTTTCTGTTATGTTGTAACTTACACTTGAAAGGTGAATTCTAGTATTGCAAAAAAAAGGATGTGTCATGTGAGTTTTAAATAAGATTGATATTTCAAATCATCTTAAGTGAAATGTCAAACCCCATTTAAGGGACAAAATGAAAATATTTCAAAATTTCTGCTGGTATTTGAATGTAGTTGGGGAGCATTTTGCTGGTATGAGTATTTCAAATACAGCTAGACTCGTCATTCAGTCTGGTCTTGTTTATTTAATCATACTCGTAAACTTAATGGTAATTTTCCATATACACCACAACCTTGTTATAACATTATTGCTGGGATCAAAAACAAAGAGCATGTTAGCAAAACAATGTGTTGTCTCCAAACAAAAATGTGTACATTACATGTATATAGAAAAATGACCATAAATTCTATATAATCTGTACATTTTTAGGTTGTAGCCAAGCAAAAATGTATAGATTATAGAGAAGAATGAAGAATCGATACCTTTTGTTAAGGTTTTATCCAAAACAAAAATGTATAGATAAAATAAAAAAATGGTCATTTTTCTATATAATACATACATTTTTGTATGGATACAACACTTAAGGTCCATCTTCAAACCATCTTATATCTTAACCCTTGTCGTGCTGAATAAAGATGCCACGCCCACTTCCAATTTTCAGCCAATCAGATTACTTGATCCAGATTATTAATATAAATTCACATACTTAATGGCAAACAGTGCAGATCCAGATCAGTTGGCTTCTGAAGAAGCCAGCTGATCTGGATCTACACTGTTTGCAAAGGCATGGTGTATAGTGGTTTAGCAGGATTAGGGTTAAAATATCTTACAAAAGAGGTTCCTGTGTATTTAATTTTGTACTCTGAATGTTTTGTACATATCATGGTATAGTTCTGTACAGTTAAATGTTGTTTTTAGGGAGTTCTGTTCTGTTTGTGTTTGTAATCAAAAAGAAAAATATAAGGAAGATGTTATTCTTTAAAGACTGTGTTATCATTTATCCCCCACTCATATACTTTTTTTTAGCTATAGTGATCACTTTTGGTCCATCTGTCGGTGCATCTGTCCAAGCCAAGATTTAGGGTTAGGGGATTCAGTTTTGTAACCACATTATGCTTTATTCCGTTAATATACATTATAAACCTTTGGGTTAGGGAGCTTATAGCCCTTTAAACCCTATGGAAATTTACAATGGGATGTAGCCCCTAAACCCGAATTGTTGGAACGTCTGAGCAAACAAATGGCCATTTACTGGGTAGGTATATCCTGGGTACTTTACACAGAGTTTGCTTTCTTCCATCAATAAATACCCAATAAGAATTAGGGTTTTGTTGGGTACTTTATCTCCTGTTGGGTAATTTTGCATTTTTTGTCTATGGAAATTTAACATTGGCTACCTAATAAGTGTCCATCTGTAAGAACCCCCGTCCGTTAACACTTTCATATGACAACTCCTCCAAAGCCATTGATGCAACTTGTCCCTAATTTGGTTAGAATGTTGCTTTGGTAGGAAGATTTAAAAATACTTAAAATTATTGTGATCTGGCTCTTGGTTTGGTTGCCATGGCAATAGAAAGCTCCCATAGACATAATGGGAAAATGGTTAAATTGCATTTTCTCCATAACCACTGAAGTGACGTGAGCCATATTTGGCAGTTGTGATCATCTGATGATTGTCTACCCAGTTTATGTGTTTTATGACCAGCGGCCATTTTGTTTGGTTGCCATGGCAGCATTCCATTTTGAAAAAGGATTTTTTTTTTTAAATGACAACTCCTTCAAAACCACTGAAGCAGTATGACTAATTTGGTACAAATGTTGCTTGGGTAAGGGCAATCCAAAACCGCTAAAATTATGGTGATCTGCCTCTTGCTTTGGTTGCTATGGCAATAAAAAGCTCCCATAGACATAATGGGAAAAGGGTTAAATTATATTTTTTTAGTTCCATGGTATAGTTTGTGAAATTGAAGTTAAATAAATATATGGCAAGTTAATTCCTGCACATTTGAATTTAGATTTAGTATTTGTCGATTAGAATTTTGCAGTTCCATTTGAACAGCTTCAGTGTAGATTTTAATTCTAAAATTTGTCCCTGAAGTTTAGAGTTTTCGATCTCCAAATTAGAATTACTTTTTAAGTATGTGTCCAACTTTTCTTCAACTTTTTCTAATTTGTGTTCAGCAACATTTTCGCACTGTTCTGTTCGTTGGCGCCGCCCCTGCTCTTTAGTTAATTGGTTCCGAAGATCCGAAAGTTTCATTTGAGTGGAGAAAAAGTCTGCTTTTTCCCGAAAAGCTGACCTTCGCAGTTCTTTGAGTTCCCTTTGACGAGTCTCTTTCACACAGGCGTTCTTTCGAAAGAAGGAGGTCAGTTCATCGGTACTGATCCCGAAGAATGGCAGCATCTCTGCAGTTTTCTTGAAGATGAATGTTGTCATTTGCTCTGTGTCGCGCTGTTTGGACCTAGCTGATTTGTGTTTGTCCTCCTTAAACCAACACACAACAGCGAAATGTCCCAATTTAGTGCAGATGTTACAATGCACATAACGTGCGCGATATTTTCCTGCTAGAAGGTACTGTCCGTATCTGTTACATGGGATAATAGTCCGTAAAGGCATGAATCTATTGAAATTCCACATATAGTATTCCATATTAACAGTTCCTTTTTTTTTGTTGATGGGAATTAGCTCTATTTTTGTAGCACTTGCTTGGCTAGTGAGAGACCATATGGTCTTCTACCTGGAGACCGTCACCACGTGTTCCGCTGTTGATTTATGGCAGAAATAAAGTTTGAATTTTTAATAGAGAAATAAAGTACCAGTTTCTATTTCATTCAGTTTCTCACATTAGATAATCAAATTTTTTTTTATTTTTTTTTTTTGTGTTGAGGTTTTACGGCCCAGTCAACCCAATGGGGTCATGTCGAGCGCGGTCAGTTTACCTAGCCACACGTTTACTGGGCAGGCTTAGTCCTCTAAGCGGTTAACCAGTATTGTGCACATTTCGCCAGAAACTGACAACTGCCCTTCTTGAATCAGCGGAAGGGAGAGAATGACCGTAGAAAATATTTCATGATCAATCTCCACGAAAGAATGTTGCCGACCTCGGCGGGGGTTGAACCCGCGACCTCCTGGTCTCCAGTCGGATGGCGCATCCAACTGAGCCACCGAGGCCGGCAGATAATCAAATAACAATACAAAAATGTTTGCCAAAATAACAATTACAATACAGCGTTCAAATTTCAATAATAAAATAGTAAGTTTTGACTGTCCAACTGGTATTCCAGATTTAATCATTAATGCAATTATTTTTTATTTGGAAATCCAAATTATATCTACAATGGTGTACCATTCATATCTAAAACTTAACTTATTCTTGTTCTGCTCACTCGCTCTCTCTTTTGTAAGTGACCAATCAAACACTCTGTAGCACAACATTATCATAACCAGCCAATGAAAATACCTGTAACAACATGTTATCATCTCGCATTTCCTGCCTAAACTGGGAGGGTGGAAAACAAAACATATTTTTTCAAAATGGTGGATGCGCGATGCTGCTTGCTGCCTGCCGCAAAAAGGAATGAAGCTGAAAAACGCCAAGGCATAGAATCAATGCCAGCTATTGATTGGACTGAAGAATCCCTGCAGGTGTGTGATTGGTTATTGATAAAAAGTCATGCACAGTGCATGAAGAGGCAGAGATTTGATTGGAGTAGAAAACCCAGACTCTTATCTATCATGCGCTATTTGAAACAAGTACAATTCTGATTGGTTTAGCTCTGACAGTCATGCTTTTTTCTCATGATAGATAAGAGAAAGGAAGGGAGCTAGGAGTTCTCCTTGCTATATCCCTGCAAGAACAGATAATTAAGCCTGGGAAATATTGGAATAAAACGGGAGATAGGTCTCCTGCTGGACCCCTGATGTAGGCTATACCATGGAGAAATTAATACTGGATTAAACATTTTAATCCCTACTTTATTTCATTAAGATGGCTGTTACACGCAAATGCTCCCATCGCCAGAAGGCTAATATGTGTCATTTTGTTTCTTATTTAAAGTAGTTTCAGAAAATCATGTACAACAAATTCCCCTTGGGAGGGGGAGGGATGTCTATAGCCAGTTAAGGTCTAGGTATTTGTACTCTCTGGTGGAAAATCTAAGGTTAATCAATAGTGCAATAAAACTTAGATCATCCTCTACCACATAAATACCCAAGAGCTCAATAAACCAGTTGACCCCCACGTGCTTAACTGGAATGGGATCATATAAAAAATTTACAAGCCTATACATTAAAACCATACACCGGTCAACATTTTTTTGTTGATTTTCTTAAATATGTTATTCTTCCAGCATATCAAAATACATGCATATGGGATTTTCATATATCAAAAAATATGATAACCCCACTCCCCACTACCAACACACAAAGCACCGACATAAAAATTTGGTACTGTTTATCCTGTGCAACCTTGAAAATGAGGTCAGACTGTCAGTCAACAAAAATATGCTCTAAGCCATGTCCTAATGCAGTTTCTGCAAATATGAAAAGAATCTGCCAACAACCAGTTTAAAAGCTATAATTGTGCACACAAGAATCTGTACCTAAATTTGACACTATCTGCCCTATGCCTTCCTAGAAAGAAGAAGCCAAGGTGACTTAAATCTAATATGCTCTAAATCATTCCCAGTGCCGTAGTTCTGCAAATATGATGAAAATGAGATATTGCACACACAGAATCTGTACATAAATTTGACACTATTTGTCATGTGCCGACCTTAAAAATGAGGTCAAGGTCACCAAAATCAAATCAACCCTAAAGCTTGTCCCAATGATGTATCCCTTCTTCAAATAAAAAAAAAAATCACCAAATTAATTTACTGAGTTGAGGTTTTATGGCTCAGTCAACCCATTAGGGTCATATTGCGCGTGGTCAGTTTACCTTACCACTCTTTTCCTGGACAGGCTTAATAGTCCAGGACTCCTCTAAGCGGATAACCAATACTTAAGCACATTCTTTCACCAGAAACTGACAACTCCCTTTTTTAATCAGCAGGGCAGAGAATGACTGCAGAAAATATTTCATGATCAATCTCCACGAAAGATTGTTGCCAGACCCAGTGGGGATCAAACCCACAAACTCCTGAACACCAGTCAGACCAACATCAAACTGAGCCACCGAGGCCAGCAACTTACCAAATGGTTCAAGAGATATTCTGCACAAGAGAAACTGGCACACTGACAGCAAGACCAATGCTAGTGCTAATGCCAACCCTAATGGGATTCAGTCTGAAAACATTATGCCCCTTTTACCTCTGGTGGGAGGGAGGGGGCCATAATATCAGACAAGCAGTATTTTACCATTTTTAATCCTAGAAAATATATTTTGATATTCATTTTAACCATCTCCAAATGTGACTATGCCACTGCAAAGATTATTTTAATACTTAGCATGCTGAAATATTTTTCCTATTTTCCCTATAAAATAGGATTTGACAATTCATGCCTTAGGAGACCATTTGCTGAAATGTCAAATCATATTTTCGGGGGGAAAATAAGAAAAATATTGTTTTTGTCATCTGCTGAATTTGTCCATTTCATGTTAAGTGTAATATTTCTTGAGAAATCTCTAAATTTATTTATTTATTTATTTTTTTTTTTTTTTTGTCATTCTCTCCCTTCCACTGATTCAAGAACGGCACCTGTCAGTTGCAGGCGAAAGAATAAGCACAAGTACTGGAACTAAGCCTGCCCAGGAAAAAGTGTGTTTAGGTAAATGACTGCACTCGACACAACCCTAATAGGTTGAATGGGCCGTAAAACCTAAACACAAAATCTAAAATTTTTTTCTCTAAAAAAAACCCAGAAAAGTATAAATATCTGCCTTTAAAACTTGCAGCCAGTGATGGAATAACTCAATGGTATTTATACTTTTCTGATTTCTTTAGCCCTTTCACCCCTGTGTTTCTGAAGTAGAATCTTCCATTCTTGAATTTGAACATAACCACTGTTCTGAATGGATATCTCAGTAAAAATTAGAAATGTGTCCAAAGGACACGGATGCCCCAGCCTGAAAATTTTAAATGCAAATTGCTAACACCCGAAGGAGACGGCGGACAGAGGTAACACTATATGCCCTTATGCCCTTTCCACCATTCTTTGAAAGGTGAGTGGGGGGTGGGGAGGTGGGGGTCATAAAAAGCTGTAGTAGTTATGGTTATGATCAATTAAGAAAACTTAAACACAAATTGCTAATGCCATCTCTGATGCTGATGGAGACTGACTGACAGAGGTAACAAGCAAATTGCTAATGCTAACCTGCATTAAGTATGACCTTAAATGAAAACTCAAACCGAGGGTGAGGACTAAGCAATGGTAAGCCTTTACCCCATGGAAGGCAATGGAATTGCCTTACCCAAAGGAAGTTGACCAAATATGAAAGCTGTAACTGAAAAGATGTTTAAGTTATGATCAATTAAAAATTCTTAAACCAAATTGCTAACTAACTATGACCTAAGGTCAAACTGATTGGTGGGGAACATGCGATGGTAAGGCTTTACCCCAAGGAAGATGTTGACCAAATATGAAAGTTGTAACTGTAAAGATTTAGTAATTATGATCAATTAAGAAAACTTAAACGCAAATTGCTAATGCCATCTCAGACGGATGGAAAGACAGACAGACAGACAGGGTAACACTATATGCCCTTTCCACCATTCTTCAAATGGTGGGAGCATAAAAATAAAAAACTGAATAGAAAACACAGGTGCAACAACCTACATTATCAATATGGTGATCATGATCTTGAGCTATGAAAAATGATGTTTTCAAGCTTGACCTCTGTGTAATAACTAATTCTTTTGAAATCATGGCACAAGAACCTTCAAATGTTTAAATGGGTAGGGCCATGTGAAAATGTATCATTGGGTCCTTGCTGTCCGCATATGCCCAGATCAGCCTGCACATCCAGTCTGATCAGGATTTTCACTGTCCACTGCCAGAATCATTGGATACTACAGTATGTATGATTGGAGAGTAAAGGCCCAGATGATACTTTGCACATGCATGGGATGAATCTAACATCACGAAAACGTACGTATATAATTTTGACCCCCTTAAACCCCACTTTTATACAGTAAAACTAGGGTTTACAGGGGTATACATTATTTTCCTTATTTCTGCTTAAAACATAGATTGTGGGTACTTGTTAGAACTGCCTCGTGCAGTTCTAACGACTACCCACAATCTATGTTTTAAGCAGAAATATGAAAAATATCAGAATTTTTTATTTGTAAATTTTCAGTTTTTGGAGGTGAAATTTTCAATATAAATGTGAATAGGAGTGTTTTCATAATGTCTGTGCATTTTGAGCATGTTCAAAGACATTTTTTCACTTGGCGTGCTCCATATGAGGATAAAGTTATATTGGCCTACACCAATATCATCATATTCTACCTAATTATCGCACAGTGCACTATAGTTTTTCAAAATTACTGCGAAAACTTGTAGTAAAATATCTATCAAATAAGGGTGCACTTTAAAGAAAGATCAGCAGAGGACTTCATGAAGAGCATATTTAATGGTACTTATGCAATATCATTTTCTGATTTTCTTTATAAAAGCATATGTTGTGGGTACTCATTTGAATTGCCTCGACTTGTTGAGGCAATTCAAATGAGTACCCACAACATATATTTTTATAAAGTAGTAGATAAAAGTACCTTGACTGTAATCTAAAGACTAAAGTGCTTGACTGTGCGCTTATAGGAGTATGTGCGGTAATTAGGGTGAATGTGGTATCCAAAGTAATCGGATGAACAGGCCTGCTGAGACAATGTAGAACCAGATTGTTCTGCAGCATCTGATCTGAGTCCACTAATCAGAGCTGAAAAGATAATCCATTATAAGTCCTGCCATTGTGATCAATAATCAATTAGTAATCACTGAAGATTTGGTCATAATTTTATATGTCTGAGCAGAATTCTTACATATACCATGTATTGTATGTATTTGGACAGATAGGCCTGAGCAAACAATGTAGACCCAGATGAGATGCCACAAATGTGGCATCATCAGGGTCTACACTGTTTGCCATTCATCCAGCTACTGTGGACACAACAGTGGGTAGTAAATTGTACTAGTTCAACTTTTAGATAAAGTATGGTAAGGAGTTGAGGTGCCTGAATACTAAGGGTAAATGCGGTAAAGAAACAGACACAGAAATCAAATGATCGATTATTAGCAAATCTGTAACGATAATCATTTTTGTGGAATTATCTATCAATTAATCGATTATCCGATTAATTACACCAGCCTTGGTCCACACTGTCCACCACTCATCCAGCAGCTTTTAGAAAAAATCATCAGGAAGTGTAATGCAATTGTTAAAATCTTAGAACAAGCATGGTAAGGAGTTAAGGTGTCGGAATACTTATATAAGGTAACACTGAATGCGGTAAATCTGTTGACAAAAGTACCATATTTACCCTAAGTATTAGGACACCTTAACTCCTTATCCTATTTGTCCTAAAATTTGAAAAAGTCTATTTTATTACCTGTTGATGTGTCTAAAATAGTGCTGGATTAGTGGCAAACAGTGTAGATCCTGATCAGATGCTGCATTCTGTGGGGTCTGATCTGGGTCAACAATGTTTGCTCAGGCCCCTGCTAATATTTAGGATTATCACGTTAACAGATCTTGTCCGTGAGTAAGTCTTATCTTTATAAGACGAGAAATATCTATCTCTGGTTTCGACAAATACTTACAATTAGACAAGCACGATACAGACAACCATTATTTACTCAGGTTTGGAATTTACACAAGACTTTTTCAACCAAAATGCCCATATTTGTTCTCATTTCTCCTAAATTTGTACATTGTGGGTACTCTTAAGAATTGCTTTGCCAAATTGGTTCTAATCAATACCCACAACATACTTTTTCATCTAGAAATAAGAAAAATATTCATCTCATCAAGAAAACATGCCTATATAATTTTGACCTCCTTAAACCCCACTTTTATATAGTAAAACTGGGGTTTACAGGGGTATACATTATTTTTCTTATTTCTGCTCAAAAACATAGATTGTGGGTACTCGTTAGAACTGCCTCGACGAGGCGGTTCTAACGAGTACCCACAATCTATGTTTTGATCAGAAATTTGTAAAATATAGGAATTTTTTATCTGAAAATATTCATTTTTTGGTGGTAAAATTTTCAGTACAAATGAATAGGCATGTTTTCGTAATGTGCCCATCTTTTTCATCAGGAGGGCTTAGTAGACACAATAATATGCAATTTTCATTGTATCATAAATCTTGCACTAGATAAAGAGTTGATATAGGATACTTTTATTAGCCTGACAGAATAATAATACATTATAAACAGTTATTGTGACTTGTTGTTTTGTATTTCTACTTAACCCTTAAAGCGCCAATCACAACTGCAGCAGACATTTTGCAGCAGACAACATTTTGAAATATTTTTTTAAATTTTTCAAAGAAAACAAGTCTTGATATTTCATGTGAATAGTCTGCCCGCAGACGATTCACTGAAATATTAAAGCTTGTTTTCTTTAAAAAATTTTAAAAAATATTTCAAAATGTCGTCTGCTACAAATTTTGCTTGGCGCTTTAAGGGTTAAAATTTTTCAACCCATAAAGTGCAAAGCAAAATTGCAACAGACAACATTCTAAAAAATATTTTTCAGAGAAATACCAGTATGTTTCATGTATATTGTCTGCCCGCCAGACAATTCGTAAGAAATGACAATGCATTTTCTCAAAAAAAAAAAATAATAGTAATAAATAAAAAAATACATAAATAAATAATTCAAACAAAGTCTCATGTGTTGCAGTTGTTAAAATGCTTATGCTGAATAAAAATGTTAGCAGAACTTTGCAATATATTATTTTCTTTGTATTATTTTTGTTTTCAGAAGGCAGGACAAAACATTGCATGTGAATCACCTCTTTGCAGACGATTCATATTCTCTATTTTTTTACTTCTGAGGAAAATATGTGCTTAAAAAATGTAAATCATTTCAGTCCCATTGTCAGAAAGCATACCATCGGACATATCCGATGGATGCTTTCTGACATTGGGACTGAAATGATTTACATTAGAATCTTTACTGGGCATATTTCCATAGCCAATGATGAGAAGTTCTTCATGCAAACAACAAAGACTGATCAGACTGCACAAATGGGCAGAATGATTTATGTCTGTTGTTTTCTCATGTTGTGGCTCATTTGCCTTCTGTTGACTTTATCTTCAACATGCACCATAGCTCTAGCTACAAAGAATATCCAGATAAATTTTTTCAGGGGTGGATTCAGAGGGCCTTTGGGGGTTCAGTCGAACCCCACTAACTGCCTTTGACTTATAATTTCATTTTCATGGGAAATCTTGGATAAATTTGGGACAATTTTCGTTCTCTTTAACAAGTCCATTTAACTACCTGTGAATGTGTGTAAAATTGCTGGGTGAGTGGCAAACAGTGTAGACCCTGATCAGATGCTGCATTCTGTGGCATCTGATCTTGGTCTGTACTGTTTGCTCAGGCCTGTCTGTCTGAATACCTAGAGTAAGTACGGTAATATGATTAAATTGAACCCCCTTAGAAATCCTCCTGGATCCACATGTTTTTCTTATTTTTACATGAATGTATGTTGGGGTACTCATTAGAAGCTCTAGAAGGGCCTTTCTCAGGTACTTATAATGAGAATCTACAACATATGTTTTCATTGAGTAATAAGAAAAATATTATATGGTTACCCATCTTGTCTGGAGATATGAAGATCCAAGAAAGCCTTTGTTGTAGTATCCCAATAGACTCTGTTATGATTTTAATATGATTCCACAAACAGGTTTCGTTCAGGAATCAAAAAAAAAAAAAAAAGTTGTCAAACAGTCTACTTATCTTGAGTGCAGTTAAATGTTATATGGGTACATGTATATAAAAGCTCATAAAACATCCCATCTTGTCCTATCGCTTAACATGAGCCTCGAGTTAAATCATTCCAATGATATTACAAATCACGTATTCAACATAATTACTGCATATATCCCTAGAAGTGCACAGTTAAACAAGGGTTGTGCCCTTGAGGAATTATAAAATTCTATTACCTGCCCACGAACAACGGTCAAAATCCACCTGTCCAACCAAGATTTACTTTTCTTTTTTCTCAAAAAAAACCCCCATAAGTTGTGGGTACTCTCACAACAAATAAGAAAAATATAATTACTGTATTTACCATATGTATTCAGACAGACAGGCCTGAGCAAACAGTTTAGACCCAGATGAGACGCCGCAGAATGCGGCATCTCATCTGGGTCTACACTGTTTGCCACTCATCCAGCAATTTTTAGACACAACATCGGGTAGTGAATTGTACTGGTTCAAATGTTAGAACATATATGGTAAGGAGTTGGGGTGTCCGAATACTTATGGTAAATACGGTATTATATCTCATAATCTGGCTGCACTTCTTAATAGCTAGAGTTATGATGTCCTTGTCCCAGGTAGTAAATTGAAATTTCTTGCGTATCCTCAGGGAAATGGGACAAGTTGGACAAGCTGGGCATGGTATTTCAACAGCCCCTGTCGAATAATTTCTGAGTCTTCAGGTTACTTTTCCTGTATTTTTATCTAGTTCCTTCTAAAATCATATGCTGTGTTTAATCCATTAATAGAAAGGCCACCATAGTTTGAGGCAGATCTAATGACTACCCTCAACATATGCTTTTCTAATGACTATTAGCTCTTAAAGCGCCAAGAAAATCTGCATCTGAAAATGTCATCTGCTTATGTAGTCTGCTGCATCTTCTTGCAAACATTTCAAACTTATATTTTGCATAAAGGCAAACAGTGTAGACCCAGATCAGACTGCTCCTAAAGGAGCAGTCTGATCTGGGTCCACACTGTTAGCAACAATGACTTTTAAAGTAACTGGCAGAAAACAAAGCAGACGACGATTGTTGTGATTGGCGCTTTAAGAGTTAGGGAAAAAAACATCCGTATCATTAAGTACTCCTCTCCTGAAGTCCGCTGCTGATCATTTATTATTTGTGCCATAATTAGATGAATATTTTAGTATAATAATTTGCTGACACTTTCAAAAAACCCTAAGTACCCAATGTAGTAATTAGGTTTATATATATATTCACACCGGTTACCTCTTTGTAAGATGGTCCATTTTAAGACAATTTAGGTAAGACAGTTTAAAGGTGGACCCAAAAAAAGTGTTGTATCCAAACAAAAATGTATAGATTATGTAGAAAATGACTTTTTAAGATCATATATCTATATAATCTGTACATTTTTGTTTGGATACAACATGAATATTTAGCTAAACATGATGTTGCATTGGATCCAAGCACTAGTGTTATATTGTATACTGTTATACATAGTGTATACTGTTATACAGTGTTATAGTGTATACGTACTGATATGCATAGTATTATAGTGTATACTGCTATATACAGTGTTATTGTGTATACTGTTATACATAGTGATATAGTGTATACTGTTATACACAGTTCCATATAAGGGACTTTTCCAACAAAAAATATTGATATTTTTTTTTTTTTTTTTTCTCTACAAAAACAGAGGTTGTGGCTCATGCAGGTGATCCTTCATAACAGTTCCACTGTATTTATGTTTTAGTTGCAGTAACTATATACTGTTATCCATAGTTCCAGATAAAGCACTTTCCAACCAAAATGTATTTATGTTTTTTTTCCTATTTTCTACACAAGAAAAATACCTAATGGCATTATGGACAGGTTTTACCACTGAAGAATAAAGGTAACATATCACTTTGAAAAAAGTTAACCAAAAGGTAAACCTTAGACTACGCATAAAGGGATGGAAT
This sequence comes from Anodontia alba, assembly GCA_964016985.1. Classification (NCBI taxonomy): domain Eukaryota; kingdom Metazoa; phylum Mollusca; class Bivalvia; order Lucinida; family Lucinidae; genus Anodontia; species Anodontia alba. The sequence continues at coordinate 58,082,571 of OZ024833.1, read as the reverse complement.
TTTTTTTCAGCCAAAATTTTGGTCATGGGGCTATTAATGGATTGTATATGAAACGGATCCCTCCAATGAAGCAAGAATCCTAATATGAAAGCAGTCCACTGAAGAATAAAGGTAACACTTCTGTCATCAAATTTGCTTACCCTCTTAGTTTCGTTGATAGTCAGTCAAGTCATTTATTATGTTGTTATGATTTTTTTTTGTTTCTTAACTTTTGCACACAGGCTGTATAGTATAAATGGATAAAATCTATCATCATTGATGAGGCATGTCTGGTAAAAACTATAAATTTACTGTAATGCAAAATATACAGGTCAACATAATGGCTGCCTCCATCGTGGTACTGATGCTCTTTGGAAACATAACTGTTACAATGTGAAGAAAATGAATTAACCTGAAAGTGAGATGCATTTTCAGACAATATTTGAAGCTTTTAATTTCAGTATAACCCCAACCAAAATGAGAACTCTGTGCCAATGTGAAGACACGCCTGGAGATCTAGTTGTGAGATCTGCAATACATGCAGGAACCTGGATGGGGAACCACTGATGTGGATGTTGCCCCTGTACCTGCATGTTAATCAAACATATGATGATGATGATGATGATGATAATTTCAGCATTATGGGAACAAGCTAAAGGTCACTGAAACAGGTTAGACAATGATAATCTGATTGGCTGAAAATTAGAATTGGGCATGACATCTTAATTTATTCAGTATTGCAAGTGTCAAGCCTTAACGCTTTATAAAGCATACTCGTAAACCATACTTATTTTTACAATATATAAAGTAAATAACTACAAAACACTGAATATGTGATTATTATGCACCAATCAATGAGGATAAATGACTTTTCCCTTCATCACAGTCTGATCAGAGGAAATAGGAATAGCTAACCTTTAATTACATTTAAATTTTGTCTCATATTCCACAGATGGTAAAATGGTACAAAATTGGTCTTACAAGGCTATGAAAAATTACATTTTCTTAACCCTTGTCCTGCTGAATTAATTAAGAAGCCACACCCACTTCTGATTTTCAGCCAATCAGATTACTTGATCCAGGTTGTTGATATAAATTCACATACCTAATGACTAACAGTGCAGATCCAGATCAGTTGGCTTCTTCAGATGCCAACTGATCTGGATCTACACTGTTTGTAAAGACAGGGTATATCCGGGTTCAGCAGAACAAGGGTTAATATAATTGACTTAAATTAATGTTTAACATACAAAAAAAAATCTTGCATATCTATGTGGGTGTGTGCATGCCTGTATGTTTATGCTTATACTTACATATCATCATATGCGTATGCATAACCTAATCTTTCTGCTTACCCGATTCATATGGTACAGCACATATTATATTGGCTATTCTGACCCTGCACTGTTTTTATTCGTATAAACTAAACTAAACCTTGCGCCTGCTGCTACAAAAGGACTGATCAGTCTGCACATGCCAGCACAGCCTGCTCAGTGTTCACGATAGCAACTACAATTCGTGCTGAGAAATCCGGACCAGACTGCACAACCTAGCGCAGCCCGCTCGGTATTCCTAAATTACTCAGGTAACATATGTAAAGTAGAATTAGCATGTGCTGCAATATATAGTTTGCAGGTTTCCTGTTCAGACTCGGACACTTTACCGCTTCTTGGACTTCAAACAGAAAAACTTACAAACAATTAAATAATATTAATAGGAAAATACCACTCACCAAACTGTTCACGGCACTGTTTTGTTGTCAGATTTTACTCCATTTGGACAGGTTGGTGTATATATAGTAAGAATGTGGTCAGCTTGCGCCCCGGTCTGCTCTGAGTTGTAACAGGGGCATTCAAAAGACCACGCACATTAGCCTGGCACTGCAGGGGCATTTAAATGGTCATAGCCCACACATTAGCCCATCCTCCATGCTTCTCTGTGGAGTATGGGGTGGGGGCAAGGGCAGTGGATACAAATGATGCTTTTCTGACATTTTTTTTTCTCTTTTCGAGTATGCATTAAAAAAGAATTAAATAACATACATTAATCATCACAAATGGAAATGTACGTAGGTATTGTCCATCAAGTTTAGAATGTTTGGACTCTTAAGACTTGGCAGGTCTGTAACTGCAGGGAAAACTGGAATATCTTACTTGTGACACATCAAAGAACATTCATTCACCATGGCAAATAATTGCAGAGACTAGTCTCTAGATCTCAAAAGTGATGTGAATCTAGCAACAGAGTCCTCAGAACTTTCAGCAGAGGATATTGTAGATGCAGGGAGTGCATTCCAATTCCTAATGATGCCTGGGAAGAAACTGTATTTGTAAATGTCAGTTCTAGCATTTGGCACTTGAAATGCCATTGGATGCCGATTCCTTCTGCGCCTGTTTGGGGATTGAAGGTCATTACGGTATACTAGCTCTACCTTTCAGACCTTTGAATAGCAATATGAGTTTACTACCTTTGCATCTCTTGTGAAGAGATTCACACACTAGTTGTTCAAGAATGCTAGTCATACTTCCAGTTTCAAAGTTTTATTTACCAGTCACAAACCTAGCTGCACGATTTTGAACCTTTTCCAATTCTTCTTGGACAACTATTCCATGTGGGCCCTAAACAGGGCTAGCATACTCAGTTGATCAATATCCTTTTGGAGTGTCAATGTGTCGTCAATGCTATCAATCTCAGGATAGCAGACACAGTCATCGGCAAATAGACGAATCTTAGACTCTGTGTCGCGAAGGTCGCTAATCTTTATTTTGTTTGTGTTTTTTTTTTTACTCACCAGTATCTCCGTCGGAGCTGCAGTAATTTCACGTGCTGCATGGTTTTATGATGCTTTTCATGTTTTTTCGGTGGAGCCTAGAAACACTATAAAAGCGCAGTTAATACAAGCCAGGAAAAAGAGAGCAAAAAAAATAATAATAATAAGCGAATGAGCATGTTGGTGTATTATTGTAACAAAACTAAAAGGGTTATATTGTCAGTAATTCTTGTGTTTCTATGCGGAATAAATTACATTTGTGGAGAGAAAAAAGCCGACCAAGAGGGCAAGACGATAAAACAGATCTCTGCCACACTCTGCTCCAACCATGACGTCATTTATATACAAGGAAAACAACAGGGGACCAAGAACAGTGCCCTGCAGCACACCAGACAAAACACTGGTGCCCATGGAGATTTTGCACCACTGACTACAAACTGTTGCTTATTGCTCAGAAATGAATCAATCCATACTAAAGTTTTTCCACTTTTGCCATATGCATGGAGTTTGCATTTCAGGAGTTCATGAGGAGGGGTATCAAAGGCCTTCTTGAAGTTCAGTATGAATGTATCTACTTGACCTGCATCCAAAATTTTAACCCAATCACTTATTACTGTGATCAGCTGAGTATCACAGCTACAGTTCTTCCAGAAAATTCCTGTTCCCTGCACGATGGGTAGGCATAAAGGAATCTGGTTGTCTGAAACGATGTTTCTTGATTCCGGTTGGCCATGTACGGGAGTCTGGTCATCCGTTTTTCTATCAGGATTCAGGGAAAGAACCATTTTGATGGAATAATATAATAATTTCTGTGTCTGTTTGCATCTAGGTTACATCCGAATGTCACTGTATTACTGAGATTATCTGCTCCGCAAAGTCTAAGGGTATCAACTGAACATGCATTTGCTTCACTAAAACGATATTATCTTGTAAGAAGAGAGGAAGCTTCACAACAGTCATGTGTGAATAATGCAAGATATATTTCGTACATCTCAATTTTGTTTATTTGTCTTCTGGATAAACTCATTTAGAAATTCCATTGGTTTAATAAAGTGATACAAAAGTCCAGAGGCTCGGTAGTCTGGTTGGTCACTTTCGAAATCTGTGAAATGTGGCACTGGCTAACAATTCGTGCCTGGCACAAGATTCTTGCTGTCACCAAAGCAAAATCATTTATCATATAAATCATATAAATGCAGTTACGTAGTACTTTTCTCAAAAAAAAACAAACAAACAAAAAAACCTGTTTTACGCCATGTGTGATCAACTTCGAAAACAGATATTCTCACAAGAGAGCGACCATTTGATTTTTTTATGGGAGAGGGGAGGGGAATCCAGGACCCTCTTCTGCCTAAATCCTGAAACAAATAACAAGACAAACCTTGGAAATCAATTGTATTAGATTGGAGTTTATTCTAAAGCATTGACCCAGGGATCCATAGATGTAGAATGGAAGAGAACCCTCCCAGGTACTCCAATACCAAATATGAATAGTTTCTGATAAGTGGCTGCAGAGATATATGTTATCAAATAATGAAGTAATACTTGGTTATAGCAGGTGTTAATGAATGGAATCATGGACAGACCGACGGAAGGAAAGATGGACAGATGAAAGGCCGGACCAAACCAACGAAAAACTATATACCCCTTTGGCATACTTCATATGCTGAGGGGTATAAAAATATCATCAATTTGTCATCTGCTGAATTTGGCCATAGAGTGGTAAAAGGCAAAGGACATAGATATTTTTTTCTGACTATTTTATAACCAGTATTCTGATAATACAATTATATTAAGGGTTTTTCAAAATTATAAGTGACTGCACTCCCTTAAGTCCAAAATTTGAAACATAGTCAGCTATTCTAGATCAAACCAGTGAAGTGATGTTGCACCTGACCCCCCACCCCACTTAATTATATTCTTAAGGGTTTTTCAAAATTATAAGTGACTGCTCTCCCATAAGTCCAAAATTTGAAACATAGTCAGCTATTCTAGATCAAACCAGTGAGGTTAATGTTGCACCTGCACCAGCCCCCCACCCCCCTCCCCAACAAAAAAAAAAAAAAAAAAAATAATGTTTAGCTCAGGTAGAAGAACTTAATATAGGAATTTCATCAAAAAAATATGCATTTTCTCATATGATGCATGAGAAGTTGGGCTCAAAAAGTACCCAGTCTACTTTCATAAAATCTTAGGTTACGAAAATGACAAAGTTAAAGTGGAAATGATTGATAAAAATAAATTTAAAAATCATATCCAAACCATGTGCACTTCTGCAGACCCAGGAGAAAATGTGCAAAGTTTCAAAAAGAGGGTTTAAAATTGTATGAGAAGTTGCAGTCACAAGGTACCAACTGTCTATACATCTGAGGTCAGTAAATAACAAAGTTCAAAAAGCAGAAAAAAGTGATAAAAATTAAGACATGGATTATATGAAAAGCACATGCACATCTTCAGACTATGGAGTTCTCAATATGGAAAAAAGTGAAAAAAAATCAAACAATTACATCCAAACCACATGCACATCCTCATACCATGAAGAAAACATATGCAAAGTTTCATAATAATCGGTACAAAATTGTAAGAGGAGTTGCACTCACAAGAGGTACCAACTGTTTATATATAATGGGTGAAAAATGAAGTTCACAATGTGAAAAAAGTAACAAAAAATGATCTAACATATATATACAAACCACATGCACATCCTCATACCATGAAGAAAACATATGCAAAGTTTCAAAATGATCAGTACAAAACTGTAAGAGGAGTTGAGCTCACAAGAGGTACCCATTGTCTATATATTGAGGGTGAAAAATGACAAAGTTCACAATGTGAAAAAAGCAACAAAAAATGTTCTTACAATTATATCCAAACCATATGCACATCCTCATACCATGAAGAAAACACAAGCAAAGTTTCAAAATGATCGGTACAAAAATGTAAGAAGAGTTGCACTCACAAGACACCCAGGGTAAATGTTTACGGAGCTACAAATGGATGGACGGACGAACGGACAGGAACTTGCACACCTAAGTCGCCCTGCAAAAGCAGGTGTGACAAAAACAGATGTTTCGATAAACCCCCCCCCCCCCCACACACACACACACACCCACCCCTACCCCGACAAAAAAATGTTTATTTTAGGTAGAGGTAACTGATATAAGAATTTCATCGAAAGCATATGCATTTTCTCATATGGCTAAAAAAAGTACTCATAGTCTGTACACTTTCATAAAATCTAAGGTTAAGAAAATGACAAAGTGGAAATGATTGACAAAAATTAATTTAAAAATCATATCCAAACCATGTGCACTTCTGCAGACCCAGAAGAGAATGTGCAAAGTTTCAAAAAGAGGGTTTAAAATTGTATGAGAAGTTGCAGTCACAAGGTACCGACTGTCTATACATCTGAGGTCAGTAAATGACAACGTTCAAAAAGCAGAAAAAAGTGATAAAAATTAAGGCAAGGATTATATGAAAAGCACATGCACATCTTCAGACTATGGAGTTCTCAATGTGGAAAAAAGTGAAAAAAAAAGTCTAACAATTACATCCAAACCACATGCACATCCTCATACCATGAAGAAAACATATGCAAAGTTTCATAATAATCTGTACAAAATTGTAAGAGGAGTTGCGCTCACGAGAGGTACCAACAGTTTATATATAATGTGCGAAAAATGAATTCTCAATATGGAAAAAAGTAACAAAAAAAGATCTAACAATTATATCCAAACCACATGCACATCCTCATACCATGAAAAAAACATATGCAAAGTTTCAAAATGATCAGTACAAAACTGTAAGAGGAGTTGAGCTCACAAGAGGTACCCATTGTCTATATATTGAGGGTGAAAAATGACAAAGTTCACAATGTGAAAAAAGCAACAAAAAATGTTCTTACAATTATATCCAAACCATATGCACATCCTCATACCATGAAGAAAACACAAGCAAAGTTTCAAAACAATCGGTATATGACTGTAAGAGATGTTGCGCCCACAATTATTAAGATACCCTCTGTCTATATACTGAGGTGAAAAATGACTTAGTTCACAATGTGGAAAAAGTGACAAAAAATAAACTTACAATTATATCCAAACCACTATATCTTCATAACATGAAGAAAACACATGCAAAGTTTCAAAATGATCGGTACAAAAATGTAAGAAGAGTTGCACTCACAAGACACCCAGGGTAAATGTTTACGGAGCTACAAATGGATGGACGGACGAACGGACAGGAACTTGCACACCTAAGTCGCCCTGCAAAAGCAGGTGTGACAAAAACAGATGTTTCGATAAACCATGTTAAACAGACCTAAGGGAAATAATCCAGCTATTCTCTTAATTTGATGTTCATTAAATCGACCTTAGGGAAATAATCCAATTGACAAAACAGACCTAAGGGAAATAACCCAGCTATTCTCCTAATTTGATGTTCATTAAACCACGTTAAATGAGCAAAGTATCACATGATCTTATATCGACCTGTAAATGTAAAAAATAGATCAAACCAGTGAAGTTGTCGCACCTGCCCCTTTCACCCCCCCTCCCCCCCACTCACACACCCACCCCTACCCCCACAAAAAAATAATGTTTATTTTAGGTAGAGGTAACTGATGCTCATGCACATCTTCAGACTATGGAGAAATCATGTGCAAAGTTCCAAATAAAATTAGTATAAAACTGTATGAGGAGTTTTGCTCATGACGTACCCACTGTCTATATATTGAGGGTGAAAAATGACTACAATGTGGATAAAAGTGAAAAAAAAAAAAAAATCTATCAATTACATCCAAACCACATGCATATCCTCATACCATAAGGAAAATGCATGCAAAGTTTCATAATTATCAGTACAAAACTGTAAGAGGAGTTGCACTCACAAGAGTTACCAACTGTTTATATATAAAGAGTGAAAAATGACTATGTTCACAATGTGGAAAAAGTGACAAAAAATGATCTAAAAATTATATCCAAACCACATGCACATCCTCATACCATGAAGAAAACATATGCAAAGTTTCAAAACATCGGTACAAAACTGTAAGAGGAGTTGCACTCACAAGAAATACCCATTGTCTATATATTGAGGGTGAAAAATGACAAAGTTCACAATGTGTAAAAAATGACAAAAAATGTTCTAACAATTATACCCAAACCACATGCACATCCTCGTACCATGAAGAAAACGTGCAAAGTTTCAAAACAATAGGTATATTACTGTAAGAGGAGTAGCGCTCACAAGATGTACCCACTGTCTATATATTCAGGTGAAAAATTACTAAGTTCACAATGTGGAAAAAGTGACAAAAAAATAATCTAACAATTATATCCAAACAACATGCACATCTTCATACCATGAAGAAAACACATGCAACGTTTCAAAATGATCGGTACAAAACTGTAAGAGGAGTTGCTCTCACAAGAAGCCCAGGGTAAATGTTGACGGAAAGACGAACGGACTGAAACTTGCACGCCTAAGTCGCCCTGCTAAGGCAGGTGCGACAAAAATGTGCTCTCAGGAAGATCTCACAAGCCGTCAGAATCAGACTGAATTTAACGATGTATGAAGGGACCCGCAAGTGTATTGAAATACCAAAATATGCAGAGAATGAATTAAAATGTCCCAAATTTTGCATTTTGCCTAACATTCTACACATTTTGTAATTTGGGGTGAAAGCAGCAAATTATGTGGAAATCCAGCAATCTCACACCTTAGAATCCTGTTGTCTCTTACAAATTCATGCATTTAGAGATCTGGGTAAATTTTCAGCAGACATTTTGAATTATTTCTCTGCTTATTGTGTATTTCTTATTTGCCAATTTCTTTCAAATCCATGCATTAATACTTAGCATGCTGGGTAAAATTTGGTGGACGTTTGAAATCTTTTCTCAGTTTGTTGCCTCCAAAGGGTGTACTCTGATGCACATTGTTTCCTATGAAGAAAATGTGCATGAAGTGTCAAAACCTATTTTCTGCTAGGCAGACAATTCATGGAATGTCAAGCCTTACTTTCTCTGAAAAAATACCCCAAAAATCAAAATGTTTAATCCTGCAGTTGTGATTAACATTTTAAGGGTTATATTCATTGGACAGACTGGTGATGTATCTCAAAAGTGCTGACCAATGATGATGATGATATGGTGTTTTAACATCCCTTTTGCCATCATTTAAGTCATATCGAGATGAAGGAAGTATGGTAATGAAAGGCTCAGTGCAAAGGATACCGAGTGGAAACGTTTTTTGTTGGTAAGCAAGGGCAGTTACTCAGTCAAAAATGGACAAATTAACAACCCCAAATCACTCACCTCTGATATAAATGTGTATATAAAATCTGAATAAAATTCATCAAGAACTATTCAAGTTAGTGGAAATGAAGGGTTGATGGATGGACAGAGAGAGAGAGAGTGGAAAACAATTCTCCGACACTATCATGTGGCAGGATAGAAGCAAAGTACTGACAACACTGTTGGGTTGATTGTCTCAGTGTAGGCTGGGGAAATTGTCCTGAACAGGGACTTAACCCTTGTCATGCTGAATAAATTAAGATGCCATGCCCATTTCTAATTTTCAGCCAATCAAATTACTTGATCCAGATTGTTGATATAAATTCACATACTTAATGGCAAACAGTGCAGATCCAGATCAGTTGACTTCTTCAGCAGCCAACTGATCTGAATCTACAGTTTGTAAATGCACAATATATCTGGGTTCAGCAGGACAAGGGTTAAGACTGTTTCAGTAAACCCTGAACTTCCTGTTATTTAAGCAACAGTGCAGACCCTGATCAGACCCTGCATTCTGTGGCATCTCATGTGGGTCTGCACTGTTTGGCAATGTCCCAGCACTGAGCCCGGTCCAGATAACTCTCTTTACACAGCACTCTGATGTCACAGGGACAAAAATAGTGCAGCTATAAATAACGGTTACAGGGATTTTGTACAAACGCTGTTTGTAAGGATTAACCTTATTGATCAGCAAAAGTCACACGGAAACAACAATATAACTCAGATTTTTTAGTAACTTTGATAAACAATCAGCCCGAAAAAAGTTTTAAAAAACATTCAGCTTGGGAACAGAATTCAGCTCAGAGACAACAGACTGTGGGTTTCATATCAAGAACAATTGGTTGGTCCGTCTAATGTGCTGTTTGATTTCATTGGTCAATGAACAACAACCTTAAGGAAATTTTGGTGTATGTGCACTTTGGGTTGACCCAAAAAGCAATACAGATACTAATTAGCAAAAGACCACATCAAGCCTTATTTTCTCTAAAAATCAAAAAAAAAAAAAAAAAAATCACAATGTCCTCTGCTGCCTTTGTGATTAGTGCTTTAGGAGTACCGTATTTACCCTAAGTATTCGGACACCTCAACTCCTTACCATATATGTTCTAAAATTTGAACCAGTACAATTCACTACCCAATGTTGTGTCTAAAAATTGCTGGATGAGTGGCAAACAGTGTAGACCCAGATGAGACGCCGCGTTCTGCGGCATCTCATCTGAGTTTATACTGTTTGCTCAGGCCTGTCCGAATACATATGGTACATACGGTAATAAAGTACAACAACTAAGCCAGTTAATAGCAAAATATATATATTTAGATTTTCCGAAAATAGACATATCAATGCCAAGTGTATACATTCAGATTTTTTCAGAAAACAAAAATACAAAACAACAAGACCAAAATGAACTTCTGAACTTGATCTGAAAAAGACATTTTCTGAAAAGAGTAAATTGCATATATGTAATGAACACAGACAAAAAAGTCAACTAACACCTACCATGCTGTGGGCAGATTCAGCAGACAACAAGCTGATGATCTTTTTCTTATTTTTCCTAGAAAATAGGATCTGACACTTCATGCAAATTGTCTCCTAAGCAAATTGTCTCCTCAGGAGACAATTTGCATGAAGAGTCAAATCCAATTTTCTTGTAAAAAATAAGACAAAATATTTCAAAATGTTGTCTGCTGAAATTCTTACCCAGCAAATAACTACTTAACTAAAATGCTAAATACTAAAATGACATTCCCTGAAAATATAAAATTGCTCGTAACTAATGAACACAAAAAAGTAAATTAAGGGAGTTGAGCAGATGACAATTTAATCATATTTTCCCCAGGAAAAAGGGTCTGACATTTTATGCACATTTTCCCCAGGAAACAGGGTCTGATATTTTATGCAAACTGTCTCCTTAGGAGAAAATTTGCATGAAATGTCATACACCCTCTTTTCTGGGGAAAATAAGAGAACTATTCCAAAATGCTGACTGAACTTTTGCTCAGCATGAAATGTCAGACCCTGTTATCTGGGAAAAGGATAAAAAATATTTCAAAATATTGTTGTTTGAATTGTTTACCCATGAAATGTCAGAGTCTGTTTTCTGGAGTAAATAGCAATAGTTCAGATATCAGGGCTCAGTTGTTCAAAGCATCGTTAGCTTAACGAGCTTGTTAAGGGTCATTTCGTTAACTGTTTTAGCGGATTCAATATATAATATTCTGATATTTTTTCCTGAAAAAACACTGCAAAAGTTACTCACATTTTTTCAGCAAAAAATTTCAACATATTTGTGTATCACTCCATGTAAATTTTAATGAATCGTTAACTAATGATGTCGATAGCTTTGAACAACTGAGCCCAGATAAATTGTTTACCCAGCATGCAAAGTGTAAAATGTATCTTATGTTATAAATGAACAAGGACTAAATGAACAAGGACCCCAAGCATCCTGATGGAAATTGGTCAGAGCTTTCCCTGCTCACTCTTCTAACTCTAGAATTAATAGGGCATTGTTACACTTTCATGTTGGTTTGGAGTTTAATGGGGCATTCAACACTATTAACCATTGTCATGCTGAATAAATTAAGATGCCATGCCCACTTTTAATTTCCAGCCAATCAGATTACTTGATCAGAGTTTTTGTTAGAAATTCACATATTTAATGACAAACAGTGCAGATCCAAATCAGTTGGCTTCAGAAGCCAACTGATCTACACTGTTTGCTAAGATAGGGCATGTCTTGTTCAGCAAGAGAAGGGTTAAAGTCCTGTAAACCTTCAAGGAAGGCATCTGCAAAAATGAAGAGATGATACGAGCAACCAGTGACATGGACACCTCCATGATCCGTGATCTCACAGCTGTAATCATCTGTGATGGCAAGGTACCCTTGACTGGGAGCAGAGTTTCATTGTCTGCCTCTACAAGGGAAAAGGGGACACATTGGAAAGGGGGACGCATTGGAAAGGAGCAACTACCGCGGCCTCAAGCTGACAGAGCAGGTCATGAAAGTCCTGGAGAGGATTGTGGACAGCCTCATCAGACAGTTGGTGTCAATCGACAATTCTCAGTTTGGCTTTGTCCCAGGCAGAGGTACAACAGATGCAATCTCTGTTTGTCAGGCAGCGACAAGAGAAGTATCTGGCTGCCAACAAGAGACTCTACATGGCTGTAGACCTGGAGAAGGCATCTGATCAAATACTTCCGAAGGTCATCTGGTGGGCGCTGAGAAAACTTGGTGTGGAGTGGATTGTGCGACTAGTGCAGGGGATGTATCCCAGATGCACAGAGCTGTGTCCATTTTGGTGAGGGGTACAGTGAAGAGTTTGAAGTGAAGATTGGTGTTCACCAAGGTTCAGTACTAAGCCCGCTGCTCTTCATCATTGTACTTGAAGCCTTATCACAAGAGTTCTGCTCTGGGGACCCCTGGGAGGACCTCTATGCTGATGACCTTGTTGTCATTGCTGAATCCCTCGAGAAATGTGTCAGGAGGCTCTTGACTTGGAAAGAAGCAATGGAAAAGAAAGGACTGAGAGTAAATGCAGGAAAGAAGATCATGATCTGCGGTATTGGCCTGGACCTCCTGCAGAGTTCAGGTGAGATTCCATGCGCCGTCTGTCATACTGGAGTGGGCAGCAGCAGCATCTTCTGCAACCGCTGCAAGCACTGGGTGCACAAGAAATGCAGTGGGCTCAAGTGCTTGACAAAGGACCCAGACAGACTACAGATGTACATGGTGCCAGGGAACTGCATGCCCCTTGGACAGCAGACCACAGAAGGAAGTCCAGGTTGGACCTGACTAGCTGGAGGTGGTAGCTTCCTTTTGCTACCTTGGAGACATGCTCTCAGCAGCATGTGGCTGTGAACTTTCAACCACAACCCATGTGAAAACTGCCTGGAAGAAGTTCAAGGAGCTGCTACCAGTCCTCTCTTCACGGTATCTCTCTATCAAGACAAGTGGCCATGTCTACAGCTCTTGTGTGCCTCAGGGTCTGCAGCGGAATGACAGGGCAATGAGCAGACAGATCTGCAATGTCAGGCCGCAAGACATTGTCACCACTAGGTCCAATGAGCTATTTGTGCGGCTTGGGATTGAGGACCTGAACCGCATTCTGAAGGAGAGTAAATACCTATTACTATGGTTGTCAGGGAAAAATACCCATCTATTGCTGTGGTTATCATGAGAAAAATGTCTATTAGTGTGGTTTTCATGGGAAAATACCTGTCTGTTGTTCCCATGACACCACAGAATAAACAGGTATTTTTCCCATGAAAACCACACTAATAGATAGATTTTTCTCATGATAACCACAGCAATAGATGGGTATTTTTCCCTCACAACCATAGTAACAGGTATTTACCCATGATAACCAGAGGAACAGGTAGGTATTTTTCCCATGACACCACAGAATAAACAGGTATTTTTCCCATGATAACCACGGCAATAGATAGGTATTTTCCTTTGCTTTACCCATGATAACCATAGCAATAGACAGGCATTTTTCCCATGACAACACACAGCACAGACAGGTATTTTTCCAAAGATAACCACAGCAACAGACAGATTTTTCCAGCGACAACCACAGCAAGCGGCATATAACTTTTCAAAATCTGTGAACAGGTCCAGTGATCCCAAAGATATCCCGAAAATATAAACTACACTATAGTGAAGCACGGGGAGAGACTTTTCTGCAATACACATAAATGCCTGTTGTCTAGTAGTCCTCACTCAGTTATTTCACACAGGGCATGGGAAAATCTTTACCTCTTTGCAAACTGTTCCAAGGTCAATTCAGCAAATGATGAAAGAATGATTTTCATTTTATTTTTATTTTCTATCATGCTATTTCAATTTTTCCAGAAAAAAGATGCTGCCTTTTCAAGACAATTCATGTGAAATGTCAAGGTCTTCTTTTCCTGTAAAAGTAGAAAAATATTTTGAAATACCATTTTGCCTGCTAATACTATGATACAGGCTTCAACAAGAGAAGGGATACTGATACACTTTCAAGGTTGGCAACTGTCAAAGTTCTCCTGAAAAGGGGGTCACTCTAAAGGAAAGAATCTGCTCCCTTTGGGCGTAAATTCATTCCGTTTAGGGTAGACAGCTTTTCAGTATGGGCTTGGCATGGAGGAAAGCAAACAGGCAACCACAAAAGTGGTCCCATTTGTAGTGAATGGTGGAAAATGTATCAAATATACCTAGTCCCCTAATAGCTGCAGCAAGTCAAGCCAAAGCTTGCATAAAGAGATTTAACCCTTATCCTGCTGAATAATTTAATTAGCCACACCCACTTCTGACTATCAGCCAATCAGATTACATCATATAATGATTTCATTCAAATTCACAAATTGGATGACAAACCATGTAGATCCTGATCAGATGGCTTCTTCAGAAGCCATCTGATCTGGATCTACACTGTTTGCAAAGGTAGGGGTTGTCATGAACAGCAGGATAAGGTTTAATAGGACTTACTTATTTACCCTAAGTATACGAACATCTAGGACTTACTTATTTACCCTAAGTATACGAACACCTTATCTTGAATAAGTTCAGTTTTTAACTTTTTGATCTGTCTAAATACTGCTGGATAAGTGACAAAAAAATACACTCTGATCAGATGCATTGTGCTGTTCAAAAACTGTCTCTTATATGAGTGAGGATAATTTGGTAAATTTCGAAACCTATTTTTTTCCTCATTCCTTCAGAACTTAATTGTGTCTTGAAATAGCACGTCTTTTCGTGAAGTTTATATATATCAAACACTGCTGATTATTCTCTATATCAAACTTATCCTAAAAATTGATTACTCATGTCAACTACTTGACGAGGTCTCTAAAATGAGATGGAATGGCTAACTTTATAGACCCGGAGCAGTTTGATTTTGGTATACACAGATGACTCAAGCTTAACAATCAAAATATTAAGGGAAACATGCTAGTCAGACTTTAAGACAAAGAGTTATGATGTCCAAATATGTATGACATATGTATGACAATTGCTAATGCAATCTGTAGGAGACAAGCTCAAAACTGCCACGCAGCCTCAAATTCTCCAGACTACACTCCTGATGGCACACAAAACCACAGAATATCATATTTACTCTAAGTATTCAGACAAGGAGGTCTGAGCAAAGAGTACAGATTCAGACAAGGAGGTCTGAGCAAAGAGTACAGACCCATATCATGCACTGCTGTTGCCTGATCGGTGTCTACAGTATTTGCTACTAAACCGGCAGTTTTTAGAAATCAACAGGAATTTAAATGGACTTCAAATTTAGGACAAGTATGGTAATGAGTTAAGGTGTCTGACTCTTTAGACTAAATAGGGTATCAAATTATTCTGGGACAGTGTAAAGATGGTGAAAATCTCTGGCAACTGACTTGATGCAGTATTTCACAGTACATGACCTAATCACCACACATGGAGGTTAGAATTACAATTTGTGTGTGTGATTTCCAGAAAAGGTAACATTTCAATTTTTATCTACATTAAAATCTGCTCATTTTTTTAGAAGCACATACTGAATAAATCTAAAACAGAAAAAAAAAGTATCCAAATAACAGAAATCTGAAGTGGAAATAAGCCATCTCAAATAACTTATTGCCCAACCATGTTTTTTTTCCCTGTTTTGATGATGATGAGTTCAGATTTAACGACGCATCGACCCATGAGGGTCATTTGCGTCAAAATGATATATTAACTGGGTTTGGTATTGAAACGGCTATGTTTTTCTTTTTTGAACTTTGTGACAGTTTCATTTATTGTTTATCATGTATTTATTGCCAAACTATCTTTTTCATTGACAAAACCTTCTTTTTTATAATTCTGAACTAAGTGGCAGTTTCATTCGCTTAAGTGTTAAAAAACAGAAACGAAAATATTCTCTCAATGTTTCACTATTTTATGCCCCCGCATTGGATGATGCCTGGGGCATATAGTTTTTCGGTTTTCCTTATGTGCGTACGAATGTACGTCCTTCTGTAGGAATGTGTGTACATATGTACGTACGTACGTGATCCTGTTAGACTTAGCTTAAGGCATTTGTAGAATTTTGTAGTTTTATAGTCAGGTACCCCACAGCGGGGGCATCCATGTACTGTGGACACGTTTCTAGTTTCTTATTCTTTAACAGGAGGGCCATGATGGCCCTATATCCTTCACCTGAATCATGTTATACATGGCATTGCTAACAGAGATGCGGTTCTAAAGGTCATGGTATCCTTGACTATGACCTCTGCCCTCAGGGTCAGCTTCTGGTCATAAGATACATCCTTACTATGTTTGAGGGTCCTAGCCCCAAGCATTGCTGAGTTATAAGCTTGTTTTGTACTAGAGGTCATTGTGACCTTGGCCTTTGCCCTCGGTGTCATCTACTGGTGAGGACCAATATCCCTTCTAAGTTAGAGGGTTTAAGCCCCAAGCATTGCCAAGTTATCAAGCTTTTCAGTGACCCTGACCATGACCTTTGCCCTCGGTGTCATCTACTGATGAGGACCAGCACCCCTTCTAAGTTTGAGGGTCCTAGCCCCAAGCATTGCCAAGTTAACAAGCTTTTTAGTATTAAAGGTCCTTGACCTTTGTGTCCTTGACCTTTGCCCTCAGGCTCATCTACTGGTGAGGACCAGTATCTCTACGAAGTTTGAGGATCCTAACCATAAGCATTGCAGAATTGTACGCATTTTTGGTACTAAAGGTCACAGTGACCTTAACCTTTGACTTAAAGGTCATCTACTCTTCAGGTCCATTCTCCCTATTAGTTAGTGTCACAGTGACCTTAACCTTTGACTTAAAGGTCATCTACTCTTCAGGTCCATTCTCCCAATTAGTTAGTCAAGGCCTAATCATTGCCAATGGCTTTTTGCTAGAATGACCATAGAAATGATTTCATGAGGCCTTGATGGCTGAGCTGGGATATGAACTTGCTATCCCTGGATCTGTAGTCAGATTCACTATCAACTGCACTATGGAGCCCGCCAAAAAATATGTCAGAATTGTAATGAGTTTTGTCTTATTTCATTAACTTCAGCTCTCTGGGCAAACTCTGCTGATGATAACTACTGAAACTTTATTTTCTCAAAAAATGAAGTTTTACATTTAATGTGAACTGAGAAAATCACATGAAATGCCATACCCAGTCTCTGGCAAAAAAGAAAAAAAAAAGAAAAAGTATTTAAAAAAGTTTCTGAAATTTTTACCTAGCATACCAATTGTTAATGAACTTTTCGTTCCTTGGTACCAAAAATTTCAAAATCAATTTCTTATTATAGCACATTGTGTGATTATTAGGTCTTCCAAACATCCTGAAAATAATAAGAAAAGAAGAGATATATCATTTTCAACTAAGAAAATGCTTTCCTAGTAGAAACTAAAGTTATTAAGGGGACCGTACAAGCTTTCAGAGAGGTAACTCTGTTAAAGTTGTTTTTTTCTCCCTTTTCAAAAGGGGTCTACCCTAAAAGATCCCTTTCCTTTTAGAGTAGATCCCTTTTTAGAAGGGTTTGATGTGCAGAAAGGCAAACAGTAGTTACAAAAGTTGTCTCCCTTATGTAAAATGGTGAAAAAAACTAACAAGTATATCCAGTCCCCTTAAAACAAATACAGTTCTCACTTTCCCCTTAAGGGGAATGACTATTCCTCCAAGGATAATAACTCAACATGAACCTTAATAATAACTCAACATGCCTCCCTTCTCACCAAGGTGTACTCTTTAAAGAAAATAATTTGCTTCCTGCATCAACAATTATTTTCCTATAAGAGCAGCCCCATTTACAAAAGAATTTAAATACAGGGAAGAGAATTCTGGTCTGCAAAATTTGTCTCTCTTTGAAAAATGGTGGCAAATTCTCTGTGTAAGACCTGTTCTAAAGAAACAGGCATACAGCAAAGTCACCATCAAGTTCCTTTCTTACGATATTTACACTAAATATTTGTATAGACAGGCCTAAGCAAACGTGCAGATCTAGATCAGATGCTGCAGAATGCAGTATCTATATTATTCAGTATCTGATCAGGGTCTACACTGTTTACAGTTCAACAGCCAGATTTTAAAAACTTGTTCCATCATCGGATATCGAGAGAGACAAGTTCAAATTTCAGTAGTATGGTTATGAGTAAATTTGTCTGAATAGTTCGGGCAAATATTGTAGTTAACCCTTGTCTTCCTCAACCTGGATATACCCTGCCTTTGCAAACAGTATAGATCCAGATCAGCTGGCTTCTTCAGAAGCCAGCTGATCTGGACCTACACTGTTTAGTATGTGAATTTATATCAACAACTTGGATCCAGTAATCTGATCAGCTAAAAATTGGAAGTGGACGGGGCATCTTAATTTGTTCAGCATGACAAGGGTTAATACCTGAGGCTTACACTCAAATAAGGCCAAATAAAGAAGTATGTTTAGGGTAACCTTATCCTACCTAATTGTCCTGGGAAAACTAGCAGTTTTTGTTGTTTTCTAAAAAAAAAGAAAGTGTTACTGGAATAAAATATTTATGCTAAATACTTAGAAAAGTAGGTATAAGCAAACAGTGTAGACCCAGCAGTTTGATCAGGGTCTACACTGTTTGACATTCTATCAGTACTTTTAGATACATCAAAGGTCAGTCAAACAGACTTGGTAAAATTTTAGGTGAATTACAGTGCTGAGTCCAAATATATCTGGTAATTATGGTATAATTCTACATAAAAAAAAAATGTAAAAAAGAAAAAAAAAATGGTCTTACCTATCCTACCTATATTTTTCATATATGTTACCCTAAACTCATGTATTTTACTTTATTTGGACTAATAATAACATCAGCCCAAGAGAGCCACAATGTATGAAAAATGTAACATATCTCACTCCAAAGTAAAAACAACATGAACCATTGTGAGCCGCAACATGAGAATAAGTACCTTACAATACATGCATCCAAGTGAAGACTTGCATACGGTAAATGTCCTAAAATGTCAAACACTTTTTCCATCTTATTGGCCTCAATTGTGTTGCTGTTTTTTTTATGCAGTTGTTTCTTAAAATACTTAGTGAAATGGCAAACAGTGTAGACCCTGATCAGACTGCTCCTTCAGGAGCAGTCTGATCTGGATCTGCACAGTTTGCATACGCTATTTTGTCAGACTCTTTTGGTGTATGAAATTTTAGGACATTTTCCATAGCCTGCGCATCAGCACAGTCTGAATGCTCTGTGAATAGCTAGGAATACAAGACTTCCACAGGCAGATGGCCAAGAATACAATCACACGCGGATGATGCAGAGAGTGATCTCAGCCTTCATTGGGCACATATCTGTCTCAGGTAGCAGTTTTGCGAACAACAAACCGAAGCAGCCTGTACCACACAGACTTGTCAAGGTCTCAGCAATTCATCTTTACTTCCAAGTTCTTTATTGTCTGAACATGCAAACCATGGTTAAATTATGCATCCTCATTTTTATCACAACAGTAATTTTTCAGCTATTTTTTATCTCTAATCATAATAAAAATTGGCTGTATTTTCTATAGTCAGTAAACCCCAACTAGACCCACGTATATCACTGAACAAAGAAGGCCCTGATCACACTATCGATGTGCAGCCTGTCTGGTATATGCCATCTGTTCACATATGAAATAAGGTCCCATTTCCCAGGTTGTGACCCATACACATTATCCTAACAGACAAAATATTGACTAATGCTTAGCATGCTGGGTAAAAATTTCAGCAGATGACAGTCTAAAATATTTTTATATATTTTTCCCAGAAAATAAGATTTGACAGTTCATGCAAATTGTCTCCATTGGAGACAATTTGCATGAAATGTCAAAACCTGTTTTCTTGGAAAAAATAAATAAAAAGTATGTTAGTATGTCATCTGCTGAAAATTTTACCAGCATGATAAGCACAAAGCACAACAATGATTGGGAAATAGCAGCAGTACTTTAGGCTGTGATGATGATGATGATTTGAAGTTGTACGTCTCTTTCGACATTATTAAAGTCATATTGAGATAATGGAAGGATGACAATGAGAGGCTCTGAGCAAAGAAGCCCCATACAGTCATAAGCTGAATTCTGCCATCAGTGGGATTCAAACCTGGGACCACATGATCAATCCTGGATTCCAAATGGATTGATTTTAGCTATTTTTGATCTAAAAGTAACCCCAATACTTCCTACCAAGTTTCGAGTCAACTGGCCTTTCTGTTCAGGAGGAGTTCAAAATAGATTTTGAAAATGGCAGCCATGGCCATACATGATTATACACTGCCAGCTCTCCTCATCCACTTCCATTGCTGACCAAATGAAGGGTTTGCTGCCTTCCACCATCTGTCTAACCATCTGAACTGACTGGATTAAAAATTGTCTCATACGATTCAGATAATTTAGAATTTCCATACATCTTTTGAAGGCTATGATCCTATCTAAACTCACTATCACAAGCTGCAATATCACATGCCCTAGGCAGACGAACTGAAATTTTCTGACTCGATATCCATTTTGGGCAAATACTTCTCCATAGTCATCTTTTTTATGAGTGCTTGCATCTTTTGTAGGAACAGTGTAAAGTAATAGTCTGGGGCATATGGTTATCATCTCTGGTTAGGTTCCAAATACATACTATCGATAACAAGATGTAATTTTCATCATCCAATTTAGTATGTTTTGCATTACAAATTTCTTCCCACACATTGTTTAACCCTTGTCCTGCTGAACCCGGATATTCCCTGCCTTTGCAAACAGTGTAGATCCAGATCAGTTGGCTTCTGAACTGATCTGGATCTGCACTGTTTGTCAAAGTATGTGAATTTGTAACAACACCCGGATCAAGAAATCTGATTGGCTGAAAATTAGACATGGGTGTGGCATCTTAATTTATTAAGCATGACAAGGGTTAAGGGGACTGGATACATTTGACAGATTTTCTGCCATTTTGTACAAGGGAGACAACTTTTGTGACTTCCTGTTTGGGTTCCAGTACACCAAGCCCCTTCTGAAAGAGTTTATTCTGAAAGGGAAGAATTTGCTCCAGTGGCGTTGACCCCCCTTTTCAGAAGGGATGCAAAAACAATGTGACAGGATTGCCTCCCTGAAAGTGTATAAGTTTCCCATTATCCTATCCTGCTCCCATGCATTTTCTTTCATATCTCTCAATCCGTCTTGCAACTCCTCATCAGTGGTGAGTTATTCAGGCAGAGTCTCCTCCTTCAACAGTTCAATGATTCCATTTAATACTTGGTCTATGTTAAGATTCCATTTTCCTTCCTGAGGTACCTGAGGCAATTGGTACTGTTGCAAAAGTCCTTCCTGATCTTCTGTAAAACCAGTTACTTCACAACAGAATCTCAGACTGCCCTTCAAAATGGTGCTTGGTACTAAATTTCCAAACTCAAAGATCCTGTTCTGAAGTGCTGCTGTTTCATTTGAGAACACTGTCCGCATCCACGATTGAAAGGGTAAGATCACAGATATCCTTTCTAAAACTCTTCCCGGCTTGCATTTTGATACTAACAACTGTTGGTGAACCTGCAAAAATCTTCTGTCACTTGTTCTTCTTTAGTCAACTCGGGGAATATATATCATTTGCTTAGCCAAGCACTCCGGAAATGCGAAGTCGGTGGATTGTCAAGTCTGCGCCACTATGTTGAAACAATGGCAATATTACTGACTTAGTCTGAAATCTCTTTCCTGCATGACTGGCACCCTGAAACACCAGGCAGTTGTTAGTCTTTAGTAAAGACATGCAGCACACAACTTCAGCATAATGGAACACCATCAGAATTCAGCTTCCAAAAATTTAAACGCAATATCTGACTTTAACCCTTAAAATGCCAAGAAAACCTGCATCTGAAAATGTTGTCTGTTTATGTCGTCTGCTGAATATTCTTGCAAACTTTTCAAACCTATTTTTGCATACAGGCAAACAGTGTAGACCCTGATCAGACTGCTCCTAGAGGAGCAGTCTGATCGGGTCCAAACTGTTTGCAAAAATGACTTAAAATCACAAGCAGATGACAAAGCAGACAACAATTGTTTTGACTGACAGTTTAAGGGTTAATACTGTTATTGACAGACTATCTGAGCTGCAACATGAGAAATTGTACCTTCTGACTTGCACCCAACAAAGACTAAAAAAAGCTTGTATCCTTGGTGAATGCACAGACTGATCTGAATCTTAGCTGGGTGCAAATGTCCAAAAGTATGATTTCTCTGATGTTGCAGCTCATCTATAAATATTGTGCTGCCAACTTTCCTCAAGATCTCTACTTTAGACAATGCTTCTCCAAAGACCAAGCTGAATTTAGATTGCAACTTAATACTTCTTCAGATTCCCAGTTCTGTGAGAATACCATTATCTACCATGCCCTTTAAAAATCAGTGGAAGGCTTTTTGTTGTTCATTAAATGAGCCATGTCATGAGAAAAGAGCATTATAGCATATGCGAATAGCAAAAGTTCAGGCAAGCCTGCATGTCCATGCACTCTCGCCAAACCCTATGCAGTTCATTTACTTAAAAGTTGGCCAAGCGGAAACTGGAGTCCAAAAACTAGACATGTGGCCTCGCTACGGGCCCGGAATGCGCACTTAAAGGCTGATTCAACAGAAAGTCTGAAGAGTCTTTTATCAAGCGATGTGGCAAAAATATTTTTTCACATCTACCCAATCCAAGGATTTTGGGATTCTTCCTGGTTTGCAAAAATGTTCATAATTACTCCTTCTCTTTAGGCTTCCTTCTCCTCTAGTTGCTCCTATATTGTTTGTAAAGCAGCCATATAGGTGTTGTTTTTAGTCTCTAAGGCAGTCTATTTTGCATATACAAGTATTCTTCCTGTTCCTTTATCTCCTCAATGGTTTCCTACACGTCTAAATCCACCTCCAAAGGGTTCCACAACTGCTGCCTCTGATCCTTTCATCTTTGAAGTTTGATTATCTTGTGGCACAAATTCTGGTTATGGCAAAACAGAAGATGTCGGCAATATCAGCCAATGCTTGACCAATGCAGACAAGTGGTTAATTTTCTGTGAGATGATGTGATATTGTTGTTCTCCAACACGTCTTGTAGTCATGTTCTAATATTTTGTGATAGATTAAAGGGGTTGCATATCAGTCCATGAAAATGGATACCATTAAACTGAAATCTGTTATCCTGACATAACACATTTTTGTTTGGATACCAGACTTTGGGGTTCCATCTTTAAACCACATAACATCAGAAACTGTGCTATAATGAGTTGCTTTATGAGGAGGTTCCTGCGTACTTACTGAGAAATGAACAGTTCTGAATATGAAGCAAACAATATTGTGTACCTTTGAAAAAACAAACAGAGTTTACAGTAGTCTATAAGATTATTGGCAGCTGCAACTATGCATAGCTTTACTACAGCAAAAATGACCCTGCTGCTATTTCACATCTACAATTTACAAGAAACATACCATATTCCACCTTATAACTGCACATATTCCTATAAGCACACAATCAAGCAATTTCCCAGACTTTAGATTACAGCTCGTCTAATTTTATCTTTATAAAATCATATATTGTTGGTACTCATTTGAATTGCCTTGACAAGTCAAGGCAATTCAAATGAGTACCCACTACATATGATTTTATAAAGGAAATCAAAAAGCATATCGTATAAGCATCATTAAATAAGACATGCATGCATTCCTCTGCTGAGCTTTCTTTAAAGTGTACCTTTATTAGGTATATTTCACAACATGTTTTTTCCAATAATTTACAAAAACCTAAGCGCATAGTGTGGTAATAAGGTGGAATACGCTATATGAGGCCCACTGTGGAAACAGGCTGTGGAAAACTGAGATGTGCAAGCAAATGTGAGCCCCAGCATGAGAAAACATACCTTCAACATGTGCACGCAATGAAGACACAAATCAGCCTGCACATCCCCCAATCTGATCAGTCATCATTGGCTGCATGAAGAAACTGCATCCTTGGCTATCAAAAATATGCCAAATGAAGATTCTGATCTGACTGCACAAATGCTTAACAAACAGGCTGGGCGCAAATGTCCGAAGGTACCTTTTCTACTGTTATTGCTTATGTTTAGGTTAATCTGGAACTTCTCTTCAAATGGCAGAGCACCCTTTGTCCTTTCAACAGATTACATGCCAACAGCAAATACCAATACCAGACTGCTATACTCAGACTGGCCTGGTTCATTACTGTTTACAAATACAGGGTTGTGGAAATATCAGAACTGTTTACTTGTTCATGGTCAACATTCACTTGTCAGAACAAAATTTATGTGTCTGAAAATTGTTTTTTTGTTTTTTTTCTTCTTCTCCACAGGAACAAATGCTGTGAATAATCATTGGAAGCACTATGAGGTATTGTATTGTGTACTACCCATATGTTTCCCACAGGAAGCCTCAAATATTTTTAACCAAACAAAACACAGGTATTTCTTAAACTGTTAATACCATAATCGACCTTATTACCACACTTTGTGGCTAGGTCTTTCAAGCAAAGACAAGGAGATTCTAATAAGTACCCATAAAAGATTTTTTAATGAAACAGCTTGATATGTTGGAAAAAAACTTATAGTGCTGACTGGTCATAAAACTCCCAACTAAAAAAAAAAAAAAAAACAGGGGCAGTAATCCAAACTCATAAATTGCCTAACTGTGCCTCTTATAGGGGTATTTGTGGTAATTGGGTCAAATATAGTGTTACATGTGTAAACAATAATTGTTCTAAGTGGGAGCTTCCCATTTTGCCTGTTCCCATTATACCTATTCCCATTTTGTCAACTTACCATTTTGCCTACTGGTACTTATTGTTCCCATTTCACCTACACTGAAAACGACTATATATCAAACTCATCTACTGTATATGAAACTTCTATAATGATTTTTCAGATAACTATAATTTACTTTAAATACAATGTTTATGAAACATCAAATAGTCTAAGACTTAGTAGGCAAAATGGGAGTATACAAAATGGGAACTACCTGTCTTAAGTAAGGTAATAATTTAGGATAAATATTACATAAACAACACAGTAATCAAACTTTGCAAGATACTGACTGCCCTTCTTGAATCAGTGGAAGGGAGAAAATAACCATAGAAAATATTTCATGATCAATCTTAAGGACAGAATGTCACTGGACCCAGCGAACCGACTACCCGAACACCAGTCATCTGACTGAGCTATCCTACTTATTTGGATAGACATACCTGAACAAACAGAGAATACCCAAATCAGACCACAGAACATAGCATCTGATATTACCCTGTATTCCGAAAGACAGACCTGAGCAAACAGTATAGACCCTGATCAGATGCCGCACAATGCGGCATCTGACCAGGGTCTACACTGTTTGCCACTCATTCAGTATATTTTTAGACATACCAAAAGGCAGTAAAAAGAACCTGTTCAAATCTTTGGACAAAATATGATATTGTAAAGAGTTACATATTTCAGCATATTTAAACCTTAAAGCGCCATGCAAAACTTGTAGCAGATGATATTCTAATTTTACTTAGTTTTCAGAAAAAATGAGTCTTGAGATTTCATGTGAATCATCTGCCATGAAATGTAAAGATTTATTTTCTCTGAAAAAAAAAACAACAACAAAAAAACATATTGTCTGCTGTAGTTGTGATTGGCGCTTTAAGGATTAGGGTAAAGTTAAAAAATATCACAGTTCTATAAAATACAGACCAAAGAACAGACTTATAATCTAAATATGTAAACTGAAATACCTAGATCAGCTTGTACTATTGCTGTTTTAATAAAAAGTAAGATCTCTTTTCAGTTGGTTTCACTCAATGTTTACCACTCTATGGTATGGGAAACTCAGCAGATGACAAATTGATGGTATTTTTTCCTATTCTTTTTTTCTCCTTAGGAGACAATTTACATGAAATGTCAAAGCCTGTTTTCTGGAAAAATAAGAAAAAATATTTCAAAATGCTGTCTACTCACATTTTTACCCAGCATGCTGAGCATTAAAGCACCAATTTAAATATTAGCAGATGATATTTTGAAATATTTTTGTTTATTTTTCCAAGAAAACAGGTATTGGAGACAATTCTCTAAAAAAAAATAAAAAAAAAATGAATCATTTAAATATCAGGGCCCAGTTGTTCAAAGCTAATGACATCGTTAGTTAATGATTCGTTAAAATTTACATCGAGTGATACGCAAATATGCTGAAATCTTTTGCTGAAAAAATGTGAGTAGCTTTTGCAGTGCAAAAGCTACTCACATTTTTTCAGCAAAAAATATCAGAATATTGTATACTGAATCCACTAAAACAGTTAACGAAATGACCCTTAACGAGATCGTTAAGCTAACGACGCTTTGAACAACTGGGCCCAGAAATCTGTTGTCTGTAATGTACAAAATAAGACAGGTCATATGTATAAACAGCAAAAGTTACAGATCAACCTGCATAGCTGCACTCTAATAATGGTGACTTCTCTTGGTCTGACACATTCTACCAAAACTAACAATTCTGCCAGTGGAAAACCAAAACTCTGATCAATGGATGCACAGACTGATCTGGACACTCCAAAAGTTAACATCGAGCTCTCTGTTACATCGCGAAAACTGACAGAGCATCACGAAAACATACCTAATTCTGACCCCCTTAAACCCCACTTTTATATAGTAAAACTGGGGTTTACAGGGGTAAACATTATTTTTCTTATTTCTGTTCAAAAACATAGATTGTGGGCACTTGTTAGAACTGCTTCACTGAGGCAGTTCTAATGAGTTCCCACAATCTATGTTTTGATGAGAAATATGAAAAATATCAGAGTTTTGCATCTGAAAATTTTCAGTTTATGGAAGTGAAATTTTCTATATATTTGAATAGGCATGTTTTCGTAATGGACTACTGATAGAGATATGATACAGAGCACAACAGTCCTGATCGGGGCTTTCACTGACTATATATTCTCTAATGATTCATTTCTCATAGCTCCAGATAAGAGACCTTTTTTTTTTTCAACGAAAAACTTCGGTACTGATACTTTTCTTATTTCTGCATGAAAACATATCTTGTGGGTACTCATTAGAAGCACCTTATAGAGCTGCTTCTAATGTACTCATTAGAAGCTTGTCATTGAGGTGCTTCTAATGAGTACCCACAATGAATGTTTTCACAGAGAAATAAGAACACAAGTTCTACAGAAGACGGTGTCATTCCTGCCAGGTCTGTAAGCTGTCAGTATTATAGATGACTTAAAAATTCATTAAAGAATGACATAATCATGCATGGACAATGTTATGTAGGTTATGATCACAAAATGATACAACAGTGTTAACAATGAAGTGTATGCCACATTTGATGACTGTCATATGGTTAAATAGAAATTGAGCTAAATGCTAGGGTTGATTCATGAAATGACAAAAGTCATTAGACTGTGAAATATAGGTCAGGATCATAAAACAATACCACACTGTTTGAGTTCCTGTTAGGGAGGCAGTGTATGCCAGGTTCAATGATTTTAAGTCATACAGTGTGCAGAAATGGTGCTTTACACAATAGTTGACATAAAAAGACAAAAATGACCGATTCAAACACGAAATACAGGTCAGGATCATAAAATGACACTGCAATGTTTCATGTAAGGCAAAAAGCACATGTCATGTTAGATGATTATATAGTTTTTAACAAATGGCACTAAATGCTAGGATTGACCATAAAAAAAATGTCAAAATCGTTAAACTGTGAAAAATATGTCATGGTCACATAGGTCTAGATAAGAATGGGTATCAGGTAAATATTTTCTTATTTCTCCATGAAAACATATGTTGTGGGTACTCATTAGAAGTGGCTCATTGAGGTGCATATGTTTTCAGGGAGAAATAGGAAAAAATATCAATCCTTTTGGATTGAAAAAAAGCGCATCTTATCAAGAGCTATGTAGTCATAAAATGTTGCATTGTTTGAGTCCTTGTTAGGAAGAAAGTGTCATGCCAGACAGATTGATTGTAGGAGAAGTATTTATTCAGACATGGACATGAATGCTAGGAGGTTGCAAATGTAGATGGAAAACCAGATCCCCATATTGTAACTGCTTGCTTAAGTAGGTGCGACAAAAATATTTATCTGGGTACCTCTCTTATCTGAAGCTACAATTTCTTGTATCACAGCTCAAATGAAACAGTTACTATAAAATATATTACAATTCACTAAAGTTGAAAGTGTAAAAAGATTATCACAAGAAATGAAACAACAAACAGGAATGGTAACAAGTGAGTATCTCTGTATTCTGTAAAGTGTCAAAAAAAAAAAAATGTAAAAAAAAAACCCCACAAAAAAACAAAATGTCTCTATCACAGTATCTGTTATTCAAGGAACTTATCCAACAACAAACAAAACTTACCAAATAATTTCAATTTTTCCTTATTATCACTTGAAAGTGAGGTTCGACCTCTCAAAACGTCTTCTCAAAGGGAACCGATACTCTTTCAAGGGAGGCAACTCAGTCAAAATTGTTTTTTCTCTCTTCTGAAAGGAGGGTCTACTATAAAAGGAAAGAATTTCTTTTAGAGTATACCCTTTGCAGAATGGCAGAAAAAAACAAAAACAATTCAGACAGTTGCCTCCCCTGAAAGTAAATCCATTCTCCTTAAGGTCTATCGTATTTTCCCTAAGTATTGGGACATCTCAATTCCTTACCATGCTTGTCCTATAATTTGGAAAAGTCCATTTTCTTACCTGTTGATGTGTCCAAAATATTGCTGGATGAGTAGCAAGCAGTGTAGACCCTGATTAGATGCCACAAATGTGGCATCTGATCTGGGTCTACACAGTTTGCAGGAAAGCAAACAAAGTCTCCAAAGTTGTCTCCCTTCTGAAAAAAATGGCAAAAGAACGAACAAATTGTGGCAAAGGATCATTACAAGGCTGACAATATTATACTGCATTTTCTGTATCATCACCACTATCATCATCAGAAATGTGCATAGTTCTGGATAGGGCACTTTTTTTTTTAACCATTGTCCTGCTGAACCCGGATGTATCCTGTCTTTGCAAACAGTGTAGATCCAGATCAGTTGGCTTCTTCAGAAGCCAACTGAGCTGGATCTGCACTGTTTGTCATCAAGTATATGAATTTGTATAAACAATTTGGATCAAGTAATCTGACTGAAAAGTGGATCAAGTAATCTGATTGGCTGAAAATTAGAAGTTGGTGTGGCATCTGAATTTATTCAGCATGACAAGGGTTAAGTAAAGCACTTTTTTTGGTAAAGCTTTTTTTTTCCAACTTCAAAGGACTGATTTTTTTCTTATTTCTCAATGAGAACATGTTTTGGGTACTCATTATTTATTTATTTATTTTTTTTTAATATTATTATAATTTTATTTTATTTTATTTTTTTTATTAGGGTTTTACAGCCCTTTCAAGAGTATTTCACTTATATTGGGCCGATCGTTCATCAAAGGTGGGGGGAAAACCAGAAAACCCAGGGAAAAACCACCTGACCATTCATATGCAGATCTTGGCTTTCCCACATGTGACTGGAGCGAAAGGGAATTGAACAAAGAAATATGGTCAATCTCCATGCAAGTTATGTGGCTGAGATGGGATTCAAACCCCTGGGTCTGTAGTCGGATGCACTACCGGGATTCAAATCCCTGGGTCTGTAGTCAGATCCACTACTGGGATTCAGGCCCCTGGTCTGTAGTAAAATGCACTACAGGATTCAAACCCCTGGGTCTGTAGTCAGATGCACCACCGGGTCTCAAACCTGTGGGTCTGTAGTCAGATACACCACTGGGATTCAAACCCCTGGGTCTGTGGTCAGATACTACATGGATTCAAACCCCTGGGTCTGTAGTCAGATGCACTACTGGGATTCAAACCCCTGGGCCTGTAGTCAGATGCACTACCTGGATTCAAACCCCTGGGTCTGTAGTCAGATGCACTACCAGGATTCAAACCCCTGGGTCTTTAGTCAGATGCACTACTGGGATTCAAATCCCTGGGTCTGAAGTCAGATGCACTACCAGGATTCAAACCCCTGGGTCTGTAGTCAGATATACTACTGGGATTCAAACACCTGGGTCTGTAGTCAGATGCACTACTGGGATTCAACCCCCTGGGTCTGTAGTCAGATGCACTACTGGGATTCAAACCCCTGGGTCTGTAGTCAGATGCACTACTGGGATACAAACCCCTGGGTCTGTAGTCAGATGCACTACCAGGATTCAAACCCCTGGGTCTGTAGTCAGATATACTACTGGGATTCAAACACCTGGGTCTGTAGTCAGATGCACTACTGGGATTCAAACCCCTGGGTCTGTAGTCAGATGCACTACTGGGATTCAAACCCCTGGGTCTGTAGTCAGATGCACTACTGGGATACAAACCCCTGGGTCTGTAGTCAGATGCACTATTGGGATTCAAACCCCTGGGTCTGTAGTCAGATGCACTACTGGGATTCAAATCCCTGGGTCTGTGGTCAGATACTACGTGGATTCAAACCCCTGGATCTGTAGTCAGATGCACTAGCAGGATTCAAACCCCTGGGTCTGTAGTCAGATGCACTATGGGGATTCAAACCCCTGGGTCTGTAGTCAGATGCACTACTGGGATACAAACCCCTGGGTCTGTAGTCAGATGCACTATCGGAATTCAAACCCCTGGGTCTGAAGTCAGATGCATTACCGGGGATTCAAACTCCTCGGTCTGTAGTCAGATACATACCAGGATTCAAACCCCTGGGTCTGTAGTCAGATGAACTACTGGGATTCAGACCCCTAGGTCTGTAGACAGATGTACTACCAGGATTCAAACCCCTGGGTCTGTAGTCAGATACAGTACCGGGATTCAAAACCCTGGATCTGTAATCAGATACAGTACAGGGATTCAAACCCCTGGGTCTGTAGTCAGATGCACTACCAGGATTCAAACCCCCTGGGTCTGTAGTCAGATGCACTACCAGGATTCAACCCCCTGGGTCTGTAGTTAGATGCACTATCGGGATTCAAACCCCTGGATCTGTAATCAGATACAGTACTGGGATTCAAACCCCTGGGTCTGTAGTCAGATGCACTACTGGGATTCAAACCCCTGGGTCTGTAGTCAGATGCACTACCAGGATTCAAACATCTGGGTCTGTAGTCAGTTACACTACTGGGATACAAACCCCTGGGTTTGTAGTCAGATACACTACCGGGATTCAAACCCCTGGGTCTGTTGTCAGATACCCTACCGGGATTCAAACCCCTGGGTCTGTAGTCAGATGCACTACTGGGATACAAACCCCTGGGTCTGTAGTCAGATGCACTATTGGGATTCAAACCCCTGGGTCTGTAGTCAGATATACTACCGGGATTCAAACCCCTGGGTCTGTAGTCAGATTTTTTGTATTGTGTTGGGGTTTAACGACACGTCAACCCTTGAGGGTCATTTTGTGTCGTCTCCCAGAGAAAGGGAGAAAAGAGATAGAAGAGAGAGTAAAGGAGATGAAAGAGAGGGACACGGAAGAAAGAGGAACAGGAATGAAAGTGAAGAAACAGAATAAAAACATACCCCCTCTACCCTTACCCACTACAAGGATAGCAGGCCTTGCCCAACTGTAAGCCAATATCAGTTGGACGCCCCAGTGATGTAAGATACACAGCACCTTCGCACCACCCGCTGTAGTCAGATACTACCTGGATTCAAACCCCTTAGTCTGTAGTCAGATGCACTAGCAGGATTCAAACCCCTGGGTCTGTAGTCAGGTACACTACCCAGATTCAAACCCCTGGGTCTGTAGTCAGATACACTACTGGGATTCAAACCCCTGGGTCTGTAGTCAGATACACTACTTGGATTCAAATCCCTGGGTCTGTTTGTTTGTTTGTTATGAGGTTTTATGGCCCAGCCAACCCAATGGGGTCATGTCGAGAGCGGTCAGTTTACCTAACCACATGTTTACTGGGCAGGCTTAGTCCTCTAAGCTGTTAACCAGTATTGTGCCCTTTCTCTCGCCAGAAACTGACAACGTCCCTTTTTGAATCAGCGGAAGGGAGAGAATGATCTAGAAAATATTTCATGATCAATCTCCACGAAAGAATGTTGCTGACCTCGGCAGGGGTCAAACCGCGACCTCCTGGTCTCCAGTCGGACGCGCATCTAACTAAGCCACCAAGGCCAGCCTGGGTCTGTAGTCAGATACACTACTGGGATTCAAACCCCTGTGTCTGTAATCAGCTGCACTACCAGGATTCAAAACCCTGGGTCTGTAGTCAGATGCACTACCAACAGCGTTATGAAGCCAAGCACATTTTATTTTCTGATGGCAATACAAATGCAGTATCAACAAAAGACCTTCTCATTCAAATCCTAGTTACCCACTTACCAGGGTTTAATTTACCAGGCAGTTCCCATTTGCAATATGTTTCCATCACAGGTCTCTACAAAATACACAAAGGCTTAGTTTAAAAAAATACGTACAATTCATATCAAAATCATTTAAGCCTTATAGCATTAATAACAACAAATGTAGGAGACAACATTTGGCTTTGTGTGAAAAAAAAATACATACAAGTCATTTCAAATCATTTAACCCTTAAAGCATTAACAACAAATATAGAAGAAAACATTTTGATTTTTTTCCCTTAATTTTCATGAGAAAATAATGCTTGACATTCATGTGAATTGTCTGACTATTCACATGAAATGCCAAGTCATATTTTCTCTGAAAATTAAAACAATATCAGATTAGTGAAATAAAAATAAGGGTTGAAATAATAAAGAATAGTTCACATGTTAAGAAATACTAGACAAACATATTTGCATGCTATATCAAAACAAAATGAACAATTAGTTCCTTAACAGTATGTCAAAGCTAAAAAGAATAACTAACCTCAAATTGTTGCACACAACATCTTATTTTTTTTAATTTATAAGAGAAAATAAGACTTGGCAATTCATTTTGGCAGACGATTTTCACGAAATGTCAAGCCTTATTTTCTCTGAAAAAAAAAAAAAAAAAAAAAAAAAAAAAGAATTGTCTGTTGCAGTTTTGTTAGATAACAGACAACAACAGAAAAAAATTAGGATAAAAATAAAACAAAGCAACAACTGCTAGAAATATAAAAAAAAATAATAAGAAACCACCATTGGGAGAAAAAGCACCTTCAGGCTTTCCAAAGAGCACCCAGCAATCAGAGTGCACAAATGCACAGACTTTTCTGAGTCTTTGCTGAGCATACAATCGTGTTATGCAGGTGTTGTTTTCTGAAAAAAGACACGAACCATAGATTTCTATATCTGTCTTTTGCATAAAAAAAAAGACTGCAAAATATAAAGTTATGTAGGAAAGTCCCGGAGGAGTATTTGATGATAATTTTGGGATAATTTTCTCCAGTTCTCCATAAAAACATATGTTGTGGGTACTCATTAGAAGCACCCTGCCAAAGCGCTTCTAATGAGTACCAACAACATATGATTTTATGGAGAAATAAGTAAAATTATCCCAGAATTATTATCAAATACTCATTCTTAACATTTCCTCTGGAAGCACAGTCATTCCGCACACAAAAGTAGAAGAGATGTAGAACAAATAATGACAATCGTGTCCGAAGGTGCAATTTTTCCTGTTATGACTCATATCTCTTTGGACAGCAAATAATTCACTGAACTGAACACATGATCTAAAATATAAATACAGGTCATATAAAACCATATGACTTCAAATATGGCACATTAGAATATCTAAGAAAATCTGAAATTTGAAAGCCCTTCATAACATGAACACAGATATAATTGTTTTAAATAATAACAGATCGACAAAAATGGGTTCCCCAAATATAAAATCATTTGGATGAAACATCATCAAAATCCCCATTTTATCATCAGGATTGTCATAATCATTATTGAACACTAAATATTAAACAGATTCCCATAATAAATTAAATACAATAGGATTGCTTTATGTGTTTTCCTTTACATATGCTGATGTCTGCGGTCAGGACCACTGTGGTCCAACTGGTGTCTTTCTTTAACCATGATCTCCGGTTTATTCTGCAGTATCTTATACTTTGTTTCATCATAATGTTTGTGGTTATATTTGTCATACTGTAATCTTTTACTGATAAGTCTGATAGCTGGACCAAACATATTCTTGTAGTTTAGAGTTGCATCAGAGTTAAGGGCATGGTTTTCTGTGAGTCAAACAAGTTTAAGCAAGCCCCCACCCCACTCACTTAACTTTCCCCACACCACCCTGACAAAGTAGTTTTCCCTGTTGATCATTTTTAACCCTTAAATCACCACAACTGTCGTCTGCCTTGTCATCTGCTTGTGATTTTAAAAGTCATTTTTACAAACAGTGTGTACGACCGTTTCAGATGCAGATTTTCTTGGCGTTTTAAGGGTTAAGGTGGTTCCTCTTCTGGAGTTTCTCTTTCAAGTCTGTTACTACAAATTAGCTATTTGCTTTTGTCATTATTCACTCCACATTTCTATTTCTTCTTCGTGCCTCGTGAAATCAGAGCTTTGTGATTGTGGCCTTCCCAAAAATATGTAACTGATATCATCATTCATTCTCATTTTTTATGAAGCTCAGAGAGGAATGTTTTGATAACAGTTCCCATAATTCCCAAGAAATCAAATGATGTGCAATGCACCAAAAGGGCCTTTACACAATTTGCGGACAAAGCAGGCACTGATCAGCACTGTTTGCCATTCTGTTATTGATTTCTGACTAAAACTCCTATTTGCAACAATGGATGTGTCCGAATTCAGAGATAGAAGAATCCATTTCAGAAACTCAAGAGTCAAAGGGTTAAATAATCACTATGTTATCAGAAAGCTAATATATACTGTACCTGAAAAACAAAGCCATAAAAAGCAAAACACACAATATAACAAAGCACCTACCAATCTGGTATATACAAATCTTGAGTTTAAATTGTATCAAACAATATTCCAAATCAGACTAGCATCATAAACATTGTACAAACTATTTAAACATGTGAAATGGCAAAAATACATGGTGCTAATGAATAGTATGTTCCCATGACATCATATTTCCCATGACATATACATTATATATTAGATATTAGTACCTGAATAGGAAATATACGGCACCAACCCAAATTATAAGTTTATATCTAGCTTACCTATTCATGAAACACTGCAACAAATACAAAAGTTCATCCCACCATACACAAAAAGTATCTCAGATCAGAGATGTATGCATCAATATTGTCATATATTGTAAGGTAATATATTTTCAAGAATATGTATCTTTTCTAGAGTTCTTCTAATAAATCTGAAATATCAAGCATTTTCTGTTTCACATTTTATACTGCCCTTTGCTTTATAGAAAACTTCACAGTGAAACTAGTAACTAGCTTTACACTAATTCCATACCTAAAATATGTTTCAATACAAACAGAGCTTGTACTGAGTTTGATTTTGCAGCTGGGGAATTTTTACATATCAGTACCACTTTCAGGCTCCATCAACTGGAGTGCTGTAAATGTCCTTAAATTCTGAACACTTTATTGCATATTTTTGGCCATTTTTTTTATTTTATACAGTTGTTTCTTAAAATACCCAGTGGAATGGCAAACAGTGTAGACCCTGATCAGACTGAGCAGTCTGAACTGAATCTGCACAGTTTAAATATGCCACTCTTGTCATAAACTTTGGTGTGTGGAATTTAAGGACATTTACTGTAGTTATTCTCAAATTTTGCCCTATGAGATATGTACCACTACTCTGTACACAAGTGGTACTGTTACCACTTCAAACATGTACAGAGTTACTGTCAACAGCAATATAACTCCAGATAAGCAGAGATACCATGTAAACATTTTTCTTAGTTTGCCACAAAAACCTATGTTATGGATACTCCCTGAGGCACTTCTAATGAGTACCCAGAACATATATTTTTGTCAAGAAATAAGAAAACTTTCAATCAGGGAGGTGTTTCTAATGAGCACCCACAAAATATAAGTTTGCATGGAGAAACAAGAAACATATCAGTAGTTTTTGGTTGAAAAAAAAGGCCTTATCTGGAGCTATGCTGAGCAACTGTTGTGAGACTGGTGACAGAAGGTCTGACTAATAACACAAAACATAGAAATGCTACTTGTGTTAGTCAGCTGAAAAGCTATTTGTGTTAACCAGCTGAAAATAATAATGCATTTTACTGTGCCTAAACTAACTTCATAAGGCACATGTAGCTGGTTTATTTATCAACTGCTGCTATGAAATCTGCTTTCAACAGATTACCTAGAATTATGTTTAAGTGACAGTGAATATTCTGTCACCGGACTGGTTCACAACAGGTTCCCACAATTGTACTGATGTTTCTGGAATGCAGCAGGATTTAAGGACTATTAAAAGTCATCTCATCTGAAGATTAGTATTCAATATAAAACTGTTGACTGCATATAAAAAAGCTTATAATGCTTCTCACTTAAAAAGAATCCTGTTTTTGACAATGCTATATTTAAATTTATTCCATCAAGAATCAGGATTCAAGAAATGATAACTATTTTACTGCAGTAATAGAAGTACTCATTCAGGTTATATAAGTGCAACCACCAGAGGAAACATTAACATCTGTTGGTAAGCTTTCTGTAATGGGTTGAATATAGTAAATATGGTTAACTGTCAACCAACAGACATCCAACAGACTGGTCAAAATGTAGACAAAACTAAGGTTTGGTACTAGGAAAGATTATAATTTATGCTGTGTCCCTTCCTGAGTAATCTTATTTCTTTCAGATCTATGAAGTCTGAAATCTAAAGAAGAGTAGACACAAAGGGGTTAACACCATTTTCAGTACATAATGGAAAATATGGCAAATATCACAGGTAAGTGTGTATAGTATAGAAAGCCATCTGTGTGCATCCCTCTCTCTCTCTCTCTCTCTCTATGTCTGAGTAGAAAATTTTCACCTCCAAATCAATGATGTAATAAAGAGGTCTGCTTTAGAAGTTACACTTATTCTAATGTTTCAAAAGTTCTGTCTATCCCTATGAAAATAAAACAGGCCAAAAAGACAAATTTTGAAGTATACATGACAAACAGAAAACATGTCCTGCTGAATGACTTCAGAAATAGTTTCCATATTTCCTTGATCAATTGGCAGTGTTACAGCATGTCAGTGACTTAATGTCAGGATAGGCACAAAAAAAAAAAAAAGAAAAATACAATACTGGAATGAACTCGAATAATTTTTTTCTTTTCAAGTTAGTAACAACAACAAATTTCTAAGTTTTAATTTTATGCTTGTGGAAAATTTGGGATCCATGGCTGATTTGCAATATACTAGACTTTGCAAAATAACCAACAGTGTAATACAACAAGCTGATGCTGACATTAATGCTATTCATAATGTGCCTTGCTTTTACAGATAATTAAACGATCTTTCTACAAGAAAAAAAATACAAAAAACTCTTCCATGATGACCACTTGGAGAGGTAGATGTATGTTAGTCTCACAATTTGATTTTTTGTGTGAGAAAAACACTGTTATTGCAAGCTGATTGTATGTCTCTGGCTTTATTTACTGTTCAGTATGTTAAACCACTATTTTCTTTTTAACAAGAGCCTAATAAGGAAGCTTCATAGAGACATATAATATATATTTTATACTTAAAAATGTTTTTGGTTAGTTTTTTTTTACTAAAAGCTGAGTGTAGATAAGACTTCTGAAATATTATGCGTGTGTTGTTTCCTGAAAAGGTCATGTACCATAGATTTCTATATCTGTCGTTTGCATAAAAAAAGATTGCAAAATAAAAAGTTACCTAGGGAAGTCCCCAAAAATGAAGCCATAGGACTTGTTTAGGAGGATTATTTGATGATAATGTTGGGATAATATTCTCCAGTTCTCCATAAAATATGTATGTTGTGGGTACTAATTAGAAGCGCCTCATCGAGGTCCTTCTAATGAGTACCCACAATATATGTTTTCATGGTGAAATAACAAAACTTATCCAAGAATTATCACCAAATACTCGTCATTAACAAGTCCGCTGGAAGCAAAATCTTCTGAGGCACGTTGCATTGGAAAGGTCAGCATCCTGCAATGAGGCATTTTAACTAACTTTTTATGCCTAATGGTTTGTACTCTTGTTGTTTCCAAACAATTACCAAATTTGCTTGTACCGAAAAGAAAACAAAGAGCTTCACCTACAAATGGGAATAACAAATGCTGCACCGATAATAAAATACAGTCTGTCACCAAAGACAGGCAATATAAAATGTGGAAACCATTGTGCCATTTATACAATACTAAAACATGATCTGAAAGATATACCTCTTGTAAATGCTCATTGGCATCCAGACAAATCCAGTTCCCAACTATGTCAGGAATGGTAGGCAGATTGTATAAGGTTACTGCAGGTAGACCAGTCAATCTTGGGATTGACTGGTTCAGAGAGTATTGCAGTTTTTTTTTTATTATTATTATTGTTGTTGTTTCATATCTGAAACATCACAGACAGACAGACAAGACATACAGCCAAACATAAAGACACACAGCGTGGAAACCCCTATCCAATATATAAAAAAGAAGACCTAGTTCATTCTGCGCTCTAGCATGGTCCACTGTTTGCTCATACAGTGAATGCAGCTTCTTGAACAGATATAATGAAGGGGAAGACCCAGAGAAAAATAATGTCGTATTATGACAGACCCAGATTTTTTTCACATACAAGTAAGATCATGGGAGATAGACAATGTCAATGCTTCATGGACAATGAAGGCCCAGACATCTGGGTAGCCTGAAAAGAGTCTTCACTATCCAGTCTCACATTATTACAGAAACAGTGAAATAATGAATATACTAAAAAAATGAACTCCACATCAGACAATATAATGTAAATATAAGCTGATCTCATATTCTATTCTTTACTTATGTCCTAAAGAAGCTTTATTTGCTAAGTGAGATAGAGCGGTTTTAGTTGTTGTTGTTTTCTTGAGGAAATCAGTGAGCTTAGGAAAACCCGTATTTTTCTCACCTACAAACACCAAAGACCCAAGACAACCTGGACATCATGAAATCCTAACCCGAGTCCACTCTCTTGACAAAGTATTTGTACCTTTTATATTAGATACTGCTAATAGCACTGATCCTGATCAACCTATATATTCTATGCTATTATCATATGAGGAGCACCATGACAAAACTGTCTTCTATGTGCTGACAGTGCAGGTCCTGATTAACTTCCATGCAGTTTGATCAGTATCTGAGCTGTCTTCAGTATCTGAGCGGTCTTCTTACAGAACTAGCGGATACAGTATGATGTACAACAAAGGTCTTGATCAAACTGTATAGCTTCACTGCCTGATCTGGACTTTTTACAGTTTACATATGCCCCACAAAACCCTTTATCCTGTTTCAGCTCATATGTGTACCCATATGCGGATGGTTTGTCCTCAACTGCATATGACTGTAACACTTACCATGCTTCTCTGAGTTAGCAACATAAAACACAAATTAATCATGCCACCACATAGCTCTGGATAAGGTAGGTTTTTTTTCCTTTTTCTTAGCCGAGAAATACTGATATTTTTTCTTTTCGCTCCATAAAAGGATACGTTGGTGGTACTCATTAGAAGTGCATCAATAAGGCACTTCTAATGAGTACCACAACATATCTTTTAATGGGGCAATAAGAAAAATATTTTGTGGATACCCCCTCTTATCTGGAGCTATGCATCATAAGAAAAGTTCTTCAGCCATATCCTAGAAATGTAGGCTGAATACACTAGAAGTGTATAGCTGAATATCCAGTCTGATCCTGGCCTTCACCTGCTATACATCCTACATTATCCAATGACTGCAAGCAAACAGCCAAAGCCCTATCAGACTGTATATATATAAGCTTTCTATTTCTCATGGCATGGCACAACTTATTTCTTAAAAACTAAAAGACTATTTTATCAACTCTTTTATTTTCACCAACTGAAATTCATGTATTTACAGCATTCATCTCAAGTGTAGTTTATATAGCCCACTTCTCACCATATGAACATTGAAGAAAAAGGCTTTAGAGCAGCACATATTTCCAGATAAGGCACTTTTTTTTAACCCAAAAGTACTAACATTTTTCATATTTCTCCACAAAAACATATGTTGTGGGTATTCATTAGAAGTGCCTCACCGCGAGGCACTTCTAATGAAAACCCACAACCGATATGTTTTCATGGAAAAATAAGAAAAATATTATGTGGATATCTCCTCATATCTGGAGCTATGGTCGGTATATGCGACAAGAAAAGACCCAATTAGCCTACATATATGGATGGTGTCCACTGGGTATTTTTTCTTCACTTGTGAGAAATTTACTAAGTGAAAAAATGCCCCAGTTAGACTGTATATGCGTGCAGGCTAATCAGAGCTATCTATTCCCCATATGTAATTAAGTCTTTTCTATGTATGCTGTCCATATGTCTAATAACAAAAGTTCGCTAAGCACTGGGTCGCTCCAAATGACCAAATTTTTATTCAGTATTCAGGCACCTTCTGTATAACTGTCCATGATTCAGCTTTTATGTTTTATTCTATTCAAGTAACTGTGAAACATCAATCAATTTGACTGGTAGTGTTGATTGTAGAGTTATTTCCTCTTCACACATGTCAAATACGACCAGAATTATATGTACATATGCATTCAGCTGTACAGCTTTGCTTTCATGTTGATTCCTGTACATTTGAGATGCTGTTTGTCTACTTAATATTCAACTCAGGCCCATGATCAGCATGAATCAGCTGTACTAGTGGTCTTCATGCTTAGCACTCTGGGTAAACTTTTCAGCAAACAACATATTGAAATACTTTTCTTATTTTTCCAATTTTTCTCAGAAAACAGGATTTGATAATTCATGCAAATTGTCTCCACTGGAGACAATTTGCATGAAATGTCAAATCTTGTACTGGAAAAAAATAAGAAAAATAGCATTGATTTGTCATCTACTGAATTATCCCAGAGAGATGTTTAGGTAAAATGATCTCTTCTAATGAAGAGCTCAAGCACATGACCTGCATGCAAGTCAGGTGCATAAACCATTAGTGCAGTAAGCCTACAAAGTAGCTAAACAGAATAAGATGTACAAAATAAAACCCAGTCTTTATTTATTTAACACTTTTAACAAACTTTCTGTTGTTTTAGTGTGTCAAACTTAAAATAAGAATAACGAGACTGTTAAAACACAATCTCATTTATTTATAGCTAACACTGAGCACATCTTAGAACTAATGTATTTATTCAAACAATTATGTAAGATGTATGCTCTACTATAAGTATATCTTATAATTTTTCTGCATCTAACTTGGTACATAATACCAATTACAGACAACCATTTTCAAGCT
Organism: Anodontia alba; assembly: GCA_964016985.1. NCBI lineage: Eukaryota > Metazoa > Mollusca > Bivalvia > Lucinida > Lucinidae > Anodontia > Anodontia alba. The sequence goes on along the minus strand of OZ024833.1, from coordinate 58,041,244 downwards.
GTGGTAACTTAAACCAGCTTAAATATTATTCAAAATGTGATACGTTAAATCAACTAAATCAAATTAATGTCATGATCTGAAATTGCTGATATAAATATGTCCCTGTCCCAAACCATTTTACTAAATATATAATTTCATGATGCTTCATTGAACAAATAACCACAATTATAATCATACTAGTATTCTATTTTCCAGACCGGATTATTATTCTACACTTAGTGTGCAAAGTGAATGGATGCTTTCACTGCAAATGATGGAATAAATTACTCTGCAACTTTTTAATAAATCGTAACAACTTATTGCCTATATTAAAACTTTTCTACTGTGCTGTGCTTTGTTCACATTGGCTCTCCTTAGCAATTCTTAGTACTTTCTTTAAGTATCAGTCCCAATTTACTTCAAGTAATGTGCTTCCATGTATAAATGATGTTAACCTTTAAAGGACTGAGTTTAAACAGCATCACATGACATTTTAAAATAGTTTTCTTATTCTTTTTTTTTTTTTTTTTTCTCTTGAAAGCAGGGCTTAGTATTTTGATGAATCTGTCTCACTACTTTGGAGACAAAAAACATATGAAATGTTGACCTGTTTTCAAGAAAATAACATACCATCACATAGTTGTCTTCTAGTGATGTTGCCAACAGCATGCTAAAGGTCACATGCTTATGTGGCTTACATTTTCTGGTCCTTTGAGACCACTGAACTTGTTTTGTGTAATTGAACTTCTGAATCTGATATTCAGCTCAAGCAGGGATATAATTTATGCATTTTTTTATGAGCATCACATTCCATTGCACTCATTGGCTTTGGTAACCTAGTGGTTAATGCTTTAGACTTGCAAGTCCAGCATGATGGTTTTGAACCTGTCTCTCATCAATGGGCTCTTTTTTCTGATTATCAGTACCAAGCCCCTACACTAGGCTGAGTTAAAAGTGGGACAAATGATTTTGTGAGTATTCACTGGAAGCAACTCACCAAGGTAATGAGCACCATAATGTGTTATGAGGAGAAATAGGAAAAATACTGATACTTTTTGGGAGTATCATATCCACAGGTATGTTAACTTCACTTATCCTCTTTTTTTCTTTACAGACCATTATATTTATTATCATGTTACTTGGATCTAAATGTGCTGAACAGTGTTGTTGTCATAAAAATAGGCAAATCAGATAATGGAGCAGCAAGACATATCCATGCAGACAGAGCAGACCCAGACAAAATTACTTACGAGGTCTGAAAGGTCTGTCATTCAGTCAGTAATTTTTCAGATATATCACCATGCAGTTAGATGGCCTTCTTTAAATTTTACAATAAACAGTAAGGAAATAAAGTCTCAGAATATTTAATTACATAAGGGCTCAACTGAACTATACAAATGGTCTCCAAACAACTATCAGGCTGCAAACAACTATCAGGCTGATCTGTAAGTTTTGATCTGTTTGTGTACAAACCAATTTAGTTTTCAGTAATTACTCATATTCTGTGCTGATCTCAGATTTGTGTGTTTCATGTTTGAGGTTTAAACTCCACTCAGACTGCAACAAGCTTTTGAACTACACATGCAGACCTACATGTAGACTACTGTATTCACCATACATTCTCAGAGAAATACAGACAGAGCCATAGAGTCACTCTGGTGTCAGCTGAGATCCGGAAATACTGTTCTTTAGAACACAGTTGCTATTCAGTTGAAACATTTTAGTCACAACATCCAACTGTCAAACAGACTTGATCAATTTTTAAATTATGGTAAATCGGGACACCCAAACATTTCAGGTACCATATTTACCCTAAATGTCTGTAAATACAGGCCTAAGCAGGTCCCAAGATTATAAAACTTTTTTCATACTCAACTCAGGTAAGCATGAAATTTTCTCTGCTAATAAATATGAAGATGCCAACAATAGTTGGCATTTTCATATTTATTAGATGAGAAATTTTCATGCTCAGCTAAGTGTAAGAAGAAAGAACTTGCAATTGTTAATAATTTACGATTTATTAGCAAGACAAATTACATGCTCAGCTGAGTTGAGTATGAAAAATGTTTTATAAACTCTGGGCCTGATTAAGCATGATTAGAGATGAGGTCATCCAAAAGTTTGGGTACCACATTTCCTCTAAATACTCAACAGACAGGCCAGAGTTATTGAGCAGTCTGATCAAGCTCTACATCATTTGTAATTCCAAATTGTAGACACCTAATCAGGTAATTTAATGGCCATGTTCAAATTTTAGGATATGTACCATAATAACCCTAATAATTGGGACAGACATGCCTGAGCAAACAGTGTAGACCCAGATCAGATGCCACAAAATGGGGCATCTGATCAGGGTCTGCACTGTTTGCCGCTCATCCAGCACTATTTTAGACACATCAACAGGAAATAAAATAGACTTTTTCAAATTTTAGGACAAGTATGGTAAGGAGTCAATGTATCCCAATACTTAGAGTATATATGGTATTGTAATGAGATAAAGGTATGTTCCAGGTAAATACTGTATTGTAATGGGATAAAGGTATGTTCAGGGTAAATGTGATAATTACGATATGCTATGAAGCTTGAACTGACACTATACCTCAATTCTATAAAATCTACAGATCAAGCATTTTCGAGGCTATTAAGGAGAATAGACACATTTCCAAGGTAAGTACTTCTGACATGAAAATACAGTCAAACCTCAATGGCTCGAATCTTTGGGACCATGGAAATTTGTTCGAGATATGGGTAGTTCGAGCCACTGAGTGTTAATCAAAGCGCCAGGTTAGGAGACAAATGAGAATAATATAGGAATGTCTTTTCGATCTTCCACACAATAACTGTATGTTGGGTGTACTCATGAGAATTGCCTCAAAGAGGCCATTCTAATGAGTACACACAACATACAATTTCATGATAAAATGAGAAAATTTCCACAAATATTTGTTCTCTTGAGATATTGAAAGAATTTCATAGGGACTCAAAAACGAGTGGGAATTAGCCATGGTAAATGAGCCATCGGTGTTCGAGCTATCAAGATTTGACTGCATTTGCCTTTACTGAATGTCTCTTTCAACATTATTTAACCCTTAAAGCGCCAAGAAAAACTGCGTCTGAAAATGTCGTCTGTTTATGTCGTCTGCTGAATATTCTTGCAGACTTTTCAAACCTATTTTTGCATACAGGCCAACAGTGTGGACCCTGATCAGACTGCTCCTAAAGGAGCAGTCTGATCTGGGTCCACATTGTTTGCAAAAATGACTTTTAAAATCACAAGCAGATGACAAAGCAGACGACAATACTTGTGATTGGCGCTTTAAGGGTTAAGCCATATCCAGACTATGAAGGGATAATAATGAAAAGATATGTGCAAAGAGCCACTGTGCATGTAGTCATAAGTTGAATTCTGCCTCTAGCAGGATTCAAACCCAGGACCTCAAGATATGAAGTAAGAAGCTAAGTCAACCAGATCCTTCAAGTTCTAGGGATGCAGCTTCCTGCTTGCTAAAGTTGTCTCCCTCTGCAAAACAGCTGATAAAAATTTCATATGTATCCATTCACCTTAATCCACAGGCTGGTGTGACCATTTCAGCATTTGTATACATGTTAAGTAGGTTAAGCATATTATGGCTCAAAAACATATAAATATGGACATGAAAGCATATTACTATCAGTTTTTTTTTTTTTTTTTTTGTTTTTTTTTTTTTTTTAGTAGCAATTAACCTTTTCAGCCCTGCAGACCAAAAAAAAAAAAAAAAAAAAATTGCAAACAGTGTATGAGACAAGCTGATAATGAGCTCAATCATCAAGATCTACACTGTCTACCATTCTGCACAGCTCCAGATAAGGTGGTCTTTCATCCGAAAATTACTGATATTTTTTCTTATTTCTCCATGAAAACATATGGTGTGGGTACTCATTAGAAGCACCTTGGCTTGATGGCAAAATAAGAAAAATATAATGTGAATACCCCTTCTTATCTGGAGCTATACATTATGTTCATGATTTTTGACTGAACCCCTGTTTGCAGGAATGCGCCCACTTAGAAACTCAGGGCTGCTTTAAAAGGTCAACATTATTTTAAGAACAGAATAAAAGTTTGATTTCCTGAATGGAGGCTGTGACTGGACCTAACTTAAAGGGATTTCATATAAAACTATTACTTGGTAAACACATAATTCTGCATTTATCTTTTCTGAATTAAGGAATAGATTTAAATATATATATAAAAAAAAAATCAATTTTGTATGGTTTTACTGACATTTCAAGCTTTCAACAAAACTTGATTTAGTGCAAATTGCAACTGTCAGTTATTGTTTTATTTTGAGAGCTTATATTAAAAGTTACAATTAAGTAACTCAAACCTAAATTAAGTAAAGTTAATTGACTCATGATTTTTCAAACCTCTGTTAAGTAAACTTAATTTACTCATAATTTTATGTGGTTATTTGTCTGTCTTATAAACATTGGTATAAAATAGTTTATTAGGTCTGTAGTCTAATATTTCTTCTTTCTGGTATTTACAGGACCTTCCATTTTCCATTATCTCCATTCACTATCCTGCAAGGACAGCTTCCCTGCATATCAGCTGAATCGTACTGGAATGGTATATACACTACAGAATTCTGGCTTCTGTTTCTCTGTATAGGCTATCTGACTGTAATGCTCCCTTTTCATTCTACGTTCATGCTTTCTATCTTTGCTGTGACAACTGTCCATTAAAGATCAACTAATGGTACATTTTATCCCATAATGACAGGTTTTTTAGTCAATAGTGTTTTATTTTTGTTAATAACACCACCTGTCTAACCATCTGTTTCACAATTTCTGCTGCCAAAAATCTATCCATAAATTCATGATGAATATAAAGCCACTACCAGTCTACTGGTCTAGGTTGTATTCATCATTTATGATCATGGAGATAGTACTTGTACTCAATATCTTCACTGCTACACCTGGATTTCTTCTATGTTTCTTTTTCCACATTTCAGCTGTCAGGTGTAACAACTAATAATGTTCAAGTCATTTCAATAGACTATTCATTTTTATAAAGTATTATGTAGAAATTAGCAGCACCATGTGAATGTCATACATTGGAAATGAGACATAAAAGCATTTCTACCAATCCGGAGCATCAAAATAGCTCTTTAGCAACTGCATGAACTATTACCACATTTAAAACTATGTATATTATAAATTTTATCTGTAACAAACTTTGTTACAGTAAATCTTTCCGGAATGTCTAAACATTCCTGTTCATCTTGTAACTTACATGTAAGTACATCAGGTTTAAAATACATGTTCACATTTTACAAGAGACAGAAATAAATGCAAAGCATTTCACATACAATTTAACACATATATACATGTGTGTCCGTTAAATTGATAGCAACAGCAATGTACATATAAGCACATAAAAGAAAAGCATTTCAAATACAAATAAAACATATTCATTTGCATTGACAGCAATGCTAATGTATGTAAGAACACCACAGGCATGTGCTTAACAGCTACTTGCTAACCTGTATACATTTGCACATGTTCCTAATATATACATATATGCATGTTTTTCCAGATCTATAACACATCTGTGTATATGTTCCTAACACATAATATATTTGCACATGTTCCTAATACATACATATCTGCATGTTTTCCAAACATAAAACATATCTGCATATGTGTTCCTAACATGTTCCTACCATATAACACGATATGCATATGTTTATAAAATACATCTTTGCATGTGTTCATTAACACATCTGTACAAAGACAACTCAAAGAAGATACAAAAGAAAACTTGTATCAGGCTCAAAAAAGGCCATAACTAACATTCTCTGACATTGTGACAATGTATACAAACTTAATAATCTAACTATACGAAGAAACTAAACATAAATTCTGTGCTCACCATCTTCAACAACAATAGATGGTAGTCAAGTAAACTGCCACTTCAGTCCAGTGACCTATCTTCTCAAGCTGCAAACAGTCTTGTTCATGGCACTAATTCAATTTCCTTTCCTATGAAGGAAATCTCAGTTTCAAGGAAGGAAAATCCTGTCTGCTGACTTCCTTTTTTTAAAATAAAGCAACATTACCTCCCTTCAGAAATGCGAGTTGAATGTCACCAGAAAGCAGCACAGATGTCTCATTCAGGAATTTCTTTCACTTGTATTTTAGTTAGATCTACCATTGTCCTGTAGAAGAAAGAAACCTTATCACCAAATGAGAATGGAAAGTAATTAAGACATGAAAATATTTGCCTCATACCACTGGGGACTACTCTTAAAGGAAAGAATTTGCTCCCACTTGGAGCCAATTCTTTCCTTTAAGAGTAGCCCCCATTTTTGAAAGGTTTAAAACATTAGGAAGGTAATTTCCTGTCTCCAAAATTTGTCTCCCTTTGCAAGATAGCATAAAAATCTTTCAGTTGTATGTATTTGTCTTAACCATCTCAAATAATACTTCAGTCATTATATTTTCTCCAATGGATGATGATGGTTTAGTGTTTTACTTTCCTTTCAACATTATTTATCATATCGAGACAATATTTCTCCAATGGAACGTATATTGCTGGATCCCATTATAATCATATCTAGATATCATATATTGCTACTCATCATCATGATCACTTCTGTGAAGTTGTATGAGAATCTAACACAAATTGTAGAAGTAATCTGTATCACAAACCCAGACAGACAGACTTAAATGCCAAGAGCAGATAACCCAGCAAAGAACACATTTGTATTTCATACATTGCTACCCATCATGTTGATCATCTCTGTGAAGTTTTATGAAAAGTGTAGTAGTTCACATCGCAAACTTAGACAGATAGCCCCAGTGCTAGGGGTCGTATGCAGCCTAACAGACTATATTGTTGCATATGAAGAAACTTAAAAAAACCAAGCTTCGGATTTTTGTTCTTTTGTGTGATCTTTGTTTCCAAAGGCAACCTTTTAGATTTTTATTAACCCTTTCAACTCAATAAACCAGAAAAAAGGTTCTGCAATCAGTATAGATCCAGATAAGTCAGCTCATATGAGCCATCTCATCAGGATCTACACTGTTTGCCTTTTTCCATTTTGTCACTACTCTGTTTACCATTTCGTTTTTGATTTTCATCTATGTGACATCCCTTATTTTTGAAATAATGGACACATTCAATTTCATAGACAGATGAGTCCACTTCAGAAACTCAGGGGAGAGACGCTTTAGTGCAAAGGGTAGATAATTGTGCTAAAAATAAGGCTGGTTAATCAGAGCTGAAAACATAATCAATTATCAGTCCTGCTATTGTGATTGATAATCGATTAGTAATCACAGAAGATTTGGTCATAAATTTACCTGTCTGAGCATGACTCTAAATGTTGTACTTTATTGAATGTATTTGGTCAGACAGGCCCGAGCAAACAGTGTAGACCCAAATGAGACACCACAAACACAGCATCTCATCAGGGTCTACACTGTTTGCTGCTCATCCAGCTATTTGAGACACAACAATAGGTAGTAAATTATACCTGTTCAAATTTTAGATTAAGTATGGTAAGGAGTTGAGGTGCTTGCATACTAAGGGTAAATACTGTAAAGTAACAGACATAGAAATCAAATGATCAATTATTAGCAAATCTGTAATGATAATCATTTGTGTGGTATTTATCAATCAATTAATCGATTATCTGATTAATTGTGCCAGCCTTAGCAAAAAAAAAAAAAATTTTGATGTTACACACTGTTATACATCATAGTGATCATTCCTGTGAACTTCCCACAAGGACAGGTGGACCAACGACCAACCGACAGACCAAAACCAATCGACCAACAGGATGACTCCTATATACCCACTTCCAAACTTTGTTTACTGGAAAAATGTTTTAGAATGCTACCTGCTGACATCTGACATGCTGCTAAAACATCAGTAGAAGCCTTTGTATTGTTTTTCTTATAAATGTCTTGAAAACAGAAAAAGACATTTTAATTTGTAATTCAAACTGTCTGATGACAATACTCGTCTTCAAGAAAAAACAAGCAAATTTAGAGAATTTATTACCCTGCCTTTTAAAACTTCTCCAAAGGTACCAACTATGTATATAGTTTGATAGTACTGGATCTCAAAAACTGACCAAGTTAAAATGTGGTAAAATGAAGAAAAAAGTGATTATGTTTGAAATGCGGAAAAAGTGATAAAAATTAATCTGATGATTACATCCAAATCGCATACACATCTTTAAACCATGATAAAAACACCTGTACAGTCTTAGGAAGATTGGCATAAAACTATAGGAGGAGTTGCTGACACAAGGTATCCACTACCTTTACACTTTGATAGTAACTGAGCCGGAAAAATGATTAAGTTCAAAACGATAAAAATTAGTCTAAGGATTATATCAAAATCATATGCACATCTTCAGTTTATGACAAAACAGTTTCAACAAGATAGGCATAAAACACTAAGAGGAGTTGCAGACACAAGGTACCCATTACCTATACACTTTGATAATATCTAAGCCTGAAAAAAATGAAGTTCAAAACACAGAAAAAGTGATAAAAATTAATCTGAGGATTATATCCAAATCACATGCATATCTTCAGACCATGACAAAACATCCATACAGTTTCAAAAAGATAGGCATAAAACTGTAGGTGGAGTTACAGGCACAAAGTACATACTGTCAGAGGGTGCAAAAATATGCACCATTCACCAAAACCCTGGAAAGCCAAATACCATGTCACTTTTCTTTTCTTTGAAAAGGTGGGGAGACAAAAAAAAAAAAAACAAGAAAAATATTTTAGAGTGTTGTCTATTGACACTTAAATTCAGCAGGATAAATACTAACTAAAATGTATGGAAAATCTAGCAAGAGTATTCAGTCCAAGTAAGTACCTGTTGTATTTCTTGACAAACTTGGTGGCCATCTCTATAGTCTGGAATGTTAGTATTGCCCTTCGTTGCTGTGGTATGATCTTGATGGTCTAAAATATTATCAACAAATGCAAGCTTAAAGAGCTATTTTCATTTATTAACACTTTGCATGCTGGGTAGAAATTTTAACAGATGACATTTTGAAATTTTTTCTTATTTTTCCTAGAAAATAGGATCTGACACTTCATGCAAATTGTCTCCATAGGAGACAATTTGCATGAAGTGTCAGATCCTATTTTCTGGAAAAATAAGAAAAATATCACAAATTTGTCTGCTGAATCTGCCCATAGCGTGGTAATTGTTCAGAATAAAAGCAACAACAAGCTAAAATGTATCTTTCCGCATATATAAAATGTGCGAACACAGATCAACCTGCACCTCTCTGGTCCTTTAGTTTGTTTTTCAGATGAGCCGCTATGTCAGAAAACTTACCTCCTGTCATCAGCACCAAAGGAAGTCTCAAATCAACCTGCACATCCCTGGATTGATCAGTCTTTGTTTTCCACATGAAGTACCTTGGCATCCTTGGCTATTCTAAATGCACCCAGTGAAGATTCTGATCAGACTGTGCAAATGTGCAGGCTGATGAGCCAGAGCAAGACTAAACCTACAATAAGACTTGTGTGACCAGCGAAGACTCAGATTAGCCTTCTCATTTGTCCAGTCTGATCAGAATCTTTGCTGATCACATATGCCTTCTATAGTCTCCAGTCTATCCAAAGAGGGATAAAAGAGAATCCTTGCCATACTGGGTGGATGTGCAGGCTGATCTGTGTATTTGCTGGTCACATAGGTCTTATTGTGGGTTTTGTTGTGCACAGGCTCATACCGTAATAACTCTCTAAGTATTAGGACAATTATTAGGCCTTTGCAAACAGTGTTTGCAAAGGCCTAATAAGATTAAAGCGGCATCTGATCAGGGTCTACACTGCTTGCCATACATACAGCTGCCCTTCTTGAACCAGTGGAAGGGGAGAATGACTGTAGAAATGGTTTCATAATCAATCTTCACAAAAGTTATGTGACCGAGCTGGGATTCGAACTTGCGATCCCTGGACGTCATGAGGTAGAAGGACTATTTCAAATTTTTGGACTAGTGTGGTAAGTAAATGAGGTGTCCCAATACACCACAACCTCTTTATAACACTATTGTTGGGGTCCATAGCATAAACCGTGTTAGTTAAACAACCGTGTTATATCCAAACAAAAATGTATAGATTATATTGAAAAAATGACCATTTATGGTCATTTTTCAATATAATCTATACAGTTTTGGGATCCATCTTTGAATCGTGTTATAGCCAAAACAGTGTTATAATGAACCGTGTTATAAAGGGGTTGAAGTGTACTTAGGTTTATTACTGTACATCTGTACTGGGAACAACTCTGGTACACTCTCTGACACTGCAGCACATATTTACCCTAAGTTCTGGCACAGACATGCCAGAGCAAATAGTGTAGATACAGATCACATGTAGCAAATGCAGCATCTGAACAGGGTCTACACTTTTTGCCACTCATCCAGCAGTTTTTAGACACAACAACAGGTACAATAAGGAATTTGGAGTTGTTGAAATTCTAGGACAAGTATGTTAAGGGCTTAAAGTTAATACAGTAAACCTCAATGGCTCGAACATCTTTGGGACCATGGAAATTCATTCGAGACATGGGTAGTTTGAGAGTTAATCATGGCGCAAGATCAGGAAGCAAATGGTGATAGTTTAGGGATGTCTTTTTGATTATCTATACAATAATGGTATGTTAAGTGCACTCATTAGAATCACCTTGATGAGGCAATTGTAATGAGTACACAAACACAAAATTTTATGATAAAACAAGAAAATTTCCCAAAATATTTGTTTCTTGAGCTATCAGAAGAATTTCGTAGGGACTCAGAAACCAGTTCAAATCATCCAAGGTAAACGAGCCATCGGTGTTCAAGTCATCGAGATTTTACTGTATGATAAATTGTTTGTTTGAGTTGGCCAGGTTTAGTTCTCTTATCAAAGCAGTTAAACAGCATTTGTGCACAAATGTTCACCTTTAACTGAGAGCTGCCCTTCTTGAATCAGTGGAAGGGGAGAATGACCAAAGAAATTATTTCATGATCAATCTCCACAAAAGTTATGTGGCCAAGCTGGGATTCGAACTTGCGATCCCTGGACTCGCAGTAAGATGTCCATCGACTGCCCTATGTTACCCAGCTGATCTGAATCTTCATTGGGCGCACATGTCCTAAGCTATATTATCTAATGTTGTGGCTTATTAATGATAAATATGGTAAGTATCAGCATAGGGCAAACCCTAATAGGTAAGCATAATGGTTTGAAGATAAGTTGATGTGCCTCAAGTAAAATTTCTTTATTTGGAAAACTAAGACTCTGATCAGTCTGTGCAGATGTGAGAATTATATGATCTGTAAACAGAAAGGCTCTTTAAAGCAGGTTTGATCAGGATCTACCTCTAGACATAAATACAACAAACTTTCAAAGGCAACTGACATTCTTTTGAGTATTTTCAGTGAATGAGTGTAAACCAACCATAGAAATCCAAGCACTAAAATTCCAATCACAACTGCAGCAGACAATATTTTGAAACTTTTTTTTTTTTTGCATTATTTTTCAGAGAAAACAAGGCTTGACATTTCCCATGACAATTCACATGCAACATCAATCTTTACCTCTCTGAAAATAGTCAAACCTGTGTTAAAGACCACCAGTATTGCACAATCACCTCTCTTAAGAGGCCACATTTTTTTTTTGTTCTTTAAAAGCTAAACATGTGTAGATCTACCTGTGTTAAGCAAGCATCTGGGAGAAGATAAATATAGACCTAGCCTACATCCGATCCCTTGGCATTTATGTATATTTGTTTTCATCAAATCTATGTATTTATGTCATAAGAATTTGAATAAATAAATAAAGCAAGCACTTGTCCTAAGCAACCACATTTTGGCTTTCACTAAGGTGCTCGCTTAACACAGGTTTGACTGTAGTATAAAAATAAGGCTCGACATTTCATGTGAAAATCTGCTAGACCATTCACATAAAATGTCAAGTCTTATTTTCCCTGAAAAACAATTTAATCTGCTAAAATTTTGCTAGACACTTTAAGGGGTAATGCAACCAGTACAATTCAAGCATTCCTGTAACCTGTATGATCTAAAAGAAAGTCTCCCTACCTCACAATGCCCACCAATGTTATTGACCATACTTATCAGTTTAGCTTCCTGTGTTGTACTAGTCAGACCTTCCACAGCTATTTTTCTGGATCTCAAGTGAGGATTTGTACCAGTAAAAACAATGGTCTGAAAACACAAGACAGTCAAATTAAGATGAATGGATACACTTTCAGATTTTGCCTCCAGTTTAAAACTTGTCAAGCTGAATTAACAAAGATGTCACGCCCACTTCCAATTTTCAGCCAATCAGATTATTTGATCCAGATTGTTAATACAAAGTCACTTACTTAATCCTTAAAGCGCCAAGAAAATCTGCATCTGAAAATGTCGTCTGCTTATGTCTTCTGCTGCATCTTCTTGCAAACTTTTCAAATTTACATTTTGCATATAGGCAAACAGTGTGGACCCAGATCAGACTGCTCCTAAAGGAGCAGTCTGATCTGGGTCCACACTGTTTGCAACAATGACTTTTAAAGTAATCGGCAGAAGACAAAGGAGACGACAACTGTTGTGATTGGCGCTTTAAGGGTTAATGACAAAAAGTGCAGATCCAGATCAGTTGGCTTCTTCAAAAGCCAGCTGATCTAGATCTACCTGTTTACAAAAGCAAGGCCTATCTGGGTTCAGCAAGACTAGGGTTAAAAGGGGAGACAGCATTTACCAACAAGAAATTGCTTCCTCAGCAAATTTAAAAGAATCCTTTAAAAATCTTTCCAAAAATTAGTCAACACTTGAATAAATGAATTGCTCCCAGAGGAGCAAATTCTTACTTCTGAGAGTTGTCCCTTATTAGAAGTGAGGTTAATGTTTCCATGTAAGAGTTATTTCCCTTGAAGGTGTATCCCCTTAAACTACATAGTTCAGAATATTTAAATATTTGCAATTACTAATTACTACAGTAAAATTGATTTCTTGAAAATTTTCAAAATAAAATGTTTCTTTGATTTTTTCTGCTGAGTTTTCATAATTTGTCGGCTTAGTTAAATTATGCCACCAGAGTTTCTACTGTTTTAATACTTATTTGTATGATTTACTGTCAGTTTTAGGGAAAACTGAATACTCATTTTTTTAACCAACAAATAAGGGAAAAGTGACGTTGCACAGATAGTCATTGAAAGTAATTCATGGTATATATTTGCAAATTTATGTATTTTAAACAGAGGAATTGTCTATCAATAGTATCTGATGATAATTCTGGGATTATTTTTTCTAGTTTGCCATAAAAATATTATGTTGTGTACTCAACTGAAGTGCCTTGGTGATGTGCTTCTAATGAGTACCCACAACATATGATTTTATAGAGAAGTAAGAAAAAATATCCCAGAATTATCATCAAATACGCCTTCTCAACAAGTCCTTGCCATGCTGAATAAATTAAGATGCCGTACCCACTTCTAATTTTCAGCCAATGATATTACTTGATGAAGGTTAATGATACAAATTCATGTACAGTTGTAATTAGTGATAACAGTGCAGATCCAGATCAGTTGGCTTCTACACTGTTTGCAAAAGCAGGGCATATCCCTGTTCGGTAGAGATTAGACTAGTACACCTGTATCTCATATATTCTAACATTGATACTTTAAGTTCAAACAGAGAAAAATCTTAACAATTTACTGAAACAAAAGATCAAACAAACAAAAAAAAAAAGTAAAAAGCTAAAAATGATTCCCGGACCTCAATGTGACAAATAAACATATCCCTCCTATAAGCTAATAGTTAATATCCAAGGCAGCAGTGTAAGGACTGGGCTTCTAATATTCTACACAATTACTTATCAGACTAGCTCTAATTAAGAGGGTTAGCCAGATAAATATCTTCAGCCAGTGTGGTTCTAATGAGTAAGAACAACATGCTTTTGTGGAGAAATAAGGAAAATATCATGCAGATATCACCGCTTATCTGGAACTTTGAATTATCATCAAAAACATCACCTTTATGAACCATAGTTCTAAGTATGGTACTTTTTTACTTGAAAAGTATCAATATTTTTCTTACTTTTGCACAAAAATATATGTTGTGGTAGTCATTAAAAGTGCCTCACCAGGTGGTTCTAATGAGTACCAACAACATGTTTTCCTGCAGAAATAAGAAAAATATTATGTGGTTACCCCTCTTATCTGGAAAGTGCTGAACTTATCATCTGATCTGGAGTAAGTAAGAAAGTGAAGACTTTATTTTATGAGGGTGATAACATTGGGCAATTTTGCTAATCTTCCATGAGGTCCTCAGAATATATACACAATACTAATACAGTCGACTCTCGTTATCTCGAATTCCAAGGGACTTTCTGAAATACTTCGAGATATCCGTATCTCGACATATCAGATTTGCAGAATAGAGGAAAAACTAATTCGATTAACCACATTTAACAAATATATGTGTAATTGGGCTCTTGAAGTTAGAGATATATTGAAAATATTGTGGAAAAGAGGAGAAATTGCTCCCTTAGGAGCAATTTCTCCTCTTTTCAACAATATTTTTACATATTGTTAGATTTTCATACTTAGGCAGGGACCAGATTTTCACTTCGAGATAAGCGATTATTCGAGATAAGCGAGTTCGAGATAGCGAGAGTCAACTGTATATATACAAAATCTAAGAGGGGGCAATTAACAGAAACAAATCAGAATGTGATTTCCGTGATTATTACTACTTGTAAAGGTGTAAAAACACACTCATATGTATATGTACGATTGTATAAATATCTATCAACACAAGCACACAATTAAAGGAATTTCAGCCCTGCAGATCAATACCTATGCAAAAAGTGTAGATCCAAACTGATATTGTTCATAATGAGCCATTTCATCAGTATCTACAGTGTTTCCCATTCAGTTGTTTTTTTTTTTGTTGTTTTTTTTTGACTGACATCCCTATTTGCAACAGTGGGCATGTCCAAATTCAAAGACAGAGGAGTCTACCTCAGAGACTCAGGAGTGAAAGAGTCCTTAACTCTTTCAACCCTGTAGCCCAAAACATGTTCCATTTTCAACAATGTAGATCCAGATAAGACTGCTCATAATGAGCTGTCTCATCATGACCTACACTGTTTACCCTTTGGTTTTGAATTTGGAAGATATCCTATTTGCAAACATGGACAGGTCTAAATTCAAAGACAGAAGAGTCTACCTCAGAAACTTATGGGTGAAAGGGTTAAAGCTGACTCAATTTACTTACCCTCGGATTGTTGGAACTAGCCACAACAGTTCTTGGTGTCTGTGGAGTATTGTGGGCTATAACTTGTCTTTCTGTGTGACCTTGACCTCCACGTCCAGATCCAGCAACAACAGTTCTGGTAGGCATTACAGTTGTTTGAACATTTTTCTGAACACCCTGATCCTGTATTTTTAACTTAAACACAGTTTTTCCATGAGCATCTTTAGTAGGTAGAGCATTGTATGTCTGTAAAACTCCGCCTTTATTGTCTTTACGCACCACAGTCAAAGGTTTCAGCTGACCTTGACCTACATTTGGCTGATTTTGTCCCTGCTGCTTCTTTTGTAAATGTCCAGGGTTCTGAGGTTGCTGTCCCTGCTGATGACCAGTATTCACCTGCTGTGGTCCAGCACCTTTCTTGTGACCCCTTCCAAACCCTCGTCCTCTTTGACCCTTTCCCCCACCTCTAAATGGCATTGAAGTATTCTGACCTCTACCTACAGCCTGAGCTGGTCCCTCAACAATCTGACCTCTTCCACTACCTCCAGCCTGCACTTGAACAACCTGACCCCTTCCGCCACCTCTGGCCTGCACTTGAGCAGCCTGACCCCTGCCACCTCCTCTAGCCTGCACTTGAGCAGCCTGACCCCTGCCACCTCCTCTAGCCTGCACTTGAGCAGCCTGACCCCTTCCACCTCCTCTGGCCTGCACTTGAACAGCCTGACCTCTTCCGCCTCCTCCAGCCTGCACTTGAGTGTTCTGACCTCTGCCAACACCTGTGGCCTGCACCTGAACATTCTGACCTCTGCCAACACCTGCAGCCTGCACTTGAACATTCTGGCCTCTGCCGGCACCAGCCGCCTGCACTTGAATATTCTGACCTCTTCCAACACTTGCAGCTGGCACCTGGACAAGGTTGGTGTACTGGGAACTTGGCGGATTTGTACTTGTATTTGGATACTGTTTCCCTAGCACACTGATCTTCTGACCTTGTTCTAGACGTCTATCCAAATCTTCAATGGTCATCCCTGCATAGAAAAGAATAGAAATACAATCCACTGATAACAAAATGTGAGGACAACGAGGCCCAGTTGTTCAAAGCATCTTTAGCTTAACAAGCTTGTTCATGACAAATTTGTTAACTGTTGTAGCTAAGGCATTTTCAAATACATTGATATTTTTGCAGCAAAATTGTGAATTGCTTTTGCAATGTAAAAGCTACTCACATTTTTTCAGCAGAAAATATCAGTGTATTTGCTAGATTTCAAGACAGAATTTTTAACTCCACATTAGCTAACATCTTCGTTAAGTTTTGAACAACTGGGCCCAGATGTATAGCATTTCATGTGTTTGTTTGTGTTGAGGTTTTACGGCCCAGTCAACCCAATGGGGTCATGTCGAGCGCAGTCAGTTTACCTAGCCACACATTTACTGGGCAGGCTTAGTCCTCTAAGCGGTTAACCAGTATTGTGCACATTCTTTTGCCAGAAACTGACAACTGCCCTTCTTGAATCAGCGGAAGGGACAGAATGACCGTACAAAATATTTCATGATCAATCTCCACAAAAGAATGTTGCCGACCTTGGCGGGGGTTGAACCCGCGACCTCCTGGTCTCCAGTCGGATGGTGCATCCAACTCAGCCACTGAGGCTGTGATGTACCTGGTAGTTTTTCTACTATTTGACCTTTTGTATGCTTTCCTACACATCAATTTAGTCCCTTCCAAGAAGGGATCTACTCTAAAACGAAAAAAAAATCTGCTCAAATTATTTCCTTTTAAATTGATAACTTTTCAGAAGGGGGTTAAAAGCAATTCGGACAGAATTGCTCCCCCTGAAAGTATATCCATTTTTTTAAGACATCAGCTGCATGAAATGTCAAAACCTAAATACAGTCGACTCTCGTTATCTCGAACTCCAAGGGACTCTCTGAAATACTTCGAGATATACGTACTTCGACATATCAGATTTGCAGAACTGAGGAAAAAATAATTCGAACAACCACATTTAACAAATTTATATGTAATTGGACTCTTGAAATTTAAGATATAGTGAAAATATTGTGGAAAAGAGGAGAAATTCTCCTCTTTTTAACACTATATTTCACCTTTTGTTAGATTTTCATGTTTAGGCAGGGATAAGATTTTCACTTCGAGATAAGCGGGTTATTCGAGTTAAGCAAGATCGAGATAACGAGAGTCAACTGTACCTCAGAAAGGAAATAGTTTCGCAGAAAACAGCCCTCAGGCACCAGATAAGAGTTTAATTCTGTAACATGACAACACAATCAGCACTTCATCAAAAACAAAATGAACAAAAGAAGGTAGAAGAGACAAATGAAGAGGAACCACAACAGAAATACAGCTTGGAATGATCAACAATATAACTGTTGGGGAGCTTAAACCTAGCTTTACAGATGTCTAAGCTAGCCTTTAATCTGGATACAGTTCCAGCTATAAAATAATTGTACAATCTGCGCAGGGTTCCTAATTCATCAGTGGATCAACACAGAAAACATATAAATAAACTTTTCAAAATAAAGACAAAACAAAAATAAGGACTCAATTATAAAGAGCAAAATAAAAGACAAGAAATTTGCCAAATGGCTATGTCGCGACTGCTGATGTTCAAGAAACAGAGCTGAATGCACAGACTAAACATTGTCCACCCAAGCATGAAAAGTAGATCAATGTTAGTAATGGTTGATGGCAGTGGGCAGGAGGTGTGTGTATGAAGTTTTATTAGCTTAAAAGCCTTGGTATTTGAGAAACGAGCTAAACAACACACAGACTTAACACTGTTGACGCCGACAATGCCAATGCGGAATGTGTTACCTATGTCAATTCTGCTTGCTAAAGCAGTTGCGACAAAAACCACTAATACCAAAAAAAGCCTGTTTTCTCAGAAATACAGTTTAAATGTAATAATGTTCAGAACCAATGGAGAACTCCCTATGAAAGCTTGCCATAAAGGGATGAATTATGTCATATTACAACACAAAAAATGCAAAATGGTGAAACAAAATTTGTATGAGGAATCAACTGAACCTTATGGTTAGATTTATCTTACTGAATACTTCTGTAGCTGATGCTATCTATTATTGTTATTGTGGAGTTTAACGACATCTCAACCCTTGTGGGTCAGTTTGTGTCATCTTCCAGAGAAAGGGAGAAGAGAGATAGAAGAGACAGATGAGGAGATGACAGAGAGGGACAGGGGAGAGATGAAAATGAATGAAAGGGAAGAAACTGAAGAAATTATAACATTCCCCCTCTGCATAAATTCTACAGTCCTGCCAATATATTTGCAAATGCAAAGAATCAGATCAGTATGCTACTGATCCAAATCATCATATTATACAGAGGTGATAAGACAGCATTTGGCTTGTTGTACTCACATTGTTTGTTATTCACAAGGGTTTGATTTTAGCCAAAATTTGGTAATATAGAACCTATATGAACTACAGCAAGTGAGCAGAGCTCACATATATCCCTGTCTGGCTGCACCGCTTTATCTGAAGAATACCCAATGCACTTCAATGGACTGTGAAATATAGGTCAGTGTAACCCTGACCTACAATAAGATTATAAGCTTTGGCGTAATAATCAATCTATTCAAGTATAGTAAAAATCCTCAAGTAGTGTTTCAGATATTAAACAATATCAATGAAGCATAAGATAAAGGTCACTGTGGCCTTGACCTAATTTAAGGTCACAAGCTATGTCATGACAATCAAA
The DNA here is from genome assembly GCA_964016985.1 of Anodontia alba. Taxonomy (NCBI): domain Eukaryota; kingdom Metazoa; phylum Mollusca; class Bivalvia; order Lucinida; family Lucinidae; genus Anodontia; species Anodontia alba. The sequence goes on along the minus strand of OZ024833.1, from coordinate 58,022,269 downwards.
TATTCTAAGTATGATGGCAATCTGTCAATTAGCACTTAAGATATGAAGCATATCACTGGACCATGACTGTCACCTCAAATCCAATGTCCCCACCCCTGATCCCCACCCTCTTCCAGCAGGGTCTGAAATATTATTGCTAGACTCAAGCACAGACAATCACATTTGATATCTCATCTTTCTAACAATTAGTTAATTTAAATAGCTTCTTAAAACTCTTGCTTGCTAAAATTGCCTAAGGTTCTCAGTATGTGACCTTGACCTTGTGGCTGCTGGCAAGGGTAAGGATAGTGGTTAATAAAACTTTAGACCAATATCTATCATCATACCAAATAATTACAAACTGAATCCTTCATATGGCTTGGGAAATATAAGGTCTTATAACTTTAATACAAAACTTTGATGCAGATGTTAACTAACAGACAGAGGACTGTATGTACATACAAATTTCATAAGTAATAAAGCATCCCAATATGGTAATACTCAATAAATAAGTCCAGGAAGGTTAATTCATGAAATCACCTCATATTTTTTTTTCATCTTATCGATATTTTTCTTCTTTCAACACAAAACAGTTTTCCTTTGATCTGGCCTGGCAACCTAGTTTTTGACTTCAAGTGACCCAGTTTCAAACCTGACCTAGACATCAAGACAAACATTTTGAGCAATATTCATGAAGACTACTTCAAAAATGTGGCCTCTAGAGTTCTAACAAGTTTTTCCTTTGATTTGGCCTGGTGACCTAGTTTTTGACCCCAAGTGACCCAGTTTTGAACAAACTAAATTTCATAGAGGTTAACATTCTAAACAAGTTTCGTTAAGATCAGGTCAAAACTGTGACGATGGACTACGACGGACGACGGATGCAGGTGAACTAAACAGACAAGCTATGAGTCCTCATTAAGAGAGCCTCACCTTGGTTTACAGAAATGTTGCTTTAAGAAAAGACTGCGGTACCTGTCCTTAAATTCCTAACAGTTTATTCCATACTATTTTGGCCTTGATTTTGCTTTTTATGCAGTTGTTTCTTAAAACACTTTGTTGAAAGGCAAACAGTGTAGACCCTGATCAGACTGCTCCTTCAGGAGCAGTCTGATCTGGGTCTGCACTGTTTGCATATATCATTTAGTCAGCAAGTTTGGTGTACGAAATTTTAGGATATTTGCCGTTACAGTGTCACAGTATGTTCAGTATATCTATAAACACACCTTGTTTAGCAAGTTTTTCCTCCAACTCCATTCGTCGTTTATTAGCTAAGGCAAGCCTGTTCTGTTCTTTCTTTGCCTTAATGGCCTCTCGCTGTCTCTTCTGCTCGTCCAAAGCTCGCTGTAGCTCTGGATCTACCACTTCCTGAAATGATGTTGATGATTAGGCATTTTACAGTCAAACTTCAATAGCTTGAACACCAATGGTTCATTTACCTTGGCTAATTCTGTTTTTTTTTTTTTTTTTTTTTTTGATTTGGGTTTTACGGCCCTTTCAAGAATATTTCACTTATATTGAGCCGATCGTTCATCAAAGGTGGGCGAAAACCTGAGAACCCGGGGGAAAAAAAACACCTGACCATCAGTAAGCAAAAACTTGGCTTTCACACATATCACCCGAGCGAGGCTCGAACCACAGCTGTGAGAAACCTAATGGATTAAGAGCCAGCTCTCTTATCCTCTAAGCTATGGGGGCTAATTCGAATTTGTTTGTTTGTGTTGAGGTTTTACAACCCAGTCAACCCAATGGGGTCATGCTGAGCGCGGTCAGTTTACCTAACCACACGTAGAAACAAGAGGCCCACGGGCCACGGTTCGCTCACCTGAGTGACATAGCCACTGCAGAAATGAAGATGTTATGCAACATTTTTCCAATCCTATCAACGCAACTAATGAAAATATCATCATTTGAGCAGATCTTAGTTTTGAAGAAGAATATATGGACCTGACAGTCAATAGAGCATGATCATTTGAATAAACTATCAATCACATTTCAACAGAAGGATCAATGTGAATTTTGGTGGAAACTGGCTAAGTGGTTTCTGAAGAATCATGATTTTATACATGTAAACAGCACAGTGGCAGGGAAATATTATAAATATAAACCAGATGATGGCCATCTTAGATTTCTAATCAGAACAATTTTAACTACTGTTGATCTACAAGTCACTTCGATACTTTCAATATAAATGTATATGGCCCATACGAATGGGGAAGCAAATTTGACCTTGGTGGTTTTTTTGATTTGGGTTTTACGGCCCTTTCAAGAATATTTCACTTATATCGAGCCGATCGTTCATCGAAGGTGGGCGAAAACCGGAGAACCCGGAGAAAAACCACCTGACCATCCGTAAGCAGAACTTGGCTTTCCCACATATGACCCAAGGCCAGGCTCGAACCACAGCGGTGAGAAACCTAATGGATTAATGACCTTGGTGGTAAAAAGGTCAAATGTCAACATAGAACCATCATTTTAGCAATTTTGGTAGAGCTCCTGTCCCCCATAATTTGTGCAAAGATCAGGACCCTGGGCTTATTTGGTTATGGAGAAGAAGATTTTTAAAGGTTTTTACCATATATGGGCATGGCAGCCATTTTGATCAATGGACCATATCCATTTTAGCAATCTTTCATTCTCCTGCCCACGGAGGCTCCGCATGAAATTTGAGCAACACTGGCCCGGAGGCTTCAGAGGAAATGCCATTTGAAATTATCAACATTTTTTGCCATACAAATGTATGGGGCCCATACAAATGCATACAGAAGCAAACTTGACCTCGCCATAAAAGGTTAAATGTCAATGTATGACAATTATTTTAGCAACTTTGATAGACCGCCCGTTCCTGATGATATATGCAAAGATTCAGCCACAAGCCATCCTCGGTTTTGGAGAATAAGATTTTTAAATGTTTTTTCCCATACAAATGCATAAGGAAGCAAACTTGACCTTGCCCTAAAAAGGTCAAATGTCAATGTATGACCATTATTTTAGCAACTTTGGTAGACCCCCTGTCCCCGATGATTTATGCAAAGATTCAGCCCCAAAGCATCCTCGGTTCTAGAGAAGAAGAGTTTTAAAGGTTTTTACCATATATGGGTATGGCAGCCATCTTGGTCAACGAACCGTGACCATTTTAGCAATCTTTTGTTCCCCCTATCTAAAGAGGCTCCATATGAAATTTGAGCAAAATTGGCCCAGAGGCTCCAGAGGAGAAGTTGTTTGAAATTCTGAACATTTTTCCCATACAAATGCACAAGGAAGCAAAACTGACCTTAAAGTAAAAAGGTCAAATGTCAATGTACGACCATTATTTTAGCGATTTTGGTAGCCCTCCCGTTCCCGATGATATATGCAAAGATTCAGCCATAAGGCATGCTCGGTTTAGGAGAAGAAGATTTTTAAAGGTTTTTCCCATATAAATGCATAGAGAAGCAAACTTGACCTTGCCGTAAAAAGATCAAACGTCAACGTACGACAATTCTTTTAGCAATTTTTGGTAGACCTGCCGTCCCCGATGATTCCTGCAAAGGTTCAGCCCCAAGGCATTCTCAGTTCTGGAGAAGAAGATTTTTACAGGTTTTTACCATATATGGGCGTGGCAGCCATCATGGTTAATGGACCGCAACCATTTTAGCAATTTTTCGTTCCCCCACCCTAAGGAGGCCCCATATGAAATTTGGGCAAAATTGGCTCAGTGGCTTCAGAGGAGATGTCGTTTGAAAATGTTAATGGACAGACGCACAGACTGACGGACGGACGGACGACGGACGAAAAGTGATCACAATAGCTCATCCTGAGCAGAGCTCAGGTGAGCTAAAAAGGGAAAAAATGATCTAATAATTATATCCAAACCACATGCACATCCTCATACCTCATGAAGAAATGCATGCAAAATTTCATAATAACCAGTACAAAACCAGAGGAGTTGTACCAACTGTTTATACATAAAGGGTGAAAAATGACTGTTCACAATGTGGAAAAAGTGACAAAAAATGATTTCACAATTATATCCAAATCACATGCACATCCTCATACCATGAAAAAAATGCATGCAAAGTTTCATAATAATCGGTACAAAACTATAAGGAGCTGCGATCACAAGAGGTACCAACTGTTCATATATTCAGGGTGAAAAATGACTGTTCACAATGAGGAAAAAGTGACAAAAAATGATTTCACAAATATATCCAAACCACATGCTCATCCTCATACCAAGAAGAAAACATAGCAAAGTTTCAAAACGATCGGTACAAAACTGTAAGAGGAGTTGCGCTCACAAGAGGTACCCAGTGTCTATATATTGAGGGAGAAAAATGACTTAGTTCACAATATGGAAAAAAGGTGACCAAAAATGTTCTAGCAATTATACCCAAACCACATGCATATCCTCATACCACGAAGAAAACACATGCAAAGTTTCAAAACAATCAGTACAAAACTGTAAGAGGAGTTGTGCTCACAAGAGGTACCATACCCACTGTCTATATATTGAGGGTGAAAAATGACTAAGTTCACAATGTGGAAAAAGTGACAAAAAATAATTTAACAATTATATCCAAATCATATGCCCATCCTCATACCATGAAGAAAACACTTGCAAAGTTTCAAAATGATCGGTACAAAACTGTAAGAGGAGTTGCGCTCACAAGACACACAGGGTACATGTTGACAGATTGACGGACGGACATAAACTTGCATGCCCAAGTTGCGACTGCTAAAGCAGGTACGACAAAACTGTTAACTATTCTAGTAAGTACCATATCTAATTCAGTTATTTTTGGTGAAAAAATGTGAGTAGCTTTTGCAAATGCAAAAGCTACTCACATTTTTTTATCAAAAATATTAGCGTAGATGCCATATTTAATGATCAAAGTTTTCAAAATAGGTTAACTAACAACATCGTTAGTTTTGAACAAATGGATCCTGATGCATAACTCTAGATAAGAGTGGTATCCAGGAAAATATTTTCCTGTCAAGAGCTTTAAATGAGTACCCACACCTTATCGTTTTTCTGGAATAAAAAACATCAAACTATAATACCTGGCCATTATCGTGTCGTGGGCAGATAACTCTGTAAAAATTTGACGAAATTTGCCCATTAGCATTCCAACATCAGATCTCCACAATATCAATGCACATACCAAATTTGGTGAAAATCCATTCATGTTTACACAAGTTATCATCCAGAAACGAAAAATAGAGAGATTTACGGCTGATGACAGATGATGGGACAGGCGGACGGACACACGGATGTCCAATGTAAAACCATAATACTCAGCTTCTATTGTGTGGCGGGGTATAAAAATACAAACACTACTGACAAAAAAAACACCTATCTAGAGTTTTGCAGATCAGATGATACATCTATTTACTGACTTTTCTCTGCTTCCATTAAACATGCAGAAGGACAGGGAAGGCTCAGATCAAACTGCATAGGTCTTTGCTGTCCAGATATTACCTAAAGACTTTTCTCTCTTGACTGTAATGTTTGGTGTGTTGTTTCTCCATTTTTTTTTTTTTTTTTTTTTTTTTTAACTTGGGTTTGACGACCCTTTCAAGAATATTTCACTTATATCGAGCCAATCATTCATCAAAGGTGGGCGAAAACCATAGAACCCACGGGAAACCCACCTGACCATCCGTAAGCAGAATTTGGCTTTCCCACATGTAACCCGAGTGAGGCTCAAACCACAGCGGTGAGAAACCTACTGATTTAAGAGTCAACTCCTATCCACTAGGCCCGCTTTTCCAGTTTTGTTGTCATTGTTATTGTTATTGTAATAAAACTTCTCTATAAAACTTTTCTTAAATAAGACAACTGCTTCTCAATAGACCCCTTTTATGGTAATATGAAATAACTGACTCCCTAAGATGTCTGCGTATATATTACAGTCAGCTTTTCTTAGTCCCCAAGATGACTCTTTTATACACATTTCACTGTACACAGCTCTTGATAAGATGCTTTTTTCAGCCAAATGGTATTGATATTTTTCTTATTTCTGCATGAAAATGAGGCACTTCTAATAAGTACCCACAACATATGTTTTCATGTAGAACAAGAAAGATGTGTTTGTGAAACATGAACATGTTCCCAGGCCAAGGTCATTTTTTTCTTTGAAGTAGGTCACAGGTCAAGGTCAAGGTCAGAGGTCAAATTTTTTTGTATGAGTGGGAAGCCCTTGTCCCAAGGAAGCTACATGCCAAATATAAAGGCTCCATCTCAAACGGTTCAAAAGTTATGACCAATGTTAAAGTTGTCCAACCAACAAACCAACAAACAGACATGACAAAAACAATATGTCCCCACTGCACTACCGGGGACATAAAAAAAAGTATTTATCTGATACCCACTCTTATCTAGAGTTATGCAGTAATTGAAATCCAAAGTATGTGATTTTTTATGCAAAGGGCAAAAGTCAGGATACAACTCAAGATTAGGTGGTAGCAGGTGACAACTTGTGAAATAATTTTTACATCATAAGAAAAGCTCCAGATAAGCGGGATAGTCAGGCCCCAGTTGTTCAAAGCATCGTTAGCTTAACGAGCTCATTAAGGGTCATTTCGTTAACTGTTTTAGCATTCAATATACAATATTCTGATATTTTTTGCTGAAAAAATGTGAGTAGCTTTTGCACTGCAAAAGCTACTCACATTTTTTCAGCAAAAAATTTCAGTGTATTTGCGTATCACTCGATGTAAATTTTAACGAATCATTAACTAACGACATCGTTAGCTATGAACAACCGGGCCCAGATAAATACAGTAAATGTTAAATGACACAAACACCGGTGGCTTGTTTACCCTGGCTGATATGAACTTGTTTTTTAGTCCCCAGGAAATTCTTAAGATAGCTCAAAACAAATATCTAGGAATATGTTAGGGACTTTTTTTTTTATTTTATCTTACAAATGTATGCTGTTAGTACTCATTAGAATCACCTCTCAACATTCCATTATTTCATAGAAGATTGGAAAGACATCCTGTTGCGGCCAAGCACTCCTACCTTTTATTATCTGCCTTGGCAGATTTCACATAGCTTGTAGTTATATATTCAATCTCTGACAACTGCATCAGGATGTAGACTCTTTGGCTCAGTGGTTAGAGCATTGGATTTTTATCCAGGAGGACGGGTTCGAATCCCATGATCAGAGGGACATTTTTTCAGCTATGCTTCATTCCTTTGTCACGACTTCCATGTCTTAAGATGGGGACTTGTCCAGGATAGGACTTTACTTAGCTGAAAATGGCTTCATGTCAACATAATTGATAATTTCCTTGAAAAGGGGGAGTGTTACGGCCAAGCATTCCTACCTTTAATTATCTGCCTTGGCAGATTTCGCATAGCTTGTAAGTATATATTCAATCTCTGACAACTGCATTAGTTAGGCTCAGTGGTTAGAGCATTGGGTTTTTATTCGAACAGACCAGGTTCAAATCCCGCCAAGGGCGGGAAATTTTTTCAGCTATGCTTCATTCCTTTGTTACGACTTTCATGTCGTAAGAATCCCTAAATTGCCACCATTTGCCTCCTGACCTGGCCCTATGATTAACGCTCAGTGGCTCCAAAAACCCATGTCTACAACAAATTTCCATGGTCCCTAAGAGGTTTGAGCCATTGAAGTTTGACTGTATTTATTTCTTATTTCTCCTCAAGAATAAATGTGGGTACTCATTAGAAGCATCTAAACTAAACGTTGCTAATTAGTACCACAACATATGTTTTGAGGAGAACTAAAAATACTTTTTGGTTGAAACAGTGCCTTATTTAGAGCTATGAGGTATCTTCTGAATTCTTCCCTTCTCATTCTAAGCAGTGAAACAATGGGGTTTGGTCTGTAGTTTTTCAATCTAAACATATTTAACTAGAATTCTAGTCTTCCCCCTTTTTGGTGTCATATTGTGTTGTACATTTAGCGAACATTTATATTAACTAATGAGATTCCAAGGGAAACAGCTCAGAAAGTATAACTGCACGAGTTATGGTTCCTGCCCTTTGCAAGTCTTCTTAAGCTGACTGATATTCATATAAAGTTTTGTGAAGATATCTTGAACGGTTTTGAAGTTATGAGTGGACGCAGTTTTTATGACAGACAAAGTTGCAAGGAAAATAATTAAAAAAGTATAAATGCAAGAGTTATGGTTCTTGCGCTCTGCACGTTGTCTAATGTTGAATGATATTTACATGAAGTTTCTGAAGATATCTTAAAAAGGTTTCAAGTTACAGAGCAGACACGATTTTGTGATGGACAAAGTTCCAAGGGAAATAACTCAAAAGTATAAATGCAAGAGTTACGGTTACTGTGCTCTGCATGTTGTCTAACGTTAATTAATATGTATATGAAGTTTCCTGAAGAGAGTTTGAATGGTTTTCAAGTAATAGAGTGGACATGATTTTGTGACAATGTCCAAGGGAAATGACTAAAAGTGTGTAAATGCAAGAGTTATGGTTCTTGTGCTCTGCATGTCATCAAATATTGATTGATATTTATATAAAGTTTCGTGATGATAGCTTGAACGGTTTTCAAGTTAAAGAGCAGACACGATTTTCTGACAGCATCCAAGAGAAATAACTCAAAAAGTATAGATGCAAGAGTTATGGGTCTTGTGCTCTGCATGTGGCTTAATGTTGATTGATATTTATAAGAAGTTTCGTGAAGATAGGATGTATGGTTTTCAAGTTTTAGAGCAGACACGATTCCATGACAGAGTCTAAGGGAAACAAGAGTTGTCAGAAGACAACACAGCTCGCCAGAAAGGGCTGATCGGATATGAAAACAATCTTAAAATATTAAACATTAAATGCTGAACTTAAACTTATATGACAGAGTATGACCTGACTTTGATGTCTGAAGAATGTCAAACTGCGGTATGGGGTATATGTCACTGATACATCTTCCCTTAGGTTGGTGTGGACAAAATATGAAAGCTATATCTTACATGCTAAACCATTAGGTTGGTGTGGACGAAATATGAAAGCTATATCTTACATACTTCAGCAGTCATGTACACTTTTCAAAACTTAAATACAGCTGTAAATGACAAAGTGTGACCTGACCTTGATCTAGGCAGAAAGTCAAACTGAGAAAGGGGTGTGTACTATTGAAAGGTCTTACCCTTAGGGGTGTGCCAAATTATTAAAGCGTTATCCTGAATACTTCAGCAGTCACAAACACTTTTCAAAACTTAAACGCAGAACTCAAACATGGGTTTAAATAACAAAGAATGACCTGACCTTCTCCTAGGAAGAAGGTCAAACTGAGGAAGGGATATGTGCTGGTGTGGACCAAGTATTGAAGAGGTATCTTGAATACTTCAGCAGTCACAAACACTTTTCAAAACTTAAACGCAGAACTCAAACATGGGTTTAAATAACAAAGAATGACCTGACCTTCTCCTAGGAAGAAGGTCAAACTGAGGAAGGGATATGTGCTGGTGTGGACCAAGTATTGAAGAGGTATCTTGAATACTTCAGGAGTTACAAACATTTTTCAAAACTTAAACACAGACCTTGAACATGGGTTTAAATGACAAACTATGACCTGACCTTGACCCAGGCAGAAGGCCAAATTGAGGAAGGGGTGTGTGCTATTGAAAGGTCTTACTCTAAGGTAGTTGTGGGCCAAATATTAAAGCGGTATCTTAAATACTTCAGCAGGTACAAACACTTTTCAAAACTTAAATGCAGAACTCAAACATGGGTTTAAATGACAAAGTATGACCTGTCCTTGACCTAGGCAGAAGGTCAAACTGAGAAAGGGGTGTGTGCTATTGAAAGGTCTAACCCTAAGGCTGGTGTGGGCCAAATATTAAAGCTCTACGAGGGTGAGTCAATACGTAACCAGCCTAACTTATTTCCGATTGAGATCCACGTCTTCTTTTTTGATGTAATTGCCCTCTAGTGTGATGCACTAAGACCAACGGTGTTCAAGTGCCATCAGCCCAGAACTGAAAAAGTCAGGGTCCTTTCCATTGACCCACTCCTCAACTGCCGTCACTTCTTCATCAGACCTGAAATGAAGTCCACATATACCCTTTTTCAAGTTTGGGAATAGGAAGAAGTCGCAAGGAGCTAGGTCAGGCGAACAGGCAGGATGTGGTATTAATTCATACCCATTTCGCTCCACAGCATCCACTGCAACTTTGCAAGTGTGGACTCTCGTGTTGTCCTGTTGCAGCAAAACACCTTTAGAGAGTTTACCTCGGCGTTTTTCACGGATGGCGGTTCTCAGCTGATCTAACAAGTTTGCATAGTACACTCCAGTTATTGTACTTCTCTTGGGTAAAAAGTCCATCATAATAACACCTTTTGCGTCCCAAAATACTGTGGCCATCACCTTGCCAGCAGATGGTTGCGTCTTGAACTTCTTTGGCCTCTAGGACCCAGGCCCTACCCACTGATGTTTGTATTGAGGTTTTACGGCCCAGTCAACCCAATGGGGTCATATCGAGCACAGTCAGTTTACCTAACCACACGTTTACTGGACAGGCTTAGTCCTCTAAGCGGTTAAACAGTATTGTGCACATCAGGCCTCCTAGTGGCCCACTTTGAAAATATAGGTTTTCATATAGGTTCTTCTTACTCAAAATACAGGTTATTTATAGGTTTTTCAATAAAAAATATAGGTTAAAAAAGGTTCCTTCAAACTCACATAAAGATTTAAAACTGAAGAAAAAACATTTGATGAATTTTTGCATCACAATTGCTACGATAAAATTGATCTGAATTTTACAAAGTCCAAGCGAGCAAAGCGAGCGAGGAAAAAATTTACAATTTCTTGACAGTTTTCATCACTTTTTTGGACTAAAAAATAAAAAATGGTAGGGCATTTTGAAGAAAAGTTAGGGTTGAGTTGCGAGAAGGGTCAAAAAGTGAAAAATACAGGTTTTTTCATGAAAATACAGGCTTTTTATAGGTTTTATGAACAAAATAAAGGTTTTATAGGTTTGACACAAAATTATAGGTTATTATAGGTTTTATAGGTTTTGCTAGGAGGCCTGGCACATTCTTTCGCCAGAAACTGACAACTGCCCTTCTTGAATCAGCAGAAGGGAGAGAATGACAGTAGAAAATATTTCATGATCAATCTCCAGGAAAGAATGTTGCCGACTTCGGAGGGGGTTGAACCCGCGACCTCCTGGTCTCCAGTCGGACGGCGCATCCAAATGAGCCACTGAGGCCAAACCCTACCCACTGATGACTCTGAGCTTTATTCTCTGGCTCATAATAATGAACCCAAGTCGCATCTACAGTCACCAGATGCAAAAGAAAATCATCTTTTGACCTAAAATGCTTCAACAAGGCTCTATATACTGATGCTCTGGTTGCCATTTGCTCATCGCTAAGGGATTCGGGGACCCAATGGGCTGTTAGCTTGCGCATACCTAAACGATCATGTAAGATTGTTGAAACGCTACTATGTGAAATGCCTAATGCCTGCGCTATTTCTTCCACCTGAATTCGCCTATCAGAGTATACCAGATCCCGAACTTTCTAACACATTTCTTCGTCGGTGCCATCCAGTGGGCGTCCAGACCTGGCTTCATCTTCTAAAGACGTTCTACCGCGGTCGAATTTCCCTACCCAGAATTTAACCTGAGCATAAGATGGTGCAGAAGACACATAAACATCGGCTAACTCGCCATTTATTTCCTTGCCTGTTTTACCTTTTAAATACAAGTACCGAATTACAGCATGGTACTCAGCTTTAGATGAAAAGCATGCCTTTGCATCACTAGCCATGTCTGACATTCAATATCTTAAACATATATTGAAACAAAGCATGAAAATCGTGACCATCTCGGTCTATTGGAAATGGGATAGGCTGGTTATTTATAGACACGCCCTCGTATCTTGAATATTTCAGCAGTTTTGTACACTTTTAAAAACTCAAACGCAAAACTTAAACATGGGTGTAAATTACGAAGTAAGAACTGACCTTGACCTACGTAAATGGTCTAACTTAGGGATGGGGTGTATGCTATGGAAAGGTCTTACCCTAAGGTAGGTGTAGGTCAAATATAAAAGCAGTACCTTAAACAATTAAAAACCTATGCACACCTCTGAAAACTTAAACATTGTGCTAATGCGGACACGGATGCGGAGGCCGATGCCAATAACTGGGTGACAATATAAGCTCGCCAAGGACAAAGTCCCTGCAAGCTAAAATGGTATAAATGCAAGAGTTATGGTTCTTGCACTATGCACATCGTCTAATGTTGATTGATATTTATATAAGTTTCTTGAAGAAAGCTTGAAGGGTTTTCAAGTTATAGAGCAGACATGATTTTGTGACAGAATCAAGGGAAATAACTCAAAAAGTATAAATGCAGGAGTTATGGTTCTTGTGCTTTGCACGTAGTCTAATGTTGATTGATATTGATATGAAGTTTCATGAAGATATCTTGAACGGTTTTCAAGTTAAAGAGCGTACACGAGTGTGACAGACAGACAGACGGCCGGGGCAATAACAATATGTCTCCCAACCCTAAAGGGAGAGACATAACAATGAAGGCCAGGTCAAACACCTTTGGTTTTGATTTGATTAAACTATACTTTAACCACATACTTTTGCCAGTAACTGACAAGTGCCCTTCTTCAGCTGAAGGGGGAGAACAACCACAGAAATTATTTCGTGATCAATCTCTACATAAATCAAGTAGTTCTGAACTTGAGACTCATGGATCTGCAGTTATATATGCTACCAATGGTGCGATGGAGCACAGTTCCTCGATCTTTGATGCTCACATATGGTACAATAGAGAGGTGTCTAGTGGAACAGACAGACAATAGTGTAGACCCACAGACTGTGGCATTGATAAGACTCTACACTGTTTGCCAAACTTCCAACAATGATTTAGACATATCAACAGATAGTAAAATATGAATTTTGCAAGGTGTCCAAATATTTAAGGTATCATATCTGAACAAAACTTATTACCATGGGAACTGGCTCCGGTTCCTTTTTGATTTGTTTTGCAGGAGAAATTTCAGGAGTTTCTGTAGATCTCCGCTTCACACCCCTAGAGTTGACGACTGGAATAATATTGCCCTGGACCCTGTAATAAAACAATAACCAAATATTCATTTTCTTAAAGATGCATCAGCAACTAAGCTATACGATTGAGCTATTCCATTCTCATAGCAAACAAGGAAGAAAATATCAAAAGTACTGCTTAACCACTTAAAGGACTAAGCCTGCCCAGGAAAAGCATGATTACATGAATTGACCAGCTCAACATAACCTTAGTAGTGTTGTTTGTTTGTGTTGAGGTTTTACGACCCAGTCAACCCAATGGGGTCATGTCGAGTGCGGTCAGTTTACCTAACCACACGTTTACTGGGCAGACTTAGTCCTCTAAGCGGTTAACCAGCATTGTGCACATTCTTTCTCCAGAAACTAACAACTGCCCTTCTTGAATCAGCGGAAGGGAGAGAATGACCATAGAAAATATTTTATGATCAATCTCCACGAAAGAATGCTGCCGACCTTGGCGGGTATTGAACCCGCGACCTCCTGGTCTCCAGTCAGACGGTGCATCCAACTGAGCCACCGAGGCCAGTCTTAGTAGTGTTGACTGGACCATCAAACTCCAACTCAACCCAATCCTCTATTATTCCACAGATTAACTGTTGAAGGTACAAGGACTGTAGGATTAGAAGGAAATTTTAACAACTCCTTTGTAATCATTGTTCCATCTTCATAATGCTATGTGTAAGATCTATAGAAAGGTATAGTGATATTATTGGGTTATAGCAATGATACTGGTGAATACTGTCCCAAGTTGGGATATTTAAGGACACAAGCTCACCAATATCTTTGAGGTAGATTAAACATATCTGAGTTGTAGGGTTTGTCCAAACTTGAGGGGGTCAGAGTGGGGTACACCCCATAAAACTGATAACTTGGATCTGTCAAGCAATGAAGAAATCTGTCTATGCCCATATTCAATATTAATTCATTTTACATTATTTGCAAGAAAATAAAATATGTTCATTAGGGGGTGCAACCCTTATTACACAATCAACCCAAAAGACACCATTTCAATACAGTCTCATAAGAATGGATGAATGGGTGGCAGTTTGTACAAGTGGCCGGTAGGGGACAAGCAGGGGACAAAAATGACCATTTCTGTCCAATAATAGGGTCATAAAATGCAAATCCCATAATGACAAAAAAGTCAGGGAACATGACTTAAATATTATTCTAAAGTATTAATTGTATATTTCTTTGAATAATTTTGTGTCCAACAGTGTCCTCTAATACCATTTTTTCCACATATGAACAGAAAACTGGACACCTGTATGGCACCTACTACCTTATGTAGGTGTAACAATAATGGCAGAAAATCTTCCTTATGCAGGTGTGACAAAAGAAAGTAGAAAATCTACCTTACACAGGTGCGAAAACAAGAGGCCCACGGGCCACGGGTCGCTCACCTGAGTAGCATTGCGAGTGCAGATATGCAGATGTTATGTAACATTTTTCCAATCCTGTCATCGCAACTAATGAAAAGATCATCCTTTAAGCAGTTCTTAATTTTGAAGAAGAATATTATATATGGCATGATAGTTAATGGAGCGTGATCATTTGAACAAACTCTCAAACACATTTCAATAGTAGGATCAATGTGAAATTTGGTTGTAATTGCCTAAGTGGTTTCTGAAGAATCATGATTTTATACATGTAAACAGCACAGTGGCAGGGAAATATAATAAACATAAACAAGACGGTAGCCATCTTGGATTTCCAATCAGAATGATTTTAGCTACTGTTGATCTACAAGTCACCTTGATACTTCCAATGAACTTTAAGTCAATTGCCCTTTCGGTTCAGGGGAAAAAGTTCAAAACAGATTTTCAAGATGGCCACCACAGCCGCAATTTGAGATTTCCTATCGCAACCATTTGAGCTATTTTTGATCTACAAGTCACCCTGATGCTTCCTACCAAGTTTCGAGTCAATTGGCCTTTCAGTTCAGAAGAAGTAAAGAAAAATAGATTTTCAAGATGGCCACCATCTTGGATTTCCAATCGGAATGATTTTAGCTATTTTTATATCAACAAGTCATCCCAATGCTTCCTACCAATTTTCAAATCAACTGGCCCTTTGGTTCAGGAAAATAAGTGAAAAAAAAAAAAAAAAAAAAAGTTTCAAGATGGCCGCCACGACAGCCATCTTGGATTTCCGATCCAAATAATTTAAGCTTTTTAGATCTACGTCACCCAAATGCTTCCTACCAAGTTTCAAGTCAAATGGCCTTTCAGTTCTGGAGAAGAAGCGAAAAATAGATTTTAAAGATGGCTGTCATAGCGGCCATCTTGGATTTCTGATAGGGATGATTTTATCTATTTTTGATCTACAGGTCACCCTGATGCTTCCTACCTAGCCAATAAGCCTTTCGGTTCAGGAGAAGAAGTGAAAAATAGATTTTCAAAATGGCCACCATCTTGGATTTCCAAACAGAACGATTTTAGCCATTTTTAATCTATAAGTCACCCCAATGCTTCCTACCAAGTTTCAAGTCAATTGGCTTTTGGATTTAGAGAAGAAGCGAAAAAAAGATTTTCAAGATGGCCACCAAGGCAGGCCATCTTGGACTTCCGATCAGCATGGTTTTAGCTATTTTTGATCTAAAAATCACCATGGTGCTTCCTACCAAGTTTGGAGTCAGTTGGCCTTTCGGCTCAGGAGAAGAAGCGAAAAATAGATTTTCAAGATGGCGGCCATGGTGGCCACCTTGGATTTCCGATTGGAATGATTTTAGCGACTTTTGATCTATAAGTCACCCCTATGCTTCCTACCAAGTTTCGAGTCAATTAGCATTGGGGTTAGGAGAAGAAGCGAAAAATAGATTTTCAAGATGGCTGCCATGGCGGCCATTTTTCACTTCTTCTCCTGAACCGAAGGGCCAGTTGACTCAAAACTTGCTATGAAGCATCAGGGTGACTTGTAGATCAAAAATAGCTAAAATCGTGCCGATCGAAAATCCAAGATGGCCACCATGGCCGCCATCTTGAAAATCTATTTTTCGCTTCTTCGCCTGAACCTAAAGGCCAATTGACTCCAAACTTGGTAGGAAGCATCAGGGTGACTTGTAGATCAAAAATAGCTAAAATCATGCCGATCGGAAATCCAAGATGGCCGCCATGGCCCCCATCTTGAAAATCTATTTTTCGCTTCTTCTCCTAAACTGAAAGGCCTATTGACGAAGGCGAAAGATCCAATCTTGGATTTCCGATCGGCACGATTTTAGCTATTTTTGATCTACAAGTCACCCCGCTGCTTCCTAGCAAGTTTGGAGTCAATTGGCCTTTCGGTTCAGAAGAAGAAGTGAAAAATAGATTTTCAAGATGGCTGGCATGGCGGCAATCTTGGATTTTTGATCGGCATGATTTCAGCTATTTTTGATCCACAAGTCACCCCGATGCTTCCTAGCGAGTTTGGAGTCAATTGGCCTTTCGGTTCAGGAGAAGAGGCGAAAAATAGATTTTCAAGATGGCTGCCATGGCAGCCATCTTGGATTTCTGATCGGCACGATTTTAGCTATTTTTGATCTACAAGTCACCCCGATGCTTCCTAGCAAGTTTGGAGTCAATTGGCCCTTCGGTTCAGGAGAAGAAGCGAAAAATAGATTTTCAAGATGGCCGCCATGGCGGCCATCTTGTATTTTCGATCTGCATGATTTTAGCTATTTTTGATCTACAAGTCACCCCAATGCTTCCTAGCAAGTTTGGAGTCTATTTGCCTTTCGGTTCAGGAGAAGAAGCAAAACATAGATTTTCAAGCTGGCGACCATGGTGGCCATCTGGGATTTCTAATCAGCACGATTTTAGCTATTTTTGATCAACAAATCACCCCGATGCTTCCTACCAAGTGTCGATCAATTGGCCCAGGGGTGTAGGAGGAGTAGGCTTTTAAAGCAATTGTTGATGCCACATGACGCACGACGCACGGCGGACATTGCCCGACCACAATAGCTCACCATGAGCACTTCATGCTCCAGGTGAGCTAATAACAGCAGAAAATCTATCTTACACAAGTGTGGAAATAATGGCAGAAAACCTACCATATGCAGGTGTGACAATAGTGGCAGAAAATCTACCTTATGCAGGTGTGACAATCATGGCAGAAAATCTACCTTATACAGGTGTGACAATAATGGGAAAAAATCTACTATACTCAGGTGTGACAATAATGGCAGAAAATCTACCTTACCCAGGTGTGACAATAATGGCAGAAAATCTACCTTATGCAGGTGTGACTATAACAACAGAAAATCTACCTTATGCAGGTGTGATAATAATGGCAGAAAATCTACCTTATGCAACTGTGACAATAATGGCAACAATCAACCTTATGCATGTATGACAATAATGGCAGAAAATCTTCCTTATGCAGGTGTGACAAAATGGCAGAAAATCTACCTTATGCAGGTATGACACATGACTAAAAATCTACCTGACGCAGGGGTGACAATAATGGCAGAAAATCTACCTTGCACAGGCATGACAAAAATGGCAGAAAACCTACCTTGCGCAAGTGTGACAACAATGGCAGAAAATCTACCTTACACATGTCTGACAATAATGTCAGAAAATCTACCTGATACAGATGTGACAATAATGGGAGAAAATCTACCTTACACAGGGGTGACAATAATGGCAGAAAATCTACTTCATGCAGCTGTGACAATAATAGCAGAAAATCTATCTTACACAAGTGTGACAATAATGGCAGAAAAACTACCTTACACAAGGGTGACAATAATGGCAGAAAATCTACCTGATGCAGGTGTGACAATAATGGCAGAAAATCTACCTTATGCAGGTGTGAGAATAATGGCAGAAAATCTACCTTGTGCAGGTGTGACAATAATGGCAGAAAATCTACCTGATGCAGGTGTGACAATAATGGCAGAAAATCTACCTCAGGCACGTGTGAAAATAAAGGTAGAAAATCTACCAGACACAGGGGTGACAATAATGGCAGAAAATTCTCACAGGTGTGACAACAAGAGCTGTTAGAAGACAGCATAGCTCTCCTGGAATTGGGGAGATACTGAGGTGTCAGGGTGCTCTTTAGGACCAGTCTGATCTGGATCTACACTGTTTGTTTAGGCCCATCTGTCCAAATACTTAGGATCATTACGGTAAGAGGAAATTTTATAGCATTTCAGCTCTATAGGATTCTTTGTGCTATGGTTTGGTACACTTGCTGTCATGAATTTGAAATTATCAGGGATCAAATATTAAATTTCTAAGTCTGTGACCTTGACCTTGAGGTCATAGGCATGGGTGGGGGTGACAAGGAATAAAACTTTGGACCTGTATCTATTATAATTCCAAATATGAACCAAATCTATTGTATGGTTTGGAAAATATGAGCCCTTAAAACATTTTAATATAAAATTTCTAAGTTCTTAACTTTGACCTTGAGGCCATGGGCATTGGCAGGGGGAGGGGGGGGGGGGGGCATCGCTGAATAAAACTTTGGACCTGTATATATCGTCATACCAAATATGAACAAAATCCATCTTATGGTTTGGAAAATATGAGTGCTTACAAAACTTTAATATAAAATTTTTAAGTCTGTGACCTTGACACTGAGGTCATAGGGAAGAGCAGGGTATTGCTGAATAATCTTTGGAATTGTATCTATCACCATAACAAATATGAACAAAATCCATCTACAGTTTGGAAACTATGAGCTCTTAAAAAGCTTTAACATTAAAAATTTCTCAATCCATGACCTTGATAGGACCTTGACCTTGAGGTAATGGGCTAGGGTATTGCTAAATGTAACTTGGGAATTCTATCTATCATCATACCAAATATGAACCAAATCTATCGAATAGTCTGGAAAATACAAGAGGGCCATAAAGGCCCTGTAACGCTCACCTGAGCATCATAGCACTTTGAGAACCTGATCTAGAACAGATCAAAATTCAAAATGAATATATTAACAAGTAAGACAATGTAACATGTCTAATGGACTGTGAAATAAAGGTCATGGTCAAATATGGATGACTGCACTCAAGAGGCCATGCTAAGATGTATGCATGTACTAAGTATCACTAGCGGTAGGAGCAATAGTTACTGAGAAACTGAGGTAAACACAAACACTTCACAAGTACCAAATATCACTCTAACGGACCAATAATTACTGAGAAACTGACCTAAACGGAAAAACTTAAGAAAGTCACTGGATAGAGAAATATACATCATCTTGAAATCATCAAAACAAACATTTTGAGCAAGATTCATGATGATCACTTTAAAAATGTGACCTCTAGAGCATCAACAAGGTTTTCCTTTGATTTGGCCAGGTGACCTAGTTTCTGATATCAAGTGATCCAGTTTTAAACTAGACCTAGAAATCATCAAGACGAACATTTTGAGCAATATTTATGATGATTATTTAAAAAATGTGACCTCTGGAGTGTTAACAAAGTTTTCTGCTGATTTGGCCTGGTGACCTAGTTTTTGACCCCATGTGACCCAGTTTCAAACTTGACCTAGAAATCATCAAGACAAACATTTTGAGCAAGATTCATGATGATTGCTTCAAAAATGTGACTACTAGAGTGTTAACAAAATTTTCTGCTGATTTGGCCTGGTGACCTAGTTTTTGACCTCAAGTGACCCAGTTTCAAACTTTTGAGCAAGATTCATGATAACTGCTTCAAAATGTGACTGCTAGAGTGTTAATAAGGTTTTCTGCTGATTTGGCCCGGTGACCTAGTTTTTGACCCCAAGTGGCCCAGTTTCAAACTTGACCTAGAACTCATCAAGACAAACATTTTGAGCAATATTCATGATGACTGCTTCAAAAATATGACCGCTAGAGTGTTAACAAGGTTTTCTGCTGATTTGGCCCGGTGACCTAGTTTTTGACCCCAAGTAACCCAGTTTCGAACTTGACCTAAAAATCATCAAGACAAACATTTTGAGCAAGATTCATGATGATTGCTTGAAAAATGTAACTGCTTGAGTGTTAACAAAGAGGAACCAAACAAGCAGATTGCTTTTGTTCCAATCCTATAAAGTGTGTTATGTGTTTTATGTACTAATGAAAGTATTGAAATAAAATATGTTTAAACCAAAAGCACCGCAAGCATAATACCCCGCCATAGCAATTATTTGTTTATGTATTAAAGTTATTGTTGCGAAAATGTCTGAAAAGAAAATGATGGAGGGACAGATAATAATCCTAAACCAGATCTTGATAATATCAATGGACAGATAACAATCCTAAAGCAAATCTTGATAATATCAATGCATATAGTAAGTTTGGTTAAAAGGCCTTGTTATTAACGCCAGTTATCATCCAGAAATGAAAATATGGACGTGTCTCTGGCAGATAACTCCGTAAAAATTTGACGAAATTTACCCATTAGCAATTCCAAACCTGATCTCCTTACTGTCAATACATATAGCAAGTTGGTTAAAATCCCTTGTTATTTACTGAAGTTATCATCCGGAAACGAAAATATGGGCATGTCTCGGGTAGATAACTCCGTGAAAATTTGAATAAATTTGCCCATTAGTAATCCCAAACCAGATATTCTTAATGTCAATGCATATAGCAAGTTTGATGAAAATCCCTTGTTATTTACTCAAGTTATAGTTTGGAAACGAAAATATGGGCGTGTCTCGGGCAGATAACTCTGTCAAAAATTGATGAAATTTGCCCATTAGCAATCCCAAACCAGATCTCCTTAATGTCAATGCATATAGCAAGTTTGGTGAAAATCCCTTGTTATTTACTGAAGTTATAGTTTGGAAACGAAAATATGGGCGTGTCTCGGGCAGATAACTCTGTCAAAAATTGACGAAATTTGCCCATTAGCAATCCCAAACCAGATCTCCACAATATCAGTGCACATACCAAGTTTGGTGAAAATCCCTTGTTATTTACTCTAGTTATAGTCCGGAAACGAAAATATGGGCGTGTGTCAGGCAGATAACTCAAGTTTGGTGAAAATCCATTTATGTTTACTCAAATTATCATCCGGAAATGAAAAACGGAGGGACAGATGTACAACGGACAGACAGACAGACTGGCTCAAGGACGACCAACGTGAAACCATAATACCCCCAACTATTGTGTGCGGGGTATAAAAATGTGACCGCTAGAGTGTTAACAAGGTTTTCTGCTGATTTGGCATAGTGACCTAGTTTTTGACCCCAAGTGACCCAGTTTCCAATTTGACCTAGAAATCATCAAGACAAACATATGAGCAAGATTCATGATGATTGCTTGAAAAATGTGATCGCTAGAGTGTTAACAAGGTTTTCTGCTGATTTGGCCAGGTGACCTAGTTTTTGACCCCAAGTGACCCAGTTTCGAATTTGACCTAGAAAACATCAAGACAAACATATGAGTAAGATTCAAGATGATTGCTTGAAAAATGTGACCGCTAGTGTTAACAAGGTTTTCCGCTGATTTGGCCAGGTGACCTAGTTTTTGACCCCAGGTGACCCAGTTTCGAATTTGACCTAGAAATAATCAAGACAAACATTTTGAGCAAGATTCATGATGATTGCTTTGGCCAGGTGACCTAGTTTTTGACCCCACATGACCCAGTTTCAAATTTGACCTAGAACTCATCAAGACAATCATTTTGAGCAAGATTCATGATGATTGCTTGAAAAATGTGACAGCTGGAGTGTTAACAAGGTTTTCTGCTGATTTGGCCAGGTGACCTAGTTTTTGACCCCAAGTGACCCAGTTTCGAACTTGACCTAGAAATCATCAAGACAAACATTTTGAGCAAGATTCACGACGATTGCTTCAAAAATGTGACTGCTAGAGTGTTAACAAGGTTTTCTGCTGATTTGGCCCGGTGACCTAGTTTTTTACTCCAAGTGACCCAGTTTGGAATTTGACCTAGATTAAATAGAGGCAAACATTATGAGCAAGTTTCATCAAGATTGGGTCAAAACTATGACCTCTTGAGTGTTAACAAATTTTTCCTTTGATTTGACCTGGTGACCTAGTTTTTGACCCCAAGTAACCCGGTATTGAACATGACCTAGATTTTAAAGAGGCAAACATTCTGAGTAAGTTTCATCAAGATTGGGTCAAAACTATGACCTCTAGAGTGTTAACAAGTTTTTCCTTTGATTTGACCTGGTGACCTAGTATTTGACCCCAAGTAACCCAGTATCAAACTTGACCTAGATTTCATAGAGGCAAACATTCTGAGCAAGTTTCATCAAGATTGGGTCAAAACTGTGACCTCTAGGCTGTTAAACTAATTGTTGACGACGAACGACGGACAACGGACAAAGATCACAATAGCTCACCCCGAGCTTTTGCTCAGGTGAACTAATAAGCTCTTAAAAAAACTTAAATGCAAATGTGGATGCCAACGCCTGGGGCAATGCAACAGCTCTTCCTGGACTTCATCCAGGTGAGCTAAAAATGGCAGAAAATCTACCTTACTCAGGTGTGATAATGGCAGAAAATCTAATAAAGGTGTGACAATAATGGCAAAAAAAAAATTACTTTATGCAGGTGTGACAACAATGGCAGAAAATCTACCTTATGTAGGTGTGACAATAATGGCAAAAAAATCTACCTTACACAGGTGTGACAACAATGGCAGAAAATCTACCTTAGGCAGGTGTGACAATAATGGCAGAAAATCTACCTTATGCAGGTGTGACAACAATGGCAGAAAATTTACTTTATGCAGGTGTGACAATAATGGTAGAAAATCAACCTTGCACCGGTGTGACAATAATGGCAGAAAATCTACCTGACACAGGAGTGACAATAATGGCAGAAAATCTACCTTACGCAGGTGTGACAATAATGGCAGAAAATCTACCTGATGCAGGAATGACAATAACGACAGAAAGTTTAACAAGTGTATCCCTTAAGGGGGCAGGATACACTTGGTGAATTTTCTGCCAATTTTTACAAGGGAGACAACTTTTGTGACTTCCTTAAGCTTTATGTAAATCAATCCAGAAAAGGGGTCTACTCTGCCAAGGGGAACAAATTCTTTCCTTTAGAATAGATCCCTTTTCAGATGGGAAGCGAAAACAAACTTGCATCTTCCATTTCCCTTAAAAGGTCTGGCCCCAAAGTTATTTAACTTTTTTTATGCTCAACTCAGCTGAGCATGAAACTTTCTCTGCTAGGCCATTTTTTACAAGGGAGACAACTTTTGTGCATTCCTTAAGCTTTACGTAAATCAATCCAGAAAAGGGGTTTACTCTGCCAAGGGGAACAAACTGTTTCCTTTAGAATAGATCCCTTTTCAGAAGGGAAGCTAAAACAAAGTTGCTCTTCCCTTTCCCTTAAAAGGTCTGGCCCCGAGATTATTTAACTTTTTTCATATTCAGCTCAGCTGAGCATGAAAATTTCTCTGCTAATAAATATAAAAATGCCAAAAATGTTGGCAATTTCATATTTATTAGCAGAGAAATTTTCATGTTCAACTATGTTTATCAAAAAGAATTTGCAATTGTTAGTAATTTGAGATTCAGCAGCAGGACAAATTTCATACTCAGCTTAGTTGAGCATGAAAAAAGTTTTGTAACCTGGGGCCTGATCACTCATTTTGAAGGAGGAAAAAAAACAACAGCTTAATAAACTTACGGTGTAAGATTATTGGGCGTAGGATTGAATCCTTGAGGTTTCTTTGGTAAGCGAACTTGTCTTGACTGTTGTAACCGCTGAAGGGCAGTCTGAGCTGTCTGAAAGTGGTTGTACAAACAGGATCATAACTAAACATTTCTTTGGAGCTACGGCAGATACCTTAAGTATTCAGAAACCTTAACTCCTCTAAAATTTTAACAAATGCAATTAACTACCTATTGTTGTGTGTCGAAGTTGTTGGATGAGTGTCAAACAGTGTAGACCCTGATGAGATGCCACATTCAACTCCCCGTTCTGTGGCGTCTCATCTGGGTCTTGTTTGTGTTGAGGTTTTACGGCCCAGTCAACCCAATGGGGTCATGTCGAGCGCGTCAGTTTACCTAACCACACGTTTACTGGGCAGGCTTAGTCCTCTATGCGGTTAACCAGTATCGTGCACATTCTTTCGCCAGAAACTGACAACTGCCCTTCTTGAATCAGCGGAAGGGAGAGAATGACCGTAGAAAATATTTCATGATCAATCTCCACGAAAGAATGTTGCCGACCTCGGCGGGGGTTGAACCCGCGACCTTCTGGTCTCCAGTCGGACGGCGCATCCAACTGAGCCACCGAGGCCGGCTCATCTGGGTCTACACTGTTTGTTCAGGCCCATCTGTCCAAATACGTATGGTAAATTTGGTATGTGATGATGATGATGGTTTGGTGTCTCAACATTTCTGAAGCCATACTGAGATGACAGAAGGTGATAATGAAAGGCTCTGTGCAATGAAGCGCTGTAGAGTCATGACCTGATTGATGCCTCAAGCCTGATCCAAAGTTGGGAGCATTAACCAATCGGCCAGCCAAACTCTTCCTTTTGGCGATATGGGGGGGGGGGGGGGGGGGAGGGGCAGTGCCTTTATAATGCTATAACTGGTTTCCATGGCATATCAGCGAGTTATTAATTGAACAGCATTATAATGAGACTATAATTTCAAAGCTTCAACAAGACGTATTGATATAGCTCCAGATAAGGCACTTTTTCAATTGAAAAGTGCTGATATTTTCTTTTTTCTCCATGCAAGCGCATTGTGGTACTCATGTTAAGCCTTAAAGCACCAGTCACAACTGCAGCAGACAGCATTTTTTTTTATTTTTCAGATGATTCACATGAAATGTTAAGACTTGTTTTCTCTCAAAAAAAAAAAAAAATAATAGGATGTCGTCTACTACAAATTTTGTTTGTTTGTGTTGAGGTTTACGGCACAGTCAACCCAATGGGGTCATGTCGAGTGTGGTCATTTACCTAACCATACGTTTACTGGGCAGGCTTAGTTCTCTAAGAGGTTAACCAGTATTGTGCACATTCTTTCGCCAGAAACTGACAACTGCCTTTCTTGAATCAGCGAAAGGGAGAGAATGACCGTAGAAAATATTTCATAATCGATCTCCACGAAAGAATGTTGCCGACCTCGGCGGGGGTTGAACCCGCGACCTCCTGGTCTCCAGTCAGACGGTGCATCCAACTGAGCCATCGGCTGCTACAAATTTTGCATGGCGCTTTAAGGGTTAAGAAGCTTCTAATGTATGGTATGAGCAAGCACATGACAACTAACAACTAGAGCTGGTGTTTGTAAAATGCTATGCCCCCAACACTGCCTGACTTTAACACTGGTTGAGTCCAACACTGCTTGCCCATGACGGTAATAACAGTACAAATATACAAGATTTCAGAGTTATTTTATTAAAAGGGAAATGGGAGATAATTCGGATAAGAAAAAAAACACGGGTCACCTATATTTTCATGAGGAATCCATATATGAAATTTCAAAACATTAGCATACATTGTTCTAAACATGCTAACAAATAGCTTGATTGCAACAAATAGCCCAAAAAGTTGAAAAAGGGCCATAACTCCAACAAAATTTCATTAAACTGGCTGAAAATATAATCAGGTGATCTCCTCCTCAGTCCCAATCAGTATACCAAATATCAAGACTCTAGCTCAAATACTTTTTGAGATATCTTGCTAACGAGATTTCAATATTATTTTATTAAAAGGGCAATAACTCTTAAATGGGAGATAATTCAGATAAAAAATAAATAGGGATCACTAATTTTTCATGAGGAATACATATATGAAACTTCAAAAACATTAGCATACATGGTTCTAAACTTATGCAGTGCACATGAAAACAACAAATGGCCAAAATTGCAAAGGGCCATAACTCCAACAAAATTTCATAAAATGTTTTGAAAATTTAATCAGGTGATCTCCTCCTCAGCCCCAATCCGTATACCATATATCAAGACTCTAGCTCAAATACTTTTTGAGATAATTCAGATAAGAAAAATATATTGGTCACCTACTTTTTCATGAGGAAACCATATATAATTTTCAAAACATTAGCATACATGGTTCTAAAATTATGCTATGCACATAAAAGCAACAAGATCAAATAGCCAGAAACTGCAAAGGGCCATAACTCCAACAAAATTTCATTAAACTGCATCTTAATTTATTCAGCAGGACAACGGTTAAACAGATAACATAACAGGATGACAGAATTTTAAACACATCTGAATAAACACTTATGATTGGATGGTTTATGCAAACAGGACATGCACTGATAAGCCTGCTGAACCCATTTATATTGATTGGATTCTACCACAACTCTTCGGACCAGGCTCCAATAGCAGGGTGTCTGTTGGATTTTATTAATATGCATTTTATACAAATTCCTTTAGTTAATGCAAACAGTGTAGATCCTAATCAGATGCCATGTTCTGTGGCATCTATTCTTGTTCTGCACTGTTTGCCAGTTACCCTTTTGTGGGTCTCCAGACTACAATGGGTTAAACATCTCAAAACATTCATTCAGTGGAAATAAAATGTTCGATTTTCAATCCCAACCTAGATCTTGCCAATATCAATGTGTATATAACATTTGATCAAAGTCAAATGAGCCCAGAACCTGAAAGTTGTACTTGCTGAAGATATTGTCATACCCATAAATGTTTGAAGATGTATTAAAATCCATTGATAATGCAGCGGCTAGAGCGGTGACAAAGATTTTTTTTTTCTAAAAATAGCCAGTTACCTTAACCTTGAGCCCAGGACCCTGAAAGTCGAACTTGCTTGAGATATCATACCCAACACTTGTTTAAAGTAACATTAAAATCCGTCAATAAATGTAGGCGCTAGAGAATGACAAAGTTTTTCTGAAAATAGCCACAGTGACCTTGACCTTGAGCCCAGGACTCTGAAAGTCAAGCTAGCTAGAGATATTGTCATACCCAACATCTGTGTGAAGTTATATTAATATTATTTGATAAATGTAGGCACCAGAACGATGACAAATGATGAACATACATATGTATATACATACATACGAATGTACTTACTTGCGTACGGGACAAACCCTATATCCCCTCCACAACTTCATTGTGTCAGGGGATGATTATAAGATGTGGTTAACCCTTTCAGCCTGCTAGACAAAAAAGATGCCTGTTCAAACAGTGTAGATCCAGATGAGATGGCTCATAATGAGTCATCTCATCAGGATCTACACTGTTTGCCTTTCTGTTTTTGATTTTAGACTGAAGCATATTTTTGCATCAGTGGATATGTCCAAATTCAAGGATGGGCAGGTCTACTTCAGAAAAGGGTAAAATTTTACCTGATAGGGAGATTGTTGTCCTCTTCCTACTACTCTCCTTTGGTTTCCTGTCACTTGTGGTCTTTTAAATCCTACCTGGGGCCTTATCTGTCTGCCCTGCGGTCTAATCTGCCCTCCCATGGACTGGATATTCCCACCCTGAGGCCTTACCTC
Organism: Anodontia alba; assembly: GCA_964016985.1. Classification (NCBI taxonomy): domain Eukaryota; kingdom Metazoa; phylum Mollusca; class Bivalvia; order Lucinida; family Lucinidae; genus Anodontia; species Anodontia alba. The sequence continues at coordinate 57,994,863 of OZ024833.1, read as the reverse complement.
CTGTTGTATAATCGGGGGCCTTACCTGCTGCTCAAATTGGGGCTTTACTTGTTGGGGCCTTACCTGTTGCTCAATCAAAGGCCGTATTTGCTGCTCAACCATGGGCCGTATTTGCTGCTCAACTTGGGGTCTAACTGGACCTCCTACAATAAGTGGACTGGGAGGTCTCTGTTCTGGGGGGACCATGGGCCTAAACTGAGGGTGCTGATTAGGGGTATGATTAAATTCTGGTCTTGGCTCTGGGGTGCTAAATCGGGGATGTTGAAAATGAGGCTGAGGAAGGTGCTGGGGACCTGGAGATCCTCCATGGGGACCAGGATATGGAGGTCTGAAATCATGGTTTGGCCTCGGAGGAGTATTCTGAGGGATAATATTAGGGTGTTGTGGATGAGGTCCCCTAGGCCCCATTGATGTAGGAATGAGCGGACGTGGAGCATCAGGTCGTGGGCTGAAAGCTGCACTAGCTGGGGGATAGGGAAGCTGAGGGCCTGAAATAAAAATAGTTCATGATTAACCAGCCACAAGATAGAGATAAAACAAATGATGAGAAAACTCTGCTGAACAAAATATTATAAAAAAAAAAAAAAATGACAAATATAAATTTATGGCAATTTTAGTATCACTCAGAATATCATCAAATGATGATGGTTTGGTGTTTTACATCCTTTCAACATTATTTGAGTCATACTGAGACAATGGAAGGATGATAATGAAATTCATGGCTCTGTGCAATGAAGCGCCGTACAGCCATGCTCTGAATTCAGCCTCTAGAGGATCTGAACCTGGAACCTCGTGATCCGAAGTCAGAAACGCTAACCACTCTGCCATCCGGACATTTCAGAATATTGTCAAACCACTCATCCAGCAACTTTCAGACACATGAACAAGTAGTTACATGAAGTTGTTCAAAATTCAGGATACACATGGCCAGGACTTATATTTAGAGTAAACCCTATAGTAATCTCCTCTTACTCTGATTAACCCATTTATGCCGAATGGACTCTTCTAATCTAACTCCTTGGACAGGTCCACTTCATATATAAGGGTGTCTGGTTAATTTTTAATATTATGTTTTGTAGAAATTTCTGAATTAACCTTTACCACTCTCTGGGCATTTTCAGCAGACGGCAAATTGATGATATTTTTCTTATTTTTCCCAGAAAACAGGATCTGACATTTCATGCAAATTGTCTCCTGAGGAGACAATTTGCATGCAATGTCAAATCCTGTTTTCTGGGAAAAATAAGAAAAATATTTCAAAATGTCGTCTGCTGAAAATTTTACCCAGAGTGCTAAGCGTTAAATGCAAACTGTGTAGACCCTGATCAGACATCACATTCTACATCAACTGATCTGAGAATACACTGTTAGCCAATGTCCCTGTTATGGGACGCTAGCCATAAATGCATTAAGGACTAAGAAATACAAAAAGACACAGGAACTTGAAATTCAAATTTATTCAAAATTTTATTATAATATAAAATCTGTTAGATTGTAACATTTCAACAAAGACTGTGGCTAAATTATTTTCTCGGGACAAATATTTTTGTAATACGGCCAAAATCAACACTATTAAGATCATGTCAAGCCAGTTTTTGGGTAATGCAGCATACCTTACCTGAGAATGGTGGCTGACTAGTCTGTGGTGGTGGGTAGCCCCCTGGAGTGGGGCTTGGATTTTGTGGGAGCCAGGCTGGTCGAGGAAAGCGGTCAGGCTGTAAAAGATAAATAGGTGCCAGTTTAAAAAATGTAATACATGAAAATGAATATAAAAGGACAGCTCATAGCTCCAGATAAGGCAACTGAAAAATAGTGATATTTTTCTTAATTCTTCATGAAGACCTATGTGGTGGGTACTCATTTGAAGTGCTTCACCAAAGAGCCTCTACTGAGTACCCACAACATAGGTTTTCCATTACGAAAACACACCTATTCAAATATATAGAAAATTTCACCTCCAAAAAACTGAAAATTTTCAGATAAAAACTCTTATTTTTCATTTTTCTGCTCAAAACATAGATTGTGGATACTCGTTAGAACAGCCTCGGTGAAGCGGTTCTAATGAGTACCCACAATCTATGTTTTTGAGCGGAAATAAGAAAAATAATGTATACCCCTGTAAACCCCAGTTTTACTATATAAAAGTGGGGTTTAAGGGGTTCAAAATTATATAGGCATGTTTTCGTGATGATGGTGAAATAAGACAAAAAGTACCCAGATATCTCCTATTACAGCTCATCAAAAGCTAACCTTATAGTTCTAGACATGGGGCACAACCAGAGAAATATTTCTCGTATTTCTCCACAAAACATTATTTTGTGGGTACTCAACTGAAATAGCCTTGTCAAGTGCTCACAACATATATTTTCATGGAGAAATAAGAAAAACATTTGAACTTTTTGGCTGAAAAATGAACCTGCCATCTCATACAAAGTCGTTCCAAGTATTAGTCAAAGATCTAATAATTCCAGGTTCCCAAAACATTAACTAAAGCTTTATATTGTAACCTTAAACAGTTACTGCTAGAAAACTGACACCATTTTTAGTCATTTATATTTCATACTCTGAATGGTGAATGTCAGCTATTTTAGAATAGGTATGGTCATACGTCCAGATAAGATACGTATGTTATGGGATCTATTAGAACTTCTAATAAGTACCCACACTGTATGCTTTCATTGAGAAATAAGGAAAATATCAATACTTTTCAGTCTAAAAAAGTGCCTTATCTGAAGCTATGATGGAAATGAATATTTCTGGTCAACAGGGTATCATGGGTGGGATGCGTGGGGAATGCGGATGATGATTAATTGTGTCAGCTATTGGAATTTGACTAAAGTAGTGAATTTCTTAATGCTTATTGCACAGGTTTATTTTCACATGAAATTTATTTTCTTTTCTTTTCTCCACACTGGCATAGGTTAGTAATTAATCTCTGGGCTAATTCAGCAGATGTAAAAGGGACAATATATTATTTTTATTATTTTTTCCAGATATTTCATGCAAATTTTCTCCAGAGTGGTAAGGGTGACAGTGTCACATGACAGTCTCGTGAGTTACGTAAGATTTACAAACATAAAGTATTTGTATCAACTGAATCATTAGTTATCTAATCTGTTAGACAATTATATACTTCGAGTTACTTGAACCGTATCACACTAATGACAATAAAAATGATGACAAAATATACTTGTTATAGGAATGACAGACAGTGTGGCCATAATTGCATTTCCTATCTGTCGCCATGCAAAGCCTGCTTCCATAAATGAAATAGAATGAGAAATGCACTTATCAAATTAATTCATTCTTATTATATTTTGAAAGATGGAGTGTTTGAGTTTTTGTTGCAAAAAAGAAATAATCAGGTTTACAAAGTATTTATTTCAGAACACTGAAAATTGCCTTTCCATCTGCGAGCATGCCTCCATTGGCAAAATGGCTGCCATGATCCTGTGATGGAAGCGATATGTGAATATTAATTAAAAATCATCCAATCATGCTAGGCATAATGTTTTCAAATGAGGCTACTGTTGAGAAATAAAGAAATGATTTCATTATAAATATTCAGATATACACGTATTTGGCTGTCAACAAGGTCAGAATCCTATTTGACTATTGGTCAACTTTGAGGTCAAATATCTCCGTAATTTACGAGGATATGTATTGGTTCCAATGCACTTTCCAGGTGGAACAGCTGATCAATTTTTGACAGACAAAATTGGTCAACCTTTCTTTTAACTTGTGTAACTTTTTTTATTCCTTGACAGATTTTGATGATTTATTCTCTTTTTGTTGGATTAAAGTTTAAGCCTCTGTGTCAGATCTGTGAAATTCTAAAATTTCAAAAATGGCTTGTTATTGCTACTTGTAAACTTAACAAATTACTCTCGAGTTGTGCACAGATTTTTAATTGTTCTCTCACAGACTTTTACTGCCACACACATGATTGCGCCATCTCGTACATTAATGCAAAACTGGTAGAAGGAACTTGCTAGTGTCTTGCACGTGTTTTGTAAGCAAATTTAATCTCTTCCATGTGTCATCGGACATTTTGCGAGTGCGAGGACCATCAAACTTTCCATGACCTCTACTGTACTCATTAGAATTTCCTTGAAACATATTTTAGTGGAGAAATTATAAGAGTATCAATACTTCATAGCTCCTGATAAGGTACTTTTTAAACCCAAAAAGTATTGAGAGCTTTCGTATTTTTTCAAGAAAATATATGCTGTGGGTACTCATTAGAAGTGCCAACACAAGGCACTTCTAACGAGTACCCAAAATATATATTTTTGTGAAGAAATAAGAAAACTGTTCATCTGAACACTCTTCTTATCTGGTGTTATACTTTTTCTGACTGAAAAAAGGTGTCTTATCTAGAACTATGTTGAAACTACCTATGGATGGGGCTCTGTATGAAATATTGTCCTGGAGGAAATAGGTATCCAGAGGTATACTTTTTTCTTATTTCACAAATAAATGAAGGAACTCATTAGAATTGCCTCAATACATATTTTTGTGGAGAAAAAAGGCCCTTAATAAGAGCTATGTAGAAACTACCTGTGGATGGGGACCTGGAAATGGCTGTCCTGGAGGAAATGGCTGTGGCTGACTAGAAAATGGTTGAGACACTGGAACCGGCCCCCTGAAGTGTGGGTTAAAATGAACATTTGGCCTTGATTGGTCATCTAACAAGGGTCTTGGTTCCTGCATCAAGTGTGGTCTGGGACCCGGCACTGGACCTGGAGGATGGAGCATGGGACCAGGCTCTGCCTGTCTAATCTGGTTCCCTGGTGGATCTTGGGTTGTAGTGATAGTAATCTCATGTGGGAACCGGGGTATAGGGCCTCTCTGTGGCTGCCTGGGAGTAAAGTGCGTCTGTTGTTGTATCTGTGGCCTCTGTGGCCTCTGGATGTTGTTCATCCTAGGACCACCTCTACCCTGGTTTCCAGAGAATCGAGGACCAAACTGACCTTGCCTTTGCCTGAAATACATGTATGTAACATAAATAAAAAATCTTGTTCTACAAAAAAACAACTGTATAAGTAAATATTAACCCTTTCAGCCCTGTAGACCTGGATACTTTCGCAAACAGTGTAAGTCCAGATGAGATGGCTGTTCATCCAAGGACCTCCTCTGCCCTGGTTTCCAGAGAATAGAGGACCAAACTGACCTTGGCTTTGCCTGAAATACATGTATGTAACATAAATAAAATCTTGTTCTACAAAAACAGCTGTATGAGTAAATATTAACCTTTTCAGCCCTGAAGACCAGGATACTTTTGCAAACAGTGTAAGTCCAGATGAGATGGCTCATAATGAGCCATCTCATCTGGATCTACACTTTTTGCAACTTTGTTCTTGATTTACAACTGTCACCTTTCTGGCAGCAATGCATGTGTCCAAAAGCATAGATGAAAGAGTCCATTTCAGAAATTTTAAAGTAAAATTAATTTCAATTAAAGCATACTCAACTCAAAATATTATAAGCCTTATTTGAGTGGTTCACCCATGTGATCAACCTTCAAAAGGAAGACAACTAGGAAAAAAAAAAGGTTTGAAATGAAATTTTTAAAGTAAAATTAATTTCAAATAAAGCATACTCACCTCAAGATATTATAAGCCTTATCTGAGCGGTTCACCGCGAGATCAACCTTCAAAATAAAGACAACTAGGAAAAAAAATGAAACAGACTATAGCTCGTCCTAGTTGTCCACCCTACCACATGACCTGTTGCCAGGTGACCAAGATCGGGTACCAGTCACGCACTGGTCCCCTTCCGCAAGGCCGCCATAAGCAACCAATCAGGACGCGCCAGGTATATTACCGCCAATGCATGCGGCACCCATGCACCTTGCCGAATGCATGCAGTCATCCATTGTTACTATAAATATTAGACACAAGGTAGAAAACATCATATTTTTAAGGGAGCAATAAAAATTAACAGAGAAAGCAGGGTGGGAGGAGGGGGCGTTTGATAATATCTTGAGGTGCTTGAGTATGCTTTAATTGAAATTAATTTTACTTTAAAACTTTCATTTCAATGTCAGCATACATCACCTCAAGCTATTATAATCCTGAATGTAAAGCATAGGTGGGAAGGTAACGATACTAAAATAAACCTTTACTCACCCGTGCTGGAATCCGGTGTAATTCATCAGTCCCCTGATATTTTGTAGTAATTTAGGGGAATACAGTAAAGCTCCAATATATTGCGGTCCTCGGGGGCCAGAGTCCGTTATCGCGATATAAATGGAGCGCGATATAAGTCCAGACATGTACCATGCATGTATAACGGCATGCATAACTCTGGCTCGGTTTGTCATTGTGGTAGTTTGCTGAGACATCATGGATAAATGGCATTCAGTCATGCTGTCACCATATTTTCTAATTAAAATTAGATTAGAATTGCTCAATGGCATAATTTACAATGGTGCGCTATGTCTAACAAGTAATTTCAATCGAAACCAGCTGATAAACAACGTTTGAAAACAAGAAATCATTGGGTTGACAATTTAGGACGCCATTTTGGATACTCTGGTTCCCTGGAACGGCGAAGGGAAGTTACTAAAATTGCTTCAGTTGAGCTAAGATAATTTGAGTTGCTTCCCTTTGCTTATTATTGTGTTGTGGGCGCAAAAAAAAACAACAAAAAAAAAACAACTGTCGTTTCTTTTTATTTTAGTTTTATTGTTATTATTATTATTATTTTTTTTTTTTTGACGCAGTTGTTTTCTTTTGAAATATTTATTGCTACAGAAGTGTAAAATAAGCAGACTAAGATATGTGTATGTGGAACAGAAACATCGTAAGACTACTGTCTTGTAAAATTTGCTGGTGTTGAAAAGGAGGTGGACCGTTTTCACCTGTTGAGCAAAATTAGTTTGTGGGCATCATTGACTGATTGAGCATTGAGTAGATCTATGTACTCAATGATGATATTGATTATGACAATAACGGAGGTATAATTTATTGTTTGCCAATTATAATCAACGTGTGCGCTGATTGAAACTAAGTGGGGGAGTGGATTGTTTGTCATAATACCTGACGCGACTTAGAGTCGAGATAGGCACAAAAAATCAATTACCAGAGGCGGAACGCAGTTTTTTTTGTTTTTTTTTCTGAAGTTTAATAAAACAAACATTTTATGTTCTTAGCGTCGAGATAGGCACAAAAAATCAATTACCAGAGGCGGAACGCGTTTTTTTTTTTTTCTGAAGTTTAATCAAACAAACATTTTATGTTTTTAAATTTTTTTGCTTATGGAAAATTTGGGAGCCATGGCCTATTTGTGATATACTGGATTTCGCGAAATAACTGACCATGATGTATTGGAGCTACACTGTACGTTTATTGACGATATGCTTGCTGGTCGAAATCCAAATACCGTTGAAGAAGAATAAGATCTGACCCAAGAGGTCCCAAGGATGATGTATCTTGTCTAATTGGGGCCAAATCTCTGAGATAAAATGAGGCAAAAGTGCTATTGGTACGCCAATATGCAGCTCTTACAACATCCTCAAGGGCAACCAAATTCCAATAAGCCCAGGATGAGGATAAAGCTCTAACTTCATGAGCCGAGATTTTCATGAATGACAGATCAGAAGAAGACAAATCTGCATAAGCTTATTTTATGACGTCGCAGATCCAACAAGAAATAGTAGAAGGTGAAACATCTTTAGAACCCTTCAGTGGTAGAAAAAGTCTCTTCCTACCAGACCTCTTAGATTTAACTCTGGCCAAATAAGCTCAAACAGCTCTGACACAAAAGTCTGTCATCAATATCAGAACCACAAAACTGAGAAATACCTGGAATAACAAAAGGTTCTGGAAATGAATCTGGAAGTTGGTTTTTAGCTAAAAACCCAGGTTGAGTGAGGAAGGTAATGGAATCAGAGTTACGGTCATAATGAAAACAACCCTCCTCAACCTACAGAGCATGAATCTCACTTGTTCTTCTAGCTGCAGCAAAAGTAAGAAGAAACACTGCTTTAAGCGTGATGTATTTGATGTCCGCTGTCCTTAGAGGTTCATATGGCACTTTATTAAGAGACCAAAGAACACAAGTTAAATTCCATTTGGGTGTAAGAGACCTGGAAACAGGTCTTCTCAAGGCAAATCCTTTAATAAGATCTGAAATGATTGGGTCAGCCGTACAGTCTGCTGCTTTGGAAAATTTCAGTGTATTTGAAATGGCGGAACAGTAGCCCTTAATACAAGCTACTAATAATTTCAAGGTGTCAAAAAGATAGCAGAAAAAATCTATCAATTTTGTTAAAGAGGGGTCGATAGGAATAACTTCCCTTTGCTGACACCAATCCGAGAATAGATCTTGAGCGTAGACTCTCTGTGGGACTGAGATATGCATTGGGTAGCGAACTCAGAAATGTATCTACCTCTGATTTGACTCTTGACAACATCCAGGCGTGAAGATGTGATTGTGATGGAGTACTTCGCCATGATATTGTGAAACCAGGCCCCGATGAACAGGAAACTCCCTGGGAAAGTCTATGATGAGACTCAGAATGACTGAAAGCCAGCTTCTCTGGGGCCAAAGCAGGGCTATGAGAATGAATCGACTGTTGGAATCCCTTATCTTGTTGAAACCAGGGAACAAGTTTGAATGGACGAAATGCATATGCAAAAAGGTTTTTCCATTCTAGGGGCATAGCATCCACTGCACAAGCCCTGTCATCTGGTGCTGGAGAAACAAACAGGGGCAGCAGATGGTTTAATCTGGTGGCAAAGAGATCCACTTGAGAAGTACCCCAAAGCTTGAAAATCTGGTGAGCAATCCCCCAATCTAGGGACCATTCGGTAGGGAGAATTCTGTCTGGGCGAGACAGACTGTCCGCTAAAACATTCAATTTCCCTGGAATATGCCTGACTTGAATGTGAATATTTCGATGATGACACCAGTACAGGAGCTCCCATACTAGCCTGCAGAGAGATGGGGAGTGGGTCCCCCCTTGTTTCTTGAGGTAAGCCACTACTGACAAATTGTCAGATGCTGACATCATGCAAGAGTTGTAAATGTGATTCTGAAAATGTTGGAATGCTAGGAAAACTGCTCGTAACTCCAAATTGTTGATGTGAAGGTCTTGAGAAGCAGAGTCCCAAAGGCCTTGGACCTCTAGGCCTAGGGGTTCCAAATGAGTGCCCCAGCCCGAGTGACTGGCGTCTGAAAATAGATGGAAATCTAGAGATGGAATTAGGGGAATTCCAGTCAAGTAAATGGTAGGATTCATCCACCACTTAATTGACGCACGACACAAATGGGATATTGGAATAGATAGGTCCAAACTGTCGCGGTGAGGTTTCCAATTTGCCAGAAGATGGAACTGAAGAGGTCTCATATAAAGGCGACGCAAATGAACTAAATCTGCTGCTGCATTGAGTGATCCCAACATGGACAGAAATTCTTGGGCGATAATGAACTGAAACTGCAGAACCCGGAAAAGCAGGATAAGAATTTTGTTGACTCTCTCTTCTGGATCCCTGACAATGCCCAAGTGAGTCAGAAACCTCATGCCTACAAAATTGAAGTCCTGAGAAGGAACAAGGTCTGATTTCAGGATTTGGTGTTAGACCTAAATTTGTAATGATTTCCCATGATAGTGATAGTGATAGTGAGAGACTCCCGGGACAGACGATGGATAAGCCAGTCATCGAAGTACTGGAGAATGTTGGGCCCCAGAGATCAAATATGTTCTGCCACAATCTCCATCAGGTTTGTAAATATAAAGGGTGCTGTTGAAATCCCAAATGGAAGAGCCCGGAACTGGTAAACAGTTCCTTCTAGGGAAAATCTCAGGTACTTGCGAAAAGTTGGATGGATGGGAATATGGAGGTATGCATCCATAAGATCTATGGAAACAGGCCATCCCTGGAGAAATGGACCTCCGAATCAAGGTCGTTGTTTCCATTTGAAAGTGCTCTATCCTCATAATTTTGTTGAATGAGGATAGATCTATCATTAGATGAAAACAGCCGGTTTTCTTCTTGACTAGGAAAATCCGGCTGTAGAAACCCTCACAACCTCCACAGCTTTCTTTTCCACTAATATCTGCACTGCCTCCCTTAAGTGACTTAGATTAAGAGTAGCATCGGTACCCAGGGTGAAGATAGCTAGCTAGCTGTAAAAGTGCTTTAAACCCCCTGGTGGTTTGCTCTACCGACCATTTTAAGGCGGTGGTCCCAGTGTTAGTCTTACTCTTTGTTGCTTTGTGGTTTATTCTACGATGCGATTTGTTGTATGTCTTTCCGTCTGTCATTTTGTTCTTGTGTTTTTCAGTCCTTTTAGTATTGCGATTACCTCGCTTGGGGAAGAGAGAGCTAATCTTGGTGCTTTTCGAACTTTTGTTTGGTTTGTGCTTGGTTTAGATTTGTCGGTTTCCTCTTCCTCTTGGGGTCTGGGAAGGGCTGTGGTTTGTGACTGTGGCACTCCCCTGGACTTTTCTCTTACCTTTTTTAGATGTTGTTGTGCCACTGGGAACAGAATTGGAGACGAAGACAACAGAGGTTCCTTACAAAAGGAATCCTGTAGCCCTTCCCCAGAACAGAAAGGGCCCAGGAATCCTGAGTTATGGATGACCAAGCCTCCACAGAATTTGACAGACGAGCACCCACTGGAAGAGAAGGAAGAGGTGCAGATGGAAGGGCCCTTATGACGACATTTACCCTGCTTAGTATGGCCCCTCCTGAAAGATGATGATCCACCATGCCCCCCCCCCCCACCCCCACAAATCCCCCCCATCCCTCCCCACCCCTTGTGGATCAAAACCAGTTGAAAGAGACAGAAGACGAAGAAGAACCCGTCTGTTAGCTTTTGATTCCCCCTTAGACTTCTTTGCCGAATTTGAATTGAAAGAAGAAGAAGAAGGTCTCTTTCTGGTATCCAAACCTCCTGAGTAATTTCTACTCAGGATGGAATGATGTCTATCGTCTAAATTCACTCGAGAACTTCCTCTATTTTCCCATCAAAAAGAGAAGAAGAAGGTTATCTTTATTATGAGACAAGAGCAAATGGGAAGTGTCTAGAGCAGCAGCATTATGGCGTTGATGCAGCAGCATGGCCGAAATAGACAAACCTAAGGCCATACTGTGCTAATAGTAAACTATGCAGAACATCTGGGTCCACATGTTCTGCGCAGAGGGCCTGAAATGAGCTGAGCCGAAAAAATCACAATATATTAACTAATGGCAACTGCTCTACTAGCCAACCGCTCCAGGTACTCTAAAAGAGTAACTGGTATTGAGACATATACACCCACTGAGATGCCTAGCCTGCCAGCATCAGCATCAAGGGTGGGTATATTACTCGGCCAAAATTCTGTGTGGCAAACCTATGAATGTGACCAAGTGAGAGAGTCAATAATCTTTCTAGGAACATACCAATTTGAAGAACTGTGAGCCTCTGCGGTGTCGTCGAACAACTTCCCCATCAACTGATTAACATAGATTGGGGAAGTGTCAACCTGGAGGGTTGGCTGATCCAGTATTGATTCAAGCAGATATTGGACATGTGCGTTGTCTTGAGTTTGGTCAGCCGGGGGGGCAAAGGTCTCCCAAAAGTGGGTAAACTTCCTTCAGTGTCTTATTGTTATTTATGGCAGGCTCTCTTCAAGAGACGGGCTAAATGACCTCTCCGAAACAGCCTGGTCCAGGTCATACTCACATTTGTGAGATGTAGCCCGGGGGATTCGGCTAATGGCACGAACATAGCCGTGACCACTGAGAGTGGATCCAGACTGACCTGTAGATGAAGCTTGCCCCCATACCCCCTCCAGCCCCCACCCTTCTTCAGTAACAGAAGGGAGATCCACTCTCGAGGCCAAGGATCGCAACCTGTTAGAGTCCTCAATATTGACACACGGGAGAGGCTGGTTATTGATGCACGGGAGAGGCTGGTGCTACGGGAGAATCTGGTTACCCTTGACATAGCAGTTAGACCAAGAACCCCAAGGATAAAAATAGGGCCAATAATAAGCACCCTGATCTGTGCCATCCTGCCACAAGGAAGGCACAGATACATTACTAAGAAATCTAGCCACCATATTATATGACGCCGAATTAACGAACCTGTAAGGGGTACAGTTACCCGGCAGGCATCTAGGTTTGGAAATACTGACGGAACAGGGGTTCGCCAGTGCCCCCTGCATTGCTTCCCTTCGGGAAATATAGCTGGGGGCAGGGCGAGGTTCCCTAGTCAAGCACTCATTACTTGGAACCGTAACGGCGACCCAGGGTCCTCTAAGTCTGAGATTTAAACCCTGAGCATGCTCAGAGTTCAATTGTTTAAATTTAAATCTCTTATCTTGTTGTTTAGTAGATAAAGATCCTGAACCTGCTCAAGGTTGGCTGAAATATAAGATGGGAAGTGAGAAATCTCTTCCCAGATCTCAGATGCTTACTCGGCAGACTTAGAACATGGAATTGACTGTGAACACCCACAAAACCTGAAGCAAAGAACATGGCTATCTGTCGATGATTTTGTTTGTTTGCAATTAATGCACAACATAATAACAAAAGTCAGGTGTTAATTTAGGAAAGAATCAGAAATAAAATACAGACTTATCTGTTGACGAAAAAATACTTCTTTCCTAAAATCCAAACAGAAGGTGTTAACCTCGCAAGCCACTGAAAAATAGTGATGTTTTCTATCTCGTGTCTAATATTTATAGTAACAATGGACTACCGCATGTGTTTGGCATGCTGCATGCGTGAGGCATGCACTGACGGGAATATATCTGGCACGTCCTGATTGGTTGCTTACAGTGGCATGTCTGAGAGGGACCAGTGCGTGACTGGTACCTGATCTTGATCACCTAGCAACAGGACGCTTGGTAGGGGGGACAACTAGGGCAAGTTATAGTTTCAAACAATTTTTTTTCCTAGATGTCTTTCTTTTGAAGGTCGATCTCCCTGGTGAACCGCTCAAATAAGGCTTATAATATCTTGAGGTAATATATGCTGACATTGAAAAGGTTAAGAGAAGATCCAGATAAATACATACATATTTTTTTTTCTCTGTGAAAACATCTGTTGTGGGTACTCATAATAGAGTTGTTGGATTATTTTGTGCTTATTGTATATGTTATGTCATATTTTGGGTTTAAACAACACACACATAAGTTTGCTTTCCAATGTTAGTGTTGCTTTTTATTGTCCGAAAACTTACGCATGAAGATTATTTCATTGGCCTATCAGAAAATGGGTGGTTCAGTAAACTGACTGACAATGATGCCAGCTTTGTTTTTATCAATGTCATTTATTTGATGACCTTGTTGGTGAACATCAATTTCTACACTGGTATGTAGTTCTCAAAACAATATTTAGACCATGCAGATTTTAGAACGGAAACAGTATATTAACCCTAAATAATGGCACATCTCAACTCCTTATCATACCTGTCCTAAAATTTGAACAACTCATTTTTACTATCATTGATGAGTCTAAAAACTGCTGGAGGACAGGCAAACAATAAAACAGACCCTGATCAGGTATGGCATTCTGCAGTGTCTTACTTATGTCTGCACTGTTTGCACAGGCTATCTGTACCAATACTTAAGGCTGTTATGGAATGCATGTCAAACCCTGACTCCACAAATGTTTTTGAGTTGGAGTTTTACAGCTCAGTCAACAGTGTAAAGGTCAAGTCTAGCCAGTCAGTTGACCTACTCACACTTTTCCAGGCAAGTTCAGTCCTCTACTAAAGTGATTAACCAGTGCTTGTGCAATTACTTTTGAAATGTTGAAGTGAGTAACTGACAATTGCCCTTCTATTATTGTATCTGTGCAAAAATGATTTCATGATCAATCCCCACTAGTGGCCAAGCTGGCCGGGGTTTTATACTTGTGACCCCTGGATCTGCAGTCAGACACATCCACTCTTCACAGAAGATTCAGTTGCAAATTTCTGAAGACAGATGCTACAAATTAGCTCACATTATACAGGGTTCCTACCTCTGATTCTGCCCTCTCTTCTGGTTTCCTTTCTGGCCTAATCTCTGTTTCACTGGTACCTTGTTCTCAAACTTGTTTATTTCTTCCTGCATCTCGGGGGTAACCTCTGAAAACAAAAACAAAGGGTACTTGATGATTTGGTGTGTTACATCTCTTCTAACATTATTTGAGCCATATTGAGACAAAGAAGAGGCGATAATGAGACAATGCAATAAAGTGCCAAACAGTCATGAGCTGAACTCGGCCTCTAGCAAGATTAGAACCCGCAATCAAGTCATAAGCATTAACTGCTCTGCTACCTAGCTGCTTCTAACAGCAGGTTTGTAGTTACTTATTTATTTTAATCATTTTTTTTTACCTACTGTATTTACTCCTTATCTACTTACCATACTGAGGGGGTGGACAGGGGGGGTATGCATTCCCCACTTCCCTCCCCCCTTACCCCCACTTCCCTCCCCCTTTTCTCCCACTTCCCTCCCCACTTTCCCCCACTTCCCTCCCCCCTTATTCCCACTTCCCTCCCCCAAGCAAACTATACCCTCTCCTAATTCAGAATTTTTAATATCCCCAACGCTATAATTAAATTCAAACTATACCCCTAATTTTTGCCCTAAAATCGGTATTTCCTTAGCATTTGCACCCCCTTTACAGAATAGCTAAAGACTTGCACCCTCCACTTCAAAAGTCTGCGTAAGGGCCTGCATATGAGGTTTAAGGAAAATAGGTATCACAAGGTGGTGGGCCTTGATCTGGTCCTAAACTGGTCAAGAAAAAAAATGTGGTGGGCCTTGGTCCAGGCCTAAACTGATCCACATTGGCAAAAAAACAGTCGTATTAATTACTGTAATCAAAAATCAAGAATACCATGTAAATCTGCATCTTCTTTTAATATTTTTGATAAGCATGGTCCCACACTTGGGGGGGGTGGGGGTCAGCGAGAACAATCATCTTTTTTTGGTTTTCTAAAAAACTGAAAGTTAATTATCGAACGTGTATGGTGGTTGACAAAAACACGGACACTTACGGATACAGACTCGTGGACTTACGGACCTATTGACAATACACGGACTGCATAATAAAATACGGACCAATTATTCACGGATCTCTTGACAAACCACGGACCTACAATTCGCGGACCTGACACAGCACGGGCCTATTATTCACGGACTTGACAAAGCACGGAACGTTATTTAAATTACGGACGCCACTTATGATATATGAAAAAAAAAAACAAGAGGACCACGGGCTACGGGTCGCTCACCTGAGTGACATAGCTACTGCAGATATGCAGATGTTATGCAACATTGTTCCAATCCTGTCATCCCAACTAATGAAAAGATCATCATTTAAGCAGTTCTTAATTTTGAAGAAGAATATATATAGCATGCCAGTCAATGGAGCATGATCATTTGAACAAACTCTAAATGGCGGCCAGCTTGGATTTATGATCAGCATGATTTTAGCTATTTTTGATCTACGAGTCACCCCAATGCTTCCTACCAAGTTTCGAGTCAACTGGCCTTTCGGTTCAAAAGAAGAAGTGAAAAATAGATTTTCAAGATGGCTGCCATGGCGGCCATCTTGGATATCTGATTGGCACGATTTTAGCTATTTTTCATCTACAAGCAACTCCAATATCTCCTAACAAGTTTGGAGTTAATTGGCCTTACGGTGCAGGAGAAGAAGCTAAATATAGATTTTAAAGATCGCGGCCATAGTGGCCATCTGGGATTTTGGATCAGAACGATTTTAGCTATTTTTGATCTACAAGTCACCCAAATGCTTCCTACTAAGTTTCGAGTCAACTGACTTTTGGGTTTAGGAGAAGAAGCGAAATATAGATTTTCAAGATAGCCGCCATGGTGGCCACCTTGGATTTACGATCAGCATGATTTTAGCTATTTTTGATCTACAAGTCACCCAAATGCTTCCTACCAAGTTTCAAGTCAATTGGCCTTTCGGTTCAGGAGAAGAAAAAGAAAAATAGATTTTCAAGATGGCTGCCATGACGCCCATCCTGGATTTCCCATCCGCACGATTTTAGCTATTTTTGATCTACAAGTCACCCTGATGCTTCCTAGCAAGTTTGGGGTCAATTGGCCTTTCGGTTCAGGAGAAGAAGCGAAAAATAGATTTTCAAGATGGCTGCCATGGCAGCCATCTTGGATTTCTGATCGGCACAATTTTAGCTATTTTTGATCTATAAGTCACCCCAATGCTTCCTACAATGTTTGGAGTCAATTGGCTTTTGGGTTTAGGAGAAGAAGCGAAAAATAGATTTTCATGACGGCTGCCATGGCAGCCATCTTGGATTTCCGATCGGCACGATTTTAGCTATTTTTTATCTACGAGTCACCCTAATGCTTCCTAGCAAGTTTAGAGTCAACTGGCCTTTCGGTTCAGGAGAAGAAGCGAAAAATAGATTTTCAAGATGGCGGCCATGTTAGCCATCTTGGATTTCCGATCGGCACGATTTTAGCTATTTTTGATCTACAAGTCACCCTGATGCTTCCTAGCAAGTTTGGAGTCAATTGGCCTTTCAGTTCAGGAATAGAAGCAAAAAATAGATTTTCAAGATGGCGGCCATGGTGGCCATCTTGGATTTCCGATCGGCACGATTTTAGCTACTTTTGATCTACAAGTCACCCCAATGCTTCCTAGCAAGTTTAGAGTCAATTTGCCTTTTGGTTCAGGAGAAGAGGCGAAAAATAGATTTTCAAGATGGCGGCCATGGCGGCCATCTTGGATTTCCGATTGGCACGATTTTAGCTATTTTTGATCTACAAGTTACCCCAATGCTTCCTAGCAAGTTTTGAGTCAATTGGCCTCGGTTCAGGAGAAGAAGCAAAAAATAGATTTTCAAGATGGCGGCCATGGCGGCCATCTTGGATTTCCGATCGGCACGATTTTCGCTATTTTTGATCTACAAGTCACCCTGATGCTTCCTAGCAAGTTTGGAGTCAATTGGCCTTTCGGTTCAGGAGAAGAAGCGAAAAATAGATTTTCAAGATGGCGGCCATCTTGGATTTTTTTTGATTGTGTTGGGGTTTAACGACACGTCAACCCTTGTGGGTCATTTTGTGTCGTCTCCCAGAGAAAGGGAGAAAAGTGATAGAAGAGATAGTAGAAGAGATTAAAGAGAGGGGCAGGGAAGAAAGGAACAGGAATGAAAGTGTAGAAACAGAAGAAATAAAAATATTCCCCATCTACCCTTACCTGCTACAAGGATAGCAGGCCTTGCCCAACTGTAAGCCAATATCAGTTGGACGCCCCGGTGACGTAAGATACACGACACCTTCGCACCACCCGACCACCCCCCATCTTGGATTTCCGATCGGCACTATTTTAGCTATTTTTGATCTATTTTTTAGCTATTTTTGATCTACAGGTCACCCTGATGCTTCCTACCAAGTATCAAGTCAATTGGCCCAGGGGTGTAGGAGGAGTAGGCTTTTAAAGCCATTGTTGACGCCGTACGACGCAGACGGACGCCGGATGATGCACGACGGACATTGACTGAACACAATAGCTCACCATGAGCACTTCGTGCTCAGGTGAGCTAAAAAAAAAAAATAGGAGTACTCTGTAAATCTGAATAACCTGACCTTATGGATAACGTGACATTACATTGTCATAGATGCCTACAAGTGCATTGAAGTAATCCAATTGTACAGATTTTTGATACCCATTCTAATGATGTAGGTCTACAATGGATTTGTTTCTTGAAATTCAACTGCGATGATAATACTTACATTTCAACTGCCGCTGAAATGGCAATTGCAAACATGATGTTTAGCCCTATGCCGAAAATCTTTGTTAGACACTTTAAATGCTCTGTATAAATGAATACAAATGACTATGGTTTTACACCATTGCAAATATGGTCAGCATCCTCAATGGAATTGATCCTAGTGGCATACCATATACTGTAGAGATCATCTTATCAATGGACTTGAGAATCAAAACATAACAGTTTTCCCACACATAAAAATTATCAGCTGTGCTTCATTATTACTGCTTTATCTGTGACACACAAATACACGCGCGTCTCCCGAGTAATTCATTACTGACCGTTCCGAGGCGGTAATTTCATTGTGGTACTTTTTATTCAATGTTATGTAGTGTTTCACTTTCTAATGTTATTTTGTAGTTTGCAATTAACTGACCATGTTGTTGCTGCTACGGACCATTTACGGCCCATTTTTCAGACCATAACTGATCGTTCACGGACCAAGGACTTTTCACAAACGATCTGATTGCTATAACGGACCGATGTACCAATTATGCACTAATTATGGACTATTCACGGACCATGGACTACTCAAGGACCAATTAGCGGTTAAGTTTACCATATTTTGCAGTTAATACAGACTATTCACGGACCACGGACACGGAATTTTTATTGGTCCCAAGTCTGTGAATGGTCCGTGTTTTGTTACCTGGCAACATGTGATTGATTTGATTGTTGGGGTTAAACGACACATCAACCCTTGTGGGTCATTTTGTGTCGTCTCTCAGAGAAAGGGAGAAGAGAGATAGGAGATAGTAGAGGAGATGAAAGAGAGGGACAGGGGAGAAAGGAAAATGAATGAAATTGAAGAAACAGAAGAAATAAAAACATCCCTCCTCTACCTTTACCTGCTGCAAGGATAGCAGGCCTTGCCCAACTGTAAGAAAATATCAGTTACACGATACCTTTTCCTCACCCAACCACCCCACCGGGCAGTAAGTATATTCCATGTTTGGAACACCTATCAGAAAATTCATGTTGGATCTTGAAGTATTTTTGTTTTGTTTTTTTTAACAGCGCAAAAGTCCTTATCCAACAATGAGCAAATAAAATGATTGTCTACGGCAGGCGGATAATTATTTCTTAAAATGTGGATTGCCACTGACAACGGCTATTTTGTGAACTTTCGGAATCAAAGGGAAGTATTCAACTAGAGATAAACGGAAATCGTACGTAAACGAATTCAATGTAAACCATGGTTGGCGGAACACTCCTCGTCGGTGAAGTGAAATCAACACCGGATTCATTGTTAATATACCTGAATTTGCTTTTGAAGTACATAAAAATGGAGTAAAATCGGTAAAATACAACAAATTTTGGTATAACCCCCGCCCCAAAATTTCCCTACCCCCTCCCCCTATTCCCCCGTTCCCCGTCCCCTCTTCCCCCGTTCCCTGCCCCCTTTACCCCTTCCCCCTACCCCCTTTACCCCCATCCCCCTTATCCCCACCCCCTGTCCACCCTCTCCATACTTGTCCTAAAATTTGAAATAGTCCATTCTACTACATGTACCTCTTGATGTGTTTAAAATGAAGCTTTTAAAAGTAAAACATATTTTAACAAGCAATACTAATCCTAATGTGCTATTCTATTCTGTATTTCAAACATTCCACAGAAAAACGATGGTTCAGTTGTCTTAAAGAGTCTTAATCCAGAAGGTCCCTTTAAGAGATACCTGTGTGACATCATTCTTATCCAGAAGGTCCCTTTAAGAGATACCTGTGTGACATTCTTCCCGCTCTTTTGATCACATGTCAGTTTCTTTGAAGTATAAGAACAATATAACTGAGCTTTGTGGGGAGGAAGGAGGGATCCTTTTCTCCATAGATTAAGTATTGCTTGCTAACATATGTTTTACTTTTAAAAACTTTATTTTAACTGCACAATACATTAACCTATAGATAATGAGACAGAATCTGCAGATTATGAGGGAGGAGCTCTCACTGTTCTAACACAAAAGATATATTGAATCCCTAACTTTTGGATAAAGGCTCAGGAAACTCTTAGTAATAAGGTACATTCATGATAAAAGATATCTTAAGAATGATCTAAATTCCTAACACATATGAAAGATAATAATTACCTTCATACTATATGTAACATAAGCTTATGAGGCTGTCAGTCTTCTCTAGGCGATAAAGGCTCTATTTTCCTGGCCCCCCACCACTTTTTGGGCAACAACTATTGGGACCAAAGTGTGAAGATTAGCTGCTTGTTGAGACTTCCCTCAGGTAGAATTTAGCAAAAGCAGAGGATTGATTCCATACTGCTGCTTTGAGTATTTCACTGAGCGGGACTTTATCAAAGAATGCCCAAGAAGAAGATAGCCCCCTAACTTCATGAGCTTTGATTTTTAGGAAAGAAATATCTCTACGGGTGAGTTTCCTATAGGCAAGTTTAAAAGTATAAGATACCCATCTCGATACTGAGGCCTTTGAGATATCTTGCATGCCTTTAATTGGTAAAATACTCTAGTCCTGTTCTGACAATAAGAACTAGTAATTTTAAGATAAAACTTTAATGCTCTTATTGGGCATAAAAGTCTGACCAAATATTCCCTTTTACATGTTCGAGCTCAAGAAGGGATAACTATAGAATCTTGGCAAATGGACGGAGGTTGCTTCTTTGCCAAAAACCCAGTTTGTACTATCAATGATACGGAACCATCAGATTGATTTGGATTCATTGCCAAAGATAAATTTCGCTACATCTTTTAGCAGTGGCAAGAGCTAATAGAAAGGATGTCTTAATCGTAACATGAAGTTTAGATGCCTTATGTAAAGGTTTAAATGGAGATTTCTGTGGGGAAACTAAAATCCAAGACAAATCCCATTTTGGTGTAAGAGATCTTTGTACTGGACGCTGCAATTCAAAAGATCTAATTAATTCAGACAAGAATGGGTTAGATCCAATTCTATTACCAGTCTGAAATTTAAGAGTATTTGAGATCATAGCTCGATAACATTTGATGGTATTTATTTGATACTTTTTCTCAGAAAAAAGGTAAATAAGGAAGTCGGCTATCACCATAAAATGGGCCGAAACCAGATTAAACTTCTTTTTATGACACCAATTGGAGTATACGACCCATTCTGAATCATAGAATTTCTGAGTAGATGTTCATCTTGATTTTGGGACAAGTCTACAACACTTTGCCAAAACTTTTTATCTCTAATTGATTGTTTGATAACTCCCAAGCGTGAAGAGCGAGTAATGGGAGATTTGGATGTTGAAACTTTCCATTTGCATGCATCAACAGTTTTGGAAAGAGCGGAAGACGAATTGGAGCTGATACTAATAGTTGTAAAAAAAGGTAAGAGAAAAGTCCACAATCACAAACCGCAGCCCTTCCTAGACACCAAGAGGAAGAGGAAACAGACAAATCAAAACAAGCACAAATCGAACAAACAGATGAAAAGCACTAAGATTAGCTCTCTCTTCCCCAAGCGAGCTAATCACAATGCTAAAAGGACTGAAAAACACAAGAACAAAATGACACACGGTAAGTCATACAACAAATCGCCTCGTAGAATAAACCACCAAGCAACAAAGAGTAAGACTAACACCGGGACCACCGCCTTAGAACGGTCAGTAGAGTAAACCACAGGGGGGGTTTAAAGCACTTTTACAGCTAGCCAACTTCACCCTGGGTCCCGATGCTACTCTTAATACAGAAATACATAAAAATTTGGTTCGCATAAAGACTCCCAACTCAGTCAATGCATCAAAGTGAAAACATAAAAATCAAATTAATTACTATAATAAACAAGCAAATTCCATGGGGAATTTATGTCCCCCTCCTAATTTTTATTTGAGGTGTTAAAAATGGTAAAGTTAACCAGAGGACCACTGGTCCTGTATCAAATACCTAAGTATTGAAGCAGGAAACCAGTGATAAAAAATAATTTCAAGATTCTGAAAAAAAACCACATGCATATCTTCAGACCATCCTTAAAGCACCTGTACAGTTTCAAAAGGATCGGCCAAAAACTGTGGGAGGAGTTAAGGGGACAAGGTACCTGCTCCCTATATACTCCTGTAGTATTAGAACTCAAAAAATGTCTAAGTTAAAAATGCAGAAAAAGTGGTAAAAAATTATTTCAGGATTCTGAAGAAACCACATGCATATCTTCAGGCCATCCTAAAAGCCCTTGTAAAGTTTCAAAAGGATCGGACAAAAACTGTGGGAGGAGTTAAGGGGACAAGGTGCCTGCACCCTATATACTTCTGCAATATTAGAACTCAAAAAATGTCTAAGTTAAAAATGCAGAAAAAGTAATAAAAAAATATTTCAGGATTCTGAAAAATCCACCTGCATATTTTCAGGCCATCCTAAAAGCCCACGTAAAGTTTCAAAAGGATCGGCCAAAAACTGTGGGAGGAGTTAAGGGGACAAGGTACCTACTCCCTATAGACTTCTGTAAAATTAGAACTCAAAAAATGTCTAAGTTCAAAACGTGTAAAAAGTGATAAAAAAATAATTTCAGGATTCTGAATAAACCACATGCATATCTTCAGACCATCCTTAAAGCACCTGTACAGTTTCAAAAGGATCGGCCAAAAACTGTGGGAGGAGTTAAGGGGACAAGGTACCTGCTCCCTATATACTCCTGTAGGATTAGAACTCAAAAAATGTCTAAGTTAAAAATGCGGAAAAAGTAATAAAAAATTATTTCAGGATTCTGAAAAAACCACATGCATATCTTCAGGCCATTCTGAAAGCACATGTAAAGTTTCAAAAGGATCGGCCAAAAACTGTGGGGGGAGTTAAGGGGACAAGGTACCTACTCCCTATACACTTCTGTAGTACTAGAAATCGAAAAATGACTAAGTTAAAAATGCGGAAAAAGTGATTAAAAAATTATTTCAGGATTCTGAAAAAACCACATGCATATCTTCAGGCCATCCTTAAAACACCTGTAAAGTTTCAAAAGAATCGGCCAAAAACTGTGGGAGGAGTTAAGGGGACAAGGTACCTGCTTCCTATACACTTCTGTAGTATTAGAACTCAAAAAAAGTCTAAGTTAAAAATGCGGAAAAAGTAATAAAAAATTATTTCAGGATTCTGAAAAAACCACATGCATATCTTCAGGCAATCCTAAAAGCCTATGTAAAGTTTCAAAAGGATCGGCCAAAAACTGTGGGAGGAGTTAAGGGGACAAGGTACCTACTCCCTATACACTTCTGTAGTATTAGAACTCAAAAAATGTCTAAGTTAAAAATGCGGAAAAAGTGATAAAAAATTATTTCAGGATTCTGAAAAAACCACATGCATATCTTCAGGCCATCCTAAAAGCCCATGTAAAGTTTCAAAAGGATCGGCCAAAAACTGTGGGAGGAGTTAAGGGGACAAGGTACCTACTCCCTATAGACTTCTGTAATATTAGAACTCAAAAAATGTCTAAGTTAAAAATGCAGAAAAAGTGATAAAAAATTATTTCAGGATTCTGAAAAAACCACATGCATATCTTCAGACCATCCTTAAAACACCTGTAAAGTTTCAAAAGGATCGGACAGAAACTGTGGGAGGAGTTAAGGGGACAAAGTACCCACTAAAAACTCGGAACCACGCACCACGCACCACGCGCCACGCGCCACGCGCCACGCACCACGCACCACGCCCCACGGAAAACCAAAAACAGTGTCCCTCCACTTTTCTTCGAAAAGGCGGGGGACAACAAAGACGAGTACTCATGGCTAATTCAACTGTATGCAACTGTAAAAGAAAACCAATAGTTGAACCACGGCGGGCCAAGCCAAAGACATATCGTCAAGCCCCAACCCACTGGTTAGTTTTAGGAAGAGGCTGTCATTGAGTCTGAGGCCCCAACCGCGTGGTGCAATTAAAGAGTGAAGCATAGCCATCAACAATGATTGGTTGACACCTCTGAAAACCATGTACATTTGGGCCACAGAGGAGCAATAAGAACTATTCTGCACTGAGATTGTCAAATCTTGGCTAGTACAGATGGTATCAGAGTTGTCGGTGGGAATGCATATGCATGAAGACAATTCCAGTCCACTGACAATGCATCCATCATTAATGCATGATTGTCCGGATCTGGAGATACACACAATGGGAGTTTGTGATTGAATCGTGTTGCAAACAAATCCACATTGGGGTAATTGAGCATTTGGAAGATGGAGTTCTCTACCGATTGATCCAAACCCTATTCTGTTTTGAAAGGCCTGTCTAACCTCAAAAAACGGTCTGCCAATATGTTGAATTTGCCTGGGATATGATGTACTCTGATCACGATATTGTATTCCAGGAACCAATGGAGGATTTTCCATACCTCTACGCATAGGTTGGGAGAATGTGTTCCTCCTTGTTTGTTGATATAAGAGACCACTGTTGCATTGTCGGTCGAGATCATAAGACAAGAGTGGTGAATGCATTTTATGGCTTCCGTCAGTGCTAAACGAATGGCCATCATTTCCAGAATATTGATATGGAGCTGGGACAGGTCTTCCGACCAGCGACCATGAAAGGATAGTCTCATTGGTTCGAGATGAGCTCCCCATCCAAAAGGACTGGCATCCGTGAAAAGGGATGTATTGAGTTCCGGAGGATGAATGGGCGTTCCCCAGGCGAAGCGATTGGTGCCCCTCCACCATTTCAAATGGAATCGAATCATGTTGTTGATCGGAACCTGATGATCAACTGGAAGGGTATTTGAAGCGGATGGAAGTGTAGTCTGCCTAGGAGAAAGAAGTCTGCTGCTGCACTGAGTTTGCCCAAGAGAGAAAGGAAAGTGTGTGCCGTAACTTGTGTCTGAGAAAGAAACAATTTGATAGTCAGAAGTAGGGAACTGACTCTGTCCCATGGTACCCTGACTATATTCTGTTGTGTCAGAAATTCCATCCCTATAAACATGAATTTCTGGGCTGGTATCAAACCTGACTTCTTTAGACTTGGAATCAAACCTAGACTTTGTACAGTTTGGAGGCAATATTTTGTGTGAGATATTAGTCGGTTGCGAATTTGATCTCTTATAAGCCAATCATCTAGGAAGGGAAACACCGGGATGCGCACTGATGCAGATGCGATGCTATAACATCCATCAGTTTGGTAAAAATTCACGGACTTGGGGAAATTCCGCAGGGTAAGCCCATGAACTGAAAGACCTGACCCTCCAACATGAGCCAAAGATACTTTCTGGATCATGGGTGAATTGGAACATGTAAGTAAGCATCTGTCAGGTCTATGGAGACAGTCCAATCGTGGGCCAATATCAACTGACATACTGATTTGACTGTCTCCCTTTTGAATGGTTGTTTCTTATGTATTGATTTATCAGCAAAAGATCTATTACCGGACATAACTTTCCATTCTTTTTTGGTACAAGGAACTAGCAGGAATAAAAACCAGGAGTTCCCAGAACTTGTACCTTTTCCACTGCCCATTTCTGGAGAAGTTCTGAGATCTCTTCTCGCAGTAACAGGGAAGAAGACTGACTCAGACTTATCGGAACTGAGGAAAGAAGGGGAGTAGACCTGAATGGTATCCTGAAACCGTCTATAATGATAGAGAGGACCCATTTGTTGTTTGTTAATTCTCCCCACTGTTCCACTGTTCCACAAAGTGGGCCACTCTTCCTCCCACTGGAATATCTGTGCGTGGCAAGAGAGGCAGTGGAAAGGGTTGGCTTTCAGAACTTTGTGGAGGATGAGGCTTGTTTAGAGGAGGGAACTGTTTGGAGTTACTGCTTATTAGAGTCCTTTCTAGTACTGGATGTAAAGGACTGTGTCTGAGTTTTAGACCTGTACGTTTGAGACTGTTTAGGTCCAGATTGCTTGTTTGGCAGTTTTGGTATTATAAATGATCTTATAGCCAAATAAGATGGTTTTTGTTGTTGGCTAGCACTTGCTGAGGAAGAGGCTAAGAATCTCTGTTGTTGCACTTTGTACTTAGTGACTTCCTTGATTTTATTACCAAACAATGATCTAGCATTCACTGGAGCATTCAGTAACTTGTAACCGGAGTTTTCCAATAGTAATTTTGAGGTGGCTATTGCAGCATCGCGTCTAGCCTGAAACAGCTCAGTGGCCAGAATAGTTGACATTGCACAGAAGAGAACAAATCCGCGTGTGAACTGATCATCACTACTTTGCGAGCTATCTTTTCCCAGAATTCTAGATTTTTTACTGGGACAGAACATCTTCCCCTAGATGAAAAGTCCAAAAGCCAGGCATCCGGTTCTAGTAGGGGAAGATTCTCTGTAGGAAAGTACTGGTTCTGGCTTTTTAGAATTTGGTAGGCGCCAAGGATGAAACCAAATGCTGAGGGCACAGCCAATGATCTGAAAAGGAAGAAGACGACACTGAACATCTTCTTCTTCTCTTGTGTGAATGTTTTGACCTCTTCGATCTTTTGTTTCCCTAGTGAAAAGTTGATAAGGATCTTTAAGAGGTGGAAGAAGATGGTGATCTGTGTCTTCTCCTCTTGTATTGTGTTTATTTTTAGGCAAATCTCTTCTACTGCATCTAGGAGATGTATGCCTATCATCTGATACCCAAGTATTACTCGGCGGAGCTATGATTATGCTTGGGTCAGACATCTGAGGATCACTCCGGAATAATTGCTCAGAACCCCTGTGTATTTTTATTTGCTACCGAGTAATCATTATCAGTCGACTGATGTGTGATGACCGGTGCCTGTAAATTGACTGGTGCCCGGTGACTGGTTGACCAGTGACTGATGCCTGGTGATTAATTGTCAGGTGCCTGGTAATCACTGAATGACCGGGAACTGGATGACGGGTGACTGGTGACCGGTTGCTGGTTGACTGGTGCCTGGTTGACCAGTGCCTGGTTGACCAGTGACTGACTGACTGGTGACTGACTGACCAGTGCCTGGTTGACTGGTAACCGGTGCCTGGTAGACTTTTGGAGCACTCAGCATCCAATGTTGCCATCATGATGGGTCTTACCCCTGGCAGTATTGCCCTGTGGGCTGGTGCTCCCATCACTTGAAGTCATCAGACAGATCTGAGCCAGCCAGTCTTTTCTTCTTGTTTGTCTTTTCCTTGTCATCACTGATTTTCTTGCAGCATACATTCGAAGTTTGTCTGCAAGAATCCAGGATTCTCCAGACCAAATACTACACGTAGAACAGGTGGATAACCTGGAACAGAAAGAACATTTAAAACAATTATGGTGATAATCCCACCCCCTTTTATATGTCCACAATTGCCACGAATGATCTTCATGAAAAGTCGCGAAAATTCATACCATGGATCAAAAATAACAAGAAATCAAAAAACGATTTACACAAAATAATAACATTATGAGTGGAAGGAATGATAGAGGAACATACAGAGGTAAGGATTAATAGGTTTAACAAGAGAAAAGTAAGAAATATAGATTTCTTTCACTCAGTGAAAAAATCATTTATTTACTTTCTTGTCCACAGAAAAGAAACTGACACGTGATCAAAAGAGCGGGAAGAGTGACGTCACACAAGTATCTCTTAAAGGGACCTTCTCAATTAAGCCTTTAAGACCACTGAACCATTGTTTTTTTTCTGTGGAAGGTTTGAAATACAGAATAGAATAGCACTATAAGACGACTGAACCATCGTTTTTTTCTGTGGAAGGTTTGAAATACAGAATAGAATATTGTGCAGTTAAAATATTACTGTATGTATGGCTGCATCTGATCTGAGTCTACACTGTTTGCAAAGGTCTATCTGTTGCAATACTTACGGTTATTATCCAAGAAAGTCCAAATGTTTAATGAATTGATATATGGTATTAATACCATCATAAAATGTTAAAATTTATTATGCAGGATTAGGGTTAATGTTGGCAACATTAATTCAGGAATAGGATAAAATCTCATTTCTTTTTTGATCTAGTTCAAGAACAAGAGACTAACTGAAATTTTACAGGCTGTCAGGTGCCACATTTTACGATTGTTTCTATATTAACTAAACCTTTCTTGGATAATATTTTTTTTAAAGAATACTGAGCCTTTTATACAAAACTGCATAGCTCTAGATAAGGTACTTGTTTCAACCAAAACACCGATTTTTTTCTTACTTCTCCTGGAAAACATATATTGTGGTACTCATTAGAAGCATCTCAGTGAGCCAATTCTAGTGAGTATCCACAACGTATGTTTTCGTGGCCATATAAGAAACATATTTAACTGATACCGCCTTGGCATTTGTGAGATATAGCTTACAAGCTCTGCCCATACATCCATGCAGCCAGCTTGGGTGCTTCAATGTTTACCGTATTAACCCTAAATATTTGGACAGCTCAACCCCTTTCCATACTTGAACGAGTACAATTTACTACCTGTTGTTGTGTCTAAAAATTGCTGGATGAGTAGCAAACAGTGTAGACAGATTAGATGCCGCATTCTGTGGCATTTCATCTGGGTGCACCCAGTTTGCTCAGGCCTGTCTGTCCAAATACATATGGTAAATAAGTATCTGCAGAAAGCCTAGATATCAACAGACTACTGGCAAAGAGGAAATTTTAATTCTTGTTTAATAACACGTCAACCATTATGGGTCATTTTGTGTCTCAAAGAAAGGCAGGAAAGGGACAGTAGAGGATAGATAAGACAGAAGAAGAGAATGAGGTGATTAAAAAAAGACAGTGCAGAATGCTGCTCATCAGACATTCATCCAGCAGTTTTTAGACATAGCAACAATACTCTTGTTCAAATTTTAAGACAAATATGAGCCTCAAATTTAGGCATAGTTCTAAATAAGGAGCTTATATTTATCTGGATATCTCGATTATTTGGAGCTATCTTAGGTACTGGGACACCTTGACCCTTAAACTGCCAATCATAACAATTGTCATCTGCTTTCTCATCTGCTTCTGATTTTAAAAGTCATATTTGCAAACAGTATGAACCCTGATCAGACTGCTCCTCCAGGAGCAGTCTGATCAGGGTCCACACTGTTTACTTTTATGTAAAAATAGGTTTGAAACGTTTGCAAGAATATTCAGCAGACGACATAAACAGACGACATTTTCAGATGCTGGTTTTCTTGACGTTTTAAGGGTTAACTACTTACCATACTTGTCTTAAATGTTGAAATACTCCATACTACCTCTTGATGTATCTAAAATATTGAGTATGTATGGCAAAAAGTGTAGACCCTGATCAGATGCCACTTTTGCGTCATCTGATCTGGGTCTACACTTTTTGCAAAAGCCTATCTGTCCAGACACTTAGGGTTATTACGGTAAATACAGTAACTCACCGAGGGTTTCTGGGATAGGTTTGGCATATTTGGAAGATTTTAATGAGATCATTTTCCTTTCTGATTTAAAGCGTGCCCTATGATCATCTTTATCTTCATCGCTGTCACTCTCTGGTCGAGTTCTGTCCTTGGACCCTGCAGAACTCATAGTGGATGGCCTAGACATCTGAAATATATTGTGGGATCCAATTTTAATCCGAACAACATAAAAGTCAATCATACGATAAGGTGCTTTTTTCAACTGAAAAGTATTGACTGTTCTTATTTCTCAACAAAAACATATATTGTGGATACTCATTAGACGTGACTCGGCGAGGCACTTCTAATGAGTACCCACAATATATGTCAGTGCTCCAGCTAGCCCTATAAAGAAGGGTAGGCTGTCCCTCTTGCACTCTCCTGCCATCCCTCTGCTCTTCATAAGCTGCTCTCTGCCTTATTTAAACTTCTGGCATAAAACCCTACAGTTTGGTGAAAATTTAATGAAAATCAGCCCAAAATTAAAAAAGTTGCCAATGTTTAAAGGTCAGTTTCATGCATATTCTAGTTTAAGGCATTTATTTTGGAATGGGATTATATTTTGTAACTTGATATTAAGCACATCACATGACACATGGTGGCCTCATTCTTGTTTAACCATGCTTAAACAGCCATTCTTCGCAGCCCTCGGCCCTCAAATCCTAGCTGGAGCACTGTACTTTTTTCGTCAAGAAATAAAAAAAATATTATGTAATACCCCACCTATCTGGAGCTATGATTCTAGTTTTCATCTAGTTCCTATAATTTTGATAATGATTTAAGATATGGTAAATGATTATACTTTTATCTGGACTTTTACAGCCAAGCCAAAACCGTCAAGTTCATGTTGAGAGTAAAAAACATGGCCTAAATTTATTACTACTACTCCCCTGTGGAGCAAAGCAAACAACAAAGTTTGCAATTCAATTGCCTCCTTTTGCTTTATAGCTCTAGATAAGGCACTTTTTTCAACCCAAAAGTGTTGATATTTTTCTTATTTCTCTACAAAGTTATACGAGCCAGGGCACGACAAAACCTACAATAACACCTGTGTTTCCAAGGGTGACTCAGATCAGCCTGTACATCCACCCAGTATGGCAAAGGTTCTCATTTATCCCTCTTTGGCTAGTCAAGAGGCTGTAGAAGGCACATGATGCAATCAGCGAAGACTGATCAAACTATGCAGATGCGCAGGCCGATCAGTCTTCGCTAGTCACACAAGTCTTACTGTGGGTTTTGTCGTGCGCTGGCTAGTATGTTGTCATGGAGAAATAAGAAAAATATTTACCTGACACCCACCCTTATCGAGGGCTATGAACTTGTAGCATATATTAACCCTTTTCCTGCTTAACCCAGATATACCCTGCCTTTACAAATAGTGCTCAAGAAGCTCACATCAATCACCAGTGGAAGGCCCGCCCATCCCAATCACCACTGATATGGTTGAGAAAGCTATCTCGCAGATGAAGGCAGGCAAAGCACCGGGCCCATCAGGCATAGTGGTGGAGATGATAAGAGCGGCCGGTGACATGGGCGCCTCCATGATCCGTGACCTCGCAGTTGCAATCATTCGTGATGGCAAGGTACCCTCTGACTGGGAGCAGAGTTTCATTATCTGCCTCTACAAGGGAAAAGGGGATGCATTGGAAAGGGGCAACTACCGCGGTCTCAAGCTGACAGAGCAGGTTATGAAAATCCTGGAGAGGATTGTGGACGGCCTCATCAGACAGTTGGTGTCAATCGACGATTCCCAGTTTGGCTTCGTCCCAGGCAGAGGCACTACAGACGCAATCTTTGTTGTCAGGCAGCTGCAAGAGAAGTATCTAGCTGCCAATAAGAGACTCTACATGGCTTTTGTAGACCTGGAGAAGGCGTTTGATCGAGTGCCTCGGAAGGTCATCTGGTGGGCGCTGAGAAAACTTGGTGTGGAGGAGTGGATTGTGCGACTGGTGCAGGGGATGTATGCAAATGCACGGAGCCGTGTCCGTGTTGGTGAGGGGTACAGTGAAGAGTTTGAAGTGAAGGTTGGTGTTCACCAAGGATCAGTACTCAGCCCACTGCTCTTCATCATTGTGCTTGAAGCCTTATCATGAGAGTCCCGCTCTGGGGTCCCCTGGGAGGACCTCTATGCCGATGACCTTGTTATCATCGCTGAATCACTTGAGGAATGTGTCAGGAGGCTCTTGACTTGGAAAGAAGCAATGGAGAAGAAAGGACTGAGAGTAAATGCAGGAAAGACAAAGATCATGATCTGCGGTACGGGACTGGACCTCCTGCAGTGTTCAGGCGAGTTTCCATGCGCTGTCTGTCGCACTGGAGTGGGCAGCAACAGCATCTTCTGCAATGGCTGCAAGCACTGGGTGCACAAAAAATGCAGTGGGCTCAAGCGTTTGAAAAAGGACCCTGACTATAGATGTACACGGTGCCAGGGAACTGCACGCCCCTTGGATGGCAGACCACAGAAGGAAGTCCAGGTCGGACCTGACAAGCTTGAGGTGGTAGCTTCCTTTTGCTACCTAGGAGACATGCTCTCAGCGGCAGGTGGCTGTGGGCTTTCGGCCGCAACACGTGTGAAAACCGCCTGGAAGAAGTTCAAGGATCTGCTACCAGTCCTCTCTTCACGCCACCTCTCTTTCAAAACACGTGGCCATGTGTACAGTTCTTGTGTGCGGACCGCAATGCTCCATGCCAGCGAGAGTTGGCCATTGAAAAAGCCGAACCTCCAGCGTCTGCAGCGAAATGACAGGGCAATGATCAGACAGATCTGCAATGTCAGGCCGCAAGACATTGTCACCACCAGGTCCAATGATCTACTTGTGCGGCTTGGCATTGAGGATCTGGACCTCATTCTGAAGGAGAGAAGACTTCGATGGTATGGACATGTGGAACGCTCCAGTGGTGCAATCAAGACAGCCTTTGACGTACAGGTTGATGGAAAGCGTGGGCCTGGGAGGCCCAAAATGACATGGAAGCAGCTGACAGAGAGGGATTGCAGAGAGTGGAAG
This sequence comes from Anodontia alba, assembly GCA_964016985.1. Lineage (NCBI taxonomy): Eukaryota > Metazoa > Mollusca > Bivalvia > Lucinida > Lucinidae > Anodontia > Anodontia alba. The sequence goes on along the minus strand of OZ024833.1, from coordinate 57,962,859 downwards.
CTCTCGGCTATCAACCCTCATGATAGTTGTACCTGGAGATCTGGTGTGAGATCTGCCATGCGTGCAGCAAGCCAGCTATCTGGAAGGAGGCCCACTGATGTGGATGTTGCCCCTGTACCTGCACGTTAATCAAAAATCCGATTATGATATTATGATTATGATGATATGAAGCCAACTTATCTGGATCTGCACTGTTTGCCATTAAGTATGTGAATCTATGTCAACAACCTTGATCAAGAATTCTGATTGGCTGAAAATTAGAAATGGGTGTGGCTTCTTAATTTATTCAGCAGGACAAGGGTTAACCAATATGCTGTTTTGTTTGTGTTGAGGTTTTACGGCCCAGTCAACCCAATGGGGTCATGTCAAGCGCAGTCAGTTTACCTAACCACACGTTTATTGGGCAGGCTTAGTCCTCTAAGCAGTTAACCAGTATTGTGCACATTCTTTCGCCAGAAACTGACAACTGCCCTTCTTGAATCAGCAGAAGGGAGAGAATGACCGTAGAAAATATTTCATGATCAATCTCCGCGAAAGAATGTTGCCGACCTCAGCGGGGGCTGAACCCGCAACCTCCTGGTCTCCAGTCGGACGGCGAATCCAACTGACCCACTGAGGCTGGACCAATATGCTGTACACATGCTTTCGTAAGTAACTGACAACTGTTGTTCTTGAATCCGTGGAACGGGGAGAATGACCGTAGAAATGATTTCATGATCAATCTCCACAAAAGTTATGTGGTCAAGCTGGGATTCGAACTTGTGACTCCTGGATCTGCAGTCAGATGCCTTCCCAACTGTGCTATGAGCCTGACCAATTATCATTTTTCATACAATTATTATAAGATACATCAATTGCAGATATTATTCAATGTATTATTGCATAAAAAGCAGTGTCGCACGTTATTAACAGCCGTGCATTAACCGGCAAAAAGCCGTGGTAAACAAAGCAATTCATGCGCTGTTAATGCACGCCTACGCAACTTTCAATATGATCATACCGGAGCCACAGATTTGCTGCCGTTACGAGACATGTACTGCCCGGCCCTAGAACGAGCATAGTCCATGGAAAATGCGTTTGCGAGATATCTGTGAAGGCGAAACAAAATAGTGCAGGAAATAACGCGAAATGTAGCAAATGTTTTCAGTTTTTATGCAATAACAGCGATCGAACATGATTTTTCATGTATAAACTTTCGCTAGGTCCCTTGGGAGGTGTTGAAAACCGCTGGCCTCGGTTTTCAACACCTCCCATGGGACCTGGCGAATGTTAATGCATGAAAAACCATGTTTGATCCCTATGTACAAAGCATTGTTTCATGCCTGGCTGTCAGCAGCTGTATTGGCTGGTGACAACCGGTTATCAGCAGCTATCAAGGCCTAGCTGGTCCAAGAATCAATGGCTTAAGTAGTTGTCAGCAATCACACCTTTTTAAATATTTAGGCCTAACTCATCAAAGAATCAATGGCTTAAAAAACTTGTCATGCCAATATTTTCATTTAATATGTTGACAAAAAAAAAATTAAATACCCCGATAAACATGTGTTCATAAAAAAAAGTGTGTACAAAAAGTGAGTCATATTGTTTAAAAAGAAATACAAAGATACCTGAAATTTGAGCATTTCAATATTTAACAACACCACAACAATTTGTTAATCTTCAACACATAAAGCAAAAGGTGTGGCAGATAACATTCTAAAACTTCTTTTATAATTTTCAAGTCTTGACATTTTGTGTGAATTCTCTTCATGACATGACGACTTATTTTCTCTGAAAAATGAAACAGAATATTTCAAAATGGTGTCTGCTGCAGATGTGACTGGTGCTTTAAAAGCTAAAAATAAAAATGAAAAAATGGGCCCAGGACTTACCTCCATAGGTGTGACCTCTGTTTTCACTACATTAAATACAACATCATTAAGGTCCTCTTGAATAGTGTCTTCATAATCAAGTACTTCTTGTTCTGGCTACAATAATATAAAACAACCAGAAATTTATTTTTCAGAGAAATACAGATGTCCCCGACCATTAACCCTTAAGACGCCAAGAAAAACTGCATCTGAAAATGTTGTCTGTTTATGTCCTCTGCTGAATATTCTTGCAGACTTTTCAAACCTATTTTTGCATACAGGCAAACAGTGTGGACCCAGATCAGACTGCTCCTAGAATAGCAGTCTGATCTGGGGCCACACTGTTTGCAAAAATGACTTTTAAAATGACAAGCAGATGACAAAGCAGACGACAATAGTTGTGACTGGCGCTTTAAGGGTTAACATTCCATGTCCAATACTAATCCTGAAAATGAGGTAACAGTCATCAAAATCTAAACAACCCTAATGCTGGCCCCAGTGATATATCCTTGCAATCTTGATAAAAAATCTGTCAACATTTTCAAGAGATATGGTGTGCACAAGAACTATCATGCTATATCACACCAGTGCCAATGCTAATATACTCTGGGCCAAAAACACTATTTTCCCCTCAACCTCTAAAAGTGGGACACAAATATGACAAATGTTCTAAAATTATAAACACTTTATTCCAAAGTAATTTGCCTAAATTTTTTTTTTTTTTATACATTTGTTTCACCAAACACATGGTAGAATGACAAACACTATACATGCTAATCTGACTGCTCCTTTGGTCTGGTTCTGCGCTATTCACAAACGTCATTTTGTCATAAAAAATTGGTGTATGAAATTTTAGGACAATTACTTTATGCAGCTCACAAATGTAGATCCCATCTCATATTATTGCTTGTTTTCAAGAAATAAGGAAATAAAATGGATATACATGTATATTTTGTCACAATTTTTCAAAGGAATACACCTTTCCGTTGATTCAAGAAGGGCAGTTGTCAGTTTCTGGCAAAAGAATGTGCACAAATACTGACTAACCACTTAGAGTACTAAGCCCTATGAACTGGAGGGGGTGCAGCATACCCCCAGGGCACCCCTAGTCAGTGACACTGAATGCAGGTTATCATAAGGAACAATATACATGTATATGATTTAAGGGTGGGGTTCTGAACAGTTTCTGATATATTAAGCCTTAAATGACCTGGAGGGGGTGAGGCATATCCCCAGGGGATCCCCAGTCCATGTCACTGGATGAGTCTTATCATAATGAACAAGAATATACATGATTTAGGGGTGGGGATCTGAATGGTTTCTGAGATATTAGGCCTTTTATGAAGTGAAGGGGTGGGACATATCCCTGAGGGACCCTTTAAAACACTCTTGCAAAACTTCATATCCATATCTATCATATCCCCATATTTCAGAAGAATCTGTCCAGTGGTTACTGAGAACTCATCTAGACAAAATTTGGACAGAAAGAAAAAGAAAAAAGTTTGAAGAAGAAGAATAAAAACAAGAAGAAGAAATGGAGCAAAAACAATAGGTCTCCCCACTACCTTTGGGAGACTTCAATATATTTTCTACAAGTCGACTATTGTCAGTTTTACAAAAGCAATGATCGACAATGAAATTCTGGCCGATTCCTTCATGTTGTGTCCATTCCCCTAAATGTTTTGTTTTACATGAATTACTCCATAGAAAATTAATCTTATTCAATAAACATGGCTCCAGATGAAAGGAGGTTACAGGAAAATATATTTCTTATGTCTCTACGAGGAGATATGTTGTGGACTCATTTGAAGCACCACACTAAGACACTTCTAATGAGTACAACATATGTTTTTATGGACAAATGAGAAAAATATCAACAATTTTTGGTTGAAAAAAAAAAGCATCTTATCTGGAGCTATGAACTAATAGACAGAGTTTATTCATTCTCCTATTTTAAATATGGGATTTATAAACCAAGAGAGGTAAAAAAAATCTGATAAAGAAACGAGTGCGAAGCACGAGTTTCCTTATCGGATTTTTTTTACCTCCCGAGGTTTATAAATCCCATATTTAAAATAGGAGAAATGAAGAAACTGTATATTACATGCATTTCGCCACAATAGAGTACACCAAGAGGCTTTTGTGGCAAATCTAGTCTGCCAGTTTGTTTACGCTGTCATTTCTATTTTGGGTCGGCTTAGTAATACACTGACATCAACAGTTCCAAGCAGTGAACACTTGGGCGCCATTTTGAAAAAACTAAACGAATCGAGAGATTGAAAAGTATGTGTTTCTGTGCTCAGATAGGATTTATTTCTATGCTTGTGACCTGATTCAACGAAAAAAGCATATGGATTTAAACATTTTCAGCCGGTAAGTAAGGATTTGAGATCATCCCACGGGTCAAAATCTAGGCCGTTCATATGTTACCAAAAAAAAGTAGTTCCGGTTAAAGAGATTTATTTCCCCGGCTAAGAGGAAATATTTCTTCTTAGAAAACAAGGAAAATACCAGTTTTATGTCTGGTAGAAATCATGGTATTTCTTGGTTATGCATGTAATATAAGCATTTTAGACACTGCATGATACCGTCATAGTGGTCTACAAGTATGTAAGCTTTATTCTGCTATATATCTATGAACTTTCAGCACCATATATTGTAAAAAGTAAAACACTATGTCAAAATCCCTTTTTCCAAGACATCAAATGCAGATAACTGCACAGCACGCACGCAACAAACATACACACATGACTTTACTTAACTCCTGTGCTGATCTAAACTACATTCATAGCACAAACATACAAACACATTAAGAGACTGCATTCTATTGCATGAATTGATTAGCATTATTTTCAGAGATTAAGCAAAAGGAAAATAAATACATTGATACAAAATATATATATAAACTACATTGAACAACTGCATATTCAATGCTTTTGAGACTTTTAACCCATTCTCGAACCCAGATGTTGTGGTGTTGCCAGACAGTAGCATACAGGTACGATACAGAGTAAATTTGGCTGAACACTGTTCAACAGTATATGAGATGGCATAACAGACAGCTGAGTGGAGCAATAACTAGACAAAGAGACCAGTGGGTCATGCATAACCCAGGCCAGCACAAATCCATCATCAGTTCAGATTCTCTCTTACACAATACAATAAGTAATATCCAATGTTTGTACCAAACTGCAGACTGTTTACCTGATTTCCACCCAGTCCAAGATCAGTGCCTTCATCAAAGGCTGTCGATTCATCAGGGTCAATAATCTGGAAGATGTCGCCTTCCCCGACTTCTTCATCGCCTCTGTTTAAAAAAGATATGGGTCATGTCATACACAAGTCATCCATAGCTCTACAGAAGATAGTAAATAGTAAATACCCTTTTTTTCAGCAAGAAAGTCTAAGTTCTCCATAAAAAAATCAAAGTGCCAAAAGCACTACAATGACAGATTTCTTGAGCAATTAATGAAAATCTGAACTTTAGCAACTTTTAAGCTAGTAAACATTACTTAACTTTTGCATGGACCGACATGCAGATGTTTTATAGACATTACACAATTTTTGGCAGAAACCAACACTGACAAGAGGTACGCCTTCACAGGCAGAAATTTCACTAGTAGCAATAACGATGGCGAATTGACATATCATATAATAAGTACTGTTTGTTTACATTTTCCTCATGCATATGCATTCATCACTTAAACTAGGCATTTTCATTTTTTTTTTTTTCATATCTATCCAACACTATATTCAAAATTTGAGAGACAATGCTCTTAAACATCAAATAAATACGACTTTGACTAAATCCATAGCTCTTGATAAGGCGCTTTTTTTCCACCAAAAATTATCTATATTTTTCTTATTGCTCGAGGAAAACATATGTTGTGGGTACTCATTAGAAGCGCCTCACCGAGGTGCTTCTATTGAGTACCCACAACGTATGTTTTCGTCGAAAGAAAACTATTTACCTGATACCCACTCTTATCTAGACCTATACTAAATCCATTTGTAAATGCTGTGGAAGCATTTTCTGTGGCTGTGAAAAAGTTGATGGTAATGAAAACTGACAGATAAAATCTGTCATTAGAATATGTTGGTACTGACCAGAAGTGCCGCAGTAATGCATTCTCATGAGTATCTACAGACACATTTTTCAAGGAGTAATAAGCACTTTGCAGCTGGGTATGGTAAAAATTTCAACAGACAACATTTTGAAATATTTTTCTTATTTTTCCCAGAGAATAGGATCTGATTTATGCAAATTTCTCATTAAGAGACAATTTGCATGAAGTGTCAGCTCCTATTTTCTAGGAAAAATAAGAAAAATATCACCAATTTGTCATCTGCTGAATCTGGCCATAGCATGGTAAGTGTTAACAGTGAGAGACCTGTGAAAATATGAAAATACCGCACTTGTCTCTGGACAAGTAAAATTTTGAAATGTAGTTGTCCTGCAATGCATTCTGAAGTTGCGCAATGGATGATGTAGACTTTTTGTTAATTTCAGAACATTTTCAATACATGTCTAAGTGAATAAAACATTTTTCGTCTGAAATAAACTCGTATGTAAGGTACAGTGACCTTCCAAAAGTGAATTGACATCGTAACTTTTGATTTGATCCCTTCTGATTTCCAGAGACCCTTTTGATAATCTTTTTGACAAAAAGGACTCAACAAATGTGTATCATGTGCATAAATGATTGTTCTTTAGCATCATTAAAACAATTTTTAAATTTCACTTAGCAAAAGTCAGTAGACCGTATAAACATAAGCTGTAAAGTTACTTTTGGCTTTAAGTATAGATCGCGAAGTCAATGGCACACCATGACAAAATCCCCACGCTTTCATTACAGGTCAGGTGACATTTTGATCCCACTGGAAGGAAGGGCAGACCAAGGCATTCAAGACATCCCCATTGTTTTTTTTTAAAAGAGTTGGGATGAATACTTATGCGGATACTCCCTCTTATTTGGAACTGTGGATTAGTAATCATAAAAGATACTTACACAAACTCATATACAACAGGTTTATTGTTGTCGCCAGAAATACCAAGAAGTGCATCTTCATCAATATCCTCCTCTTCTATCTGTAAATAGTTTAAATTTATTAAAGGGGAGCTAACTATTTTGCCTCCCTCCTGAAAAGGGACCTATTCTAAAAGGAAAGAATTTGCTCCCTATGGGAGCAAACTCTTTCCTTTTAGAAGACCCTTTTTTAGAAGAGGCATGGTGTGCAGGAAGGCAAATAGGAAGTTGTTACGATAAATGTCCTAAAATTTTGAACACCAAACTGTCCGACTGATAGATTGTGTTGGGGTTTAATGACATGTCAACCCTTGTGGGTCATTTTGTGTTGTCTCCCAAGGAAAGAAAGAAAAGAGAGAAAAGAGATAGAAGAGATAGTAGTGGAGATGAAAGAGAGGGACAGGGAAGAAAGAGGTACAGGAATGAAAGTGAAGGAACAGAAGAAATAAAAACATTCCCACTCTATCCTTACCTACTACAAGGATAACAAGCCTTGTCCAACTATATGACAAAATGACATATGCGAAGAGTGCAGACCCAGATCAGACTGAAGGAGCACTCTGATCAGGGTCTACACTGTTTGCCTTTCCACTAAGTACATGTATTTTAAGAAACAACTGCATAAAAAGCAAAATTTAGGCCAAAATAGTATGGAATAAAGTGTTTGAATTTTAGGTCATTTATTTTACGGTAGTTGTTTCCCTTGTAAATAGCACAGAAAATCTACCAGGTGTATCCAATCCCCTTGAACTTACATTAATACTAAAGTATTTGTTGACGATAATTCTGGGATAATTTTCTACAGTTCTTTATAAAAATATACATTGTGGGTACTCGTCAGAAATACCTCCCTGAGGTGTTTCTAATGAGTAGTCACAACATATCATTTTTTCTGGAGGAATAAAGTATCCCACAATTACAACCTTAGCAAGTTCTCTGGATACCAAGGAATAATTATTTTGGAGGAAAAGTAATGACACTTTTGTTACTCTCCACAGAACTTATTAATCCTTGTCAAGCTAAATAAATTAAGATGCCCTGCCCTCGCCCAATTTTCAGCCAATCAGATTACTTGATCCAGGTTGTTGAAACAAACTCACATACTTAATGACAAACTGTACAGATCCAGATCAGTTGGCTTCTTCCAAAGCCAACTGATCTGGATCTACACTGCAACAAAGGCAGCGCATATCTGAGTTCAGCAGGACCAGGGTTAAACATCACAATCAAAATGTGCAACAGAGCATGGAATTAACAGAAACCAATTGGCTGCATAGTTCTTGAGAAAATGTCACATGAATCTTTTTACCACATATAACATATTCGCACATTTTATGCAGTACTGAAGAATATTATTGCAAAATTTTGTTATTAACCAGTCAACTGAACTTTTCCGTAGAATTACTTGCAACATTATCTCCGCAATTACATATACCTGACAGTGTTAGCAATATGAATATACCAACAGGACAGATAAAAAAAACTGAAAAAAATTTTGGGATATCCAGCTGAAAATCCAGAACGTTTCCTGTCCAGTTTTGGTGCATATTGTACATTTAATCTGATTACTGATGTTGATCCCAGAAAGCTTCCATCTTCTCCTGGAAGGTCCAGGCCTATGGTTTACCTGCCTGGAGGAAAAAAGTAAAGTATCTGAGCTCAGACAACAAATCAGTTCTGTTACTGGCAACCGAACAGTTCCAAAGTTTCCCAACCAGCAGACTGAGAGGAGTAATACAGTAAAGTAACTGAATGTACTGTTGAAATTCATTCAGGGATTCCCCTCCCAAGTGGCATTCTTTATGAGAGCTGGTAATCAAGAGGATGTACAGCTGACTCTCGTTATCTCGAACTCGCTTATCTCGAATAACCGCTTATCTCGAAGTGAAAATCTTGTCCCTGCCTAAACATGAAAATCTAACAAAAAGTAAAAAATTTTGTGGAAAAGAGGAGAAATTGCTACTAAGGAGCAATTTCTCCTCGATTCCACAATATTTTCGATATATGTCTAACGTCAAGAGTCCAAATACATATAAATTTGTTAAATGTGGTTGTTCGAATTATTTTTTCCTCAATTCTGAAAATCTGATATGTCGAGGTACAAATATTTCGAAGTGTTTCAGAGAATCTCTTGGAATTCGAGATAACGAGTCGACTGTATATGCCACTATGTCTGCTGAGATAGATGAAGCATAGGGATACTGTGCTTCCACCAACTCTGCAACCCCAGCTTCAGGAAGTACTGTTGGAATTCATTCAGGGATTCCCTCCCAACTGGCATTCTTTGTAAGAGCCAGTTATCAAGATGACGTATATGCCATGATGTCTGCCAAGATAGGAAAGGCATAGGGATACTGCGCCGCCACCACCACTGCGACCCCAGTTTCAAGCTCTGTTACAGCTGCATCACAGATTTCGGATGCCAGCAAAATACATCTCCTGGAATAATTTGTACATATCCCTTAGCAAAACTGGTTACAGTGGAACCTCCCCACTGAGTCATCTCAAATTAGCGGTCACCTCCTGTATAAGGTCACCACTCTTTTCATTTGACTAGAACTGAAATAATAGTGATTGCACTGCCAGCAGGTGGGAGGTCATTTATGCATCGAGTTTGTGAATTTACAAAGATTTTAAAGACTGATTAATCGATTAAATGTCTGCTGTTTTCTATGATTAATGGATTACTGGCCTTTTGTTTGATGTTCTCTAGTGCTCTAGTGAATAGGATGGCAAGGTATTTTAAAGACTGCACAATTTTATACATGTATTGCCCAGGGGCAAGGGCATATAAACCCCAGGAGACATTTTTTTTATAGTAACTAAAAGGATTTGCTACCTTGATCATACATTGTAAGTTTCAGCCATTAGTCTTTAAATCATTTTGAGAAAATGATGTTCCGATGTTTTCTCCATACAAATGCATAAGGATGGAAATTTGACTGTGCCCTAAAAAGGTCAAAGGTCAACCTAAGGTCATCATTTGTATAAAGTTGGTAGACCTTGAGTCCCCTATGCTATATACCAAGATACAGCCCCAAAGCTTTCTTGGTTCTATAGAAGATTTTTTAGCGTTCTTAGTTTACCATAATATATGGACATGGGGGTCATCTTACTTAAAGGACTCAGACAATTTGTATAATTTTCAGTTCCACTTTAACACAAGACTCCACATGAAGTTTGAAGAAAATTAGCCCAGGATTTTAAGAGGTCTTACACTGATGTGGATGGACAGAGTCCATAGCTCTAGTAAAGGCACTTTTTTCAATCCAGAAGTATTGATATTTTTCTTATTTCTCCACGAAAACATATGTTGTGGTAATCATAAGAAGTGCCTCACTGAGGCACTTCTAATGAGTACCCACAACATATGTTTACGTGGAGAAATAAGAAAAATATTAACTTAATACCCACTCTTATCTAGCCTTATGGGTCACAGACGGAAGACAAGTGATCACAATAGCTTGAGCCTATGGCTCAGGTGAGCTAAAAAAACAGTACTTTTCAGCTGAAATAAATACCTTATCTGGAAATATGGAGAAAAGGTTTTCACTCACCTTTGTTTTACTGAAGGAACTGACTCCAGATACATCCTCTCTTAGTAAGTCATCATCACTGAAATAACATTAAGAAAAATTTCATACACACACAGTGTCACACACATACAATGGCATTTACAGCGTTTGATCAGCATTTTACAATAGACAATAATTTTATTAGCACTTACATATATACAATAAATGGTAATGACCAACAAGTATGTAACAACCTGGGCCTAGTTGTTCAAAGCGTCGTTAGCTTAACAAGCTCGTTAAGGGTCATTTCGTTAACTGTTTTAGCGGATTCAATACACAATATTCTGATAAGTTTTGCTGAAAAAAAAGAGCACTGCAAAAGCTACTCACATTTTTTCAGCAAAAAATTTCAGCATATTTGCGTATCACTTGATTAAAATTTTAACGAATTGTTAACTAACGACATCGTTAGTTTTGAACAACTGGGCCCAGTTGTTCAAAGCTAACGACGTCTTTAGTTAACGATTCGTTAAAATTCAAATCGAATGATATGCAAATATGCTGAAATTTTTTGCTGAAAAAATGTGAGTAGCTTTTGCAGTGCAAAAGCTACTCACATTTTTTCAGCAAAAAATATCAGAATATTGTATATTGAATCTGCTAAAACAGTTAACGAAATGACCCTTAACGAGCTTGTTAAGCTAACGATGCTTTGAACAACTGGGCCCTGGGCCCTGAGATATAAAGATTACAATCTCTAAGTAGCCTTCAGCAGCCTGCCATATCAGCTGCTGGGCTGTATGCAAACAGCAGTACACACCCGTATTACATGATTGCAACAGATTGAATATAATGGGACAGCTGGTGCTGAAGCCCCTAACCCAGGGACCCAAGGTAAAGGACACTGTTGTGTATACTCTTACAACACGATAGTCGTAACAAAGGAATGAAGCATAGCTGAAAAAATTTCCCTCCGATCGTGGGATTTGAACCCGGTCCTCCCGGATAAAAATCCAATGCTCTAACCACTGAGCCAAAGAGTCGACTCACTGACATATATATACTGAATATATACTTCGAAGGCTGGCACAATTAATCGGATAATCGATTAAATGATCGATAAATTCCACAAAAATGACTATCATTACAGATTTGCTAATAACTGATCATTTACTTTACCGTATTTACTCTTAGTATTCAGACACCGCACCATACTTCATCTAAAATTTGAACGTCCAATTTACTACCCACTGTGGTGTCTAAAATAACTGGGTGAGTGGCAAACAGTGTAGACCCTGATTACAAAGGAATGAAGCATAGCTAAAAAAAAATTCCCGCCGATCGTGGGATTCGAACCCGGTCCTCCTGGATAAAAATCCAATGCGCTACCACTGAGCCAAAGAGCTGACTCCCTGACGCAGCTGTCAGTGATTGAATATATACTTAGAAGCTATGTGTAATCTGCCAAGGCAGACAATCAAAAGTAGGAGTGCTCGGTTGTAGCAATACCCACTGGTAGTAACTTTAGAGTCTGGAAACATTATTCTGAAGACTCAGGACAGGGCATCTGCTTTATTTAAAACAAGAGGCCCATGTGTCACAATGCTAACCTGAGTTAACTGCTTAGGTTAATCAGGTCATTTACTCATCATTCCCTGTCAAGTTTCAAGGCAATGTCTTAAACAGTTATTGAGATATCTTGCTTACAAGGTTAAAATGCTGAAATTTTCAAAGGGTCATAAATCAAAAAGATATTTTGCTTACAAGCCTTCCTATGCCAAAATGCCTGAGTCCACAAAGGGGCATAATTTGGTTTTGTTTGTTTGTGTTGAGGTTTTATGGCCCAGTCAACCTGATGGGGTCATGTCGAGCGCGGTCAGTTTACCTAATCACACATTTACTGGGCAGGCTTAGTCCTCAAAGGGGTTAACCAGTATTGTGCACATTCTTTTGCCAGAAACTGCCAACTGCCCTTCTTGAATCAGCGGAAGGGAGAGAATGACCATAGAAAATATTTCATGATCAATTTCCATGAAAGAATGTTGCCGACCTCGGCGGGGGATAAACCCGCGACCTCCTGGTCTCCAGTTGGACGGCGTATCCAACTGAGCCACCAAGGCCGGCTAGGGCATAAATTGGTCAATTTTTCATAAATTTATACCAAAATTTGATCAGGTCATCTTCACAGTAGTTCCAAACAGCCTGCAAAATTTCAAGAGCCTAGCCCAAGCGGTTCCTGAAATATTTTGTTTACATGCTTTCCACAATGCCCAAGTCCACAAAGGGGCATACTTTGGTCCATTTTCCTTTAAATTGCTACATACTAAATATCTTAGCTCTGTGCCTTATGGTTTCAGAGAAGAAGATTTAAGTTTTTCCCATTTTAAGTCTATGGGAGCTAATGAGCCCCGGGGTGTGGCCAATTTGGACCCCAGGGGCATGGTTGGCAGGATTTATGTAGGTGACCACTTAATGTTGCTACATACTAAATATCTAACGTCTGAGCCTTATGGTTTCAGAGAAGAAGATTTAAGTTTTTCCCATTTTAAGTCTATGGGAGCTAATGAGCCCCGGGGTGTGGCCAATTTGGACCCCAGGGGCATGGTTGGCAGGATTTATGTAGGTGACCACTTAATGTTGCTACATACTAAATATCTAACGTCTGAGCCTTATGGTTTCAGAGAAGATGTTTTAAGTTTTTCCCTTTATAAGTCTATGAGAGCTAATGAGCCCCAGGGCATGGCCAGTTTGAATCCTAGGGGCATGGTTGGCAGGATTTATGTAGGTGACCACTTACTTTTGCTACATACTTAATATCTAAGCTCTGGGCTTTATGGTTTCAGAAGAAGATTTTTTAAGTTTTTTTTGTTTTTTTTTTCTAGTTAACCCTTATCTTGCCTTTCGCGACAATAGTCGCGCTGGGGGGGGTCTGCCAACTCAAAAGCCTGTCATACTTACAATATACCACATGCAACCATTCAGAGCAAGTGTTCTCATACAGGAGTGAACCTACTTTCATACAAACACGCCACTTTTCATTAGATAGTCAGGTGCTGGATTTTACCCACACTAAAAAAGACCGATAATACCAAATTTCAAGCTGCCATTAATTTCAGCACTCACTTCAACAAATTAATCAGGCTTTTCTGGAAAAAAAAGCCCATAACACCTGAATCATTTCCAGTGAGGAAGAAGTAGGAATAACAGTAGAACCTATGTATGTCACTCGTTTCATTCGCAATAGTACACAGTAGGCGCTGGGCTCTTGTAATTTTTTTTTTTTTTTTTAAGTGTCTTAAATGGTTCCCGGTTTACACATGACTGTCACGTGACTTTCTTGTCACTTGACCATCCTTTCTCCGGTAAAATGGCCACTTAGGATCGGCAAATTATACGTGAAAATTTCATGAAAATCGAGGTAAAATTCAGGGGGTAATGACTTCTCAAGTAGAGGTACCCCCTCTTACAGGCCTGATTCATTTTATTTCCGGCAAGAGAAGGATTAACAGAAAGCCGGACAAAAAATTAAAACCCAAAAAGTTAGCCCGAATTTGACGTTTTGGGGTTGTATTCGACACAGAAAACGCAAAACCACATTTTATATTTTTTTCTAGTTAACCCTTATCTTGCCTTTCGTGACAATAGTCGCGCTGGGGGGGTCTGCCAACTCAAAAGCCTGTCATACTTACAATATACCACATGCAACCATTCAGAGCAAGTGTTCTCATACAGGAGTGAACCTACTTTCATACAAACACGCCACTTTTCATTAGATAGTCAGGTGCTGGATTTTACCCACACTAAAAAAGACCGAGAATACCAAATTTCAAGCTGCCATTAATTTCAGCACTCACTTCAACAAATTGATCAGGCTTTTCTGGAAAAAAAGCCCATAACACCTGAATCATTTCCAGTGAGGAAGAAGTAGGAATAACAGTAGAACCTATGTATGTCACTCGTTTCATTCGCAATAGTACACAGTAGGTGCTTGGCTCTTGTAATTTTTTTTTTTTTTTTTTTTTTTAAGTGTCTTAAATGGTTCCCGGTTTACACATGACTGTCACGTGACTTTCTTGTCACGTGACCATCCTTTCTCCGGTAAAATGGCCACTTAGGATCGGCAAATTATACGTGAAAATTTCATGAAAATCGAGGTAAAATTCAGGGGGTAATGACTTCTCAAGTAGTACCCCCTCTTACAGGCCTGATTCATTTTATTTCCGGCAAGAGAAGGGTTAAAGTCTATGGGAGCTAATGAGCCTCAGGACGTGGCCAATTAGGACCCTAGGGGCATGGTAGGCAGGATTTATGTAGGTGACCACCTAACGTTGCTGCATACTAAATATCTAAGCTCTGAGCTTTATGGTTTTATGGTTTCAGAGAAGAAGTTTTTCCCATTACGAGTCTATGGGAGCTAATGAGCCCCGTGGTGTGGCCAATTTGGACCTTAGGGGATGGTTGGTAGGATTTATGTAGGTGACCACTTACCGTTGATTCATACTTGTAACAGGGAAAATTTTCATGACATTTTAATTTAGTGAAATTTGAATTTCATTTTGGTTTTGATGTCAAGTTTTTATTTTAGGTAAAATGTCTCATTCTAAACAGCAGGCTAAACTACCACAAAGAGCTTTGTACATTAAGTAAACAGATGCACAATCATTTAATTTGTGCTGACCAAATACAACTATTGTTTTGCCTTCTTTGTTGAGAAAAGATCAAGCCTTCATATCACCTAATATTTATAAGTGACTGCGCTAAATATGTGCATTATCAGGCCTTTTCCTTACAAAAGGTACAAACTAAATAATTCATTCAAATTCATTCACTGGTATGTGTGAAAATTGTAAGTGTTAATTCTAGTAAGTTAATCTTTTATGAGGACAGTACGGTCAAATAATCAAATGTCAAATTCTGCTAAGTCTTGAGTGACAGTTCAAAGTAAAATACAAACTTTGGTTAGTGCTTAAGTTTGGTTGCTAAGCAACTACTAGTTTGACTGGCCAAAAGAAAATTAGAAGAAGGCCAGGTCCCAAGCAGTCTTAATGTTGGACTTGGCCTGATAAGTCCTTATCATGCATCCGGATTGAGAAGCCTAAATCATGTGCTTGGACTGACAAGTCCAGAAGTTCATTTTCTTGAGATGTTGTGGACACTAAAATAATGTAACTTTACAAGTTTGAAAAATAGGCACTGGCCTGTTGGCCATTGTCAAGAACAACACTCTGTTACAATATCTAAGCTCTGGGCCTTATGGTTTCAATGAAGATTTTTTTAAGTTTTTATTATAAGTCTATGGGAGCTAATGAGCCCTGGGGAGTGGCCAGTTTGGACCCTAGAGGCATGGTTGGCAGGATTTATGAAGGTCACAACTTAACGTTGCTAAATACTAAATATCTAAGCTCTGGGCCTCATGGTTTCAAAGAAGAAGATTTTTTTTAACTTTTTTCCATTATAAGTCTATGGGAGCTAATGACCCCCAGGGCGTGGCCAGTTTAGACCCCAGGGTCTTGATTTGCAAGATTTAAGTAGGGGACCACTGACATTGCTACACACTAAATATATAATCTGTGGGCCTCATGGTTTCAGAGAAAAAGATTTTTTTAATTTTTCCTATTATAAGTCTATGGGAGCTATTAAATGACCCCCGTGGCATGGCCAGTTTGGACCCAATGGGGGTGATTGACAGGATTTATGTAGGAGACCACTAAACGAAGCTACACACTTAATCTGTTAGCTCTCTACCTCATGGTTTCAGCGAAGAAGATTTTTGAAGGTTATTAGCTATATAGCTCTTTATATACATATGACCCCTGGTGTGTGGCCTGTTTGGAGCCCAGGGGCTTGATTGGCAGGATTTATGTAGGGGACCACTACACATTGCTACATACTCAATATATAAGCTGTGGGCCTCATGGTTTCAGAGAAGAAGATTTTTTTAAGTTTTTCCCATTATAAGTCTGTTGGGTAGCTAACGACCCCCGGGGCGTGGCCAGTTTGGACTCCAGGGGCTTGATTGGCAAGATTTATGTAGTGGACCACTACACATTGCTACATACTAAATATACTAGACAAAGTGCCCAGTGGGGCACATATACCCTGACTAGTGCTACTGCCACTTTTTAAAGAGCACAAAGTATGTAGCTTTGTCTCTGGAGATGGCAGTTGTATGCTATATGTTATAACATTGAAAAAATTCAATCACACATAATATGAAGCCCTTGACCTCAAAGGTCAGGCACAGGTGCAGGGACTGAGTTAAATAAAACTTTAGCCCTATAACTATCACCATATACCAGTGAAATCAGTCTTTATAATATAAGCAAAAATGACATTTGTATGAAACGTCTGTGACCTTGACTTAAAAGCCATGCCCCAGCTTGGGGATGGTGCTGAGAAAAACTTCAGACCTATATATACCATCATGCTTAATATTAATGAAACCAACAAAAGGGTCTTCATAAAATATAGCTATATAAACTTAGATGCAATTTTTTTTTACTTTTATATGAAATTTCTAAGTCTTTGACCTTGACCTCAAGGATAAGGATGATGCTGAGTAAAACTCTAGACCTATATCTACCAACATGTAAAATATAAATGAAATTCCTCAAAGGGTCTCGATGGTATAGCTATTTAAACATAAACACAAAAATTTTGACTTATTTATGAAAATTCTAAGTCAGTGACCTTGACCCCAACGTTATTCCCCGGGATAGGGTTGGTGCTGATAAAAACTTAAGCCCTATATCTACCATCAGGCCAAACAGGAATTAAATCCATCAAAGGCTCTTCATAATATAAGGTCTTATAAACTTTAAAGTAAAAACTTTGACCCTAAGATAAAAATAAAATATGAACGAATAATGCTTCAACTGATGGATGGACAGATAAACAGATTCCTTGCTGATAGCTATATCCGCTCAAACTTTTCAATTAGGGGATAATAAAATTTAACAAAAGGTCTTGATGATATGGCTATATAAACTTAAAAGCAAAACTTTTACTTTTAAATGAAACTTCTAAGTTCGTGACCTTGACCTCGGTCACACCCGGGGTGGGGATCATGCGGAGTAAGATTCTAGGCCGATATATAGCAACATGTCAAATATAAATGAAATTCCACAAGGGTCTTGATGATACAACTATATAAACTTAAACACAAAAATTTTGACATTTTTATGAAAATTGGAAGTCTGTGACCTTGACCCAAAGGTCACCCCCGGGGTGGGGATGGTGCCAATAAAAACTTTAGAGCTATATCTACAAACATGCCAAATATGAATGAAATCCATCAAAGGGTCTTCAAAATATGAGGTCTTATAAACTTTAACGTAAAAACTTTGACCCTAAGACAAAAATAAAGTATGAACGAATAATGCTTCAACGGATGGACGGACAGACCAACAGATTCCTTGCTGATAGCTATATCCGCTGGACCTTTCAATTAGGGAATACTGAAATTTAACAAAAGGTCTTGATGATATTGCTATATAAACTTAAATGCAAAATATTTTTACTTTTATATGAAAATTTTATGTTCGTGACCTTGACCTCGGTCACACCCTGAGTGGGGATCATGCGGAGTAAGACTCTAGGCCAATATCTAGCAACATGTCAAATATAAATGAAATTCCTAAAGGGTCTTGATGATATAGCTATATAAACTTAAACACAAAAAACTTAAGACTTTTTTATGAAAATTCTAAGTCTGTGACCCCAGGTCACCCCCGGGTTGGGGATGGTGCTGATAAAAACTTTAGACCTATATCTACCTTCATGCCAAATATGAATGAAATCCATCAAAGGGTCTTCAAAATATGAGGTCTTATAAACTTTAATGCAAAAACTTCGACCCTGACTTTTTTATGAAAATTCGAAGTCCGTGACCTTGACCCCAAGGTCACCCCCGAGGTGGGGATGGTGCTGATAAAAACTTTAGACCTATATCTACCATCATGCCAAATATGAATGAAATCCATCGAAGGGTCTTCAAAATATAAACTTTAACGCAAAATCTTTGACCCTGTGACGGAAAGACGAACGAACATACACACGAACAACGGACGGACGAACGGAAAGCGAAAACTATATACCCCCACATACTTCGTATGTCGGGGGTATAATAAACTCTGGGCCTCATGGTTTCAGAGAAGAGGATTTTTTAAGGTTTTCCCATTATAAGTCTATGGCAGCTAATGACCTTCGGGGTGTGGCCAATTTGGACCCCAGGGGGATGGTTGGCAGGATTTATGTAGGAGACCACTTAACATCGCTCCATACTTAATCTATTAGCTCTCGGCCTCATGGTTTCAGAGAAGAAGATTTTTGAAGGTTCTTTAGCTATATAGCTCTATATAAGCATATTACCCCTAGGGACACCAGTGGTTTGATTGAGCTGCATTAAGGGACCACTACGCATTGCTACATACTAAAATAAAACTGCAAGCCATGCACCATGCCCCGCCACACAGGGACATGTTCCCTATGCACTTCTGTAGTATAAGGGCTGAAAACAAACTAAGTTAAACATGAAGAGAAGCAATAAACAGTTATTTCAGATCTCAAAAAAAAAAAAAAAAACACAAAAAAGTCTAAGTTAAAAATGCAATAAAAAAAGATAAAAAAATAATTTCAGGATTCTGAAAAAAATAATATGCATATCTTCAGACCATCCTAAAAGCGTGTAAAAGTTTCAAAAGGATCGGCCTGAAACTGTAGGAGGAGTTGCGCGTACAAGGTACATACTCCCTATACATTTCTGTAGTATTAGAGTTAAAAAAAAGTCTAAGTTAAAAATGCAAAAAATGTAATAAAAAATAATTTCAGGATCTGAAAAAACAATATGCATATCTTCAGACCATTCTAAAAGCATCTGTAAAGTTTCAAAAGGATTAGCCTAAAACTGTAGGAGGAGTTGCGCGTACAAGGTATATACTCACTACACATTTCTGTAGTATTAAAGCTCGAAAAAAGTCTAAGTTAAAAATGAAAAAAAACGTGATAAAAAATAATTTCAGGATTCTGAAAAAACCATGTGCATATCTTCAGACCATCCTAAAAGCGCCTGTAAAGTTTGAAAAGGATTGGCCTAAAACTGTAGGAGTTGCGGGCAAACGAATGGTGGGGGCGCTGACGGACGGACGGACAGACACTCAAAATTTCAGAGGGTATAGCATAAATATATAAGCTGTGGGCCTCATGGTTTCAGAGAAGAAGATTTTTTCCCATTATAAGTCTATGGGAGCTAATGACCTCCAGGGCGTGGTCTGTTTGGTCCCCAGGGGCTTGATTGGCAGGATTTATGTAGGAGACCATTAAATATTGCTGCATACTAAATATGTAAGCTGTGGGCCTCATGGTTTCAGAGAAGAAGATTTTTTAAGTTTTTCCCATTAGATGTATAAGTCTATGGGAGCTAATGACCCCCTAGGGCATGGCCAGTTTGGGCCACAGGGGCTTGATTGGCAGGATTTATGTAGGGGACCACTAAACATTGCTATATACTAAATATGTAAGTTGTGGGCCTCATGGTTTCAGAGGAGAAGATCTTTTAAGTTTTTTTTCCATTATAAGTCTATGGGAGCTAATGACCCCTGAGGCCTGGCTAGTTTGGACCCCAGGGGCTTGATTGGCAGGATTTATGTAGGGGACCACTAAACATTGCTACATACTAAATATATAAGCTCTGGACCTCATGGTTTCAGAGAAGAAGATTTTTTTAAGTTTTTCCCATTATAAGTCTATGGGAGTTCATAACCCCCTGGGTGTGGCCAGTTTGGATCCCAGGTACTTGATTGGCAGGATTTATGTAGGGGACCACTAAACATTGCTACATACAAAAAAAAAAGGCCGTGGGCCTCATGGTTTCAGAGGAGAAGATTTTTTAAGTTTTTCCAATTGTAAGTCTATGGGAGCTATATGGCAGCTAACTTATGGTGGCATGGCAGCTATCTTGATTTACGAGCCGTGACCATTTTTACAAATTTTCAATCCCCCTTTAACACAAAGCTCCACAAAAAAAGTTTGAAGAAATTTGGCCCAGGGGTTTCAGAGGAGAAGTCTTTCAAAGGTGTGAACAGACGGACGGATGGAGAGTGATCATAATCAGACCTGGGGTAATTGTAATCTGTAATCATGATTACTTGTAATTGATTACATTTTCTGAGTAATCGCAAAGTTATCAGTAATCATGAATTTTCATGATTACAAGTAATCATAATGAAATTGATTACATTGCAAAATGGCCTGTAATCATGATTTCCTTGTGATTCCTTTATGATTACATTTTGAAACTGGCAGTGAAATATCCTAAATTGTGTTCTGTGAATAGCAGAACAAAAAAGGTAAGAGAAAAGTCCAGGGAGTGCCACAATCACAAACCGCAGCCCTTCCCAGACCCCAAGAAGAAGAGGAACTTGACAAATCTAAACAAGCACAAACCGAACAAACGTACGAAAAGCACTAAGATTAGCTCTCTCTTCCCCAAGCAAGGTAATCGCAATACTAGAAGGACTGAAAAACACAAGAACAAAATGACACACGGAAAGACATACCACAAAACTAATGTATCTTTCATTAATAATATAGTTCTATTTCTATGTTACAGTTATAAAGAGAATGTATTTTTGCTGAAAAGCAGGTTGTATTTCACTGCACAGTAGAAAAGAAAAATTAAGCACCAGTTTGTTTTTCTTAGGACAGAAAAGGAAATTAACTGGTTTCTTTATCCCTAGCAAGATAATTAAATTGATGCTCAATTAATCATTAAAAATGGATTATAATTAACTTCTTTAACTGTTTTCAAACAAAAGATCTTAACATGCCAGATAATCCGATGCTGTGCTGGCAGATCATTAATTTTGTTATTTACACATCAGTTTATTTGTTTTGCTTAGCCCAATCTTTGACACTTGTTTATTGTACCTGGATGGACTACCACATATCGAGGGTTGAGCGCAAGACTATGGTAACTCAAACATATTTTTGAAACCCTTGTTTAGGGGCAACTTGGACCCCTTTGTAAACAATGCAAATTTAGGTGCCATTGCTCATATGAGCAATGGCACCTAAATTTTCATTGTTTACAGAAAGAAATGTTGTAATTTTCATAACGCCTTCATGGTGAGGAGATTAGGTTTGGGGAAAAACAACCATCTGACTTACGCCAGTCTTGCGCTCAACCCTCGATATGTGTGCAAACTGTGAAATAGGGATAAAACAGTCTTTAATTAGAGATAAGAATTGGTCTAAAATCAGAAATATGCTGTAAATTTATTTTCAGTGTATTCTATTTACCTTATATTCCCTAGAATTACTGCATAGCATTTAAAATAAGTATCCCAACCTTTTAGAGAAATAAGGGTCCTTATGACTGAGCAAACACATTAGAAAAGAGTTTCCAGCATGGCAAATTTATTATTTTTAAAATGCCCCTGCACAGTTACTTTAGCACTGGGACTTATAGGAAAATCAAATCAATGGACTCTTAGAGATACAATTGCTCATGCAGTCTTAGTTTATTCAGACAAATGTGCTATGATGATCATTACGAAAACACGCCTATTAAAATATACATGTATTGAAAATTTTACCATCAAAAAATGAACATTTTCAGATAAAAATTTCTGTTAGTTTTCATATTTCTGCTCAAAACATAGATTGTGGGTACTCGTTAGAACCACCTCGGCGAGGCGGTTCTAACGAGTACCCACAATCTATGTTTTTGAGCAGAAATAAGAAAAATAATGTATACCCCTGTAAACCCCAGTTTTACTATATAAGAGTGGGGTTTAGGGGGGTCAACATTATATAGGCAGTTTAGGGGGGTCAACATTATATAGGCATGTTTTCGTGATGTAGGACTCAAAGCTGAATGAGAAGATAGGCTTATCAGACCAGTGTGCTATGATAAATAAAAATTCAAAACTCTGATAATTTCTATAGTTATTCAATGCCTGAAAGGCATACATCACATTTATAAGTCTACACAAAGACTACCCAAGTAAACCCCTTGCTTACATGTGGAAAAATTGGTTTAAAAAAGTCCATATTATTTCTTTCATTCTTGCGCCATTACAAAGCATCGAAAATGCACGTTTTGAGTAGAAATAAGAAAAATAACCCATCTGAAATGTCAACTAGATAGCTTTTGCTATTTCACTGCATTTGTTAACCTGACTTACTTGAAATTTGTTCAATATTCGAAAGGAAATAAATAAATAAGCTTCAACTGGAATAGGAAGAGCCAAGTTTTTTTTGTGTCTGTGAATTTTAGTGCTACTGATAATCTTAGTGGTGACAAAATAATGTTTATGCAAATAGTGCTTCACTGTAATGATACCCTTCTTTAAATGTTAAACACTGGACAAAGCATGTCTGTACGCATAAAGTTTTATTTGTTATTGCTGTCAGTATGGTTATATCATGGTATGTATATGTTGGCATAAAGATAAGTATCAGTCATTTTGCAGAAAATGAATATTTATCATTTTGACAGTTAGTATAACAGTTACTTGAAGAAATTACTTGTTACTATATATTTCTTTTCATTCATATTCATTCCTCTGTAAGTCATGCAGAGAAGATACATGCATATATATATAGTTATATATTTTCCAACATGAAATAAGGTTACCAAGGGAAAGTAATCATTAGTAATCATGACTACTTTTGTAAAGTAATTGTAATTGATTACATTCACTTCAAAAGTAATTGTAATCTGTAATCATGAAATTCAAAAGTAATTGTAATCAATTATATTTGAAAGTAATCAACCCCAGGTCTGATCACAATAGCTCATCCTGAGCCTTTGGCTCAGGTGAGCTAATAAATAAATCTTCCAACATCATATCTTCCAACATCATATATCCATATCAAAGGATGGTTTGTTGCATAAAAGATCAGGGTTTTCACTAGGATTTTAAAAGTAGTCCGGGACTCCCTTTTTATAAAAAGTAGGAGTCCCAGCCAAAAAGTAGGAGTCCCACTCCCCCAAAATAGGAGCCATTTTTTTTTTTTTTCATGACCCTCCTTTGATAGTGAGCATGTCCCTGGAAACCCATTCTATAAATACCTGATGGAGAATCAGTTTCCTTATTTTCACATACTTTTTTATGGTGCTTTGCATTATGTATTATTCCGAGCAATGTGTGTAACCAACTGGTAGTCATTATCACACATCCTGATGTTGTTAATGAATTCAATGGAGTTGGCCCAGAAATTAGGATGACATCAAATCTCCCTCATGGGGAAATAGAGACATCCTTGCAGATCAGATAGACATGACAACCCTAACTTATTTTACTTGCATGTTAAACACCGTCGCACTTAAATTCAATACCCTACCGTTCATTGCTGTCTGTTAAGTGATCTCGAGTGTTATGGATATTAAGTGAAACATATTTTAATCAAAACCAATAAAAGCTCCGTTGTATGCTATCGCAAACATATATATGCAATATATCCGCACATTCTGCTCATGGACACCTCTGTTGAGCTTCCCGCAAAACGTCATTTCAATGTTTACATTTGCACTGTGCTGCGATCAATACATGCTACGAAAAAATGTCCAGGACTTCTTCACTAGCTGAAATTTCAATCTAATGCTTTGATTTGCCGTAAATTTTTTAATATGTGTCTGATTCATATGCATTTCTGACAAGAAAATGCTCTATAATGCAACATGGAAATAGCTCGTTTTTCTCTCTAAATGGTTTCCCTTCATGCTGTCAAAAGACATTACCCTTACAAGCGCTTTCTTCATGCAGGAGCAGTGGAAAATGTAACTTATACTAGAACAGTCCTGAATTGCATACCGTCGTCCATGGTGCATCCGAGCAGTCCTATTAGGCTCTTCACAGGGTTTATGGGATAGATTCGATGGGACTTAGAAACTATTTTTTATTTTAATGACAAGCAGGAACAACTGTTTAGATGCGCAGACTGATATCTCGCAAAGGGATAAGGTACACTGGTCATCTTTTAACAGAAAACAGTAAGCAGGCGTTTTTGATGTCCGTGATGAAAATTCAGCGTCAGAAAATTTTGAAATGGAAAAAAAAAATCTATTAATAACAAAACAAAAACAAAAAACCCAGGCTCAAGGGATGAAAGAATTACACCTGCGTGTGCATTTTCAATGAATTAGTCACTCGGTGCAGTCATACAGTGAGGGAAGGGTGTCAGTTGCATGCTTTAATTACTCGATCGCTGGTGTGAACTGCCAACACCTGTTTAACTACTGCTTGCTTAGCAAATAACGGTACTGTCGAAGGTGTCAAAGCATGCGGCGGATTACTACTGTTCTTTTAAGATGCTACCGATGGTACAAATAACACGTGGCAGAACACGGGGCTGAACCTGCGACCTCCTGGTCTCCAGTCAGAAGGCGCATCCAACTGAGCCACCGATTATGAGGTTTTGTGCTAACAACTTACACCTATGATTATAAAATTAATCACCATCATGACAAAAATTCACCAGATCACACTGCCATACAATAATAATAATCATTTGATGCTCAACTGAGATAAGGTTTATAAAGTATGTTCATGTGTTACCAACGGTCAAAATAAGACACAGAATATATAAACGGACCACATATTCCCCCAAAAAACTTCTTATTTATAGCAAAAACAAAATACTTTTTTGAGTGTAATTACCAGTGTGTTCCGGTGTGTTCCTGTATTTCTACGAACCGGGGACATATCAACAGTCCTGGTGAGTGAATGTCATTGGACGTATCACCAGTATAGCATATTCTCATAATTCCGTTCACCCCCATAACTCCGTTCACCTTCTGCTTAGAATAATTTGATAGCAAATCTTTCTTAAATTTATGCCACATTAAAATTAACAAGAAATAACTAACATTATAGTTGATTTTGAAGAAAATCAGTTATCGCTTACGATTTTATGCATAAAAATCAGAATTTATCACAAAATGCTAAACATTTAGGGGGTCCCCCCAAAAAATCACTAACCAGGAACAAGCATATGAATGAATACAAATAGTATCAACAATTTAAGAACAGTTATAGTCTAAATTAAATGTTCATTATATAAAATATGCATAGAATGAATCTGGTTGCCTATGATAAACAAAGAAATTTGAGTGAACGGAGGTATGAGATCATGCCCTAAACACCCCCTTCATATTCTGAAGAGTGTAGAATTTACAGTTGTGATATTTATTTCCTTTAATCTTGGGATTCTTATAGGTATTTAGTCAAATGTATAAAATATATGCACATAAAACCATTCTTGCAATAAAAAATGATAGCAGGATTGCTCAACCTTAGGTGAACGGAGTTATGGGTTTCCAGGCTAAACATTTTGATTCTGATGCCTAGCAAAGCTTTTTTTATTATTACCTGTCATATGACATGTCAGTGGGTCTTTTTCTCATAGACTTCTTAGACATGGTGACCAAGGATCGTGACGACGTCTAGGCTAATATAGCTCATTCAACATGTGCGTTTGTGAAAACTGTTTCTGATATTTCCGTTCAGCTGCACATTTTCAGACTAAGAATTTCGCGATTTCTATATGCATGTATCACCCAACAAAATAAAACTTTAATACTGCCTGTATGCAAAATGACAATAATAAAACGCCTTTTGATTCTTTTTGCAAGCTTTCTTTTTCAGCGACTTCTTTCTGAAATTTTACGGGCGAAAATATATTACTTCAGGTCATACCGTCCAAATGTGGATGGAAAACACACAAACGGTCAGAAAGCAACCGAAATAAAGAACAGAACAGAACAGAATATTATTAAGCCAACTGCTTTACACTGTCTCACCAATGAGCATTTCAAACTGGTAGAACACAAACTCACTGAACTCAATATACTCAATATGAACTCAATATCCTAGACGTCATACCAAGCTTTTGGCTTCTAAAAGGCGCACCTTGACTATTGTCTCTGGTAGGGTGGCCTGACTAGTAACATGCTGGTTCAAACTTGTAAGGGTGCCCATGCCAATGTTTATTAAGTATGTTTTAAAGGCATTCACGGAGGATGCATTTACTATGTTATCCGGAAGATCATTCCATAAGTTAACAAGCCTGTTACTAAAAACGTTTGCGAGAACATTCAGTCTAAATCTTCTTTTATTTAGCTTAAAGGAATGGCTTCTTAAAAATTGTAGCTGTTTACTGGGCCCTTGGGAAGCCATCACGAAAACATGCTTATATAATAATGACCCCCTAAACCCCACTTTTATATAGTAAAACTGTGCTTTACAGGGGTATACATTATTTTTCTTACTTCTGCTCAAAAACATAGGCGAGGCGGTTCTAACGAGTACGCACAATCTATGTTTTGCTTATATGAAATACATCAGATTCTTTTTATCTGAATTTTTAATTTTTTGTTGGTAAAATTATCAGTATATTTGAATAGGCGTGTTTTCTTAATGCGTTTCGCTTTATCCACTATATCGATGTTATTTAAGATTTTGTATACTTGGATAAGACCTGCTCTCTCTCTCTCTCTCTCTCTCTCTCTCTCTCTCTCTCTCTCTCTCTCTCTCTGCTGTATTCAAGGGTTGGAAGTCCTAGTTTACGCAGCCTTTCTGGATAGGATAGGTTTTTGGATGGAGATACTAACTTTGTTGCACGCCGCTGGATATTCTTGATAATAATTTTATCCTTTTTGTATTAGGGCGACCAGATTGGAGTGGCATATTCGACGTGAGGCCTGACAATTGATTTATACAGGTTTAAAAACATTTTTTTTTTTATTCTCCCCGTCACATGATGCACAGAAGGTCGGGGAGGGCCATCCCTCCATGCATCTTACAATATATTGTTTACATACATACACTATACAGAACTCTGCTTAGTGACATTATAATCAATCTACTATATATATTTCTAAACATTACCCCAAATACTACAACAACTCAAACACACTCATTCCTCAACAAAACAGTCCTCCTCACCACTCACTGATGCACCCGAAATATTTAGGATGAGTGGCTGACATTGGACTTGCATTCCGATGTTGGTCCATATGTCTGCCCAGGTTTGACTTTTCCAATACACTGGGGGTGATCGCAGCAGTTACTAGCTCTTCAGGTTCAAAGCTGGCCTATTAGCATATACAAAAATAAATTCTAGGAATGACGGGGAATTAATTTGTTTTCTAAAAAAGAAAAAAGACAGAAAAAAACAATAAGAAATTGAAGATAGATGATTTTGAAAAAAAAAAAAAAAAAAAAAAGGAAAGAATTCTGTTCTGAACATCACCCTAACAAAACCAGATAAAGCGACTTACTGTAATACTATTTTCAATTAAGTGTGTCAGGATCTCTCATCAAGCCGCTCATTTCTATTAAAATGTTCAAAAAGTTCCCTATACTTTTGCCATTTTGTCTCAAAGGCATTCATTCTGTTATTTTTTGTAGCAATGTGTTTATCAATTATGTATCCTGCTCTTAATTTGTGTTTCAAAGCGACAATGGATAGGGCTGAATTAAGATGTTTGGATAAATAGATATAGTATTTTGTGGTAATTATAATTTGTAAATCTGCTTTTGTAAGATTTTTACCTATATTAAAAATAAACAGTTCCTCGCTTAGTGTTATATTGATATTATATGTTAATAACCATGTTTTTAATTGGGTAATTAAAGACTTTGTGTCTCTACATGTCCAAAGCATATGTATTATATCTTCTTCCACCTGACAAGAATTGCATAATGGGCTTGGTGTTGCGTTTATTGTATAAAGATATTTCTTAGTAGGTAATAATCTGTGGTTTATTCTTGTCTGAAACCACTGAAGATTTGTGCCTACATTTAGTTTAAATGGAGAAGAGTATATATCTTTCCATGTATCTTCTTCTATATCATATATATTTTCCCATTTACTTTGGGATGTAGGTTTATCATTATTTTTATTCAATATATTATAAAACTCCTTGCAACCTTTATTAGGTATGACAAACACTGTCAGGTATGTGGGAAGTATTGGCTGTTGTAACTTTTTAGTGAAAGTTTTTATATCAGTTTTCAGTTTTAGAAACTCTTTAACAGACCGTATTATTCCATTAACTTGAAGAAAAAATTGTTTTTATATTATATTTAGTTTTCAACTCTTGCTCAGAGTAAAAATCACCACTGTTATTTATAATGTCGTTAATGTAAGTTATTCCTTTCATGTACCACTGACTGAAGAAGACTGGTTTACCGACTATGAGAATGTTATGATTAAAAAATATAGGACTTGATAGGGCAAAATCTTCTGTGCTTTGTTGATTTAATTCAAGAACATTTGAGTAAGCTTTAATAACATCTTCCCAAAACGGATTACTGATTTGTTTAATTATGGAGTCTGCATATGCTTTCCCAAAATCAAATAGTTTTTTAAAGTTAATATTACTATTAAGATCTTTCCATTCACTGTCAGTTTGAATCCATCTTCTTAACCATGTTGCTTTCATGCTGCTGATGAAAGCTTGAAGATTAATCATCTTTAGACCGCCATCAGAATACTGTTTGGTAATAACTGTTTGCTTTATTTTTGCTGGGCCCTCCCACAAAAACTCATAAAAAAGTGTGTTTAATTCTTTAACAACATGATTACTTAGGTTTGGTAAAGAAGTGAAGAGATGGTTTAAAAGTGGCAAAAGAAGAGATTTAATTACTGTTATTTTTCCAAGTGGTGTTAGGTATCTTCTCTTCCAGATTTTTATGAGTGACTTTATCTTTTGTTTTTTTTCCTTGAAATTGATATCAGTGATTTTTTCTAGATCTACATGGAATTTAATACCAAGCAGTTTAAAACATTTCTTCATCAGTTATGAATGTAAAGATTATACCGAGATTCCTGTTGGCTGTGTTTACTTTTGAGTTTATGTGGTCTCTAAAGGAGGGTTTTGGTCTATTATCACTCCCAGACCTTTTTCATTTTTTACTTTTCAAGTTCAATTTCTTGATTTTTAGATGTCATGATATAGTTGATTCCTCTGTCATGCATACCAATGTGTAAGTGGTGACACTTCATGATACTGAAAAGCATTCTCCATATATTTGCCAAGTTGGTCGCGTGATTCAGGCTGTTTTAAACGCTGGTTTCTACCTCGTGTGGGGGTGGGGGTAACTTCCTATATATGGCATAGTAGGGATGTGCGTGCCGAATAGCCCCCTTTTTCAGCGCTGCCAGGTACATGATTGGCCTCCTTTTTTTCAACAAAAAGTATATGAATGGCCCGCTTTTTCTGGATTCCTATGTGAAAGGCCCCGTTTTTCTGACATCCTGGTATATGCACATATTTTTCGCTCAGAGATTTTTCGAGGCTGCATATCTTCTTGGTATTACATGAATTGACTATGATATTTGTGTAATAACCAGCAAAACATGGGTACAAAAATCAAAGGGCAGTATATGAATAGGTCAACATTTTGGAGGATCAAGTATATGAATGGGTCCGTTTTTTCGAAGGCCAGGTATATAAATGGGCTAGGTTTTGAAATACTGGCTCGCACACCCGTACCAAAATTACCCCTAGGTTACCCCACCCCCCGGTTGGATACTACAGCATATGTCTTGGCATCGTCAGCAAACAACTTTATCAACATCTCAATAACATAGGCTTTCTAAATGACACGGTGTATTCTAATAGAGTCTTGGCAGTTCTAATAAGAGGGAATTCTAACACTTACCTTCAAGAAAGGGGAACCACACCAAACGTGGATCCACACCGAATGATCCTTATAACGGATGTTGAGTATAGAACTTTGCTAAACTCCAACTGTTCATGGATATGCCCAATTTGTGAGGTTTTGAACTTTCCTGACTCTTTCCTTGTGAAATTACGTTACTGGATAATCAAAACAGATTTGAACCTCTGTCAAGGGAAAAGAAGATAAATCTCCAACCGCTGACACTATATATATATATATAAGCCCAGTTATGTTAAAGGATTGAAATTTCGCAGCATAAATAGCAATGATATCACAGGCAAAATACTGGAACTTTTGGTTTCTCTAGATGCACACCAACCACATATTAAGACAATAATAATAAGAGACAAAGATTGACAGCACAGTTACAACTTCTGAATTGTTCCCTAAAACTTGTATGTACAATGTGTACAGAAAAGATAGGAATGCTCATGGTAGTGGAGTGATACTACTCATTCATAGAGACATCTCTCACATGCCAATCATATGGAACTCAGGCTGGTTAAAGTATTCACAAACAAATCTTCTCAATACGAAGCAAAGTAAATAAAAGAACTCAAGAAATGATACAATTAGATCAATATCAAGCCCCTAACACCAAAGGGAAAGACAGACAAATACAATAGAGCAACCACAAAATGAACAAATGGCAAGCATAGTTGGCAACTCTTTCCAAAAAAGGTGGGAATTCTGTTACACAAACTTATCTGAATATATATTCAAACTTACATAAGTATTAAAAGGGTTCCGAGATAGTTCACCAACAAGACAGTTCACCGACACATATTTTGGAGACAGTTCACAGTCAAAACTGAAGACAGTTCACCGACATATTTGAAGATAGTTCACAGACAAAATAATATTTGGCAATATAAAAAAAAGAAAGAAAGAATGATAGAGATTTATATTGTTTAAATTGCCAAATATCTATAACAGAGGACTGTAATCGTAATAATAGTCTTGACGGACGATGAAGAGGTTCTTATTTGGAACCATGCAGTCGGCACAGCTTTGTCTTCTGCAATTACCCAAAATATTTAGACACATCCGCTCGTTGTATCTATTCTAAAATTTGAAAGTCATCCTGGAGATTCAAACTGTTCAGAAAGTGCAGACTCTGATCTAATCAAAGTGCATGTTTTTAGGAGCAATTTGATTTTGGTCTGTGCTGTGTGCTCAGGCAAATAAGTTCCTCTACTTAGGGTAAATGCAGTATGGGATTCGAAAAAAAGGACAACTAAATGAAGTGTATTTAGATATTCCATTATAATGCAGTATTAACAAATAACAACGAAGCGTTTTCAGTGTATACGTATACATCAGTATTTCATTATTAGAGCTGCATCATTTGAAAATTTATCTTCATATTAAAACAACAAAGGTTCAATTTTGACCGGTATAGTATTGCGCCTGCAAATTGATCAACTTTACATTGTTTAAATAGCAGGACTACATGTAGATAAACTTTGATCAGACTGCCCAATATTTGCGGGCTGATCTGGGCCGTTGCTTCCGGCTTGAAACATCACCAAAACACGTCCATATATTTTTTACCCCCATAAACCCCACTTTTATGTAGTAAACTGGGGTATACAGGGGTATACACTATTTTGCTTATTTCTGCTCAAAAGTGTAGATTGTGTGTATTCATTAGAACCACCGCGTCGAGGCGGTTCCAACGAGTACCACAATCTATGCTCTTGAGCAGAAATATGAAAAATATCAGAATTTTTTTCTGAAAATTTTCATATTTTGGTGGTAAAATTTTCAATATATTTGAATAGGCATGTTTTCGCAATGGATACCCGCTTTCTGCACATGACTATTAGTTATTAACTGAAAGTTATGCTGAATATTTTCTATTACTTCATCTAATGCTCTTACATTTGAAACATTTTACCAAGATTGTATTAAGAAAATTCTAGACCACTTAGTCCCAGTAATAAATGTTCATGTCTGGTTTCGGTACCACCAAAAACTTCGAGATGTGAACGACAACAAAAATAGTTTCAGACATTTATTTTCATTTTGTTTTCATGATTTTTTTTTCTGATTTATCTCTAACAAACTAATTACTGTCTACATTAAAACATATGAAATAATATGCTCGTTGGTGAACTGTCTTCAAATATGTCGGCGAACTGTCTCCAATTTTGTCGGTGAACTGTCTCCAAAATATGTGTCGGTGAACTGTCTTGTCGGTGAACTGTCTCGGACAAAAAGAAAAAAAAATCATTAGAAAGTGAAACACTACAATTCAATTAACATAAATACCATAATGAAAGTACCACCTTGGAACGGCAAGTAATAAATTACTGAGGGGTGAGGGTGGGACTTAAGCTAGCTTCACGGAATTTTAAACCCCGCCCTCAGCTTCCAATGTGGAAAAAAACATATATTTGTTCGGTCCGT
The DNA here is from genome assembly GCA_964016985.1 of Anodontia alba. NCBI lineage: Eukaryota > Metazoa > Mollusca > Bivalvia > Lucinida > Lucinidae > Anodontia > Anodontia alba. Next base: position 57,930,361 of record OZ024833.1, on the reverse strand, counting down.
ATGGAAGTCTTCCAAATCATCCATGAATCATTACGGGCAGAAGATAAATCACAGATAAGGCCTTCGATAAAGCAAAGATGAGTACTCAACAGAAACAACGTGTTGAGACATTTGGAGATCCCTAAGTTGTCAAACAACATCACTGGAATACTGGAGCAAAAGAAAACCACAAATTGAACCCGGTGAGCCAAGAAACAGACGCAAAAAGTTCCGGTCCAGACCATCTAATGAATAGTTTTTAAGTCGGGACAATCATAGAGTGACACACACACACACACACACACACACACACACACACACACACACAGAGTGTTCCAAGACGGTACTTTCATTACAGTACGATTAACAAAAAGTCAAAAGGTACCATTGTTGGTTGTTCGTTCTGTTGTTTCAACACTATTTTGATTTTTTGTTAATCGTTATGTAGTGTTTCACTTTCTCTTTCTTGTATTACTTATGTAAGTGTATATATTATATATCCAGTAACGTTTTGGTAACAAGTATTTGGGCAGATAGTAAAAATGTTTTGTTTGTGTTGAGGTTTTACGACCCAGTCAACCAATAGGGTCATGTCGTGTCAGTTTACCTTTCCGCACTTTTACTGGGCAGGCTTAGTCCTCTAAGCAGTTAACAAGTCTTGCGCACAATTTTTTCGCTAGAAACTGACAACTGCTCTTCCTGAAACAGCAGAAGGGAAAGAACGACATTAGAAATTAAACAATGCTGGATGAGTGGCAAATAGTGTAGACTCTCATCGGACGCCACGTTCTGAGGCGTCTGATCTAGGGCTACTTGGCTTGCTCAGGGCTGTCTGTCCCACTAACTAGTTTTGTTATGCACATCATTTCTGATACGTGCATGCATTTATTAATGACATATTACACACTTACTAACAGATATCTTCGACTCTTCACCGAATTCCTTACCATATTTATCTTATATACTCGGACATTTTAACTCCATACTTTATTTATCTAAATTTTGAAATGAAGTCTGTTTGACTATCTTGTGATGTGTCAAAAGGGAACAGTTAAATGGCAGAGTAGCTCCTGAACAGACGCCGTGTTCCGCGTATATGGCCTGGGTCTGCACATGACGTATGTTATTAGTGCAAGATGAAGGGAATGCTTATATTTTCCGCGGACACCTAGTTAAATGGCAGAGTAGATCCTGAACAGATGTCGTGTTCCGCGTGGATGGCCTGGGTCTGCACATGACGCATGTTACTAATGCAACATAAAGGAGAGCTTATATTTTCAGCGGACAGCTAGCATTTCTTTTTAGTTACTAAGGGTTCTTAAAATTTTAATTTGCTACCGTATTTACCCTAAACATTTTGACAGCAAAACTCTTTGCCATACTTGTCCTAAATGTTGAACTAGAGATTCTAAATCAAATGACTATTTTAAACCAATAAACACACACACACACACACACACACACACACACACACACACATGTGCGCGCGCGCGCGCGCGCAGGCACGCAGAAGTATGAAAATAGCTGAAGTGTCGAAGTTTTCTAACCCAGACTAGCTAGTTTTGGCCAATTAAGCCTCATCAGTGACCCGAAATTAGATTTGCAAAAATCCCGGAGTGGCACCACACTCATCGTATCATACCGTATTTATTCTAATATTCGGACACTAGTCCAGATATTTGAACACCTCCATTTTAATACCTGTTAACGCGTCTAAAAACGGCTGGCTGATCGACAGTGTAGACCCTGAATGGTCGCCGCATTCTGAGATGTCCGATCTGGGCCTATAGTGTTTGCTATTACCTATCTGTCCGAATATTTAGGATAAATACGGTATATGCGAATAGCTAAGCTCCTGCTCATCCTGAGCAAACAAGCACGCTGATTAGGACATTCGCTGTCCGTCGTGATGAAATATGGACATTGTGAAATGTAATTGCGAGAAACGAAGACACTGGTCAGACTGCGGAAATGTAAAGCCTAATAAGAGCCTTTGATGTTAGCATTTTCTTTGACAATATGAACAGACGTTCATCAGCAACTAAGCACGCTGATTAGGACATTCGCTGTCCGTCGTGATGAAATATGGACATTGTGAAATGTAATTGCGAGAAACGAAGACACTGGTCAGACTGCGGAAATGTAAAGCCTAATAAGAGCCTTTGATGTTAGCATTTTCTTTGACAATATGCGTTCACGCAGACATTATATGTGGTGCAGGGAGTCAGACTCAGTGATTTTCACAGTGAGAGGGGCGCTGGTAGTGGAGTGATTCTAGCACTCGCCTGCTGAATTAGATGTCGTGGGTCTAATCTGCCTGGGGCAGAATTCTTCTCGTGACTGAGCGATGTTCATTTATAATACTATCATATTTTTATTGTCCTGAAATGATTGAACAAATGTTGACAGGACATTTAAACACCAACATCCTAATACATGTATGGAGTTATTAAGGTCCAACTGACAATGATTGAGATGATTTCTAAATTTAGAATAATTTGCATGCTCACAAAGAGCACTCTCTCCAAGGGACATAATATATCATGAATTCCCTTTAGTTATCTACCCTGAAATTGATATCGGGGATTTTCCCATCTAAATATAGAATCAATAGTCGGACTATTTATTGACGCCGGGCTGGAGCCCGGCGTATCTGTTTGAGGTTGTTTTTGTAAAATGTGTATGCATTTGGAGAACATCGGTTTTCTTCCAGTTATATGGGGTTTTTAGTGGGGTTATATATAACTATTCACCCTCCCCACCCCCACCCCGCACACACACACACACACACACACACACACACACACACACACACTTTTATTATTATTCAAAGTCACACTTTTGCAGCAGAGAAACTGTGCTATTGGTAACATAGTGAAATAAAAAGTGGGAAGTACTGTGTAGAATGAATATAGCAATGTGCTCATTTAACAGAGAAATGAGCAGTTTTCCCGTAGGAGCCCCAATTTGTCCATTCGACCTGAAATGAGCTTGTTGTTGTCAGTATTCGTACACGTTTGAATTTTATCAGTTCGTTTTTTCGTCGTACTACGAAGAAGAAACAAAAGATATTTTTCTTTGTTTACGATTGGAAAAACGCATTCTCAAATCGAACGGATTATAAGCTGGTTTAATAATACAGTTTAAATTGATATTCAATCATGGAAAGATTTGGGCCGAAAGAAAACGCTATGTGTGGAGAAAAGAACGAAACACTGCTACATTGATAATTTCGGATATAGTATGTTCGGCCTAGGCTATGGATGGCGACACGTAATTATGTATGCGGGTTAGAAAACAGACGATCATAATTGATTTTTTTTTACATAGCTCTGGTAACGTCTATAATGTTTTTATCGTTGAGTATTGCGATAATTTATATAATTACAACCTTTCATAAATTATAACATTTTTTTTTTTTTACTATACTACGATCTATAGGGAGCTAAGTAATGCATGGCAGATTAGTTTCCCGGCGTATCGATACTTTGCATCAATGTTTTCTTGTATGATTGTTGTATACGTCCAATGTATGGACGAGGGTGAGCAAAGACGGAACTACCCCGTAAATATCAGGAAAATATACATCTAACGACGACTGTTTTCAACTTGATTTGACTTTTTTCTGTTGTAATACGTGAGCCTCGCCATGAGAAAGATGTTTTCGGGTCCTACCGAATTATCCTAAATATTCGGACACTTATCTCCTTACTTGTCCTGAATTATGAACATGTTCATTTTGAAGTGTCTGAAATACGACTACATGAGTGGCAAACAGTGTAGACCCTGATCTGACGCCGCGTTCTGCGGTGTCTGATCTGGGTCTACACTGTTTGCTCAGATCTGTTTATGATTATTATAGAACAACGTTCCTCCTGCTACACAATTTAGTAATGACGTGGACATAATAGATGCCAAGTAACAAATAACAGATAGCTTTCTCATTTACCCATTTCACCTACCATATTTGCCCTTAATATTCAGACATTTCAACACTTGTCCTATAACTTTGAAATCCATTTGGCTATCTGGTGACATGTCTAAAAGGTGGTAGTGGAATGTTGAACTGTGTAGATCCAGTATGATGTGAACAGCTTTTCCATCATCAAGAATATAAAAGTAGTACACCAACGACTCAAGAATTTCTTCAACATCTCGGTGTGCAATGGAAATGACTTTGCCGAACTTAAGTGTACAGTATTGATATAAACTTTGACCTGAGACTAGCGAACAACACTTGACCAAAAACCATCGGAGACCAAGAAATTCTGTTTAAATTCTTCTGAGTTATCTTTGTAGTTTTGTTTTATTTTATTTTTAAATACATAGTTGTTTTCAGTTATAAAGTGTCAAATTTGTTTCTTTGATTGCATGTAGTCACGTTTAGCCCATCGTCACAGGCCCAAACCTCGTTCGTCACGTGACAAATATGTCAGACTGCTGACTGCCAGTCTGAAGGATTCAAGAATGGCAGCAATGCCATATTTGGAGGCAGCATATTCCATTGAATAATGGCGATTGGGGAAGAATGAGCACTTTTAATAGTCGGCAGATGTATGGATTTTTATTAATGTCAGTTGGTGTGACTTTGAATGTCGTGTAGATACTCATGGGTGCAAAACACATGGTGGTAGTGGCACTTCTACTAGACCATATACTAGCTTGTAAAAATAATAGGCATAACCGCGCATCTGTACGTCAAATATTTACACTAAAATTAAAAAAAAAATAAAATAAACTTACGGCCAACTATTGGTCCGACCTATGCAAGTTTTATAGTAAAGTGTTTTTGTTTTTTTGTCAAAGTATTTTTTTTTTTATTTTTTATTTTTTTTTCCTTGCTGACTTTGCACTATTGATGTTTCACAACAATATTGTGAAAATTTGAGAAAAAATGAACAACAAGCGGAAGTTGTTGAAAATATGTCTTCAAGTTACCTACCCTGCAGATTCTGCATAATGTGCATTCATCTTTACTATGGGAAAAAGTGAAAATATTTGAATTTATATATATATATATATATATATATGTGTGTGTGTGTGTGTGTGTGTGTGTGTGTGTGTGTGTGTGTGTGTGTGTGTGTGTGTGCACAGGTAGTTACGACAAATGGTTTTGCATTAAATCATGAAAAATGTTTGCAAATTTACTTCTTCTGTATAAAGCACTATGCAAAAAACGACTTTCTGAAAGATGTCGAAAGCACAGTAGGTGATTGGATTAAAGGTTAATAATCATTTTATTACATATATAATACTTAGGCCTCCGCCGTCATTAATTCAGTACTTCGAATACGTATTTTGTATTTGCTTTTTTTTTGTATAATGAATCTCTCTGTCTCTGTCTCTGATTCTCTGTCTCTCTCTGTCTCTCTCTTGCTTGTCGTCATGTTGTATGTATATGTTACATGCTATCCTTAATCAATCATAGCTACTACATTTACGCATAAAACCATATGCCCTGGCATAGTTTTCTATTGGAGTAGTGACACGAGATAAAGATACTTTTTGTCCTCTGTGAGAACGTTCTCAAATACGCATGCCTATTCATCTAGCGGAGGCGGGCCCCCGTAGCACAGTTGATAGGAGAGTTGACTTTTAATCCATTATGTTCCTCGTCGCTGTGGTTCGAGCCTCGCTCGGGTGACATGTGGGAAACCCAAGTTCTGCTTACCGTAGGTCAGGTGGTTTTTCCCCGGTTTACGCTCACCTTTGATGAACGATCGGCTTGATATAAGTGAAATATTCTTGAAAAACCCAACTAAAAAAAAAAGTGATCTAGTGGAGCTAGATGTCTGAATACCTTCGTTGTCTGGTCAATTTGCCTCATATCTGCGAGCAGGCAGTCGCTCCTTGGGCCTTTGCTGGTCACATATACCATAAGTACCATTATCTCGTGCACCGCTCCGTTTTAATCATTGTTTTAAATAACTTGTTGTATGTATTTGTATGTATGTAGTTTTGTTGAGGGCCCCAAGGAAGATTGGTAAAACCAATTTGGCTACCCTCGTAAAATAAAGAATTTACTTACTTACTTACTTATCTTTATAATCTTAAAATGTTCGAAAAGGCAATACTTGTCTCTTATAGCGGTGTCCTTGTAAAAAGTGCACTTCCGGTTCCGTTTCTTTGGCAAAAGTTGAAGGTGACGCGAATGTAAATTAACCTTATTGATATTTGCAGTCAGATTTATATGTCTGTAGAAAACTTTTAATGGACTGCATCTTCCATTATTTTTTTTTCAAAGAACTGTAATACTACTAGTGGATTTGCGTAGCTCATGCTTCTTACCCCACCCACTATGAAATCATAACAACCAGTCACCACTGATTATCAGGTTATATAATTTTGTTTTTAGTTTTTTTTCGGCAATAAAGGTAAACGATCTGTTTTCATACAGGACACTTACTATTTTACCACTTTAAGAAAGGGGATAGGGCTCTGCTTGTATGTTGTTTTCTCCAGTGAGTGTACACCTAATTTATCCAGTATTTCCAGTAAACTGTCAATGAGAATTCAAACTCCGACTACTTTACCTCAGTGTTTGGTATGTTTTGAATGATGTCTTCAAGCAGTTACAAGAAATTCTGTCATTTTCATACTTTCTTTCTTTCTCTATGCCTCACGTCCGTGAGGACATCCTAGGCAGGGAATAGCTTTTACAAATATTTAGTGCATTGTTGTACTTTTTTCATGTAATTGTCCACCCCAAACACATTATTCAAAATAAATACAAATGTCAATTGTTAGGGGTATCCTCTTGAAAATTAGGAAATTTTGCAAATTTCTTTGCACTCGAGATGCAAATTAAAACATGGCATGTCGCGTGACAACCACTTGCGTTAATTAAAAAATGGCAACACATCCAGACTGATGCGAATGCATGTGCATTTTTGCATTTCTCTTGAATAAATTTCAGATTAATATTCTCAAAAAAAAGTTTTATTTATTTTCTACTTTCTAACCAGCCTGCTGTAGGAAACCCCCTGTTGAATTCTTAGACGTAAAATATTGCGTGACATAGCTTGTAAACAAAACAAAACACAGACGGAGAAAAGTTTTACCCTGTTCAATAGATTAATTTTTCACCCAGGGTTCTTGGGGACGCAGAATCCTGCGTCCCGGGACGCATAAATCATGGTCCAGACTCCTAAAAATTCCCAAAGCCGAGTCCGTCGGACGCATGTTTTTTTCCCGTGGGACTACTACTAATTATGATCAGATTATTTGACTGAAGTCTTAAGTCCGCCACGTGTTATTCGTACCGTCGGTAGCATCTTAAAAGAACAGTAGTAATCCACCGCGTGCTTTTCACACCTGCGACAAGTACCGTTATTTGCTAAGTAAGCGGTAGTTAAACAGGTGTTGGCAGTTCACACTTCAGCGATCGAGTAATTAAAGCATGCAGTTGACACCGGTATGCGACCCTTTCCCTCACTGTGTATTGCTTGCACCGACGACTGATCCATCGAAAACGCACACGCAGGTGTCATGCTTGAGGCTGGCTTTTTTTTTTTTTTTTTTTGTTATTAATAGATATTTTATTTCCATTTCAAAATTTTCGGACGCTGAATTTTCGTCACTAACATCAAAAAAGCCCGCTTACTGTTTTCTGTTAAAAGCTTACAAGTGTACCTTATCCCTTTGCGAGATAACAGTCTGCGCATCTAAACAGTTATTCCTGCTTGTCACTAAAAAAAAAAAAAAAAAAGTTTCTAAGTCCCAGCGAATCTATCCCGTAAGCCCTGTGAAGAGTCTGATAGGACTGCTCATATGCACCCCGGACGACGCTATACAGTTTGGGACTGTTCTAGTATAAGTTACATTTTCATTGCTCACGCATGATGAAAGCGCGTGCTCGTTACGGTAGCGCGTGCTCGTAAGGGTAACGTCATTTGACAGCGTGGCGGGAAACCGTTTAGGGAGAAAAACGAACTATTTCCATGTTGCATTGTAGAGCATTTTCTTGGATATGAATCAGACACATATTTAAAAACAGAACTAAATTATCAAGACTTTTACGGCAAATCAAAGCAGTAGATCGAAATTTCAGCTAGTGAAGAAGTCCCGGACATTTTTTTCGTAGCGTGTATTGATCGCAGCACGGTGCAAATGTAAACATTGCAATGACGTTTTGCGGGAAGCTCAAAAGAGGTGTCCATGATCAGAATGTGCGGATAGATTGCATATATAAGTTTACGATAGCATATAACGGAGCTTTCGTTGGTTTTGATTAAAATATTTTTCACTTAGTATACAGAACACTCGAGATCACTTAACAGACAGCGACGAATGGTGGGGTATTGGATTTAAGTGCGACGATCTTTACCATGCAAGTAAAATAGATTAGGATTGTCATGTCTCCCTGATCTGCAAAGATGTCTCTAGTTTTCCATGAGGGAGATATGACGTCATCCTAATTTCTGGGCCAACTCCATTGAATTAACAACATCAGGATGTGTGATAATGACTACCAGTTGGTTACATGCATTGCTCGGAATAACACATAATGCAAAGCACCATAAAAAGTATGTGAAAATAAGGAAAGTTACCGGGGACATGCTCAATATCAAAGGAGAGTCATAAAAAAAATGGGACTCCTATTCTGGGGGAGTGGGACTCCTACTTTTTGGCTGGGACTCCTACTTTTAACAAAAAGGGAGTCCCGGACTCCTACTTTTAAAATCCTAGTGAGAACCCTGTCACCCAAATGCACTGCCCCAATTCATATGGTACAAAAAATTACTGAAATTTTTTATATGTCCCAATTCTTAGGGTCACAAAAAATAAATTTTTCAAATTTAGGTGTCTCAATACAGTCCATCGAATTACCCCAAACCACCCCAAACTACCACAAACCACCCCAAACTACCCCAAACCAACATTTATATATAAAAAAATATACAGTATAGATCTATTTATACATATATTTTATATGTTTATACATACAAAATACATATATTGACGCATTTTGGTGCATATATAGGTCTATTTGCTGACTTATATTAATGTAGTTTGTTTCTAAATTTATGACTTACAACTCTGTCTGCCATACTGTGCTAAGACTGTATGAATGCTTGATCAATGCGGAGGACATTCTCAAATGCGGCCCTCATCTTTAAAAAAAAGAACTAATATTTTATGGGAGCAAGTCCAGTCACACATCCGCGAGCCACAATAAAGAAGTTGCATAGGCCAAAGTTTGTAAGGTTACTCTCCCTTTATCAGCCAAGTTGGAGACACCTGGCAAGGTTCTGTACACACTTTTAACCATTTTATTATTCCTCGATGATGAAATTCTAAGGGACTGGAAACTTCACTGTAATTATTTTTGAGGTATATAAGAATCAAATAACTATAGTTCGATCAGAATTTGTCAAGGAAGATATGATGCTCAAAGTACATTAAAATTCTTTCGAAAAATATTCCGTGTGTCTCCAGAAAGCAAGATAGAAAACAATGTATATACATGTACATATACAATATATGTATAAATAGACCTATATTGTATATATTTTTAAATATAAATGGTGATTTGGAGTGGTTTGGGGTAATTTGATGGACCCGTCTCAATACTTAAGTATATTATGGTATCTAATAGTTAATTGACTCCTCCGTCAGAAGGCTATAACCACGCCCATGCGTAAATCCTTAGACAAACAATATCGTGATACCTGTATTTGTCAATGAAAACTGCATGTGTACCTGTATTTATCAATGAAAAAGTACATAGGTAGTATTGTTTGTCTAAGCAATAACATTAACCGTTAACTGGTAAGTATTTTGGTTGGTCAGGTTTTGGTGTCATTTACTGGTCAGGTGATTTCACGGAGGACTCAATTAAATTTAAGCTATTAAATAAGTTGATACTTGTGTCAAACTTTAATATAAATATTAAGTCATTTGACAAGTATAATTGAAAATACCCCAATGAATGTTGAGTGTATAGTTATTGTATAAATTCCAGGATGGTCAATTCAGCCGACCAGTATTTGCCAGATACCGCTGGCATGAAAAAAAAACTCATATTTTCCGGTATTTTGCCAACCTTGAGTTTGAAGCTTCCTGACAAAAGAATGTGCACAAGTACTGGTTTACCACTTAGAGGACTATGCCTGTCCAGTAAAAGTGAGGTTAGGTAAACAGAGACTCAACATTACCTTACAAGTGTTGACTGGGCCATAAAACTCCCAACCCCCCCAAAAAAAAAAAAAGAAAAAATGGGTGTGAAGCATAAAAAAGAGTTCTTACAAAATACATAGAGCAGAATCTGTTCTTTGGGAGAATATAAGCAAAGGTTGAATGGCTTAATTGTTATATGATATTGCATAATTTAATTTGACTAATACAAAAAAATCTTCCGGCCCCGGTGGCTCAGTGCCAGGGATGTGCATCTGACTTGTGATCAGGAGGTAGCTGGTTCGATATGTGCTAGGTCCGGCAACACTCTTTCATGGGGTCCGGCAACATTCGTGGATTGACCATGAAATATATTCAACAGTCACTCTCTCCCTTCATCTGATTCAAGAAGGGTTTTTGTCAGTTTCTGGCCAAAGAAAGCATATAAGTACTGATAAACTAAGAGGACTAAGCCTGCCCAGGAAAAGTGTGGTTAGGTAAACTGACTGACTCTATATGATGTAATAGTGCCAGCCAACTAATGCTATTTAGCATTATGTCTTTAGATCAAGAATAAAAAAGGTTTTGTTTCTAGAAACATCGCAGAATATGGGTGGGTCAGTAGGTTTAACCAATACCATTCACAGAAAGAAAGTCCAAGGACAGACTTTTCACAACTGATAAACTACACATGTAGTTTGCACATTCGATGGCACACCATTGCAAATATCCACTCTTTCACCACTAGGCAGAGAGAAGTGAAAAATAATGTTGCTCTCGCACACCCTTAACACACAGGAAAATCATGTAGCAAGCAATTCCACCCAGTTGTTTAGGAGAAGGTAGCATGATGGATAGTCGGCCTCGGTGGCTCAGTTGGATGCGTCGTCCGACTGGAGACCAGGAGGTCGTGGGTTCAACCATCACCGAGGTTGGCAACATTCTTTCGTGGTGATTGATCGTGAAATATTTTCTACGATCATTCTCTCCTTCCGCTGATTCAAGAAGGGCAGTTGTCAGTTTCTGGCCAAAGAATGTGCACAATACTGGTTAACCGCAAAGAGGACTAAGCCTGCCCAGTAAACGTGTGGTTAGGTAAACTGACCATGCTCGTCATGACCCCATTGGATTGACTAGGCCGTAAAACCTCAACTCAAACAAACAAAGCTTGTTGGATGGACAGACAGAAAATAAAGTTGCTTTCACACACCCATATCATGAAGGGAAGTCATGTAGCAAGCTTGGTTAAATTCCACTCAGTGGTTGAGGAGGAGATGGTGTGGTGGACTGATGCACACCGGTCAGATGGACTGAAAAATAAAGTAGTCAGCACACATCTCACCACAAGGGGAAGTCATGTAGCAAGTTTTGTTAAATTCTGCCCACTGGTTTAGGAGGGGATAGAGTGACGAACAGATGTACAGAAAAATAATATTGCGCACACTTACCCTGTGGTTAAGGAGATAGTGTGACAAATGGATGGAAAAATAATGTTGCTCTGGCACACCCTTACCACAAGGGGCAGTCTTGTAGCAAATTTGGATAAATTCCGCCCAGTGGTTTAGGTGGAGATAGCTTGACGGACAGATGAAGGCATTTAAATGTAGGGATCAGAACTTTTCGGGTTGATATCATGGTAAGCAAGTGCAGACTTGTTTATATGCTCATGTTATTGTAAATCATACTCATACGCCTCTTAAAATAGTGTTTAGTTTCATAAATTACAATGCTGCATAAACTGTGTCTCACATGGCTATGAATGGTGGACTAGTTTTTAATTGTGAATTTCATTTTGTTCACTTATGGAACCATATTTCCTCTAGTGTTAGCATGTCAGTCTGTATGTGGTGTACTTTTCGAAAATGACAGGTTTTGCATGTTTCAAGAGTGAAAACCCTGTTAAAATGCTTCTTTCACTGTTCTTGGTTTGCACATTGGGTGAAACACTTGTTAATTTATCAACAAAAAACTGATAATTTACACCAGGTGTGTGCACTAAAGCATAGACTCATTCACAGTAATTGGGACTTCTAGCAGCCTACAGTGTACTTTGGACCACAACCATTATAGCATGATTTGTTGTTCACACTAACATGGGCTGGCCCTTGGACCCGGACTTCCATGCTATAACAGGGAAAAAGACAAAGAGGGGCCCAGTCACCCATCGCTCCTTAATTTTTAGCTGGGCCCTAACTTTTTGGAGAAAATACCTATACCCTGATGTTAAATATTCATTTTTTTGGCAGTCTGGCCTCTAAATCAAAATTGTTAGTATTTATTCATGTATAAAGAGCAATTTTCAAGTCAGTTCTGATTTTGAGCTTAACAGTACAAACCATAAAAGGAATAATCCATTACTCTTTAATGTTTGGCACTATGGGAAAAAAATTCAGCAAACAACATACTGAAATATTTTCCCCAGAAAACCGGCACAGTGGCTCAGTTGCTAGAGCGTTACCAGGAGGTTGTGGTTTCGACCCCTGGCTAATTCATACCAAAGATTTTAAAAATGGTACCAGCTGCTCTTTTGCTTGGCGCTTGGCATTAAGAAAGCAGAGCTAGGAGTCAGAACTGGTCAGCTCAGTGTCAGTATAATGTGACTGGGTGCAATATCATGCCAAGTGTCTGGGGCGTGATATTTCAGTGAGACAGCACACTAAAAGAGAGCATTGAGCTCCCTGCCACATCTAGACACTGTCGCAATAAGACTGAAAAATTGTTGAAAGCGACATAAAGCCTGAATAAAACAAACAAACAATTTTCCCAGAAAAAAGGATTTGACATGTCAGACAAATTGTCTGCAGTGGAGACAATTTTGAATGAAATGTCAAATCCTGTTTTCTGGTAAAAATAAGAAAAAAATATCATCTAATTTGTTTTTCTGCTGAATATGCCATTGGGTGGTAAAGGTTAATTAATTATTTTATATCTGTCTTACAGTCTATCTGCATTGTTTGTTCAGGCATGTCTATTTTGAATAGGTAGTGTCAAAAATTACTGACTTAGTGGGACATTAGGCATGAAAGGGTTAACAGTTAATTTTGTTCCAGGTGATGTTGCGGCTGTGGCCATTGGTGCGTGGCCTGAGGGCCAGACATGCATTATCAATAGCAGGTAGGTTCTGTTATGGCCATTGCAGAGATTAAGCCACCATTTTAAAATGAACAGGTGAAGTTATGCTTTGAGGTTTAGTCATTGGTATCTGGACTGGTTTAAGTTGTAATACAAGTATCAGCAGTAAAATGTGTTATTTGTTAAAATACTGCCTTGCACTGTGTGTAATTATACCCCCGACATACGAAGTATGTGGGGGTATATAGTTTTCGCATTTCCGTTCGTTCGTACGTGCGTTCGTTCGTACGTGCGTTCGTTCTTCTTTCCATCACAGGGTCAAAGTTTTTGCGTTAAAGTTTATAAGACCTCATATTTTGAAGACCCTTTGATGGATTTCATTCATATTTGGCATAATTGTAGATATAGGTCTAAAGTTTTTATCAGCACCATCCCCACCCCGGGGGTGACCTTTGGGTCAAGGTCACAGACTTCGAATTTTCATAAAAAAAGTCAGGGTCAAAGTTTTTGCGTTAAAGTTTATAAGACTTTATATTTTGAAGACCCTTTGATGGATTTCATTCATATTTGGCATGATGGTAGATATAGGTCTAAAGTTTTTATCAGCACCATCCCCACCCCAGGGATGACCTTGGGGTCAAGGTCACAGACTTAGAATTTTCATAAAAAAGTCAAAGTTTTTTTGTGTTTAAGTATATATAGTTATATCATCAAGACCCTTTAGGAATTTCATTTATATTTGACATGTTGCTAGATATCGGCCTAGAGTCTTACTCCGCATGATCCCCACTCAGGGTGTGACCGAGGTCAAAGTCACAAACTTAGAATTTTCATATAAAAGTAAAAAATGTTTGCGTTTAAGTTTATATAGCCATATCATCAAGACCTTTTGTTAAATTTCAGTATTCCCAAATTGAAAGGCCCAGCGGATATAGCTATCAGCAAGGAATCTGTTGGTCTGTCCGTCCATCCGTTGAAGCATTATTCGTTCATACTTTATTTTTGTCTTAGGGTCAAAGTTGTCATATTTTGAAGACCCTTTGATAGATTTCATTTATATTTGGCATGATGGTAGATATAGCTCTAAAGTTTTTATTGGCACTATCCCCACCCCGGGGATGACCTTTGGGTCAAGGTCACAGACTTCCAATTTTCATAAAAATGTCAAAACTTTTGTGTTTAAGTTTATATAGCTGTATCATCAAGACCAGGGATCAAGTTGGCTCAGAAATTTAGGGAGAAGTGACTTCTCCCTCCAGACAAAACAGGGAGAAGTTTTAAAGGATGAGGGAGAAGTCAAGACTCGGTTCACCTATCGCCTTACTGAAAGCTCGACAATTTAGGACTCTCAACTCACTTTACCGCATTGTCTTGGGAATTTTTACCGTATTGTCTTGGGAATTAACAAAGAAGGAAACAAATTTTACTGTAGACCTGTTCATTCTTACTTCTAAACCAATTAAATGATGCAAAGTAACACAGACATGAGTAGGGCAAATACATTATATCTGGACACATTAGTTCATTCATATCTTTTTTGGAAATTGACGATTCTTTTGAGTAGAAACAGTCAAAACATCAAGGTCTGTGACTTGGTAAGAGAGCTATAAACATAATGATAATAAGAAATTTGTTAACTGAAGCGTCTGCCAACTTCTAAACTTAGTTTTTTGCACTTTTAATGCTGTTTCTGGCCAATTTTCAGCATGTAAAAGGTTCATTTATGAAAAAACGGACACCCATGAAAACTAATGACATTGATGAAAACGATCTTTTGGTCACTTAATAGGCAAACAGTTTTCCTCCAAAACTTGTTAAATCACATGACTTTCATTCAGTGGTATTTTCTGATACATCTAACAACATGTTTCAACAGATTTTTACCTTTGCATGTTTGCTCAATTTTTACTGGATTTCACCCAACAAAAAGTTCGTTTTGCACAAGTACTAGCTTTTTCAAAAGTTGCAAAAACGGAGGGCGAAGTTTTAGTCGCCCTCTGGGCTTCCTAGGGCGACTTTGAGCCCTCTAGGGCGACTATTTCACCCCAGTCGCCCTGTAGCTTGATCCCTGAAGACCCTTGTGGAATTTCATTTATATTTGACATCTTGCTATATATCGGCCTAGAGTCTTACTCAGCATGATTTCCACCCCGGGTGTGACCGAGGTCAAGGTCACGAACTTAGAAGTTTCATTTAAAAGTAAAAGTTTTTGCTTTTAAGTTTATATAGCCATATCATCAAGACCTTTTGTTAAATTTTATTATCCCCTAATTGAAAGGTTGAGCGGATATAGCTATCAGCAAGGAATCTTTTTGTCTGTCAATCCATCCGTTGAAACATTATTCGCTCATACTTTATTTTTGTCTTAGGGTCAAAGTTTTTACGTTAAAGTTTATAAGACCTTATATAATGAAGAGCCTTTGATGGATTTAATTCATGTTTGGCCTGATGGTAGATATAGGGCTTAAGTTTTTATCAGCACCAACCCTATCCCGGGGAATAATGTTGGGGTCAAGGTCACGGACTTAGAATTTTCATAAATAAGTCAAAATTTTTGTGTTTATGTTTATATAGCTATACCATCAAGACCCTTTGAGGAATTTCATTTATATTTTACATGTTGGTAGATATAGGTCTAGAGTTTTACTCAGCATCATCCTTATCCTGGGGTATGACCTTGAGGTCAAGGTCACAGACTTAGAAATTTCATATAAAAGTAAAAAAAAGAAATTGTATCTAAGTTTATATAGCTATATTATGAAGACCCTTTTGTTGGTTTCATTAATATAAAGCATGATGGTATATATAGGTCTGAAGTTTTTCTCCGCACCATCCCCAAGCTGGGGCATGGCTTTTAAGTCAAGGTCACAGACGTTTCATACAAATGTCATTTTTGCTTATATTATAAAGACTGATTTCACTGGTATATGGTGATAGTTATAGGGCTAAAGTTTTATTTAGCTCAATCCCTGCACCTGTGCCTGACCTTTGAGGTCAAGGGCTTCATATCATGTGTGATTGAATTTTTTCAATGTTATAACATATAGCATACAACTGCCATCTCCAGAGTCAAAGCTACATACTTTGTGCTCTTTAAAAAGTGGCGGTAGCACTGGTCGGGGGTATATGTGCCCCACTGGGCACTTTGTCTAGTTATTTAAGGCATAGCTGGACCCAGATTCTTGCTAAAACACTATCTTAACAAAAAAAAAAAAAAAGAAGAAAAAAGAGTAATAGCAGTAATAGCGGGTAATGGTATTTCCACACAGTTCGCTACAATTTTGAATAGTGCTAGAATGGTCACTTGGAGCAGATCAAGATCAGAGATTGTCGCTCGCTTTGTATCAAACAAGCTTCTTTGAGAGCTATGATTCAATGTGGAATGATTAAGACTCAAAGGTCCAGCTTTTTGGATCAGACTATAAAGAGCTTGACTGATCAAAAGAGTATCATTAATAGATACATGTACCTAATAGTTTTGGATAAGAGGGAGTATCAGGAAAATATTTTTCGAGGGGCAGACCCAGGAGGGTTTCTGAGGGGGTTTGATATAATCGAATTCATATTACCATACTTACTGTATGTATTCGGACAGACAGACCTGAACAAATAGTGGAGACTCAGATCAGATGCTGCATGTGGCATCTGATCACAGTCTACACTGTTTGTCATTCACCTAGCAATTTTACACACATTTGCAGGTAGTAAAATGGACTTGTTGAAGAGAATTATAAGGAAAAGTCTCAATTTATCAAATTTTGTCCGAAATTTTGAGTCAAATTATGGGTGTGGGGGGTGGGGTTTGCACCAAACCACCTCTGAATCAGCCCCTGTTTTCTTATTTTTCCATGAAAACATATGTGAGGTGCTTCTAACGAGAACCCACAACATAGGTTTTTATGTAGAAATAAGAAAACTTCCACAACTTTTGGTTGAAAACAGTGCCTTATCTGGAGTAATAAAAGGTTTTATCTTGAGGTGTGCAATCTTAATTGTAGCCCGATGTAACAGCACAACGGCCCCGGAGAAAGTGGAACTGTTTGTTGATGATAAACCAGTCTATGTGGAACCAGGCACTACAATACTACAGGTGTGTTTATTTTTTTAACTCTTTAATCTATTTTAGCCTGGAGACCCTAAAAGAGGTAATTGGCAAATATTTTCTGTTGTTCATTTCTCCATGAAAATTTGTTGTGGATACTCAATGGAAGCACCTCATCTAGGTTCTTTTGATGTGTACCCGAAACATATATTAAGGTGAAGAAATAAGAACTTGTATCTGTGCTTTTGGTTAAAAAAGAGTCTTATTTAGAGCTGTGTCTAGGTTAATACATAATAGTGAATATGTTGACCAGGTTGTGTGGATCTACAGGCTGATCTGTATTTCATTAATCACTGCACGCTGGATAAAGTTTTCAGCAGCTGTTGATATATTTGACATTAGAAAAAGCGTCTTCAGGGCAAAAGTAAAAGTGTCTTCAAACAGTAAAGATCCAGATCAGCCAGAGGAGTGGAAGTTTGCTATACTTTGTGTGTTCTGCAGTACCCGATGATTATACCCCCGGCATGCGAAGTATGAGGGAGTATATAGTTTTTGTCTTTTCCCTAACAATGTGTGTCTGTGAGTAAACTTTTTTTTTGTCAAGGATTTATTGTGTAAGACAGAACCAGCATCCTCATGCTTATCATACCTTTATTTGTCCGTTTTTCTTTCTCTCCAACAATTTTTTTTTTTGTCAAAGATTTCTCAGGAACTACTGTATCAAGGATTTTGTTAAATTTTGTATAAACATTGGGTATGACTTCATGTATCGTGTAAGGGAGAATCAGCATCGTCATGCTTATTATTCCCTTTATTTGTCATTTTTCCTTTTTCTCCAATAAAATTTTTCATCACAGATTTCTCAGCTCCTAAAAGTGACTACATGTATTTTTTTACCTTTTTCCTTTTTTGCATCTCTCATTCCAGTATAGGGAAATTTGTGTTGAAGATTCTCAGGAGCTACTGCACCTAGGATTTCGAAATTTGGTACAAACATTGGGTACGACCACTTGTAATGTGTAAGAATCCGCATCCTTATGTTTATCATTCCCTTTATTTGTCCACTTTTCTTTTTCTCCAATAAAATATTTCGTCAAAGGTATCTCAAAGAACTACTTCACCTGGGATTTTGAAATTTTGTATAAACATTGGGTATGACTTGTTGTATTGTATAAGAGAGAATCAGCATCCTTATGCTTATCATAGCATTTATTTGTCCGTCTTTTCTTTTTCTTCAATATACATTTTTAGGCAAAGATTTCTCAGCTCCTTCGGTCTCGGTGGCTCAGTTGGATGCGCCGTCCGACTGGAGACCAGTCAAGAAGGGCAGTTTTCAGTTTCTGTTAACCGCTTAGAGGACTAAGCCTGCCTAGTAAACGTGTGGTTAGGTAAACTGACTGCGCCCGACATGAAGCCATTGGGTTGACTGGGTGGTAAAACCTCAACACAAACAAATTCTCAGCTCCTAAGACAGCCAGGGGTCTTCAAATTTTGTAAACACTTACATAGGATTGAAGTATATTGTGTAAAAGAAAACCACAATGCTAAAATTTCATTTGCCTTCTTGTTTCCTTTTTTTCCATCTCTCACTCCAGTGTAATGCATAGGGAAATCTGTGTCAAAGATTACTCAGGAACTGCTGCAACTAGGATTTTGAAATTTAGTACAAACATTGAGTATGACTACTTGTATTGTGTTTTGTAAAAGGGAATCATCATCCTCATGCTTATCATTCTCTTTATTTGTCCATTTTTCTGTCTTTCTCATAAAAATTCATCACAGATTTCTCACATGCTATTAGAGCCAATTTTCAAAGAATTTTTTTCTTCTTTTGCCCATCTCTCCCATGCAATACTTAGTGAAATTTGCATCTACAAAATTATGGCTCAACATACCTCTGATAGCTATGGCCGGGGGTATGTGAGCTTTACTTACTATTTGCTATATTTCTGTAAGCAGACAGTGAAGGTTAGACTGTGTGAATTAGCAGGGTGATTTGGACCTTTGCCGTCTTCATAAGCTCGAAGACATGTTTTCACATGGTAAGGTCCATTTGTCTTATATTTTGCAGAAAGCAGATTTTCTTATTTCATGCAAACTGCCTCCTTATGTCATGTCTTAATAAGGTACTTTTCTTCAGTCCAAAAGTATTGATATTTTTCTTATTTCCCCACAAAAACATAAGTTGGGGTACTGATTAGAAGCGTCTTGCAGAGGCACTTCAAATGAGTACCCACAACATATGTTTTCGTGGAGAAATAAGAAAAATATTTACCTGATACCCACTGTTATAGACCTATGCTTAGGTGACAGTTTGTATGAAAATTCCCACTCAGTTTTCTAGAAAAATACTGCTTTTAGTTTTATGCATTTATCAGAAGTTTAAAGGTTAAAGTGATTTTGTTTCCAGGCATGTGCAGAAGCTGGTGTAGAAATTCCAAGATTTTGTTTCCATGAAAGATTATCTATAGCTGGCAACTGCAGAATGTGTCTTGTTGAAGTAGAAAAATCTCCTAAGGTATGATTATTATTTTATGCCCCCTGCCAAAGTGGGTAGAGGTATTAACCCTTGTCTGAATAAATTAAGATGCCACATCCATTTATAATTTTTAACCAATCAAATTACTTGATCCAAATTGTTCGAAGATACAGATTCAAATACTTAATGACAAACAGTGCAGATCCAGATCAGTTGGCTTCTTCAGAAGCCAACTGATCTGGATCTACACTGTTTGCAAAGGCAGGGTATATCCGGGTTCAGCAGGACAAGGGTTAAGTTGTAACTCCCACCCAGTGCCGTGGCAGGATAGAGAATGAAGTAGTCTATAGTTCAAATTCATAATGAGAACCATAATAACCCTAAATATCGGGACAGACAGGCCTGAGCAAATGGTGTAGATCAGAAGCAGCAGAATGCTGTATCTGGTCAGGGTCTACACTGCCATTCATCTAGTAAAATAGACTTTTTAAAATATTTGGACAAGTATGGTAAGAAGGTGTCCCAATACTTAAGGTAAATACAGTAGTATGATGTTTATGATTTTGAAACTTAAAATAAATTACACCAAAAAAAAAGTTCTAACATCCATTCCATCAATTTGAGTTGCATCTGGATCATATCTAAAAAACAATGCTGAAAATTTAGAGAATTTATGTATCTTAAGCTGAATACCAGCCTGTGTTTCATAGCAATAGTTGTGGCTATTAGCACAGAATCTATTTCAAGGGCCATATCACAACATTTGGTTTAGATTATAGATTTTTATTTAAATGCAACAGAATTCAAAATCTGACTTTGCTCAATCTGATTTAAACACTTTTATACTACATGTTTCAATTAATTATACTAGAAGGTTCTAACAACAAGCCTGAACATTAGTTTTAATTGAGGATTAAGCTAAATATTTATCTTAATCCTCTGCTGATCTTGAGCTTTTCATTTCAGCCTGTTGCATCCTGTGCAATGCCAGTAATGAAGGGAATGAGAGTTAAAACAGACTCTGTCATGACGAAGAAAGCCAGGTAATTCATGTCTTCTCATCTACTTTCAGTCCGTGAATTCCCATCTTCTCACTTAACCTTTAGCATTGTCTGAGTAAATTCAACTGACATTCAGTTGTTCTAATTATTTCCCAGAAAATAATGTTTGACGTTCCAATTTGTATGAAATATGAAAGCCAGTTTTCTAAGAAAAGTAAGCACAATACTTTAATTGCCCTTACTATTTGGACACGCTTAGCCATCATCACCCTCTTGGCAAATTCAGCAGATGACAATATTTCTCTTCTTTTTCCCAAGAAAATAGGAATTGACATTTCACACAGTCTCCTTTGGAGACAATTTGCATGAAATGCCAAATCCTATTTCCTGGGAAAAAAATAAGGAAAATATCATCAATGTGTCATCTGCTGAAAAAGCCTAGAGAGTGATAAATGTTAATTATTCAGGGCCCAGTTGTTCAAAGCGTCGTTAGCTTAACAAGCTCGTTAAGGGTCATTTCATTAACTGTTATAGCGGATTCAATATACAATATTCTGATATCCTTTGCTGAAAAAATGTAAAAGCTACTCACATTTTTTCAGCAAAAAATTTCAGCGCATTTGCGTATCACTCAATGTAAATTTGAATGAATCGTTAACTAACGATGTCGTTAGCTTTGAACAACTGGGCCCAGGGTAACCCTTATTATTTGGACAGGCTTAAGCAAATAGTCAATGTCTGCCCAGATCAGATGCTCTGGGAGCAAATTCTTCCCTTTAAAAGTAGCCCCCTTTTTGAAAGGTTTGAAGTACTAGAGATTTTTTCCTATCAGCAGTTTTCTCCCTTTGCAAAATAGCAGTGAAGTCTTTCAAATATAGTAGAATGGCCAAATGATGTGTAAATATGTACATATGTGTACGAATGTAGAGTGCATAATCAGTCTTACTGGTTGGGATCTTGTAGCAAAGAGGTTGTGTGCTCACTTTGTAATCCAGGGTCCAGGGTTTGATCCCCGGCTATGAGGCTGGATTGGCTGTTTCTTTACAGATTTTCTCCTACTTCTAACAGCAGGGCTCGGGAAAACCGGAAAAATAGCCGGTCTGGACCGAAATTAAGAATTCTGGGCCGATTTCAAACACCCCAAAACGCTAATAAATCGGTCCAACAGGTTTGTGCCTTGAACCCCATTTTTCCCAAACCAACCAATTTTCACAAATCAATGATGTCTAAAAAATCACAAACTGTCAAGTCTTTCCAAACTGACAACGTCTGCGCACCTTTTAAATGCGATATTATGGTAGTTAAAAGGCTCTAAACGGTCATTTGACATGTATATTGGAGAGACAGCTGAATAACGGCAACCTACCCGCAGCACAAATTAATTACGTCATTATCCTAACATTGTCAAAAAATCAACACTTCACTGACCTTTGTGCGGTAAACAAGCGATTAACACAAATCATCAGTAACGGTAGTCTGATAATTAATCCGTTTGTGTGACACGTGTGAATACACTGAGACTGCAAAACATCCAGGTGCAGTCGGCGTGTCCAAAAGATCAAAGGTCGCTCTACTGAGAGTGATAAAAGAATGCACCGCTTGAACGCACCCGTTTTCTCTTCCTCTTCTTTTTTGTTTTGATCAACACGGTTTGTCGGTCCCAGATTCGATAAATGAATTCCCAAACCGTGTACGTCCTGATCATATGTCGCATACAACGGCGTCTGATCTGGGTATTATTGATTGCTTCTTTTTTTTTTTTTTTTTTTGTTGATTGCCGTAACACGCGAGTATAATTCAAGGTAGATTTCACAGTAAAAATAAATAATGCACCACTTGCGCTAGGCAAGATTGGTCAGTGCTTAAAATTTAAGCAGTCTGATCAAATCTTGAAACACTGAAAACTGCAAAACCGCCCGTGGCGCAGGCCTTTTTTATTAAACCTAATTAGGTCCATAAAAGTCGTTCCGTTCCGTCTCTCCTGTTTCCCGCCATCTTCGCGCTTATACAAGACGGGAATCAGTTGTTTATAAATAGTTTAGGAAAACCCTGCGGAGCTGGAAATAACAACAAAACCGTTTTTTCTTTTTTTTTTTTTTTTTTTTCTTTCTTTTTACATACCTGACTATTTATTGATGACGCCAGCTTTGATCATGCTCGTTGTACCCGAGACGGAACTTATAACGGAGTTGAGTTGTATTATTTATTAGGAGTTATAGGACTGCCAATTGTCATTAGTTTTCGTGACAGGTGATATACACATATTTTTTTTTTTGGAAATGGGCTCATTGATGACGTCATCGTCATCGGCTGGACCGATTCAGATTTCAAAATTTCCAGAGTCCTGTCTAACAGGTATATCTGTTCACACGAATTTGAATTTAGATGATTAGTATGAAATGCAGTTTTTAGCTCACCTGAGCTGAAAGCTCAAGGTGAGCTTTTGTGATCACTAACCGTCCGTCGTCGTTGTCGTCGTCCGTACGTCCGGCCATCCGTCCACAATCTTTAAACAACATCTCCTCCTAAACCACTGATTGGATTTTGACCAAACTTCACAGGAATGATCCTTGGTTGGTCCTCTTTCAAAGTTGTTCAAATGGTTCCGGTCCGTTGCATATCTAGGTCACAGGAGCTAAAAATAGATTTTTTAACTAAAAACTTAAAAAATCTTCTTGTCAGAAACCACTGTACCTATTTCAATGTAATTTTGCAGAAATGTTCCTTTGGTGATCCTCTACCAAGATTGTTCAAGCTATTTAGATTCGTCAAAAAACATGGCCGCCAGGGGGCGGGGCTTATTTTCCCTATTTATCTATATAGAAAACTTTAAAAATCTTCTTGTCAGAAACCACTTGACAGATTTCAATATAATTTTGCAGAAATCTTCTTTTGGTGATCCTCTACCAAGATTGTTCAAGCCATTTGGATTCGTCAAAAAACATGGCCGCCAGGGGGCGGGGCTTATTTTCCCTATATATCTATATAGAAAACTTTAAAAATCTTCTTGTCCGAAACCACTGGACCGATTTCAATATAATTTTGCAGAAATGTTCCTTTAGTGATCCTCTACCAAGATTGTTCAAGACATTGGGATTCGTCAAAAAACATGGCCGCCAGGGGGCTGGGCTTATTTTCCCTATATAATCTATATAGAAAACTTTTAAAAATCTTCTTGTCCGAAACCACTGGACCGATTTCAATATAATTTTGCAAAAATGTTCCTTTGGTGATCCTCTACCAGGATTGTTCAAGCCATTTGGATTCGTCAAAAAACATGGCCACCAGGGGGCGGGGCTTATTTTCCCTATGTATCTATATAGAAAGCTTTAAAAATCTTCTTGTCCGAAACCACTGGACCGATTTCCATATAATTTTGCGGAAATGTTCCTTTGGTGATCCTGTACCAAGATTGTTCAAGCCATTTGGATTTGTCAAAAAACATTGCCGCCAGGGGGCGGGGCTTATTTTCACTGTATATCTGTATAGAAAACTTTAAAAATCTTCTTGTCAGAAACCACTGGACCGATTTCCATATGATTTTGCAGAAATGTTCCTTTGGTGATCCTGTTGCAAGATTGTTCAAGCCATTTGGATTTGTCAAAAAACATGGCCGCCAGGGGGGGCGGGGTTTTTTCCTTATATATCTTTATGGAAAACTTTAAAAATCTTCTTGTCAGAAACCACTGGACCGATTTACATATGATTATGCAGAAATGTTCCTTTGGTGATCCTGTTGCAAGATTGTTCAAGCCGCCATGATTCGTTAAAAAACATGGCCGCTAGGGGGCGGGGTTAATTTTCCCAATATATCTATATAGAAAACTTTAAAAATCTTCTTGTCATAAACGACTGGATCGATTTCAATATAACTTGGCAGAAATGTTTCCTTAGTGATCCTCTATCAAGATTGTTCAAGCCGACATGATTTGTCAAAAAACATGGCCGCTAGGGGGGTGGGGCTTATTTTCGATATAATTCTATATAGAAAACTTGAAAAAATCTTGTCGTCAGAAACCACAGGACTGATTTCAATATAACTTTGCAGAAATGTTTCCTTGGTGACCCTTTACCAAGATTGTTCAAGCCGTTATGATTTGTCAAAAAACATAGCCGCTAGGGGGCGGGGCTTATTTTCCTATATAATTTATCTATATAGAAAATTTTAATAGTCTTTTCAGAAAGCACTTGACTGATTTCAATGTAACTTTGCAGGAATGTTTCTTATGTAATTCTCTACCAAGTTTGTTCAAGCTGTCATGATTCGTCAAAAAACATGGCCGTTAGGGCGTAGGGCTTTATAGCTACATAAAACTTTTTAAACCACTGGACCAATTTCAATAAAACTTGGCAGAAATGTTCCTTTGGTGACCCTCTTTTAAGATTCAGTTCAGGTTGTCAAGATTTGTAAAAAAAACATGGCCAGGGGTGTGGTGGAGGGGGGTGGGGGTGGTTAGTGCTATAAAGTTTATACAAAAATCCTAGAGCAGAGAACTTGGCTGAAACTTCAACAGTAAATATGCAAATCTGTTTGGTCAGGTGAGTGATATAGGACCATCATGGTCCTCTTGTTTATTAAATGTGGTCAGCTGATGCTTAAATCCAACATATTGAAAGTGAAACAAATTTGTATTGTTTTCAGAGAAGGAGTGATGGAATTTATTCTCGTGAACCATCCACTGGACTGTCCCATTTGTGATCAAGGAGGAGAATGTGATCTACAGGTATACAAGGAACCACAATGGGAGAAATTGTACCTCACAACAGTGACATAGCTCCAGATAACAAAATATTGTAGAAAAGAGGAGAAATTGCTCTTTCTCCTCTTTTCCACAATATTTTCAATATATGTCTAACTTAGGAGTCAAATTACATATTCATTCTATTAAAGGTGGTTGTTTGATTGTTTTCCTCAGTTCCGTGCAAATCTGATAGGTCGAAGAAGAAGTTTAAAATAGATTTCCAAAAGGCGGCCATGTTGGCCATCTTGTATTTCCAATTAGAATGGTGTAAGCCAACCATCACCTTCATGTCTCCCAGATACTTACTACCGTATTTCAAGTCGATTGGACATTTTGGTTCAGGAAAACAAGAATCTGCGATTTAAGTTCAGAATGCTTTTAGCTAGTTTTGGCCTACAAATCTCCCTGATACTTCCTACTTAATTTCTATTCTGTAAGTAAAAATTGATTTTTAAGATCTCCAACATGGCGGCCATCTTTGATTTCCAATCAGAATGATTTTATTTTATTTTTTCTACAAATAACACGGATACTGCCTACTAAGTTTAGAATCAGTTGGTCTTTCATTTCAAAAACTGCTGATGTTTTTCTTATTCCTCGACAAGAAACATATTTTATTGGTACTCGTTAGAAACGCCTAAGGCGTTTCTAACGAGTACCAATAAAATATTTTTTTTGTGGAGAAGTTAGAAAAATATGTGGATACCCCTCTTTTCTGGAACTATGAGTGAAGTTTTACCTAGACTGTCTGGTGAGAGTCTTCTCTAGGCACCATGTGGATTGCCAACACTCAGAGGCATCGTCTGGCAAATAGTGAAAGCTGATGTGGCTGCACATGTGCAGAGGCTGGTCGGAGTCTTCTTTTGACACACAATGTGGAAAATACCGTATTTGACCTAATTAAGGCACATGCTCCTATAAGCGCACAATAAAGCAATTAAGTAGCCTTAATATTGCAGTCAGTGTACTTTTATCTACTTAATTGTATAAAAAATGTGGGAACATTTGAATTGCCTCTGCCAGTCGAGACAATTCAAATGAGTACCCATCGTATGTTTTTATAAAGGAAAAAAATCAGAAAATAATATTGCAAAAAGCATCATTTAATACGTTCCTCATCATGTAAGTCCTATGCTGATCTTTCTTTAAAGAGTGTCCTTATTAGGTTGATATTTTACTACAAGTTTGTTCAGTAATTTGAAAATTCTTAGCACTCAGTGCAGTAATTAGGTCCAATACGGTACAGTTTTTGACATTGTGTCTTTCTAGAATTTTACATCCGTGCATATTACTGGAATTATTCTAATTAATCAGACAAGGCTTTAATACCATGCTTATTATATTTACCCTAAGTGTGCAGAGAGACAGACCTGGGTAGGATAAACAGTATAGATAGATCAAAGGGCAGAGAACTCGTAGTTATACCCTAGTACACATAGAGTGGCAATAGAGTGGCTCTAGAGTGAGTCTGTAATATAGCAGATGATTTTATAGGTAACTACCACAACATTTTTATGAAGGAATAAGAAAACTGCTAGTGGATCTAGATAAATGTAGCTAAACATATCTCTAGTTAATTGCCTCTAATTAGAACCCAAAACGTGTCTTTTCATGGTGAAATTAAGAAAAAAATGTTGTTGTTTTTTTTTGTTGTTGTTGTTTTGTTTTGTTTTTTTTTTATAAAAAAGTACTAAATATTCAGAATTGGGAATATCATTTTTTTTTGTTTTTTGTTTTGTTTTTTTTTCTTGTCAGAAAATCCGGTTTAAGAGAATGGATATGCTTTCAAGGGAGGCATCTCTTTCAAAAGTGTTTTGCCTCCTTTCTGGAAAGGGGTCTGGTCTTTGGAGCAAATTTTTTCTTTTCAGAATACATCCCTTTCAGAAGGAAGCTTGGTGTGTATAAACACAAACAGGAAGTATCAGAAGTTGTCTCCCTATAAATCAAATAGCCGAAAATCTACCCATTGTATCAATTTCCCTTAATCTATCACCTTGCTCTATATTCTAGGATCAGTCAATGGCATTTGGAAGTGACAGGAGTAGATTTACAGACATTGAATTCAGTGGAAAAACGTAAGTACAGTTGACTGTTTTCTTTTTCTTTTCTTTTGCTGCAGATGTTGTTTCGCCTGCACTAAATATCTGATAACTGTTGTGTTTTTTTAGCTCACCTGAGCTCTGCTCAGGATGAGCTATAGTGATCACTTTTCGTCTGTCGTCCGTCCGTGCATCTGTGCGTCCGTCCGTTAACATTTTCAAATGACTTCTCCTCTGAAGCCGCTGAGCCAAGTTTGCTCAGATTTCATGTGGAGTCAAGATGGCCGCCATGCCAATATATATGGTAAAAACCTTTAGAAATCTTCTTCTCCATAACCTAGGATGCCTTGGGGTTGAATCTTTGCAAGAATCATCAGGGACGAGAGGTCTACCAAAGTTGCTAAAAGAATTGTCGTACATTGACGTTTGACCTTTTTACAGCAAGGTCAAGTTTGCTTCCCTATGCTTTTGTATGGGAAAAACCTTTAAAAATCTTCTTCTCCAAAACCGAGCATGCCTTGTGGCTGAATCTTTGCATATATCATCGGGAAACGGAGGGCTACCAAAATTGCTAAAATAATGGTTGTACATTGACATTTGACCTTTTTGCGGTAAGGTCAATTTTGCTTCCTTATGCATTTGTATGGGAAAAATATTCAGAATTTCAAACAACCACCTCTGGAGCCTCTTATTCTCCAAAACCAAGGATGGCTTGTGGCTGAATCTTTGCATATATCATCCGGAACGGGCGGTCTACCAAAGCTGCTAAAATAATTTTCACACATTAACATTTTACCTTTTTACGGCGAGGTCAAGTTTGCTTCTGTATGCATTTGTATGGGCCCCGTACATTTGTATAGAAAAAATGCTGATAATTTCATGACTTTTCTTTTGAAGCCTCCGGGCCAGTGTTGCTCAAATTTCATGCGGAGCCTCCTTGGGCAGGAGAATGAAAGATTGCTAAAATGGGTATGGTCCATTGATCAAAATGGCTGTCATGCCCATATATGGTAAAAAACTTTAAAAATCTTCTTCTCCATAACCAAATAAGCTCTGAGCCCTTATCTTTGCACAAATTATGGGGGACAGGAGGTCTACCAAAATTGCTAAAATGATGGTTCTATGTTGACATTTGACCTTTTTACCTCCAAGGTCAAATTTGCTTCCCCATGCATTTGTATGGCTGTGTCACTCAGGTGAGTGAGCTGTGGCCCATGGGCCTTTTTTTTTTTTGTGTGTGTTTTTTTTTTCTTTTGTTGTTTTTCCTGTGAGAAAAAAAAAGTTGTTGCTCTTTTCTATTTAATTTGAATTTTCAAAATTTGATATAATTCATCTCATGACGGTAGGGCACGTCCATGCACAGAGCTTTTCATATTATATTTTTCTGTTTTAAATGTCTAGCCTTACTTTTAAAAAAGAATAAGAGGTTTGTCCAAAAAGTTTGTGGACTGCATATGCAACTGCACTTCTTGTTGAGCCGGCCTTGGTGGCTCATTTGGATGCACATCCGACTGGAGACCAGGAGGTTGCGGGTTCGACCCCCACCGATGTCGGCAGCATTCTTTCGTGGAAATTGATCATAAAATATTGTCTACAGTCATTCTCTCCTTTCCGCTGATTCAAGAAGGGCAGTTGTCTGTTTCTGGCAAAAGAATGTGCACAATACTGGTTAACCACTTAGAGGACTAAGCCTGCCCAGTAAACATGTGGTTAGGTAAACTGACTGCGCTTGACTTGACCCCATTAGGTTGACTGGGCCATGAAACCTCAACTCAAACACAAACAAATCTTCTTGTTGAAATTTCATGAAAATTGGCCAAAAGGAAAATTAGTATCTTTGGATTTTTCAGGCATAATCAGTATTATTAAATTACATCTGAAAGCTTTTATTCTTGTTGGCATAGCAACATAGGGTTTCAACCACGGAGCACTTCAGATATTCTGATTTTTCCAGATAAAATGCTTCTACTGAGTTCGTTTATATGTCTCTGTATTTAGTTGTCTCATGATATTGAAACTTCTTAATTTAAAACAATAGGCCCTGTATGCTATATTTTGGAAATTTGAACAACCAGTAGAACTGCATGTTGGAAATATCAAATATTTAAGGTAGCAAGGCATATTTCTGAATGACATAAAACAACGGCATCACTGGATTCCATTGAGGTCATTTTGGTGCTTGTAATAATACTTGAGCACAAAACTGAATAAATTACCAACAAAATATGATTTTCTTAACATATTGCATGAAAATACACTTTCAGCACTGGTAAGAATTTTTTTTCCTATTTTTTTTTTAAATGGAAACTAGATTTTTAGTTTATTTCAGATATGGTTAGGTGATCAAAGCTGAGTTACTGGTAATAATAATTATCCCTTGCCCTACTGAACCCGGATAAACCCTGTTTGATCTGCACTGTTTGCCATCAAGTATGCACATTTATAACAATAGTCTGGATCAAGTAACCTGATTGGCTGAAAATTAGAAGTGGGCGTGGCATCTCAATTTATTTAGCAGGACAAAGGTTAACAATTAGGAATACAATCTGGTCTGGAAATCACATAAAGCGGTGAAATATTGCCAGTGAGCATAAAAATTCTCCAAAACTTGTAAGAAATACAGTAGTTTACATATTGTATATGAAAAACATAAGAAATTGTTGATCTTTCAATAGATTTTTATTGGTGATTCCAAACCCATCAGAACAGTGATGCCACCAAATATGTCAAAGTGTTTGGTGGTGCTTACCCTGCATCATTTCAGTGCCATGTAGCGAAAAACTAGTCGTTCATTTGTCATGAAATTTTCACTGTAAAGTCAGTGAATGTTGGACTTTACAGCAGCTATACTGTTTTAAATTGATACAACCAATATCATAAGTTATCAGGCATATCCACGAACGTTTTGGACAAACCATCGTATTTAAAAAAAAAAATTGGGAGACCATTTGAAAGGAATGTCAAATGTTTTCAAGAAATACAGTATTTAAAGAGAAAAGCATTAACATAAAATTTTGTTGACTAGTGTTTTTTACCAACAAAATGCTACATGTGAGAAGAATTAATGCTAAGCAAGGTGAATAAAATAAATGAAATGATTTTCTTACAGAAGACTTGTTAAGGGCGACTATTTGGTGATAATTCTGGGATATTTTTTCTTATTTCTTGATAAAAAAACCTTTATTTTTGGTACTCATTAGAAATGCCTCATCAGTGAGTACCCACAACACATTTTAACGAAAGAAAGTCGATGGCGGGCCATCGCATATCCCCGCACCAGTGCCATCGCATATCTTCATGCACATCAAAATTCTAAATGCGTGCCTCCAGTCCTCATCTATAGGGCTGTTGTCTGTGACAGTTTCAAGGTTCTAGCTCTAAAAGCCTAGGAGGAGTTGTGTGACGATCAAAAAAAAAAAGGACCCAAAATCCTACTTTTTGACATGCCCCCAGGGCAAAATTTTTGCACAGCTGTACTCTACTCTTCATTACCTTTGATTTGATATGCAACATGACTATGATTGTACAAAATGGACTTTGTACAAACAAATGCCCCCACCACCCCCCTCTAAAACTCTAAAATAGTTTAGCCATTTTTGTCTTGGAATATTTAAATCTCATAGCCTAACATACTTTAAATAGAAATTGACCTATTCCAATATATAGTTTGCTGGGAGTTTAATCAGTCTTAAATGGATTAAGGTTAATTTAATTAACTGGTCAGCTACTACAATGGAACCTCTGCTAACAGTCACCTCTCAGTTACAGCCACCTTCCTGTAACGGCCACTTATTCTCAGTCTCAAAGTGATGTTTCTGTACATGTATATATTTAACCTCTCTACAACAGCCTCCTCCCTACAGTGGTCAGTTCTATGCCGTTAAAAAGGTTCTGTTCTAGAGAGGTTGCACTGTATTTATATTGACTTTCTGTGTTGCAGAGCCATTGAAGACAAAAATATAGGTCCATTGGTTAAGACTGTTATGACTCGATGTATCCAGTGTACACGATGTATCAGGTAGGATCAATGAGCTCCTGATAAGCACATTTTTTCAGCCAAAAAGTACTGATTCAGGCTTTGAGTTATCAGTAGTTTGTGATAGTCAACGTGTGACATCACTGACCTCATACATTGATATGGATTGCTGGGACAAATGTAACCAGAACTTGCAAGTACATGTATCTGCTTTTTATGCAAATACATACTGGAGAGAACCCAATATTTGTGATACATGTAATTGCAAGATGTGGTACTAGATTCTTACCAAAATTGGTATTGAATAAAAATAGAACACAAATGAGCTAGTTTTAATTTATTTCCATTTATCTTGTAAATTTTTTCATGAACAGGACAATATGCTTTTTTTTTTTTTGAAAAACTAATACTTGGTTATAATATATTCAGCACACTTGTGTTAGCATCATGGAAAAAGAGCTCACCAATATTGTAGCCTCAGACTGGAGGTACTCATTTTGACACTAATTTTGAGAAGACTGTGACAGAAATTAAAGAATGCTGGTGATCACTTATTCAAAGAAAATTATTAAACAGTGTTCAGCCATTAAAGTTTCAAAGGAACCACTAAGTATCGGAGGGATTGTGCGTAAAAGTGCAAAAGCTACTCACATTTTTTCAGCAAAAAATAGAATATTGTATATTGAATCAGCTAAAACAGTTAACGAAATGACCCTTAACAAGCTTGTTAAGCTAACAACACTTTGAACAACTGGGCCCAGGCCTTTAATATTTGGTATGTAGCTTCATCTAGTAGGCCTTTACCAAGATTATTTAGATTTTAGCCCTGGAGTAAAAAATGGCCCCACCCAGGGATCACTTGTTTTACACAGACACATGTAGGGAAAAACTTTAAAAATCTTCTTGTCTGAAACTAGAAGGCTCAGGCCTTTGATATTTGGTATGTAGCTTCATCTAGTAGGCATTTACCAAGATTGTTTAAATTATAGCCCTGGGATAAAAAATGGGCCCGCCCTAGTGGTCACTTGTTTTACACAGACTCATATAGGTAAAAACTCTTCTTGTCTGAAACTAGAAGGTTCAGGCTTTTGATATTTGTTATGTAGCTTCATCTAGTGGACCTCTACCAAGATTGTTCACATTTGAGCCCTGGGGTCAAAATGACATGGAGAAAAACTTGAAAAATCTTCTTGTTTGACACTAGAAGGCCCAGGGCCCAGGCCTTTGCTATTTGGTATGTAGGTTCAGCAAAGCCATATTTTATGTGAAGTATTTGTTTTGCCAAACCAATTAAAGCCATCTTCCATACCAAGTTACTATAGGAGATAGAGACCAAAGATTTTTCACACTGTGCTGGCTACCATATCCCTTCTTCTTAATATCGAAATTTTTCATTTGTGTTTTAACAGATTTGCCAGTGAAGTAGCAGGAGTGGACGATCTAGGTACGACGGGTCGTGGTGGTGAGATGCAGGTTGGAACATACGTTGAGAAGATGTTCAAGTCCGAACTGTCAGGAAATATTATTGATATATGCCCTGTAGGAGCTCTCACTTCCAAACCTTATGCATTTACTGCCAGACCTTGGGAAACACGGTAATTATCTTGTACTTTGCATTTCATTCACTTTGGAAAACAAAGTGGTTTTGTCTGTTTGTTTTTTTTTTTAAGTTTTGCAAAGTAGTGACAGGTTTAAGAAAAATGTGACAGCACTGAGTAATTTTATACTGAACTCTTAAAGGAACATTAAAATTTTTCTTTTGCTTTATCATCATTATAATTTGCATCCTCCTGAGGATCCAGTCAATGTCGGTTGCACTCGAAGGCCACGAGGGCAGTGTTTGGTGAAGTCACAGACTAACCTCTGTCACCTGGCATCCTCTTCGCATCCACTGCTACAAATCTTCAGTTTCCTTTTGTAAAGGATCATTTTACACACATCCACGATGAGCTCTCAAGAAGATTAAACTGATAATTTCGAAGATATATTAACTCAGCCATTCACATCGGTTTCCATAGCTGCACTTCTGGTTCAGCCACACTCCCACATCAACAAGAAGCTTAAATTTGACGAAAAGAATCAGACCATCAGTATAAACAACAAGGGAAATTCAAGGTGTTGAGGAGACTTTATATAATACAGTTGACCAGAACTAATCACCACATTAGCTATCTCTCGAAATGTGAGCACTTGAAAGCTATCCTTAAATCTTTGCAGGTCAATTTTACCTCACAAGTACTGGTTATTAACTCCACCTTACAACTAAAATGGGAAGAAGCTCATTTGAATTTTGGCTGTTCCTTGACCAAAATCCTACTTGAATATTGGAAAAGCCACAGATTAAACATATTCATGGAAATAACCTCTATCAGCGACATTATTAAACTAAGTACTGGAGAAGCAGAGATACTGGTCATGAATGAGATAATTCAGCATATTACACTTAGTGTCAAAAGAGAACTATCCAAGATATAAAAAAAAAAAACAAAAAAAAACACTGGCTGATCAGGGATGCTCCTATTAACAATATTTCAATATTCACCATTGCCTAAACGGTGATTTCTCAAGCATGACGATTAGCTTAGAAAATCCTTGCTACAATCTTCAGACAAAAAAAAACATTTACATGGATAAATTTGAAAGAGACTACCTTACTTTATGCCCCTGCCACCCCTTGTGTGGTGGAGATATATCGACAATATATTTGTTGTTTGGCCCCACTCTAGAAGGGAGTTGCACTCCTTCATCACAGGCCTTCACATGTCCACCCTACCATCAAATCTGTGGCAGAATTCAGCTCACATATGGATGCAAAAGTTACGAAAGATGCACAGGTGAATTTCAAGACCAGCCTCTACTCAAAACCAACTGACATCATACACGGCATTCCAGACATAAGAGTTAAAGAGGTTATAATTTGAAATCGGTCTCTTCCAATTGAAAAAATCAAACCATGGACCCTACCGTTCAAAGTTAACTTAAATCATCCTTCAGGATTAAACTTGAGACAGACCCTAAATATAAAGCCATCACTATGGAACAAGCATTAAAGACTGTAAAGAGAAAGACAAGGAAGATGACAATGTGAATCATCTGTCTAGCTGATAATACACATGAAATATCAGGCCTTAAATTCTAGGAGGACAATTCAAATGCTACAATTTTGAATGATGCTTTAGCGGTTAATAAGACATCATAAGTGCTGAAATATTATCAGTTAAGCTTTTATTGTTTTTCCATGCAAGATGATCTCAATACTACACTAATGTAGCCGTTTTATTTGAGCCACAATGTCAGAAAACATACCTTTGTACATGTGCCCCCAGCAAAGACACATTTACACAATCTGATTATAGAATCTTCACTAGGCACATTTTTGATAGCCAAGAATGCAAAATTTCTTCTTGTGGACAACAAAGATGCTGATCAAACTGTATGGATGCATAGGCTAATTTGAGTCTTTATTAACTCACCTGAGCATGAAGTGCTCAAGGTGAGCTGTTGTGATTGCCGATGTCCGTCGTGCGTCATGAGGTGTCAACAACTTGCTTTCAATTACAACTCTTACATCCCTTGGCCAATTTCAATCAAACTTCACAAATGTTGCCTAGGTGACTCTCTACCAAAATAGCTAAAATGGTCCCTTCCGATGAACAAGGTGGCCACCAGAGCTAAAAATAGAAAAATCTATTTTGAACTTCTCCTGTACTCCTGTACCAAAAAGCCAATTGACTTGAAACCTGGTAGGAAGTATCTGGGCGATTTGTAGATGAAAAATAGCTAAAATGGTTACGATCAGAAATTCAAGATGGCCACCATGGCAGCCATCTTGAATTTCTATTTTGATCTTCTCCTGAACCAAAAGGCCAGTTGACTAGAAACTTGGTAAGAAATATCAGTATGTCTTGCAGATCGGAAATCCAAGATGGTGGCTTGAGTCGCTGTCTTGAAAATCTATTTTGAACTTCCTCTCCTGAATGGAAGGGTCAGTTAATCCGAAACTTGATAGGAAGTACCAGGGTGACTAGTAGATCAAAACCTGGTAAAATTGGTATGATAGGAAATCCTGGATGGTTGTTATAGTGGCCATGTTGAAAATCTATTTTGAACTTTTTCTCCTGAAACAAATGCTAAGGTACGTGGTAGGAAGTATCAGCGTGACTTGAAGATCAAAAGTAGCTAAAACCGTTCAGATCGAAAATCCAAGATGGACACCACAGCTGCCATCTTGAAAACCTATTTCGAAATTGTTCTCCTTCACCAAAAAAGCTAATTGACTTGAAACTTGATAGGAAGTATCTGGCCACTGAAGATAAAAAACTAAAATCATTCCAATCGGAAATTAAAAACGAAAATCTATTTTGGACTTCTCCTTGACCCAAAGGCCAATTGACTCAAAACTTCATTGGAAGTATCAAGGTGATTTATAGTTTGGAAATATCTAAAAATCTTGCTGATTGTAAACAGTGCTTGCACTAACTGTCAAAATCAGCTCCAATATCTGGAAGTCCTGGTGATCAAATTTTTTCACTAACTTTCAGAAATTCAACCTCAATATTCTTAAACTCTCATTTATAGAGCAAAACTGCCATTCTTAAGCTAAATAACACATAAATTCATTCTAAATTTTTGTTATAAATGACTAAATATCTTTAAAAGTTGGGAGTCCCAGACTTCCTGGCATTAATTTTTGGAAGTCTCAGGGCAATTTTTGGGAGTCTCTGACTCCCAGACTTCCCTTAATGCAAGCACTGTTGTAAATCCAATATAGCCGCCATCTTGAATATCTAAATGGAACTTTTTCTCTTGAACCGAAAAGCCAACTGACTCAAAACTTGTTTGGTAATCAAGTGAGTGATACAGGGCCATCTTGACCCTCTTGTTTTCACTTTATGTTGTGTAAATGTCATATTTAGGCTGTGTCTGTTTACAAAGAAAACATTATGCTTGTTTATGGTCACTGCCTGGAAAAGGAAAAGACAAAAAACTTTTCTGCTAATTGAATTTCAGATTCATGGCAGTTTAAGGCAAAAGTTTTGAAATATTGCAATTTCAGCTACCATCTTTACCTTACATTTTCAGACAGACCTGCCTGAGCAAATGGTTTGATCCACTAGTGTGCTAACAATAATGCAGAAATCTGAAGGATTGTAATTTTGCCTGCGTATTGAACACTTGAGTTCATTTTCTTGTTTCAGTAAAACAGAATCTATTGATGTGATGGATGCCATTGGTAGTAACATTGTTGTCTCAACACGAACTAACGAAGTTATGAGAATACTGCCAAGGTTGAATGAGGTGAGGCACTTCACGTCAGTCAGTACTTTTTATAATGCAGAGGGTGACTGAAGTGAGTCATAAATCTGCTGAATTCAAATATCAGCAAACAAAATTTTAAAATATTTTTATTATATTTCTCAGAAAAAAAGGCCTTGACATTTCATTCAAATTGTCTCCTCGGGTATGTGTACTGTCTGATTAGTTTACTCAGACAATATATAGCTGGTTGATTTATAGCTGATTAGTTTACCCAGACAATATATAGCTGATTGATTTTAGAGGAATGAATACTTTTTCAGGGAAGGCAACTCTTTCAAAATTGTTTTGCCTCCCTTCTGAAAAGGTGTCTTATTGGAAATAACTGGCTCTTCCCATTCAGAGTAGACCCCTTCCTCGAAGGTGGGAGGGGGTGAGGAGATTACTAAGCTCTGCTTGCAACCATGTTTCATTTGTCTTTGCTGGGTTCATAAATCCAGATAAGGGGAGAGCCAGATAGATAAATGTTGTTTTCTTATTTCTTATCTAGAACTTGTGGATACTCGTAAAAAGTTGCATAATGAGGCATTTCTAACAAGAACCCACAATATATGTTTTACTCAGAAAATTAGAACCTCACATGTTCATAGGTTGTTTTCAATGAAAAGGTGTTTTCTTATTTCTCCATGAAAACACATGTTGTGGGTATTCATTAAAAATGCCTTGGGGAGATGCTTCTAATGCATGCCCACGGTGTGTGTTTTCGTTAAGAAATAATACAAAAAAATTATCCACATACCTCTCTTATCTAGAGATATGGGCCCAATTGTTCAAAGCATCGTTAGCTTAACGAGCTCGTTAAGGGTCATTTCGTTAACTGTTTTAGCAGGTGTGTAAATTTTAACGAATTGTTAACTAACAATGTTGTTAGCTTTGAACAACTGGGCCATGTATATGTGTCTGTCAATTTGCTGCAACAAGGCATTATGGGTAATTGTTCTTAATGTAAATATTAGAAGATGGCGTTCTAAAATAATGTTCTTATTTTTTCCAAGAAAAAAGGACTTGAACATTTGGTGTTAATGATAAGTGTACCGATTATTAAATTAGAACTTTATGATATACATAGAAATAAGTCCTACGCTACTGATAATCTGTTTGACTTCTTAATTATTGAAATTTTATATTTGGAAAAAGTAATAAAAATAAAGCTGGCCTTGGTGGTACTGTTGGATGCATGACAGACTGATGATCAGGTCACAAGTTTGATCCCTGCCAGTCCAGCAACATTCTTTTGTGGAGATTGATCATGAAATACTTTCTACAGTAATTTTCTCCCTTCTGCTGATTCAAGAAGGGCATATATCAGTTTCTGGTGAATGAATGTGCACAAGTACTTGTTAACCGCTTAGAGGACTAAGCCTGCCAAGGAAGTGTGGTTAGGTCAACTGACTGGCTGATCATGGCCTTAATAGTGTTGATTGGATCGTTAATCTCCAAACCAGTTAAAAACAAATGATGTTTTTGTTGCACCTGCTTTAGCATGGGCGACTTAGGCATGCAAGTTTCCGTCTGTTCGTCCGTCCGTCCATCCGTTCATCCATCCATCTTTCCGTCAACATTTACCCTGGGTGTCTTGTGAGTGCAACTCCTCTTACAGTTTTGTACCGATCATTTTGAAACTTTGCATGTGTTTTCTTCATGGTATGAAGATGTGCATTTGGTTTGGATATAATTGTTAGATTATTTTTTTTATACCCAGCCACACAATTGTGTCTGAGAATTATGTTTTTCCATTTGAGTGTCCTTCACTCAGTCCATCAGTGCTTGACTTGAATAGTTTTTGTGGATTTTATTCAAAGTTTACATACACCTTTATATATATTGGAAGAGAGGGATCAGGATTGTTAATGGGCAAAATCTGTTAGCTTATGACTCTTTCTTACCGACAAAAAATGGTTTCCACTCAATATTACGACAATGTATGATTGGATTTGGTAGAAACTTCATAATATCAAATAGTATTGAAAATATCTTTCTTCAGATTATTACTTTGCATTTATCAACAGAGTTACTGCTCTTGAAATATTTCATTTTGCAGATGAAATTGTTTTCTCTGGTCAATTCAATATCTAGCATTTGTGGCTTGGACATGAGATGTATTTCTTCATTACCCCATCAAACATACCCTTCTAAACTCCATGTTTATGCAGTGTTTGCAATGCCTGTCCTATTTTTGTTTGTAGGAGATCAATGAAGAATGGATATCTGACAAGACAAGATTTGCTTATGATGGCTTAAAAAGACAGAGATTAACTACACCATTTGTTCGTAATGCCGAGGGCAAACTTGTTCAGGCTGACTGGGAAACAGCCATAATTACAGCTGCCCAACAGGTGTGTTGAAGTTATGCTCTAACTTAGCTAATAAAACTTGTAATGCATGTTAAGATTACTAAGGCTGGCTAATCAGCGTTGAAAAGATAATCAGTTATCAGTCCTGCCATTGCGATCAATAATTGATTAGTAATCACTGAAGATCTGGTCATAATTTTACCAGTCTGTCTGAGCATGACTCTTACAATATGTTGTACTTTACTGTATGTATTTGATCTGATCGGCCTGAGCAAACAGTCTATACCCAGATGAGACGCCACAAACACAGCATCTCATCTGGGTCTCCACTGTTTGCCACTCATCCAAACTTGTTCAGGCTGACTGGGAAACAGCCATAATTACAGCTGCCCAACAGGTGTGTTGAAGTTATGCTCTAACTTAGCTAATAAAACTTGTAATGCATGTAAAGATTACTAAGGCTGGCTAATCAGTACTGAAAAGATAATCAGTTATCAGTCCTGCCATTGCGATCAATAATTGATTAGTAATCACTGAAGATTTGGTCATAATTTTACCAGTCTGTCTGAGCATGACTCTTACAATATGTTGTACTTTACTGTATGTATTTGATCTGATCGGCCTGAGCAAACAGTCTAGACCCTGATGAGACACCGCAAACACAGCGTTTCATCTGGGTCTACACTGTTTGCCACTCATCCAGCTATTTTAGACACAGCATTGGGTAGTAAGTTGTACTTGTTCAAATTTTAGATTAAGTATGGTAAGGAGTTAAGTGTCTGAATACTAAGGGTAAATACGGTAAAGTAAGAGACACAGAAATTAAATGATCGATTATTAGTAACGATACTCATTTTTATGGAATTTATCAATCAATTAATCGATTATCTGATTAATTGTGCCAGCCTTAAAGATTACCAAAGCTCTAGATAAAGCATTTGTTTTCAACCAAAAGGTATTGGAATTTTTCTGATTTCCCCACAAAATCATAATGTATTTATATGGGAACTCATTAACCCACTGTATACTGAATAGACTCTCCCACACTGTATATTGGAAGAGTCCAATTTTAATTTTAGGTATGTCCGGCCATGAGATTTACATGTTCCTAGAGAACAATAGCTAAACTATTTGCAAACAGTGGAGACCCTGATCAGACACCGCATTCTGTGGCGTCTGATCTGGGTCTGTACTGTTTGCCAAGTACCCTTTTACAGGTCTCCCGACTACAATGGGTTAATAGAAGCTTTTCGTGAAAAAAAAAAAAAAAAATACAAATATACTACCAAGTTGGAGAAGTCTTTAGATTATAATCACTTCTTAATTGTCTCCATCAACCTAACTTGCTTATGTAGCCTAGTTAGCTAATCTACCTACTGTATTTAGCTCTTTCCCGGCTTGTAGTGACTTTTCATCTGCTGATAACTTATGCAAACAGTTTGGACCCAGATCAGGCCCGACAAAACATCGGGCCTAATCTGGATCCAAACTGTTTGACACTCTGATGGTATTTCTGAAAGATTTTTTTGAAAAAGTTTATTTTAAAAAAAATCCAGACAACAAAAAAACATGCAAAATTACCCGGCATGAGTTAAACAATATTTTCTTCTAAATATTAAATCATTCAGGCCTCAGCAGCATTTTATAATGAACTTACTAATTTGACTGAATTTCATTTGGAAATAGTATTTTCAGATAAAAAAAACGTAAGTCTCACACATATCAAGGTCTGATGGAGTATTATTTGATGGCATAAAACAACCAGGTTGCGAAAAAGAATTAAGTGAAAGGCTCCACATCTCAAAGTAGATGACTGTTTTCGAGTATGAAAAAGTATTACTGTTAGTGATACAGACATAAGAGTAGGTGGCTCATATTGGTCAGTAGGGAGCGTCTGAGCCTGGATCCGCTTAATTTGTGACAGCTTTGTGGATGTTTTACAAAA
The DNA here is from genome assembly GCA_964016985.1 of Anodontia alba. Taxonomy (NCBI): domain Eukaryota; kingdom Metazoa; phylum Mollusca; class Bivalvia; order Lucinida; family Lucinidae; genus Anodontia; species Anodontia alba. The sequence goes on along the minus strand of OZ024833.1, from coordinate 57,889,360 downwards.
AAGGAGCAAAATTAATGGATGAACCTTGTAGAACTACCTTCAGTAATCTAATAATGTAATGTATGGGAAATGAGAAACATTAGCGGCTAACACATAATCCTATATAAATAAATAATTGGACAGACCTATCTGAGCAAACAGTGCAGACCCAGAACATACTGCTCCTAAGGGAAATGACTTAATGTTGAAAGAAATTTAAACCAGTAAATCATCATTATCCAAATATTTAGGTTAAATATGCTTAAAAAGTTGGTGTTTAACCTATACCACTTTCTTGGTAAATTCTGCAGATGAAAAAATAAATTTTATATTTTTCTTATTTTTCTCACAAACAAGGAGACAATTTGCATGAAATGTCACCGCCTTTTTTCTGGGAAAAAAAAAATTTCAAATTGTCATCCTAAATTTTTACCCAGCAGTGTTAACCCTTAAACTGCCAATCACAACAATTGTCCTCTGCTTTGTCATCTGCTTGTGATTTTAAAAGTCATTTTTGCAAACAGTGTGGACCCATATCAGACTGTTTCTCTAGGAGCAGTCTGATTAGGGTCCACACTGTTTGTCTGTATGCAAAAAAAAGGTTTGAAAAGTTTGCAAGAATATTCAGCAGACGACATAAACAGACGACATTTTCAGATGCAGGTTTTCTTGGCTTGTTAAGGGTTAAATGGGTTTTGTGTTCCTCTGTGAACAGATAGCATCCGTGCCAGGTGATCAGGTGGCAGCCATTGCAGGTGGCATGGTAGATGCCGAGGCTCTTGTTTTACTCAAAGATTTACTGAACAGAATTGGCAGTGAGGGACTCTGTACCGAAGAATTCTTCCCCATGGATGGCGCAGGGTAGGTGTTGTGATCATTCTGTTTGGAAGCGCTTGACATAGCTCTTGATAGGATGCTTTTTTCAATCCAAAAATATTGATATTTTTCTTATTTCTCCATGAAAACATATGTTGTAGGTACTCATTCGAAGCGCCTCAGCAAGGCGCTTCTAATGAGTACCCACAACATATGTTTTCATGGAGAAATAAGAAAAATATTTACCTGATACCCATTCTTATCTAGACCTATGACTTGAGCTGCAGCAGGAGTAAAATGAGCTGCTGCATCAGAAAGCATACCTTTGGACTTATGAGCCCAGTGAAGACTCAAATAAGTCTGCACATTCAGCCTGATCAGAATTCACACGGCTCAAAGTTTCTTCATGTGGACAGTGAATACTCTGGCTGGCCTTGGCACCTTGCCCCCACGTCCCTGGAAATGTAGCAAACTCGGATCAGAAAAGATATTTAATCATTTCAAAAATAAATTTCTAATTCACAGCTACCAAGAGTAGGGGACAAGATACCCCGCGATATCTTCACCCTTGTGGTGAGGTGGCAGGGCAAGCTGCCAAGGGTGTGAGATAAATCGGTATACCAGGTTCGAATTCTGCTGGAGGCTGAATTCAGCTCATGACTGCTGTATGGCACTTCATTGCACAGAGCCTTACATTATCATTCTTCGGTCATCTTGATATGTCTTAAATAATGTTGAAAGGGTTGTTAAATAAGAACTCAAACAAACAAGTGACATACAGTAAACCCTTGTTACAACAACATCATTTGTTCCCAAAGATGTTGCCATTAAAATGACCTTGCTGTTGTAAAGAATCCTTAAAGGACAGAATGATATGTAAGAAAGACCTTGTTTTATTCTTATTTCCCCATAGAACATATGTTTTGGATATTTGTTAGAATTGCCTAAAACATATGTTGCTTGAAGTTTTAATGCAGATATCCAAAACATATATTGCTTGAAGTTTTAATGCAATATTCTTGCATAATTTCTCATTAACTGTCACCTCTTGAGTGAAGGTTTTGTGACAGTCAGATTGTCATTATAACGAATTTTGTCATTGCATCAAGTGTTGGTATAAAGAGGGTTGACTATATATGCTCAGTGAATACTAAGATCAGCTGTTGTCTGAGTCTGATCAGTCTTAAATTGCCTTGGTGCTCTGTGGTTAACCAAGCATCTTAGGTTTCTTCAGGATACACAAGCTGATCTGTCGCTTCATTGTCAGGGTGGCCACGCACTCTGGAAAACAGGGAAAATGGTGAAAAAATATTCCCTGCAGGGAAAAATCAGGGAATTTGAAATTTTGCTGAAAAACAGGGAAAAATCAGGGAATTTCAAAAAATCTTATCTTTGTAAGGTCAAAATATTCAAATTTTATAGCAGTTCAGATGTGGCTACTGGTGGTTTCTTTCTGCCATATGCTTAAAATATCTGCAGATCTAATCTACCATGAAAGTAAATTAGCACATGTACATCATATTTTAGATAAATTTTCATTTAATTAAGAATATTGTGACAGCATTGTGTATAAACATGTCACTTGACAGCATTTGAATCAGTATATGACTTCTAAAAGTAGGGGCCATTGCTATAATATTAAGGTTTTTAATCAGGGAAAATCAAATCAAATCAGGGAAAAATCAGGGAATTTGATTGCTAAAAATGTGTGGCCACCCTGATTGTGTACTTGTCATAAGATACATTGTTGTTGCACCTGCCAAGTGGACTCTTCTACCATACCTCTTTGGACTAGTCCATTATCAATAGAAGGGGTGTCTTGTTATTTTTATGATTTCATTGCCATGTTTCGTTGAAATTCTTGTACTTACTGCAAACAGTGCAGATCCTGATCAGATGCCACATTCTGTGGCATCTGATCTGGGTCTGCACTGTTTGCCAATGTCCCTTTTATGAGATGCAAGGCATAAAATGTTTATGCAAACAGATACCATGTAGATGTCCGGTATTCCATTTGTCCGTCCATCATCTGCCAACATTCGCAACCACCCTAGCTTTCAAGTCCAGTTCTGAATATTTTTTACGCCAACAATTATATTACTTGACTCTTGGAGTTATTTCCCTTGATAAGTTTTCAAAATTTAAAATGCATTTTGCTTAATAACTTTTATGTTTGTGGTCCAACTTCAATGACCCTTATACCACACTTGGTCTCTAAGGTAAGGAAGGTGTAGTGGCAGAATGATGGCCAAGGGACCATAACTCTTGGAGTTATGTCCCTTGAGAGGTTTTCAAATTTTGCCATTCTTGAAAATTTTCATAACAGATTTCTCAGGAACTATCAAAGCTAGAAAGGTGCTACATCACCTTCTGCAGAATTCTGAATTATTTTATAGAGGCTTAGAAAAACAAGGTAATGCTCTGAATTGTGGATTTATGGGAGAAATTCCCATTGTTGTTTTGTCATTTTGTATTATAGTGTAATGAGACTGGTATTAACATACCAAAAACATATTCTGGAAAAATAAAGGCCATATACACAAAGGCAAAATCAGAAATGTTCAGTCAGACAGACTTTAAATTGCCAATCACAACTATAGCAGATGAACTTTTGAAGCATTTTTATTTTTCAGAGACAATAAGACTTAAAATTTTATGTGAATTGTCTGCCAAGCAAAAGATTCACATGAATGTTAAACCTTATTTCCTCTGAAAAATAGTGGAAAAATTTAGTCTTCTGCTACAGTTTTGTAGATTGTATTGATTGATAATTTCCTTACGTCAACTTTCAGAACTGACTTACGATCCAATTATTTATTGAATACAAAGATTGCTGGAGTAGAAGAGGCAGATTTAATACTTCTAGTTGGAACAAATCCCCGCTTTGAGGCTACTTTATTTAATACCAGAGTAAGAAAGAGGTAGGTGTTCTGAAAACTTACAAAACTTGTCATCTATTTTATCTTCCGAGTAACAAAAAAAGGTAACTCTGCAGTCTGATTCAAATCTAGGTGCTGTAGCTACATCTAAAAAATATTTTTTTTTATATATGTATGATATATTATTAAACTAATTCAGAGGTATTGTTAAGGAGGAGTATTTGGTGATAATTATGGAATAATTTTCTCCAATTTTCCATAAAAACATGATGTGGGAACTCATTAGAAGTGCCTGTGGAGAAATATGAAAAATTATCCCAAAATTATCACCAAATACTCCTCTTCAGAAGCTGCTCTGTAATCAATTTTTCCCAAGTAACTGAATAACGTCACTTTTTACTTATGATGTCATCAGCATAAGCCTTACCTGAGTTATTCTAAATGGCGTCCAACAATAGTTCAACTTTGAAAGTACAGTTCATAAATAGTTTGCTGATTTTCTGAGTGTCGCTAGTAAAGTTTGAAGAATTTGAGGTTAATTCAAAATATTAAGTTTTTCTTCTATTTATATAAAGTGGTAAATTTGTTATTGAGAACCGCATACCTTGTACACAAGAAGCTGAAATGCATGTCCACAAAGGTGACTTTAGCATGTGCTCTTCATAGTATAGCTTCTGAAAACTTAGAAAAGTTATCATGTATTTAATTTTATGAGTAAAAAAAGGGTACTGTAGCAAAACTCTGCTAACTAGCTATAAAAATTGGCTTGTACCCAAGGCAGTACAAATGTATCATATACCTAACACTATTAAATAATAATTCATTTTTATTTGTTTTAGTTGGATGAACAATGATTTAACTGTTGCTATGGTCGGCACCAAGGTGGATCTCACATATGACTATGAGGTAAGTTTAGATATCAGCCAACCAAGTTAATATTGCACTTTCATGCAAATGACTCACTAGCTGATGTGTTGTTAAACTTGAACTCCTCATCTTGGGCATACAGGAGTCTGCCAGTCACCTTAACATGGTGATTCAGATGGGCACTAGTGTGTGTTGATTCTGTGGAGAATTAGGTAGACAGTCAATACTTTAATCTTATTTGGATTGCAACTTTTATTTTTCATCAGGACCTGCTCAGTCTGACTATTCATATGCATATGTATATATATATATGTATATAATTTAATGAATGCTTGCTGACCAATGCACCAGAGAATACTGAACATGGCAGTCCCATGTTCCCATGTTGTGTAGTGGTCAGAGAACTTGTGTTTGTTTTAAAACCTTCAGTTTGTCTTGTCTATATAAATTATGTAAATACAGTAGACTCTTGCTGTCTCGAACTTCACTGTACCTGATGAAAAAGTTTATGTCATCAGTAGTTTGAGACAACCAAATTGTGATGTCATAGGTATGAGGAAGCCAACTGTTTGCCCTTATGTTATTGGAAGGCACATGTATATATTATGGTTATTCTATAGTGAAAAATAATTGATACATACTTCATTTTGCATTGTTGCTGTTTGTTTTGGGATTGGCAATGGTTCTCGTGGAATTAAAATGTCAATAAATAATAAAAAACGGTAGATTTGTGACATGTTTTGTTGTCTTCTAATTCCTACAAATTTGGATTTGAATATAAACTATAAATAAATTGACTCGTTTCCACATGTGCATGCAATGCTTACAGGGTCAAATAGCAGTTGCTATACGTCATGAACTGGTTAAGATTATCTTTCTTCGCCTCAGTGGCTCTGTTGGCTGTGCGTCAGACTAGTGATCAGAAGATTGCGGGTTTGACCCCCGCCGGGTTGGCAACATTCTTTCGTGGAGATTTGATCATGAAATATTTTCTATGGTCATTTTCTCCCTTCCGCCATTCAAGAAGGACAGTTGTCAGTTTCTGGTGAAAGAATGTGCACAATACTGGTTAGAGGACTAAGCCTGCCCAGTAAAAGTGTGGTCAGGTAAAGTGACCGCACACGACATGATCCCATTAGGTTGACTGGGCTGTAAAACCTCAACACAAACAAAATCTCCCTTTGCGTAGACAAAAATAAATTGACTGGTTTCCACATATGTATAGAATGCTTACAGTAGCTGCAAGCTAGTTAGGATTAGCTCCCCTGGCATAGATGAACTCCTGCAGAGAAAGCTTATTCTGAGCCGTCTCATCTGTATCAACTCTATTTGTGTTAGTATCCATACCGGTCCACAGAGTCAGAAGGGTTCTTGGCTGCCTTTTATTTTACTTATCAATGACATGAGACAGTGTTGAAATAAAAGATTGACCACTGCGTGTCAAACTCAATGCTACATGATTGTGGTTTCATATCGATTGATTGTGTTGGGGTTAACAACACATCAACCCTTGTGGATCATTTTGTGTTGTCTCCTAGAGAAAGGGAGAAAAGAGATAAAAGAGATAGCAGAAGAGATGAAAGAGGGACAGGGAAGAAAGAGGAACAGGAATGAAAGTGAGGAAACAGAAGTAAAAACATTCCCCCTCTACCCTTACCTGCTACAAGGATAGCAGGCCTTGCCCAGCTGTAAGCCAATATCAGTTGGATGCCCTGGTAACGTAAGATACACGACACCTTCACACCACCTGACCACCCAACCACCCCCTGTGATTTCATAATGGCAGAGCTTAGGTATTGATTGTGTTGATTGTTATCACCTGGACAAATGGGAAAATTAAAGTTTTGATTAATTTTTTATCAGCGGCTTGGACAAATGGGAAAATTAAAGTATTGATTAATTTATCAATGGCCTATTTATTATGATTTTCATTAATTGAGAGACTGGCTGCGCATGTGATCTTATTAATTTTGCCGTGCTTCGGCTCACTTATATGTCATGAAAACACTCTTGCTAATCTTTGAAATGATTGTATGAAAGAGACAATAATTTAGGGCAATACCTAAAATAAGGTACAAGTCTTGAAAAAGACTGTATTTCTTGATGATTGTAAATAATAATAATGGAAAACTCTGGTTATAAGACAATCATATACATAGTTCTTAGTATGATATTTCGGGTATAAAATATAAATCACACAGTTCAGTTGATGGTTTTTGTTAGTGCAAACAATAAATTCTAACCATATGTCCTGACTTTAAACTGTATTTATTTATTTGAAAGGAAATAAAACAAAATAACATGTATGAACGCGGAAGTTCAGCTTACAGTAAAAGCAATCTTTCTTTGAAGTCTCTAAGCAGTATTTTGACTATTAATACTACTTTAATGAAGCAATAAAACCCAGTTTGATTTCATTCTTTTTTATTTTGTATTTAATTGATATCTTCCCATCTATTATCTTCGAGGACCTGTATTCTAATATGCAGTGTATTGAAGATTGCCCCCTTGATTGTAATCTCGCTGGAATAAAGCCAGTTCAAGACTTATCTGGACATGCGCACAACAGTGTGAAACTGGTCTGTTTATTATCCTTTTCATGTTCATGCCATTTTTGTAACAGTTTTTATTTTGCTGATCAAGTGATCTGTTCGAAAGGAAACTACTCAGAGGCAAATGTATCTATATCTGTATTGATTACTGGACTTTGTGACATGACTTGCTCCACACATTGTAACTTGAATAAATCAGCCTATGCAACTGATTTACCATAAGTCAAAATAAGAAATAAATTGGAATTTGGTAAAACAAATATTGGCCAAAACAAAATTGAAAATAAATAAACTGAAAAAATAAAAAAAAAATTACCATAGTTCAAAATAAGAAATAAATTGGAATTTGGTAAAACATAAATATCAGCCAAAATAAAATAGAAAATAAATACGAGGGTCCTGCAAAAAGTTTTGTCACTGGGTTCGGATTACTTCAGTGCTAGGTTTTATCAAACGTATTTTTATTACAAACCTTCAAAGTATTCCCCCTTTACTGAAACACATTTTTGTAACCTTTTCACCCAGTCGCGAAAAGCAGATAAACAGTCTTCTTTTGGTATCTGTTGGAGACACTGATAAATAGCGCTGCCAAGAGAACTTTTAGACGTATACTTATTTCCAGAAAGCATTTTCTTAAGCCTTGGAAATAAAAAGAAGTCACAGGGACTCAGGTCAGGTGAATAAGGTGGATGGTTTAAAACTTTCACCTTTTCAGAAGCCAAAAAAGACTTAACAACTTCAGACTTATGAGAGGAGGCGTTATCATGTAAAAGGTGTGCACCATGTGCACCCAGGTTTCATCACCTGTTAGCAAGTTAGAAATAACCCGACTATTACAGCCTTTGTATGTTTTCAAAAGTTCCCGTGCACATTTAAGACATTGTATCTTTTGCTCTTCAGTGAGCAAATGAGGTACTCACCTAGCGCAAACCTTTCTCAGGTCCAAACGCTTGTTCAGAATTGTTTGCACACTGCCTTCTTACTAGCTATATCTTTGACAGACAATCGCGCATCCTGTTCGACCACCATCTTTACAGCAGTGATGTTAGCCTTGGTAACAGAGGTTTGAGGCCTTTCAAGATGGGTACGGTAGATTTCCTATTAGTTCGAACACACGAATAATTCGAACACCCCTTACTGTTTTGAAATCACCTCCCGAAAATTGCTCTTTTAGTCTGAACAGTCAAGTATTTTTGTCAAACTCATTTTTAAATAGTTCGAACACGTGAAGTACGAGTCACAAACTGTATATGTATAGTTCGTTGTTGAACATTACGTACCTCGAATTTCCGTGTGCAATCCGATGAAAAAAAAACACATGAATTGTTACACAAAAAAAATAAACTTAATTTAACAAAGAAAGCAGTCACCAACAAAAGCACCTCGCCGCTTATGTGACTGATCAAAATAGTGACCGAAGCACTCGGGTCAACGCATTCTCGCAGGCAGTTGAAAATTTATGTAATTTGTAAAGCTGATTCTGAAGAGCCTAAAAACAAATCAGAATTCGTTTTTTTAAAGCGCAGACTCATCTGGGTCTCTGTATTTTGCAATGGTTATAAGGTACAATTTTCCTCGTTGCTATTCTGCAGGTGGTCATTAAATACTGAAACCAAAAAAGATATCTTACGGATTGTAAAAAAAAAAAAAAAGCCAGAAATAGGGCAGGGTGTCACATCGGCTTATTCCGATCAGGACCTACTCTGTTAGCTTGACAGAGTTTGCAGGGCCTAGAAACAGAGCGTTGTTTCAAACAGTCAATGCGCAGTCTGGCCCAAAAAGTAAGTTACTATTTTGCGGATCATGAAGCTACCTCTGCATGAATCCCATGCAGCGTCCTACTGACAGGCTTACAATATTTCTGTTCCGACAAGTCAAAAAAAGTACCTTATCGCAAATATGAAAAAGGAAGATCCAGATTAATGTGCTCATATGCGCAGTCCGATAAGTCTATTTTATTTATTGTGCATACTTACAAGGCCTGACATTCTTTATGTATAATATTAGCGGTTTTATTATTCTGAGTAGCCTGCGCAGCCGATCTGGTTGCGATTAATTTGTATGAACAAAATAAGGTCTGTTTATCACAGTTCAAATTTCTAGTAACATCAAAGGGATTATAAAAGTGGCCGATTCCTTTGATGGCAATAGGTTTGTTCACCCATCATGTGGCTAGTTGGTGAATGTGTCATTGAAATGTATATGATTAACCTTTACAGCTCTGTGGGCTAATTCAGCAGACGACAAATTGATCACATTTTTCCAAGAAAACTGAATTTGACATTTCATGCAAAATGTCTTCATTGGAGATAACTTGCATGAAATGTCAAACCTGTTTTTGGGACATATATGCATCAGAAAAAATATTTCTGAAGTAAAGAGTGCTAAGTGTTCAGTCTTTTTTTTTTTTTTTTTACATCTAATTTCCTTACCCTTTTTACCTAATGGACCAATCCAAAAAGTCTGTGCAATTATTTCCCGTGTTCATTGTAAGGAAAAAACTAATTGGTTTTAGTGTTCCTCGGGGATGGATAACATTTTGGAACATACTGTGATTTTAATAAGTTTGGATTAGTAAATTTCTGTCAATGGACAAAGGTAAACATTATAGCTTTTTACCGGCTTCGATGATAGGCACTTTCCGTGACCACGTGGCACCACCGGACTTGCCTAAAATACCGATATGGCCGAAGATCTTGATAATATAGACGGGTCTGGTTTTTGGGGGCATTTTTTTTTTTTTTTGTGGAAAAATCACAGTCTTATAGGCGGATTAATACAGTAACCGCAATGGACAGAACCAGGTTGATCCCCAAGGAAAAAAAAATAAATCGGAAATTGCGGGGAAAAAAAATAAAAACGAGCCGCGGCGATTTTTGCGGGTCGATCAGAGCACAGCATGGCCTTAGTTCTTCTTTTACACCCAAGAAGCCCAATTTGTTTTAGAGTAAATAAATTTCTGTCCGCTGAAATGAAAAGACCCGCAGAGAAGAGCGGGAGACCAAAATGCACTGAAAAGCCGGTAATCAGTGTTTTAGCATCGGTGTATTAGCGCTTTATAATTATCGCTTAACCCTTTAAGAGCCAAGCAAAATTTGTAGCTGACAAAATTTTTATTTTTTAGCCATTATTATTTTTTTTATCAGAGAAAAAAGTTTTGACATTTCATGTGAAGCATCTGCTTGACTGATGATTCACAAGAAATCTCAAGGCTTAGTTCTCTGAAAAACTTAAAAGTAAAACTGTTTTCTGCTGCAGTTGTGATTGGCGCATTAAGGGTTAAATGAAGTAATACCCTTTACACGCTCTGGCATTTCTAATTCAGCAACTTATCTGTATCTCCGTTAACCCTTAAACCGCCAGTCACAACTGCAGCAAACAACATTTTTTACTTTTTCTTATTTGTCAGAGAAATTAAGCCCTGACATTTCATGTGAATTGTCTACTTGGTAGACAATATTGGTAGACAATTCACATGATATGACAAGACTTGTTTTTTTCTGAAAACAGAAAAAATAAATACCACAAATTTTGCTTGGCACTTTAAAGGTTAAATGTCTTCACAACCTATGTTAGCATCAAAGCGTTTTCGGCTCAGATTTCATTCATACATGAAACGAGGGCCTTTACAGTTATAGCTGATTGACAGCCAGTTTAGCGCTAAGCAAAAATTTTAGCAGACGACGTTTTGATTTTTTTATTTATTTAAAAAAAAAAAGTGAAATAAGAGAAATGAGTGATGACATTTCATTCGCAGATGATTCACATAAAATGTCAAGACTTTATTGTCTGAAAAAAGTAAAATAAACAAATAAAATAAAATAAATAAATAGAATGTTTTCTGCTGCAGTTGTGATTGGCGCTCTAAGACTTAGTTTAAACTGTACAGAAGGCATGCGGTAGAATGGAAAATAATCTTTAAAGCGCTAAGCAAAATTTGTAGCAGACAACATTTTGAATTTTTTATTCTTTATTATTATTTTTCTTGACACTTCATGTGAAGCATCTGCTGGGTGGACATTTCACATGAAATGTCAACTTGTTTATCTGAAAAATAAGAAACTCAAAATATCATCTGCTGCAGACGATTCACCTGAAATGTCAAGACTTAAAATCTCCAAAAAAAAAATAAATGAATACAAGTTAAGTTTTTTTGTTTTTGTTTTTGCTTTAGTTGTGATTGGCGCTATTTGGATTAATTAAAACTGTACAGAAGGCAGCGCTAGATTGTATATTAACCCATAAAGCGCCAAGCAAATTTTTTTTTGTTGTTTATTATTATTCATTTTTCAGAGAAAATAAGTCTTGAAATTTCATGTGAAGCATCTGCTTAGGAGATGATTCACCTGAAATGTCAAGACTTTATTCTCTGAAAAAATAAATAAATAAATAGAAATAAATTAAAAAAGTTTTTTTTTTTTTTTTTTGCTGCAGTTGTGAATGGCGCTTTAAGGGTTTATCTGTGTTAACACGGTTTCTCCAGCTGACTGCAGGTGCTATTTTAAGCATGTTAGTTCTTACCATGCTATTGGCAAATTTAGCAAACGACAAACTGATGACAGTTTTTTATTTTTGTCCTAGAAAATAGCAGCCAACTGTTCTTGCAAATAGTCTCCTCGGGAGACGAATTTCTTGAAATGTCAAATTGTGTACACTGAAAAAAAAATATAAGAAAAATGTTATCAGTTCGTTGTCTGCTGAATCAGTAAAGGTTAACAAGGTCAACAAGTATGTTTCACAGAGATTACCCGTGAGCAAAAATCTGGAGTCCGCAAAAGAAAAAGGGATCTTACAAGAATTATTCGCAACCCGATGGGCTGCGCAGGCTTTTCAAAATAATAAAACTGCTGACATCTTGCGTAAAGAGTACCTGTCCTTGTAAGTATGCACTATAAATAAACTAGACCCTTATCGGACCGCGCCGACTTGTCTGGATCAGCAATTTTCGCATTTGCTATAAGGTGCGCTTTTTACTAGTCAGAACACTGTGATTTTCCGGTAGACTGGTGTAACGCAAAATGGTTACTTCTTGGTCAAGAAACGATGGCCTAAATCAGGCTGCGCATAAAAACATTTCTAAGTCCTGTTAGCGCTGTCAAGCAAACTGTTGGTCCTGATCGGAATAAGCGGATGCGACAACTGCTGCCCAATCATAGTTTTTTTTTTTTTGTTTTTTGTTTTTGTTTGTTTGTTTTGTTTTAGTTGGTAAGGTACCTTTTTTCAGTGACCGCTTTCCGTTATGCAAGCGATTAGTTTGATGTTTTTATAGACGGTTTTTGATGATCGCCTTAGACAACTGTCGTGTGTCACGTCCGCACCAAAGTCTAAGGAATGTTGAAATGCATAGTATACGGATGACTTATTACAAATAAAGACAATTATCCGCATCAAAATGATAATGTTACTCTATAATTGAAGAAAGTTTAGAGTGACGTCATTTGTTTATGATTATGACCAGGCTACTGTTTTCTGAGGACAAGAAGAAAGTGACATAGAATGTTTTTGTTATTGAAAATCGTCCATTGTTAGGGAATTCGCACAACCATGAGCAATTATCGGTAAATACCGCGAGTTACGTTCTAGTTCAATCAACAGTGGGAAAATAGCTCAAATCGTCGACACATCACACAGGGATTGATGGTTAGTTATTGATTTTTTTTATCATGCTTGTTCAGTTTTTATCGGAGATTTTCCGCAATTTAGAATAGTTCGAACAGTGTTTTTTTTCTGAAACTGATTTTCGTATAATTCGAACACCCCGATCAATATTTATTTTTTACCTGTTCGAACTAAAGGGAAATCTACTGTATTATCTTCAACAGAAAATTTCCCAGCTTTAAAAGCTTTAACCGACCTAAACACTGTGCGCATTGAAAGGTCTGAGTTCCATATATACAACACAGTTCATTAAATATATGCTTTGAATCTATATTAAGCCTAATGCGGCATTTAATATAGCTACGAATTTCAGTCTTCTGGTCCATGTTCCAGTGTAACAAGTAAATTGGTCAGTGTATATGACTGCATCTATTTCAATTAGAAATAACTTGGTCAGTTGGAAAGCAATTTGCACAAAATATACGGGTATCGTTAGCTATTCAACACACCATTCAAGTTCAGTGAAGCATTTTAAAATATATCTGGGAAGAAAGCAAGGAAGACTATTAGTGACAGAACTTTTTGCACGACCCTCGTAAACTGAAAAAATAAAAAAAAGTATTGAAGTTTATGCAATTATTAAAAATAATAGTAATAAACGAAATCAACTGAGGTTTTGAGGTTGGTAGATGGGTCATTTGCAATTATATTTTTTTTTTCTTAGAAGATGTTCGTCTTTATTTTTTTTCTTCTTTTCTTCCAACTTATCAACAAATTGTTTGAAATAAACAATGTTAAGTATAAAAAGAAACTGTCAGCATAGATCTGTGCACTTAATTTGTTAATTTTGCAGTCAGAGTGACAAACTAGTTAACTTAAATTATTAGGTGTTAATTATGAGACAAAGGAAACAAAAACTACATTTTTATTATCATCACATCTGCAATGGGGAAGCAAAGAACTGCCTGCACTACATCAAGTTCGCTGAGGCCCATGATAACAGAACTACACAATGAGAATTTAGTTATCATATATTCTGCCTATTTCAGCTCATAACCTGTGGAGTTTGGTTATTTTCAACTCAATCCTAGTGAAATATGACCCCTTTCACATCTGGGAAATTAGTCAATAATGCACAGAAAAGTACTGCATGTTCTACACAGGAACATCTTTTTTCCCACAAAATCTTGTGCAAAAATTTGGTGCATGTAATACGTGAGTGCGAGTAATAGTCAATGAAATTCTGTAGTTCATATGAACATGTGTTTATCTTTTCAGCATCTGGGAGATTCAACAAAGATACTTGAAGATATTGCAAATGGAAAGCACCCCTTTGCTGTGGTATATATATAATTATATACACATTTTTTTTATTGTTAGCTCACCTGAGTCTTTAGGCTCATAGGTGAGCTTATGTTATAGGCAGGCTCTACCGTCTATCTGCGTCTGTCAGTCCGTCTTCCACACTCTTTAAACATCTTCTCCTCAGAAACCACTTGGCCAATCAAAGCCAAATTTTATTTAGAGCATCAGTAGGTAGTGGGACCGAAAGTTTATTTGCCGCATCTAGGTCACATGATCAAAATGGTCACCCATATATGGTAAAAACCCTTTAAAAAAATCTTCTTCTTCAGAACCAAAGGGCCAATGGCCCTGGGGCTTGGTATGCAGCATTTGTTAATGAAGTTTGAAAAAATGATGACCTTGTGTTGACCTTGACTTTTTTTATGGAAAGGTCAAATTTTGTTACACAGACTCCTATAGGCAAAATTTAAAAAATCTTATAGTCTGAAACTAGAAGGCCCAGGTCTTTGATATTTGGTATGTAGCTTTATCTTGACCTATATGAAGAGTGTTCAAAATTATAGCCCTGGGGTAAAAGAATAGCCCTGCCATGGAATCACTTGCTTTACATAGACTCATATAGGGAAAATTCTTCAACTGTCTTCTCAGAAACCACTGGGCCCATATATGGTAAAAACCCTTTAAAAATCTTCTTCTCCGGAACTAAAGGGCCAATAGCCCTGAGGCTTGGTAAGCAGCTTTGGGCACATGGGCCCAATAAAGTTTGAAAAAAATCATAACCGTGGGTTGACCTTGACCTTTTGTACAGAAAGATCAAATTTTGTTACATAGGCTTCTACAGGCAAAACTTAAAAAAATCTGCTAGAAGGCCCAGGCCTTTGATATTTTGTATGTAGCTACATCCTGTGGATCTCTACAAAGATTGTTCTAATTATAGCCCTTGGCTCAAAAATGCCCCAACCCAGGGGTCACTTGTTTTACATATAGGGAAATATAGGGAAAACTCTTCAGCTGTCTTCTCAGAAACCACTTGGCCAATCAAAGCCTGATTTCACTTTGAGCCTCAGTGCATAGAGGGAATCAAAGTCTGTTTACAGTATCTGGGTCACATGACCAAGATGGCCCCATGCCCATATATGGTAAAAGCCCTTTAAAAATATTCTCCAGAACAAAAGGGCCAATGGCCTTGGGGCTTTCTGTGCAACATTGGGGACATGGGCCCACTAAAACTTGAAAAAAATCATAACCTTGGGTTGACCTTGATTTTCTTTATGGAAAGATCAAATTTGTTTTTTACATAGACTCCTATAGGCAAAACTTTTAAAATCATCTTGTCTGAAACTAGAAGGTCCAGGCCTTTGATATTTGGTATGTAGCTTTATCTTGTGGACCTCTACAAGGATTGTTTAATGACCCCATCACGGGGGTCACTTTTTTTTTTTTTACATAGACTCCTATAGGGAAAAACTTTAAAAATCTTCTTGTCTGAAATTAGAAGGCCCAGGCCTTTGATATTTGGTATGTAGCTTCATCTAGTGGACCACTAGCCCTAGGGTCAAAAATGGCCCCACCCTGAGGGTCACTTGTTTTATATAGTCATATTTAAGGAAAAGCTTTAAAAATCTTCTTGTCTGAAAACTAGAAGGCACAGACCTTTGAAATTTGGTATGTAGCTTCAGCTAGAGGGCCTTTACCAAGATTGTTTAAATTATGGCCCTTTGGTCAAAATAGCTCCTTTGACATAGACTCTTATAGGGAAAAAAAACTTTAAAGATCTTTTTGTGTGGTGCTAGAGGGCCTAGACCTTTGACATTTGGTACTTAGTTTTATCTAGTGGACCTTTAGCAAGATTGTTCACATTATAGCCCTGGAGTAAAAAGTGGCCCTGCCCTATTACATAGACTCATATAGGGAAAACTCTAAAATCTTCCTATGTTAAACTGGAAGGCTCAGGCCTTTGCTATTTGGTATGTCACTTTATCTGTAAAGTTTTTGTGTTGCCAAATTAAAGCTAAATTCCATACCAAGTTACTGTAGGAGGCAGAGACCAAAAGATTTTTCAAACTGTACAGGCTACCATACCCATATGTTTAATTCTTAAAAAATTTTATCATAAACTTGCCCAGAACAAATAGTCTCCGGTGAGCTATAGGACCATTGGTTCTCTGTTTTTTTCACCCTGTCACTGTGTACACCTAAAAAGTCTTCTTCTTTTTTTTCTTGAACAGTGTAGATCCAGATGAGATGGGTCATTATGAGAGGTCTCATCAGACATTTTTGCCATTTTCTCTTGATTTTAACAGACACCTATTTGAAGTATTAGACTTGTCCAAATAGAAAGATAGAAGAAATCACTTCAGAAATGTGAAAGTATGTACCACTGGTCAACTGTTAGCGGAGAAAGCCACCTCTTGACCTCAACATTGTTGACTGGGCAGTGAAACTCTCAGCTCCAAAAAAAAAAAAAAAAAGAAAAGAAAAAAAAAAAAAACTCAAGTGTTCATATTTTACTTCTGTTAAGGTGAGATGGATATATTTTCATGGGAGGCAACGCCGTCAGACTTGTTTTATTTCCATCTGAAAAAGGGTCTGCAATACACTGGGAGCAAATTCTTTCCTTTTAGAATTAGACCCATTTTAAACGAGGTTTGACATGAAGTAAAGCAGACAGGAAGTCACAAAACTTGTCCTCCTTGGCAGAAATGACATACTTTCTACCTAATGTCTCCAGCCCCTTAAATTGTTCTGGAATTTCATTTTAATTACCAGTGTTAATTGTAATAAGGTCTTGGAACAGGCATTTATGTACCTCAAGATAGGATGATATTTTTTTTTCTGCACTAAATATTCATATTCTGAAGTATGAATCCTTGAAAACGTGGACCAAATCAAACAGCAGACTTAGTCTGACATCCTTTCAAAAGCTATAGATAGAGTCAGATAGCTCTAAATAAGAAGGGATATCAAGGCCCAGTTGTTCAAAACTAACATGTGGTTAGTTAACATATCGTTAAAACTTTGTTCATTAAATATGGCATGTACGCTAATATTTTTGCTGAAAAAATGTGAGTACCTTTTGCATTTGCAAAAGTTACTCACATTTTTTCGACAAAAATACCTGTGACTTTGATATTGTACTTACTAGAACAGTTAATATTTTGACCACTAACGAGCTCGTTAAGCTAATGATGCTTTGAATAACTGGGCCCAGGTAAATATTTTTGTTATTTCTCCATGAAAACATATTTTTTGGGTACTCATTAATAGCACCTTAGTGAGGCACTTCTGATGAGCACTGTACCCTAATATATGTTTTTATGGTTAAAATAAGAAAACTGTCAATACTTTTTGGATGAAAAAAAAAAAAGCCTTATCTGGAGCTATGAATTAAGAGGGGTTATCCAGTCAACTATAGCTAAGGTGTGTGACCTGCCTTATTCTTCTTGCCTGTGCCTCAGCTTAGCCTCGGGCAATAAAAAAAATAAAAAAATAGCATTTTCCATGTCTATTTGCATCTGTTTTCTCGGAAAGCAAATTTCAAGTTGTTACTGTTAGGGCACATTCTGGTCAAATTGTCTCATTTGGAGACAGTTTTAACTAAATGCCAATCTGTCTCTTCTGTGAAACATATATCGTTGATTTTTTCATGGCTCTAAGCAAGAGGAAGTAGCGAGATTTGTTCTTTCCTAATTACAGCACTGTGCACTTAAATTTTTAAAAATTACTGAACAGACTTCTAGTAAAATATCCACCTAATAAGGGTAACTTTAAAGAAAGATCAGCAGAGACTAAATGGTACTTATTATCAGCAGAGGACTAAATGGTAATTTTCTTTATAATATAAAAGCATATGTTGTGGGTACTCGTTTGAATTGCCTCGACTTGTCGAGGCAATTCAAATGAGTTCCCACAACATATGTTTTCTTATAAAGAAGTAGACAAAAGTACTCTGACAATAATATAAAGACTACTCAATTGCTTGACTGTATACTTATAGGAGCATGTGTGGTAATAAGGTCAAATACAGTATTTGTCCACAAAAGCATATGTTGTGGGTACTCATTGGAAGTTACATTAGTATGAGTTCCCACAACATATATTTTCATGGAGATATAAGAAATGTCGTTATTTTTTTGGCAAAAAAAGTGCATTATCTGGAGCCATGTTTGTCTGTTGATTTAGCTTGAATCCTTCAAATATACTGAGGTTTTATTATTATTACAGACCTTAGGTAAAGCTCAGAGGCCAATGGTTGTGGTAGGTAGTTCAGTGTTACAGCGTGGAGATGGGGCCGCCATTCACAGAGCTGTGTCAACAATAGCACAGACTGCGAGAGTAAAATCTGGCTGTAGTGATGACTGGAAAGTTCTCAATGTTCTACACAGAGTAAGTTAAAATACTACATTCACTCTACCATATTTACCCCAATTGCTGGGGCAGACAGGCCTGAGGAAACAGTGAAGGCAAGGCTCCAAGGTTATAAAACTTTTTTTTGTGCTCAACTCAGCTGAGCATGAAATTTGTCCTGCTAATAAATCTCAGGTTACTAACAATTGCAAATTATTCCCTCCCTCGTACAAGAATGACAACTTTGGCTTTCTTACTTTGGGGGTCATCTCCCCTTCTTGTGTTTGAATTCGGTGTCCACTCTGTAACACAAATACCCTTCGGAATATTTTGATAATACTTGGTAGAAATGTAGAACTGGACAAGATGACGAGTTGCGTACAAGAATGACAACTCTCTGGCTTTCTTACTTTTGGAGTTATCTCCCCTTCTTGTGTTTGAATTTTGATTTCCTCTCCGCTCTGTAACTCAAATACCCTTCACAATGTTTTGATGATAGTTGGTAGAAATGACGACATGTCACCAACAAAAAAGACAAAAAGACATGCTCTACTGAGTTGAGCATGAAAAAAGATTTATAGTCTCGGAGTCTGATCAGACACCACAGAGCGTGGCATCTGATCAGGTCTGCACTCTTTGGAATACATTGTTTTACCCTAGCTTTTGACATAGACAGGCTTGATCAAACAGGGTAGACCCAGATCAAATGCCACAGAGAGCAGCATCTTGTCTGGGTCTACACAGTTTGCCTGTCATCAAGCAGTTTGTAGGTACATCAGCTGGCAATCAAATGGGCCTGTACATATTTTAGGAGTACACAGAGTAAGTTAAAATACTTCATGTAATCTACCTTTGTTTAACCCTTTGTATACTGAATAGACTCTCCCACACTATATATTGGAAGTGTCTTATTTCAATTTTAGGTATGTCTGGCTATGAGATTTACATATTGCTAGAGAAAAATGGCTAAACTATTTGCAAACAGTGGAGACCCTGATTAGACGCGCATTTTGCGGCGTCTGATCTGGGTCTGCACTGTTTGCCAATTATCCTTTTACGGGTCTCTCGACTACAATAGGTTAACCTCACTGACCACCCATTACTGACCTTGACCTTCTTTTCATGCTTGGCTGAACAATGTTTAGTCTCTGAAAAAACATAAAACCAAATCTTCATCATCTTACTTTGTACTTTCAACATCTGCAGTCTGATCAGGGCTTTCACTGTCAGCTAACAGAATCAATGGACACCACAGAATGTATGAATGGAGAGCAAAGGCCCCGATAATCTGAATCTCAACATTTTGCCTATGTTCTAAGGTACTTTTCACTTGACATGGCTCAAATAATGATGAAAGAGGCATTAAACAACAAATTGTCATCATTGTCTGGATATTTCTTTTATCTTTAGCAGGTTTGATGCTTACATGAATAATGTGTAATAATTGTTTGCAGGTTGCCAGTCAGGTAGCAGCTCTTGATATCGGTTATAAAGCAGGAGTAGATCACATCAGGCAGAATCCACCCAAACTTCTATACCTCCTAGGGGCTGACGAAGGGGCAATTACCCGACAAGATCTCCCTAAAGATTGCTTCATCATTTATCAAGGTAATAGCAAGCCTTCTAGTGAAACATTAAGAAATTGTTTTTAACCCTTGTCCTGCTGAACCCAGATATACCCTGCCTTTGCAAACAGTGTAGATCCAGATCAGTTGGCTTCTGAAGAAGCCAACTGATCTGGATCTGCACTGTTTGCCATTAAGTATGTGAATCTATATAAACAATTTGATCAAGTAGTCTGATTGGCTGAAAATTATAAATGGGTGTGGCTTCTTAATTTATTTAGCAGGAAAAAAGTTAACATTGTTAGTCAGAGAAGTTATTAAGGAGGAGTATCTGGTGATGATTCTGGGATAGTTTTTCTTATTTTTCAAAAAATTATGCTAAAGGTACTCATTATAGCCCCCTGCAAACTATGTTTGTGGGGAAGGGGGTTTATCCTGTTTTCACATTGGTAATCAGAGAAGTTGTTAAGGAGTATCTGATGATAATTCTGGGATAGTTTTTCCTATTTCTCCAAACATTTTATGTTATAGGTACATTATACCCCATTTTACATTGTTAGTCAGAGAAGTTAAGGAGTGATGATAGTTTAGGGTTAGTTTTTCGTAGATATAAGGGAAGTATCTGAGTAAAATACCCATATGTTTTGAGAAAATACTCAATTATTTTCAAAAACTTGGGTATTGAAACCCAATTTATTTGACAGAGTACTCAATTATTTCTAAATCAAGAGTGAAAATTAAAGTTTCAAGGCCAGAAAAGCGCATGATTACTACTGTACATCATGATTACTGCACATAATAGGTGTTTTCATCCTTTTATATGGCAAATACTATCATAAGATTAATAGGGTATAATGAAATACCATGTTTTAAATACCTAATCAGGCTTTTTTGAGCTCTTTCTTTCTGTTTTATAAGTTTTACCCAATTACTTTTCATTTTGGGGGGTATCTTTACTCAAACCATAACATTGATTAAATTTTGATAGGGTTAAATACCCAAATGCCATCAAAATTGTCTGTGGTTCTGCTTATTTCTCCCAAAATTATGGTATAAGTGCTCATTATACACCTGCAAACTGTGTTTGTGGATTGGGTAAACTGTTTTCCATTGTCCATCCATCTGTCTGTTCCATTTTGGTTTCTACTTCACCTTGCTAAAAAATTTATTAGATGGCCATCATAACCTTGTGTGTGTGTTTGTGTAGGGGGAAGGGGTGTATATAATAATCACTGATTATTGACACTTCTTGGGTGAAGTGCCTCAGAAATATAAAACATCATCATATAAATGCTAAAAGGCAGCACCAGATATAATTATGCCCTCACCATATTCAGTGGGAGTGCATATAGTATCACCACTGTCTGTCCCGTCCGTCTGTCCCGTATGTAACACAATTGGTTTCTGTGCGATAGCTTTTGAAAGGATTTGTGTATTGGATTGAAATTTTATACACAGGTATTTAATCATAAAATGTAAGTAAAGTTTGATTTAGGGTAAAATCCACCAATTATTTTGGGAGTTATGGCCCTTTTCCAACTTTGAAAATTTTTTAACTTTGAAAAATGGTTTCTGTGCAATATATATTGAAAGGATTGGTGTATAGGATTGAAATTTTATACACAGGTATATAATCATACAATATAGGTCAAGTTCGATTTAGAGTAAAATCCACATATTATTTTGGGAGTTATGGCCCTTTTTCAACTTTGAAAAATGGTTTCCATTCCATAACTTTTGAAAAGATTAGTATATTGGATTCATATAATTATAAAATATAGGTCAAGTTCGATTTAGGGTAAAATCCACCAATTATTTTTGGAGTTATGGCCCTTTTTCAGTGTTGAAAAATAGTTGAAAAATGGTTTCCGTTCGATATCTTTTGAAAAGATCAGTGTATTGGATTCAAATTTTATATCCACCAATTATTTTGGGAGTTACGGCCCTTTTTCAACTTTGAAAAATGGTTTTCATTCCATAACTTTTGAAAAGATTAGTGAATTGGATTCATATTTTATACACAAGCGTATAATTATAAAATATAGGTCAGGTTTGATTTAGGGTCCACCAATATTATTTTTGGAGTTACGGCCCTTTTTCAACTTTGAAATATAGTTTCAGTTTGATATCTTTTGAAAACATTAGTGTATTGAATATTTAAACACACAGGTATATAATCATAAAATATGGTCAAGTTCGATTTAGGGTAAAATCTGCCAATTATTATGAGAGTTATGGCCCTTTTTTTCAACTTCATATTTTGCAAAATGCCTGGGTGTGGGTGAGGATGGCCCTGGGTGGGGACATCTGTGTCATACTGATACATTTCTAGTTTTATTATACGCCTAGGAATTATGTTATGCCCTTGGCGTCCGTCTGGGCAAACATCCAAGGTTTAGGGGCTATTTTGGACATAATTATGGGGTATGTCCAGGTTTATTTCATTTAAAATATATTAGCTAGCCCCTAATCCCTAAAAATAGCCCCTAAATCTCTTATGGAAATTTAACATTGAGGTTGCCCCTAAACTAGATATGTTGGAACGTCCTTACGTTCGTCTGTTAACTTTTCATTTCCGGATAACTCCTCCTACAGTTTACACCTGATCAAGCTGAAACTTGATATATTCGGGCGACTCTCATTTTTAGCTCACCTGAGCAAGAAGTGCTCATGTTTAGCTATTTTGGTCAGTCAGTGTCTGTTGTGTGGCGTCAACAATTGCTTTAAAAGCATACTCCTCCTACACCCATAGGCCAATTGACTTGATACTTGGTAGGAAGCATCGGGGTGACTTGTAGATCAAAAATAGCTAAAATCATTGCGATCGGAAATCCAAGATGGCAGCCATCTTGAAAGTCTATTTTTCGCTTCTTCTCCTAAACCAAAAAGCCAATTGACTACAAACTTGCTAGGAAGCATTGGGGTGACTTATAGATAAAAAAAAAGCTAAAATCTTTCCTATCGGAAATCCAGCCATGGTGGCCATCTTGAAAATCTATTTTTCACTTCTTCTCCTGAACCGAAAGGCTTATTGACTTTAAACTAGGTAGGAAGCATCGGGGTGACTTGTAGATTAAAAATAGCTAAAATTGTGCCGATGGGAAATCCAAGCCATCTTGACAACCTATTTTTCCCTTCTCCTAAACCCAAAAGCCAATTGACTCCAAACTTAGTAGTAAGCATTGGGGTGACATATAGATCAAAAATAGCTAAAACCGTCCCTATCGGAAATCCAAGGTGGCCGCTATGGTGGCCGTCTTGAAAATCTATTTTTCCCTTCTTCTTCTGAACTGAAAGGCCAGTTGACTTGAAACTTGGTAACAAGCATTGTAGGTCAAAGATTTGAAGATCAAAAATAGCTGAAATTGTCCCGATCGGAAATCCAAGATGGCTGCCTTGGCGGCCATCTTGAAAACCTATTTTTCGCTTCTTCACCTAAACTGAAAATGCCAATTGACTCGAAACTTGGTACGAAGCATCAAGATTGCAGTCCACCAAATACTTCCTCCTACAGTCTACATCCCATCAAACTGAAAGGTGATTTATAGTTAGACCATGATTTGAAGCAGCACATTTTGTTTTGAGGTTACAGTCTACCAAATATTAATAGTCATGTCTGTCTATCCATCTGTATAATCTTTACTTTCGGGCTAACCACTCCTACTCTCTGTCAATATAGGTGCTATGTCTGATTACTTGCCACGGGTGTATGATGCACAGCTTGTGAAGTTCTTGTTTTTAGCTCATCTGAGCCGAAGGCTCAAGGGAAGCTATTGTGATCACTCACTGTTCGTTGTTGTTCGTCTGTCCACAGTTTCTTTAAGCAACATCACCTAAACCACTGAGCCAATTTTAACCAAATTTCACAGGAATGATCCTTGGGTGGTACTGATTGAAAATTGTTTAAAGATTTGGAATCCATGCCGAATTCCCATAACAAAAAAAAAAAAAATCTTCTTGTCAGAAACCATTGGACTGATTTCAATATAATTTGGCTGAAATGTTTGTTTGGTGACCCCTCTACCAAGATTATTCGCCATCATGATTCGTCAAAAACATGGCTGCCAGGTAGCGGGGCTTATTTTTCCTATATGTCTATATAGAAAACTTTAAAAATCTTCTTGTCAGAAACCACTGGAGTGATGTCAATAAGATTAAGCAAATATTTCTTTGGTGATTCTCTACCAAGATTATTTGTTATCATGATTCGTCAAAAAATGGCTGGAAAGGGGTCGGGGCTTATTTTCCCTATATATCTATATAGAAAAAAAACACTGGACTGATTTCAATATAACATGGCAGAAGTGTTCCTTTGGTAACCCTCTATCAAGATTGTTCAAGCCATCATGATTTTAAAAAAAGACATGGTGGCCAGGGGGGGATGGGGGAGGGGTGTGGGGCTTATATTCCCTTTGTATCTATATGGAAAATTTTAAAAATCGTTTTGTGAGAAACTGACAGGTGTCAGTATAATTTGGCAGAAATGTTCTTTGCTGATCCTCTACCAAGATTGTTAAAGTCGGCATGATGCGTCAAAAAACATGGCATCCAGGGGCGGGGCTTATTTTCCCTATATATCTATGTAGAAAGCGGGCCCCCGTAGCCTAGTGGATAGGAGAGTTGACTCTAAATCCATTAGGTTTCTCACCCCTGTGATTCGAGCCTCGCTCAGGTCACATGTGGGAAAGCCAAGTTCTGCTTACGGATGGTCAGGTGGTTTTTCCCCGGGTTCTCCGGTTTTCGCCCACATTTGATGAACAATCGGCTCGATATAAGTGAAATATTCTTGAAAGGGCCGTAAAACCTAAATCAAAATCTATGTAGAAAATTTTAAAAATCTTCTTGTCAGAAACCACTGGACTGATTTCAGTATTATCTGACAGAAATGTTCCTTTGGTGACCCTCTACCAAGATTGTTCCAGCCGTCATGATTCGAGAGGAACCACTCAATGGATGTCAATATAATTTGGCAGAAATGTTTCTTTGGTTATCCTCTACCAGGATTATTCAAGCCAGCATGATATGCAAAAAAAACATGATTGCCAGGAAGACGGGTTTATTTTCCCATTATAGAAAATTTTAAAAATCTTCTTGTCAGAAATCACTTAACCGATTTCAGTATATCTGGGCAGAAATGTTTCTTTTGTGAGTCTCTGCCGAGATTGTTCAAGCCATCATGATTTGTCAAAAAACATGGTCTCCAGGGATGGGTCTTAAGTTCCCTATATATCTATATAGAAAACTTTAAAAATCATCTTGTCAGAAACCATTAGACCGATTTCAATATAACTTGGCAGAAATGTTTCTTTCCTTTAGTGGCCCCCTATCAAGATTGTTCAAGACGTCATGATTCTTCAGAAAACATGGCCTCAAAGGGACTGGGCTTGTTTTCCCAATATATCTATATAGAAAATTTTAAAATCTTCTTGTCAAAAACTATTGGACCAATCTCAATATAAGGTGACAGAAATGTTCCTTTGGTGACTCTCTACCAAGATTCTTCAAGCCATCATGATTAGTCAAAAAACATGGCCACCAGGGGACAGAAACCACAGACGTATGTCAATAAAATTTAGCAGAAATGTTTCTTTGGTGACCCTCTACTTAGATTGTTCAAGTCATCATGATTAGTCAAAAACGATGGCCACCAGGGGGCAGGGCTTATTTTCCCTATATATCTATATAGAAAATTTTAAAACTCTTCTTGTGAGAAACCACTGGACTAATTTCAGTATATCAGAAATATTGGACAATCATGTTTCTCTTGATCATAACATTTATACGAAAATCTTAAAGCTGTGAACTTGGGTGAGTATGCAAATCTCTTTGCCCAGGTGAGTGATGTAGGATCCTCATGGTCCTCTTATTTATGTCCCTCCACCTCGGCATCACATTTTCTTATCTGCACAATATCGTCTTCAGGGATAAAGGTCAGAAGTCTTCTTGAGACTGTAAAGTCTTCTTGAGACTGTAAAGTTGACATGTTAGGAGGATGGAACAACTGTCTTCTTCCAGTAAAAGCATTTCAAAACAGTAAAAGTCCTCCATGTACAGTTAAAAACAGGAAGAATGGCTGTTAAGGGAGTGACCAAGACAACTGCATCAATGGCTTGGATAGTAGCGTCCTCGTGAGTTGGACTGTCAGTGATAATTCTGGGATAAAACGAGTACTTGTACGAGGGTTGTGCAAAAAGTTCTGTCACTAATTGGTTTTATCTCGGGTATATTTTAAAATGCTTCACTGCACTTGAATGGTGTGTTGAATAGCTAACGATACCCGTTTATTTCGTGCAAATTGCTTTCCAACTGACGGAATTATTTCAAATTGAAATAGATGCAGTCATACATACGGACCAATTTACTTGTTACATTGGAACATGGACCAGAAGACTGAAATTCATAGCAATATTAAATGCCGCATTAGGCTTAATATAGATTCAAAGCAGATATTTAATGAATTTTGTGGTATCTATGGACCTCAGACCATTTCAATGCGCACAGTTTTTAGGTTGGTTAAAGCTTTTAAAGCTGGGAAATTTTCTATTGAAGATGATGTCGATCCTGGAAGGCCTAAAACCTTTGTTACCAAGGCTAACATTGCTGCTGTAAAGATTGTGGTCGAACAGGATGCGCAATTGTCTGTCAAAGATATAGCTAGTTGTACTGGCATATCAGAAGGCAGTGTGCAAACAATTCTGAAAAAGCGTTTGGACCTGAGAAAGGTTTGCCCTTGGTGGGACATCCTTTGCTCACTAAGGAGCAAAAGACACAATTAAATGTGCCCGGGAACTTTTGAAAACATACAAAGGCTGTAATAGTCGGGTTATTTATAACTTGCTAACAGGTGATGAAACCTGGGTGCACATGTTTGAGCCACAAAGAAGGGCTGATAATAAGCAATGGAAGCGAAAAGAGCAAAAACGCCCATGTATTGCCAAGGGAATCATAAGTTCGAAAAAGATGTTGTACGCAATTTTCAATTCAAGTGGGCCAGTCGTTCAAGAGCCTTGTCCATCTGGTCATACAGTCACTGGCCGATTCTACAAGAATTCTGTACTGAAGAAAGTGAAAAGAGTTTTACAGTAGTCCACCTTTTACATGATAACACCTTCTCTCATAAGTGTGAGGTTGTTAAGTCTTGAAAAGGTGAAAGTTTTAAACCATTTACCTGACCTGAGTCCCTGTGATTTCTTTTTATTTCCAAGGCTTAAGAAAATGCTTTCTGGAAATAAGTATACATCTAGAAGTTCTCTTGGCAGCGCTCTTTATCAGTGTCTCCAACAGATACCAAAAGAAGACTATTTATCTGCTTTTCGCAACTGGGTAAAAAGGTTACAAAAATGTGTTTCAGTAAAGGGGGAATACTTTGAAGGTTTGTAATAAAAATGTTTGATAAAACGTAACACTGAAGTAATCTGAACCCAGTGACAAAACTTTTTGCAGGACCCTCGTAGACTTTTGGTTAACTGCTGGTTGATAAATATGGTGTCCACCCCTGGTGTGTTTGTTGCAGGTTTGTAATATGGACCCGGGATTTAGATCTACCAATCCTCTTGGTACAGGTTAACTCTTATCCTGCTGAATAATTTAATTAGCCACTCATTTCTGACTATCAGCCAATCAGATTACATCATATAATGTTTAGTTCAAATTCACAAACTGAATGACAAACAATGTAGATCCTGATCAGATGGTTTCTTCACATCTGGATCTACACTGTTTGCAAAGGTAGGGGTTGTCATGAACAGCAGGATAAGGGTTAACAAGTCTATGTGTCCGTGATCTATCCACCAAAGGAGGTCAGCTAAGCTCTCTCACCATGCATGATACACATCCAGGAGATCTGTCCCAGTAATTCCGATGGACAAGTCCGACTGCTCTTCTTTTTTCATTTGCTCAACTGGTGAACCAGTGGTTGGATTCTTACCAAGTTTTTAGCTCACCTGAGCCAAAGGCTGAAGGTGAGGCATTGTAATCACTCACTGTCCGTCTGTCCATCCACAATTTCTTTAAACAATATCACCTCCTAAACCACTGACCAGTTTTATCCAAATTTCACAGGATTGGCTTTGGGTGATATTGACTGAAAATTATTCAAAGATCTGGAATCTGTGCAGGATTCTGGTTGCCATGGCA
The DNA here is from genome assembly GCA_964016985.1 of Anodontia alba. NCBI lineage: Eukaryota > Metazoa > Mollusca > Bivalvia > Lucinida > Lucinidae > Anodontia > Anodontia alba. The sequence goes on along the minus strand of OZ024833.1, from coordinate 57,861,316 downwards.
ACCAAAAGAAAAAACTTAAAAAAAAAAAATCTTCTTGCCAGAAACCACTGAACCAATTTCAATATAATTTGGCAGAAATGTTTCTTTAGTGATTCTCTTCCAAGAGTGTTTAAGCCATGATGATTCCTCAAAAAACATGGCCGCCACGGGGCGTGGCTTATTTTCCCTATATATCTATAGAGGAAACTTTAAAAATCTTCTTTTCAGAAACCGCTGGACCAATTTCAATCTAACTTGTAACTTGGCACAAATGTTTCCTTGGTGACCGTCTACTAAGATTGTTCAAGCTGTCATGATGCATCAAAAGAGGACATCTGTTTTCTCTGAAACACTGTTACTAGTTTTCTTGTATGTTTATTTTAGGTCACCATGGTGATCAAGGTGCTCAGATTGCTGATGTAATCCTGCCGGGGGCAGCTTACACTGAGAAAGATGCTACATATGTCAACACAGAAGGTCGAGCCCAGCGGACGCAGATGGCAGTCAATCCTCCAGGAATGGCAAGGGAAGACTGGAAAATCATCAGAGCTCTCTCTGAGGTAGGTTTTTAGGGCTTTGAAGATGCAAAAATAATGGCAGACAAAACTACAGAAATTTTAGCTCATCTGATCATTTAGAATCATAGGTGAGCTTGTAGTATAGGCAGGCTCTTAGTCCGCCTCTTTAAACCTCCTCAGAAACCACAAATTTCATATGGAGCCTCAGTGTTTAGGGGGAAGAAAGTTTGTTTGCTGCATCTGGGTCACATGACCAAGATAGCTGTCATGCCCATATATGGTAAAAATCCATTAAAAATCTTCTCTGGAAGAAAAGGGCCAATGCCCTGGGGCTTGTTATGCAGCATTGGGGACAAGGGGCCAAATAAAGTTTGAAAAAATGATGACCTTGACCTGTTTTACGGGAAGGGTCAAATTGTTTTTACATAGACTCCTATAGACAAAACTTTAAAAATCTTCTTGTCTAAAACTAGAAGGAATACCTGTGAAAGACATGTTTATTGAAGACACCAATATTGGTTTTAATTAATTAAGAAATATTATGTCATTGTAGGAAAAGGGAAAGTATTGTAACTGCGAATAATTATCCCCGCCCTTTTTGAAGTAAAAGCAGGGATTTTGTTATACCCCCTGTTCGTCCGGCCATCTGTCCATCTGTAATGTCACACCATTGCTACTAAACCATTTAAGCCAGAATCTTAAAACTTTCACAGGTGACAGCCCTATGGATAAGGACTGGAGGAACACATTCGGAATTTTTATGTAACCCCTTGTGGCAGGGCCAGGGGGGTGTGGCCCCGAAAGGTCCAAAATCCATTTTGTACAAACAGTCATGTTGCATATCAAATTGAAGATAATGAAGAGTAGAATACAGTGGGGCATGTCTGGGGGTCACTAGGGGTCAAAAAGTAGGATTTTGGGTCCTTTTTTTATTTTCACACAACTCCTCTTAGGTTTTTTGAGCTAGAACATTGAAACTGTCACAGGTAATAGCCCTATAGATGAGGACTGGAGGAACACATTTGGAATTTTGATGTACCCTCTGAGGGCAGGGCCAGGGGATGTGGGCCCTGAAGGGTCCAAAACCCATTTTGTACAAACATAGTCATGTAGCATATCAAATCAAAGATAATGAAGAGTAGAATACAGAGGTGTAAAAATTTTGCCCCAGGAGCATGTCTGGGGATCACTAGAGGTCAAAAAGTAGGATTTTGGGTCCTTTTTTTTGATTGTCACACAACTCCGCCTAGGCTTTTTCAGCTAGAACCTTGAAACTGTCACAGATAATAGCCCTATTGATGAGGACTGGAGGAACAAATTTGAATTTTGATGTGCAAGGAGATGCATGGCGCTGGCGCGGGGTTATGCGATGGCATGCCATCAACTTGCTCTAGTTTGTAAATTGTCTTTGAAGTGTTGTCTTTGAAATCATTGTTTATAGTCTGCTAATTCAGAGCCGGAATACCACTGGAATACACTTGGAAAACATGAGTAATTATCACTTAAAAACAGACTACGTAAGGCTTTTGTATAAAGCTTATATCAGTTGAGTAAATAACTTGTTCAGATTGATTTTGTTCTAATGTATCATGTATATAATACAAACGTTGAACTATAATACCCCGCCATTGTCGTGTCGCGGGCAGATAACTTTGTAAAACTTTGACAAAATTGCCCAATTGCAATCCCAAACCAGATCTCCACAATATCAATGCACATACCAAGTTTCGTGAAAATCCATTTATGTTTACTCAAGTTATCACCGGAAACGAAAAACAGATGGATGGACGTACGGCTTGCAGATGGACAGACAGACACACGGACATCCAACATGAAACCATAATACCCCGCCACTATTGTGTGGCAGGGTATAAAAATATATGCCCAGTAAAATAAATGACACGAACATCATACTAAGTAAGCATGTTTTTGTTCAAAGCTACACTGTGCCAAACATTCGAACATTCGCCGAAAATTTATCAAAGAAGCATGAAGCATGGCTATTTATCTCCAACATGGTGTTGTAAAAAATAAATCCTAAGGAAATCTTCCAAAGTGGGCTGAGGAGAGTCAGTTTAGGTGGCGTTGAAGGTGGGTGTCAGTTAAAATAAGGCTCGATCGCCAATATCCAAATCAGCGATGTAACTTAACCCCTTGAGTTTGCATTGTAGTCCTTTATGCGAATACGACACAAAATAATTTCTCTTCCATTGCAAAGGTGCTCAGATTTTGCCATTTGTGGTTACAGACATGTAAAACTCCAGTTCTTAAAAAGAGATTACAAATCTCTGGTAAACTACATCACTGTTTCAGTGAAGGCTTAACATGCGTTCTGCGGCATCTGGTCTGGGTCTTTACTGTTTGCTCAGGCCTGTCTGTACGTAGAATAAGTATGGACGTTTGATCAAATCAAACCCCTTCAGAAATCATCCTGGATCCACCCTGATTCATAAAAAAAATGCTGGGTCTGACTCGTAAAATTGAATTATTATGGCATGTGCAATTAGCCCCCTTTAAACAGTAACCTAGAATGAGGGCTTACCCCGTGTTTAACAGGGTATAAATAGATATAAGTACTGTTACACGCTATACTGGGACATTCGCATTTCAAGTATAGATCACAAAGATATAATGGAAGTTACCCAGAAAATGCAACAGTAACATTTTCCTTGCCCTGCATGAAGAAACCATGTGCTTGTAGCGGTAACATCACGTGAAATCGTGGCGGGAAACCACTTAGGGAGAAAAACAAGCTTATGTTCATTATTCTTGCCAGAAATTTATATGAAGCTGTCACATATTTAAAATTTTAAGAACCTAAGTATTGAGCTAGATAGGCCTATGCAAACAGACCCAGATCAGAGCCACAGAGAAAAGGGGAATGAAACTAATTTGGGGGAACAGGGAACATGGAAATTTGGAAAATACTTTTAAGACAGGACCTATGCGACCAGTGAAGACTCAGATCAGCCTGCGCATTCATGCAGTCTGATCAGTCTTCACTTCTCCAATGGGCTTCTATGACCCCTGGGCTTTTCAAGATTGTCCTCTGAGTATATGCGTTCATTCAGAGTAATTGGTGTGATTTGGGGGAGTTCGCGAAACACCAAGATTCAACAAAATCAATTGGAACAAGTTATTCACTCAATTGATATAAGTTTTATACAAAAATCTAGTTTTTGTTTAAAGTGATGGTTATTCATGTTTTTCACGGGTATTCCAGTGGTATTTCAGCTCTGAATTAGCGGACTATCAACAATGTTTTCAAAGCCAACACTTCAAAAAAAATTGCAAATTACTTGCTGTTACAGTACTTTCCCTTTTCCTGTGTTGACATAATACATGTATTTCTTAATTAATGAAAGGCAGTATTGGTATCTTCAGTATGTGTCTTCCACAGGTATTCCTGTATTTTTCACGGGTATTCCGGTAGTATTCCAGTAAGTCTTGTGACAGGTTCCAAATTGCCAAAATGATGCTTATATTCTACTATTTGACCTATTATTTGAATTGATATTTTGACTTTGTATGAATTGAAAATACAGGCAAAAGTGTCTTTCAAAGCTTACATCCATTTCCTACCAAAGCATTAATGCAAACTCAGTCAGAATGCTTTTTTGTTGATGAAACAACTGACATGCTGATCTGCCATCAGTGTTAGCCATTAAATTCTCTCCTCTGCCGTACGTGTTAGCCAAATGAAAATTGATCTGTAGGCAAAGGCAGTTGTTTTTCAGACTCTTGCTCCATTTGGAATAGTATAACTGTGTTTTTTAAACCAACTTGGGACATTTAAACCAATTTGGGACGCCAAATATTGCAGAATTGCTGTTGAATGATTTATTTTATTATCTTTATTCATTTTATTTTTTTGCAAGAGAAAATAACAGATTTTGTTCCTTGGAAGTATAACCCTAGCAGAAAATGGATTTTTAGCTCACCTGAGCAAAAGCTCAGGGTGAGCTATTGTCATCACCCTTTGTCCGTCGTCCGTCGTTCGTCGTCAACAATTAGTTTGTTAACACTCTGGAAGTCACAGTTTTGACCCAATCTTGATGAAATTTGGTCAGAATGTTTGCCTCTACGAAATCAAGGTCAAATTTAATACTGGGTTACTTGGGGTCAAAAACTAGGTCCCCAGGTCAGATCAAAGGAAAAACTTGTTAACACTCTAGAGGTCATAGTTTTGACCCAATCTTGATGAAACATGCTCAAAATGTTTGCCTCTATTAAATCTAGGTCAAGTTCGAAACTGGGTCACTTGGGGTCAAAAACTAGGTCACCGGGCCAGATCAGCAGAAAACCTTGTTAACACTAGCGGTCACATTTTTGAAGCTCAATATGTTTGTCTTGATGATTTCTAGGTCAAGTTTGAAACTTGGTCACTTGGGGTCAAAAACTAGGTGACCTGGCCACATCAGCAGAAAACCTTGTTAACACTCTGGTTCACATTCTTGAAGCAATCATCATCAATCTTGCTCAAAATGTTTGTCTTGATGATTTCTATGTCAAGTTCAAAACTAGGTCACTTGTAGTCGAAAACTAGGTCACCAGGCCAAATCAGCAGAAAACGTTGTTAACACTAGCGGTCATATTTTTCAAGCAATCATCATGAATCTTGCTCAAAATGTTTGTCTTGATGATCTCTTGGTCAAGTTTGAAACCAGGTCACTTTGAGTAAAAAACTAGGTCACCGGGCCAGATCAGCAGAAAACCTTGTTAACACTAGCGGTCACATTTTTGAAGCAATCATCAAGAATCTTGCTCAATATGTTTGTCTTGATGATTTCTAGGTCAAGTTCGAAACTGGGTCACTTGGGGTCAAAAACTAGGTGACCTGGCCAGATCAGCAGAAAACCTTGTTAACACTCTGGTTCACATTCTTGAAGCAATCATCATGAATCTTGCTCTAAATGTTTGCCTTGATGATCTCTAGGTCAAGTTTGAAACCAGGTCACTTTCAGTAAAAAACTAGGTCACCGGGCCAAATCAGAAGAAAACCTTGTTAACCCTCTAGCGGTCACATTTTTCAAGCAATCATCATGAATCATGCTCAAAATGTTTGTCTTGATGATTTCTAGGTCAAGTTTGAAACTGGGTCACGTGGTGTCAAAAACTAGGTCACCAGGCTAAACCAGCAGAAAACCTTGTCAACACTCTAGGGGTCACATTTTTTAAGCAATAATCATCATGAAACTTGCTCAAAATGTTTGTCTTGATGATTTCTAGGTCAAGTTTGAAACTGGGTCACATTGGATCAAAAACTAGGTCACCTGGCCAAATCAGCATAAAATCTTGTTATCACTCTAGCGGTCACATTTTTCAAGCAATCATCATGAATCTTGCTCAAAATGTTTGTCTTGATGAGTTCTAGGCCAAGTTCGAAACTGGGTCACTTGGAGTCAAAAACTAGGTCACCTGGCCAAATCAACAGAAAACTTTGTTAACACTCTAGCTGTCACATTTTTTAAGCAATCATCATGAATCTTGCTCAAAATGTTTGCTTTGATGATTTTTATGTTAGATTCGAAACTGGGTCACCTGGGGTCAAAAACTAGGTCACCTGGCTGGATCAGCAGAAAACCTTGTTAACACTCTAGTGGTCACATTTTTCAAGCAATCATCATGAATCTTGCTCAACATTTTTGTCCGGATGATTTCTAGGTCAAGTTTGAAACCGGGCCACTTGGGGTCAAAAACTAGGTCACCTGGCCAAATCAGCAGAAAACCTTGTTAACACTCTAGCGGTCACATTTTTGAAGCAATCATCATGAATCTTGCTCAAAATGTCTGTCTTGATGATTTCTAGGTCTAGTTTAAAACTGGGTCACATTGGATCAAAAACTAGGTGACCTGGCCAAATCAGCAGAAAACTGTTAACACTCCAGAGGTCACATTTTTGAAATAATCATCATAAATATTGCTCAAAATGTTTGTCTTGATGATTTCTAGGTCTAGTTTAAAACTGGGTCTCTTGATATCAAAAACTAGTTCACCTGGCCAAGTCAAAGGAAAACCTTGTTGATGCTCTAGAGGTCACATTTTTGAAGTGATCATCATGAATCTTGCTCAAAATGTTTGTCTTGCTGATTTCAAGGTGATGTATAGTTTTCTGTCCAGTGACTCTCTTAAGTTTTTTCCATTTAGGTCAGTTTCTCAGTAATTATTGGTCCTACAGAGTGATATTTGGTACTTGTGAAGTGGTTGTGTTTAGGTCAGTGTCTCAGTAACTATTGCTTCTACAGCCAGTGACACTTAGTACATGCATACATCTTAGCATGGCCTCTTGAGTGCAGTCATCCATATTTGACCATGACCTTTATTTCACAGTCCATTAGACATGCTACATTGTCTTACTTGTTAATATAATCATTTTGAACCTTGATCAGTTCTAGATCAGGCCCTCAAAGTGCTATGTTGCTCAGGTGAGCGTTACAGGGCCATCATGGCCCTCTTGTTATGCAAATTTCAGGAAACATTTTTTTTAGACCACCTCACATAGACTTGTGCGGCAGTGAAATTAAATCAATTACTACTTGGGGCTCTTCAAACATTAAATAATATCCCCATAATGCATAAAAGTCAAATCCTTTCTTCATGGATTTTTCTGGCACAATTTCTTCACATACCCTTTTTATGTCAACATTGTCAAAGGCACCAGTTGTACGGTGTGTTTTTGCTCTTTCTTGATAATAAACAATCAAAAAAAACGTTAAATATTTTTCAAAAATTCTTTTCCAAAGTATTTCCCACCTGTGTCTAAACACTTTTGCCATCTTCATGGGAGCTTTTGTATTCTCTCTGCAAACCATCAAGTAGGCCTACTGCTGAGGTCCTTAGCAGTAGGTCTACTTCATGGTTTGCAGAGGGAATACAAAAGCTGGATCAAGAAATCTGATTGGCTGAAAATTAGAAATGGGAGTGGCATCTTAATTTATTCAGCAGGACAAGGGTTAACAAGTACAACATGTTGTGTAGAACTGAGAACTGTTGAATTGATGCACTTTAAAAGGAGATAGTTGTCTAAATTGTTATTGGGAGGCTAGTGTTAAGGAAGTCATAGCTATAGATAAGATGAGTATTCTTTAGGGAATTGGATACACTTGGTAGATTTTCTGCCATTTTGACAAGGGAAACAATTTTTTGTGACTTCCTTATGCTTTCCTGCACACCAAATCCTTTCTGAAAAGGGATGTACTATAAAAGGAAAAAAAAACTTGCTCCCATAGGGAGCAATTTCTGTCTCTTTAAAGTAGACCCCTTTTCAGAAGGGATGCAAAAACAATTTAGACAACTATCTCCTTCAAATAATAAGTTTTGTTTAATATTAATTTCCACGGGCCTGGTGTATGCCTTTCAGCTTCTATGTCCTTAAGTTTGACATAGCTCAGTCAAAATGCAATTTTTTCTGTATTTGCAGTTGGCTGGATATACCTTACCATATGATGAGCTACAAGAAGTACGAGAAAGGTTAACACAGGTTTCACCAAACCTTACCAAGTATGGAGATGCTGAGGATGCAAACTATTTCAAACAGGCTCAGGAACTTTCGCAGGTAATGCTTTAGCTTTAGAAGCATATCTAGATAAGTACCTTTTTGCTTGTCTGTACAAAGAAGTTTGTGTGTGTGTGTGTGGGGGGGGGGGGGGGGGGCAGGAGGGGGTGTTGTGGGGGGGGAGCAGATATTGCACTATATCCAGCACTGGTGTTGCCATCCACAAAAGTTTAATGTGAAAGTTTCAAAGAGGTTCTGTTACCCAAACCCTTTGTGGGATTTCATTGATAAGGGACTTGTAGGTAGATATTGGTCCATATTATACAGTTTAAACCTCACCCCTGCTTATGATCTTGAGGTCAAGGTCATAAACTTAGTTTAAAGTTTTTGAAAGATCATTCTAGACCTCCTAAATTGATGATGTTAAAGACTGGTCCAAAATTTTATTCAATGGAAGCTCCACCCCCATCAAATGACATTTTGTTTATTCAGTGGAAGCTCCACCCCCATCAGATGACCTAGGGTCAGTCATGCACATTTCATGTTAAACTTTTATGCAAGTTTTTAAAGATCTGTATCTACTGCACATTAAACTTATACATTAAAACTTTTAACCTTTACCACTCTCTATGCGGATTCAACAGATGAGAAACTGATATTTTGCTTATTTTCCTGTCAAAGCCTTTTTTCTGGCAAAAATAAGAAAACTGTTTGAAAAAGTCTGCTGAAAATTTTACCCAGCATGCTAAATATTAAAGACCTGTATGTATGGAATGCCTAATTTGATTTAGTTGATACTTTGTTAGTGTGAGAGACTTGTCCAAAATTTTGTCCATTGTAAACCCTGGCTCCATCAGTGAACCTGAAGTCATGGATCTTCTGAATGCATAGATGGGTTCAATTGATACTTGGAGTGATATAATCACAAGACTGATGGTGATATAATCACAAGACTGAAGACCCCCCCCCCCCCCCCTCAGTGACCTTGAGGTTAAAGTTTTTGTTAAATTTTCTAAAAATCTATACCTCCTTATTACCTATGTCTTTAGTTGATACTTATATTGGTGCATAGGATTAAACCTATGGCAAAAATATCTGAAAAGGTCACTTGGGAATTTTGAATTCCTCAGGTGAGCAGTGGTTGCCTTCTTGGGCTACTTGTTCTTATTTCTCCACAAAAACATAAGTTGTGGTACTCAACTGAAGCTTCTAATGAGTACTCACAACATATATTTTTGTGGGGAAATATGAATCTGTGGATAGCCCTGCTTATCTGGAGCTACGTCTCTAAACAAATGTGAACTTAAGAAGTGATACAGTCAGATCCCCAACAAGCTCTTGACATCAGAGGGAGACAAATACAATTAAACAGCTACAAAAAGAACAAGTGGCAAGCAGTAGTAGCAGCCGTTCCCCAAAAAAGGTGGCAACTCCATTACCCAAACTTAACTGAATATATCTTTACTTTAAATAATTGTTAAAAGGAAAACATTTGTAAGTGAAACACTATAGAACGTTTATCAAAAAGTACCACAATGAAAGTACCATCTTAGAATGGTCAGTAATAAACAAAGTTTGTTCTAGTTGACCATACAGCTGTTATGTTGAAAACTGAAATTTACCAACTGCATCATCTCCAAGACTAGGTGGGTCCTCTTGAAATAGCCAGAGACACTTCCCTGGTACAGTTGTCTGAAGATCTGGGCCCAGTTGTTCAAAGCTAATGATGTCGTTAGTTAACGATTCGTTAAAATTTACATAGAGTGATATGCAAATATGCTGAAATTGTTTGCTGAAAAAATTGAGTGCAGTGCAAAAGCTACACACATTTTTTCAGCAAAAAATATCAGAATATTGTATATTGAATCTGCTAAAACAGTTAACGAAATGACCCTTAACAAGCTCGTTAAGCTAATGACGCTTTGAATAACTGGGCCCTGATGGATAACTGGCAAATAGTACAGCTCCCATTCAGATGTTTCATTCTGTGGCATCTGATCTGGGTCTTCACTGTATACTCAAGCCCTTCTGTCATATTAACTACAGGAATTTATGAAACATTTATGAAACATTTATAATAAAAATAACCAGACACCCTGCTAGTGGAAATAGACCGGTCCAAAGAGTTGGGTAGAATAGTCCACTCCATGTAAATGAGTCGAGGTAAATTTGGTATATTTCCGCAGCTTACTTTCTCGTTTCTAGAAATCTTGAAGTAATTTGGAAATCTCCAAACAATACAAAATAAAAAATCATTCATTGTTACCATATTCAGGCCAAGTATTAGGATAGAGGCCTGAGCAGTCTAGATCCAGATTAAGTGCTACAGAATGCGATGTCTGATCAGGTTGTTTACTCTGTTTGTCATTCATCTAATAGTTTTTTAGGCACATCAGCAGGCAGTAAATTTAAGAACAAGTACAGCAAGGACTTAACCCATTGTAGACTGAACGATCTCTTCCACACTTAAATTGGAAGATTCTAATTTTGATTTTAGGTATGTCAGGCTATGTAATTTAAATATTCTGAGAGAAAAATGGTTGAACTATTTGCAAAAAGTGGAGACTCTGATCAGATGCTGCGTTCTGCGGCATCTGATCTGGGTCTGCACGGTTCGCCAATTACCCTTTTAGGGGTCTCCAGACTATAATGGGTTAAGATGTCCCATTATTGAGGGTAAATACAGTATGAAGATTATGTGGACTGCGCCATGTGATAACGGGCATATGCAGACAGTGCAGACCCAGATCAGCCTGTGCATTTACAGTCTAATCAGGGCCTTCACTGACTGCTAACAGAATAGTTGGACACAATAGACTGTATCAATGGAGAACAAGGGCCCAGATGAGACTGTGCATGTGCAGGATGGGTTAAGATGTCCCATTATTGAGGGTAAATACAGTATGAAGATTATGTGGACTGTGCCATGTGATAACGGGCATATGCAGACAGTGCAGACCCAGATCAGCCTGTGCATTTACAGTCTAATCAGGGCCTTCACTGACTGCTAACAGAATAGTTGGACACAATAGACTGTATCAATGGAGAACAAGGGCCCAGATGAGACTGTGCATGTGCAGGATAATCTGAGTCTGCGCATGTTCCAAGGCTTGACTAGCCCATTGTGTTAAAAGGTAGTACATATGTCTTGTGACTGAAGAGAAAACAAATTGACTACCTACAAAATGCGCCAGCCTCGGTGGCTCAGTTGGCTGCGCCGTCCAACTGGAGACCAGGAGGTCGTGGGTTCAACCCCCGCTGAGGTCGGCAACATTCTTTCGTGGAGATTGATCATGAAATATTTTCTACGGTCATTCTCTCCCTTCCGCTGATTTAAGAAGGGCAGTTGTCAGTTTCTGGCAAAAGAATGTGCACAATACTGGTTAACCGCTTAGAGGACTAAGCCTGCCCAGTAAACGTGTGGTTAGGTGAACTGACCGCGCTCGACATGACCCCATTGGGTTGACTGGGCCGTAAAATCTCAACACAAACAAACAAACCTACAAAATGCAGTGTTGGATGGAGGCTATCTGAAAAAGATGTAGTGTTTGTATTTACGTCACCGGGGCGTCCAACTGATATTGGCTTACAGTTGAGCAAGGCCTGCTATCCTTGTAGCAGGTAAGGGTAGAGGGGAATGTTTTTATTTCTTGTTTCTTTGCTTTCATTACTGTTCCTCTTTCTTCCCTGTCCCTCTCTTTCATCTCCTCTACTATCTCTTTTCTCCCTTTCTCTGGGAGACGACACAAAATGACCCAAAGGGTTGACATGTTGTTAAACCCCAACACAATCAATCAGTGTAGTGTTTGCAGGGTAGCTACAATAGGACTGCTGTTTTGCTAGAATTTTAAGACATTCTGAAAATACTGAAATCAAGCATTTTCTTTATATTTCAGCTTGCTACGGGAGCCTTAGAAGCCAAGCCCCTCACACCACCACAGTTAAACTTAAAGGATTTTTACATGACTAACTCAGTCAGTCGAGCTTCTCAAACAATGGCTAAATGTATTGCAGCAGTACAAGAGATGGATTAATAGGAATTTTTAACTTTTAGAAACAATTCAAATTTTCTATTTAAAGCTATTTATGACTAGGAAAGTGCCGATATTTAAAACAAAAATACATTGGACCTTTGACCAGGCTTTTTGTTAAAATTGGTTACGAAGGCATAATTAGTCTTTTGTCAGTATTGCATCCATTTTAAGATGATATAACTACATATATTTTGACTTTGTCGTGTGACTTGGGAAAAAAGAACTTCCATAATAAGGTCAAACTTAACCTCTCATTGAAAGCCATGTGGGATGATCTACAGGGGAATTTATTTAAATCTTCCTATGTAAACGTTGATCATTCCTATATAAAGAAATCTAATAAATTCTCTTCTGTACAGGGATGCCTCAATGATATACCACATAAAATGAGTTTCTTTTCATTTACTTAAATGAGAAAAATAAAAAATGGGTTCACAGGTCAGATCTGAAACTCAACAAAGCCTTATTTCCCGCTTGAAAGGACCCTTGGATTAGGATTTCCAAATCTACATTGGGCACAAAACCTAATTCTTTTTATCCTGTGTTGCATATGTCTTCTCACAACCAATGTGCAGGTTAGTGTTGCCTGCATATTTGTAGATAAGAGACGTATTTTTCTTATTCCTCCATGAAAACATATGAAAACAAAGTACTTCTACTAAGTATTTTCGTGTTTCCAGATTGGTTGACTGGATAGAGATCAAGAATTTAGCATATCAGAGAAAGCATACCATATTTGGTACTTCATTATGGGGAGGTGACTTTGCAGTTCTTCCTGCCTTGTAATTACCCTAAATGTCCAGATACCATAACTATTTACCATACAAGACAAAACTTTACAGATACAGAATTTTAGTTTAAGATATTCAAGTGCCAGAGGAAACTGCAGAAATGAAAGAATAATAATCACAAGCTCTCTTCCTTCAGAAGTTAAAAGCCTAAACCACTTTCCATATTTACCCGAAACTGCTTTCCATATTTACCCTAAATATTGGACAACTTCTTACCACAGTAGATGTGTCTAAAATGTTGCTGGATCAGTGGTAAACTGTGTAGATCCTGATAGATGCTGTATTTCTCTGGCATCCGATAGTAAACAGTGTAGACCATGATCAGATGCTGCATTCTTGGCCTCTGATCCTAGATTTACAGTTTGCTCAGGTCAGGGTATATATTAGTAATTTGGAAAAAACAGGCACTTTAGTTTTGATGTAATTTTGTATCTTTCATTATTGAAATAACAATCTTAGAAAAAAAAAATTAAAAAAAAAAAAAAAACAATTTTGAAAAAGAAAAGTGATACACCTCTCTCAGCCTTATCTGATCAGAGCCTTTACTTTCAACCTGTAGATTTAAAGCATGTTTAAGTTCTAAAGAAAGTTCTGTAAAAAGCAAGACCTTGATCAGATGGCACAAATGTGCAAGGTGATCAAGATCTTTTAAGTTCTTTTTTCCAGTTTCAGTCCTTTTTTGCACTTTAAGTCTGCTTATGCTTGTAGTTAGATCTGCTGCTATAGGGTTAGCATTGATAAAATGACTAGCATAGTTTAAACAGTATTAGTGTACATGTTTATCTGTCCATTTTACACAATTATTGGTATAAAATAAGTTGTTTGTGGTGAGAATAAGCTTTTGAGAATTTTAAATCAAAGCTTTGCTTTCTTGGGTAAAAATTTTGAGCAAACATCATATTGAAATATTTTCCCAATGGGGACAGTTTGCATGAAATGTCAAATCCTGTTTTCTGGAAAAACAAGATAAAATTCATCAGTTTGCTGAAATAGCCCAGAGAGTGGTAAAGGTTAGACTTCAAGAGCTAGTGAATAGACTAAAGCAAAAGTTGTCCATTCAGTGCATACTGAGCAGTGAAAACTTCCTGCATTATGCAAATCATCAAGTAGACGAGCACAATGACTTACACAGAATGTACACATACTTGAACTAGGCAGAACTGTATACTGTTTATTTTTGAAACCATATATGCCGAGTGGACTCTTCTACCTTAACTCTTTGGACACGTTCAATTCAGTATGAGGAGTGTCTGGTTTGTTTTTGTAAGTGTCTGGATTTTATTGTTACCATGTTTTATAGAAAGTCATGTATTTATTGCAGTGTAGATCCTGATCAGACATGCAGCATCTGAACTGGGTCTACACTGTTTGCCAGTGTCTCTTTTAAGGGACGCTAGGCATAAATGGGTTAACACGTCAGAACTGCATATCTTTCACATATTTGAACTTGACAGAACTATGTATTGTACACAAATTTGAACTCGGCAGGGCTGAATATTGTACACATTGGAACTTAGCAGAATTGCATGTTGTACACACATTTGAACTGAGCACATCTGCAAAGTGTGCACTTATTTGAATTGAGTAGATCTGCATATTATGCATGTGTTTGAACTCAGCACAAAAATGGTATCCAAGATAATGCAAACAGCAAAGAGCCAGGCGATGCAGTAGTGTTGTCTAGATTTTGTAGGTAAACAGCAAAGCTCCGAGAAGACTTGCTGCTTAGGCTATCTGGGCTTTTGCTGCTCAAGTAGTCATAAGGTCCCTGTTCTTATGTACATTGTATTTTGTGAAGATTCTGTCATGTTGCTGGCTACCCACATACATCTCGTTCTAGATTGAGACTGCATGGCTATCCTAGTTATTCATTTTAGCTATTTACCCTAAGTATATGGACTGACATGCCTGGGCAAACAGTGTAGACAGACCAAACTGCTCCTATACCACATTTCATCAGGGTCTACCCTGTTGCTTTCCTATCACATTTTAAACACCTCATAAGGGAGTGAAATGGACCGACATCTATGGTTACCAAATATTAACGGTAATTATTATTTGGTAGACTAACCCATAATGCAGCTAATATATGTTAAAGAACATTCACTAGATTGATGTGGTGACAGTTTGTTAGTTCACGCTTTAATGACCAACAGATGAATGTAGTTACACACAAACTGTTATTTGAATGAACTGAATAAAGTGTCATTAAAGGTTCTTCTGTTTATCTTTATTGTCTATTCACAAATAGTCTACTCCTTTCCATTTTCTCTTTGTCATTGTCAGTTTCTATTGATGGATCCTACTAGTGTTGATCACTTTTCCTGCAATCAAACAGCTCATGTAGAGGACAAAATTTGAATGAATTAACAGTTTGTAAGGTAACATTGTATGAGCAGGTTGGTTAGGTTTTGACCTCATTTAAAGGACATAGGGCAACTTTTAAGCTTATTTTGTGGAACACACTCTGCAGCACATTTTGTGAACTTAACCTCTCCACATTCACTTCAATATATACTTTTAGGTGGTATGTCTTTTTAAGGTTACCACAGGACTTCCGTTTAGAACTAGCTGTTTAAAAAAAAAAACAAAAAAAAAAAAAAAAAAAAAAAAAAACAACTTATACTCCTCCCAGCTGCCACTCACATACAGAAAGTTTACCCATACTAATTGTTCAAGCTATAGAGCGGATATGAAATTACATTGTCGATGTTCTAAGGGGGATAACTCCAACAATTATGAGTTACTGTTCTTGTGTTCTTCATGTCATTTGATGATGCTTTATAGTTCTTGTTCTGCACATCATTTGATGATGCTTTATAGTTCTATGAAGTTTAATGAAAATCTCTTGAAGGGTTTTTAAGTTATAGAGCGGACACAAAATTACAATTGTCGAATTTCAAAAGGAGAATAACTCTAAAATTGTATAGACAGAGTAACAGATCTTGTGTTCTGCACGTCATCTGATGATGCTTTATATTTCTATGAAGTTTTATGAAAAAATAACTTTTTTTTAATTATAGAGTGTAAACAAAATTACCATTGTCGAATTTCAAAGGGAGTAACTCCAAAAATGTACAGACAAGAGTCATGGTTCTTGTGTTCTGCACCTCGTCTGATGTGCTTTATATTTCTATGAAGTTTTATGAAAATATCTTTAACAGTTTTCAATAAATTTCAAAGGTAAATAACTCCAAAAAATGTATAGACAAGAGTTAGTTCTTGTGGTCTGCACCTCATCTAATAATTCTTGATCTGTCTATGAAGTTTCATGAAAATATCTTGGAACAGTTTTCAAGTTATAGAGGGGACACAATATTACCATTGTCGAATTCAAAGGGGAATAACTCCAAAAATGTACTGACAAGAGTTACCGTTCTTATGCTCTGCATGTCATCTGATGATGCTTTATATTTCTATGAAGTTTCATTAAAAGGTTTTAAACAGTTTTCGAGTTATAGAGCCGACACAAAATTACCATTGTCAAATTTCAAGGGGGAATAACTCCAAAATGTATAGACAAGAGTTGCAGGTCTTGTTTTCTGCATGTCGTCTGTTGACGCTTTATATTTCTATGAAGTTTCATGAACATATCTTAGGCTTTCGATTTATACAGCAGACACAAAATTACAATTATTGAATTTCAAAGGGGAATAACTCCAAAACTATATAGACAAGAGCTAGTGTTCTGCATGTTGTCTGATGATGCTTTATATTTCTATAAAGTTTTTAATGAAAATATCTTGGAACGGGATTCAAAATATGGAGTGGACCCAAATCTACGATTGTCGAATTTCAAAGGGGAATAACGCCAAAACTGTATGGAAAAGAGTTCGTGTGTTGTGCACGTCGTCTGATGATGCTTTATAGTTCTATGAAGTTTGAAGGGTTTTCAAGTTATAGAGCGACACAAAATGACCATCGTCAAATTTCAAAGGGGGAATAACTGCAAAACTGTATAGACGAGTTAAAGTTCTTGTGTTCTCCAGAACTGTATAGACAAGAGTTAGGGTTCTTGTGGTCTGCATGTCGTCTCATGATGCTTTATAATTCTATGAAGTTTCAGGACAATATCTTGAACTGTTTTCAAGTTACAGAGCGGACACGATTGCATGAAGGACGGACAGACAGCGGAGGCAAAAACAACGTCTCCACTCCTGTCAGGGGGAGACATAATTCTTTATATGTCGATGAAGTTTCATTACCATCAAAATTACCATTGTCAAATTTCAAAAGGGAATAACTAAAAAATGTACTGACAAGAGTTACAGTTCTTGTACTCTGCACATCATCTGATGAGGTTTTTATTTCCAGGACATTTCATTAAAATGTCTTGAACACTTTTCGAGTTATAGAGCGGACACAAAATTACCATTGTTGAATTTCAAAGGGGGATAACTCCAAAAATGTATACACAAGAATTACAGTTCTTGTTTTCTGCACGTCATCTGATGATGCTTTATATTTCTATGAAGTTTCATGAAAATATCTTGAATGATTTTTGAGTTAGAGTTGACAGGAAATTACTTTTGTCGAATTTCAAAGGGGGAATAACTCCAAAACTATATAGACAATAGTTACAGTTCTTGTGTTCTGCACCTCGTCTGATAAAGCTCACTATTTCTATAAAGTTTCATGAAAATATCTTGAACGGGATTCCTTATGGAGCGGACACGAAGTTACCATTATCGAATTTCAAAGAGGAATAACTCCAAAACTATGGACAAGAGTTACGGTTGTGTTCTGCATGTCGCCTGATGATGCTTTATATTTGTATGAAGTTTCCTGAAAATATCTGGAATGGTTTTCAAGTTATAGAGCAGACAAAATTTCGTGACGGACAGACAGACAGACAGACATCAGAGGCAAAAACGTCCCCCGTCTTGGGGAGACATGATGTTTTTATGAGAAAGAGATCAAGGTCTAGTTCTGGCAGCTTAAGCTACTTTATTTTATATATACATGTATATATAAACACTGATAGGAGTTTCATGAAATGTATTTGCTGCCAGTCAGATATACAGTTTTTACCCTAAATATTTGGACACCAAACCTCCTTACCATGTTTGACCTAAAATTGAACAGGTCCATTTTGCATTCACAGGAATGATCCTTGGGTGATATTGACTGGAAGTTGTTCAAAGATTTGAAATCCTTGCAGGATTCTTGTTGCCATGGCAAGATTCTGGTTGCCATGGCAACCAGAAAAAAAATCTTATTGGAAACCGCTGGACCGATTTCAATATAATTTGACAGAAATGTTCCTTTGTGGACCCTCTTCCAAGATTGTTCGAGCCATTTTTTTGGCAAAAAACATGGCCACCAGGGCTTTATATCCCCCTGTATATCTATATAGAAAGTTTATAGTCTTGTCAGAAACAGCTGGACTAATTTCAATATAGTTTGGCAGAAATGTTCTTTTGGTGACCCTGTATTAAGATTGTTCAAGCCATGAGGATTCGTCAAAAAAAAGAAAAAAAAAAAACATGGCTGCCAGGGGGTGGGGCTTATTTTCCCCTATATATCTATATAGAAAATATTAAAAATCTTCTTATCAGAAGCCACTGGACCGATTACAATATAGTTTGGCAGAAATGTTCCTTTGGTGACCCTGTACCAAGATTGTTCAAGCTGTGATGATATGTCAAAAAACATGGCTGCCAGGTGGAGGGGATTATTTTCCTATATAGGGAGCGGGACTTGTTTTCTCCTATAGATCTAAATGAAAAGCTTTGAAAATCTTCTTGTCAGAAATCACTGGTCCAATTTCAGTATTGTTTGCAGAAATAATGTTCCTTTGTTGACCACATACAAAGTCTGTTCAAAGCCCTCATGATTCGTCAGTAAAAATGGCCAGCAGGAGTGGGGTTTAATTTCCTCTATATATCTATATGGAAAATTTTAAAAGTTGTTTTGTCTGAAAGCACTGGACTGAAAGCACTGGACTGATTTCAATATAACTTGTCAGAATTAACATCAATATTGAAAACGTCAATATCAATATAACTTGGCAGAAATATTCCTTTGGTGACTCCTAGCAAGATTGTTCAAACCAGAAACACAGCAAGGCCACATACTTACATGGACATTGATCATGAAAAAATTTCTATTGTCATTCTTCATTCTTCCACTGATTCAAGAAAAGTAGTTGTCAGTTACTGCTTTGCAGCTTAATTACCATTACACATACAATTAAAACAATGAGACAGATGAGCGATTTAGGGCCATTTGGCCCTCTTGTTTCCTCTTCTGCCTTTCTTTTCTCTTCCTCTTTCTGGGGGATGGCTTGACATGACAAATACATGGAGGATAGCACCCCCCCCCCCCTCCCCCCGAGTGTTTTTTTTTTTTTTTCTTTTGTAAAGTGACAGATGGTCATTTGACAGGCGATTTTTATGGGAAAAAAAGTTGAATAAGAGACATTATCAGTAGCCAGAAAATGTCTTTTTTTTTTTTTTTTTTTAGCTCACCTGAGCAAAAGCTCAGGGTGAGCTATTGTCATCACCCTATATCATGGTCCGTCCTCGTCCGTCGTTCATTGTCAACAATTACTTTGTTAACACTCTAGAGGTCACAGTTTTGACCAAAACTTGATGAAACTTGATCAGAATGTTTGCCTCTATGAAATCTAGGTCAAGTTCCATACTGGGTTACTTGGGGTCAAAATCTAGGTCACCAGGTCAAATCAAAGGAAAAACTTGTTAACTAGAGGTCATAGTTTTGACCTAATCTTGATGAAAATTGCTAAAAATGTTTGACTCTATTAAATCTAGGTCAAGTTCGAAACTGGGTCACTTGGGGTCAAAAACTAGGTCACCTGCCAGATCAGCAGAAAACCTTGTTAACACTCTAGCGGTCACATTTTTGAAGCAATCATCATAAATATTGCTCAAAATGTTTGTCTTGATGATTTCTAGGTCAAGTTCGAAACTGGGTCACTTGGGGTCAAAAACTAGGTCACCTGGCCAAATCAGCAGAAAACCTTGTTAACACTCTAGCGGTCACATTTTTCAAGCAATCATCATGAATCTTGCTCAAAATGTTTGTCTTGATGATTTCTAGGTCAAGTTCGAAACTGGGTCACTTGGACTCAAAAACTAGGTCACCGGGCCAAATCAGCAGAAAACCTTGTTAACACTCTAATGGTCACATTTTTCAAGCAATCATCATGAATCTTGCTCAAAATGTTTGTCTTGATGATTTCTAGGTCAGGTTTGAAACTGGGTCACATGGTGTCAAAAACTAGGTCACCAGGCCAAACCAGCAATAAAAACCTTGTTAACACTCTAGCAGTTACATTTTTGAAACAATAATCATGAATCTTGCTCAAAATGTTTGTCTTGATGAGTTCTAGGATATGTTTGAAACTGGGTCAAGTGGTGTCAAAAAGTAGGTCACCGGGCCAAATCAGCAGAAAACCTTGTTAACACTCTAGCGGTCACATTTTTGAAGCAATCATCATGAATCTGGCTCAAAATGTTTGTCTTGATGATTTCTAAGTCAAATTCGAAACTGGAACACCTGGGGTCAAAAACTAGGTCACCTGGCCAAATCAGCGTAAAATCTTGTTATCACTCTAGCGGTCACATTTTTCAAGCAATCATCATGAATCTTGCTCAAAATGTTTGTCTTGACGAGTTCTAGGTCAAGTTCGAAACTGGGTCACTTGGAGTCAAAAACTAGGTAACCGGGCCAAATCAGCAGAAAACTTTGTTAACACCCTAGTGGTCACATTTTTTAAGCAATCATCATGAATCTTGCTCAAAAAGTTTGTCTTGATGATTTCTAGGTCAAATTTGAAACTGGGTCACATGGGGTCAAAAACTAGGTGACCTGGCCAAATCAGCAGAAAACTGTTAACACTCCAGAGGTCACATTTTTGAAATAATCATCATAAATATTGCTCAAAATGTTTGTCTTGATGATTTCTAGGTCTAGTTTAAAACTGGGTCACTTGATATCAAAAACTAGTTCACCTGGCCAAATCAAAGGAAAACCTTGTTGATGCTCTAGAGGTCATATTTTTAAAGCGATCATCATGAATCTTGCTCAAAATGTTTGTCTTGATGATTTCAAGGTGATGTATAGTTTTCTGTCCAGTGACTCTCTTAAGTTTTTCCATTTAGGTCAGTTTCTCAGTAATTATTGGTCCTACAGAGTGATATTTGGTACTTGTGAATTTTTTGTGTTTAGGTCACTTTCTCAGTAAACTATTGCTCCTACAGCCAGTGATACTTAGTACATGCATACATCTTAGCATGGCCTCTTGAGTGCAGTCATCCATATTTGACCTTGACTTTTATTTCACAGTCCATTAGACATACTACATTGTCTTACTTGTTAATATAATCATTTTAAAATTTGATCAGAATGTTTGCCTTGATCAGTTCTAGATCAGGCTCTCAAAGTGCTATGTTGCTCAGGTGAGCGTTACATGGCCATCATGGCCCTCTTGTTTTTTTTGTAACTTTATTTAACTGTAGATTACATTAGAACACGTATACAAAACCTATTTAACAACTAGAACAGTGTTTTCAGAGGAAAACGTATGTCCCCCCACCAGTTAGAACAGACATATTGTTGAAATAGGTGGTATCTATAATTTCTCTTTTGTGTGTGTGTGGTGGATAGGGGGAGGGGGAGGGGATGCAATAATAATTTTAGTATTTTTGTGGGGTAAAATCAAAGATTGAGTGTCAATGTATCTCTTGCACCTCCTCACCTTCCCCAAGACGAATTAATAACTTTATGACAGTGAACTTGCATGAAACCTGTAAGATGTGAAGTTATCAATCAGCTACAAATGATCCTGTGGGATCCAGTATAAGGAGACATTTCTGTGACAAAAGGTCACTTGATTTCAATATTTTAAAAGTCCTTTTTCTTAGAAACTACTTGGCAAATTGAAATAATATTTAATCTGAAATCTATGTGGGATGGTAGAAATATATTATATTCAAATAGTCCAGGTCACATGACCAAGATGGCCACTATGCCCAAATGTGGTATAAACCTTTAAAAAATCTGCTCCAGAACCAAAGTTGCTAAAATGATGATAGTATGATAGCATTTGACCATTTTACAGCATGGTCAAGTTTGCTTCCTTATGCATTTGTATGGGCCCCATACATTTGTATGGGAAAAATGTTGAGAATTTTAAACAACTCCTCTGAAGCTCCTGGGCCAATGTTGCTCAAATTTTTTTGGGAATCTCCTTGGGGTAGGGGAATGGTAAATGCTAAAATGGTCGGAAGATGCTAAAATGGTCGCGGTCTTTTGACCAAGATGGCCGCCATGCCCATTTATGGTAAACACATTCTTCTCTAGACAAGTAAGCCTTTGTACCTAATCTTTACACAAATTATCAGGATGGGAGATCTACTAAAATTGCTAAAATGGTCGTCTACGTTGACGTTTGACCTTTTATCAGCAAGGTCAAATTTGATCCCTATGTATTTATATGGGCCCTATACATTTATATGTGAAAAATGTTGAGAATTCATATTTTGGACAGCTCCTCTAAAGACTACATCCAATTGATTTGAAACTTGATAAGGAGCATCCGGGTGCCTACTAGACACAAAATAGCTAAAACCGAGCTGATAAAAAATCCAAGATTGCTGCCATGGCCGCCATCTTGAAACCCAATTTTTAACATCTCTTCCCAAACCTTTGGTCAATTTCAGCTGAAACTTAAACTGTAGAGACAAGACAAATTCTGGATTGAAATGAGCTAAAATTATGTTGATCATAAATCCAAGATCGCCGCCATCTCAAAAATCTGTTTTGGACATCTTCTCGCAAATCACAAGGGGAATTTAATTAAGTTAAAATTGTGCCCATTGGAAATTAAAATGGCAGCCATAGCCGCCATCTTGAAAACCAATTTTTGACTTCTTCTCTCAAACAGTTAGGCGATTTGAGTCGAAAATGTCGCTACATGGAAAATTTGTTTCATAACTGATAATTGCAAAATACATTTTCTTTCTTAACATACTTTTCTTTTATATTTAATTCTTAAAAAGTATAAAATAAAACACTAACATTCAAACCCAAAATGTCCAGATTTGTAGTCTAGGAAATCTACCACTGAGCTACTGCAGATTTATGTTTAATACTGCTTATAACATTTATTAAAGGAAGCTCTTTGAGTGATGTTTATCTATTTATTAAAATGGACTTGGTCTAACAATATAAACAGTCAGTGAGATTACTGTCAACTTATCCTCTGAAGATAGTAGTTTTTTGACATCTATGTTGCTTTGATAAGGCACGACAAAGCAGACCCCAAAATCAATCTTTTTACTGTTTGGTAGAAAATGCCATCATTTCAAATCAGTAACTTTGCAAGAAAAAGCAGGCTGATCAGTTCATACACACTTACAGAATCATTAGATAAAACAGAATATATCAACTAAGAGAAAAGGTCTTGATTACACAAATTTGCAGGCTGATCTTGGCCTTTGCTGCTTGCATTTATTATGTCAAATGCGAGCAGCAAAGGCCCAGATCAGCCTGCAAATTTGTGTAATCAAGACCTTTTCTCTTATTAAGAGCCCTTTCTGGCATTGCACATTTAGAATCACCTCACAACTGGAGCTGGGGCAAATCCAGAAAATAGCAGGTTTTATATTTAAGAAGTCTTCAGAAACAGGGTGTCCTACTTTGGCTGCATAATGCACTGACTGATCCGAGTGCACACACTTCATGCAAGTCTTCCTGTACAGATATAAAAACTTTGAATACTAAAAGAAAACTTTTATTCAATTTTAAATTAACCACTAAAATTAAAGACAAATAAACAAATACGAGCTCTTCCAAACAGAAACAGACCTTATATGAGTAGCACAGAGGCATAGCCTGTACAATCTGATCAGGGTCTATGCTGTTTGTGAACAAAGTTTAAGGTATATGCAGTTGACTCTCGTTATCTCGAATTCCAAGGGTCTCTCTGAAATACTTCGAGATTGCCGTACCTCGACATATCAGATTTGCAGAATTGCGGAAAAAAATAATTCGCACAACCACATTTAACAAATATATATGTAATTGGGACTCTTGATGTTTGAGATGTATTGAAAATATTGTGGAAAAGAGGAGAAATTGCTCCTTAGGAATTTCTCATCTTTTCCACAATATTTTTTACCTGTTGTTAGATTTTCATCGTTAGGCAGGGACCAGATTTTCACTTCGAGATAAGCGGTTGTTCGAGATAAGCGAGGTCGAGATAACGAGAGTCGACTGTATATGTTAGCCAACATAGTAATTTCAGATCAAACCACAGATATGCAGGATGATCAGAGTCTGGTCTGGATGCCTATGTCATAAGATTACCTATATGGAGAGTCTTAATACTATTTTTATAGTAAACATTCAGATTTGTTTCTTTGGTAGTGATTTTTTTTTTTTTTTTCTTTTAAGGTGATGTGATAACACTTTCAGGGGAGGTAACACTTTAAAAATGGTTTTGTCTCCCTTTTCAGGAGTCTACTGTTAAAGGGAAGAATTTCTATCTTTGGAAATTGATACACTTTCAATGGAGTTAACTGTTAAAATTGTTTTTGTTCCCTTCTGAGAAGAGATCTACTCCATACTCAAACAGGAGGCAAATTCTTTCCTTATAGAGTAGACCCCTTTTCAGAGGGGCTTAGTGCACAAGAAAGCAAATGGGAAGTCACAAAAGTTTTCTCCCTTGTAAAACAAAAGTAGAGGCCCTTAGGGCCAAAGATGGCTCACCTGGACCAACTTTCCCAATTGCCATCTTGAAGTCCCCATCAGAACATTTTTTAGCTAATTTTTTATCTACAAGTCACCTTGATGCTTCCTATCAAGTGTTAAGCCAGTTAGCCTTTGGGTTCAGAGGAAGGTCAAAAATAGATTTTCAAGATGGTTGCTGTGGCAGCCATCTTGGATTTCCAATCGGAACAATTTTAGCTAATTTTGATCTACAAGTCGTCACAATCCCTTCTACGAAGTTTCAAGTCAACTGGACTTTCAGTTCCGGAGTAG
This sequence comes from Anodontia alba, assembly GCA_964016985.1. Classification (NCBI taxonomy): domain Eukaryota; kingdom Metazoa; phylum Mollusca; class Bivalvia; order Lucinida; family Lucinidae; genus Anodontia; species Anodontia alba. Next base: position 57,836,490 of record OZ024833.1, on the reverse strand, counting down.
AAGTTCAAAACAGACTTTCAAGATGACGGTCATGGCAGCCAACATTGATTTCTTATAGAAACAATTTCAGCTATTTTTTATCTACAAGCTGCCTTGATACTCTCTACCATGTTTAGAGTCAACTGGCATTTCCATTCAGGAGAAGTTCGAAATAGATTTTCAAAAGATGGCAGTCTTGGATTTTGGATCAGAACAATTTTAGCAATTTTTATCTACAAGTCACCACAGTACTTCCTACCAAGTTTTGAGTCAAGTGGCCTTTTGGTTAAGAAGATGTTCAAACCAGATTTTCAAGACAGTGGCCATGGCAGCCATTTTGGATTCTGCATTGGAACGATTTTCATTATTTTTTTCATCTACAAGTCGCCCTGATATTTCCTACCAAGTTTTGAGTCAACTGGCCTTTGGGTTTGGGAGAAGTAGTTCAAAACAGATTTTTAAGATAGAAGAGGTAGCGGCCATCTTGGATTTCTGATCAGAACAATTTTAGCAATTTTTGATTAACAAGTTGTCCTGATACTTCCTACCAAGTTAAGAGCGAATTGGCATTTCAGTTCAGGAGAAGTTCAAAAAAGATTTTCAAGATGGCTGCCATGGCAGCCATCTTAAGATTTCCAATCAGAACGAATTCAGCTATTTCTGATCTACAAGTAAATGCTCTGATACTTCCTACACCAAGTTTCCAGTCAAATGGCCTTTCGGTTCTAGAAAAGTTCAAAATAGATTTTCAAGATGGAGGCCATGGCCGCCATCATGGATTTTGAAGGATTTTAGCTCTTTTTGATCTACAGAACAAGTGGACCCAATATTTCCTAGCAAGTTTGGAGTCAGTTGACCTTTCGGTTCAAGAGAAGCAGTTCGAAATAGATGGCGGACATGGCGGCCATCTTGGATTTCCGATCTGAATAATTTAAGCTATGTTTGATCTACAAGTCACCCCGTTGCTTCCTACCATGTTTCAAGTAAATTGGCCTTTCAGTTCAGGAGAAGAAGCAAAATACAGATTTTCCAGATGGTCATGGTGGCCATCTTGGATTTCTAATCAGAAAGATTTTAGCTGCTTTTGAACTGCAAGTCACCCCAATGCTTCCTACCAAGATTGAAGTCAATTGGCCTTTGGGTTCAGGAGAAGAAGTGAAAAATAGATTTTCAAGATGGCCCCAATGACGGCAATCTTGGATTTCCGATTGGAATGATTTTAGCTATTTTTCGATCTACAAGTCACCCCGATGCTTCCTACCTAGTTTCAAGTCAATTGGCCATTTGGTTCAGGATAAACAGCGAAAAATTGATTTTCAAGATGGCCACCATGGCGGCCATCTTGGGTTTCTGATCGGAATGATTTTAGCCAATTTCCATCTACAAGTCACCCCAATGCTTCCTACCAAGTTTCAGGTCAATTGGCCTTTCCATTCAAGAGAAGAAATACAAAATAGATTTTCAAGATGATGGCCATAGCTGCCATCTTGGATTTCGGATTGGAACCATTTTAGCTATTTTTGATCTCTAAATTACCATGATGCTTCCTACCAAGTTTCAAGTCAATTGACCGTTCTGTTCAGGAGAAGAAATGAAAAATAGGTTTTCAAGATGGCCACAATGGTGGCCATAAATTGATTTCCAATCAGAAAGATTTTAGCTATATTTGATCTACAAGTCATCGCGATGCTTCCTACCAAGTTTCAAGTAAATTGGCCTTTGGTTCAGGAGGAGAAGTGAAAAACAGATTTTCAAGATAGCAGCCATCTTGGATTTCCAATCGGAACAATTTTAGCTATTTTTGATCTGCAAGTCACCCTGATGCTTCCTACCAAGTTTCAAGTCAATTGGCTTTTCGGTTCAGAAGAAGTTCCAGATAGATTTTCAAGATGGAGGCCATCTTGGATTTCGTATAGGAAAGATTTTAGCTATTTTTATCTACAAGACACCCCTATGCTTCTTACCAAATTTCAAGTTATTTGGCCTTTCGGTTCAGGAGAAGAAGTGAAAAATAGATTTTTAAGATGGCCACCATGGCGGCCATTTTTCGATTTCTGATCGGATTGACTTTAGCCATTTTTGATCTACAAGTAACCCTGATGCTTCCTACCACGTTTCAAGTCAGTCAGCCTTTCTGTTCAGGAGAAGAAGTTCAAAATAGATTTTCAAGATGGTCGCCATCTTGGATTTCCGATTGGAATGGCCATCTTAGGGATTTCCAATCGTAACGATTTTAGCAATTTTTGATCTACAAGTCGCCCCCATGCTTCCTACCAAGTTTCAAGTCAACTGGCATTTCGGTTCAGGAGAAAGAAGCCATCTTGGATTTCCGATCAGAATGATTTTATCTATTTTTGATCTACAAGTCACCACGATGCTTCCTACCAAGTTTCGAGTCAACTGGCCTTTTGGTTCAGAAGTTCAAAAATAGATTTTCAAGATGGCCGTCATCTTGGATTTCTGACTGGAACGATTTTAGCTATTTTTGATCTACAAGACACCCCAATGCTTCCTGCCAAGTTTCGAGTCAATCTGTTCAACAGTTCAGGAGGAGTGGAAAATGTGAATAGCTAACAGACGGACGGACGGACATTGGGTATATAAAAGTTCAACAATGCTGTAAGTCAAAATGCAATTTTTGGTTACCAGCATAGATCTTAGTAAAATAGTAATTTCTAATGCCCAGTATGCATGCCATCCATTTTAATATCTCGACTACAGTGAATGACTTCCTTGACAACTGGATTTACCCCAAATATTTGGACATCAGAACTCTACATGTGCTGTTTACCCTAAATTTTAACAAAACTTTTGACTACCTGTTGATGAGTAAAACATTCTGGTTGAATGGCAAAGTACTGACCCTTATAAAATTGGTTAAGGAGGGTTTTGATTCAGGTTTACTCAGTCTGCTCAGGCATAATTGTCCAAATGTTAAGGTGAATGGATACACCTCTAAGGGAAATGATTTGTATGGACATATTTACCACCCTCTTCATTCGAGGCTACACGTAAAGAAAAGAATTTACTCCCAGTTTGAGCCAATTCTTTCCTTTAAGGATAGCCTTCAGTTTTGAAAGGCTTCCAACTCTGGGCAAGCAACTTCCTGTCTCCAAAAGTTGTACCCCTTACAGGCAAACACTGATTACAGGTGCATCTAATTCACCTTAAGGGTCAATATAAATCAATAGTGAATGACTACACCGTGTTTTATTCAAGTGTGCAAAGAAAGATATAACACTAAATGGATTTGTAATACTGATCATAATGGAAAAACAATAAAGTAAACTTTTTTACAGTAAGTCAGGTAACAACTTGTGAAGAAAAAAACAAGGTCCCATAAGTTCTCTGCGAAGATGCAGATCAGATTACACATTCTGAGTTTGTTCACTTAACAGTAGTGTTCACTGAACAGTTGAACAGAAGAGAACTCGATGAGACTGAGTGGACTGAGATTTTTTCTTATTTTTTTCAATTTGCATACAATTACTTCATCTCAAACATAACAGGCTGAAAAGTAAACAATAATTTTTAACAAACTTTAAGGTGAATGGATACACTTTCAAGGAGGAGGCAACTCTTGTGAAAATGTTTTTGCCTCCTTTTGAAAAAAAGCTCATAGGAGTAAATTCTTTCTTTTAGAATAGACCCCAATGCAGAAGGGGCTTGTCATGCAGAAAAACAACAGGAAGTCACAAAAGTCGTTTCCACTGTAAAAAAAAAAAAAAAATGACAGAAAATCTAGAAAGTGTATCAAGTCCCCCTTTAGACATATTTAAAACACTTCATGCTCATATTTTAAAAAATTGTCAAAAGATAACATGTTTGGTAAAAATGTCTGCAGATGCACAAGATTCCCCACGAAAATTGGTTTATTTGATGTCACACAAGGCAGCAACTCCCCTCAATATCCAGTGATCAGGACTCTGATTGGTTTTGAGAACAATGAATGAGATGTAAGTCAGATCAGTACGGTGAGGTTTCTTGTAGATTGGGCACTGGTACAGCCGTGGATCTTTAGGTGCTGTAGAGTTGATGGCATACATGTGAACCACTGGAAGCTGTGTAAAAAGAACTTTGGCTGTTGACTCGGTTAGACGGCAGTTCCTCTTGTCCCAGCCAGCTCCATCAAGGTATAAACCATAGATGTAAACACCCTCCTGAAATGGATACGAGTTGCATCACATGAAAACATACCTTCAAAACGTACAAGGACAGTGAAAGCCAATCTTTCTGAATTTAAATTAGAAGCCATAATCCCATTTTCAGACACATCAAGGGAAGATAACTAGAGCAGCTAGTATAGGAGCCTTTGGCCAGAATATTAAGCCTTGTCTTTTCTGTATCTAAGAAGTTTTATCCAGCTATTCTATATAATAAATTATAGATAAGAAAAACATCTGTCAGATACTAAAAAGGACCATAATTCTTATAAAAAATTGGGACATCCAGAAAGAAACTAGAGCTGTTTTTAACAAAAAAAAAAGCATGTCTCCCCATCCACTCCCCCACCACACACACACACACACACACTCGCGTATAGAAAGTTTATACTCATTGTTTATCACCACTGCAGGCCCGCATGCAGAGGGATTGCAGGGTGTGCAAACCCTTTTCTGGGAAAATTATATCAGAGTAAAAATATATAGACAGTTGCTACGGTTCTTGTCCTCTGCACGTTGTCTGATGATGTTTTATATATCTATGATGTTCCATGAAAATACCCAGAGTGGTTTTCGATTTATAGAGCGGACAGGCAACTACTATTGTCAAATTTCTAAGCGAATAACTCCAAAAATATACAAACAAGAGTTATGGTCTGCATGTCATCTGATGATTCTTTATATTTCTATGAAGTTTCATGAAAATGACTTGAACAGTTTTCAAGTTACAGAGCAGATGATCATCAAATTTCAAAGGGAAATAACTCCAAAAATATATAGACAAGAGTTACGGTTCTTAAGGTCTGCATATTGTCTGATGATGCTTTATATTTCTATGAAGTTTCATGATACTATCTTGAATGATTTTCAAGTTATAGAGCAGACACTAACTTACCATTGTCAAATTTCAAAGAGGAATAATTTAAAAAATGTATAGACAAGAGGTATGGTTCTTGTGGTCTGCAGTTGTCTCATGATGCTTTATATTTCTGTGAAGTTTCATGAAAAATATCTTGAATGGTTTTCAAGTTATAGAGAGGGCATGAAATGATCATTGTCAAATTTCAAAGGGGAATAACTCTAAAAATGTATTGACAAGAATTATGATTCTTGTGGTAGCATGTAGTCTGATAATGCTTTATATTTCTACAAAGTTTCATGAAACTGATTGATTGTATTGGGGTTTAACGACACATCAAGCCTTGTGGGTCATTTTGTGTCATCTCCCAGAGAAAGGGAGAAAAGAGATACAAGAGACAGTAGAACAGATAAAAGAGAGGGATGGATTTCAACTTATACAGCAGAAACAAATTTACGACAGACAGACAGATGGATGGACAGACAACCAAGGCAAAAACAATGTCTATTTTCTTGAAAAGGTGGGGGGTGGGGGAGGGGGAGATATAATTAGTAAGCTATATTCTAGGTACTGCATGGAAATGGAGCGCATAGATGCAGAAGGGCATAACATAATACCCTACAACTATGAAGTGATGTGGTACAAAGAAGTGAAATGACACAATATTTAAATATATTTCTGGCAAGAAACTGGAAACATCACTATTTTTTTCTCATCCAGTAACAGCAAAATGTACATACTTGTAAATACCATAATTATTCTATACATGCAGAAATTAAACATGTCTGTTTATCTACTTGGAGATGTGTCTTAAAAGTGTTGACTGAATGCCAGTTGACCCTGATCAAACTGCTGGTCTGATTTGGTCTCTGTTTGATCAGGCAAATTCATCCAAATATTTCAAGTAAATATGTTAAGCATATTCTTACTGCAGGTGGGGAATTGATGTCTTCTTTCACACTTTTAAGGACGTCATTATGCAGTGTCACAGAATCCAATGCCCAGCCCTTGTGTGCTCGTGTCACCTCCTGTCTCATGGCAGTCAGAAAGCCTGTATCAAATTAATAAAAGTACCTATCAATATATTGATTTGGGGACTAAATTATATAATGAACAGAAAATCATGACTTCAAATAAATATTTTTCTTACTTCACAAAAACATATGTTCTGGGTACTCTTTTGAAGCACCCCTGCAATAAACTTCTGAGTACCCATAAATGTATGTTTTTGTGGAATAAGACGAGGGCCCAGAGGGCTCTAATTCACTCACCTGAGTGTCATTGTCTCTAATATATTCTAAAAGACTATGGTTTCTCTTCATAGGACTTTTATGTTTAAAATTTGTTGAAAATGAATGTTTTCAGATGACAGGCTGGAGGTTTAAGAACTGTGTTATACAGGCCTTGGGGGGAATGTGATGGTGCTTGGCACAGATAAAAGCATACTGGCTTGTACAGTATTATAGTCCTGGGGGAATGGGGGCGGGTGCTTGACAGAAGCAAGATCCCATGGTGCCCAGGTTTTTTTCTTTTATTTTTAGCTCTGGCGGCCACCTTGCTCAGCAGAGCAGGATGGTTTGAACAATTTTGGTAGAAGGAACATTCTTGTGAAATTATTGAAAAATCTGTCCAGCAGTGTCAGAGGAGAAGTCTTTCAAAGCAAAAAGTGCAATGTATGCATGTTAACTTTTATGGAAAATCAGCCCCTCTTACAGCTTTTGAAGGCCTGATGAACAGACGGATGCATGAATAAACAAATAAATGGAGGGGAATTTGGATACTTTGGATTGATATCTAACATCATAGCAAATATTAACTCAATTGATCATTTTGTTAGAAAAATATGAGCTCTTTAAATATTTTAACTTAAAAGTTATGACACAAAAACTCAAAATATGTTTCATAGACCTTAAATGGGTATGGGTAATGATAATCTATGGCATTTTTTCTTTTTTCTGCTTCAATACTTAGAATGGGGCCACCATTTTATAAGTTGTTGTAAAAAAATAGAATTTCAAGATGGCCACTGTGATATTGTGATATTTATAGACTTTCTAATTATAGATAACATCGTTTCCAAGTGATGTTTCCAACGTCAGGTCAGTAGGATAATTTTAGAGTAATGGCTCATTAAATCGTTATTTATGAATTTGGGTTATTAATTGAGCGACACAACATTGGCGACGAGGATAGATGTGTATTTTAGTTGTTCCGGGACTTGGTGCACACCCTGAGAAGAGGGTTGCATAATGGCCGAGGGAGGAAGGAGTTTAAGGATAAATCCGTTTACGGTGGACTAAGACCACTTAGCAACGGGGGAAAAATGGGATGATTGGATAGAGGAGTTAGAGCGGGAAATGCGTTTTTTCCGCATCAGCGATGCAGCTGATAAGAAAGATGCGATGCTCATCTATGGTGGCACAGAAATAAGGCGACTTGAGAAGAGTCTACAAGATCCGGAACAAGGAGATGCTTATGCGAAATTGAAAGGCAGGTTGACAGATTATTTTGCCCCGGAGAAAAATAAACATTATGCCCGGTATTTATTTCTAAAAATGAGGCCACATACTGGAGAAAGTACTGTGTCGTATGCAGCCCGGTTGTGAGAGAAATCCAAGAGCTGTGATTTCCACGATACTGACGAGAGAATATTAGAGCACATTATTCAAACAACAGACAATACAGAACTTGTACGCAAAGTACTGAATAAGAAATGGACATTAAAAGAAACGCTAGCGGAAATGCATGTTCTCGAAGATACCTCCGTACAAGTAGAAGCTATGAGTGGGCAAGAGTCAACTAGAGTTTCAAAAATTGGAAAGCGCAAAAAGGTAAAAAACAATAGCTTAAATGACACTAGACAAAAGGAGTCGAGCAAAACATGCAAATACTGCGGGAAAATGCATCCGATGCAAAAGGAACTGTGTCCCGCTTATGGGAAATTTTGCAGCAAATGTGGAAAACCAAACCATTTTTCTACAGTTTGTATGTCATCCAAAGAGACACGCAGAACATGGGGGAAACAATCTTCGGACAGCAGACGAAACGTGAAAAGGGCAACAAATGAACCAGAGACCGATGATTCTGGAAGTGATGCAGACCAGGACAATCATTTCATAGATGAAACTGTGAGACATCTAGCAGTCGGGAAGATAAAAATAAACAAGGTTAGTGACTTTGAAAAAACTGTGCCCATTGTTATAAATGATGTGATTGTCCATATGGAACCCGATAGTGGAGCAGACGTCAGTGTGATGGACGAATATCATTACAAAGCACTGAAATGCAAATCCTATGAAAACATAGCTGTTCGTGGTAGTAGCACACGATTGAGCACGCTCCAGAACAAACTGCATGTTTCCGGTGAGTTTAAGGCAACCGCACGCAACGAAACAAGAGGGACTGACACAATATTCGTAGTCGTAAAAGGCAAGATTAACTCGCCACCTCTGCTTGGTAGAAAGACACTTATCGAGCTTGGCATATTGGAGATCAGGCCGGACGGAAGTCTTAAAGAATCAAATGAGCTGCGACAAACAGATAGCAAAGCTGTCAAATCTGTATTAGACAACGATGCAAAGTCTGATATAGAGGCCATCCTGCAATGACATGAGGAGGTGTTCAATGGTATTGGAAAAATCTTCGACAAGAAGAATAACGAAGACTTTCTGGTTAAGTTTTCCATGAAGCCAGATGCTACACCAGTCGCACAGAAACCTCGCCCTGTTCCCTACTACCTGCAAGATCCGTTGCGGAAATGGCTCGACGAATGCATCAAAGAAGAGATATTTGAGAAAGTTGAACCAGGTGAACCAGTCACTTGGTGCTCGCCACTGGTTGTTCAGCCCAAACCAAGATACGCTAAAGTAAGTAAAGATAACTTAGAGCCACAAATGATCAGAGCCAGTGTTGACTTACGAGTCCCAAACAAATACATGGAGCGAAACAGAATTTCGCAAGTGCCTGTCGTAGAAGATTTCACATGTAAGTTTCATGACTGCAAGGTTTTCTCAAAAATGGACTTGAAGCAAGGCTATCATCAACTGGTCCTTCACCCTGACTCGAGAATTGTCGCTACATTTAGTACACCATGGGGTAACATGAGACCGAAAAGATTAATATTCGGCGCAAAGTCATCGCAAGATTTATTTGACGAAGCAATGTATGGAATCTTCGGAGATATACCTCACTGTCTGAACCAAAGAGATGACATCCTGATAGGCGGCAAGACGTTAGCTGAACAAAATAAAACATTAGAGACAGTTCTACAGCAAGCAAGAGACTTTGGTATTATACTCAATAAGGAGAAATGCCTTTTTGGAATTCTTGAGCTTGAATTCTACGGCTACAGATTTACAAACGAAGGGCTGAAACCGACACAAGAGAAAGTCATTGCGGTGAAAGAATGCAAGCCACCAAGGTCGAGAGATGAGGTGAAAAGCTTTCTTGGCATGATCAGATACCTAGCAAAGTTTATCCCTTGCTACTCAGTCCTGACAGCGCCACTGAGAAGACTAACCAGTCAAGACGTTCCCTTCTCATGGGGTCCTGAAGAAGATGCAGCTTTTAAAAAGTTGAAAGACAGCATAACGAGCGATGACACCATGGCGTTTTTCGATCCAAGAAAACCAATAGTTGTATGTACAGAAGCTAGCTTCCATGAGGGATTGTCTGCTGGGTTATTTCAGAGAACGGCAAAAGGACTACAGCCTGTTCACTATATAAGCAGGTCAATGACTACCGCTGAAAAACGATATAGTCAAACGTAAAAGGATGCATTGGCTGTGAAATGGGCGAAATCAAGGTTCAGCATGTACCTGCTAGGAGCACCAAAGTTTATAATCATGACCTCGCATAAACCGCTGATCCCTATGTTCAATAAATCCTGTTCAAAACTCCCTCCCAGAATAGAGAAATGGATCATGGATATGCAAGACACTGACTATGAGCTTGTGTATGAACCAGGCAAGGACTCAGCAGATCCACTGGACTATCTGTCACGACATCCACTGCCGGAAACTGACGACACAGAGAAAACGATAAACATGATAGTCAGCAACAAACATGTAGTAATCATGAAAAACATCAAAGAAGCAACATCATCAGATCCAGTTCTTCAAGACATCTTGAAAATAATGAAGCAAAATGACTGGGAAAAGCACAAGGACAGGTCGGAAATAAAGCCATACTTCCTGATTAGGCATGAACTGTCTAAGGCAAAAGGGTTGCTTCTACGTTGTAGACAGATTGTAATTCCAGAGAAATTACAGAAACACGTCATAACAGCTGCCCACAGCATGGGACATTTCGGAATGACGAAAACAAAACAAATGCTCCGAGCCAAGTATTGGTTCCCAAGACTCAACAGCATGATTGAAGACGCCATATCAAGATGCTACCAGTGTCAGATATGCACTGATGAACATAGACAGGAACCTGTTAAACCATCAGACATACCAGAAGCAGCTTGGCATACACTGTCCGTTGATTTCGGTGGACCGTACCCAGATGGTCACTACAATTTGGTGATCATCGATAAACGGACAAGGTTTCCAGTAGTCGAGCAGATGACAGCAACCTCATGCAGGGCTACATGTGATAGACTGAGGAAAGTATTCCTGATGCACGGAATACCTGAAAGACTCGAATCAGACGATGGTCCACCATTCAACTCCAAAGATTTCAGTAACTTTGCGGAAGAAATGGGGTTTCAGCATCACCGAGTAACCCCAGAGCACCCCAGGGCAAACGGAGAAGCCGAAAGCTTTATGAAGGTGCTGAATAAAACAGAACAGATAGCTCATGGCGAAGGGAGATCAAGCAACTCTGCACTACAGTACATGCTAATGGGTTACCGGTCAACACCTCATCCAGCTACAGGATATTGTCCATATGAAGCCCTTATGAAAAGGAATGTGAGAACTAAGCTTGATTATGACACTTCTTCCAGCAGTAGAAATTACCACGAAATGGAAAGAGAGATAACCAAAAGAGACAGAGAGTACAAACAGAACTGGGATAATCTACACAGACATCCAAAAGTTGAGAATCATCAATTCAAGATCGGTGACAGAGTCCTGCTGAAGAAACGAAAGCAAAATAAATGGTCCTCGGCTTTTGAGAAAGAGTTCTATTGCATTACCGGGATAAGCGGATCGACAATAGAGGCAAAACGGAAATCAGATGGACGTACCATGCGCAGAGATGCTTCAAAGTTCAAGATTTTGTATGGGGCCAGGAATAGAGACTGGCGAGAACGATTGCTGCACTCATCCATACGCAAACCGACAGATAGAAACACAATACAAAACAACAGAACACACAACACAACAGAGGAAACGCCGACACAGGAGGTACGAGATGAGGAGAGAGAAGAGGAAGCGAGACAAGTTGGCTCCACTGAGGAAGAGAATGGGAACCAACAACACGATGTCGAAACAGGACGACAACGCAACAAACGACCAGAACCTCCAAGAAGGCAATTACCACAACGAACACGAAGACCACCTGCTAAACTAAAAGACTATATTGTAGGCTTCAAAAATAGAGAGACAGAACTTTAATCAAAGCATACTATAAGCAGTCTTCAAGTGTTTCATATAACTTTAAATTTATACTTAAATTTCTGACCAAATGATTTCTTTTAAACACAACTTTAAATCCATACTAAATTTTCGTAGAAGGTCACTTCTTTTAAAACAAGGGAGAAATGTGATATTGTGATATATATAGATTTTCTAATTATAGATAACGTCGTTTCCAACGTCAGGTCAGTAGGATAATGTTAGAGTAATGGTTGATTAAATCCTTATGAATTTGGGTTATTAATTGAGCGACACAACAGCCACCATGGCTGCCATCTTGGATTTCCAATCGAAACGATTTTAGCGATTTCTGATCTACAAGTCACCCTGATGCTTCCTACCAAGTTTCGAGTCAATTGGCCTTTTGCTTCAGGAGAAGTGAAAAATAGATTTTCAAGATGGCTGCCATGGCGGCAATCTTGGATCTCCGATCAGGACAATTTTAACTATTTTTGATCTATAAGTCACTCCGATGCTTCCTACCAAGTTTCAAGTCAATAAGCCTTTCGGTTTAGGAGAAGTGAAAAATAGTTTTTCCAGATGGCTGTCATGGTGGCCACCTTAGATTTCCAATCAGAAACAGTTTAGCTATTTTTGACTTATAAGTTACCCCTATGCTTCCTACCAAGTTTCAAGTCATTGGCTTTTCAGTTTAGAAGAAGAAGCAAAAAATAGATTTTCAAGATGGCTGCCATGGCGGCCATCTTTGATTTCAAATCAAAACGATTTTAGCTATTTTTGATCTACAAGTCAACCCGATACTTCCTACCAAGTTTAGAGTCAACTGGCCCTTCAGTTCAGGAGAAGAAGGGAAAAATAGATTTTCAAGATGGCCGTCATGGCGGCCATCTTGAATTTCCGATCGGAACAATTTTAGCTGTTTTTTGATCTACCAGTCACCCCAATGCTTCCTACCAAGTTTAAAGTCAATAAGCCTTTTGGTTCAGGAGAAGAAGCGTAAAATATATTTTCAAGATGGCCACCATGGCGGCCATCTTGGATTTCCGATCGGAACGATTTTAGCTATTTTTGATCCAACTAAACTAAACGTTAAGTGTTAATACCTTGAGGATTAAAGAGCCCTGTCATCCAGAAGACATCTGGACGGCCCTGGAACACCCATCTAGAGAACTGGTCATTTCTCTCCAGTAGTTCAGTGTACCAGAATCCAAGAGTAGAGGACTGCCAGGAGATCTTGCGCCATAGGTTTGGAACTTTAGCATCAAACATGTTGTCTAAAGCATCACGCAGATTCTGAAATGATGGAATGAAACCACTATGCATCAATTACAGCAATGAATTGTTAACCCTGAAGTGCCACACAAAATTGTAGCATTTTTAGTATTTTTTATTTCTTTTTTTTTTTTCATGACATGTCATGTGAACTAACTACTAGGCAGACCAACCAAACAAATGTAAAGCCTTATCTTTTCAGAAATGTAATATTAATAAATATTTAAGAATGGTGTCTGCTATTGTAACTGGCACTTTAAGGGTTAAAAGCAAATTCAGATTTATCAGCCTGTGCACTCTCAATTGACCTCTGCTGGATTGTAGAACAAGAGGCCCATGGGTACAATTCGCTCACATGATAAAAACAGCTATTGCATATTTGCAAATGCCATGCAACATTCTTCCAGTATTACCACAGCAAATGGGACACAAATTTGACCATACCGTAAAAGATCAAAGCTCATCCTAGTCTCATCATTTCAACAAACTTGGTAGACTTTGAGTCCCCTATGCTGTATACCAAGATTCAGCCCCAAAGCTTTTTTAAGGCATAAGTTCAATCCCAACTAAAAAGTTTTACTACTTTAATCATACATTGTAATTTTCAGCCATTAAATACATATTTAAAAAAACAATTTTTCAACTTTTCCCCAATACAAATCTATAAAGATGCAAATTTGACCTTGCCATAAAAGGATCAAAGGTCAACCTACAATCATCATTTGAACAAACTTCGTAGAGCTTGAGACAGCAATGCTATATACCAAGATTCAGCCCCATAGCTTTCTTAGTTCTGGAGAAGAAGATTTAAAGATGGTTCCCTGATGACTGCCATTTCCATATATGGTAAAAACTCTTAAAATATATGGAAATGGCAGTCATCTTGTTCAATGGTGTGGAACCATTTAACAAATTGGCAATATCCTTTCGACAGAAGGCCTCATGTGAAATCTGGTGAAAATTGCTCAAGCAGTTTCAGTGAAGAAATTTAAAAATTTCACAATCTTATACATGTATATAGCCCAGGGGCAAGGGCAGATAACCCTCAGGAGACAAACATTTGATTATAACTAAAATGTTTTACTAATTTAATCACACATTGTAAGTTTCAGCCATTAGTCTTTAATACATTTTCAGATACTGACTTTTCAACATTTTCCTCATACAAAATGCATGGGGACGCAAATTTGACCTTGCCATAAAAAGGTCTAAGGTCAACCTAGATTCATAATTTGAACAAACTTGGCAGACCTTGAGTTCTTGATGCTATCTTTAAAGATTCAGGCCCAAAGCTTTCTTGATTCTGGAGAAGAAGATTTTTAACTGTTTTTGCTATATGTGGGTCATCTTGTTCAATGGCAGGGAACCATTTGAACAAATTGGAAATACCCTTTTGACAGAAAGCCTCATGTGTAATGTGGTGAAAATTGCTCAAGCAGTTTCAGTGAAGAAATTTAAAAATTTCACAATCTCATACATGTATATAGCCCATGGGCAAGGGCAGATAACCCTCAGGAGACAAAAATTTGATTATAACTAAAATGTTTTACTAATTTAATCACACACTGTAAGTTTCAGCCATTAGTCTTTAATACATTTTCAGAAACTGACTTTTCAACATTTTCCCCATACAAAATGCATGGGGACGCAAATTTGACCTTGCCATAAAAAGGTCAAAGGTCAACCTAGAGTCATAATTTGAACAAACTTGGTAGACCTTCAGTCCTTGATGCTATATACAAAGATTCAGGGCCGGCCTCGGTGGCTCAGTTGGATGCGCCGTCCGACTGGAGACCAGGAGGTTGCGGGTTCAACCCCCGCCGAGGTCGGCAACATTCTTTCATGGAGATTGATGATGAAATATTTTCTACGGTCATTCTCTCCCTTCTGCTGATTCAAGAAGGGCAGTTGTCAGTTTCTGGCGAAAGAATGTGCACAATACTGGTTAACCACTTAGAGGACTAAGCCTGCCCAGTAAACGTGTGGTTAGGTAAACTGACCGCGCTCGACATGACCCCATTGGGTTGACTGGGCCGTAAAACCTCAACACAAACAAACAAACAAAGATTCAGGCCCAAAACTTTCTTGGTTCTGGAGAAGAAGATTTTTAACTGTTTTTACTATATATGGACCATCTTGTTCAATGGCAGGGAACCATTTGAACAAATAAGTTTGATTATAACAAATGTTTTACTACTTTAATCACTCATTGTAAGTTACAGCCATATGTCTTTAATACATTTTGAGAAAAATGACTTTTCAACATTTTCTCCATACAAATGCATTGGGATGCAAATCTGACCTTCCGTAAAAAGGTCAAAGATCAACCTAGGATCATCATTTGAACAAACTTGGTAGACCTTGAGTCCATGATGCTATATACCAGGATTCAGCCTTGAGGCTTTCGGGAGAATATGATTTTTAAGTGTTTTTACCATATATGGGCATGGTGGCCATCTTGATAAATAGACCGTGACCTTTGTACAAATTTTCAAACCCCCTTTAACAGAAGGCTCCACATGAAATTTGAAGAAAATTGGCCCAAGGGTTTCTGATGAGAAGTAGTTCAAATGTGTGGATGGATGGACGGCAAGTGATCACAATAGCTCATCCTGAGCCTTTGGCACAGGTGAGGTAATAATAAAGAATGCATTTATGATATAAAGTTTGAAACAACCTTGCATAATTCATGACAAAGGCAAAAATAAACTATTATTTAAAGAAGAGGGCCAAGATGGCCCCATTCACTCACCTGATTATAGATAAATTGGCCTTTCAATTCAGGAGAAGATGTGCAAAATATATTTCCAAGATAGTGGCCATGGTGGCCATCTTGGATTTCTGATCAGAATGATTTTAGTTCTTTTTTATCTATGTTACCTGATGCTTCCTACCAAGTTTGGAGTCAGTATGGCTTTTGGTGCAGGAGAAGAAGCCAAAAATAGATTTTCAAGATGTCAATCATCTTGGATTTCCAATCAAAATAAGTTTAGCTATTTTGATCTACTTGTCACTCCTCTGCTTCCTATCAAGTTTCAAGACAATCAGCCTTTTGTTTCAGGAGAAGAAGCAAAAAATAGATCTTGGATTTCCCATCAGAACAATTTTAGCAATTTTTTATCTACAAGTCACCCCAATGCTTCCTACCAAGTTTCATGTCAAATGGCCTTTCGTTTCGGGAGAAGAAGCGAAAAATAGATTTTCAAGATGGTTGCTATGTCAGCCATTTCCGATTGGAACAATTTTAGCTATTTTTGATCTACAAGTCACCATGATGCTTCCTACCAAGATCCAAGTCAATTGGCCTTTTGGTTCAGGACAAGAAGCAAAAAATAGATTTTCAAGATGGCGGCCAAGGTGGCGATCTTGGCTTTCCGATTGGAATGATTTTAGCTGTTTCTGATCTACAAGTCACCCCGATGCTTTCTACCAAATTTCAAATCAACTGGCCTTTCCGTTCAGGAGAAGCTAAAACTAGATTTTAAAGATGGTGGCCATTTTGGATTTTCTGTTGGAACATTTTAGCTATTTTTAATGTACAGGTCACCCAGATGCTTACTAGAAAAAAATTCAAGTAAATTGACCTTTTGGTTCAGAAGAAGTGAAAAATAGATTTTCAAGATGGCCGCCACAGTGGCCACCTTGGATTTCAGATCAGAACAATTTTAGCTATTATTTCATCCACAAGTCACCCCAATGCTTCCTGCCAAGTTTCAGTTCAACTGGCCTTTCGATTCAGGAGAAAAAGCAAAAAATAGATTTTCAAGATGGTTGCCACTCTGGCCATCTTGGATTTTCAATCGGAACAATTTGGAAGGACCTGCCTCAAACCAATAAGCCATCAATCTCCCATCCCAAAAATGATACAAATCAAGTTTCATTCAGATTGGCCAACTGGTCTTATTTCAAAGTGTGAAGGGAGACAGATTACAGACGAAGGACCAAGCCTATACGATAAGCTCACATGATGAGCCTTTGGCTCAGGTGAGCTAAAAAGGGTAGGCAGCAGGGTTTTGTAGGAATTCTTGATTTACATACCTCACTCATAATGATAGTTCCTTCAATTGCCAGTTTGAGATCAGTGAGAGTTGTCCGTACAACACCAATCACTCTCTGCATACGATCTATCTCCTGACGTAGGAAAATGTTAATTGGCTGTAAGATGCCCATCTTCTTTAGTCTTTCTCTCACCTGGTCAAGAAAATATTAGAATTTTAAAATATCAGGAAAATGGAATTCCTTTGATACGGTATCAAACTTAAGTTACCATATTTATCATAAGTAATTTGATTATTAAACGCCCTACCATACTGCCCTAAACTTTGAACAAGTCTGTCTGAGTGCCTGTTGATTTGTCTGAAAAACTGGGCCCAGTTGTTCAAAGAGTCATTAGCTTAACAAGCTTGTTAAGGGTCATTTCGTTGACTGTTTTAGCGGATTCAATATACAATATTCCGATATTTTTTGCTGAAAAAATGTGAGTAGCTTTTGCACTGCAAAGGTTATTCACATTTTTTCAGCAAAAAATTTCAGCATATTTGCGTATCACTTGATGTAAATTGTAACGAATCGTTAACTAACGATGTCATTAGCTTCGAACAACTGGGCCCTGATGAATAAGTGGCAAACAGTGAAGCCCCATTTAGGCATCACATTCTACAGTGTCTGACCTGGGTCTACACTGTTTTGCTTGAGCTTGTCTGTCCAAGTATTTTGGGTAAATATAATAACATTTAACTTTTTCAGAGACATCACTGCATTATTGTGTGTACAGTATAGGTTTTAAATTTTCCTCGACTAAAATTAGCTATACAGTCAAACTTCGTTGGCTTGAACATCTTTGGGACCAAGGAAATTTGTTCGAGACATGGGCAGTTTGAGCCACTGCGGGTTAATCATAGCACCAGGTCTGGAAGCAAATGGGGAAAATTTAGGGAAGTGCTTTTGATCTTCTTGATAAAAATGGTATGTTAAGTGTACTCATTAGAATTGCCTCAATGAGGCGATTCTAATGAGTACACACAACATACATTTTCATGATAAAATAAGAAACTTTCCCTAAAATAACCCTAAATATTTGTTTTCTTGAACTGTCGGAAGAATTTCATAGGGACTCAAAGATGAGTTCGAATTATCCAGGGTAAACGAACAATCCGTGTTCGAGCCAATGAGGTTCGACTGTAGTACTTCTGGAAAAGTGCATGTGCACAAGAGCCACAATGTCAGAAAACATACTATCTGACATGTGCATCCAGTGAAAATTCAGATCACCTGCACATTCATGCAGCCTGATAAGACTCTTCATTGGGCACATTTTGGATAGCCAAACAAAGATACTTCATACAGACAATAAAGACTGATCAGATGGCGCAGGCTGATATGAGTCTTTCCTGGGCGCCCAAGTGAGAAGGTATGTTTTCTTACATTGAGGCTCATATGTTGACAATAAAGACCTGTATCAACCTGCACATGCAGTCTGATACATGCCTTTGCTGATGGCCTCGAGAAAGCCTTAGTATAGATTAGAGTCCAGATATGGTTGAACCCTTTCAGCCCTGCAGACCAAAACTTTTTTTGCAAACAGTGTGGATCCTGATGAGACTGATTGTAATGACCCATCTCATCAGGATCTACACTGTTCACAATTCTCTTTTAAGTTTTTGACTGAGATCCCTATCTGGAACAATAGTTCTAGCCAAATGCAAAGATGGAATAATCCATTTCATTGACTAAAGGGTGGAAGGGTTATGGCATGTGCAAATAAAATGCTTATTCGAAAGATACTTTTTTTATTATTGCACCAACAAATATTTTGTGGGTAATCAATGATATTGCTTCAATCAAAACATATTCTATGGGTACTCAAGAGGTGACGCCAATGTGTAAGATTAGTATCTTAAAATTTCAACCGCTTTATGCCTTACTTTTTTTTTTTTGTCTAAATTTTTTTTTATGCAGTAATTCCACAAAATACTTGATGGAAAGGAAAACAGTGTAGACCCTGATCAGCCTGCTCCTGACTGAGCAGTCTGATCTGGATCTGCAGTTTGCAAATGCCATTTTATCAGACAAGTTGGGCTGGCCTTGGTGGCTCAGTCTGGTGCTCATCTGACCGGTGATCAGGCGACCTGGTTTGCTAACATTTTTTCATGGAGATTGATCATGAAATATTTTCTAAGGTCATTCTTTTCCTTCGGCTGATTTAAGAAGGGCAGTTGTCAGTTTGTGACCCTAATGGGTTGATTGGGCCTTAAAACCTCAACTCAATCAATCGGACAAGTTGATGTACGAAATTTTAGGACTTTTACCGTGCTCACAGACTATGTTTTGGGGCAATATAACAAACACTATCCCAAATTATCACTTTCTGGATCAATGATATAGTATGGACTCTATCATTAAAAATGTTCTTTAAGCAAATGACAAAAAGGCAGAAGTTCTAACTATGAAGTAGTGAAATGGGTGATTGTAC
The DNA here is from genome assembly GCA_964016985.1 of Anodontia alba. Lineage (NCBI taxonomy): Eukaryota > Metazoa > Mollusca > Bivalvia > Lucinida > Lucinidae > Anodontia > Anodontia alba. The sequence goes on along the minus strand of OZ024833.1, from coordinate 57,817,200 downwards.
TGGATTCTGAATAAATGGACAATTTCTTTTTTTTATATTTGTGTTTACACAGCTATTTTTTTGCAAGCAGAACAGGGAGGTTCCAAAATTGGAAGCTTAATTTTTAACAAGCGAAATATAAATAAAAAGGCATTTTATTTATATTTATTTTTTTTCTTATTTTTCACAGAATCTTTGATATTTCATTCAAATTGTGAATTGGAATTTGAATGAAATGTAAAGCATAATCACAAAATTGTATATTGTATGGGTTGGAATGCATAATGAGGAATGCACAGTTCACTATTTTGAAATCTTTCACTTCTTTGAAATCTTTACATTCTAAATGTTTTCTAGGTGAACTACACAGGCTTTGACCAGACATCTGGTCAGGACAATCACCCTTCAAATATGCTGGAAGAAGGCAGATTTTGTCATGATCACACAAAGGAATCATATATGAAGATCAAATTAAAATTAACATATAAAATACAGTTTATGAGAACATGTTCGCTTAATCCTTAAAGTGCAATTCAAAGCATAGCAGGTAACATTCTAAAATATTTTATTTTTCAGAGAAAACAATGCCTAACAAATAAAAGTTTCAAAAAAGGTTAAGCAAAAGGTAAACCTCAGACGACGCCCAATGCTCTACGCCTGCCCGCTTGCCTAGAAATCGCTATTTTAAAAGACAGATTTTTGAAAAACCCGTCCAAAAATACAGAATGTTGTCTGCTATACTTTTGAATGGCAGTTTAACCCTGGTCCTGCTAAACCCAGATATGCCCTGCCTTTGCAAACAGTGTAGAAGCTAACTGATCTGGATCTGCACTCTTTGTTGCTAAGTATGTGAATTTGTACCAACAACCTGGATCAAGTAATCTGATTGACTGAAAATTAGAAGTGAGCATGGTATCTTAATTTAGTCAGCATGGCAAGGGTTAAGAGTAAATACCTCATGCGGTATATAATCAGCTGGTAGTTTTTCCAACATGTCTTCAGCCAGTCTGTAGACAACAGTTTCTCTTGTCTCTCCAGCACCACCTCCACCTTCCTTCGGCTGTATGCTCATTATAGTGTCTAATATTGAGGCAGATAAGTTTGTCTGGTAGCTGAAACATAGTGATATTTCATAAATGGGCCATGTCAAGCAAAAAGGTGCTTTTGAACTTGTGCTCAAAATGCAGAGATTCAGATCATCCTGCGCATGTATTAAGTATCATGTGGGCCTTTGCTCTCCAATAATACATTCTGTGGTAGCCAATGATTCTGTTAGTAGACAGTGAAGGCCCTGATCAGACTGCATAGATTTGCAGGCTGATCTGGGCCTTTGCTGTCCACATATGCCCAAAGACACATTTTCATATGGCGCTGCCCAAATGAGGCACACAGTGGTGCAACTTGCAAAAAGAAACACAGAACTAAAACTTCAAATTGCCAAGACTTTTTCCTGACAAACAGTCTGTTTTCCCTGATATTTGTTGACATGACTGTGCTGTCTGTTCCTTTATAATTTCCCAGAGGATGAAGCAATTCTGTATTTAAAAAGCTGAAGTCCAGAATTCTCTGTATAAAATGGCAAACTTCCCGCACAGATTTTAAAATTCCCTGACTTTTTTTTACTGACACTGAATTTTTTTTGCTGTAATAGGAAAGAATTAGCAGCATGGAGAAATTTTTTTCAAAATATAGAGAACCACTGAAGTTTATGTCGTCCTCCTTACTAAAATGTGAAAACAAGCACCAGATAAGTGAGAGTTGTCTTCCTTGTTTAGCTTAGTGAGATACAACAATCAGTGAAGTGAAACTAAATGTTTGTAGATTTCATTTAGGGTGGACGCTAGGATGGAAGTAAGTACTCGTACACGGACAAACAAACAGATGGAAACTTGCATGCTTAAGTCACCCATGCTAATGTGACATAAAGCTGTCTCCTTTTGTAAAATGGTAGAAGATCTACAGCAGTCTCTGGACAAATTCAGACCATAAATTTGGTGACATCCCCACCCACCCACTCCAAGACACACACACACACACACACACGCACACGCACACGCACACGCACACACACGCACACACACACACACACACACACAAAATTGTGTTCAAATTTAACCTATATATCTGGGAAAAAAAACAAGAAATATCAATAAGTAGTGCTTATTAGATAACAACAATCCCCCACCCCCTCCCCACTCCCACTCAGAAACCAAAACATATGGATGGACAGACAACATTAAATCAGTATACCCCCTGCCCCCACAAACACACAGTTTGCAGGGGTATAATAAGTAAGAAAAAAAATATCTCTAAATGTAGGCTGAATTTTTTAAGAAACAAGAAGAATGTTAATAATGCACTTAGGCCCCTTTTTTCATAACACAGTTCATTTATATCACATCAGAATGTCTGCTAGTAATGAACTGGTTTGCACTTACGTTATATCAGCATTAGGATGTAAGCCAAAGGCTTCAGGAGAATCTACAAGAGGTAGGTTCTCAATGAACTGCATCACCTGGTCATATGACTTCACTTTTGGGATCTTATAACCGATATAGAACTGGAAGGCATCAGTAAACATGAAGTCACCAAACCAAACCTGCAAAAAAACAACACCATAACCCTTTCAACCCTGAGTTTCTGAAGTAGACTCTTTCATCCTCGAGTTTCAACATGTCTACTGATGCAAACAGGGATTTCAGCTTAAAAAAATAAAAGCATTGCAGACACTGCATGATACTCCACCACTGCAGGGTAACAAAACGTGTAAACAAGAGGGTCATGATGGCCCTGTGATGCTCACCTGAATATCATAGCACTTAGGGAACCTGAATTACAACTGATCAAGGCAAACACATGATGATTATATTAACAGTAAGACAATGTAGCATGTCTAATGGAGTATGAAATATAGGTCAAGGTCAAATATGGATGACTGCACTCAAGAGGCCATGCTAAGATGTATGCATGTACTAAGTATCACTGGCTGTAGGAGCAATAGTTACTGAGAAACTGACCTAAACACAAACACTTCACATGTGCCAAATATCACTCTGTAGGACCAATTATTACTGAGAAACTGACCTAATTCCAAACTTCACCTAGAAATCATCAAGACAAACATTTTGAGCAAGATTCATGATGATCACTTAAAAAATGTGACCTCTATAGTGTTTACAAGGTCTTCCTTTGATTTGCCCTATTGACCTAATTTTTAACCCAAGCAACCCAGTTTTGAACTTGACCTAGAAGTCATCAAGACAAACATTTTGAGCAAGATTCATGATGAAAGCTTCAAATATGTGACCTCTAGAGTGTTAACAAGGTTTTCCTTTGATTTGGTCAAGACAAACATTTTGAGCAAGATTCATGATGATCACTTAAAAAATGTGACCTCTATAGTGTTTACAAGGTCTTCCTTTGATTTACCCTATTGACCTAGTTTTTAACCCAAGCAACCCAGTTTTGAACTTGACCTAGAAGTCATCAAGACAAACATTTTGAGCAAGATTCATGATGAAAGCTTCAAATATGTGACCTCTAGAGTGTTAACAAGGTTTTCCTTTGATTTGGTCCAATGACCTAGTTCTTTACCCCAAGTGACCCAGTTTTGTACTTGACCTAGAAATCATCAAGACAAACATTTTGAGCATTATTCATGATGATTGATTAAAAAATGTGACGGCTAGAGTGTTATCAAGTTTTTCCCTTGATTTGGCCCAGTGACCTAGTTTTTGACCCAAAGTGACCCAGTATTGAATCTGACCTAGATTTCATCAAGGCAAATATTTTGAGCAAGATTCATGATGATTGCTTCAAAAATGTGACCTAGAGTGCTAGCAAAGGCTTCCTTTGATTTGGCCCAGTGACCTAGTTTTTGACCCCTAGTGACACAGTTTTGATCCTGACCTAGAAATCATCAAGACAAACATTTTGAGCAAGATTTATGATGATTGCTTCAAAAATGTGACAGCTAGTGTTAATGAGGTTTTCCTATGATTTGGCCCGGCGACCTAATTCTTGATCCCAAGTGGCCCAGTTCCAAACTTGACCTAGAAATCATCAAGACAAACATATTAAGCAAGATTCATGAAGATTGCTTCAAAAATGTGACGGCTAGAGTGTTAACAAGGTTTTCCTTCGATTTGGCCTTGTGACTTAGTTTCTGACCCCAAGTGACCCAGTTTTGAAGTTGACCTAGAAATCATCAAGACAAACATATTAAGCAAGATTCATGATGACTGCTTCAAAAATGTGACCGCTAGAGTGTTAACAAGCGAGTGTTAATAAATGACAGATGACAGACAGAGGGTGATCACAACAGCTCACCCTGAGCTTTTGCTCAGGTGAGCTAAAAAGACCGCTGTGTTTGACGTGTAATAATGATATTAAAAAAATGGTGTATTGTAACCTTGAAACAATATGTGCTGTATCACTTCATAGTGTCAACTGGTACTGGTGAAAACTGTAGGAGTAGTTAGCCTGAAAGCAAGTGAGGATGCTTTAATAAATAATAATTCTGAAAATTTGGTGCACTGTAACCTTGAAAAACTGTAAAATTTTGGTGCATTGTAACCTGGTTGCAATTCTCCACACCTTCTTTCTATCATACAAAATACAAATAACAGCTTCATCAGATGAAACTATAGGATGAGTGAGCTGGAAATGAAATCATGCTTGAACAATATTTAAAGAGTTATAACTCTATCAAAATTTGGTGGTCTGTAACCTCGAAACTATATGCGCTGCATCACCTCATAGTCTAACTGTCCACCATGTTTTAACCCAACTGAATGAAAACTGTATGAGGAAACAAAGTCCAGTCTGAATATTGTTAAAAGGTGTAATAACTCTACCAAAATTTGGTGTACTGTAACCTTGAAACAATGTATGCTGTACCACCTCATGACCTTACTTCCACCAAGTTTGAACACTGTCCGATGAAAACTGTAGGAGGAGTTATCTGGAATATAAGTGCGGACGGACAGACACTGGACAGTATACCCTAATAACCCACCACCATCGTGTGGTGGGTATGAAAAGAGATTGCAAACCATATAGATCCTGAAGAGATGGCTCATAATGAGCCATCTCATCTGGATCTACACTGTTTGCAAAAGTATCTGTCTTGGTCTACAGGGCTGAAAGGGGTAACAGTCAATAGCATATTTTTTCCCCTTGTAACCAAGCAATTAAGTTCTCTGCCAAGTTAAGGAGTGGCTAACCATATAGGGTCACCCATCCAGGTACTAACAAGAAATCTGTTGCTTAACTTTGTAGAAAAGCCAGACCACCATACCATGTCGCTATAAAAGCTAGCTCATACAGCAAGGCTGTATTAGTGATCTATGTACTTTTCTCCCTGTCACATTTCTCCCCCTTATCTTTTGACTTCGCCCTCGAAGTCAACTGAGAATGCTAAGGAAGCAAACTCCAGAGTGAGGAGCCTATGTGTACAGGGTTGGGGAATTACCCTGCTTTCATCACCCTGCTCACAGTGCCGAATGTAACCAAGCAATTATGTTCTCTGCCAAGTTAAGCAGTGGCCACCCATATAGGGTCAGCCATCCAGGTACTAACCAAGAAACCCGTTGCTTAACTTCGTAGAAAAGCAAGACCACCATACCGCGTCACCATAAAAGCTAGCTCATAGCTCATACAGCAAGGCTATATTAGTGATCTATATACTTTTCTCCCTGTCACACCTATTTACAGAATATATTTTCCAGTAAGACATGACCTTCTGAGAATTCTGAGAAATTTACTTTTTTCTCAAACACATCAATAGAGCTTATTTACAACATTATTCATACACCCCTACCCTTTCCAAGTTAAATCAAGGGACCACTTTTAAGTTTCAGATATGTACTGGCTGAGCACTGAAATTAATGTCTTCTAAATGTAAATAAATTTGTATAAGCTTTCTAACTGATATGAAAATCAAAAATATATTTCAGAAGGGATCTAAAGTTAAGGCAAAGCCCCACTTTCATAGCTGTGTTTTTTGAGCATGTCTTTTACAATAACAGTCACAGATCCAGAAAAGACTGTTTACCATAAAGATTTGGTGATAAGGCAGAGATTTTTCCCCCGAAAATTCAGACTTATCTAATAAACAAGGTCTTTGGCCATATCAGTATTTCTGGCAAAGTTCAGTGGTATCACATGGTCACGGAAAATGACGATCATTGACGCCAGTAGAAAGCTTAAACGACATTTACCTTCAAAATTCCTCCATTCCCTTGATAGAAATTTATGAGGGTTGTGCAAAAAGTTCTGTCACTAATAGGCTTCCTTGGTTTTAACCCAGGTATATTTTAAAATGATTCACTGCACTTGAATGGTGTGTTGAATAGCTAATGACACCCCTTTATTTCGTGCAAATTGCTTTCCAACTGACCGAGTTATTTCAAATTGAAATAGATGCAGTCATAAACATTGACCAATTTACTTGTTACATTGGAACATGGACCAGAAGACTGAAATTCGTAGCTATATTAAATGCCACATTAGGCTTAATATAGATTCAAAGCAGATATTTAATGAATTGTGTGGTATATATGGACCTCAGACCATTTCAATGCACACAGTTTTTAGGTGGGTTAAAGCTTTTAAAGCTGGGAAATTTTCTGTTGAAGATGATACCCATCCTGGAAGGCCTAAAACCTCTGTTACCAAGGCTAACATCATTGCTGTAAAGACTGTGGTCAAACAGGATGCGTGATTATCTGTCAAAGATATAGCTAGTTGTACTGGCATATCAGAAGGCAGTGTGCGAACAATTCTGAAAAAGCGTTTGGACCTGAGAAAGGTTTGCGCTAGGTGGGTACCTCATTCGCTCACTGAGGAGCAAAAGACACAATGCCTTAAATGTGCCCGGAAACTTTTGAAAACATACAAAGGCTGTAATAGTCGGGTTATTTCTAACTTGCTAACAGGTGATGAAACCTGGGTGCACATGTTTGAGCCACAAAGAAGGGCTGATATAAGCAATGGAAGCGAAAAGATCAAAAACGCCCATGTATTGCCAAGAGAACCATAAGTTCGAAAAAGATTTTGTACGCAATTTTCTTTAATTCAAGTGGGCCAGTCATTCAAGTGCCTTGTCCATCTGGTCATACAGTCACTGGCCGATTCTACAAGAATTCTGTACTGAAGAAAGTGAAAGAGTTTTACAATAAGAAATGACCAAGCAAAGGATGGTCAGGAGTCCACCTTTTACATGACAACGCCTCCTCTCATAAGTGTGAGGTTGTTAAGTCTTTTTTGGCTTCTGAAAAGGTGAAAGTTTTAAACCATCCACCTTATTCACCTGACCTGAGTCCCTGTGACTTCTTTTTATTTCCAAAGCTTAAGAAAATGCTTTCTGGAAATAAGTATACATCTAGAAGTTCTCTTGGCAGCGCCATTTATCAGTGTCTCCAATAGATACCAAAAGAAGACTATTTATCTGCTTTTTGTGACTGGGTAAAAAGGTTACAAAAATGTGTTTCAGTAAAGGGGGAATACTTTGAAGGTTTGTAATAAAAGTATGTTTGATAAAACGTAACACTGAAGTAATCCGAACCCAGTGACAAAACTTTTTGCAGGACCCTCGTACTAATCCAGACTCTTTAAAGTCACAAAAGGAAGTTAAAAGCGTAATTCGAAATGTTTTATCCATCCCCGAAAATTCAACACTAAAACATAAATGTGTATTGAAAAGACCTTTTTTTTTTCTAACAATGGGCACCCGAAATCATTACACTGACTTTTAGAATCAGTACAATAGGTAAAACGAGTAAGAAAATTAGATGAAAGAAATGGATTTAACTATATCAAATTCATAGATTCTGGCCTTGGGCATATTCATCAGGTGGCCATATGATTGACATGTGAACAAAATATTAAGGCAATAAACAAATCAGCACTTTGAAACCCCTTTGAAATTAACTGGCATTACTAGAAATTTGAACTGTGAAAAAAAATGGATCTTACTCATATTTTGTTAATACAAATTACAGTGGAACCTCCATAATTCAAAGTCCAAGGGACCAAACACGTTTGTTTGAATTATTGAGACTTTGAATAATTGAGGGTTAAAATGCATACATATATTTAGGTTGGGACTTCAAAATGATTTTGAATTATCGAGAATTTGGAATTATTGGAGTTTGAATTATTGAAATTCTACTGTACTTGACACTCAATTGGCTACACTGGCTATTCAGAAAAAAAACCTAGAAAATGTATTTGTAAAACACTATGGCCCAAACTAAATGCTTTCCGTTAAACATGCATTGATCATAATACTTAAGCTCCAAAAATGGCTAAGTTCAAAAGTAAAAAAAGTGACAATGAAAATTGTCAATAAGCAGCGCTTATTCGATACCCCCCGCATAAAGCATAAAACATTTTTCTAACAAAATTTAAGTTTCAAAGTGCCGGTGTGACCTTGAAAATAAAGTCAAGGTCACCAAAATCTAATAAAACCAGCAATTCGTTAAAGAGATAGTGTGCACAAAAACTTTTTACTGCATTAACAAGGCTCACTTTTTGAGTATTTATAATGTAGTGACCTCGAAAATAAGGTCAAGGTCATCAAAATCTAATCACTTCTTTCCCCCATTCTGATGATGTATCTGTGCTAGTTTGGTCAAATTCCAGCCATTGGTTAAAGAGATAATGTGCACACAAACATTTTACTGCATTAACAAGGCTCACTTTTTAGAGAATTTTATAGTATAGTGACCTTGAAAATAAGGTCAAGGTCACCAAAATCTAATCACTTCTTTGCCCCATTCTTATGATGTATCTGTGCTAGTTCGGTCTATTTCCAGCCATTGGTTATAGAGATATTGTGCACACAAACTTTTTACTTCAACAACAATGCTCCTTTTTTTGAGTATTTTTTATGTGGTGACCTTGAAAATAAGGTCAAGGTCACCAAAATCTAACCACTTCTTTCCCCCATCTTGATCATGTATCTATGCTAGTTTGGTCAAATTCCATCCATTGGTTAAAGAGATAATGTGCACACAAACTTTTTACTACATTAACAAGGCTCGCTTTTTTGAGTATTTATAGCGTAGTGACCTTGAAAATAAGATCAAGGTCACCAAAATCTAATCACTTCTTTGCCCCATCCTTATGATGTATCTGTGCTAGTTCGGTCAAATTCCAGCCATTGGTTAAAGAGATATTTTGCACACAAACTTTTTACTTCATTGACAAGGCTCCTTTAGGCTCCTTTTTGAGTATTTATAATGTAGTGACCTTGAAAATAAGGTCAAGGTCACCAAAATCTAATCACTTCTTTCCCCATACTGATGATGTATCTGGGCTAGTTTGGTCAAATTCCATCCATTTGTTAAAGAGATAATGTGCACAGAAACTTTTTACTGCATTAACAAGGCTCACTTTTCTGAGTATGTATAGTGTAGTGACCTTGAAAATAAGGTCAAGGTCACCAAAATCTAATCACTTTTTTCCCCATACTGATGATGTATCTGGGCTAGTTTGGTCAAATTCCAGCCATTTGTTAAAGAGATAATGTGCACACAAACTTTTTACTGCATTAACAAGGCTCACTTTTCTGAGTATTTATAGTGTAGTGACCTTGAAAATAAAGTCAAGGTCATCAAAATCAAATCACTTCTTTCCCCCATACTGATGATGCATCTGTGCTAGTTTGGTCAAATTTCAGCAATTGGTTAAAGAGATACTGTGCACACAAACTTTTTACTGCATTAGGCTCACTTTTTTGAGTATTTATAGTGAAGTGACCTTAAAAATAAGGTCAAGGTCACCAAAATCTAATCACTTCTTTGTCCCATTCTTATGATGTATCTGTGCTAGTTTGGTCTATTTCCAGCCATTGGTTAAAGAGATATTTTGCACACAAACTTATAACTTCATTTACAAGGCTCCTTTTTTTAAGTATTTAAAATGTGGTGACCTTGTAAATAAGATCAAGGTCACCAAAATCTAAATACTTCTTTTTGCCCCATCCTTATGATGTATCTGTGCCAGTTCGGTCAAATTCCAGCCATTGGTTAAAGAGATATTGTGCACACAAACTTTTTACTTCATTAACAAGGCTCCTTTTGGCTCCTTTTTGAGTATTTATAATGTAGTGACCTTGAAAATAAGGTCAAGGTCACCAGAATCTAATCACTTCTTTCCCCCATACTGATAATGTATCTGTGTTAGTTTGGTCAAATTCCATCCATTGGTTAAAGAGATACTGTGCACACAAACTTTTTACTGCATTAACAAGGCTCACTTTTTTGAGTATTAATAGTGTAGTGTCCTTGAAAATAAAGTCAAGGTCACCAAAATCTAATCACTTCTTTCCCCCATACTAATAATGTATCTGTGCTAGTTTGGTCAAATATCATTCATTTGTTGAAGAGATAATGTGCACACAAACTTTTTACTGCATTAATAAGGCTCACTTTTTTTAGTATTTATAGTGTAAAATAAGGTCAAGGTCACCAAAATCATATCACTTCTTTGCCCCATCCTTATGATTTATCTGTGCTAATTCGGTCAAATTCCAGCCATTGGTTAAAAAGATATTGTGCACACAAACTTTTTACTTCATTAACAAGGATCCTTTAGGCTTCTTTTTGAGTATTTATAATGTAGTGACCTTGAAAATAAGGTGTCAAGGTCACCAAAATCTGATCATCTACAGACCATGACAAAAGGGCCTGCAAAGTTTCAAATTGATCAGTATAGAACTGTAGGAGGAGTTGCGTACACAAGGTACCAACAGTAATGCACTTTGATAGTATTTAAGCCCCAGAAAATGGCTAAGTTCAAAAGTCAAAAAAAGTGACAAAAATTAAATTGATGACAATGCCAAAATCACATGCATATCTACAGACCATGACAAAAGAGCCTGCAAAGTTTTAAATTAATTGGTCGTGCAGATAATTTATCAGCATCATATTTTTGGTAGGGCTCACAGAAATGTCAAATTTAAGAATGAAAATCTATGTGGTTTACCCTCGCATATGTATTAAGCAGCCTTTTATCATAGTCATCTGTGACTCTTCCACCATACTGCACCTCACCTAACATATACCTCACGGTAACCCAGGAGACTCCCTGAAAATATATGGGCAGCATCAAGTGAAAAAGTACATTTGAGCATGAGCAAAGTCTCATCAGGGACTTTGCTTTCCATTAATACATTCTACATCATCCATCTGAGCAGTCTGATCTGGGCCTTTGCTGTCCGTGCATGACCCAAAGGCATATTCTTACTGGGCTCATATGAGAGAAAAAAAGGGCCTTATGACAGACACAGGCAGGGAAGGTCCAGAGCCAATAGCCTGATCAGAGCTGTTGTATCTCCCTTACAGAATCAACAGACTGCAGAATACATCGACAGAGAAAGCCTTGATCATCTGCATATTCTGATATGCGCCTTCCGTTTTCGCATCTGGTTATAACTTATAAGAGACCCTTTTTTCATGTTTTAATTCATGCTATAGGGAATTTTTTGTTTTTCATTATATTTGTCCTAAAGTTTTAAGTCAATGAGTACACATGCCATTCTCAGTTGGTTAATGGGTCAGCTAGTAATGTTTTCTAATGGTAAAATTCTCAGACAAAATTATTTAATACCTCTTTATGAACTTTGATATTCACCTATATACCTATATAACTGAACAACAAAAATTTACCATGGTTTTCATGATTTATCTCAACATTGTAACAGTCATATCTAATCTATGACAGACTTGCAAGAGAGAATGAACTCAAAGCAGGAACCATTTGACTTCACAAAGAAAATCATAACCAAGTTACATCTTAATCAAATCTTGAGAAAACCTACCATCAGCCATACTACTTTTTCTGTAATTAAAAGGATAAGGTGTATAAACCTCCACATCAATATTCTTATCTCCTAAGTAAGAACTTATAGTAACATATGGCTATAAATTACCTTCTTTATATCAATATCATCAAGATGATTTTGGCAAAATTGAACACTGGCTTGCCAATCCGATGAGTTGAATTCATAAGGTATATTCCATCCAAGAGGTCCAAATTTTCTTCTCTCCTGTGAATAAATAAAAGAATATTGAAGGTTTATACCTGACCACTTAAGATGTTACAAAAACCACATTGTTCAAAACTGACTTGTTCAAAACTGACATTCTCAGACTACTGTTTTGACAATTATGTTCTCTATATGTTGTTACTTCTGCCTTCGATTATCTGCCTTGGCAGATTTCGCATAGCTTGTAGATATATATTCAATCTCTGACAACTGTGTCAGAGAGTCGACTCTTTGGCTCAGTGGTTAGAGTATTGGATTTCTATCCAGGCAGACCGGGTTCGAATCCCACGATAGGCGGGACATTTGTTCAGCTATGCTTCATTCCTTTGTTACGACTTTCATGTCGTAAGAATGTGGACCTAATTTGGCTAAACTGTTAACTGCCTATTTTGACAAAATTCTCCAATAACATTGTATTATCCAGTCTTCAGTAGCCTTTTTTTTGCAAACTTGAGGTAGTTAAATCGTATTTGGAAATAGTATTTTCAGATAGCAAAAAATAACATTGCAGCATAAATAGCTCAGGTATCAACCTCTAAATTCAGAAGTTATTTACTTTATTCTTCGCAAAACATGAAAGCACTTTCTCCAACACATGCCTTTTGGGTCATATACTGATTACAGGAAAGTCTACAAATCCATGCACGTTTTGAAATTTCTGCAGTCTGATCAGGTCCTTCACTGTCTGCTTACAAAATCATTTTAAACAGAAGATTACTGCAAAAAGCATTAAAGGACCCAACTGGACCGTGTTGATGTGCAGGTTGACCTGGGCCTTCAGTGTTGGTGCAGGTCCCCAATTTGCTTTTTCTTTCATGGCATGACATATCATACAACATTCTGCAACATAACAATAACCACTAAGCACAAAAAAAAAACAAAAAAAAAAAAACACCACTCATATACACACAAACAAAAAAACAAACAAACAAAAAAAAGCGAGTTTAGTGTAAGTGAAAATTCTTCACAGAAACCAGTTCCTAAGAACCCTTCAAGTATTAACATTTCTGCTCACTGTTGCCTGCAAGAAGGCAAATATTAACTAGATAGCTTTAAAAAAAAAAAACAACAGCTACATAGGGAAGAACTACTGGTGTTAACAAAGTTCAAATTATGTAGAAATACAGAAGTCATAGAGATATACGAGGGATATTCGAAATGAATTGCTTATTTCTATCTGGAAACTTCAAATTTCAAGTTAGCCCAAAAGTACTCATTTCATGCCCTCGAAGTACTCCCCATGGTTAGAAATGCAAAGTTTCAGCCGATGTATCCACTTCTTGAAGGTGTCACGGTACGCTGATTTGGGCACAGTAATTAGGTACTGATGAATGGCAGATCCAAGTGCCTGTCGGGACTGGTATTTCCGCCCAGCAAGGAATGCTTTCAATTTCGGAAACAAAAAGAAATCACATGGGACAAGGTCTGGGGAATACGAGGGGTGAGGCAAAACAGTTACTTTTTCTTTCTTCAAAAACGCCGTAACTATTGCGGAAGTATGAGCTGGGGCATTGTCATGTAGAAGACGGACATGTTTAAAACCAATGGCAGGGCGTCGTTTCTGATAATACTTTTTCAGTTTCTTCAGTACTACGTCTTTGTAGTACTTTCCGGTGATGCTTTTGCCCTTTTTCACTGGCACTTTTATTGCGACTCCTTCACCAGAGAAGAAGATTGCATACAAAACCTTCTTTGTACTCAAAGAACGATTGGCAATTATTGGGCGTTTGCTGTGTTTAGTGGCCCAGATCTTATTGCTAACCTTTCTGACGGGCTCAAAAAAATGGACCCAGGTTTCATCACCTGTGACGACATTGGCAAACTGCTTTTTGTCATATTTTGGAAACATTTGAAGCAGCTTTTTGGCCACTTTAACCCGTTGCCTCTTTTGCTGGTCAGTCAACAGATGTGGCACCCATCTAGCAAAAATCTTTCTGACTTTCAAATGCTTCTTCAAAATAAGGTGAACCGTTGATAGTGATATGCCTACCTTTCGTGCAATATCACGAGCTGTAAATCTGGCATCTCCTTCAATGATTTCCTTTATTTTGGAAACGATTTCTTTACGAGATGCAGATTTTGGCCTACCTGATTTCGGTGCATTTTTGATGGACTCTACACCAGACTCAAATTTCTTTTTCCACCGCCGAACTGTGTCATAAGACACACAAGAAGGTCCAAAAGCAGTAGAAATTTCAGTCATCAGCTTCTTCTAAGAACAACCAAGTTTTGAGCGAGCTTTGATGTAATCCCGTATTTCATTTTTTTTGTTGACGCTTCTACCAACCATTTTTACTGCAGTGGTCAATGACTGCGTGTATTCAAATGGCAAATTTTATGTCTTACACTTAGTCTAACATGTACATTTATACACCATTGTGTAGATATTGAATAGCCCTATACAGGTATGTATTGGTTTTTATCGTGCCCCACGTGGATATCGAGCTAGAGGACAATAAGCAATTCATTTCGAACATCCCTCGTATATGTAAACATACATAAGTTATTGTTATAAGTTATCAAAATAAATGCACATATACAAAAAGCAAATTTCAGGGGTTATTTTCCCAAAATGTATATTTGATACTCTTTTAAGCAAACCATCTGTGTTTATTGCTGAAGCTCCAAACTAAAAGTGTGAAAAACCACACAAGATAGTGTTCATTTATCCTTACAAGACATTTGGTGAATGGCTAGGTCAAGGTCAGTTACAGTGGCTGGCAGAGGCCATATGCATCATGGTGGATATCTGTATGAAGTTTCATTAGCCTTCGTGTGTGAGAAACTGAGCTAAATGCACAGACATAACTGTTGATGCTAATGCCAATGTCGCCAATGAGAAGTGACCCTATGTTGCTCCTTTCTACTAAAGTAGCTGCAACAAAAACCAAAGCTGTGAGCTGTATGTGTATATATTGCCAATTTAGATACTCTCAGACATATGTGACCGTGTGCAGAAAACACAATTGCCTGAAGCAGATTTTAAAAGAGAAATTTCTTGGCTTTCTGTGCCCTTATTATGGGAAATAACATACGTTGAAATGCAGAAGTCGCCCAGTTATTTAGAAATATAGAAGTTGCAGTTAGAGTTATCATACCTTTAGATAAGAGGGGTTATCCAGTATTTAGTTGTTTTTTTTTTCTTATATAGCTATAAATATTAAATGATTAGAAATGAAAGATAAAATCCGAGAAACAATGATGCCGATATTTCATAATACCGGCACGCAATATCAAAATTGCACGCTTTCTTCAGATCAGTAATGCTTGTTTGTCGTCCATTCACAAATCTCAAACCTTATTACCATTGTGGAATGTTGATGTTGTATGATGTCAAAACTGATGACATCATATGAAATAAATATGACATTACGCTGGACCTAAAAATCATATAATTTACTCTTAGTTTGAAAGTCGCGAGTTAACCAACACAACTGATATTTGCTTAGATAATTTATTTGTATGACTAGATTTGCTGCAAAACAGCAACAGTGCAAAAATGATATCATGCTGATATTGCACAAATGCAAAAATGATATCACTTTCGGATATCAGTTTTGCACTGTTACAGAAAGCACTATTTGCATTATCAAATTAAACGAAAATACAGAATAAGAAGCAAAGCAAGATAACAGTATTTATAGCTATATAATAAAAGGGTTACTGCACTGATAACTGCGAATATTGTCCCTCATTCAGAAATCTAACAATGCTCGCAAGCTCATGTCATTCCATATCCCAACTTGGGACAATATTCACCAATATCAGTGCAAGAACCCTATATTCTTATTTCTTCATGAAAATATGTTTTGGGTACTCATTCAAACGGCCTAGGTGAGGCACTTCTGATATGAACCATATACATCTCTACAAAAGATAATGTGGGTACTCATAAGCTGTGCCAAATATTTTGGTTGCAAAAAAACCTTATCTGGAGCTATGAGTTAAGCACCAATAAGAGATCACAGGGTTATGCAGAAATTAGTATGTACTGTGGGGATCAGCATATATGCAAACAGAAAAGACACAGACTGACAGTCCAGTCTGTTCATACATGTAAACTGATCAGGGCATCTGATTATTGTCAGTACATTCTATATCATTCAGCAAATACCAGAGACAGCATAAATGTGCTGTTTGATCTGAGCCTTTGCTATTATCATTACCATATTAACCCTAAATATTGGGACACCCTAACTCCTTACCATATACCCTAAAATTCTAAACAACACCACTGCACTACCTTTGTATAAAACTGCTGGATGAGTGGCAAACAGTGAAGTCCTGATCAGATGCAGCATTCTGCATGATGTGACTAATATGAGAAAATGCTGGGATTTTTCAGCTTTGTTCACGCAGTAACTTTCTCAAAACCTGACACAGTCACATATACAAATTATTACTAAGTAACTTAACCTGATGCTCTGTATCACATCAAGTGACTGTTCCAAGATCACAGGAGATGATTGCCTCTATATATATGGTAAACCTGGAGATCTGGGAACACCCATAAGATCACATTAATGTAGTAATGCAGTGTTTCTTATATACCTTGAACAGTAAGCATTATGAGCTTCAACTTCATGAAATCAACTTAAAAAAATCATTTGAGCAGGTGTTGTGTGGATCAGGAAAAACTGAGACTGACAAATGATCCAATATATTGGATCAAACTGAAAAATATTTGAAAGCTGTATCATTAATAGGTTTGTTTGTTTGTGTTGAGGTTTTCAGCCCAATCAACTCAATGGGGTCATGTGGAACACGGTCAGTTTACCTAACCACACGTTTACTGGGCAGGCTTAGTCCTCTAAGCGGTTAACCAGTTAACAGGCCCCTTAGCAGTCTCTCTTAAAAATAAAGGCTTTTTATAAAGGGTAATTTTGGCCAAATAAAGGTTTTTCAGGATAAATTTTGTACAAAATAAAGAGCATTTAATGGTTAAATTTCTTGGCAGATCCCAAGCAAAAGAACTCCATGTCATCGTCTCTCAAGCAAAATAGGGAGAAAATTGCAGAGAAAATCGGATATTTTCCTCTTTAAATGGTAATGACAATATTTACTTGTATTTCTGTTTAGAACATATGAATCTAAGAAACAGAAATATAATTTGTTGTTACCAAATGCTACATATTTACTCCGTCCTTCTCTTGCATTTACAAATTGCCAAAAATAGACGTCTTCTCATCAAAATAAAGGTTTTTATAGGTTTTTCAGCCAAATAAAAGGTTTTAAAGGATTTCAACAAAATTAAAGTTTTTAAAGGTTCCCCTAGGGGCCCTGCCAGTATTGTGCACATTCTTTCGCCAGAAACTTGAATCAGTGGAAAGGAGAGAATGACCATGCATAGAAGATATTTCATGATCAATCCCCACAAAAGAATGTTGCCAACCTCAGCCAAGGTTGAACCCGCGACCTCCTGCTCTCCAGTCGTACAGAGCATCCAAATGAGCCACCATTAATAGGGTACTAGTATACAATGAACACTATATACTTTTACTTTAAACAAGTACATGAAATCCCTTTATATATACTTACAGCTGTAGACATTAAAAGCAGAATAATGGTGCAAGAACGATTAGCCAGATGTAAGCAGATTAATGATTTGCATGCTGGGTAAACATTACTACAGACAACATTTTGAATATTTTGCCTTTTTTTTTCTGCAGAAAATATGGTTTCATATTTTCTAATGAGACAATTTGCATGTGAAATGCAAAACCATATTTTCTTAAAAAAAAAGAAAAGAAAATAAGAAACAACTTATCAATATGTCATCTACAAAATTCGCAAAAAGTTCTAGCCTAAAGGTTAAAGATGGTGACTATTAAATCAGTTCAAGCAAAATACTTACTGGCTAACACAGAAGCTGAAAATAGAGATCCTCCATTAACGCTTAGCACTCTGGGTAAAATTTTCAGCAGACAACATTTTGAAATATTTTTCTTATTTTTCCCAGAAAACAGGATTTGACATTTCAAGCAAATTGTCTCCTAAGGAGACAATTTGCATGAAATATCAAATCCTGTTTTCTGGGAAAAATAAGAAAAATATCATCAATTTGTCGTCCGCTGAAAATGCCCAGAGAGTAGTAAAAGTTGAATATAAACTAACATACTTACCCTAAGTATTGGGACAGACAGGAATGAGCTAATAGTGTAGCCTCAGATCAGCTGCAATATGTGGTCTACACCATTTGTTACTCATCCAGCACTTTTTATATACATCAACAGGTAGTCAAATGGACTTGTTGATATTTTAAAACAAGTATGGTACAAGAAAAGCATTTAATGGTCCAAGTATTTATTGTAAAGTATTTAAGTATTTATTTATGGTATTTTGTTTTATGCATTACACTTCTAGCCTTTCAACTTCAATTGTAATACCTCACACTACCTATTAAGGGGACTAAGGTGACTGAATACTCTTTCAAGGGAGTTAATTCAAACGGGTTTGCCCTTAATTATGAAAATGAAAATATTTTTCTTTTAGCATAAACTATTTTTTCAGAAGAGGACCGGTGTGCAGGAAAGCAAACAGAAAGCCACAAATGGTTTAGCCATTGATGATTGTAAACCAGAGGACCAATGGTCCTGTGGCTCACCTGAGACATTCTGAGCAAGCTTATGCACATATTTTATTCTAGCATGTTTAATTTCAAATTTATCTTTATTGCCAAAAGAATATCAGACATGACAGTTTTTCATTTTACTCACAACTCAATCAGTCATTCAGATTTTAAGTATAGTAATGCTTTTCTATACAGGTAGATAGTAATGCTTTCACGTTTGATGTACGTTCTATCCTTCACCGGAGGCAGCAATGCCGGAGGTGGACGGATAAACACACCTCCATCGGAGGCAGCAATGCCAGAGGTGGAAGAAAAAACAAACCTACTGGTTAACCGCTTAGAGGACTAAGCTTGCCCAGTAAAAAAAAAAAAAGAAAAAGATTTTTAATGTATCCAGGCAACAGAGTCACATAGGGGCTACGCCCTTTTACTCACAACACTGACTGATGTTGTTAATGTACCTACCTGTACAACAGTGTGGAGGAAAGAGACACCATACAGTACAGGTTTCCACTGTGGCATACTACATATATCAAGATACTCCTGTGTTATACCAGCATATGTTCTCTTCAAGCCTGCCTTCACTCCTTGAGGTGGCTCATTAGTAAACTTAATTGATGTCTGTACAAAAAGAAACAAATATTCCTTTGAACTGAAAACTTTTCAAATCTAATCCTTAGAACTCCTGTCATAACAGCAGACGACATTCTGTTGTTTTTTGGTTTTTTTTTGTTTGTTTGTTGTTGTATTTTTTTTAAGCCTGACACTTCATGTGAATTTTCTGCCCAAATTCACTTAAAAATGAAGCCTTATTTTCTTGAAATAAGAAAAAAAATATTTTGAGAATGTCATCTGCTACTGTTGTGGCTGACGCTTAAAAGGTTAATGCTTCCAGCTTGAAGAGATGACTGCTACCAATAAACACCAGATACATTAGTAGACATCTGAAAGTTTACATTTTATTTTACATTTTTTAAATAAAAAAATAGTTATAATCATTACTACTAAACATATTAAAATCTATTACTACTACTGTTATTAAAAATATCAAAAATATTTTATTACTTTTCCTAGAAAATATGCTTGACACTTCATATATATCATCTCCAAGAGATAATTTGAAAAGCTGGTCTTATTTTCTGGGATAAATTTGTTGTCTGCTAATTTTGACAGGTATGTATCTAAGCATAGACAGACATGCCTAAGCTGACAGTAGAGACCTACATAAGATGACAGAAATGACACTCATACAGTAGTTTTTAGACACTTCTTACGAAAACCTGCCAATTCAAACATACTGAAAATTTTACCACCAAAAAATGAAAATTTTCAGATAAAAAATTCTGATATTTTTCATATTTCTGCTCAAAACAGACTGCGAGTCAGGTTCTAATAAGAAAAATAATGTATACCCATGTAAATCCCAGGTTTACTATATAAAAGTGGGGTTTTAGAGGGTCAAAATTATATAGGCGTGTTTTCATGATGTATATGGGTAGTAAAATCAACCTGTTCAAATTTTAGGATAAGTATGGTACAGTTTGTTTGTTTTATTCTAGCTTTACGTTGCTTTAAACAATCTTTCAGACACATTGTGACTGTGTTTGGATGTGACAGGGAGCTCAATGCTCACTTTTAGAATGCTGCCTCACTCTAATATCATGCCCCAGGACACATGACATGATATTCAACCCAGTCACATTATACTGACACTAGACTGACCAGTCCTAGCTCTACTTACTTAATGCTGCACGCCAAGCAAAAGAGCAGCTTATGCCATTTTAAGGTATTTGTTATAAATCAGCCAGGGATCGAATCTACAACCTCTTGGTCACAAAGAAGTATGGTACAGAGTTAAGGTGTCAGAATATACCAGACCAACCGAAAGCTATGTAGCCATTACATCATAAACATGACATCAACACTGCTAAAGAAAAGACAGAATGGTGTTTCTAATGCTGTTTAGTGTTCTTACACTCAAGTTGAATCAGCTTTGTGATATTTTCAAGAAGGCAGTAATATTACACTTGCAAGAAAGGGATATAATAAACTAGGCCCAATTGTTCGAAGTGTCGTTAGCTAACGAGCGTGTTAGTGGTCAGGTCGACTGTTCTAGAAAGTACAATATCTAATTCACAGTTATTTTTGCTGAAAAATGTGAGTAGCTTTTGCAAATGCAAAAGATACTCACATTTTGTCAGCAAAAATATTAGCATATATGCCATATTTGATGATCAAAGATTTAACGATATGTTAACTAACAACATCGTTAGTTATGAACAACTGGCCCCAGAATAATAAACATTGTTTGCCTGATATGAAAAATTTGTCATATAAAACCAATGATAATAGTAAATAACTTGTTCCTTTGGAGCTCATTTTCATCGAAATACAATACTTCTTTGTGACTCATTTTTCATATCATACTGATTTTTTTTCTACTCTTATTTTATATAATCACTGAGCACTAGCCTGCAGTAAGCTGATAGAGAAGTGTGGATGAGGTTCTGTGGTAATCCAGACTCGAAACTGGTCATGAATCTGTTGTGTTTCTATCAATATGTCCAGTAATTCATCCATGAAGTTCAGTCCCAAATGACAATTCTGCAACAATGCCCAGCCTCCCTGCAACAAAGATAAACAGTTTAGCCTGCTGTAAAGGAAATAGCCAAACACCAATGAAAATTATTTTTCTTGTTTTTGCTGGAACAAAAGCAGTTGGACAGTCAGGATTAAGCAAACAGTATAGACCCAGATCAAACTTTGCAGAACAAGTTGTCTGATCAGGGTCTGCATACTCTGCCATTCAATCATTGTTTTTTAGATCACTGGGTAGCTAAATGAGCTTGTTCAAACTTTAGAAGTAAGGAACTTTAGGAGAAGTAAGGTTAGGAGTTAGGGTATCTGAATTGTTTAATTTTAGTCAAATTTCACTTACGAGGACCGTTCAAAACATTCCTGGCCCCACTCACTTCTGGTGGCTCTGTGCATACCAACTTAATACGCATGTAATTAGGAGTCTTTCACCAGATTTTGGAAAAAAAATGCAAAATCGGGTTAAGTTTTTTTTATATTGCTCCTCACACACAAGAAGGGTAGTTGATGTTTTACATCTATCTAAATTTAATTTAATTGTCTTGCTTCACTTTGACATTTCATTTCTCATACACAACACAGTTTTTATGTTCTGTTTTTGTTGTAAATTTGATCATTTGCTGATGGTCTTATTACAAAAAAAAAAGCAAAAAAAAAACCCCAAAAAACAACATAATAATAAAAGCGCTGCAAGCACTGCACCATGCCCCGCCACTGCACTTACATCAAGCAAATATGCCACAACTCTGTCAACAAGAGAATCGGTAAAACCGAAGAATGCTTTCCAAAGATGCGCAGTAGTGGGAAGATTATGTTATGTTAGTGAAAGAATAAAAAAAATACTTTAAGAGATATGCTACGGACAAGCTTATTATTGCAATCAAAGCGCAGTAGGTGCTGGTGGCCTGGGCATCAGAAGGCCCAATGAAAATGACTAGAGATCCATTTGAAAGCCTGTAAAATGTACAAAAAAAAAACAACTAGAAATGTGTCCACAGTACAAGGATGCCTCTATAAAACTGTGCAAACCTTGCCAAATTAGCCTACGTCAATGCAGGGGCATCTGTGTACTTTGGATACATTTCTAGTTAACAAAGAATCCAAAAATAATGAGAAATATAAATCCAATAAAATGTTTACACAGCTAAACATTAGCATCTTACAATAATTTTTCCATTAAGACTTTGATCTTTTTGACATTTATTTGATATTGTAAATTCCTGGGCATTCACAGTATGGTTTTAGAGTGTGCACTCTCTGCTGAAATTATCAAAAATTCACCATTCTCGGCATTTAAATTTGTGCCTAGAATTTTCAAATGACCTAAAACTACAAATAAATATATCATCACTTACAGAGATGCCCTTGTATATATCATGGCAAAAAGTTAATGCAAATATTTGATTATACAAAAGTTGTAGGTGGTCAAAAATACACTATAGAGTATGCGGGGTGGGGCATGTGTAAACATTGAAGTCTTAGAAAATAAAAACTGAAGATGAATTTTGAAAATTTGATGATTATTGATCTGTAGAAGAGTTGCATAGAATCAGCAACTGTCCTTTGAACTGTTAGAATATGGTAGGGCCAGGAACTGTTTGAACAACCCTTGTACTGGGGTTACTCTTTAAAGAATTTACTCCCTCTGAGAAAAAATTCTTTCCTTTAACAGTAGTTCTGATTTTTGTAAACTTCCAAGTACTAGAGAGGGAATGTCCATTCTGCAAAAGTTGTCTGTTTGTATGAGGACAACAAAACCATTGATATACCATTCACTTTAAAAAGTGAAACAAGAAAGCCAAGATGGCCCTGTATCTCTCACCTGATTACCAGATAAAGTTTCGAGTCAACTGACCTTTCAGTTCAAGAGAAGAAGTTCAATAAAGATTTTCAAGATGGCGGCCATCTGGGATTTTCAATCAGAATGATGTTAGCTACTTTTGACTGACATGTCACCTCTATATTTCCAATGAAATATTGAGTCAACTGGCCTTTTGGTTCAAGAGACAAAGTTCAAAATAGATTTTTAACATGGCTGCTAGGGCAACCATCATGGATTTCTGATCAGAATGATTTAAGCTATTTTCGATCTACACCCCAATACTTCCTATCAAGTTTCGAGTCAACTGGCCTTTCTACTAAGGAGAAGAAGCTAAAAATAGATTTTCAAGATGAGGACTCGGATTGTCATGGCAATATTGGATTTCCTATCAAGATAATTTATGCTATTTTTGACTGCAAGTCACCCAGATACTTCCTACTAAGTTTCAAGTAGACTGGCATTTTGGTTCAGGAGAAGAAATTTAAAATAGATTTTTAAGATGGTGGCTATGACGGCCATCTTTGATTTCCAGTTGGAAAGACTCTGATACTTCCTATCAAGTTTTGAGTCAATTGACCACTCAGTTTAAAAGAAGTTCAATAAAGATTTTCATAATGGTGGCTATGGCAGCCATCTTGGATTTCCAATCTGAAACATTTTAGCTATTTTTTATCTACAAATTGGATTTCCGATCGGAACAATTTTACTATTTTTGATCTACAAGTTGCCCTGATCTTCCCTACCAAGTTTCAAGTCAATTGGCCTTTCTGTTTAGGAGAAGAAGAGCAAAATAGATTTTCATGATGGCAGCCATCTTGGATTCCCAATCGGAGAGATTTTAGCTATTTTTTATCTGCAAGTCACCCTCATACTTCCTACCAAGTTTCGAGTCAGTTGGCCTTTCAATTCAGGAGAGGAAGGGCAAAATAGATTTTTAAAATAAATGGCTACTATGGTGGCCATCTCAGATTTCCAACCGAAATGATGTTAGCTATTTCACGGGTGGTAAACCTAGGAACTGCAACAAAATTGTGTTAACGTAATTTCGTTCCCACGCCACATCCGGGACATAGCGGGGTAGTGCCAACGTCATAAAATAGACAAACAAAGGTTGGTGTCATTTTTATTTTTATTTTATTTTACCACGATGAACGAATTATGGGGAAATCAGTCAATGTGCTTCCATGAAAATATGTCTCAGCTTCCTCTATGGACCCAAATTTTATCAGAAAAGTCATTTGCTTTCTTCAAATCTTTCTACCCGCACTGAGCATGGGACCACTTGTCCCCCTAGTATTTTGTCAGTGCGAAGAATTTAGCCTGTCTCCGTCAATTTGAGCTGACATTTAAAAGTATTCCCCAATGAAAATGATAAAAAGGCCCTTCCTAAATGCAGGGATCAAGCTGGCTCAGAAATTTAGGGAGAAGTGACTTCTCCCTCCAGACAAAACGAGAAGTTTTATATGATGAGGGAGAAGTCAAGACTCGGTTAACCTATCACCTTACTGAAAGCATGATACTTAAGGACTCTCGACTTGCTTTACCACATTGTCTTGGGAATGAACAAAACAATTTTTACAGTAGATCTGTTAATTCTTACTTCTAAACCAATTAAAAGAGCCACAGAAACACAGACGTGAGTAGGGCAAATGCATCGTATCTGCATCCATATCTTTTTTGAAATTGATCTTCTCAGTCAAAACATCAAAATCTGATAAGCTATAAACATAATGATAAAAAGAAATTTGTTAGCTAAAATGTCTGTCAACTACTTAGTTTTTAGCATTTTTAATGCTGTTTCTGACCAATTTTCAGCACGTAAATGGTTCATTTATGTAAAAATGGACACCCACTAAAACTAATGACATTGACGAAAACGATCTTTTGGTTACTTAGTAGGCAAACAGTTTTCCTCCAAAACTTGTTAAACCACATTAAACTTTTATTCTTTGGCATTTCTGATACTTCTAACAACTTTTTTCAAAAGAATTTTACCTTTGCATGTTTGTTAAATTTTTACTGGATTTCTCCTAACAAAAAGTTCGTTTTGCACAAGTATTAGCTTTTTCAAAAGTTGCAAAACTCGAAGGCGAAGTTTTTATCGCCCTCAGGGCTTCCCAGGGCAACTTAGAGCCCTCAGGGGTGACTATTTCGCCCCAGTTGCTTTGTAGCCTGACCCCTGTAAACGTTCCTACATCAAAAAAAAACAAAACAAGTGTTAACTCGTAAAAGAATTAGGCCCCGTTTTTCAGGCGTGGTAGTTCCAAGATCACCGAGGTAGTTACCATGCTATGGGGGTAGTTCCAACGATTTAAGAGTAGTTCCCAAGATGTAATATTCTTTTTCAGATATTCTATACCAGGGGCCAAATAAAAAATATTTTATCGCATATATGTATTTGTATTGATTTAATTCTGAATAGGGAGGCTCACGCTGGAGAAAAGTTGCATGTCCAAGTTCGCAACTCCTTTTAGAGCCAGGGACTAGTTTTTCCCCTAGTCACAGCCCCTGGCGAGGAATTGTCAATTTATCATATCACCAGTAAAGTATTCTGATTCTGATTTGAGTTGCTTATATCCAAAATTTTCTTACAGTCGTCTTGTGATGCACGAGTAATGGACGGTAAACCATGTACCTATTGAAACAAAATATATTTAAATGTTATGTATCTTCTTTTACAGATGGATCCAGGAACAAGGAAAATGCACAAGTGCGACACGTCTTTTCCTTGTGATATTATTGGCAGGGTTTGGAATCCGATTGTATCAGTTCCTGATCCTTGCTCTTTTCAATTTTTACTTTGATATTGTTCTGGCTACTCATTTAATATTATAATTGCTCTGGTGTCACTTTTTTCAAGCATACTGGCACTCTTTCGTACTGTATTGGTCACATTGCTTTCCATTTACCTTTGCAGCCTGCTGCTGTTTAGAGCAATGTAAGATCAAACAAAAGGGGAAGATCTTTCGCACAGTAAAACTCCAGTGGTTTGTGTTGTTGAGCAGAAAGAGCTGGTATTTTTTTGTGATTAGTTGTGGTGGTTGTTTTGTCTTTTTTTTCTTTTTTCTTTTCCTCTTGGTGGCATTGATGGGCTGCAATCTTTGATTGTTTTTCCCTGAATTTACTGCTATAGTTTTTAAGGTATTTTAGGACAAATCTTGTCTGCCTTTTTCAAAACCACAATGCTAAAGATCACTAAATTCACAGCGTACAACATTACTTTGTCGAACTTACCTAGCATTGATTATGTAAATGTGTGTTGTATCAGATAACAATTATGTCCTGTATTTAAATTGAAGTCATACTTGGAAAACTTCCCCGTATTAAACACATATCGATTAAAATTAAAGAAATGTCTGTCCCAGAGTATTGGCGTATCTGAAAAAGAATATTACATCGTGGGAACTACTGCTAAATCGTTGGAACTACCCGATAGCATTGTAACTACCTCGGTGATCTTGGAACTACAATGCTTGAAAAACGGGGATGACTCTTTTAAGAATTAACACTTGTTTTTTTTTTTTAGATGTAGGAATGTTTAGAAAGGGCCTTTTATCATTTTCATCGGCGAACGCTTTCAAATGACAGCTTAAATCGACGGTGACAGGCTAAATTCTTCGCACTGACAAAATACTCGGGGGACAAGTGGTCCGATGCTCAGTGTTGGTAGAAAGAGTTGAAGAAAGCAAATGACTTTTCCGATAAAATTTGGGTCCATAGAGGAAGCTGAGACATATTTACATGGAACCTCATTGCCCGATTTCCCCATAATTCATTTGTCGTGGTAAAATAAAATAAAAATAAAAATGACATCAACCTTTGTTTGTCTATTTTATGACGTTGGCACTACCCCGCTATGTCCCAGACGTGGCGTGGGAATGAAATTACGTTAACACAATTTCGTGGTAGTTCCTAGGTTTACTACCCGTGCATTTTGGATCTACAAATTGCTTCTAATAATTTTTAATAATAATTTTTTAGTCAGTTGGCCTTTCAGAATGATTTTAGCTATTTTTTTATATAAAAGTAACCCCGATGCTTCCTACCAAGTTTCGAGTCAATTGGCCTAGGGGTGTAGGAGGAGTAGGCTTTTAAAGCAATTATTGATGCTACATGGCGGACACTGGCTGACCACAATAGCTCACCTTAAGCACTTTGTACTCAGGTGAGCTTATAAATTTACATACCCTGCTCTTACTGACTGAATTCCATTTTTCCTACTGAGATTCATATCTATATCTTAACTTACCGTCTGCATGAACTGGTGGATTAATTTTCGGGCATGAATTTCCTGTCCTTGACCCATGGATATAGCTCTGATCTCTGAAAGAGAATCCAAACAAGCCATTGCAACAGTTCAAAGCCCGTTTTTGTAACAGACCCTTTTCTAGAGCACTCAATTAAGTCAACCAAAATGAAGTTTTTTAAAAGTAAAACATATTTTAACGAGTAATACTTAACCTATAGATAATGTGCTATTCTCTTCTGTTTTCACACCTTCCACAGAAAAAAACGACCTTTCAGTCGTTAATTAAAGTCTTAAACCAGAAACTCCCTTAGGCAGTTACCTGTGTGACGTAACTCTTCCCGCTCAATTGATCACGTGTCAGTTTCTTTTATGTGTAAAACAATAGACACAATTAGGAGAGATAAGCGAGGGTGGGCGGAGGGAGATAACTGATTATCTATAGGTTAAGTATTACTCGTTAAAATATGTTTTACTTTTAAAAAACTTCATTTTAACTTCATAATACATTAACCTATAGATAATGTGCTAGAATTTGCAGAATAAGAGGGAGGTGCTCTCCTAATACTAACACCAATAATATCTCACCACTTCTGGTTAAAGACTCAGGAAACTCTAAGGAATCAGATACATTCTAATTCTATATTTAATAGAAAGAATGATCTAGATTCACAATATAGCATATCTTTAAGGTGTTATGATCTAACAACCTTATATATAATAGTAGACTCTAGAGGAAGCCAGTTCTTAAGTCTCAGAGACCTAACATTGCCCCCCCCCCCCCCCCCCCCCCCCGCTCCCCCCCCCCCCCCCCCCCCTTTTTTTTTCTTTTTGGGAAACAACAATTGGCTTCAAAAAGAAAAAGGAGTCATTGAGACATAACATAAATATTCCATCGCAAAGTAAGCTAGGGTCTTGAATAAATAAGGAAAAGTCTACTCGGTGGAGTTTCCTATAGATAACTGACATATGTAGATATTTTGTTTAAAATTCTAGATATGTGAAGCTATCTAATTGTAATGGTCTAAGCTATTAGAATTATAAACTAATAAGATTCTGTTAATTGGAGCGACAGGACAGTTTCCAATGAACAGACATAGATTTAAAATAACCATAATATTGTATAATTATTCTCCTTTGATCAAATTAAAGAAGGGGAGATAATAAAAGTAGATGGAGTTAACTTAACTATAACTCAGTTATCCATCAGAAGAAAAAGGTATAGACAAACATAATGGTTAAAACTATTGCTAGACTAATTGTATTACGAATTTTTAGTCAAGCAATAAAATAATACAGAGCTTGCATAAAAACTGCTGGGAAGAAAGAACAACCTAAACCATTGATAATTAGTTTTGTCATAGACATATAAAAGCGTTTGATGTCCTGACAAAATAATAAAGAAGAAACTGTCAACATCATAACTTAGAGTTTGACAGACAATAAGATAGATAAGAATAAGGTTGATCGCAGCTAACTGTAAGACAGTCATAGTTTGGCTAAATCTTACCGTATTGATAAGATTAAGCAATAATAAATAAGCTGGATAGAAGCTTTCTATACCAGAAGATTGCCATGAAAAGTACTCCTGAGTAAATAATCATGGAAATCAAGAAATGTTAAAAAATCCACTTTGTAATGACGAATCAAAATGTTCATAAAAATAGAAGGATTCAGAGAAAGTGTGATAATCTCTGAAGAAAGATTATACAATAGTACTGATTAATAATCTCTAAAACATAATCTAGAGCTTCGGTAAGTTTAAAGGAAGGAAATGATTGACTTTGGCAGTTTCTGAATAGTTACAAAGTCAATAAAAAAATCAAAAGGAAAGTATTGTATATAATATCTAATTTAGGCAATAATAATCTGTCACGTACTGAATAATTAATGCCTTTATTAAATATGTATCCATTGTCAATACCAAAGTGCGAGAAAATTTTGATTGACATGGACTCTAGTTATAAATAAATTATTAGAGGTATAGAGCTAATCGAAGCAAAACTATTCCTCAATAAGATAAAGTAGACCTATAATATACGAGGATTAATTGGGTCTAGAAATTATAAGTTTTAAACCTTCCAAAATAATTTCTAATTATAATCATAAAAAAATTATTATTCCAAGATGAAGAATCTTCGGCGTAATAGATTCTTACTGAGGCAAAAAATCTGGTATATTGCTATCATAGTCTTAAATGATCCAGAAGAAAAATAAAACAAGCAAAGTAAAGAACATATCGAATTATATCTATGTCTAAATATAAGATTTTCTTCTTATTTATTATTTTATAGCAGAGTTTAGACAGAGCACGATTGACCTAGACTCTTATATAATCAATCAAAAGATAGTATAAAATAGAATAATAGCTTAATGGATCAACTATTTTTCATGTAGAAAAGGCAAAAGGAAAATATGTACCTCAACTAGAATTTTAAATCGTAGTAATCTAGAGAGGTAGCGAATAAATAAATAAACTGTTAATTTATTTATCTGATTAGTGTAAATTTCGGATACCTTTTGAATGAAGAATTAATAGAAAGTAGAAAAGATCGATTGCTACTTTCTTGTCAATTTACTCCTTAGATTACATGCTGATTACATAACGGAGCATGTAGAAGAAAAACAGGGGAGGAAAGAAGAAAAAATTTTTAGATTTCGTGTATATTTTTCTTCTTATAAATAACGATAGTTTTATAGTTCACCTTTGTCTTAGAGCCGAATAAGGTGAATATGTAAGAAGTTAATCTCTTTGTAGCGAATAAAAGAGATATAATTATAGGTGGAAGTATCTTCTACACTTAGTGAATGAATTGCGAATTTGATCGTAACCGATAATTCTTAATTCATTTTCAATAATAAATATATATATAGAATTTAAGTCAAGTTCAAAAGTGACTGGACAGAATTCAACAATGGCTACTAGGTATTAGAACCCATCGCTGTCATTCAATAACCTATAACCCAAGACTATACATGTCTAAAGTGGTTAATAAATAAAAATATGTTGAGCGAGTACTAGTGACTACTACTCAATCACTAGTAATCCGACACAATGATGTGACACTAGTCTACGAAACTACTGCCCGGTGGAATTTCGTTAGAATGACCTGGCACTACTCTACAAAGTGCCTCCTGATGAAATTTTCGTTAGAGCCGGAAGTTAACCGCTTTCTAGAATGAAAGAGATAAAACATAATTTGAATGACCTGGCACTAGTCTACGAACTGCTGCCCGGTAAAAATTTTGTTATAGTCGGAAGTTTAACTCTTTCTAGCGGATGAAAGAGATAAAACATAAGTTAATTTAAAATATTAATGGAATTACACTCCTATAATAAGTCAATGGAACATTAAAGATTCTAGTCTGATTCGGGAAAGACTGTACAGAATTTTATGTATAAAAAGTTACTATGTATTTCACATAATAACCTATATCCATTGACTTAAACGTGAATGGAGCTCTATGAACGATAATAGACTGTTCGGGAATTAGTGATCACTATTTTGACACTAGTTACCCAACACTAGTATTTGTAACTGTTGCCCGGTAAAGTTACAAGTAATTTGACAAATTGATCAGATAGTAGTATTCGTAACACTAGTCCGACGAAAAAAGGAGATTATATATGAAAACTGAGCGGGCACAAGTATTCGAAACTTTTTCCCGGTGATAATTAATTATTAGGCAAAATTGACCAGACACTTTCTGTAAAAGTTTGCCTGGTGAAAAATCAGAAATAATATAATAATATGACCGGGTTTAAGTATCAGAAATATTACTGATACTTTGCCCGGTGAAAAATTTTAATAATTAGACATAATGACCGGAAGTTAGTATACATGACTATTTTGTCCAGTGAAATATGTCAAAAAACTAAGTCTTTCCAGAAAATAATTAAATTATTAACTGGAGACTAGTTGACTGGTGCCTGGTTGACCGGTGACTGGTGACTGGTTGACTGGTGCCTGGTGCCTGGATGACTGGCACCTGGTTGACTGGTGAAGCTGATTGACTGGTGCCTGGTTGACTGGTGACTGGATGACCGGTGACTGGTGGACTTAGACTTTATCGGATACTAAGTACCCAAAGATGCCACCGATCGCGCACGAGCGTTGTGCCGAATAGCGAGAGTCACGAAAACGCATCTCAAAAAAAGACCAGTCAAAAAATACGTGAAATCGAAAATTGAAAATTTTAAATAATAACATAGAAAGTGAAAGGAGTGATAAATAAACAAAAAAAACACAAGGATACAGAAATTTATCTGTGAGGAAAGAAATAATCCAAATTCTATCACAGGTAAATAATCCTTGTTGAATTTCTTTGTCCACAGAAAAGAAACTGACACGTGATCAACTGAGCGGGAAGAGTTACGTCACACAGGTAACTGCCTAAGGGACCTTCTGGTTTAAGACTTTAATTAACGACTGAAAGGTCGTTTTTTCTGTGGAAGGTGTGAAAACAGAAGAGAATAGCACATTATCTATAGGTTAATGTATTATGAAGTTAAAATAACCTCAATTTTGTTCATTCTTATTGAAATCCTCATATAAAATATTGCATAGAGAAATATGGGTAAGCTTAGTCAAGTCTTCCTGCTCTGTTGGAGTGTAACCCAATGACAGTAAATACATGTGGACGCAAGAATGCCGTTTACTTTTTGGGCTTATAGCACCAAAACTTAAAAAAAAAAGAAAAAAAAAAATTCAGCCCACAACCACCAAAATATAAACTAGATTTAAAACCCCCCACTACCCCACAAAATTAAACTAAAATAGATCAAATTAACCCCAGCACCAGGAATTAAAGGGAAGGGATAAACTTTCAGAGGAGTCAACTTTATCAATCTTTTTTTGACTCCTTTCTGATAAGGGGTCTACCCTGAAACAAAAGGGGCAAATTCTTCCCTTACAGAGTAGTCCCCTTTTTCAGAATAGGATTAATGCACAGGAAAGCAAATCAGAAGTCATAAATGTTGTCTCCCTTGTTGAAAACAATGGCAGCAAAACTACTAAGTGTATCCATTCACCAAAGTAATACCCAGCGTTATACCCGCTACCTGAAATTAAATAACCCAGTATCAGTAAGTTGGCTTATCAAGTATGACTTACATTATATTTATACAAATAATAATCACTGGGATATTTAAGGCAAACTGTTAATTTTTTTTTTTTTTTTTTTTGATTTGGGTTTTACGGCCCTTTCAAGAATATTTCACTTATATCGAGCCGATCATTCATCGAAGGTAGGCAAAAACCGGAGTACCCAGAGAAAAACCACCTGACCATCCGTAAGGAGAACTTGGCTTTCCCACATATGACCCGAGCTAGGCTCGAACCACAGCGGTGAGAAACCTAATGGATTAAGAGTCAACTCTCTTATCCACTAGGCTACGGGGGCCCGCTAGGCAAACTGTTAAGCATAGATGTTAAACCTACTGCAGGTTGAAAAGACATTTTAAAACTGTATATAAGCAAAAAAGACAAGTACAACTCTTAACAATTTCAGGGTTACCTCAGGTAGTCATACTTCACCACAAAAAACTTTCATTAATAATCATTACAGCTCTGCTTACTTTTCCACTGATCAGAGGTCAATCAGATGTCTGGATGCAATTTTGTACTCCCTTGGTTGCTAAATTATTAGTTTAATTCCTCCAGATGAACTTTTAGCAATACATAATTTTTGTTCTATGTAGCTGATACCAACCCAACATCATATTTCTTTATATAATGAATTTTTAAAACTCATATTTTCATTCATAACTATTTGACAAAGAAAAAAAAAAAAAACAGAAACAAGCAGTGAAAGTAAATAACTTGACAGAAAGGAATACCTCATAATGTCCAGACTATTTGTCTACTCTAGATAGTCAATGTTAGCACAAACAATTTATATACCGCAGGTTAATGGCTATGCCTTCAAGGACAAGAATTCCGCAGAAGGCGTCATCGCACCTGCTGGGGCAAAAGTCACAGGAGCCACAATCAGAACATGGTTATTAAATAAGTTTATTTCATTCTTAGCAGTGCTTAGTTGGAAAACTGTGTTGAAAAAAAATGTAGACAAAGTGCCTAGTGGGGCACACATATTCCAGGCCAGTACCATTCCCTCTAATGGCTACATCTTCAGCACTGACTTTTCATATTATACAGCCCAATGATAATGGAATGTCAACGTAAAATGTGTAAAAGTCACTGGAGCCTGAAATATAGGTCAAGGTCATGGGTCAAGGTACCTGCTAATTCAGTACATCAAGGAGAAGCACTATGCAAGGTATGGTGGTTGTAGGCCTTATAGTTGAAGAGTTATCAAACATCAACATAAAATGAGTCAAATATAGGTCAAGGTCACCGGGTCAAGGTACCTGCCAAGCCAGTGCAATGAGATGAAGCACTAGGTTTAGTGGTAAGTAAGTAAGTAAGTAAGTAAAGACTTTATTTAAAGAGGGTAACTACATTTAGCATACAACAGCTAATCTTCCATGAGGCCCTCAGAGTTATAAAACATGTATTAACATAAAATATACAGACAAGTCAAATTGATGGTTTTAAAACAGACACACTGTCTCTGGACACTACACAGCATGGGACTGCCATATTCAGCATTCCCTGGTGCATCGGTCAGCAAGCATTCACTGAATTATATACATATTTTAATACATATGAAGAGTCAGATATAGCTGGTAATAAAGAAAAATAAAAATTTTCCTCTCTGAAACACCTAACTATGTAGGATATTAGTACTCTCAATTCAGTATAAATATATATATATATATATATATATATATATATATATATATATATATATATATATATATATGTATACACAAGTAGATATATGTATACACATATATACATATCTTCAGAAGCAGGCAGGCATTTATAAAACGTGAAGTATAATGGATATGAACTACAACAACAACATAAAAAAAAAGAAAGAATGCTTTGGGACTGCTGAGTGACCATTTTCCCATGAAAAATAAAGTTATAGCAATCTTGATAACTCAACCAGTTACTAGCCATTTCAAACACCTGTTATGAAATGTTTCTAGGGTTTTGGCACCTTTAACTTCATCAGGCAGACTGTTCCATATCAAACATCCTGAATATTTCATACTTTGCTTAAAGTATTCAGTTCTAGGCTTGGGTGGGACAAAACAACCTGAGGTTATAGACCTCAGAACAACAGAGTCATTAACATTGTTACGTAAAGTGAAATTTTCGGAAATATAAGTAGGTGTTATCTCATTATATACTTTAAACATAAACTTTGCTTTTCTCAGAAAGAGATGATCATAAATCGATAAAATTTTCAAAGAATTCATGGCTTCATAGGTATCTTCAACATTATAGTCAAGAATAACATGACAGGTTCTCTTTTGTAATCTGTAAATCTTCAGTTTATTTGCTTCAGAAGTATTTCCCCATACAATGCTGCAAAAATCAATGTGAGGTTGAATGTAGGATTTGTAGAACTGTATGCGGTGATTTAGTGATAAGAAGTACTTAATTTTTGAAAGAAGCCATATATTTGATGAAATTTTTTTTGCTAAATGTTTAGCGTGTGCAGACCATAACAAGTTATTGTCTACTAAAACACCTAAAATTTTATCACTCGTTATCATCTGAAGTATTTCATCCTTGAAACTAAGACAGAGACTATCAGTATTTAGTCGCTGACGTTTCTGGTTGGTGGTTACCAGCATAACCTTTGTTTTTGCTGAATTGAGAAGCATACCATTACTTTTACACCAAACATGCAGTTGGTTCAATGCAGACTGAAGATTTTGTTCAATTATTTCTTGAGACTCTTGAATGTCATATAGAGTTGTGTCATCAGCATATAAATCTGTATGAACATTGTTTGTGTACAAGGGTAGATCATTTATAAACAGAAGGAATAAAAGTGGACCTAGAATAGAACCTTGAGGAACACCACATGAGACTGGTTTGAAGTCTGACTTGCTGTTATTTATTACTACTTGCTGCCATCTCTGTGAAAGATAGCTATTAAACCATAGGAGTGTTTCATTTTGTATGCCATATAATTTTAACTTTGACAGAAGAATTTGATGATCCACAAGATCAAAAGCCTTCTTGAAATCAACGAGCACCACACCCACCATTTTTCCATCATCAATTGCATTTAGCCAAGAGTCTATCATATGCACTAGAGCTGTTTCACATGAATGCTTGGATCGAAAGCCTGACTGGGTCTTATGGAGTAAATTGTGTTTGTTTAGATAGTATGAGAAACTATCATGTACATGTTTCTCAAGGACTTTGGACAAGACTGGTAATATTGATATTGGGCGATAATTGTTTACATCTTCTAGAGGACCATTTTTGTGAAGTGGTGAGACTTTGACTTCTTTCCACTTATTTGGAAAAGAAGAATTCCTAATACTGTGATTGCAGATAAATGTGATGTCATCAGCTATATGAGGGGCTGATATTTTAAGCAAGCGTGGACCAATGTTATCGGTACCTGTGGCTTTGCTTACATCTATGTTGGACAGGTATTTCAAAACTTTGTCTTTTTCAATACTTGGAATTTGAAATTCAGTACCAGCAGGAAGCTTGCTGTCACAGAATTCTTTTAATTTGTGATGATTTGTACCAATAATTGGGTCTTTGATTTTAGCAGCAACGTCAACAAAGAAATTGTTAAAAACATTTGTAATTTCATATGGATCCTCAGTATATGAGTCATTATCAGTATTAACTGACGCAATATTTGACTGTCTATGATTACCTTTACCTGCACCAATCTCCTTAAAGATTTTGTAAATGCTGCCCGGTTTACTCTTGTTGTTCTCGATAAACAACTGATATTTGTCTCTTTTTGCATTTCTTATTAATTTGGTAACTTTATTCCGCCAGAATTTGTACTCATTTTCATTAGCTAAAGATTTATGTCTGTCTCTGCATTTAATGGCATCTAATATATCTGGTGTTATCCATTCTGGTTGGTTTTTATGCTTAACCCTGTGCAGTTTTATTGGTACATGCTTATCTACAACTTCTAAAAAGAGATCTGACCATGCCTCTAGGATATCATCTGTATCCTCAAACAACTGGATAACATCCCAAGGTACAGCCTGTAGATCACAGATAAATTTAGTTTCATCAAATTCTTTAAAAGACCTGTAACAAATTAAGAAGTGATTGCTTTTGGGGGGCTGAACATGCATTTTGCGAGTGAAAAATATGGGGAAATGATCACTCAAACCAATCCTTGGTATGTCAATAGAGTTAACATTTTCTGGACAGTTAGCATAAATATGATCAATCAGGGTTTTAGATTCCGCTTTTTCTCTGCTGGCTTGAGTAATTAACTGAAATAAACCAAACGGCTCCATATAATCAGTCCAGGCTTTATTGATCTGATTACTTAAAAGATCTCTATTGAAATCTCCCATTAAATAAATTTCTTTTTCTTCTTTTAACACTTTTTCCAAGCAATTTTAAAAAAATTCATTCCACTGAATGCTAGAATTAGGAGGCCTGTAGATATTTGCGACCAAAAATGGTTTACTTTTGACTGGCCTTATTTCTGCCCATATACATTCCAGATTTTTATTTTCTAAATCAGACCTTCATCTACAACAGACCCCATCCTTTACATATACCAAAAGACCACCACCCATGTTACTTTTTCTGTCCCTTCTGAAAGGTTTTTGATAACCTTGAATTTCAAATGCAGAATCAGGGTGAATGTCATTTAATTTAGTTTCACTGAACCCCATTATGTGAATTTGATTATGTGCAGATTCTAGCAAAAGCCGTACTTGGTCGATTTTGTTCCTCAATCCTTGAATGTTTAAATGACCCATTCTAAAACCCTTGCATTTCAATCCTAGTTCGTATATATTACCAAAAGCAGACTGGCGTTGCGATACATGTGTATTACTAGAAATAGACTGGACATCATGTGACTGTTCAGTAGAAATTTCACTGAACTGAGAATGCTGTAAAGAAGATCCTGGTTCAGATTCTTCTTTATCGCTTGGAAGAGAAATATTTTCTGAATCATTAACCAGCTGATTACTTATATCAGTGAGAACACGGAGAGTAGATTCTACAGAAGATTTACCATTAATATGAGAATCATCACTTAAATCGTATGAGCTATTAAGCATAAATGTATCCTTATCATTAACATCTGAGGGCCTCATAGAAGGACTAACAAAAACATTTAAATCTTTTGAAATATAAGAACATAAATCATCACTTGTTTTTTTTCCAGTGAATGTACATTGAGATTTTGTATGTTGGCTATACAAGGAAGTCACAAATGAGCAAGCTGATAAAGCTCTACTAGTGTCATTGATGTTCCATTCACAAACTGTATAATCAGTAACACATGAACAAGTTGATGAATCACATTCTGTACAAACATTATCTAAACATGAATATTTATTTTTTATAGATATTGTTTCATGCATATAAACTGTGGCACCATTGCCGTATCCCTATTTCTGTATGCATCTAATGATTTTATGCCCATAGAACCCACAGCGAAAGCACTTTAACCCTTCTCCTGTGGCACCCGAATATATTCGGTAGCGCGTGCAAAACGTTGACTGCTGAAACCGAAAATTTTCGGTCAGTGGGAATTTCCAGGTTGCACTCTGACGTCATTTTTTCTAAAACGTCATGACAGCTTAAGCGGTTCCAAAACGTAACGAACGCACGAAGAATACATAAGATATGAATTTAATGATATATTTAGCGGAACATTTTAGCAATAAGATGCGTTTAAAAAGTCAATTTTATTAAAAAAAATGACCAGAGGTGCAGCTGAGCTAAACTTGGATGAGCGGATTTTCCGATTCTAAAAATAGATAAATTAAAACTCAGAAATAAACATCAAAAGAAGTGTTGACATAAAAGATCATTGTGAGAAAACAATAAAAAGTATAAAAATTCATTACTTTTTATAATATTCAGGTCTTAAAAAACATTAATTATTAATTTATTTTATTTATTTTGCTGATTTGCCGAGTGTCGTCTGAAAAAGCCTCACCACTTCCGGAAGTTACCGGGAGTAATTCTATAAATAAATAACTTTCACTAAACGCATATTGAAATTAATTCGACCTTATAAGCTTATTTTTATCTTTCTAACGCTGCTATCACACAAACAAAAGCATTTTTGCATGAAAAGATAACAGAAATAAGGTTTAGTTTTTCATCATAATTTTCGGAAAACCCGTTTCTAAATACGTAGCCTCGTTCCGGATGCGCTGTTTACCAGCGCGGAAAAGACGAAAATAGTCAAAATTTAGTTGATTTGCGATGGTTTTGCTTGTGTTTTTTCCATATACAAACGTAGTGCTGTTTGAAATTCAAAGAGAGCTGCCATTTATTTGTTTGCTGTTGCAAAAGTCGGCACTGTTCTCCCGCACTTTTGTGAAGGACGCATTTCGTCCGCACGTGTTGATGCGCTTTTAACGATCCGAACAAATATCTCCTTACACACGCCTCCGAAGTAATTTCAGTACAGTTTATTTTAAAGAAAATTTATTTTCAGTCTTTTCGCTCATATGATTGTTTTTCTTTTCTTTTTTCTGGACTTTGAAACGAATGCAAAGTTGTACCGAATAGATGCTTTCGCTAAGGTCCGATGTACAAGTAAGGCTTTCCAAAAATGTTGCGACCGAATTTTAGTAAGCGATAAAGATGTCCAGCACATTTGAAAGAAGCTTGGATCATAATGTTTCTGTGTGTCGTTGCAATAATAAACTACGTGCCGCTAAACAAAGTGCAGGAACTTGGCCCTACAATGATGTTAAAGTAAAAATAAGAGATAAAGTGTCCACCCATTCATTCCCATTGTATGATTCAAACCCATGACCTCTTGCTTGCAAATCAGATGCTCTACAGTTACTTAATCACCCTGATTACACTCACAGAATAGCCAATCCAAATGATTACCAAACTTCTTCCCCATCTATCCTTTGATAGCCAGATATTAGCAGTTATATATACAAACTAACATTTTCTTCATTACTTAGAACCAGTGTGAGCACATCAAATATTTTTTTTCAGTGGCCACTGTATTTACCCTATGTATATGGAAAGACAGGTCTGTGTAAACAGTGTAGATCTAGATCAGACACTTCAGAATAAACATCTTAACAAGATCTCCACTCTTAGCCAGGCATCAAATTTTAGACTCAACAGTTTTTTGTTTACTGCATTAAAATTTGATAATTTACACTTGCAGTGATGCGGGCCCCTACTTGTATCTGAGTCACACACACACACACACACACATGAAATAAAACAGGAAAAAAAAATCTTTATTTTGAAAAATCATGACATCACAAGCCCATGTATTATTTACCTTGGGCACTTTTAATTTTATAAGGATTTGGGGACACTGTACTCGATTGAGGACTTGAACCCACAGCCTCCTGCTTGTAAAGCTGATACCCTGCTGGGCTGAGCTAACCAGGCTGACAGACCTGACAAGCATCATGATTGAAATGAGAAAACTTTTGTGGTCTTGCAGCTTTGATAGTTAAAATTTAGACTGAGTGAAGTGTAAGAAGCAAGCTTTATTTTTTCCAATGAATTGATGCTAGGTATTCAGACAGAAAGTCTCAATCAAACAATGTAGTTCAAGGTCAGACACAGCAGCACACAGTGCCAGATCAAGGTCAGCATTGTTATCCACATATCCAGCAAGTTTGGTAGTAAAAGGCCGCATTTAAAATTATTTCTGTTTGCCCTCTCCCAACTCAGTCAGATATTTTTGGGGAGGTAAGTACCGGTATTTTTTTTTTTTCTTGAAAATTTATTGTATAAAATCTGCCAGAAAATGCCAGAATCGAAAAACATGTTTAAATGAAAATTAACAGCTTTTTACGTAAATTTAATATATCTGTCTAAAATAGCAATATTAAAAGCAGCATGCCTGCCATAATTTATGGAGAGCATTATACTCAAAACTTTATTCAGAACTTCTTCACTTTTGAAATGATTGAAAAAGAAAAAGAAATGGCACTCTAGAATTCCAAAAAAAAAATTTTTGAGGCAGCAGCTTTTCTTTGGGCAGGTAGGGAGAGGGCAAACAATTTTTTTATTTTCACCAAATGGACAATTTTTAGGGTAAGTATGGTTAGGAGTTAAATATGTCTGAATGGCAAATACTTAGGGTAAATAAATATGATAGGAATCTGCTTGCTAGGAACTATGGGTACCATGGGGGTTGTTGTGTGTTGTTGGAGCTTTATCTGGATTTAGAACAACATCCATGGGGCCCGATTTGAACCCAAAGGATTTTGCTGCTGGCCAGCTCTTCAGTTGTTCTTTCTGTTTTTGGAAATGAATATGTATGTTCCCTGACTACTCATGGGTAGTTTCCGGTTTACTTTTGCAGTGTCTGACGTAATTTTAGATATTTGGCAATAAAATGCAATCTGAATCAGAATCACAATTTATGCAAAGTAGGTGCTGTTTGTGCTTTTAATGATAAATGCTTTCTGTGTTTATTTACATTGGTATACCTTTCAGTTTATTCAAAAAAAATAAATCATCATGATGATGAAATTAAAGAAGCGCTAGATGAATCGCTAGATGAATCGTATGATAGATATCTGAGTTGGCCTAATATCTGAGCTTTCTCAAGCCTCACCAAAGAATAACAGTAACTTACTGTGTGACATAGTACAGATGTGTTTAAAATGGCAGCTCATTGTTCTTTGAATGAGGTAACAAAAATTACAAATTTAAACTAAAAACTAGGAAAAAAGTTAGATATTTTTGTGCAAATCTTGTTGCATTCTGATTTATAAACAAATAAAGTCACTTCATATAAAGTAGAGCTGGTGCCTCAGTGACTTAGTCAGATGCATGTTGGAACTAGTGACCAGGAGGTCGCGGGTTCAATCCTAAAGGTCCGGCCTGTGAATGAAATAGTTTCTACAGTCATTTTCTCACACTGATTCAAGAAGGGTCAGTTTATGGGAAAGAATGTGCACAAGTACTGGTTATCCCCCTAGAGGATTAAGCCTGCCCATGAAAAGTGTGGTTAGGTAAATTGACCAACTTGACATAACCTTAATAGTGTTGACTGGGCTGATAAACTCCAAACCAACCAAATCACATTGAATAGATAGACTGATAAATATAGCTAAAGTTGCTTTCTAGAATTTTGTCTGCATAGCTTGCATTAACAGTCCTGTGGGTGGCAACTTTCTGTGCTTATATACGTCACTTCATTTCAGCCCCGTAACCATACATCACTGAGGCACCACTGATAACTTTAGAGAGAGATTGTTTCTCTCTATTTTGGTCTGTCCTCGGCTACCCTTTTAAAACATAACGAAGCCGAAATTCATCTTGGGTCCTTGATGTTTCCATCCATCATGCCTTCTTGCCCCTGGCTTGGTCTAGACCCAAAATATTTAAGACTCATCAAATATTCTCTCATCGCTATACTCAGAAGTCAGTCTTGTAATGAGCACCCATAACACATTTTTGAGAAGAAATGAGAAATACTCATCCATTTCAATTTGTAAATGCACCTTATCTAGGGTTATGATGAATACTGAAGTACGGCAGAAAATCAACACACAAGCATTACTGTTAAAGTTCCATTTTTTTTTTACTTTTTTCCATTCAAATCTCTTCAGTGCTTTTTTGAGTACTAAATATTTTTGTCATTTTCTTTGTATGTATATGAAAAATGACTGTTGCCATGACAACAAATGTAAATGGAGAACAGACCGGACTGTAACTTTGAAGAAAATTGAAAACTGACTTGGTGTGTCAAGGACACTGAAGACACATGCATGTAAAAAATCAATGAAAACTTTTCGGTGGCTTTCTAGATGGTGGGTTTCTAGATGGTGTCATCTAAATGTTTTCCAGCTCAATATCTATCATTGCCATGGCAACTAAAGTAAATAAAAGAAATTTAGCTGCAAGTTTATGGTAGAGGTGTAGCCAGAGAACATTGCAAATATTCTTAGCATTAAACTTTTGTTTGTGCTTTTGAAGGAGATAGTATTTTATTATTTTCCCTTAATTTGTTCCTTAACAGTTATGGTTGCCATGGAAACTAATTTAAAATCTGATGTGACTGCTTATGACTTTGATAATAATTAAAGTACATCAGAATACCAAAGTGAGCTAAAGTTTGTTCCTGCAAAAGTACACAGAATCCAACTTGATAACATCAAAAGCAATCATACATATATTTTGAACATTTTACATTCATACTTTACAGTTGTCATGACAACCAAAGTAAAAGGACGTTTGGTATGAAATTAAAGAAATA
This sequence comes from Anodontia alba, assembly GCA_964016985.1. Classification (NCBI taxonomy): domain Eukaryota; kingdom Metazoa; phylum Mollusca; class Bivalvia; order Lucinida; family Lucinidae; genus Anodontia; species Anodontia alba. The sequence continues at coordinate 57,774,635 of OZ024833.1, read as the reverse complement.
TGACGATTGGTCACTGGGAAGTACTCCTGGCAAATTTCAAACAGAACCCTATGATAGTTATGGAGAGGGGCTCCTTTGATCTTGTTCTCATATAAATTCAGTTAAACTTACAGTTACTGCCATGGTTACCATGGCAACCAATATTAATAGCAGATAGAAGTTACTGTGATTTCGAAGGAAAAATCACATCTTGTCAGTGTACCAAATTTCAGGATACTCTGATTGCAAGTTCTCCAAAAATAACAATTTTACTGTACCATCTTGCTTATAATTACATTCTTTCACAATTACATAAAACAATTCAGCAGTGAGACTACATTAGGCAAAATCAATTCAGCAGGAGAAGGGTTAATTGCTCCGAGTGTCTACACTGATTAGTATCGTGGTTGGTTTCACCACATTTGTAGCATGGACTGTTTCTGTCAGTATGTGTATGATACCCATATCTCCTCTTCCTAGCATTTTCGGTACGACGCTTTCGAATGTGAAGCTGTGTGCGGTAAGAGTATTGATTACGGGATGGAAAAACACAACTTTCAAAATCGCACACAATTGACACTTCATTATTTATGGTTCCTACTAAACGTTTCACTCCTGAGGATGAAAGATGAATGGTGTCTCTGTTATAATACCGCATGATAACATTTCCATCTTTATCATGAAATGCCTTGTCAAGGTCAATTAAACTGATACCATGTTGCTCCGATAGGCGCAATATGGCCTCATTTACTTCAGTAGTATCAGTTCTCCTCTTGGACAGCTGTTACAAAGGAAAATATGACAACTATTGTTAATTTATCGCACATGTTGAATGAGTTGATCATATACTTCCTCAAAATATTCTATATCTACACTGTTTGAGGCATCATTTCCTCCTACATAAATTACTACATGTGAAAACTGATTCAAATCAAACACTTTTACTTTATTGTAGATCTCATTAATTTTTGCACCTGATATTCCATTTTTGAAAACTTTTTGACTGAGCCCTTTTGGATTGATAGCTGAAATTAAGGAGTCTCCTATCAGAAGGATCTGTTCTGGAAGACTATTTATCTGTAAAGACTTTGTAGGTGCCTGTCCTGGATTTTGTGTTGGTTTATTTGTACTTCGGCTGGGCCTAGGAGCAGAATGTGCTCTTTGCACTGTCTGTTGTTTCTGTAGCTTAGGAGTTGATGTTTTGACCACGGTGCTATATGATCTGCTTTGAAGATCTAGGGGAGCTTGTGCCTCCCGACTGCTGGAAGTAACAGGAGAATTCTGAGGCCCAGGATCGTTAGTTCCATAGTTGTCTTGTAGTACCTCTGACTGATTTTGTGTGTATTGTGGTATTGACATGAGTTTTATCAACTGTTCTGTATAGAGTTTGAACTGCTGCTTGCTGCACAAGATTGTTAACTTTATTTGTGAGTGTGGATATCTGACCTTGCAGTGTGTGTATCATATCCATCAGGGTGGAAATTTGTCTTATCACAGGTGTATCTTGCAGTTGTGTAGATTCCACCTGTTCCATCTGCTGTGTTGCTGGCAATGCAGGGGGCTCCTCTTCAGTGGTGTGTGTATCTCTTCTGGTATGATTACTATCAGACAGATTAATCTGTGTAGAAATCTGGGAGGCACTGTCCTGATTATCTATGCTTGTGTTCAACACAGTGCTTATCTCTCTAACAAAGCTTTTGTACATGTTTTCAGAAAGTTTTCTAAAATTATTTTCTTTCCAAAAATTATGACCTGGACCACTAGCACAGATAGTCATTACATTCCTGTCTATATAGAGATTGCATTTTTTGCTGTCTACATGAGTTTTTATGGTGAATTTCCTTGCCTCTGCTGATGGAAACTTAATTTCCTTACTTAGCACTGTGAGTATATTATTGTATAGAGGTTTGTTGTAGAACATAATGTTAGTGCTGTCCTGTGAAGGCATAATATGGTAGAAAATTCCATTAAAAGGGTCCTGTACATCTGAATTGGAATCTCCCTTTTCAAAACCTGAAAATTCATCTTGCATTGCTCGACTATCTGAAAGTAAAATACTACTTCCAGGTGAAGAGTCAGTCAAACCACTTGAATTTACAGATTCCTCCATTTCTGTCATTATTTATAAGTAACAGATCTTGATGTTAATTACTGTCTTCATTTAGAGCAAACTCAAAAGTCTTATATTTGAGGAGATACCCAACATCAACATAAAACATGTCAAAGTCACTGGAGTGCAAAATATAGGTCAAGGTCACCAGGTCAAGGTACCTGCCGAGTCATTACATCGAGAAGAAGCACTATATAAGGTTTGGTGGTTGAAGGCCTTACAGTTGAGGACATATGGAAGGGCGACATAAAGGTGTAAAAGTCAATGGAGCGCAAAATATAGGTCAAGGTCACCCAGTCAAGGTACCTGCAGAGTCCGTACATTGAGGAGAAGCATTATGCAAGGTTTGATGGTTGTAGGCCTTATAGTTGAGGAGATATTGAACGTCGACGTAAAATGTGTAAAAGGCACTGGAGCGCAAAATATAGGTCAAGGTCACCGGGTCAAGATACCTGCTGAGTCAGTACATCTGGGAGAAGCACTATGCAAGGTTTGGTGGCTTGAGGTCTTACACTTGAGGAGATCTGGAACGTTGACGTAAATTATGTCAAAGTCACTGCAGCAAAAATATAGGTCAAAGTCACCATGTCAAGGTATCTGCCGAGTCAGTACGTTGAGAAGAAGCACTTTGCAAGGTTTGATGGTTGTAGGCCTTATAGTTGAGGAGATATCGAACGTCAATGCAAAATGTGTCAAAGTCACTGGAGCGCAAAATATAGGTAAAGGTCACCAGGTCAAGGTACCTGCCGAGTCAGTACATCTAGGAGAAGCACTATGCAAGGTTTGGTAGTTGTACGCCTTATAGTTGAGAAGATCTGGAACGTCAACGTAAATTGTGTCAAAGTCAATGGAGCCCAAAATATAGGTCAAGGTCACTGGGTCAATGTACCTGCCAAGTCAGGAGGTCAGGGAGATATGTCATGCAAGTTATGATGGTTGTTGTAGAATTGTAGTTGATTAGAATACTAACTTTGACGTAAATGTCGAACTTCGACATAACAGAACTGTTAACAGACAGACAGACGGACGGATGAACGGACGGATGAAAGGACAAATGAATGGAAAAGCGGGCACCTATGTCACAAAGTCAGGAGGTCAGGGAGATGTTTCATACAAGGTTTGATGGTTGTTTAGTCTTGTAGTTGATTAGAATACTAACTTTGACATAAATGTCGAACTCTGACATAACAGAACTGTTAACAGACGGACAGGGGGACGGACGAAAGGACAGACGAATGGAAAAGCGGGCACCTCGTCACAAAGTCAGGAGGTCAGGGAGATGTTTCATGCAAGGTTTGATGGTTGTTTAGTCTTGTAGTTGATTAGAATACTAACTTTGACATAAATGTTGGACGTCGACATAAATGTTGATAGACGGACGGACGGAAAAGCGGACGCCTATATCGCACCCTGCTACAAGCAGGTGCGATACAAATAACTCTGACTTGGAAATAGGTTCTTTCCTTTAAGAATAGTCATCACTTTTAGAAACTTGATACACTTGGTACATTCTCTGCTATTTTTGACAAGGGAGACCATTTTTTTTTTTTTGACTTCCTAGTTGATTTCCTGCAAACCAAGCCCTTTCTTAATAAAACTGCAAGCCATGCACCATGCCCCGCCACAGGGACATATTTCCTATGCATTCTGTAGTATAAGGGCTGAAAACAATCTAAGTTAAACATGAAGAGAAGCAATAAACAGTTATTTCATAACTCCAAAAAAAAAAAAAAAAAAAAACACACCAAAAGGTCTAAGTTAAAAATGCAATAAAAAGTGATAAAAAATAATTTCATGATTCTGAAAAAAACAATATGCATATCTTCAGACCATCCTAAAAGCGTATGTAAAGTTTCAAAAGGATCGGCCTGAAAATGTAGGAGTTGCGCGTACAAGGTACATACTCCCTATACATTTCTGTAGTATTAGGGCTCGAAAAAAGTCTAAGTTAAAAATGCAAAAAATGTAATAAAAAATAATTTCAGGATTCTGAAAAAACAATATGCATATCTTCAGACCATCCTAAAAGCGCCTGTAAAGTTTGAAAAGGATTGGCCTAAAACTGTAAGAGGAGGCGGGCAGCAGGTACATACTCCTATACATTTCTGTAGTATTAGGGCTCGAAAAAAGTCTAAGTTAAAAATGCAAAACATGTGATAAAAAATAAAATTTCAGGATTCTGAAAAAACAATATGCATATCTTCAGACCATCCTAAAAGCGCCTGTAAAGTTTGAAAAGGATTGGCCTAAAACTGTAGGAGGAGTTGCAGGCAGAAGGTACATACTCCCTATACATTTCTGTAGTATTAGGGCTCTAAAAAAGTCTAAGTTAAAAATGCAAAAAATGTGATAAAAAATAATTTCAGGATTCTGAAAAAACAATATGCATATCTTCAGACCATCCTAAAAGCGCCTGTAAAGTTTGAAAAGGATTGGCCTAAAACTGTAGGAGGAGTTGCGGACAGAAGAATGGTGGGGGCGCTGATGGACGGACACTCAAAATTTCAGAGGGTATACTTTTTTGGTGGCGGGGCATAAAAAGGGTCTACTCTAAAGCATTTGCTCCCAGGTGGAGCAAATTCTTTCCATTCAGTAAAGAACTCTTTCCTGAAGGGAGGCAAAACAATTCTGACAAGAGTTGCTTCCTCTACCCCATCCCTGAAAGTGTATTCATTCAATTAATAGCTCTTTTTAGCCTTATGACAAACTGCATTCCTTAAAAATCTGGGACCAGTTGTTCAAAGCATCGTTAGCTTAACGAGCTTGTTAGTGGTCAAAAGTTAACTTAACTGTTCTAGTAAGTATAATATCTAATTTGTCGACCTCGGTGGCTCAGTTGGATGCGATCAGACTGGAGACCAGGAGGTTGCGAGTTCGATCCCCGCCGAGGTCCGCAACATTCTTTCGTGGAGATTGATCATGAAATATTTTCTACAGTCATTCTCTCCCTTCCGCTGATTCAAGAAGGGCAGTTGTCAGTTTCTGGCAAAAGAATGTGCACAATACTGGTTAACCGCTTAGAGGACTAAGCATGCCCAGTAAACATGTTGTTATGTAAACTGACCGTGCTCAACATGACCCCACTAGGTTGACTGGGCAGTAAAACCTCAACACATACAAACAAACAATATCTAATTCACATGTATTTTTGCTGAAAAAATGCGAGTAACTTTTGCAAATGCAAAAGCTACTCACATTTTTTTCAGCAAAAATATTAGCGGATATGCCATATTTAATGATCAAAGTTTTAACAATACGTTAACTAACGACACTGTTAGTTTCGAACAACTGGGTTCTGACTATCAAACACCAATCAACAGTTAAAACCCAGAACCGACTGCAAGATGCACTGCTGGTCTGCATCATTAATGCCTGGGTCAGTTCTACAGCACTCCATCTGGCCTATGTTGGACAACTAAACTGTGGAAATATACTGCAACTACCCTAAATATTTGGTCACCTAAATAACTTTATATACTTGTCCTAAATTTTGGAGAAAAAAAAACAAACAAAAAAAAAAAAACAAAAAAAAAAACAGCAAACAAACAACTGATCTGACTATCAAGTGATGATCCCACAAAGGTGCTCATTGGGTGGCAAACAGAGTAAAGCATGATCAAACTGGTCCTTAAGAGGAGCTGACACACTTTCAAGGGAGGTAATTGTTAAAATGTTTTGCTTCCCTTCTGAAAAGTGGTCTATTCTAAAATAATTTCATGTTAAAGTAGATCCCTTTTTAGAAGGAGCTTCGTGTGCAGGAATGCAAACAGGAAGTCACAAAAGTTGTCTCCCTTGTGAAAATAGCAAAACATCTACCAATCCTTTTAAGGTGAATGGATATACCTAGAAGATTTTGTTGACATCTTGCATTCAGACAGGATGATGCCTCCATAGTATTTGAAAAGTAAATAAGTGAACTTAAAACCGTATACAAACACATCCACATCAAGCTGTTAACATCAAAGGGAAAGACAGACAAATGCAATCAAACAGCCTCAAAAAGAACAGATGGCAAGAAGTGTTGGCAACTCTTTCCCAAAAAGGTGACAACTTCTCTGTTGTTGTTGTTGTGTTGAGGTTTTACGGCCCAGTCAACCCAATGGGGTCATGTCGGGCGCGGTCAGTTTACCTAACCATGTTTGCTGGGCAGGCTCAGTCCTCTAAGCGGTTAACCAGTATTATGCACATTCTTTTGCCAGAAACTGACAACTGCCCTTCTTGAATCAGCGGAAGGGAGAGAATGACCGTAGAAAATATTTCATGATCAATCTCCACGAAAGAATGTTGCTGACCTTGGCGGGGCAACTCCTTTGTTACCAAAACTTAACTGAATATCTTTAACTTACATAATTGTTAAGAGAAAAAAACATTTGTAAGTGAAACACTACAGAACATTTAACACAAGAGGCCCACGGGCCATGGCTCGCTCACCTGAGTGACATAGCCACTGCAGATTGGCAGATGTTATGCAACATTTTTCCAATCCTATCATCACAACTAATGAAAAGGTCATCATTTGAACAGTTCTTAGTTTTGAAGAAGAATATATAGGGCTGACAGTCAATGGAGCATGATCATTTGAATAAACTATCAATCACATTTCAACAGTAGGATCAATGTGAAATTTGGTGGAAATTGGCTAAGTGGTTTCTGAAGAATCATGATTTTATACATGTAAATAGTACAGTGGCAGAGAAATTTAATAAACATAAACAAGATGACAGCCATTTTAGATTTCCAATCAGAACAATTTTAGTTACTGCTGATCTACAAGTCACTTCAATACTTCCAATATAAATGTATATGGCCCATACAAATGCATGGGAAGCAAATTTGACCTTGGAGGTAAAAAGGTCAAACGTCAACATAGAACCATCATTATAGCAATTATGGTAGATCTCCTGTCCCCCATAATTTGTGCAAAGATTAGGGCCCAGGGCTTATTTGGCTCTGGAGAAGATTTTTAAAGGTTTTTACCATATATGGGCATGGCAGCCATTTCGATAAATGGACCACGCCCATTTTAGCAATCTTTCATTCTCCTGAACAAGGATCTGCATGAAATTTGAGCAACACTGGCCCAGAGGCTTCAGAGAAGAAGTCATTTGAAATTATCAACAAATGTATGGGGCCCATACAAATGCATACAGAAGCAAACTTGCCCTAGCTGTAAAAGGGTCAAATGTCAATGTATGACCATTATTTTAGCAATTTTTGTAGACCTCCCATCCCCGATGATTTATGCAAAGATTCAGCCATAAGGCATCCTCGGTTCTGGAAAAGAAGATTTTTAAAGGTTTTTAAAACACATGGCCGTGTGTACAACTCGTGTGTGGAGCGCAATGCTCCATGCCAGTGAGACTTGGCCATTGACAAAGCCAAACCTCCAGCGTCTGCAGCGAAATGACAGGGCAATGATCAGACAGATCTGCAATGTCAGACCGCAAGACATTGTCACCACCAGGTCCAATGAGCTACTTGCGCGGCTTGGCATTGAGGATCTGGACCTCATTCTGAAGAAGAGAAGACCATGATGGTATGGACATGTGGAATGCTCCAATGGTGCAGTCAAGACAGCCTTTGACATACAGGTTGATGGAAAGTGTGGGCCTGGGAGGCCCAAGATTACATGGAAACAGCTGACAGAGAGGGACTGCAGAGAGTGGAAGCTCTCGGCCATCAACCCTCATGATAGACATTCCTGGAGATCTGGTGTGAGATCTGCCATGCGTGCAGCAAGCCAGCTATCTGGAAGGGGGTCCACTGGTTTGGATGTTGCCCCTGTACCTGCACGTTAATCAAAAATCCGATTATGATATGATGAATATTTACCATATATGGGCATGGTGGCCATCTTGGTCAATGGACCAAACATATTTTAGCACTCTTTCATTTCCCTGCACCAGGGAGGCTCCAAATGAAATTTGAGCAACATTGTCCCAGAGGCTCTAGAGGAAAAGTCCTTTGAAATTCTCAACATTTTTTCCCATACAAATCCTTAGGAAAGCAAACTTGACCTCGCCGTAAAGAGGTCAAATGTCAATGTACAACCATTATTTTAGCTATTTCTGTAGACCTCCCGTCCCTAATAATCTCTACAAAGATTCGGCCATAAGGAATTCTCGGTTCTGGAGGAGAAAATTTTTAAAGGTTTTTACCATATATGGGCATGGCGGCCATCTTGGTCAATGGACGGCAACCATTTTAATAACCTCTTTCATTCCCCTCCCCATGGGAGGCTCCAACTGAAATTTGAGCAACATTGGCCCAGAGGCTCCAGAGGAGAAGTCCTTTGAAATTCTGAACATTTTTCCCATACAAATGCATAAGGAAGCAAACTTGACCTTGCCGTAAAAAGTTCAAATGTCAATGTTCCACCATTATTTTAGCAACTTCAGTAGACCTTCTGTTCCTGATGATATATGCAAAGATTCAGCCACAAGGCATCCTTGGTTTTAGAGAACTAGAGCTGGTGTTTGTAAAACACTATGCCCCCAACTGCCTGACTCTAACACTGTTTGACTCCAACACTGCTTAGCCATGACAGTAACAACAGTACAAATATATGATTTCAATGTTATTTTATCAAAGGGAAATAACTCTAAAATAGGAGATGATTGGGATAAGAAAAAAATACGGATCACCAATTTTTTCATGAGGAATCAAAACATGAAATTTCAAAACATTAGCATACATGGTTCTAAACTTATGCTATACACAATAAAGCAACGACATTAAATGGCCCGAAATTGCGAAGGGCCATAACTCCAACATTTCATTTAATTGGTTCAAAATTTATTCAGGTGATCTCCTCCTCAATCCCAATCAGTATACCAAATATCATGGCTCTAGCTTAAATACTTTTTGAGATATCTTGCTGAAAAAGTCAAAATGCCTAGAACTACAAAAGGCCATAACTACATCAATTTTTCATGGAATTCCCTAAAAAACAAACCAGGTAATCTCCACATCATCCCCAATCAGCATATAATATTTCAAGACCCTAGCTTAAGTGCTTTTCGAGAAATCTTGCTGACAAGGTCAAAATGAGCTGAACTGCAAAGGGCCGTAACTTTATCAATATTTTCATGGAATTCTCTCAAAATATAATCGGGTAATGTACACATCATTCCCACTCACTGTATCGAATTTCAAGAACCCAGCTTAAATACTTTTCAAGATATCTTGCTCACAAGATTTAATTCTGATTTTTTTTCAAAGGGGCATAACTTTAAATAAACATGCTAGACAAGAAACAAAATACGGGTCGGCTATTTTTTCATTGGGAACCCAAATATAAAATTTCAAAACCCTAGCGTGCAGGGTTCTTAAGATATGGCATGCACAAAAAAAGATTGATGAACGGACAAACAGTCGGATGGACAAATGAAGACAAAATAATATGCCCCATCAATTTCATTCGAAACTGGGGGCATAATCAGGTCATCTACTCATCGCTACCAATCTATTCATCAAGTTTCAAGGCTCCAGCTTCAATAGTTTTTGAGATATTTTGTTCACAAGGGAAACATGCCCAAATTTACAAAGGGCCATTACTTATGAAATATTTTTCAGAATTTACAAAAAAATTAATCAGGTCATCTACTCATCATTACCAATCAATTCACCAAGTTTCAAGTCTCTAGCTCTAATAGTTTTTGAGATATTTTGCTGACAAGATAAAAATGCCCAAAATAACAAAGGGGCATAACTCAAGAAGTATATTTCAAAATTTCTTCAAAAGTTAATCAGGTTGTCTACTCATCACTACCAGTCTATTCATCAAGTGTCAAGGCTCTAGTTCCAACAGTTTTTGAGATATTTTGCTGACAAGGTAAAATTGCCCAAAATTACAAAGGGCCATAACTCATGAAGTATTTTTCAGAATTTCTTCAAAAATTAATCAGGTCATCTACTCACCACTACAAATCCATTTACTAAGTTTCAAGGCTCTAGCTCTAACAGTTTTTGAGATATTTTGCTGACAAGATAAAAATGCCTAAAATTACAAAGGGGCATAACTCAAGAAGTATATTTCAAAATTTCTTCCAAAGTTTATCAGGTTGTCTACTCATCACTACCAGTCTATTCATCAAGTTTCAAGGCTCTAGCTTCAATACTTTTTTGAGATATTTTGCTGACAAGTTAAAAATGCCCTAAATTACAAAGGGCCATAACTCATGAAGTGTTTTTCAGAATTTCTTCAAAAGTTAATCAGGTCATCTACACATCACTACAAATCCATTTACTAAGTTTCAAGGCTCAAACTCTAACAGTTTTTGAGATATTTTGCTGACAAGGTAAAAATGCCCAAAATAACAAAGGGCCATAACTCAAAAGGCATTTTTCAAAATCTTCAAAAGTTAATCAGGTTGTCTATTCATCACTACCAGTCTATTCATTAAGTTTCAAGGCTCTAGCTCCAACGGTTTTTGAGATATTTTGCTGACAAGATGAAAATGCCCAAAATTACAAAGGGCCATAACTCATGAAGTATTTTTCAGAATTTCTTCAAAAGTTAATCAGGTCATCTACTCATCACTACAAATCCATTTACTAAGTTTCAAGGCTCTAGCTCTAACAGTTTTTGAGATATTTTGCTGACAAGGTAAAATTGCCCAAAATTACAAAGGGCCATAACTCAAGAAGTATTTTTCAAAATTTCTTCAAAAGTTAATCAGGTTGTCTACTCATCACTACCAGTCTATTCATCAAGTTTCAAGGCTCTAGCTTTAATAGTTTTTGAGATATTTTGCTGACAAGATTGCATCCATATTTTTTCAAAGGGCCATAACTCAGAAAAGGGGCATAATCCTGTCAAGAAAAAAAATACGTGTCAGCTATTTTTTCATGAGGAATCCATATATGAAATTTCAAAACAGTAGCATTCACGGTTTTAAAGTTATGCTATGCATCAAAAAGCGTGACGAACGGACGGACGGACGGACGGACGGACAGACGGATGGACGGACGGACGAACAACCCAGAAGCAATATGCCCTTCCAACTTCTTTGAAGTTGGGGGCATAAAAAGATTTTTAAAGGTATTTTCCCATACAAATGCAATGAGAAGCAAACTTTACCTTGCTGTAAAAAGGTCAAATGTCAATGTACAACCATTATTTTAGCAATTTTGGTAGACCCCCTGTCCCTGATGATTTACGCAAAGATTCAGCCCCAAGGCATCCTCGGTTCTGGAGAAGAAGATTTTTAAAGGTTTTTTTACCATATATGGGCATGGCGGCCATCTTGGTCAATGGACCGTGACCATTTTAGCAATTTTTTGTTCCCCCCAACCTAAGAAGGCTCCATATGAAATTTGAGCAAAATTGGCTCAAGGGCTTCAGAGGAGGTCGTTTGAAAATGTTAACAGACGGACGGACGGACAACGGATGAAAAGTGATCACAACAGCTCATCCTGAGCATAGCTCAGGTGAGCTAAAAAGCACCACAATGAAAGTACCACCTTGGAATAGACTAATAAATTACTGGTGTGTGTGTGTGTGTGTTTGTGTGTATGGGTGAAGTGGGAGGGGGGTGCAGCATAAGCTAGCTTTACAGGATCCCAACCTTCGCTTTCAGCTTTTGAAACTTTTTGAAACCTTTCCAAACACACTGGCTACTCTCAAAGAGAAGAATTTGCTCCTGAAGGGAGTAAATTCTTTTCTTTTAAGAGTAGCATCCCACACCCCACCTCAATGAGAAGGAAGGAAAATATTTCCATGTTAGTTCCCTTGAAGGCATATCCATTAAGAAGCTGCCCGGAGGTCTACACTGTTTTACTTGGACAATTCTGTCCAAACATTTAGGGTAATCATGTGCACAATACAAAAACTCTGTCCAAACATTTAAGGTAATCATGTGCATGATGACAAAACCTGTTTGAAGTTTCTTGGCTAGACTTTCTATTTGGTTGGTTGGATCTGAACCCATGGATAAGAAACAGATAAGAGGCGTTCTTGGATCACTCTCTTCCCAGGTGGCTTCCAGATTTAAGATGACTGACTCTGCATATGACGACCCCATTGAGTCACTTATATACTTTCGAGCTTGGGGTATTGTTCTATCTGGGCACCAGCACCTACAAGAAATTTTATCAAATAAAAGCGCTGCAAGCACTACACTATGCCCTGCCACTGCACTTTCATCAAGCAAGTACCATAACTCTGTAAAAAATAAAATCAAAGGGAAGGTGAATTAGTCTTTCCCTAAATATTATCAACACTGATGCATGTACATGTGCTAATTTTGATTAAAATGTTAAACATGATTGTTTCCTTTTTTTCATACATAGTAGTAATACCCTCGCTACTTTTTGTGGTGGGGCATAAAAACAATGCTCAGGTATTGCAAAGCAGTACAGAATCTCTGGTCTGTTACAATACGAGGGTCGTGCAAAAAGTTCTGTCACTAATAGGCTTCCTTAGTTTTATCCCAGGTATATTTTAAAATGCTTACTGCATTTGAATTGTGAGTTGAACAGCTAATGCTACCATTTATTTCGTGCAAACTGCTTTCCAACTGACCAAGTTATTTCAAACTGAAATAGATGCAGTCATATACACTGACCAATTTACTTGTTACATTGGAACATGGACCAGAAGACTGAAATTCGTAGCTATATTAAATGCCGCATTAGGCTTAATATAGATTCAAAGCATATATTTATTGAATTGTGTGGTATATATGGACCTCAAACCATTTCAATGCACACAGTTTTTAGGTGGGTTAAAGCTTTTAAAGCTGGGAAATTTTCTGATGATACCCGTCCTGGAAGGCCTAAAACCTCTGTTACCAAGGCTAACATTGCTGCTGTAAAGATTGTGATGTGTGATTGTCTGTCAAAGATATAGCTAGTTGTACTGGCATATCAGAAGGCAGTGTGCAAACAATTCTGAAAAAGCATTTGGACCTGAGAAAGGTTTGCGCCAGGTACCTCATTTGCTCACTGAGGAGCAAAAGACACAACTCCTTAAATGTGCCTGGGAATTTTTGAAAACATACAAAGGCTGTAATAGTCGGGTTATTTCTAACTTGCTAACAGGTGATGAAACCTGGGTGCACATGTTTGAGCCACAAAGAAGGGCTGATAATAAGCAATGGAAGCGAAAAGATCAAAAACGCCCATGTATTGCCAAGACAACCATAAGTTTAAAAAAGATGTTGTATGCAACTTTCTTTAATAGTCGTTCAAGTGCCTTGTCCATCTGGTCATACAGTCACTGACCGATTCTACAAGAATTCTGTACTGAAGAAAGTGAAAGAGTTTTACAATAAGAAACGACCAAGCAAAGGATGGTCAGGAGTCCACCTTTTACATGACAATGCCTCCTCTCATAAGTGTGAGGTTGTTAAGTCTCTTTTTGCTTCTGAAAAGGTAGCTGTTTTAAACCATCCACCTTATTCACCTGACCTGAGTCCCTGTGACTTCTTTTTATTTCCAAGGCTTAAGAAAATGCTTTCTAGAAACAAGTATACATCTAGAAGTTCTCTTGGCAGTGCCATTTATCAGTGTCTCCAACAGATACCAAAAGAAGACTATTTATCTGCTTTTCTCGACTGGGTAAAAAGGTTTCAAAAATGTGTTTCAGAAAGGGGGAATACTTTGAATGTTTGTAATAAAAATATGTTTGATAAAACGTAGGACAGAAGTAAACCGAACCCAGTGACAAAATTCTTTGCAGGATCCTTGTAGTAATTAAGCTGAAGCATAGCATTTCCTACAAGACTGCATATGCCCCCCAGCAAAGACTCAGATCAGCCTGCACATCCACACAGTCTGATCAGAGTATTTTCTGGGCACTCTAGGGGTAGCCAATGATCCAAAGCTTCTTTTAGCAGACAGCAAAAACTGATCAGATTTTGTAGATGTGCAGGCTGATCTGTCTTCACCGGGCATACATGCAATCTTGTATGAAATGCTTTGCTCCAGCTCAATTATAATATTCATCTGACTGAAAATCAGCAGTGACAGTAAGTATACCCTGATTGCCCTCTATTCCAAGGGCAAAAACCTACGTCATCAACAGGGTGGTATGCACATATTTATGTCAAAATCACGAAGGGTGTATAATGCAGTGAATAATCACCAAGTGCACAAAATGTCCATTTTAATACCGCCTTTTATCAAACATGCAATCCATATGTATGCTAGTTATTGTAGATACTTTGACCAATTATGCTTGTATTATTAGTACTATTGAATATCAACACTGATGAGCAAAGTGTCTGACTATACATTGCACTTCAGATGCACAATTTTTCAAAAGACAGACAGTCATATGATTCTGTATTTCATAAAACCCTAGCTAGTTCAAGAATCCATAAAGCTAGTAACTGACAAACATAGGTATCTTCATTATAATTAAAACGTAGGTTGTTAGGGGTGTGTTCGCATGCCACGCTTCGTCAGACTAGCTTTCTGAGTTATCACAGGATCCAAATCTTTTAAATGGCCCTATATAAGATGGACGGGAGATAAACAAACCTGTCCCTTCTGGTGACCAACAAGTAGGTAACTACTGTAATTACCCTAAATACTGGGATAACTAAATTCCTTACCATATTTGTCCCAAAATTTGAACATGTCTATTATCCTACTTGCTGATGTATCTAAAAACTCCTGGAATGGTAGGTGAAAACCCTGATCGGATCATAGTCTGGAAGTATCTGCTTTGGGTCTGCACTGTTTGTTCAGGCCTGTCTATCCCAATATTTAAGCTCATTATGATAATAAATTTTTATTTCATTTGAGCGACACCATGAGAAATGGTTTGTTCAGGGCAGAAGCAATAAATAGTAACTATCCAGGTTAGCTAGTGAAGCCATTTAGTCTGATCTGGGACTTTATTACACATCATTATATTGAACAGTATCAGATTCACACAGAAATGAGACATTAAAATTCCTAACATTTCCAGATAAATGGTCAGTTTTCACTGATGTGATTGTGCTGTCTGTTCCTTCTAACATACTCTCATAAACATATTTGTTTGATTTTTTCATAGCATCTTTTAAGATGTACATGTATATCTATTTTGAAAGACCGGAAAGACATATAAGAGATATATATAGTAGGGGTCTTGCATCTTGTAACTTTGGAAAGCTGAATTCCAAAATTCCTTGAGACTTTTTCTAAAACTGCACATTTACCTGACAAATTTTAAATGACCTTGAAAAAAAAAACAACTAATTTTCTCTGACTTTTCACGGACACATGGGAACCCTGAATGTCCAATAATTTTGTAAGTGGACAGAGAAGACTCAAATGCCCCCAAAGGCACTTTCTTCAGATAACATGATGAGTACCACAACATGTTTTGTGCCTTATTTGGAACTATGGATCATCCTGTGAACCTGCAATGCCTTCAGAGGCTTTGCTGTCCTCTAACAAACTCTACAGTTGTCAATGACTGTAAGTAGACAGTGAAGGCCACTAATCAGATTGATCAGATGCAGGATTTTCTGGGCCTTCGTTGTCCTTTTCTGTTTGCTTTGCCTCAAAGACATATTTACACTTGCCAGGGCTAAAGTGATGTTTCCACATAATGTAGTTACTCACGATATACAATCATTACTAGACATATTACCTAATCAGCAGAAGTTTCTTGAAAGAATCCAGAGCAGCAGTATAGCCATCAGGCATGACAGCTTCCTCTGGTGAATCTGTATCAAACCAGGCTTTCCAACCTCTATCATTGCGAGCCACCTGATTCAAAATTTCTGAAAACTGTCTAAGATTACTCAGCTGTACCAGGTTCAACCATGTCATGTCTGATATCCATTTAGCAGGTTTCGGGGTAACAGCATTTAAATCCAAGGCAGCACCACCTGGTAACAGAATAAATACGGCTCATAGCATAAGAACATAAAGAAGATTAAAACAGAATCTAAAGAAGAGTCAAAATAAAATTTATGTTTTCAAAAAAAATGTATAAAACCTACCAATTGCTATTTATGTAAGCTAGATGTTTATTTGATTAAATAAACAGAATGTTTGATAATTTTTAATTACATCTGTGGACTCAGCTGAAGAAATAAAAATAAAGAAAAAATAATTATTTTGATCTGTGTTCGAATTTTAGAAACCAAGATGTGTAAAGAATGATACTGGTCCTAAGTTGAGGTATACACTGCAACACTGTGTAGATGCGGTCAGTGGGGTCCAAGGCAGCTGACCACATTGTAAGTCATCACGTGTTATAGTGGTCAGACTTAAACTTGGTCCTCACACCCCACCCACTTCTATACTATCGAAGTTCCTTGTGCAATCCGATGAAAAAAAAAAAAGTTACACATGAACTGTTACACATATATAAACTTTGTTTAATGAAGAAAGCTAGTCAGTTCTTCTTTTACACCCAAGTAGCCCAATTCTTTTAAGAGAAAAATAAATAAATTCGTCCTTTCTGTCTGTTGAAATGGAAAGACCCGCAGAGAACAGCAGGATGTACTGAGCTGGGAATCAGTGTATTAAGCACTTTATAATTATCGCTGATGCAATTACCTGTACAGAAGGCACAGGCACTCTGGGCATTTTTTTTTTTTTCAGAAGACGGAAAAAAAACAAAAACAGCTCATCTATGTGTCAGTTAACCCTTAAACCGCCAATTAGAACTGCAGTAGACGACAATTTTGACTTTTTTTATTTGCCAGACAAAACAAGTCCTGACATTTCATGTGAATTGTCTGCTTGACAAATGATTCACATGAAATGTCAGGACTTGTTTTCTCTGAAAACAGAAAAAAAAAAAAAAAAAAACTAGATATGTGTCAATAAGACAGAGATGCCCCCGCCCAGGGCCATCCTCACCCACATGCAGGCATTTAGCAAAAAATGAAGTTGAAAAAGGGCCATAACTCTCGTAATAACTGGCAGATTTTACCCTAAATCGAACCTGACCTATATTTTATGATTATATACCTGTGTATAAAATATGAATCGAATACACCAATGTTTTTTAAAAAAATATCAAAAGGAAAACATTTTTGGAAGGTGAAAAAAGGCCATAACTCACATAATAATGGGTGGATTTTACCCTAAATCGAACTTGAACTCTATTTTATAATTATATACCTGTGTATTGAATATGAATCCAATATACTAATCTTTTAAAAAAATATCAAACGGAAACTATTTTTCAACATTGAAAAAGGGCCGTAACTCCAAAATAATTGGTGGATTTTACCCTAAATCAAACGACCTATATTTTATAATTATATGCTCGTGTATAAAATATGAATCCAATTCACTAATCTTTTCAAAAGTTATGGAAGGGTAACCATTTTTCAGTTGAAAAAGGGCCATAACTCCCAAAGTAATTGGTGGATTTTACCCTAAATCGAACTTGAACTACATCTTATGATTATATACCTGTGTATAAAATTTGAATCCAATACATGTACACGAATCTTTTCAAAAGATATTGAACGGAAACGATTTTTCAACAATTTTTCAATGTTGAAAAAGGGCCGTAACTCCGAAAATAATTGATGGATTTTAGCCTAAATCGAACTTGACCTATATTTTATAATTATATGCTTGTGTATAAAATATGAATCCAATATACTAATCTTTTCAAAAGTTATGGAACGGAAACCATTTTTCAAAGTTGAAAAAGGGCCATAACTCCCAAAATGATTGGTGGATTTTACCCTAAATCAAATTTGACCTACATTTTATGATTATATACCTGTGTATAAAATTTGAATCCAATACACTAATCTTTTCAAAAAATATCGCACGGAAACCATTTTTCAAAGTTGAAAATTTTTCAAAGTTGAAAAAGGGCCATAACTCCCTAAATAATCGGTGGATTTTACCCTAGATTGAACTTTACCTACATTTTATGATTATTTACCTGTGTATAAAATTTCAATCCAATACACCAATCTTTTCAAAAGATATTGCACGGAAACCATTTGTGTTACATACAGGTCAGACGGACGGACGGGACAGATGGGACGGACGGACCTACGGACAGCAGTGATACTATATGCCCCTCCATTGAAAATGGCAGGGGCATAAAAAAAATAAATTTAGATTGTCGTCTACCACAAATTTTGCTTGGCACTCTAAGGGTTAAATGTGTTCACAACCAAGGATAACATCAAAGCGCTTTTCAGCATTCTTTGTTTTGCTCAGTTTTCATTCATAAATGACAAGGCCATTTATCGGTTTTGCAGCTAGATCAAAGCAGACTGACAGCTGCAGTTTAAACAATCCTTAAAGCACCAAGCTAAAATTTGTAGCAGACAACATTTTGAATTTTGTATTTATTCAGAGGAGATATGCCGTGACATTTCATGTAAATCATCTGCTTGGCAGGTGTTTCACATGAAATGTCAAGACTTTATTCTCTGAAAAAAAAAAAAAAAAAAAAAAAATAAAAGTAAAATTGTTTTCTACTGCAGTTCTGACTGGAGCTTTAAGGGTTAATACTTTATAGGTCACCAGGTGGATGAATGAAAACAAAATGACACATGTAAAGTGCTCTGAAATAGCCAAAAGACAAAATACTGATGACAACTTTGGTAAAACAGAATGTGTAAATCGATGAGTATACGGTCATGGCTAACAATTTTTTTGACTGCTGAGTTCCATGGAAAAAGGGCAAAACTTTCAAAATTGGAAAAAAAAACTGCGCAGAAAAAAATTGGAGCCACAGAACAACCGTGTTGTAACGGTTTCCGCGTTATAAGGGACAGGATTATAATGGCATTACAGTGTACTTGAGAATTTAAACAAGATGCCATGCAACATTCTTCCAGTATTATCACAGCAACTTGGACACAAATTTGACAATGCCATAAAAAGGTCAAAGGTCATCCTTACATCATCATTTGAACTAACTTGGCAGACTTCGAGTCCCCAATGCTATACACCAAGATTCAGCCGCAAAGCTTTCTTGGTTCTGGAGAAGAGTTTTAAGCGTTTTTTTTACCATATATGGGCATGGTGGCCGTACTTGCTGTATGGTGCCAAACCATTTAAACAAATTGTCAATACTCTCTGACAGAAGGCCCCATGTGAAATCTTGTGAAAATAGGTCAAGCGTTTTCAGAGAAGAAAACATTTAAAGATTACACAATTTTATACATGTATATAGCCCAGGGGCAAGGGCACAATACCCCTGGGGCACAAAATTTGGATTGTAACTAAAAAGTTTACTACTTTAATCATACATTGTAAGTTTCAGCCAATAGTCTTCAATACATTTTGAGATCAAAGAACTGAGAGTGCTGATAGGGGTGGTTTCCTGATTGGGATTTACGTTGAAATTAAAAAAAAAAAAAAAAAAAAAAACATTACATAAACAATAGTCAAAAATGGCAACTTGTTTGGGGTTTTACCTATTTAATGCAGATATCTGCATTTCAAATACAGACATCTCTTTTAACAAATACAGATATCTATAACTATTGGAATTACAGATATCTTTAATTGAAATATAGATTTCTGTAACTGAAATAGAGAGATTTCTAACTGAAATGCAGATACTGGTATTTGAAATACTCTATTTTTGATCATAATATAGGTATCCACATTTTGTTTAGAGATATCTACATTTGAAATACAGATGTCTGCATTTCAATTAGACATATCTCTAATTTAGCTGAATTCTGGATTATTTGCATTTAAAATACAGGTATCTCTAATTGAAATGTGTATATCTGTACTTGAAACAAGATATCTGAATTTCTTAATTAAATACTTATATATGTATTTCAGTTTGAGATATCTGCATTTCAAATAGAGAAACTTGTAACTGCCAATCTTGAAATTGCCCGTAAATATTCTAGATACAGGTATGCTAATTATGATCAATTTAAAAAATAACCCTAACCATCAATAACAAAGCTCTAAGTTAGACCTAAGTTTTAGTGTAACTGAATGACAGGTGTGCACACTCACATACTGTGGTCAATAAATAGTGTGGACAGATTCTAAAATCTAGTCAACTGGGAATTAGCTGCATTCCCATTCTTGCATGAAATACAAAACTAGAAAAGGTTTTTTGAAAAAAAAAAACAAACAAACAACAAATGTCCCCCCCCCCCCCCCCTCACACACACACACACACACACACACACACACACACCCCTCAGATCCTGCCACAGTTGTCATTCTTGAACGCAACATATCATCTCATCTTGTTCTACATTTGTACCAAGCATCATCAAAATATTCCGTACGGTATTCATGTTACAGAGCAGAGACAAGAAATCAAATTCAAACATAAGAAGGGGAGAAAACTCCAAAAGTAAAAAAGCTGAAGTTGTCATTCTTGTATGTGACATGTCATCTGGTCCTGTTCTTCATTACTACCAAGTATCATCAAAATATTCCGGAGTGTTTGACTTACATAGCAGACACTAAATCAATGCATAATCAGTGGCAAATATAACAAAGGGAGACAACAGCAAAAGTAAGGAAGGCACAGATGTCATTCTTGTAAGGAACATGTCATCTTGTCCTATTCTAAGTTCTACAAGGTACCATCAAAATATTCTGAAGGGTATTCCAGTTACAGAGCAGATGAGAAATCTATTTCAAACAAAACAAAGGGAGACAACTCCAAAAGTAACAAAGCCAGAGTTGTCATTCTTGTATGTGACACATTGTCTGGTCCTGTTCTACATTTCTACCAAGTATCATAAAAATATTCCAAAAGTTTTTGACTTACAGAGCAGACAGGAAATCAATGGATAATCATTGTCAGACATAAGAAAGGGAGACAACGCCAAAAGTAAGAAAGGCAGCATTGTCATTTTGTACATGACATGTTGTCTGGTCCTGTTCTACATTTCTACCAAGTATCATAAAAAATAACCCAAAGGGTCTTTGATTTACACAGCGGACACAAAATCAATGGATAATCACTGTCAGACATAACAAAGGGAGATAACGCCAAAAGTAAGGAAGGAAGAGTTGTCATTCTTGTACGTGACACGTAGTCTGGTCCTGTTCTACATTTCTACAAAGTATCATAAAAATATTCCAAAGGTGTTGTGGATTTGCCACAATTTTAATATTTCTTTTAGAACTAAGAACATTGATTTGAGTATATTTTTAGACTTTATTTCCAAATATTTCTATAAATACTCTGAAGTTATTTGACGTCAACGTGAAATGACGTTGACAATGTGTTTAATGACGTCGGTTACTGTAGACTAAAACCATAAACGGTTAAAGAAGACGTTGGAAATTTATATTAAATCTAAGGAAGTTCACGGATCTTGGATAGCCAAAAACTTGAATCAGAAAACTACCTTTGTTCAGGCTTTGTCAAGAAACCAGAGAAACTTCAAGGATACTACTATTTTGTTGAAACAACCAACAAGTAACATTTATAAATATTGGGAAAGGATTTTTTTTTCTGTGGCGAATTTAGTGACAATTAAATGACCATAATTCATGTAAGTATTGCCTTGTATGTTTGCCACATATGCGGCCGGAACCCGGGAACTGAGAGGGACTTAGAGAATATAAATCAATACTGTGACAAAAATAAAAATAAATAAATAAAATAAAATCAACAGATAAGTAACTAAAGATGTCTCCCCCTCCCCCCCACCCCCCTCCCGACAGTTATTGGTTCAGTTGTTCCTTTATCTTTCGCATAGCACTCTTGTAGGATGTCTTCTTCTCGTATCTTCATCTGTTGGCTGATCTGATGTTGGAATGTTCTTGCCATCTTGTTGATAGTCGTCCCTGTGTATTTCCTATGGCCATTCCACCGGATATAATAGGTGGAGTGGCCAAATGATAACTCTATTTGTTGGAAAAAGAACTTTAGCTGCTTGAGTATGGTTGTCATTACTTTTCAGTAGATCAGTTATTCTTCCAAGCTGCCAGTTCCCCCTTGATAAGTCATCTTTAATGAGCAAAACATCACCTACTTTGGCGACGTACTGAGATTTCTTCTTTCCTTCTTTGAGTTTTGTTTGAGTTCTTTCCCTTAGACTAGTCAGATAGTCATCTCTCCAGATTTTCCAAAATCTGTCTAAATGCTGAAGCCCCTTTCTCCAATTTTGTAGTAACTTATCTGTTGAATATACATTTGGGCTATAGTCACTGTCTGCGTTATCAATGTCACATTCTGGTATGCTTGTCCTTGGGTTGAGGGTCAGGAAGTGAGACGGAGTAAGTGTAATATGTGAATTTATATTGTCTCCAACATACACAAACTGTTGAGAATTCACCACTGCCTCTACTTCCTTCAATACAGTCAGAAGCTGTTCATAGGTTAAACAAAGTTTCCCAATAGCTTTCTGACTAATAGCTGACCCAGCTTTATGATGCAGACAGCCACGGCTGATATCTCAAATCCTGTTAATGGACAGATTCAAAATGTGAGAATGCTTTTAGACTTTGGGAGCCAAAGAACATACATAACTGAAGCTTTAGCCAAGAAACTCAAACTGAAAAGGGGAGTGAAGACAGAAATAATGGTGACAACATTAGTCAAATGCAAGTCTCTACAGAACTGGGATAACTTATGGAATGAAGAAAATCTGACGGATTCATTCCCCTCTGAAAAGGAAACAACCACAATTGAAATTTTGATAGGTAATGATTACTACCTAGACTTTATTCTACTCCAGAAGGTAGAAGTACAGCCAGGTTTGTACATGCTAGCATCTAAGCTAGGGTGGATATTGACGGGCGGACCTCAGAGCAGGATGAAGATACATCAGAGCCCAATATGCTGATTTTATCATACAATTCAAATACTCAAAAGGAAACCAACCTCTTAACACCGGATATGTCCTTTCCAACAAAACCTAATCTAGAAGAGTTTTGGAGATTGGAATCAATAGGAATTACTGATTCCCCTGTAGATTCAGATAATGACAAATCAGTCAAACTGTTCAATGAGAGACCTAAATATGACAATGACAGGTATAGCGTCACCTGGCCATGGAAAGATGACAAATCTTGTCTGCCTGAAAATCACGAACTGGCATTCGGAAGGTTGAAGTCACTCATGAACAAACTGAGAAACAATCCCCAACTTGTTGACATATATGACAAGATCATACAAAATCAGCTTAAGTTTCGGGTTATTGAGAAGGTAACCAGTAATACAAGAGACAACAAAACATTACATTCCACATCACGCCATCACATATCCAGAAAAAACATCAACAAAAATTAGAGTGGTGTATGATGCGTTGGCAAAAACAAAAAGAGAACAGAAAAGTCTGAATGAATGTCTATACCCAGGCCCTACAATGCTACAAGACCTAACAGGTATTAAGATTTTGCTTGAACAAAATTGCCTTAGTTGCTGATATAGAGAAGGCTTTTTTACAAATAGATTTGTCAGAAGAAGTTAAAGATGTGACTAAATTTTTCTGGTTATAGGACATAACACACTTGACAGTCGAGAACAATGTTCAGGTATACCCTTTCAGTAGGGTGCCATTTGGTATTATATGTAGCCCATTTTTACTAGCGGCAACACTAGACCATCACTTGAAAGGTTATGAAAACTCAGTAGCAAATAGCATCAGAGAAAACATATACCTCGACAATGTCATCACAGGAAAGGACACAGCAGATGAGGCTGTTGACTTTTACAGAGAAGCAAAGCAAATATTCAGAAAGGCCTCGATGAACCTATGGGATTGGATGTCCAATGACGAGTCGGTGATAAAACAAATACCAGATAGTGATAAGGCAGGTCATGGTCCAATGAAAATACTAGGTCTTACATGGCTTGTTCAAGATGACATGTTATGTTTAGGCAAACCAAAACCAGTCCAAGCAAAACAAACTTAAACTAAAAGAAAATAGATACGAATCTACAAGAGATTCCTTGCAGGCTTATCTGCATCTTAATCTTTTCATAAATTACAATGCCTAACATGCTGGCCACACATAATTTTGCTCCTGCTGTGCTCCATATGACATGTGAGGACCAGTCAATCTAAATCTATAACTACTTCATGGGAAATCCCGCAGAATCTTGCAGAATCTGATGCAGTTTTTTAACTTTTTGAGATTAAAACACAGCACTAAATGCTTCTTGTTCTTGGTTTGTACACCATGTGAACCCGATAGTAATCTATCAACAAACAAACCAACTCAAATTAACACCTGGTATGTGTATTAAAGCGTGAAACTGACACATACAAGCAAGAAGCATCATTGGGACCTCGGCCAGTTAATTTTTTGGACCATGTCCATTATAGCATAGTTCGGTTATCTAATAGGGTCCAGCATTTGGACCCGAACTTCGGCGTTATAACAAGATTGGGGTGTATTTACGATGTTAGAAGGGCTGTAGGTGAATCAGAGTTACGGTTCTTGTATTCTGTAGTGTTGTCTTGTGGTGTTATATACATGTATTTGTGTAAAGTTCCATAAAACCTTCAACGGTTTTCAAGTGACAGAGCAGACACAAATATATGCCAGAGGTAACTATTTATGATGATTAATGGGCCATAACTCCAAAAGTAGGAAACCAGATTTGTGATTCTTGTATTCTGCAAGTCATCTCATGGTGCTTTGTATTTCTGTAAAATTTTATGAAAATATCTCCAACGGTTTTCAAGGTACAGAGCAGACACGATTTTGCGACAGACAGATGGACAGACAGACAGCCTGTGGGAGAAAACAATATGTCTCCCCAACCTGTAGAGGTGAGAGATAATACAAAGAATTCAGGTACATAGTAAAATACCTAGTCAATAAGTATCGTTTAAAAGTTAGCACATACAGTACTCTTGCTCCACTAGTCTTGCTCAACTAGCAGGAGCAAATATTTCCTCTAAGAGTATTCCCAACTAAGATGGTAGGCAAATATTTTCATGCCATAGTTATTTCCCCAAAGGTGTATCCATTTCCATTAAATACAACTAGCTAATGACAGCAAATTATTTTTTCTTATTTTCCAGTGGTTCAACATTTCATGCTAACTTTCTCCAAAAGGAAATCTGAATATATGTCAAGCTTTACTTTTTTTACATTTCTGCTATTGTTTTAAACCTGCTAATTTTGCCCATAGTAAGCTTAATCTGAGGAAGAGACAGCAATTTCTCCTCCAGTCTCTGGAAATGGGCTGCATCAAGGGAACAGTCACCTTCAAACATGTGCAAAATACATAGATTCTGATCATCCTGTATATTCCTGCAGTCTTACCTTCCTTTGCTATCTGTTGATACATTCTAAAGTATCCAAAAATTCTCTATGCAGACAAGAAATGCCCCTAATCTGACTGGCCAGATATACAGTGCAGGCTGACCAGGACTGTTCAGGTCAGCCTGCACTGCACATCCACCTAATCTGATTAGGGCATTTCTGCATATGCTTAAAGACACTTTTTTATTTGAAGCAGCTCAAATGGGAAAGCTAAGACCTTGACAAGTCTATATATATGTACAGAGGTCTGTCTCAGAATAACTCTGTGCATAACTTTGATTTTCTGTGTCCTGTCTGAACTTTATCAGATTTACCTTTAACAAAAGTCTGGAATTCATCATGCCTCACTCTTTTGTTCTGTAAATCTATCTTGAATGTCATCAAGAGTACAAATAAGAACTTGTGTTCCTCATACAGACCCCGACATGTGTAACGGAAAACTTCA
Source organism: Anodontia alba (assembly GCA_964016985.1). Lineage (NCBI taxonomy): Eukaryota > Metazoa > Mollusca > Bivalvia > Lucinida > Lucinidae > Anodontia > Anodontia alba. The sequence continues at coordinate 57,748,953 of OZ024833.1, read as the reverse complement.
TAGGTGAGGAAGTCTATTATGTTCTGAATTCTCCTGGATGGTACAGGGCTCTTCTCAGATCTATAAAAAAAAATTCAAGTAAAAAGTGTCAGTAAACAGTATTTATTAGATACCCCACCCAAGGTAATGACCGCCTTGTGGGTACTGAAAAGCAATGTATTAAAATGCATATTTGCTGCAGGTTGTATGTGACTGGGAAAACCAATACAGACAGACAGAAGGACAGATACAAATGGTCAAGTTAAAGTGGCGGTCATTTTATCAAAAAAGATTTTTTCTAGTAGAAAGCTTCTTTGTGCACATGTTCAATATGTCTTCAATGAATGCAAAGTAAAATTCGTGGAGGAGATTCTAACAAATATCCAAAATATATGTTTCTTTAAAGTATTAAATACAATATTCTTGCATAATCTGTGACTAATTGTTAACCTCTTAAGCAAAGGTTTCATGACAGTCAAATTGTCATTATGACAAATTTTGTGGTTGTATTCAATGTTGGTATAAAAAGGGTTGTCTGTATTAAAATACCATACAAGCAATTCCAGAGCACTTTACATGTATCATGAATCATAGAGAGCAGAGATCTGACTAACTGTTCCATGTATAACAGCAGTGCTTTAATTATATTATTTACATATACTTTTTGAGCACACGCAGTTATCCCACAATATGACCTGTACAGCAGGGCTCTAAAAAACCAGAAAACAGCCAGTGTGAACCAAAAATAAGGATCCCGTGCCGGTTTTAAACACCCAAAAAATGCTAATAATTCGGTCCAATATTTAGGACATTTTCACCAATTCGGTCCAATATTTAGGATATTCTCAAATTCTAAACTTACATAGCTCAAGTATCAATCCAATAATTGCCCATGATTAATCCAATAATCACCAGGTACTGGCAGGTAAGTTGTGTAAACATTGTCAGAAAACAAGTTACCTGAGATCTCGCCATTCATCGCGTTGTCTCTATTATCACAAGACTACAGTGGTCTTGCGAAAGTAATTAACTTCTGGTGACAGTGTTATGGTTCTTGCATTCTGCAATTCCCTTTATGGCCCTCTATATGTGTATCAAGTCTCATTTATTTATCATCAATACTTTTAAAGATATGCTCCGTACATGCTTACTATTGCAAAAATTAGAAAGGGAAATAACTCTGTAATTACTTGTGATAGAATTACAGTTCTTGCACTCTGTTCTTCCTCTGATTGCCGTCTATTAATGTATCAAGTTTCATTTAATTCCCTTCTATACTTTCAGAGATATGCTCCCGACAAGCTTCATCTTGCAAAAATTAAGAAGGGAAGTAACTCCATAAATATTAGTGAAAGGGTTATTGTTCTTGCATTCTACAATTCCTTTCATACCCCTCTATCACTGTATCAAGTTTCATTTATTTGTCTTTAATTCTTTTAGAGATATGCTAAGGACAAACTTACTATTGCAAAAAATTAGAAAGGGAAATAACTCTGAAATTTCTTGTGAGTTATGGTTCCTGTACTCTGCACTTCCTCTGATGGACGTCTATCAATGTATCAACTTTCATTTAATTCCCTTGGTTCTTGCATTCGGCAATTCCCCTCATGGCCCTCTATCAGTGTTTCAAGTTTCATTAAATTACCTTCAATACTTTTAGAGATATGCTCCGGACAAAAGTGTGACGGAGGGACGGACGGTCGGACAATTGATTGTGTTGGGGTTTAATGACACGTCAACCCTTGTGGGTCATTCTGTATCTTCTCCCTGAGAAAGGGAGAAAAGAGAGGAACAGAAACTAGAAAAGGTTATTTGGAAAAAAAAACAAATGTCCCCCCCACCCTGATCCCGCCACAGTTGTCATTCTTGAATGCAACTTGTCATCTTGTCCTGTTCTACATTTGTTCCAAGCATCATCAAAATATTCCGTAGGGTATTCATGTACAAAGCAGAGACAAGAAATCAAATTCAAACATAAGAAGGGGAGATAACTTCAAAAGTAAAAAACCGAAGTTGTCATTCTTGTATGTGACATGTTGTCTGGTCCTGTTCTTTATTACTACCAAGTATCTTAAAAATATTCCAAAAAGTGTTCGACTTATATAGCAGACACTAAATCAATGCATAATCAGTGTCAAATATAACAAAGCGACATTACAGCAAAAGAAAGGAAGGCAGAGTTGTCATTCTTATAAGGAACACGTCATCTTGTCCTATTCTACAATTTTACAAGGTACCATCAAAATACTCTGTAGGGTATTCCAGTTACAGAGCAGATGATAAATCTATTTCAAACAAAACAAAAGGAAACAACTCCAAAAGTAAGAAAGCCAGAGTTGTCATTTTTGTACGCGACACTTCGTCTGTTCCTGTTTGAAATTTCTAGCCAGTATCATAGAAATATTCCAAATGGTTTTTGACTTACAGAGCATACATGAAATCGATGGATAATCATTGTCAGACATAAGAAAGGGAGATAACGCCAAAAGTAAGAAAGGCAGAGTTGTCATTTTGTACATGACATGTTATCTGGTCCTGTTCTACATTTCTACCAAGTATCACAAAAATATCCCAAAGGGTCTTTGACTTACAAAGCCGGCACGAAATCAATGGATAATCACTGTCAGACATAACAATGGGAGATAACGACAAAAGTAAGAAAAGCAGAGTTGTCATTCTTGTATGCGACACGTCGTCTGGTCCTGTTCTGCATTTCTACAAAGTATCATAAAAATATTTGAAAGGGTCTTTGACTTACAGAGCAGACACGAAATCAATGGATTATTATGTCAAATATAACAAAGGGGAGATAACCTCAAAAATAAGAAAGGCAGAGTTGTCATTCTTGTACGTGACACGTCATCTGGTCCTATTCTACATTTCTGCCAAGTACGATCGAAATATTCTAAAAGGGTATTCTAGTTACAGAGCAGACAAGCAATCTATTTCAAACAAAATAAAGGGAGATAACTCCAAAAGTAAGAAAGGCAGAGTTGTCATTCTTGTATGCAACACATTACCTGGTCCTGTTCTACATTTCTACCAAGTATCATAAAAATATTCCAAAGGGTCTTTGACTTACAGAGCAGACACAATAGCAATGGATAATCTCTGTCAAATATAACAAAGGGAAATAACACCAGAAGTAAGAAAGGCCGAGTTGTCATTCTTGTACATGACATGTCGTCTGGTCCTGTTCTACATTTCTACCAAGTATCATAAAAATATTCCAAAGAGTCTTTGACTTACAGAGCCGACAAGAAATCAATGGATTATCACTGTCAAATATAACAAAGGGAGGTAAAACCAAAAGTAAGGAAGGAAGTGCCGTCATTCTTGTACATGACACTTCATCTGGTCCTGTTCTACATTTCTGCCAAGTACCATCAAAATATTCCGAAGGGTATTCGAGTTACAGAGCGGACACAAAATCTTTTTCAAATAAAACAAAGGGTGATAACTCCAAAAGTAAGAAAAGCAGAGTTGTCATTCTTGTACATGACACGTCGTCTGGTCCTGTTCTACATTTCTACCAAGTATCATCAAAATATTCCAAAGGGTATTCTAGTGATAGAGCAGACAAGAAGTTTTACACCGACCCTGATGCCGACACCAATGGATCCGTCCCAAAAACAGTATGTCCCCCACCGCCTTTGGTAGGGGGGATATAATGAAAGTGAAGAAATAGAAGAAATAAAATATTACCCCTCTACCCTTACCTGCTACAAGGATAGCAGGCCTTGCCCAACTGCAAGCCAATATCAGTTGGACGCCTCGGTGAGGTAAGATACAAAACACCTCCGCACCACCCGACCTTCCCCAGACGGAAGGACAAAGTGGCGACTATATGCTCTCCCTTCAGGAAGCATAAAAATATGAACAAGAATATTAATAATTTGTGCTGGAAATCAGGTGGTCAAAAGATGAGGGAAAGACAGCTGTATTTCAATACTCTAGCAAAGCCAGACAAAACTTATTTCCTAATGCAGACCTTATCTTTTTTCACAAATATACAATTCATTGTTGTTAACACTGAAGAGCTGAAAACTAATGCAAAACTAAGATGGCATACTTTCACCTAATGCTGGTAACACTGGTTCCAAAAACCTGGCCTCAACATATTCTGGGAGAGCCTCAAAAGACTTTTAACATATGGCATGCTAATACTAGCTAATACCCTAACAATCATATACATATTTAGATCAGAGCCAAAACATTTACTCAACAAACAAGCAAGTGTGCTTCTGGGGAAGAAAATTTTGATCATTGTGACAACCTGCAACACATTTAACAAATAAGAAGAACACACATATAATTATATGCAAAGCTGAAGAAAGAAATCTCAAAATACATTTGTGAACAACATTAGTGTAAACTGAGCCAAGCTCTGAAGGCAAGGGTTGCCACACTCTTCAGTCTTCTCTTCAGCTTGAAATTTAAAGTATAACATTCTTGTCAAACAATCTGGGATGCTAAGAAATTCTGAGAATTAAGAAGACTGCCAATAGCCATCTCAATTTAGAGAAAATTTTGAAATTCCCTGACAGTTCCCTGACTTTTTCCAATTTTTGCCAATTTTCCTGACCCAAACTAAACTTCCCTGACCTGGAAAAACATTCATTTTCCAGACTTTTTTCCAAGATCGTGGCAACCCTGAACTATAGACAAGAGTTACAGTTCTTGAGGTATGCACGTTGTCTGATGATGCTTTATGTTTCTATGAAGTTTCAAGAAAATATCTTGAAGGATTTTCAAGTTATCAAGCAAACATGAAATGACCATTGTCAAATTTCAAAGGGGAATAACTACAAAACAGTATAGACATGAGTTACAGTTCTTGTGTTCTGCACATTGTCTGGTGATGCTTTATAGTTCCATGAAGTTTCATGACAATATCTTGAATGCTTTTCAAGTTATACAGCGGACACGAGTTTACCATTCTCTAATTTCAAAGGGGAATAACTCCAAAAAAGTATAGACAAGAATTATGGTTCTTGTAGTCTGCATGTTGTCTGATGATGCTTTGTATTTCTATGCAGTTTCATGAAAATATCTTGTATGGTTTTTAAATTATAGAGCGAACAGGATTGTGTGATGGATGGATGGACAGACAGACAGACTACCGAGGCAAAAACAATATGTCTCCACCCCTGTCAGGGGGGAGACATAATTAGCAGCAGAGACCAAAACTCCTGTTCAAGAATTACAAAGGGAAATAACTATAAAGGAATTAACCCCTTGGCCCTTATTTTTGTCTTACAGCATCATTTTATCAATATCAAGGTTTATACAAAATATGAAAAGATTCCTGAAATTATTTAGCAAGATAAGAAGCAGAAACCAAAAGACCTTTTCAAGAATTACAAAGGGAAACAACTCTAAAGTAATTTACCCTTAGGCCCTTATTTTTGTTTAACAACAACACCTCATCAATATCAATGTTTATGCCAAATACGAAAAGAATCCTGAAAACATTTAGCAAGATAAGAAGCAGAAACCAAAACTCCTTTTCAAGAATTACAAAGGGAAATAACTCTAAGAACTGATCCACAGGCCCTTTTTATGTCTAACAGCAACACCTCATCAATATCAATGTTTATGTAAAATATGAAAAGAATCCTGAAATTATTTAGCAAGATAAGAAGCAGAAACCAAAACTCCTTTTGAAGAATTACAAAGGGAAATAATTCTAAAGGAATTAAACCCTAGGCCCTTATTTTTGTCTATTAAGGACACCTTATCAATATCAACATTTATGCAAAATATGAAAAGATTCCTGAAATTATGATAATTTTGCAAGATAAGAAGCAGAAACCAATAGAACAGAATAATAAACCATAACACCTTTTCAAGAATTACAAAGGGAAATAATTCTTCAGGAACTGACCCCTAGGTCCTACTTTTTGTCTAACAGCAACAACTCATCCATATCAATGTTTATGCAAAATATGAAAAGATTCCTGACATTATTTTGCAAGATAAATGCCTTTTCAAGAATTACAAAGGGAAATAACTCTAAAGGAATTAATCCCTTGGCTCTTATTTTTGTGCAACAACATCTTATCAATATCAACATTTATGCCAAATATGAAAAGATACCTTAAATCATTTAGCAAGGTAAGAAGAAACCAAAAAATAATGGACAGATGGACGACATGAAAACAGTATACCACTACCTCCCCACCCCCACCCCCCCCCCCCTCCCCTCCGCCCCCATAATTTGAAAAAAATCCTTAAATTAAGGATAAGAAGCAGAAACCAAAACATAACAGATGGATGGATAGATGGACAGACATGAAAACAGTATACCCCGCCCCCCTTACACACACATAGTTTGTGGCACCACACAAACACAGTTTGTGGTGGCGGGGAGGGAGTTACAAAAATTTTACAATTTGTTGACTTCATTTAGAGTAAATGCTAGTGTGGGCATAAATACACAGAAAAATGAATGAACAAATGAAGAAGGAATGGGAACTTGCACACCTAAGTCACCCAAGCTTTTAAAGTGACATGGCATAGTCCTTAAGACACTGCTGCTGGCACACTAAATTACTACTACAGTTCTTACCTTGCCATTGAAATATCGAACAATCCCAGGAACTGTCCCAGTGATGTTTGGTACATCCTGTTAACAATGGTCATGTCACAAATCAAGAAATATAGGATACTGCCCCTTGTAGCAACTGCAATATGAAAATTTTAATTATTGTATTGATCATAAATATTTCAACAGAAAGGCCTCAGCAAACAGTGCAGACACAGATCAAAATGATACTGAAGGAGCAGTTTGATCAAGGTCTGCATCATTTATCATTACATATGTACTTTTTAGCATATCACTAGATAGTCAAATGGGCTTGTTTAAATTTGAGGATCAGTACAGTGAGTAAAGGTTTCTGAATACATAGGGCAATTAGGGTAGGCTAATATGAGAAAACCTATGTAAGATCTTAAAGTCAAAGAGGAGAATGTTACTCACACTGAACAAAACGTTTGATCAGCATCTGACATTAGTGTTAAGTATCAACTAAATCCAGGGGATGGTAATACAAAAACAGAACTTTCATAAGTAGCCATTTCATATGATATTTAGCTACATCAAGCAAAAAAGTGCCTTTGAGCATGAGCAAAATATGCATATTCAGATTATCCCCTCTGCCTATGATTCTGATAGCAGACAGTGAAGGCCCTGATTAGACCGGGCAGTTGTGCAGGTTGATCTATGCCTTACCTTTCGACATATGTCTGAGGACATGTTTTTGGATGGCGCAGCCCATATAAGTTTTATGTAATAGCACAATGTCACTGTCAGGTGTGACTTCATAGAATAAAAGCTTTACTGTACTTTGTAATGGCAAGCTAAAAATGTTTCTTTTTATAAGAATTATTTTTTCCTTTATTTGGCTTCTTTTCTCATAAAAAGATAACAAACAATGGCATCACATAACATTGGCTATCCCCATTTGTCTCTTCTACGGATTAAAATCTTTCAAGCAGTACATTTGCAAACATCTGTCATCTCTGCTTATCTGTATCCAGTCTAAACCTTCAACTAACTGGACTTAATCCCCATGTTTCTGACATGGTCTCTTCTATTTCTGAATTTGGAAACATCCATTGTTGCAAATAGGTGTGTCAGTCAGAAATCAATAACAGTATGCCAAACAGCGTAGATCCTGATGAAAGGGCTTATTATTAGTCTCATCTGGATCTGTACTGTTTGCAAAGATATCTGCAAAGGTTTGTATTGGTCTGTAGGAATGAAAGGATTAAACAGACAGCATTTTTAAACATTTTGCCTATTTTCTCCAGAAATTAGGGCTTGACATTTCATGCCAATTCACATTACATGTACGAAATCAAATTCTATTTTCTGGGAAAAATAAGTAATGAGTTATCAATCAGCTTTCTATTGATTGATTTTGCCTCAGAGAGCTAAAGGTAATATAGATTATGTACATTCTGGTCTAAACTCTTCTCCTGCCTCATTTATTTTGATTTCTGTCTCGGCTGCAACAGTAAGTTTCTCACTAACTTCTGCAGCAGTCACTTTAGTTACCGCTAACACCTGAATAAGGGACATTATGTACATACCTGGTCTAAACTCTTCTCTTGCCTCATTTATTTTGATTTCTGTCTCAGCTGCAACAGTAAGTTTCTCACTAACTTCTGCAGCAGTCACTTTAGTCACCGCTAACACCTGAATAAGGGACTCATCATCCACCAATGATCCCTATAAGAAATAAAATCATATGCAGCTAGACTTGTCACCGTGTACCTCTGTGACATAAACAAGAATTCCGCGGAAGGCGTCATCGCACCTGCTGGCGCAAAGGTCACAGGTGCCACAATCAGAATGTGGTTATTAAATAAGTTTATTTCATTCTTAGCAGTGCTTACTTGGAAAACTGGGTTGAAAAAAAATGTAGACAAAGTGCCTAGTGGGCCACATATATTCCAGGCCAGTCCCATTCCCTCTAATGGCTATATCTTCAGCACTGACTTTTTGTATCATACAGCCCAATGATAATGGAACGTTGACGTAAAATGTGTAAAAGTCACTGGAGCATGAAATATAGGTCAAGGTCACGAGTCAAGGTACCTGCTAATTCAGTACATCAAGGAGAAGCACAATGCAAGGTATGGTGGTTATAGCCTTATAGTTGAGGAGTTATCAAACATCAACGTAAAATGTGTCAAATATAGGTCAAGATCAGTGGGTCAAGGTACCTGCCAAGCCAGTGCAATGAGGTGAAGCACTATGCAAGGTTTAGTGGTTGTAGGTCTTATATTTGAGGAGATACCGAACTTCAATATAAAATGTGTCAAAGTCACTGGAGTGCACAATATAGGTCAAGGTCACCAGGTCAAGGTACCTGTCGAGTCAGTACATTGAGAAGAAGTGCTATATAAGGTTTGGTGGTTGAAGGCCTTACAGTTGAGGACATCTGGAAGGGTGACGTAAAAGGTATAAAAGTCAATGGAGCATGAAATATAGGTCAAGGTCACCCAGTCAAGGTACCTGCAGTCCATACATTGAGGAGAAGCACTATGCAAGGTTTGATGGTTGTAGGCCTTATAGTTGAGGAGATATTGAACGTTGACGTAAAATGTGTAAAAGGCACTGGAGCGCAAAAAATAGGTCAAGGTCACCGGGTCAAGATACCTGCCAAGTGAGTACATATAGGAGAAGCACTATGCAAGGTTTGGTGGCTAGAGGTCTTACACTTGAGGAGATCTGGAACGTTGACGTAAATTATGTCAAAGTCACTGCAGCCAAAATATAGGTCAAGGTCACCAGGTCAAGGTATCTGCTAAGTCAGTACATTGAGGGGAAGCACTTTGCAAGGTTTAATGGTTGTAGGCCTTATAGTTATGGAGATATCGAACGTCGACGCAAAATATGTCAAAGTCACTGGAGCGCAAAATATAGGTCAAGGTCACCGGGTCAAGGTACCTGCTAAGTCTGTACATCTAGGAGAAGCACTATGCAAGGTTTGGTAGTTGTACGCCTTATAGTTGAGAAGATCTGGAACGTCAACGTAAATTGTGTCAAAGTCAATGGAGCGCAAAATATAGGTCAAGGTCACTGGGTCAACATATCTGCCAAGTCAGGAGGTCAGGGAGATATGTCAAACAAGGTATGATGGTTGTTGTAGAATTGTAGTTGGTTAGAATACTAACTTTGACATAAATGTCAAACTTCGACATAACAGAACTGTTAAGAGACAGACAGACGGACAGACAAACAGACAGACGAATGGAAAAGTGGGCACCTATGTCGCAAAGTCGGGAGGTCAGGGAGATGTTTCATGCAAGGTTTGATGGTTGTTTAGTCTTGTAGTTGATTAAAATACTAACTTTGACATAAATGTCAAACTTCGACATAAATGTTGACAGACGGATGGACGAATGGACAGACATACGGAAAAGCGGACGCCTATGTTGCAAAGTCAGGAGGTCAGGGAGATGTTTCATGCAAGGTTTGATGGTTGTTTAGTCTTGTAGTTGATTAGAATACTAGCTTTGACATAAATGTCGAACGTCGACATAAATGTTGACAGACGGACGGACGGACTGACGGACGGACTGACAAAAAATCGGACACCTATATCGCACCCTGCTACAAGCAGGTGCGATAAAAATAGCAATTCTTTCATGATTTATCATAAATGCATCAATGTATCAAGATTTTATTTTGTGACAATACTGTTTTGTGATACTGATGATTAGTATAGATACTTCATGATACCTGCATAATGCACTTTTCATATATAAAAAGGCTTTTAACCATTACCACACCTGGGGCTAATTCAGCAGACAACATGGATTTATGATATTTTTCTTATATTTCCCAGAAAATAGGCTCTGACATTTCATGCAAATGGTCTCCTCAGGAGACAATTTGCATGAAATGTCAAAGCCTGTCTTTTGGGAAAAACAAGAAAAATATTTCAAATTGTCATCTCCTTTTTACCCAGCATGCTAAGCAGTAACACAATAGTCATATGTTTTTGACAAATGTAGAAAACCAACAGGGTTAAAGTATCATGATACAGAGTTGTATTGGACACTTGACATTGTCATATCATGATACTTTTTTTCTTGTGATACCCAGCTCTAATGATTTATCTTATCAACTATTAGAGGGCCATTCCCTAATGAAGTAGATAACATTCTAAAATTTATGTTACTTCCAACAAAACGTCAACTCTTATTTTTTGGGTGTTTTACGCCTCTCCCAACAGTATTTAATTCATGTCGAGACAATGGAAGTGTGATAATGGAAGGTTCTGTGCAACGAGGCACCATACAGCCATGAGCTGAATTAGGCTATGAAACAAAGCATAAACTTTCCTGGTAAACTGAAACATATATCAGTAAAAATATAAGTACACAATCTACATTAAATAGAAACCTGTCATGAAACAATAACAGCAACAACAAAAAACTAGAGGCCCAAGTGGGCCAGAAATCACTCAACTGGATAAGGCTTATCATGATATGTTACATTGTGCCATGGTGGCCATCTTCGTTGTCAGATCAGATTGCCTTTAGCAATTCAGAATCTGATGTTGTTTGAAGAGTTTCAAGATTACCACCATGGCCTCTATCTTGGATATTGGAACTGAATGTTTAGCAACTCTGAATCTCCATGTCAATCCTATGCCTCTCATTAAGTTTCAGCTCAATCTGACTTACTGTTTGGGAGGAGATGTGGTTTGAAGAATTTAAAGATGGCTACTATCTTGGATATTGGAACAGGACTATTTTAACAATTCTGAATTTCCATAACACCCCTGATGCCTCCCATCATGTTTAAGCTGAATCAGGCGTACTGTTCAGGAGCAGATGTGCTTTGAAGATTTTCAAGATGGCTGCCATGGTGGCCATCTTGGATATCAGACCAGAACCATTTTAGAGATCCTAAATCTCCATGCTGCCCCATTGCCTTCCACCATCTGACTTACTGTTCAGGAGCAGATAACAACTGAAGACTTTCAAGATGGCCACCATGGCAGCCATCATGGATATCATAACAAAATGTTTTTAGCAATTCTGAATCTCCATGTCACCCCAATGCCTCCCACCAAGTTTTGGCTCACTCTGACTTACCATTCGGGAGCAGATGAGATTTGAAGATTTTCAAGATAGCCACCTTGAAGGCTATCTCAGATACTGGACTGAAATAGTTCAGCAATTCTGAATCTCTGTTGCTCCGATGCCTCCCATCAAGTTTGGGCTCAATCCGTATTACGGTTTGGGAGGAGATGTCTTTTGAAGAATTTCAAGATGGCCCCCGTGGTAGCTATCTTGGATGTCGGAATGGAATGATTTTAGCAGGTCTGAATCTCCATGACTCCCAAATGCCTCCACCAAGTTTCAGCTTAATCCAACATACTGTTCCAGAGCAGATGTCGTTTCAAGCAGCCTCCATGGCGGCCATCTTGGATATCAGAACAGAACAAATTTAGCATTTTCGAATCTCTATAATGCTCCGATGCTTCCAATCAAGTTCATCTCAATCTGACTTATGGTTTGGGAGGTGATGTCGTCTGAAGAATTTAAAGAAGGCTGCCATGGCTGCCACCCTGGATTTTGGAACGAACCATTTTAGCAATTCTGAATCTCTGTGTCACTGCAATGCCTCCCTTCAAGTTTTGACTCAATCCGACTTACGATTTGGGAGGATATGTTGTCTGAAGAATTTCAAGCGGCCATCTTAGATATCGGAACGGAACGATTTTAGCAATTCTAAATTTCTATGTCGCTCCAATGCTACCCATCAAGTTTCAGCTCAATCTGACTTATGGTTTGGGAGGAGATGTCAATTGAAGAATTTAAAGATATCGGAACGGAACGATTTTAGCAATTCTGAATCTCCATGTTGCCACAATGCATCCCACTAAGTTTTAGCTCAATCCAACTTATGGTTCTGGAGGAGATGTCAAAAAAGTGAAAAGCTAATGACCGACTGATGACGGATGGACGGACAATGGACGACAACAGGCCATGGCATAAGCTGAACTGGAGCAAAGACAGGTGATATTTGTTAACCCTTTAAGTGCTAATGACAACTGCAGCAGACAACATTTTTAATGTTTTTTTTTTCTTGAGAAAATAAGGCTTGATAGAGTGAGGTGAGCAAGTCGTTGCGTGTTGGCCTCTTGTCTTAAAAAAATGTGGCTACCTGTCCAGAGGATATGCTGGTTTGGTTTTTGAAGTTTTATAATTCATTCAACAAAGGTTCATTTATTTCAGGCTGACCATTTATTAGGCTGACTATCATGCCAAATTATGACTATCACCATGCTATCACTTTCAGAGAAATTCCTATCACAATACAGTCAAGGGTTTAATATAGGTGAGCTAAAAAAAAAACAAAAAAAAAAAAACAAAAACAAAAAAAAAACAGAGACCCAATGGTCCTGACTACCCACCTGAATGTTGAGTGTATATTGAAATAAACTTGGTCATGAAAGAATAGCCCATAGACCATTAATATGCTTAGTGGTATGTGGCTGTAAAGATATACAGATACGAAAAATTTTTGTAAGGTCTCCTAGATTTTTACCTCCAGTCCAGCCCAGGAAGGCTCTACATGAAATTTGACTTCATTCGACCCTGTGGTTTCAGAGGTGAAGATATTTGAAAATGTTAACAGACGACAGACTACAGATGACAACAGAGCTATTCATTATAAGCTTACCAGTGAGCCAGATGCTCCGGTGTGCCACTAATTGGCCTTTTTACCACACAAAAACCTCAGTGACCGAATTTGACCTTAACATAGAATACATTTAGGTCAAGGTCAACCAAACATTATAAGGCCCAACTCCCAATGCTGCATACCAAGTTTAAAGGTCATCTACCATTCAGTTCCTGAGATTTCCAAAGGGTTTTTACCACATATGGGCATGGTGGCCATCTTGGTCATGTGAGTAAGGTCCAATGAACAGGCTTTCTTTCTCCCATCCCATACAGGCTCCGCATGTAATTTGGTTTTAATCAGCCCAGTAGTTTAAGAGGAGAAGAAGTTAACAATACTCCATCTTAGGAAACTAGGATAAAGGTCAGTAAATGACCTTGACCTTTGGTATCCTTAAAAGTTCATTTCGCTGTTTGCATATATCAACTTTGATGTCACAGGCTACAACAGAACCTGAAAAATCAACCGTTAGGCTTTTTTTCCATACAAAAGCCTAAGTGACCAAACTTGGCATTGACGTAAAACAGGTCAAGGACAACCAAGAGTCACCATTTGAACAAACTTGGTAGGACCCGAGTCCCCAATGCTGCATACCAAGTTTCAAGGTCATCAACCATTCTGTTTCTCAGAAGATTTTTGAAGGGTTTTTATCTTATATGGTCATGGTAGCCATCTTGGTCATATGACCTGGACCATTTGAACAAACTTTCTTTCCTCCATGCCATAAAGGCTTCATATGAAATTTGGCTTCAGTTTGCCCAGCTGTTTTAAAACAAGAATTCCGCGGAAGGCGTCATCGCACCTGCTGGGGCAAAAGTCACAGGAGCCACAATCAGAACATGATTATTAAATAAGTTTATTTCATTCTTAGCAGTGCTTAGTCGGAAAACTGGGTTGAAAAAAATGTAGACAAAGTGCCTAGTGGGGCACATATATTCCAGGCCAGTCCCATTCCCTCTAATGGCTATATCTTCAGCACTGACTTTTAGTATCATACAGCCCAATGATAATGGAACGTTGACGTAAAATGTGTAAAAGTCACTGGAGCATGAAATATAGGTCAAGGTCACGGGTCAAGGTACCTGCTAATTCAGTACATCAAGGAGAAGCATAATGCAAAGTATGGTGGTTGTAGGCCTTATAGTTGAGGAGTTATCAAACATCAACGTAAAATGTGTCAAATATAGGTCAAGGTCACCGGGTCAAGGTACCTGCCAAGCTAGTGCAATGAGGTGAAGCACTATGCAAGGTTTAGTGGTTGTAGGTCTTATATTTGAGGAGATACCGAACATCAACATAAAATGTGTCAAAGTCACTGGAGTGCACAATATAGGTCAAGGTCACCATGTCAAGGTACCTGCCGAGTCAGTACATCGAAAAGAAGTGCTATATAAGGTTTGGTGGTTGAAGGCCTTACAGTTGAGGACATATGGAAGGGTGACGTAAAAGCTGTAAAAGTCAATGGAGCATGAAATAAAGGTCAAGGTCACCCAGTCAAGGTACCTGCAGAGTCCGTACATTGAGGAGAAGCACTATGCAAGGTTTGTTGATTGTAGGCCTTATAGTTGAGAAGATATTGAACGTTGACGTAAAATGTGTAAAAGCACTGGAGTGCAAAGTATAGGTCAAGGTCACCGGGTCAAGATACCTGCCGAGTCAGTACATCTAGGAGAAGCACTACGCAAGGTTTGGTGGCTAGAGGTCTTACACTTGAGGAGATCTGGAACGTTGACGTAAATTATGTCAAAGTCACTGCAGCCAAAACATAGGTCAAGGTCACCAGGTCAAGGTATCTGCCAAATCAGTACATTGAGAAGAAGCACTTTGCAAGGTTTGATGGTTGTAGGCCTTATAGTTGAGGAGATATCGAAAGTCGACGTAAAATATGAAAAGTCACTGGAGCGCAAAATATAGGTCAAGGTCACCGGGTCAAGGTACCTGCCAAGTCAGTACATCTAGGAGAAGCACTATGCAAGGTTTGGTAGTTGTACGCCTTATAGTTGAGAAGATCTGGAACGTCAACGTAAATTGTCAACGTCAATGGAGCGCAAAATATAGGTCAAGGTCACTGGGTCAACATACCTGCCAAGTCAGGAGGTCAGGGAGATGTGTCATGCAAGGTATGATGGTTGTTGTAGAGTTGTAGTTGATTAGAATACCAACTTTGACGTAAATGTCGAACTTCGACATAACAGAACTGTTAACAGACAGACGGACGGACGAACGGACAGACGAATGGAAAAACGGGCACCTATGTCGCAGTCAGGAGGTCAGGGAGATGTTTCATACAAGGTTTGATGGTTGTTTAGTCTTGTAGTTGATTAGAATACCAACTTTGACATAAATGTCGAACTTCGACATAACAGAACTGTTAACAGATGGACGGACGAACAGACAGACGAATGGAAAAGTGGGCACCTATGTCGTAAAGTCGGGAGGTCAGGGAGATGTTTCATGCAAGGTTTGATGGTTGTTTAGTCTTGTAGTTGATTAAAATACTAACTTTGACATAAATGTCGAACTTCGACATAAATGTTGACAGACGGACGGACAAATGGACAGACATATGGAAAAGCGGACGCCTATGTCGCATTGTCAGGAGGTCAAGGAGATGTTTTATGCAAGGTTTGATGTTTGTTTAGTCTTGTAGTTGATTAGAATACTAACTCTGACATAAATGTTGACAGACGATCGAAAAATCGGACGCCTATATCGCACCCTGCTACAAGCAGGTGCGATAAAAAACATATTTTAATTCCGATATCCGAGTGACTTTTACCAAGGTCACTGAGTGACCTTGACCTTTGGTACCCGTGCAGCTTCATTTACTCATTTAGCCGATGACATATACCAACTTTAAGTTCACAAGGAACAATAGGTTTTAAAAAAAGTAACAATTTCCACTTTTTCCCATACACAAGAATTCAGCGGAAGGCGTCGTCGCACCTGCTGGGGCAAAAGTCACCGGAGCCACAATGAGAACGTGGTTATTAAATAAGTTTATTTCATTCTTAGCAGTGCTTAGTTGGTAAACTGGGTTGAAAAAAATGTAGACAAAGTGCTTAGTGGGGCACATATATTCCAGGCCAGTGCCATTCCCTCTAATGGCTATATCTTCAGCACTGACTTTGTGTATTATACAGCCCAATGATAATGGAACGTCGATGTAAAATGTGTAAAAGTCACTGGAGCATGAAATATAGGTCAAGGTCACCTGGTCAAGATACCTGCTAAGTCAGTACATCAAGGAGAAGCACTATGCAAGATATGGTGGTTGTAGGCCTTATAGTTGAGGAGTTATCCAACATCAATGTAAAATGGTCAAGGTCACCGGGTCAAGGTACCTGCCAAGCCAGTGCAATGAGGTGAAGCACTATGCAAGGTTTAGTGGTTGTAGGTCTTATATTTGAGTAGATACCGAACATCAACGTAAAATGTGTCAAAGTCACTGGAGCGCAAAATATAGGTCAAGTCACCAGGTCAAGGTACCTGCTGAGTCAGTACATCGAGAAGAAGCACTATACAAGGTTTGGTGGTTGAAGGCCTTACAGTTCAGGACATATGGAAGGGTGACATAAAAAGGTGTAAATGTGAATGAAGCGTGAAATATAGGTGAAGGTCACGAGTCAAGGTACCTGCTTATTCAGACATATGGAAGGGTGACATAAAAGGTGTAAATGTGAATGAAGCGTGAAATATAGGTCAAGGTCACCGAGTCATGGTACCTGCGGAGTCCGTACATTGAGGAGAGGCACTATGCAAGGTTTGGTGATTGTAGGCCTTATAGTTGAGGAGATATTGAACGTCGACGTAAACTGTGTAAAAGGCACTGGAGCGCAAAATATAGGTAAAGGTCACCGGGTCAAGATACCTGTCGAGTCAGTACATCTAGGAGAAGCACTATGCAAGGTTTGGTGGCTAAAGGTCTTACACTTGAGGAGATCTGGAATGTAGACGTAAATTATGTCAAAGTCACAGCAGCCAAAATGTAGGTCAAGGTCACCAGGTCAAGGTATCTGCGGAGTCAGTACATTGAGAAGAAGCACTTTGCAAGGTTTGATGGTTGTAGGCCTTATAGTTGAGGAGATATCTAACGTCGACGCAAATGTGTCAGTCACTGGAGTGCAAAATATAGGTCAAGGTCACCGGGTCAAGGTACCTGCCAAGTCAGTACATCTAGGAGAAGCACTATGCAAGGTTTGATAGTTGCACGCCTTATAGTTGAGAAGATCTGGAATGTCAACGTAAATTGTGTCAAAGTCACTGGAGCGCAAAATATAGGTCAAGGCCACTGGGTCAATATACCTGCCAAGTCAGAAGGTCAGGGAGATGTGTCATGCAAGGTATGATGGTTGTTGTAGAATTGTAGTTAATTAGAATACTAACTTTGACGTAAATGTCGACTTCCAGATATATGTTGAGACAGACGGACCGACAAACGGATGGACGAACTGAAAAGGGGATGCCTATGTCGCAAAGTCAGGAAGTCAGGGAGATGATTCATGCAAGGTTTGATGGTTGTTTAGTCTTGTAGTTGATTAGAATACTAACTTTGACATAAATGTCGAACTTTGACATAAATGTTGACAGACGACGGATGGACAAACAGACAGATGAACGGAAAAGTGGACGCCTATGTCGCAACGTCAGGAGGTCAGGGAGATGTTTCTTGCAAGGTTTGATGGTTGTTTAGTCTTGTAATTGATAAGTATACTAACTTTGACATAAATGTCGAACTTCGACATTAATGTAAACAGACGGACAGATGGACAAACGGACAGACGAACAGAAAAGCGGATGCCTATGTAGCAAAGTCAGGAGGTCAGAGAGATGTTTCATGCAAGGTTTGATTGTTGTTTAGTCTTGTAGTTGATTAGAATACTAACTTTGACATAAATGTCAAACTTCGATATAACAGAACTGTTAACAGACAGACAGATGGACGGACGAACCGACAGACGAACAGAAAAGCGGTCACCTATGTCGCAAAGTCAGGAGGTCAGGGAGATGTTTCATGCAAGGTTTGATGGTTGTTTAGTCTTGTAGTTGATTAGAATACCAACTTTGACATAAATGTCGAACTTCGACATAAATGTTGACAGATAGACGGACGAACAGACAGACGAACCGAAAAGCGGACGCCTATGTCGCAAAGTCAGGAGGTCAGGCAGATGTTTTGTGCAAGGTTTGATGGTTGTTTAGTCTTGTAGTTGATTAGAATACTAACTTTGACATAAATGTCGAACCTCGACGTAAATGTTGACAGACGGACGGACGGATGGAAAATCAGACGCCTATATCACACCCTGCTACAAGCAGGTGCGACAAAAAGCATTAGGGACCAAATTTGACCTTGGCGTAAAATGGGTCAAGGTCAACCCAGAGTCATCATTTTAACAAAGTATGATGGGCCCAAGTCCTCAATGCTACATACCTAGTTACAAGAGAATCAGCTCACAGGTTCCAAAGATTTTTGAAGGGTTTTTACCATATATGGTCATGGCTGCCATCTTGGTCATGTGACCTGAACCATTTGAACAAACTTTCGTTCCGCCGTCCCAAGGAGGCTTTACATGAAATTTGACTTCAATCAGCCCAGTGGTTTCAGAGGAGAAGATGTTTGAAAATGTTGACAGATGACAGACTACAGACGACAACAGCGTCTTATCATACTATGTACTAACCAGTGAGCAAAGGCTCAGGTGAGCTAAAAATCAGAATTATTTATGAAAGAGCCATTAAAACATCTTTTATTGAGAATAAAAAACATTAATATCTGCATCTAATAATAAATCCCTGAAGCATTGGTCACCTACCTTTGTACTGGTGAGTTTATAGAGTAGATTATCTTCCAACTCCTTCATCTTTCTCTTGTTACCCGTCACATCTTCGATCAGCTTTACTCTCTCAGCTTCTAATTCCTACAAATAATAATAATAATACATGTAATAATATGGGGATATGCAGGAAAGACCACAGTCACAGAACACAGCCATCCCAAGGCACAGGATATGGGTTTAATCACGTGAAATGATAACAAAAACAAGCAAATTCCATGGGGAATTTATGTCCCCCGCCTTATTTTTATTTGAGGTGTTAAAAATGGTAAAGTTAACCAGAGGACCATTGGTCCTGTATCAATTACCTAAGTATTGAAGCAGGAAACCAGTGATAAAAAATAATTTCAAGATTCTGAAAAAAAACACATGCATATCTTCAGACCATCCTTAAAGCACCTGTAAAGTTTCAAAGGATCGGCTTAAAACTGTGGTAGGAGTTACGGGGTCAAGGTACCTACTCCCTATACGCTTCTGTAGTATTAGAACTCAAAAAATGTCTAAGTTAAAAATGCAGAAAAAGTGGTAAAAAATTATTTCAGGATCCTGAAAAAAACACATGCATATCTTCAGGCCATCCTAAAAGCCCTTGTAAAGTTTAAAAGGATTGGACAAAAACTGTGGGAGGATTTAAGGGGACAAGGTACCTGCACCCTATAAAAAGTAATAAAAAAATACATCAGGATTCAGAAAAATCCACCTGCATATTTTCAGGCCATCCTCAAAGCCCACATAAAGTTTCAAAAGGATCAGTCAAAAACTGTGGGAGGAGTTAAGGGGACAAGGTACCTACTCCCTATACACTTCTGTAATATTAGAACTCAAAAAATGTCTAAGTTCAAAAAGTGTAAAAAGTGATAAAAAATAATTTCAGGATTCTGAAAAAACCACATGCATATTTTCAGACCATCCTTTAAGCACCTGTAAAGTTTCAAAAGGATTGGCCAAAAACTGTGGGAGGAGTTAAGGGGACAAGGTACCTGCTCCCTATACACTTCTGTAGTATTAGAACTCAAAAAATGTCTAAGTTAAAAATACGGAAAAAGTGATAAAAAAATTATTTCAGGATTCTGAAAAAAACACATGCATATCTTCAGGCCATCCTGAAAGCCCATGTAAAGTTTCAAAAGGATCTGCCATAAACTGTGGGAGGAGTTAAGGGGACAAGATACCTACTCCCTATACGCTTCTGTAATATTAGAACTCAAAAAATGTCTATGTTCAAAATGTCTAAAAAGTAATAAAAATTAATTTCAGGATTCTGAAAAAACCACATGCACATCTTCAGACCATTCTTAAAACACCTGTAAAGTTTCAAAAGAATCGGCCAAAAACTGTGGGAGGAGTTAAGGGGACAAGGTACCTGCTCCCTATACACTTCTGTAGTATTAGAACTCAAAAAATGTCTAAGTTAAAAATGCGGAAAAAGTGATAAAAAATTATTTCAAGATTCTGAAAAAACCACATGCATATCTTCAGGCCATTCTAAAAGCCAATGTAAAGTTTCAAAAGGATCTGCCAAAAACTGTGGGTGGAGTTAAGGGGACAAGGTACCTACTCCCTATAGACTTCTGTAATATTAGAACTCAAAAAATGTCTAAGTTAAAAATGCGGAAAAAGTAATAAAAAATTATTTCAGGATTCTGAAAAAAACACATGCAAATCTTCAGACCATCCTTAAAACACCTGTTAAGTTTCAAAAGGATCGGACAAAAACTGTGGGAGGAGTTAAGGGGACAAAGTACCTACTAAAAACTCGGAACCAGGCACCACGCACCATGCGCCACGTGCCACGCGCCACGCCCCACGGAAAACCAAAAACAGTGTCCCTTCACTTTTCTTCGAAAAGGCGGGGGACAAAAATAGCAGATCATCAAAGAGAACAAATGATGAAAAAAAAAAAAAATGACCAAACAAAGAGGAACTGCAATAGAAACACAGCCTTAAAATTGTCAACAGTAAAACCATTCAGGGGATTAATCCTACTCTAATGGATATCAAATCCTTATACAGTTGTACTACATCCTTGAGTCAACAACCAATAAGATATGTTTTTCTTAAGGGGACATGGCTAGATTTGGTAGATTTCCCACATTCTTTTACAAAGGAGAAAACTTCTGTGACTTCCTTGCTTTCCTGGAGACCCAGCCTCTTTTGAAAGGGGTCTATTCTGAAGGGGAAGAATTTGCTCCCAAGGGGAGCAAATTCTTTTCTTTCAGAGTAGACCCTTTTCAAAAGAGAGGCAAAAACAATTATGAGAGTTGCTTCCACTGAAAGTGTATCAATTCCCTTTACAATGACTGGATACATTTCAAAAGAGAACTCAAGTTGAAAGTTGCTGCTGTCTTTCTCAAAGGGATACCACTCTAGCAGAAAATAATTTGACTCGCTGTAATATGAGCCCCTGGGAGTAAATTCTTTTGAGTAATCCTACTTTGAGAAGGCAAATACTTTCAGGTGGTAGGGATTTTGAAGCCATAATCATTACTTTAAAATAAACAAGCAAATTCCATAGAGAATTTATGTCCCCCGCCTTATTTTTATTTGAGGTGTTAAAAATGGGTAAGTTAATCACAGGACCATTGGTCCTGTATCACTTACCTAAGTATTGAAGCAGGAAACCAGTGATAAAAAATGATTTCAGGATTCTGAAAAAAACACATGCATATCTTCAGACCATCCTTATAGCACCTGTAAAGTTTCAAAAGGATCGCCTTAAAACTGTGGTAGGAGTTATGGGGACAAGGTACCTACTCCCTATACACTTCTGTAGTATTAGAACTCAAAAAATGTCTAAGTTAAAAATGCTGAAAAAAGTAATAAAAAATTATTTCAGGATTCTGAAAAAACCACATGCATATCTTCAGACCATTCTAAAAGCCCATGTAAAGTTTCAAAAGGATCGGCCAAAAACTGTGGGAGGAGTTAAGGGGACAAGGTACCTACTCCCTATACACTTCTGTAATATTAGATCTCAAAAAATGTCTAAGTTAAAAATGCGGAAAAAGTAATAAAAAATTATTTCAGGACTCTAAAAAATCCACATGCAAATCTTCAGGCCATCCTAAAAGCCCATGTAAAGTTTCAAAAGGATCAGCCAAAAACTGTGGGAGGAGTTAAGGGGACAAGGTACCTACTCCCTATACACTTCTGTAATATTAGAACTCAAAAAATGTCTAAGTTCAAAATGTGTAAAGTGATAAAAAATAATTTCAGGATTCTGAAAAGACCACATGCATATCTTCAGACTATCCTTAAAGCACCTGTAAAGTTTCAAAAGGATCGGCTTAAAACTGTGGGAGGAGTTAAGGGGACAAGGTACCTACTCCCTATACACTTCTGTAATATTAGAACTCAAAAAATGTCTAAGTTCAAAATGTGTAAAAAGTGATAAAAAATAATTTCAGGATTCTGAAAAAAACACATGCATATCTTCAGACCATCCTTAAAGCACCTGTAAAGTTTCAAAAGGATCGGACAAAAACTGTGGGAGGAGTTAAGGGGACAAGATACCTACTAAAAATTCAGAACCACGCACCACAGAAAGCCAAAAACAGTGTCCCTCCGCTTTTCTTCGAAAAGGCGGGGGACAATAAAGGATATTTACTCTTTTACTGTGAATACCATAAAAATTCTCATTGTCTGCAATGAAAACATCAGTATTTTTACAAGTGAAGCACGAGTGAAAATTTGATTGCTTTCATTACATGAGATGAAAATTTTTATGGTATTCACTGAAAAAGAGTAAGTTTTCTTTTTATTTTATTGTTAACAAGCCAATGCGCGCTTCTGACATCATAACTACGTCACCAAACAAAACATGAACGTCATGGCGTCGACATTCAGTGCTTTTAAACATGTGAAGCGCTTGAGAGACAAAAACAAAAAGTTCTGGCAAATTAAAATAATTTTGTTACAAAAATGTTCCTTACATGCTAACTAAGAAAATGCATACCAACACTTTATACATGTAGTTTTGTTCAGAAAAAAAGAAGTTAGAGGAGTTCAAAAACCGAAGTGGGATCGGCATCTGTTACAGTGAAACCATGAAAACAACCGAAGTAATCCAAAACAAGTAGTAAAAACAAGAGCACCGCATGCGGGTGCCAACGCTCGGCTGCAAGTTCTAAGTCGAAAAAGGGCATAACTGTGCCAAAAATATTTTAAGGGTTACCTCCCCTATTGGTATGAGTTCCCCTTTTCATAATAAAGAACTAGTCCGAGTTTCAAGTAAATATCTTCAATAATGACAGAGATATTACAAAATGTCCAAGTTTTTGCATGACGACGACGATGCAGACGACGCCAGAGCTATGACAATACCTCGTCGTTTTCTTCGAAAACAGCCGAGCTAATAACATTGACTTGTTATTTTTCACTAGTGAAAATATCATATTCTTTCACAAGTGAAAATATTTTTATTCATTTCCGATGTACATTGATTTCACCACTTGCAATAGAATAAAGTTGCTTATTTTGTCTTGGTATAGATGATAAAACAGCAAAAAGTTGAGATTTAATCAGAATGGAACATCTTCAAGGGAAATAACCCAAACATTAAAACTCCCTTCTCACTGGTGTGTACTCCAATCTAATTAAAATCATATCCTTCACAGAAGGGATTTGTTGATAAGATCATTTTAATCAGATAACTGTCTACTCTAAAAGAACTGTGCAGTTAGTTGCCAACCAACTTTAGGGCATGGCAAGGTAGAGGTGCAACTCATGATGCAGTTATTATATAACCTTCTATTTCTAAAAAAAAAACACTTTATCATTTTCCTTTCTCTGTACAGATATATGAATGAGTCGGAGTGCAAAAGGTGCACAATCTCTAGCACTATGAGACTAAAGACTGTGTACATGTGAGATCAGCAAGACCAAAGACTGATTCATTTTTGATTTTTGAACTCCAAGGATAGCTAGGACCCTTGAATATTATCTCGTAAAAATGAAGTTTTTCACCAAAAATCAAGTTGTACAAAACTCAGAGTTCTAACTAAAAGAGCAAGTTTAACATATATATACAAATTGAACACCAAGAGTTTCATCTGTCTACAAGTTGTACTGCCTGAGCTTTCACACAAAGCTAATTCATACAAGTAATTTTTACTGTATATATCAATATTATACCTGTTTTTCAGTAAGGATGACACGGCCCAGGAGCTGGTCTTCTAAGCCTTTAATAGTGACGGTGAAGTCAATAATGGCAGTTCTTGCACTGACCTAGAACAATATCTAATATGAATTCTTCAGTGTGTAACAAAAAAAAAGCAATAGTAGCAAGGAGTGCAGACCCTGATCAGATGCTGATTATGTAACATCTGATCAGGGTCTATACTCTTTGCCAAATGTTAGAAAGCAACAATAACAGAAACAATTACAGTAATTTTTATACACCATATTTAGCTTAGTAGCTTAACTGCCCACCATACTTGTCCTACAATTTGAATAAGTCTCCCTGATGATGTGTCTAAAAAATGTTGAGTGAGTGGTAATGCATGCAGACCCATGTCAGATGTGGCATTCTGTCCATTTTACAACCTGTTGATCTGTCTAGAAATTGCTGGATCGGGGACACACAATGTAGACCTGATCAGATGATATGTTCTGTAGCTTCTGATCCAGGCTTGCTGGTTTTTTAGTTGGCCCAGTTAACACTGTTGAGGTCATGTTGAGCCGGTCAGTTTACCTAACTACACTTTTACTGGGCAGGCCTAGTCCTCAGAGAGATTAAGCAGTATTCGTGCACATTCTTTTGTCAGAACAAATGCCTTCTTGAACCTTTGGAAGGGACAGAATGACCGTAGAAAATATTTCATGATCAATCTCCATGGAAGAATGTTGCCAGACCATGGGGATTGAACCTGCAACCTCCCGATCACGACTCGAATGTGCACCAGGCTGAGCTACCAAGGCTGACAGTCTATACTGCCTGCTCAGGTCTGCCTGTCTTATACTTAGGGAAAATATGGTAGCATACAAGACCGCCTGCAGATGCACTACAATAAAATCAAGGACATGTATTGCACCCATCAAAGTGTGATATGCACATCTTCATACAGCAATGAGGAAGTTTGATCACAACTGACCCGAGTCTCTGCTTCCAGTAACATTTATCACTCACTTTCCCATGGCAAGCAATAGACCATCAAAATCAAAGACTAGTTTTCCTGCTTTAAAGAGTTTCACTTTTGTCCGACCATAGTTTGTCTGGTAGATCTCACGAGATCTCATGACAGCAAACCAGAGCAAGGACTATTTATTGTCTTTAACTTCTGAGGGTTCAGAATATGGTTTTGAGCATAGAAAATGCCAAAATGTGGGTCAAGAAAAACCCTGGTCTAGATATGCAGCAAGATGAGTAGTTTACCTCTGGTGTGTATGCTGGATTAGCCAGTTTAGTTGTAATATACAGGTAGAATCCTTTCATGATGTCACATTCCTTGTCCCCTACTTTCACCTGCAAATCAACAAACAGATCTTTATAAACTTACTTCATTATTTTTGTGGAAATGCATTTCAGGTTCTTGTGCAAAAATCATGCAAATCATAATCAAAATTCTTCCCTTACAGATAAAAGAAAAAAATAACATTTTTCATATTCTTTTATGAGTTCTTCATACTTTCCAAGCAACTGTCTGAAAATGGCAAACATATTTTTAAACGCATTTTCATGCAACTTTTCTACAACAGCCACGCTTGGGAATTCATAAAAATGGCTTGCAGGTGCTTGTTGTAGAGAGGTTCAAAATAGAAGGGCTTAATATCCAGAAAAGAACACAGGAAGTCACAAAAGTTGTCTCCACTGTGAAGTTGAAGTGACAGAAAGCTCAATTTATCCAATCCCCTAAATGCCTTACCATACTTATCCAAAAACTGAAACAAGTCCATTTATATTTGCTGTTTAATGAGGTGTCAACCCTTGTGCTCGTTTGTGGCAGAATGATTTGTTATCCATGTATTACACGTCCAGTGGGCACATGGTTACGTTCGGAGCAACACAAATGGAAGCAAAAGAATAAGGTTTATAAAAGAAAATATGGGCCTTGGCTGTTTGCTTTAATAAAGAATCCTTGGATATTATAGAATATACCAAAGTATTTCAGCTTACAGAATCATAGGATTCTGTGGAATATGTGAAGTCTGTGGTGTGGACATCATGAAAACATGCCTATATAATTTTGACCCCCTTAAACCCCACTTTTATATAGTACATGGATTGTGGGTACTCGTTAGAATTGCCTTGGTGAGGTGGTTCTAACAAGTACCCACAATCTATGATTTGAGCAGAAATATGAAAATTATGAGAGTTTTTTTTTATCTGAAAATTCTCAGTTTTTGGAGGCGAAATTTTCAATATATTTGAATAGGCATATTTTTGTAATGATAAACAACTTTAGTTGATCCATAATAAGGAGACTTGATACACTTGGAAGATTTTGTCATTATTTTACATGGGAGACAACTTTTGTGACCTCTGATTTGCTTTCCTGTGGACCAAGGCCCCAGTGAAAAGGGACTTACTCTAAAAGGAAATAATTTGCTCCTTTTTTTCCTTTTACAGTAGACCCTTTTCAGAAGGGAGACAAAACAATTTTACAGAGTTACCCCCGTATAAGTATATCTATTCCCCTTAAGTCAGAAGGAACAAGATTAGCATGACATTTTTGTAGGTATTCCAGTGTCAGTTTCATATTCCATCTAGCAAGAGCTATATAAATCTACACTTTGAACTATAAAATCTATTTACCTTGAAAGTTGAGCCAGATTTAATGAAGTTTTTTTCCAATACATTGTCAAGGGCAGGGTCTAGTTCTTCCTCCACATCTTCTATTAGTAAGGGTCTTCCAAGAGATAACGAATCTTCCAGATGTGTACGGAAGTATTTGTGGTTCAAAGATGTCACCTATAAATAAACAGAGTACATACACTCTTTTGCAGTGAATGCTATAAACATCTTCCTAGAGTGTAACATCAAGTGTGACAAAGATATTTAAGATATTCACTGAAAAAAAAAAACAACATTAATTTATTCTTTTTGTTCATACTGATCTTGATGGCCCTATAGTAACTGGGGTGCGAATAAACAAAGTTCTTAGCTGAGTAAATTTCTGGCACAAATGAGTTGATGTGATCTATAATTAAAACTTTAGCAAAAGAAAATAAATTTGGTACCAAACATCATTTTGAAAAAACAGATTTTCAATATGGCAGCCAACTTGGACTTCCGACGATTTCTAAGATGGCCATCTAGAGACCATATCAGTTGATAGACTGGATGTGTTTTAGGGGGAACACATCTAGGGGTTGAGAGGAATCTATATGCAAAGTTTTGATGAGATTCCTCCCCTGGTTAGGTATGAGAAGTGATAACGGGAAAAGTCAAAGACAGCAGCCATATTTGTCGATGGGCCTGAATCAAATTTGGGCCAAGGAGAAGAAGCAAAAAAATAGATTTTCAAGATGGCCACCACTGAATTTCCGATTGGAATGATTTTAGCTATCTTTGATCTACCAGTCACCCTGATGCTTCCTACCAAATTTCAAGTCAAATGGCTTTTACGTTCAGAAGAAGAAGCAAAAAACAGATTTTCAATATGGCAGCCATCTTGGACTTTCGATCAGAACAATATTAACTATTACTGATCTACAAGTCACCCTGCTTCTTACCAAGTTTCGAGTCAGTTGGCGTTTCAGTTTGGGAGAAGGTAAAATGTAGATTTTCAAGATGGCCACCATGGCAGCAAACTTGGTTACAAGTCACCCAGACGCTTCCTACCAAGTTTTAAGTCAATTGGTTCAGAAGAAGAAGCGAAAATTAGATTTTCAAAATGGCGGCCATGATGGCCATCTTCCATATCTGATCAGAACAAAATTAGCTATCACTGATCTGCAAGTCACCCTCTCCTTCTTATCAAGTTTCAAGGCAACTGGCTTTTCAGTTCGAAGAAGAAGTGAAAAATAGATTTTTAAGATGGCCACCATGACAGCAATCTTGGAATTCTGATCTGAAGGATTTTAGCTATTTATGATCTACAAGTCAACCTGATGCTACCTACCAAGTTTCAAGTCTGTTGGCCTTTCTGTTAAAGAGAAGCGAAAAATAGATTTTCAAGCTGGCTGCAACGGCCGCCACCTTGGATTTCCGATCAGAACAATTTTAGCTATTTTTGATCTACTAGTCAACATGATGCTTCCTACCAAGTTTCCGGTCAACTAGCCTTTTGGTTCAGGAGAAGAAGCGACAAATTGACTTTCAAGGTGGCCGCCATGGCCCTCATCTAGGATTTCCCATCGGAACAATTTAAGCTATTTTTGATCTACAAGTTACCCAAATACTTCCTACCAAGTTTTTAGTCCACTGACCTTTAAGTTCAATAAAAGAAGCGAAAAATAGATTTTCAAGATGGCAGCCATATTGGACTTCAGTTCGGAACAATTTGAGCTATTTTTGACCTATCAGTCACACCATGCTTCCTTCCAAGTTTCGAGTCAATTGGCTTTTCGGTGTAGGAGAAGAAGCGAAAATTAGATTTTCAAGATGGTTGCCATGGCGGCCATCTTGGATACCTAATTGGAATGATTGTAGCTATTTTTGATCTACCAATCACCCCATGGATCTAGAAAACCAGAAAATAGCCGGTTGGAACCAAAAATAAGAATCCTGGATCAGTTTTAAACACCCAAAAACGCTAATAATTCAGTCTAATAGGATCATGCCTTAGACCCCATTTTTTCCCCAATCAACCAATTTTCACGAATCAATGATGTCTAAAAAATCACAAACGGTCAAATCTTGACAAACTGTTAATGTCCGCCCACCTTTTAAATGTGATATTATGGTAGTTAAACGGCTCTAACTGGTCATTTGACATGTATATTGGAGAGGTCAGTTGAATAACGGCAACTTACTGCAATACAAATTAATTACGTCATTATCCAAACATTATCAGAAAATCAACACTTCACTGTCCTTTTTGCAGTAAACAAATGATTAACACGAATCATCAGTGATGGCAGTCAGATAATTAATCAGTTTGTGTGACACGTGTGTACACTGCTACTCCAAAACACCTGGTGCAGTCTGCGTGTCCAAAAGATCAAAGGTCACTTTAATCCCAAATGAGAGTGATTAACGAATGCACCGCTTGAATGCACCTATTTTCTTCTTCTGTTTTTTTTTTTGTTAAACACGTTGACAGCCGTAACACAGGAGTACAATTCAAAGTAGATTTCACAGTAAAAATAAGTAATGCACCACTTGCGCAGCTAGACAAAGATTGGTCAGTGCTTAAAATTTAAGCAATCTGGTCAGATCTCTTTCCGCTTACACACAAGACGGGAACCAGTTGTCTATAAATAGTTATTTAGGAAAACCCTACAGTCAATTCATTATTCAAGCCCTGAATCAGCCCTATGCTTCCTGCCAAGTATCAAGTCAACTGGCCTTTCGGTTCAGGAGAAGAAGAAGCAAAAAATAGATTTTTAAGATGGCAGCCATCTTGGATGTCGAATTGGAACAATTTTGGCTATTTTTGGTCTACAAGGTACCCCAATGCTTCCTTCCAAGATTCGAGTCAACTGGCCCTGGGGTTGAGGAAGAGTAGGCTTTTAAAGCAAATTGTTGACGCCGCACGACAGACGACAAAAGACGGACATTGTCTGATCACAACAGCTCACTTTGAGCACTTCATGCTCAGTTTGAGCTAAAAAGGGGAAGCCATAATTTCTAAGATGGCCATCTGGCAGCCATTTTAGTCAACAGGATGTAAGCATTTTTGCAGACACATCTAGGGGTTGAGAGGAAGCCATATACAAAGTTTCAACAAACTTTCTCCATTAGTTACACAGGAGATGCAATAACGGGAGAAATCCAGAATGTCCAACAACGGCAATATTTGTCAATGGACGGGAACCAAATTTGGGTGTGCACAACTAGGTCACCAGGGGAACATCCCAGACAAGTTTAAAAAAAAATCTAAAGGTGGAGATGCTATAACAAGATTGTAACAGTGTTAAGGAAAGAGGAGTCACAATTTATAAGACAGCAGACTGGCAGCCATATTAGTCAATGGACTGGAATCATTTTTACAGAGTAACATCTAGGAGTTGAGAAGAATCGATATGCAAAGCTTTGAAAAAATTTCTCTGTTGGTTACAGAAATTCGGGCATGTACAACTAGGTTACTAGGGAAACATCCAGACAGGTTTTGAAAAAAATCTGAAGAGTACTCTTGGAGGAGATGGGAAAACAAGACTGTAACATTGTTAAGTAAAGGAGAAGTCGCAATTTCTAAGATGGCCATCTGGCAGCCATGTTAATCAATGGACCCGAATAATTTTTGCAGAAACACATTTAAGGGTTGAGAGGAATCCATATGCAAAGTTTTGGTGAAATTCCTCCACTGGTTTTGGAGGAGATGCAATAACGGGAAAAACCCAAGCCGGTTGACAGAGGCCATGTTTGTGGACTGACAGAAACAAAATTCATGCGTGCACAACTAGGTCACTTGGGGAACATCCCAGAAACACTAAGGGAACATCCAATAAAGTTTCAAAAAAATTTGATAAGCGGTCTTAGAGATGCCATGATGAGAAATTGTTTATGGACGGATGTCAGAACAGTCCCCCATGTGGGATAAGCTCAACCTATGGTAGAGCTAATATAAAAACTGTCCAAATATTAAGACTTAACAAGTGAAAACTCGGTTGTGCACAAGACTGCAAACCTTCTTGGTCTGAAATAGTTTTCCACTGATAAGCTTAATATTTGAGCTGTGCACTGACAAAAACTTTCTGCTCATTGTTGTGACGGTAAGACTAGTTGCTTTTTATGTGGAATGGATACACTTTCAAGGAAAATAAACTTTCCCTAATACTGCCTAATACTTGAACATCCCAGAGGGAGCAAATTCTTTCCTGTAAGAGTAGCTCAGCAATTCAAAGCGAGGCAAATATATCCATATGGGTCAGAGTAATTTGCCAATTTGAAAGTGTATTCATTTCACTCCACTATACCTGTATTTCATTGTCTTTCTCTCTGTTTTTAACCCATATTTTCCCTTGGCCTTGGGGATCTATCAACAGAGGATACCTAGTTGCTTTTGTGGTAATAATACCATTCTGTATGGACAAATCATCATTTGGCAGACCCTGGATATTCCACTCACCAATCTAAAAAGAAGCATGAATCTTCATATTGTATTTACCCTAAACATTGGGACACCTTTTCTTCTTATCATGCTCTTTCTAAAGTTTGAACATATCTATTCTACTACATCAATGATGTGTCTAAAACTGCTGGAGTAGCAAACATTGTAGAACCAATTTAGGCACCATGTTCTATGGCATCTGATTTTGGTCTACAATGTTTGCTAAGGCCTGTCTTTTTTTTTTTTTTTTTCATTTTGTAAAAAGTATTTTTATTCAATAAACTATACATATAAAACCAGTACTAGGGTTCAAAAATACAATTCGTTGCATTAGACAGAGAACTGAATGGGATACAAGGGTTATCATGGTTTTAAAGCTAAATGGCATCTTACAGATCTTGACAGACAGAATCCATTTCTATAGTCCCTTGTCAACTGCTTATACGGCCTAAAATTGTTACATCAGGGCTGGATGATGCAGGACTTTGTGGAAAAGGGTACAATTTGGACAGCTTTAGGCAAATATTATACAACTGTCATAGGAATTTCTCCATGAAAACAAAATAATATTTCTGGCCTGGCAGGGGGTTTGATGGTCCCCTTTGAACCTCCATCTAGATCCCTCTGTACATTAATTTATTGTTAGTTATAAACCAAAATCAACATTAATTACAGCTGACAAAACAATTTGTGCTACTGTTATGATGGAATCTCTTAGACATTTGTACTTGAAATAACATTCCTTGTGCAGTCTAACTAATGATAACTATCATCTATGAGGGATGATCCAAAAGAATTGCTTATTGTGTTGTTGCTTGATATCCATGAGCAACTTGAAACAATACATACCTGTTCATCGCTACATAATAATGTGTACATGGGCCCATAAATCTAATTGAAAGATAGATAATTTGCCATTTGAATACATAACTACTGTAGTAAAAATGGTTGGTAAAAGTGTTGCCAACAAGGAGGTAATACAGGCCTACATAAAAGCTCAACCTAAGATAAGTTGTTCTTTAAACAAATATTTGCTGAAATTTCTGTTGTTTACAGATCTACTAATGTGTCTTATGACATGGTTCATAGATGGAAAAAGAAATCTGATTCTGGGTGAGAATTGATCGAAAATGCACCCAAATCAGGACAGCCAAAGTCTGTGTCTTGTGATAATATTGTATCAAAAGTAAAAGAAATTGTTGAAAGAGAGACTATGTATTCAGACATGATATAGAACTAATGGTTGGCTTCTCACTATCAAGAGTTCATTACATTCTAAAGAATATACTGAATGTTAGGAAGAATTCTGCCAGGTGGATGGGTACCTCATTTGTTGACTGATGGTCAAAAGAAGCAGAGAGTTAAAACAGCCAAACAATTGCTCAAAATATTTCCAAAATAAAGCAACCTGCAAATGTAGTCACTGATGATGAAACTTGCATTCATTATTTTGAACCCGTTAGCAAGATTAGCAATAAAATATGGGCCGCCAAAAACAGCAAAAGACCAGTAATTGCTAAATGCAGGTTAAGTGCAACATAGGTTTTATATTCAATCTTTTCTCCTGTGAAGGCATTGCAATACCTATGCCAGTAAAAAAGGCTAAAGTGTTACTGGAAAATACTACAAAGATGTGGTATTGAAGAAATTGAAAAAATACTATCATAAATGGTGCCTGGTCACAGGTTTCAAACATGTCAGACTTCTACATGATAATGCCCCAGCCCATACATCTGACATTTTTTACAAATTTTTGGCAAAAAGAGAAGGTAACAGTTTTACCACACCCTCCTTATTCACCAGATCTTGCCCCTTGTGACTTCTTCCTTTTTTCGAAATTGAAAACCTTCCTCACTGGACAGAGATATTGGTCCAGACAGGCGGTTGGATCTGTCGCATACTAGTATCTTACCAGTATACCTAAATCAGCGTACAGCGATGCATTCCCGGACGTGGATTCATAGACTGAAATTATGTATTTCTATTTTTAATTATCGTTATCCTGAATGCCAAGTTATGTCATTGCATTTTATTAGTTTGCGATTAGGCAAATTTCTAGCTTCACATGTTTTCAGCCAATAAAAACACTTGTTGCAAACAGAATTGGAAATTCTTTCATTTTTTGAAAAAACAAAACAAAAAAAAACTGAATTCACTTGTGGTGTTTTTTAAGTGGTTTTGATCACTGTAAAATAATGGAAAATGTGACAAATGACCAGCCTGAATGGCTGAACAACTGATATTCCAATGAATCAGATTTCACTGCCTACTCATCGGATGCAAGATGGGAACAAGACTGCACATCTTCAGCTTTTTCTTGAATTATTAGCTATAGAGTTAATTTGGTTATAAGATGGAGATTTTTAATGCAAAAATAACTCAGAAAATTCAGACCTGTCTAATAAACAAGGTCTTTGGCCATATCGGTATATTCAGCAAAGTCCGGTGGCATTACCAGGTCATGGAAAATGCTGATCATCGATGCCAGTAGACAGCTTTAATGACGTTTACCCTCGCAACTTCCTCTGTTCCATGACAGAAATTTACTAATCCCGCTATACTCATTAAAATCACTAAAGAAAGCTAAAAATAGTTCTAAAAGGTTTTATCCATCCCCGAAAATTCCATACAAAAACATAATTATGTATTTAAAAGATGTTTTTTCCCTAACAATGGGCACCGGAAATAATTTACACAGACTTTACAGATCAGTCCATAAGGTAAAACTGGTATGAAAATTAGATGAAAGAATAGGACTTAACACTAAGCACTCTAGGTAAAAATTTCAGAAGACAGCATTTTGAATCTTTTTCCAATTTGTCCCAGAAACAGGTTTGACATTTCATGCAAATTGTTCTCAATAAAGATAGTTTGCATGAAATGTCAAATCCTGTTTCCTGGGAAAAAGAAGAAAAATGTTATCAATTTGTCATCTGCTAAATAAGCCTGCAGAATGGCAAAAGTTAACAATTACTGTTTCACTAATACTGGCCTGGGGCATATTCACCAAGTGGCCACATGACTGATGTGTGAACAAATAAACAAATCAGAGACTTTTATAATCCCTTTGAAATTAGCTGGTGTTATTAGAAATTTGAACTGAAAAAAAAAACAAAAAAAAACTGATCTAATTATTTTGTTCATACGAATTACTCGGACCCGATCCACTGTGCAGGCTATTCAGAAAATAAGAGGCCAATGAGTCAGGACAGAAATTTTACCATGCCATAAAAAGGTAAAAAAGGTAATTTGAACAAACTTAGGAGACCTTGCGTCCCATAAGCTATATACCAAGATTCAGCCTCCAAGTTTTCTTGGTTCTAGAGAAGATTTTTAAGTGTTTTTTTTTTTTTACCATATATGGGCATGGTGGCCATCTTGTTCAATAGAGCAGAACCTTTTGAACAAATTGACAATACCTCTTCAACAGAATGCCCAGTGTAAAATCTGGTGAAAACTGGTCAAGCAGTTTCAGAATAGAAGACATTTTAAGATTAAACAATTTTATATATGTATATAGTCCAAGGGCAAGGGCAGATAACCCCCAGAGGACAACATTTTGATTGTAAATAAAAAGTTTTCCTACTTTAATCATACATTGTATGTTTCAGCCATTAGTCTTCAATACATTTTGATGGAACCATTTGAACAAATTATCAATATCCCTTCAACAGAAAGTCCCATGTGAAATCTGGTGAAGTTCAGAGAAGAAGACATTTAAAGATTATTTCATACATGTATAAGCTCAGGAACAAGGGCAGGTAACTCCTCGGGGGCACAATTTTGATTATAACTAAAAAGTTCTACTACTTTAATCATACATTGTAAGTGTCAGCCATTAATCTTAAGTACTTTTTGAGAAACATTTTTCAACACTGTACCACTACTAAAGTATGGAGACACAAATTTGACGTTGCCATTAAAATGTCAAAGGTCATCCTAGAATTATGATTTGAACAAACTTAGTAGACCTTGAGTCCCCAAGGCTGTATACCAGATTCAGTCTCAAAGCTTTCTTGGTTCTGGAGAAGATTTTTTAAAGTGATTTTTACCATATATGCCATGATGAGCATCTTGTTCAATGGATCAGAACCATTTGAACAAACTAACAATACCCCCTCAACCGAAGGCCCCATGTGAAATCTTGTGAAAATTGGTCGAGCTGTTTCAGAGAAGACGTTATAAGATTTTGTGATTTTATGCATGTGTATAGCCCAGAGACAAGAACAGATAACCATGGAGGAAAAAATTTTGATTGTAACTAAAAGAGTTTGCTACTTCAAGCATACATTGTAAGTTTCAGCCATTTGTCTTTAATACATTTTGAGAAAATGATTTTTCAATATTTTTCCCATACAAATGCATAGGGACACAAATTTGACCTTGCCGTAAAAAGGTCAAAGATTGTCCTAGGATCATCATTTGAACAAACATGGTAGACCTTAAGTCCTCAATGCCATTAACTAATATTCATCTTCAAAGCTTTCTTGGTTCTAGAGAAGAAGAGTTTTATCATATATGGGCATAGGGGCCACCTTGTTTAGTGGTGCAGAATCATTGTGTCAAGCGGTTTCAGCGAGGAAAACATTTGAAGATTACACAATTTTATACATGTTTATAGCCCAGGGACAAGGGCAGATAACTCTGGGGGACAAAATTTGATTGTAACTAAAAGGGTTTGCTACTTCAATCATTCATTTGAAGTATCAGCCATTAGTCTTTAATACATTTTGAGAAAATGATTTTTCAATATTTTCCCCAAACAAATGCATAAGGATGCAAACTTGACTTGCCGTTCAAAGGTCAAAAGTCAACCTTGGGTCATCATTTGAACAAATTTGGTAGACCTGGTATACCAAAATTCAGCCTCAAAGCTGTCTTGGTTCTGGAAAAAAAAGATTTTTATGTGTTTTACCATATATGCATGGTGGCCATCTTAATTAACGGACTGTGCCCATTTGAATAAATTTTCAATACCCCATTAACAGAAGGACCTATGTGAAATTTGAAGAAAATTAGCCCAGGGGTTTCAGAGGGGGTCGTTCAAAGGTGTTTATGGATGACAGATGATCACAATAGCTCATCCTGAGCCGTCGGATCAGGTGAGCTAAACAACATTGTATATAACTATTGTATATAAAACATGTCCTGCCTTGTAACATCTATACAATAAATAAAACAGACTGTTATTGAACCACACAGATGTGCAGACTTATCTGGACCTGCAATTTTCGTATTTGTGATAAGATACTTTTTTACTTGTCAGAACAGTTATGGTAAACATGTCAATATGACTCACATTGGATTAACTTACAGGTAGACTCGTGGCCCAAAAAATAGTTACTTACTACTTGGGCAAGATACGATAACCTAACCTAGGCCAGCCTGCACGTAAAAGAGTGTTTGAAATGGTGCGCTGTTTCTAGGCCCTGCAAACTCTGTCAAGTAAATTGCAGTGGTCCTGACTGGAATAGGCAGATGTGATGCCCTGCTCTATTTTTGGCTATTTTTATAATACGTAAAGTACCTTTTCTGGTTTAAGTATTTAATAACCATTACTTTGATGTAAATTGCCTTGATTCATCAACGGAAGTAAGGTCATCCCAGGTTTTGACACCTGTGTGCTTAACCTTTATGTAAGCAATCAATAATAAAGATAAGGATAATGTAGCTACCATAATATTAAAATTATACCTTATCACCTGTGTGAAATACAGAGAGCCAGATCAGCCCCAGTTTAAAAAAAATCGGAATTCTGATTGATTTTTGGGCTCTGCGGAATCAGTTTTACAAATTACATAGATCCTCACTTGACTGCTATGATGTCTTAACACTGTTTTGATCAATAGCATTGGATGTCTCGGACACTGTTTTGATCAATAGCCTTGTATGCAAGGTACCGTAATATACCTAAGTATTGGGACACCTAAAGTATTGGGACACCCTTACAATTCGTAAAAATAATTATTTTTCGTCACCCTAAGAATTGGGACATATCAAAAATCGCTAAAATTTTCAGTAATTTTTTGTACCATATGAATTGGGACAGTGCATTTAGGTGAAAAAAATGATCTACTTAACAGGGTAAAACTGTTTTCTCGGTTTGTGTTTTGTTTTGTTTACAAGCGATGTCATGCAATATTTTACGTCTAAGCATACAACAGGGGGTTTCCTACGGCAGGCTGGTTAGAAAGTAGAAAATAAGTAAAACCTTTCTTTGAGAATAATTAATATGAAATTTATTCAAGAAATCTGCAAAAACAAAAACACACATGCGTTTGCATCAGTCTGGATGCGTCGCCATTTTGTGGTTGTCACGTGACACGTCACGTTTTAATTTGCAACTCGAGTTCTACCAAAAAAAAAAAAAAAAAAAAAAAAAACACAACAAAAAAAAACTATGAATAAATACCGGTAATAATAATAAAAAGAAATTCGACAGAATTGTTTACCGATAACGATTTAATGCAAAACAGCGTTGGGGGAACACTAAAACACTGTTGAGATGAACCCCAAAACATCGTTGAGACGAACCCCAATAATAACGTCATCAGAACAGGTGGATTGTTCCTCGCATTTGCGGTATCGCTTATGCGCAGTTAACCAACAAAGCGGGAAAGCAGTATATGATTATTTTTTTTTCACTTGGACGCTTTCAACACATGATAGATAAACGAGGGGATTTTAAATCAAAACAATAAGTGCTAATCTGTTTATTCAATATTAACAATAGATTAGGTTAACGAGACAGTGGTCCGAAAATACACAAAACAATGAACACAAATATGACACATTTTCATCATTAATCGGTGCCATTTTCAACTACGAGACGTAAGTATTGGGACACCTAATAAAATAATTAATTTTCGTGTTTCTAAGTATTGGGACAGCCAGAAATTTAATTATTTTTTCCTGTCCCAATACTTACGTATATTACGGTACTTTTGTTGGTGATGTAAACGGTCTCCTCTCAAGCCGTTAGAGTTGTCTCCCATATATGAAAAATAACAACAATAGCCATAAAACCAAAAAAAAAAGGTATCAATACCTGTTTGGGAGGAAGGTATTTTGCAGGATTTGCAAACAATAGAAAAGGATGACGTTTATGCATGCATATATGTGTTACTGAATATTTTTCATTGCCGATCTGTGACAAATTCACTAGCAAAACTGATTAATCATCGCCAATATCTTGATGCACCAGGAATTTCTGAGCAGCAGGGAATGTCTCCAAGGGCTCAGCAATTTTTTTAGCCTATCTTATATTTAAGGAAAAACAAAAACCTGCCTTACAACGTCCTCTTCAGAGTCATTTATTTCTGTTTGCAGGGCTCCTATGAAAACTATTCCATTCCTATATGTGTAGGTGTGTGTGTGGGTGGGGTGTGTGTGTGCGGGTCTAGAGAGAAAATGGGCATTAACCTTTACACTGCTGTAGGCGACTATGTGCACCCAGGAGGGGTCTGCCAACTCTAAAGCCTGTCATACTTACTATACACCACATGCAACCATTCAGAGCAAGTGTTCTCATACAGGAGTGAGCCTACTTTCATACAAACACGCCACTTTTCATTAGATAGTCGGGCGCTGGATTTTACCACACTAATAAAGACCCAGAATACCGAATTTGAAGCTACCATTAATTTCAGCACTCACTTCAACAGATTGATCACGATTTCCTAGAGAAAAAGCCCATAACACCTAAATCATTTCCAGTGAGGAAGAAGTAGGAATAACAGTAGAACCTATGTATGTCACTCGTTTCATTCACAACAGTACACAGTAGGCGCTGGTCTCTTGTAACTTTTTTTTTTTTTTTTTTTTAAGTGTCTTAAACTGTTCCCAGTTTACATGTGACTTTCTAGTCACATGACCATCCTCTTGCCGGTAAAATGGCCACCTACAATTGGCAAATCATATGTGAAAATTCCATGTAAATCGAGGCAAAATTAAGGGAGTAATGACTTCTCGAGTAGGGGTACCCCCTCTTACAGGCCTGTTTCATTTTTTTCCCAGCAAGCTAAGGGTTAAATGAAGAACTTTGTGAT
Organism: Anodontia alba; assembly: GCA_964016985.1. NCBI lineage: Eukaryota > Metazoa > Mollusca > Bivalvia > Lucinida > Lucinidae > Anodontia > Anodontia alba. The sequence continues at coordinate 57,709,721 of OZ024833.1, read as the reverse complement.
TACTTACATTTTGAACATTCTCTATCAAAATAAGCAATTCTTTTGGGACACCCCTTATATGTTACAAATTCCATGTACTGTAATCAGCCTGAATATTTAGACACCTTATCTCCTTACCATGCTTATCCCAATATTTGAACTATCCATCTGACTGCCTGCTGATCTATCGAAAAAGTGATTGTTGAATGGCAAACAGTGAGGACCCAGATCAGATACTGCATCCTGCAGTGTCTGATCATTCTACAGTTTTCTCAGGATTGTCAGTGTCTGATCTGGGTCCGCACTGTTTGCTTAGGATTGGCTATCTGACTACTTGGGATAAAATACAGTAATCTATCATTTTTGTGAATTAATGCTAAGCATGCTGGAAAAAAAAAAAAATCAGCAGATGACATTTTGAAATATTTTTCTTTATTTTTTCCAGAAAATAGGCATTGGCATTTCATGCACATTCTTGCTTTAGGAAAATCTTTGCACAAAATGCCAAAGCCTATTTTCTGGAAAAAATATTATTACTTTGTCGTCTGCTGACCTTGTGAGCGGTACAGGTTAAAATGGCTGATATTACAAGTTCTTACGGTAGCATTGTCCACCAGCAAATTGATAAGATTTAGATCACTAGTGTATGGTATACGTCTTTGAAACATTTCCTTCTGCCAGTTAGTGATCAACTTGTTTCTAAACTCCTGATTGAATGGTCCCGAGTAGGACAGAAACCCTGTCAGTAGCAGCACATCACCTACAAGTCTGAAATAAAGAAACAAGAAAGCATAGAGGAAATAAAAAAAAATGCAACTATATCTTAGAAAGTTTTATTTATTTATTTTTTATTTCACTAGGACCATTTTGGGAGTTTGGCAGACATTTTGTCTGCAAATACCATTAAACCTAACAATGCTGTAGATGTGTCATTATTGTTTGTTTGTTTGTGTTGGGGTTTTATGGCCCAGTCAATCCAATGGGGTCATGTCGAGCGTGGTCAGTTTACCTAACCACAATTTTACTGGGCAGGCTTATTCCTCTAAGCAGTTAACCGGTATTGTGCACATTCTTTCGCCAGAAACTGACAACTGCCCTTCTTGAATCAGCGGAAAGGAGAAAATGACCATAGAAAATATTTCATGATCAAATCTCCATGAAAGAATATTGCTGACCTGGCTGTGTTTGAGCCTGCAACCTCCTGATCACCAGTCAGAGACACATCCAACTGTCATTATTGTTTATGAACATTGGGTTTTTCTGCTGTAAATAGCTATACGCAAATGTTGGATGCCTTCAGTTAAATCTATACTTTGTCAGGAAGGTCTAAAGTTATCTACATTTATTACAGGAAATCAGTCATACATCATGTAGGTCATAGTTTTTCTTTAGTGGAAAAATAAAAATGTGAAAAGTGAAAAAAAAAAAAAAAAAGAAGGAATTCTGTGAAAGATGGTATCATACCTGCTGGTGCCTATCAGTTTTATAATAGAACTGAAAACTAAGATTCATATTTACATTTTAAGGGGAAATCTATAAACCAGAGGCCCATGAGCCACAATAATCACTTGAGTGAACTGTTGTAAAAGCTCATATGTTAAAGAATTCTCAAAAGTTTGGGCGTTACCCTCTTTATAGCTTCTGAAGAGTAAATTTTTTAATCTTTTTTTATTTTTTTTTTTTTTATTTTTTTTTTTCACAATTTTGGTTGCCATGGCAACCAATCAAATCAACCACTTGGACAGACTTTATGTGATTGGTAGAGGATAACTCAAGGAATATTTCTGTAAACTTTTTGTCAAAATTTCTCAGTAAAATTGACAAAATTCATCTATGGAAACTTAAGGTTGCTGTAGCAATGAAAGCACACTAGCAATGGCAAAACAGCAGACTATTTTGGTAGTGGCAAATATCATGAACTTTGTTGTGAAGTATCAGCTTCATCGTCCTTATGGCTTCTGAAGAGATTTTTTTTTTTTTCGATTTTTCATTTTCGTTGCCATGGAAATCAATCCAATTCAGCAACAGTTCTCAAGGAACAGCTCTCCAAAATTTTTGTTAAAATATCTGCAAAGATATAGAACAAGACATATCTTTAAAAAAAGACCAGAGGACCAATGGTCATGTAGCTCACCTGAGGCTATTTGTTCTGAGCTAGCTTATGGTAACATTTTAAAAGAATGAAACATATGGATATGGTAGCAGGTACAATTTAAACTAGAATTGTGTCAATATGACACAGATGCCCCCACCCCACCCCACCCCCCCAAAGGGGCCATCTTTACCCGCACCCAGGCATTTTGCAAAAAATGAAGTTGAAACTAGAATTCCGAGAATCGGATGTGTGCCAACCATTTTAATCCCTCGTATCCCTAAAGGCGATTAAGTCAAACAAGGGCCATAACTTGCCCAAAATTTTGCAGATGATTACCAATATCGAACTGGACCTGTATTTTACAATAATATATCCTTCTGCAAACTTTCAATAAAATCAATGCATCTGCAAAGTTACTGAGTGGAAACCAATATCAACACAACAACAAAAACTGTGTCAAAAAAGGGCCATAGCAGCCAAAATTTTGTGATGAATTCTAATATCGAACTTGACCTGTATCTTACAATGATATATCCTTCTGCAAACTTTCAATAAAATCAATGCATCCCTGCAAAAATTACTGACTGGAAACCAATATCAACACAACAACAAAAATTAAGTCGAAAAAGGGCCACAACTCAGCTAAAATTTGGCAAATGATTATGAATATCAAACTTGACCTGTATTTTATAGTGATATAAAGTTCTGCAAAATATGAATGAAATCAATGCATCCCTTCAAAAGTTACTGAGCGGAAACGGACAATAAAAACTAAGTCCAAAAAGGGCCATCACTCTGCCAAAATTTGGCAGATGATACCCATATCAAACTTGACCTGTATTTTACAGTGATATAAAGTTCTGCAAAGTTTGAATGAAATCAATGCATCCCTTCAAAAGTTACTGAGCAGAAACCAACAACAAAAACTAAGTCAAAAAAGGGCCATAACTCAGCCAAAATTTGGCGGACGATTACCAATATCGAACTTGACCTGGATTTTATAGTGATATAAAGTTCTGCAAAATTTGAATGAAATCAATACATCTCTTCAAAAGTTATTGAACAGAAATGAAAAGTGTGACAACGACACCTATGACAACAACGCCGACGATGACAACGCCCGACGATGCGGATGGACAACATAATCCCTATGTGTCTGCCATGCTAGGCAGGCAACACAAAAAGGGCCATAACTCTCATAATAATTGGTGGATCAAACTTGACCTATATTTTATGATTATATACCTGTGCATAGAATATGAATCCAATACACCAATCTTTTTAAAAATATCGAAAGGAAAACATTTTTTGAAGGTGAAAAAAAGCCATAACTTCCATAATAATGGGTGATTTTACCCTAAATCGAACTTGACTCAGTTTATGATTTAATACCTGTGTATTAAATATGAATCCAATACACTAATGTTTTCAAAGGATATCAAATGGAAACTATTTTTCTACGTTGAAAAAGGGCCATAACTCCAGAAATAATTTGTGGATTTTACCCTAAATCGAACTTAACCTATATTTTATAATTGTATGCCCGTGTATAATATGAATCCAATACACTAATCTTTTCAAAAGTTATCAAACAGAAACCATTTTTCAAAGTTGAAAATGACGATGATGATGAGTTCAGGTTTAACGACGCATCAACCCATGAGGGTCATTTGCGTCAAAATGATGTACTAACTTGGTTTTGTAATGAAACAGCTATAATAGTAAGTCATATATGCATAAAATGCAAAACTAGAACGAATTTTAAAAATTAAAATAGTTATATCTTGTTATTGATGTGTTTTAAAAACATAATTCAAAGTTGATAAAAGGACCATAACTCCCAAAATAATTGGTGGATTTTACCCTAAATTGAACCTGACCTACATTTTATGATTACATACCTGTGTGTGAAATTTGAATCCATTTACACTAATCTTTTCAGAAGATATCAAACACAAACCAATTTTCAAAGTTGAAAAAGGGCCATAATTCCCAAAATAATTGGTGGATTTTACCCTAAATCGAACTTGACCTACATTTTATGATTATACACCTGTGTATAAAATTTGAACCCAATATACTAATCTTTTCAAAAGATATCGAACGGAAACCATTTTTCAAAGTTGAAAAAAGAGCCATATCTGGTAGCTAAACATTTTTACTTCTTTAATCATACATTGTAAGTTTCAGCTATTAGTCTTAATACATGCTGAGAAAATGATTTTTCAACGTTTTCTCCATACAAATGTATGAGGGCGTAAATATGACCTTGCTGTATAAAGGTTAAAGGTCAACCTATGATAATCATTTGAACAAACTTGGTAGACCTTAAGTCCTAAATGCTATATAACTAGATAAGCCTCAACTCTTCCTTGGATCTGGACAAGAAGAGTTTTAAGGGTTTTTACCATATATGCGCATGCCAGCCATCCTGTTCTACTTAAATCATACATTGCAAATTTCAGCCATTGGTCTTTAATACATTTTGAGAAAATGACTTTTCAACATTTTCCCCATACAAATATATGGGGGTGCAAATTTGACCTTGCCTTAAAAAAAGGTCAACGACCATCACTGAACAAGCCCTGGAGAAGAAGTTTGATAAGTGGTTTTACCATATATGGGCATTGCAGTCATTTTGTTCAGTGGTGCAGAACCATTTGAACAAACTGTCAATACCCTTTTGACAGAAGACCCCATGTGAAATCTAGTGGAAATTGCTCAAGCAATTGGCCTAGGAGGAGATGTTGTTTAAAGTTGTTTTTTTTTTCTATTTTTAGCTTTGACAGCCATTTTATTCAGTGGAGCAAAACCATTTTAACAATTTTGGTAGATGGTCACCCAAGGAATATTTCTGTGAAATTATTTTGAAATCAGAATTAAAAATTAAAATAGTTATATCTTGTTAAAAAGATTGATGTGTTTTAAAAACATAATTCAAAGTTGAAAAAGGACCATAACTCCCAAAATAATTGGTGGATTTTACCCTGAATTGAACTTGACCTACATTTAATGATTATATACCTGTGTATGAAATTTGAATCCAATACACTAATCTTTTCAAAAGATATCAAACAGAAACCAATTTTAAGTGTTGAAAAAGGGCCATAATTCCTAAAGTAATTGTGGATTTTACCCTAAATCAGACTTGTCCTACATTTTATGATTATACACCTGTGTATAAAATTTGAATCCAATATACTAATCTTTTCAAAAGATACCGAACTGAAACCATTTTTCAAAGTTGAAAAAAGAGCCATATCTGGTAGCTAAACATTTTGACTTCTTTAATCATATACTGAAAGGAAAAAGAAACGCAGGGTAAATTTTATTCCTAAATTTCATTCAAGTTTGATAAAGTTTGTTAAATATTTTACATTGATTACAAAACGGTACATGTATGGAACAAAAGTTCCAAATTTCATTGGTTTGTGATCAACAATCAGTTTGATTTTGATTTCAAGATTTGCGGGGTAGCTACCAATGAACTTCAATAACTCGAGACTTGTTGATCACAAACCAATGAAATTTGGAACTTTTGTTCCATACATGTACCGTTTTGTAATCATAGTAAAATATTTAACAAACTTTTTCAAACTTGAATGAAATTTAGGAATAAAATTTACCCTGTGTTTCTTTTTCCCTTTCAGTATACATTGTAAGTTTCAGCTATTAGTCTTTAATACATGCTGAGGAGATGATTTTTCAACGTTTTCTCCATACAAATGTATGGGGGCGTAAATATAACCTTGCTGTATAAAGGTTAAAGGTCAACCTATGATAATCATTTGAACAAACTTGGTAGACCTTAAGTCCTAAATGCTATATAACTAGATTCAGCCTCAACTCTTCCTTGGATCTGGACAAGAAGAGTTTTAAGGGTTTTTACCATATATGCGCATGCCAGCCATCCTGTTCTATGGTGCGGAACTATTCAAACAAATTCTCAGTACCCTTTTGACAGAAGGCCATATATGTGAAATCTGGTGAAAATTGTTCAAGCAGTTTCAGAGAAGACCTTTCAAAATTACACATTTTTATATATGTATATAGCCCAGGGGAAAGGGCAGATAACCCCCAGAGAACAAATTTTTGATTGCATATAAAATGTTTTACTACTTAAATCATACATTGCAAATTTCAGCCATTGGTCTTTAATACATTTTGAGAAAATGACTTTTCAACATTTTCCCCATACAAATATATGGGGGTGCAAATTTGACCTTGCCTTAAAAAGGTCAAAGGTCAACAACCATCACAGAACAAGCCCTGGAGAAGAAGATTGTTAAGTGTTTTACCGTATATGGGCATGGCAGCCATCTTGTTCAATGGTGCGGAACCATTTGAACAAATTGTCATTACCATTTTTGCCAGAAGACCCCATGTGAAATCTGGTGGAAATTGCTCAAGCCATTGGCCTAGGAGGAGATGTTGTTTAAAGGATTTTTTTTTTCTATTTCTAGCTTTGGCAGCCATTTTATTCAGTGGAGCAAAACCATTTTAGCAAATTTGGTAGAAGGTCATCCAAGTAATATTTCTGTGAAATTATTTTGAAATCTGGCCTAGGAGATGTGGCCATTGGCCTAGGAGATGCCATTTAAAGGTTTTTCTAGTTTTAGCTCTGGTGGCTATTTTGTTCAGCAAAGCAAAACCATTTTAGATATTTTGGTAGAGGGTCACCCAAAAAACATTTCTGTGAAATTATTTTGAATTCGGGCCATGGGCCTAGGAGGAGATGTTGTTTAAAGGTTTTTCTATTTTTAGCTTTGGCGGCACTTTTGTTCTGCAGAGCAGAACCATTTTAGCATTTTTGGTAGACGGTCATCCAAGAAACATTTCTATGAAATTATTTTGAAATTGGGCTATTGGCTTAGGAGGAGATGTTGTTTAAAGGTTTTTCTATTTTTAGCTTTGGCGGCAATTTTGTTCTGCAGAGCGGAACCATTTTAGCAATTTTGGTAGATGGTCATCCAAGAAATATTTCTGTGAAATTATTTTGAAATTGGGCTATTGGCCTAGGAGGAGATGTCGTTTAAAGGTTTTTCTATTTTTAGCTCTGGCGGCCATTTTGTTCAGCGGAGCGGAACCATTTTTACAATTTTGGTAGAAGGTCACCCAAGGAACATTTCTGTGAAATTATTTTGAAATCAGGCCTAGGAGATGTTCTTTAAAGGTTTTTCTATTTTTAGCTTTGGCGGCCATTTTGTTCAGCAGAGCAGAACAATTTGAACAATTTTGGTAGAGGACCTCCAAAGGAACAATCCTATCAACTTTGGTTGAAATCTGCCCATTAGTTATGCAGGAGATGTCATTTGAAGCAAATTGTGGACGACACATGACGGATGACGAACACCGGACACAGGGAGATCACAATAGCTCACCCTGAGCGAGCACATTGTGTTTAGGTGAGCTAAAATGGAAAAAAAGAAGGCAAAATAAATTTCAGCACCATGATTTTCTTTTACACAATATACTTCAACCTTGTGTATATGTATACAAAATTTGAAGACTCAGGCTCTCATAGGAGCTAAAAAATGTATGACAAAAACTTTTATTTGAGAGTAAAAAAGGAAAATGATAAGCATGAGGATGCTGATTCTTTCTTACACAATATGACAAATCATACCCAATGTTTGTACCAAATTTCAAAATCCTAGGTACAGTAGTTCCTGAGAAATCCTTGACACAAATTTTCCTACGCACTACACTGGACTGAGAGATGAAGAAAAGGAAAAAAGAAGGCAAAATAGATTTCAGCATTGTGTTTTTCTTTTACACTTTTTATTTCAACCCTCTGTGGATGTATACAAAGTTCTAAAATACTGGCTCTCATAGGAGCCGAGAAATCTGTGGCGAAAAATTCTACTGGAGAGAAAGAAAAAATAGTCAAATAAAGGGAATGATAAACATGAGGATGCATATTCTCTCTTACACAATACAACAAGTCATACCCAATGTTTGTACCAAACTTCAAAATCCTGAGGTGCAGTAGTTTCTGAGAAACCTTTGGAGGAAAAAAACATTTACGCAGAGACACACAGACAGACATGTAATGTTGTTAAATATGATTCTTACTTTAGATTAACCAGAAACGTCTTTTATATGGTAACGTTACATTGCTAACGTTTGTATCTTTGGTTATGCTGTCTATGTCGGAACGTTGTACTGTATTAAAACACTATGAACTGATTAACTTGTTGCATACTTACCCAGTCATTTCATTGGCAACGAGAATAAACTGGAAGAAAGGCGAAGATCAGGGGTAGTACGCCAGACAACAAGATAGATAAGTATCTGATGGAATAAATCCAAGAGATTAAGGAGATCATAAATATGTATCCAGGAAAATAACCACACACGTACATGTCCAGATACGGGTTAGAAATGGCGGATAATGAAACTGTTTCGGTCATAACAGAGTCCAGGAACCTGAGGACACTGCCGTTTAGACCATCAGAGGACCAACTTTATACAGGGAAAGTATGGGGGGACTGGCTGGAGGGCATAGAGAGAGAGTTTCGCTATTTCAAAATAGGAAACCCACAGGATAAAAAGGATGCAATGATTATCTATGGGGGTCCAGAAACATCCCGTCTGGAGAAAAGTTCGCCGATCTGACTGAGGTAGGACTCGACGTATATGGAAAGCAAAGAAAAAACTTAATGACTACTTTATACCTAAAAAAAAACAAACATTATTCCAGATTCATGTTTCTAAAAATGAAGCTGAACATTGGAGAAACAACAGTGGCGTACACGATGCGCTTAAGGGAAAAGGCAAATGACTGTGAATTTGGCGCCAACAACGACAAACGCATACTTGAACATTTGATCCAGACAATAGAAAACAAGGGTTTAATCCAGAAATGCATATCAAAAGCTTGGACATTGTCAGAATTTCTTACAGAAGCGGGGCAAATTGAAGACATTTCCCTTCAAATGAGAGACATGTCAATTGCTCCATATGAACAAGCAATATCGAGGGTTGAAGACCCAAAGCAAAAGCCCAGTAGGCCGCAAAGATATTCAGGAAACAATAATAGGGGATTTAGAGATGACAGTTGTCCCAACTGTGGGTTTGAAGTACATTCTAAAAGGAATGTGTGCCCGGCATTTGGCAAAAAGTGCAATAACTGTTTCAGATTTAACCATTTTGCAGTCATTTGTCGATCTAAGAAAACCAGGGACTATAGCAATAAGAAATCAAGCTGCACTAATTGTAAAGCGAACAGCAGAGACAGAGATAGGCAGCTCGGACAAGGACTTCTTAACCAAATCAGTTGCACACATACGCATCAAAATGGTTAAGAAAAGATACGGATTTGAGAAAACAATACCATTGATGCTGAATGACGTTCACATATGGGCAGAACCAGACACCGGCGCTGACGTCAACGTCATGGACGAGTATCAGTAAAGAGACTTGCAGCACAAGTCAAGACAGGAAATGGAACTTCAAAAGAGTATAACAAAACTACGAGCATTGCAAATGAAACTGTCAATTAAGGGAGAATTTGATGCCATCTTGATAAATTAGACATGCGGTAAGAAAACAAATTTCTTGTCATCAAAGGTAGAATCAATTCCTCCCTCTAATCAGTAAAAGCACTCTCAGAGAACTTGGCATGTTACAGATTAACGAGGCAGGATTCTTTGCAAGTCCCAATAACATGTGTATTCCAGAAAACATATCAAATGTACAGGCTGTGGTTAACAATGCATGGCAGCAACCAATCCAGAAAATAACCAGCATATACAGAAGCATTTTTTTATGGTATTGGCAGAATAAGAGACATTAACAAGAGCTGTCGTAGGACAGCGTAGCTCGCCTGCTGGGTACATTTTATATTGTAACATTTTTATCATTAAGCCATATAATATAGGTCACACTGACCTAGATGTATTTGTATGTAAATCATTTTGTCACATAGATATAATAATCCAGGTATGACAATTCTCCATGAAATAGTAATAAAAATAAAAGGCAAAATCACTGAAGCATGAAATATAGGTCACAATGACCTAGATATAGTAAGTGGTCATTCATTGGGTCACATGGAACTAATATCCCAGGTGTAACATTTATCCAACAAATAGTATTCAAGATATAAGGCAAAATCACTGAACCATGAAATATAGGTCACACCAACAGAGATATATTTTGACGTCAATAATCGGGTCACAAGGAACTAATATCCCAGGTGTGACATTTATCCAACAAATAGTATTCAAGATATAAGGCAAAATCACTGAACCATGAAATATAGGTCACAATGACCTAGATATAGTAAGTGGTCATTCATTGGGTCACATGGAAGTAATATCCCAGGTGTGACATTTATCCAACAAATAGTATTCAAGATATAAGGCAAAATCACTGGACCGTGAAATCTAGGTGACCTGGACCATAAAATGTAGGTCACCATGACCTTCACTCTCTTACACTTAAACCGATGTCACATAGTTAGCTGATGTATAACCAGTTGTGTCTATAACCTGTAGGCATATAAGATTTTACAAATGTGTCCTAGATTTTGACCCCTAGCCCCACTCCAAGGCCCACCCTGAGGTATGAACCCAGGGGTATGTTCTTTTGGAATCTCAGAAGACTCCTCCAGGTACCCAAATTCTAAATATGAATGCTCTATGAGGAGTGAAAGTCAAGATATAAGAATTTGAAAAACTTTAACACAGTATTACAAAGGTGTCCTAGATACTGACCCCTAGCCCCACCCAGGGGCATGAACCCTGGGGTTTATTCTCTTGGAACCTCAGAAGACCCTCCAAGGTACCTAAGTTCCAAATTTGATGCCTCTGTGAGGAGTGACTGTTGAGATATAAGCATTTGAAAAACTTTAACGCAGTGTGACGGGAACGGGAACGCAAAAGCGGACAACCGGGGTGACTACAATAGCTCTCCTTGTACTTCGTACAGGCGAGCTAAAAATGACAAAGAATTGTACGTTCAATTCAACATGGAAGAAACTGCAGCACCTGTAGCTTAGAGATCCCGTCCCATGCCGTACTATCTCCAAAAACCTCTAAAACTATGGTTAGACCAATGTGTACAAGACGACATATTTGAAAGTGTGCCACCAGATCAACCAGTCACATGGTGCTCCCCTGTAGTTGTGTAGCCAAAACCCAAATACGTGCACTTCCCAAATGACGAACTGCAGCCAAATATGATCCGCGCATGCATAGATTTAAGAGTACCAAATAAGTTTATGGAGAGAAATTGGATTACACAGGGGCCCATAGTAGAAGATTTTATCTACAAATTTCATGAATGTGCCGTGTTCTCAAAGCTGGATCTTCGAAGTGGGTACCACCAGCTTATGTTACACCCAGACTTCAGAGCTGTGGTAACTCAACACGCCTTGGGGGACCTATTGACCAAAAAGATTGATATTTGGTGCTAAAGCATCCTAAGACTTATTTGATGACATGATGTGCAAGATATTTGGGGACATACCAATGTGCCTCAATCAGCGGGATGACATCCTGATTGGAGGTCAGAACATTGAATAAAACAATGAAACACTCCAGGTGGTACTCCAGAGAGCAGAAGATTATGGCGTAACATTTAACCTGGACAAGTGTCAATTTGGAGTCGAGGAATTAGAATTTTACGTATACCGCTTCACAAAAGAAGGACTTAAACCTGTGTTAGACAAGGTCAAAGCAATCAAGGACTGTGGGTGCCCGGAGACAAAGGAGGCTGTAAAGAGCTTCCTAGGCATGACCGGGTATTTGTCAAAATTCATTCCGAGATATGCATTAATGACTGCTCCACTAAGAAAGCTCACACAAGGAAATGTCAAATTCCACTGGGGAAGTGAAGAGCGAGCAGTGTTCGAAAAATTGAAGGACAGTACTTCAAGTGACAACACTATAATTTTCTTCAATCCAAACAAACCAATAGTAGTTAAAGCAGAAGCAAGCTACCATGACGGGTTGTTCGCGGGGCTGTTCCAGGACATTGGGAAAGGATTGCAGGCTGTGCATTTTAATAATTTTATAAGTCGTACCATGACAAACACGGAGAAATGGTACAGCCAGACAGAAAAGGACGCATTAGCAATCTGATGGGCAAAGAACAGACTAAGAATGTATCTTCTGGGTGCACCCAGATTTAAAATTATTACAGGTTACAAACCCCTATTATCAATGTTCAATAAAGTCACAGCCAAACTCCCACCGAGAATAGAATGGTGGGTAATGGACATGCAAGATGTTGATTTTGAACTGTGCTAAGAACCGGGAAGAGATGAACGAGATCCACTGGTCTATCTTTCAAGACACCCCTTATCTGTATCAGGTACTGACAGCACAGACAAAGTCGTCAAAAGTGTCATAAAGGCTGAACATACAGTAGTTCTAGATAAAATAAGGGATTAAACACAGAATGACATGCAACTACGGAAACTATACAGAAGAATCCAAAGAGAAGACTGGGAAAAACACTGAAAGGACGTAGACATCAGCCAGTTCTACAACGTTAAACAAGAGTTATACGTTGCCGACAGGTTAATCTTTGGACTGAACCAGATAATTATCCCGCAACTTCGCCATACTGTTGTAAAGGCAGCCCATAGCTTAGGACATTTAGGAATGACCAAAACCAAACAAATGCTGCGGCAAAAATACTGGTTCCCGGAAATGAATAGACAGGTCAAGCAGGTGGTTGGACAGTACTACGAATGTCAGGTTACAACAAAACAACACGACAGGGAACCATTAAAGATGACCGAAATACCGAATAAACCATGGCAAACAGTGTCAGTAGACTTTGTGGAGCCTTATCCAGATGGGCACTACAATTTGGTTGTCATAGATAAAAGAACCAGGTACCCGGAGGTTGAGACTACATATTCCACAGCTGTTAAACCTATGACAGAAAAGCTAAAAAGGTGTTTGCTATGTATGGGACACCTGAACACATAGAGACAGATAAAGGGCCTCTGTTCAACTCAAAACTGTTTGCAGATTTTGTAGCAGAGGAGGGATTTCATCATCACCGAATTACGCTGTTACACCCGCAAGCTAATGGAGAAGCTGAAAACTTTATGAGGCTGCTGAACAAAACAGAGCACTGAGCTAGGTTAGAAAACAAACCAGCATAACTAGCAATTCAGGAATTGTTAACTGGTTATCGGCCAGCACCTCACCCGGCGACAGGAATACCACCATACGATGCAATGATGGATGGAAATGTTCGAACAAAATTGGACTACAAACCGAGGGAAGAGGCGAATGATAAGTCAAACCAAAGCCAGGTTAATGAAAGGGACAAGAAATACAAGGTTACAATAAAAAGAAATGCAGAAAAACAGAATACCAGACCACATAGATTTTCTGTCAGGGACTATGTATTGCTGAAACAAAACAAAATAAACGCCGCCATATGAGTCACGTTTCTACATAGTTTTCAAAATTAAGGGCTCAACTGTATGGGCAAGGAGAATGACTGATGGACGAGAAGTATGTGGCAATGCAACTCATTTTAAGTATGTGTGAAGAAGAAGGAAGTCAACAGAAGTATGGAAGGAGAACCAAAGCGTACGAAGATCAGGGGACTGGAGAGGAGATGAGCTGCACAAAGCAAAGACTGGGACCACAAACGTTCGTGGTCAAGACAGTAATCGAGATGTTGCTGAAGCTAACAGTGACCAAGAACCTGAACCAGAGTTAAGAACCCTTCCAAGAAGATCGGAAAGAGTCCCAAAACCACCTGATCGTTACGAAGACTTTTATTATTACTAATCTCATAACTGTGTTCCTAGTTTAGATATTATAAACAATTTTATCACTTATTATTATAATTCTGAAAAACATTATTATTTGACAGAGTTTTTTTTAAAGATGGGAGAGATGTAATGTCGTTAAATATGATTCTTACTTTAGATTAACCGGAAATGTCTTTTATATGGTAACGTTACGTTACTAACGTTTGTATCTTTGGTTATGCTATCTATGTCGGAACGTTGTACTGTATTAAAACACTATGAACTGATTAACTTGTTGCATACTTACCCAGTCATTTCAAGACACACAAACATTGTTACAGAAAAGACAAAAACTATATACCCCCTATATACTTCCTATACCAGGGGTATAATCATCTCAAACAGTATGGGAGTTACGGCTTGTACAAAATTTCGGCTTCAGGGGAGATAAGTACATAACGAAGATGCGACACGTCTACTAGTACTCCTCTTCATCCCTATTAGATATTATCAAAATACATCTAAGGGTATAAAAAATATGAAGCACACAATGCTGTTTTTTAAAAACTAAGTCAAAAACATAACTCAATCAAAATTTCTGGATGGTTACCAATATCGAACTTGACCTATATTTTACAATGATATACCCTTCTGCAATCTGCTGATAAATTAAAAGCATCCCTTCAGAACTTACTGAATGGAAACCAACATTTAAACTGAAAATGTGTCCACAGTACACGGATGCCTCTGCTGTGGGGAATCTGACTATAAAACTGCAAATTTCTACCTGGTACAAATGCCTTAACCCGAGTCTAACAGGATCACATACATACGTACGTATGTACATACATACGTATATACACATTCATACAGAAGGACGTACATCTGTACGCACGTACCCACGTACGGAAAACCAAAAAACTACATGCCCCCGGCATCATCCGATGCGGGGGCATAAAAAGGGCCACAACACAGCCAAAATTTGGCAGATGATTACCAATATCAAACTTGACCTGTATTTTACAATGATACAAACTTCTGCAAACTTTGTATGAAATCAATGCATCGCTTCAAAAATTATTGAGCAGAATGGAAAGTGTGACAATGACACCGGCGACGACAACTCGGACAGACAACATGATTCCGATATGTCTGCGATGCTACACAGGTGGTACAAAAACAAATACCTGTCGATTTGGTCTTTGAATTGTTTGCTTTGTTCTGTCCATCTCACTTTCTCTCCAGCTAGTCCACCAATCAAAGCTGAAGCTGCTGTCATTCTTCTTTTACAAGATTCAGCATCATCCAGCAAGTCCTTGAAACCAACAACAAATGAGTGCACACATGAGAAAAGGGTTCTTATCATATACATGAGGAATAAAAGCCCTAGTCAGATTGTGCGGAAGTGATAAGGATATTTTATGTACTGGGTGAAATTGTTGACACACGTGTGTATCTGATAATGAAGAAAACTTAGGTATGTTACATCTGTTAAAACCTTTATTCCCAGAATGGCCTGCACATCCATAAGCAGAACATGACCTTCATTGTTTATTACACTCAGTAAAATTATCATAAGTAAAATTATTAAAATACACAACAAAGACGCTGACCGACTCCATGCTGTCATGCAAGTCCAGACCTTTGCTGTTTGCATAATAGACTTAAGTTACCTAAATATTGATGGTTTGGACGGTTAGTTTTCATTTTTGCCTCACAGGCAGTTTTTCTCTTGGCACAATTCCACATGCAGACTGGCCTGGGTCATCACTGTCCTAGAGAGGGAAATATTTTTTTCCCTAGAACAGATCTCTTTAGCATCATGATTGAAAACATCTGAAGGAATCAAACCTGTTTTTCTTTCATTGCAGCATCATACAGTGCTTGTACAGCATCTAATTCTTTTTGTTTCTCATCTAGTTGACCCTGTGCCTTGTTTAACTCTTGTGTTGCTGCATTAAGCCGTCCTTCCTGAACTGCTAGATTAGCCTGAAATACAGTGAAACCTCCATAATCATAATCTTCTCAAGAAATACCACCTCCCTAAAATGGCAATTTATATAATTGTAATTTATACACAAATATGTTTAAATATCTAAGACATAAGACCTGAACCTTCCTTTATGCAGTTGCAGGTTTTTATTTCTGTAGTAGAACTGTATAAGTGGCACTCAGAAGGTATTATTCACTACTATTCATTACATAAGCTCTGCTGCTTGATGTGTGTCTTTAAGAAAGGTCAGCTACTGGACAATTGTAGATAACACAATAGATGGGTAATGTGCAGCTGCCTCAAGTGGGTCAGTTCATTTTTTGTTTTTGTATAAGGAAGTGCTTGGGCAATAATCAGGAGCCTAACCCACCAGCCATCCCCATCTCCACCATCTTAGGTTATACCATATCAAAACATAAACCAAGTAGATGGTCAATGCTGTTAGCTGTCAGTTTAATCAAAAGTCAATGCAATTGTGTACCATAAATATGTTGGTCAAAGTTTTTTAACATAAATATGTAGGTCAAAGTTTATCCAATAAATGCTTTGAAATATGTTTCTGTGGTTAAAAAAAAAAAAAAAAAAAAAAAAAAAATATATATATATATATATATATATATATATATATATATATATATATATGTATGTATATATATAGAAAAAATTGTTGAAACTCTTCGTATGACGTACAATATAGTGAAAAAGCCAATTAAGAGATAATGAAAATAAGTGGAGTAAATGTAGTTGTTTAATTTTTCGTTAGCGCTTTCACAGCTAATGCTGATCTTCAGACAAACATATTGAAAACAACAAATGGTGATGTTTAAACGTAACGCAGAAACCACACATAACAAACATTACGTAACGTTTAAGGCTTAACAGCATGCCGTTTTCCAGCATGTTATATAAAGCTGTTCCGCGTCTTTACAGAGCCCGTCAGCGGGACAGTAATTTCAATATTATACTGAATTCGGACGAGTCCAACTCGACCGCCGAGTAAGGCCCATACGAACACAATAACCATCACAGTCCCAAAGCAGATCTCCATAAAGCGCATTTAAACATTATTAAAAATAGCTCGTATAAAAAGCTCGTATAAAAGACTATAAGTACATGTATTAGGTTAGGTAGCCCAATACAATAAATAATAAGGCCGTTGCGGATGACAAATACAACAAAAAGCCAGGAGTAAGTCCCGAGTGCACATCCGCGGCACCTATATTATAGACAAAGGTCTAGTGAGATAAAACGTACAATATCCGTATTGGCTACTATGATTTTATCAAACTGACATGTTTGTTTTTTTTAAAAAAAATCCATTCTTGTGAACTAGTTCTGATTGTTCCCCTTGGAAATTTAAATGTCATCTATTTAAAATATTCTGGCATGTTACATGCTCAAGTAGAAAATATTTATAATTTAGAAGAAAAATAGTAATATTTCTAATCTAGTAACTAATAAACTCTAACATATGAGTTAAAAATAGCAGAAACCGTGAAAAACATATGTTTTAAGAAATATCTCGAAGACACCCTTAAGTTAATATAAGTATGTGCTACAAATACTAAACGTGTCTTTGTACAAATCAGCGTGACAGTTAATTCCCCTTACCAAGAGAAATCACTGCAAACTTACCTTACAATCTCATAAAATTTAGCATTGGAAACTAGCTACGATCTACTAGAAGAAAACAACCGCTGATGCACGCAGAGATCATCTTAGGGCTGTCTCCTTATGCAGCACTTTTGCTTCTCCGGACAAATCAGCAGTGTTCTGAACAAGAGTGAAATCCCCTGGTAAATATAATCATAAACATTAAAGGACGGATGCGAGATCTTAAGAAAGATCCAGCATGTCGTCATATGAATTGGACACCCTGTAAATGGAGAAAAAATTACCAACCCCCACACTTCTCCCATTCCCCCCCAACCCCCACCACACCCCCACTCCCCCCACCCTAGTAAGTAAGCCGTCTGCTTAGAAATAAAATAATATACATATACATACATATACATATATACATACATATACATACATCTATACATACATATACATACATACATACATACATACATATATATATATATATATATATATATATATATATATATATATATATATATATATATATGGCACGCCGCTCCACCACATATTATGCAGAATAGACATCCTACATGAAACATCAGACATCCCAAACAGGATCAAGGCAGTCAATCCAAGATACCAAATTACCGATATACTAACTCAGACATCCCACATCCTGCATCAGATATCCCACACCCCACACATACAGAGTATGTGGTTTATACTCTGACATGTAAAAACTGGTGAATTTTATGTTGGAAAAACAACAAACATGCTGAAACAAAGAATGACAGTCCATTGACAGCAAACAAATGATCCTAACTTATGTATTTTATACGTAAATAAACACTTTCACTCATGTTCAGGGGGAAGGTTTACTATTTTCCCCATTTACAGAGTTTCAAATTCAAATGACAGCATGTTGGATGAAAAGGAAAAACTTTTTATTCAGATCTTGCAACCCTCATTAAATGCTTAATGGTGCTTTAGGGCAGGCCGTTCTGCTGTTGGTTCTGCAGATCGGATGTCTAGTATGATGTATCGGAAGTCTTACGTAATTTGTGCCATATCTGATGTGTTATGTGGGATGTCTTATATGGATGTCTTGGGTGTCGCTTGGGATGTATTATGTGCTATGTGGGAATCCTGCAGTGCTATATGGGAAGTCTTAGTTAGCATACGAGATGTCTTGCATGCTGTGCGGGATACCTGGAGTGCTATGTGGGATGTCTTGTATGGGGTATAGGATGTCTTATTTGCTGGAGGAGATATCTCATTTATTCGATTTCAAGAATGGGATGTATCTTTTAGTATGTTGGATGTCTTGTTTGGTATATTGACTACCTGTATTGATATATGGGGTGTCTTATTTAGCGGTTGGGATGTCTCATGTGGTGGATGAGATGTCTTATATGTGGAATTGAATAAGATGTCTGGTATGGTGTATCGGATACCTTGTGTGGGATGTGG
Organism: Anodontia alba; assembly: GCA_964016985.1. Taxonomy (NCBI): domain Eukaryota; kingdom Metazoa; phylum Mollusca; class Bivalvia; order Lucinida; family Lucinidae; genus Anodontia; species Anodontia alba. The sequence goes on along the minus strand of OZ024833.1, from coordinate 57,690,872 downwards.
GATGTCTGGTATGCGAGAATATATTGTCTCCTGTATTGGATGTTTTGTTTTCTGTTGCGGGATGTCTGGTGCAGTGTGTAGAATGCCCATTTTACATATTGAATGGTAGGGCAGCTTATCAGTGAGCCGTTTAGCTACTTATCCTGCAATTCAAAGGTTGGAGTTAATGCATCTGATATCTTAAGTAATATATGGAATGTTCGATGTATTGTGTGGGTTGTCTTCTATAGGTAGGATATGTGTCGTTTGGGATGTCCTATATGCTGTATACTGTATGTCGTATTGCGGTATGGGATATCTTGACATATGGGATGTCGGATGGGCTGTGTGGGTTATCTGATGTGCTGTGTGGGATATCATATCGGGGATATGGCATGTCTTGTCTGCTGGAGAGGATATCTCATGTATTCAAATAAGTAGGATCTCCCACTTGGTATATCTGATGTCTTATTTAGTATGGCAGATGTCTACACTGAGGTTTGGGATGTCTTATTTGGTGGGTGGCATGTCTTACGTGAGGAATAAGATGCTTTTTATATGTGGAATCGGATAATTTTACTTGTATATTATAGCAGATGTCTTGTGTGGGGTGTGGGATATCTGATGCAGGATGTGGGATGTCTGAGTTAATTTGGTATCCTGGATTGACTGCCTTGATCCTGTTTGGGATGTCTGATGTTTCATGTAGGATGTCTATTTTGCATAATATGTGGTGGAGCGGCGTGCCATATATATACATTTGTATGTATATATGTATGTATGTGTGTATGTATGTATGTGTGTATATATGTATATATATATATATATATATTATTTTATTTCTAAGGCAGACAGCTTACTTACTAGGGTGGGGGGGAGTGGGAGTGGGGTGGGGGGAATGGGAGAAGCTTGGGGGTTGGTAATTTTTTCTCCATTTACAGGGTGTCCAATTCATATGACGACATGCTGGATCTTTCTTAAGATCTCGCATCCGTCCTTTAATGTTTATGATTATATTTACCAGGGGATTTCACTCTTGTTCAGAATGCTGCTAATTTGTCCGGAGAAGCAAAAGTGCTGCATAAGGAGACAGCCCTAAGATGATCTCTGCATGCATCAGCGGTTGTTTTCTTCTAGTAGATTGTAGCTAGTTTCCAATGCTAAATTTTATGAGATTGTAAGGTAAGTTTGCAGTGATTTCTCTTGGTAAGGGGAATTAACTGTCACGCTGATTTGTACAAAGACACATTTAGTATTTGTAGCACGTACTTATATTAACTTAAGGGTGTCTTAGAGATATTTCTTAAAACATATGTTTTTCACGGTTTCTGCTATTTTTAACTCATATGTTAGAGTTTATTAGTTACTAGATTAGAAATATTACTATTTTTCTTCTAAATTATAAATATTTTCTACTTGAGCATGTAACATGCCAGAATATTTTAAATGGATGACCTTAAATTTCCAAGGGGAACAATCAGAACTAGTTCACAAGAATGGATTTTTTTTTAAAAAAACAAACATGTCAGTTTGATAAAATCATAGTAGCCAATACTGATATGGTACGTTTTATCTCACTTGACCTTTGTCTATAATATAGGTGCCGCGGATGCGCACTCGGGACTTACTCCTGGCTTATTGTTGCATTTGTCATCCGCAACGGCCTTATTATTTATTGTATTGGGCTACCTAACCTAATACATGTACTCATAGCCTTTTATACGAGCTATTTTTAATAATGTTCAAATGCGCATTATGGAGATCTGCTTTGGGACTGTAATGGTTATTGTGTTCTGTTCGTATGGGCCTCACTCGGCGATCGAGTTGGACTCGTCCGAATTCAGTATAATATTGAAATCGCTGTCCCATTGACGGACTCTGTAAAGATGTGGAACAGCATTATATAACCTGCTGGAAAACGGCATGCTGTTAAGCATTAAACGTTACGTAACGTTTATTATGTGTGGTTTCTGCGTTACGTTTAAACGTCACCATTTATTGTTGTTTTCAATATGTTTGTCTGAAGATCAGCATTAGCTGTGAAAGCGCTAACGAAAAATTAAACAACTACATTTACTCCACTTATTTTCATTATCTCTTAATTGGCTTTTTCACTATATATATATATATATATATATATATATATATATATATATATATATATATATATATATATATATATAACTGTCACATTCACAAGTTAATCTGAACTGCTGCAAATATTAACAGTTCAGCAACCTGATTTTCTTAATTGTGCAACAGTTGGAATTATGTCCTTTTGACACTGTTTAGGAATTGACTGCTTCTATTATACATGTGTACACTCAAGGGGCTAATCACTTGATCTGCCTTCATGGTGGCCTTCTTGAATCCCCAAAAAAACCATTCACTTGGTCTGCATTGTTTACCAAGCTCATGTCTGTTATTATGAGAATCTCCAGTCTGCTTGGTTGTAGATCAACCTAAATCATTTGCCTTACTGAGAATCAGTTGATCCAATCTATTGTTGCAAACAGAGGGAGTCACAATCCACTTCTGGCTTATCAACTCCTCTACTTGGTCCAATTCCAAAGCTGAGCTCATCTGGCTCAGTCTTCATTTCAGAAATGCAAGGGTGGAGTCAGACACCCTAGACTAGAAGACCTCAAAAGGTCTGTATGTTTTGTTTTAGGGGGAAGTAAGAAGATAAATCAGGTAAACAGTTAAACATTCAGTGTTTACAATCATCGGGTGAGTAGCCCCCAAAGAAAGCGCCACATTTTTCTGACTTCCCAGAGTGCTGCATTACTTCTCTACCACAGCCGGTTTTGCAGCTTCCAAAGGGTGACTATTGTCAAGAGGCTGCACTAAAATCTAATTCTTAGCTCCCAAGTATCATGATCTTAGCAAGATTCTTACACTTTTCATATGTCTTTTAAATATCCCAATCATATTTTGATAACACAACCAACCTCACATTTCTAACACTTTCCTCAAAAATAACCCACAGTTTTCCAACATTTTTAACAGCATAAAAATTTCCAATATGAGCTATTATATATTAACCAGTGCATGACAAAACCTGCAATAAAACTAGTGTGACCAACAAAGTCTTAGATCAGCCTGTGCATCTGCACAGTCTGATCAGTTATTGCCAATTGCATGTGCCATCTACAGCCTAAGGGCTATCCAAAGAGGGATGAACAAAAAACCTTGCCATACTGGGTGGATGTACAGGATGACCTTTGCTGGTCACATTGGTCTGATTGCAGGTTTTGTTGTGCTCTGGCTCATATTTTGAAGCCAGAATCTAGCTGTCCATGCTCTGTGCATCAACTGTTACATGACTTGAAAGTAATATGCACTATAAATGACTAAACAACTAAAATTAAGCATATATATCATCTGGATAGCCTTCTTGATGTATGCAATGCTTTTTTTTCCTTTCTATACTGAGTGAATCTAGAACAGGGCCCAGTTGTTCAAAGCGTCGTTAGCTTAACGAGCTTGTTAAGGGTCATTTCGTTAACTGTTTTAGCAGATTCAATATACAATATTCTGATTTTTTTTGCTGAAAAAATGTGAGTAGCTTTTGCACTGCGAAAGCTACTCACATTTTTTCAGTAAAAAATTCAGCATATTTGCATATCACTCGATGTAAATTTTAATGATACGTTAACTAACGACATCATTAGTTTCCAATAACTAGGCCCAGATTAATATTAGCACAAATGATGAACATACCATGATGGGTTTACATGACATGGTGATTCTGAAGTATTTTATCCATGTGATTGTTTTCATTTTGAGCTTTAGATCTTATGAATACAAGATTCAGATTACTCGAGTGTGATGATGTCAGATGATTATGATTTGTTGTTCCAACATTATCTAACTTATGTTGAGGTGTGGTAGGGTGATTATGAAAGGCTTTGAGCAATGAAACACCATTTAGTCATGAGCTGAATTCTGCCTCAAGTGGGATTTGAACCTGGGACATTGGGATCTAAAGTCTGAAGTGCTAACCAGTCGGCCACCCACTCCATCTAATCCATTCAGACTCTTAACAAAATTCATGTGAAGTCAACTCTTAAAAAGTATATTCTTTCATTACTCTTTAAGGCTAATCCATTAAACTTTATAGGGTACTATGGAAGAGTAATGCTATCGTTAATATGCCTCAAGTTAGTGCTGGAAGAAAAAAAATATTTATAGTAGGTTGGGCCAGTGATTTTTGGTAATTTCTTGCAGATTATGCTGCAGAAAAATAATTATTTGTTGTGGGTTGTCAAATACAAACAAGTTCCAGATATGTTTCATTATTTATTTCTGGATGGATATTTGTGCTGATAAAAGAATACATATTTATATTTTCAAAATACAATATCTGATTTAATAGACTAGCAACTTCCATAGTATCAGAAAAATGGCCGATAAGGTCATGAATAAATTTGAAGTCCAGGGGTTCTGTGCAAAAGATTGCTCACCCCTTTTTTTGTCCAGATTGTGTCCCCGTCTTAACACAGAAGATGTCAAAAAATAGAAACAGATGTAAAATGATGCACACAAATCTGAATTTGGCAATGTAAACAAACAATTTAATTGCTGTTTTTGAGCATGTTACATGCATTTTACTAAGTTGTGTTTCTTTAAACCTGGAATAGTGATAGCAAGAGGCAAAATAAACAGTGTGGGGAATCCACGTGACCAAATGACTAAGTACACGGAGTTTGTTACTATTTTTAGCTCCGCTTCAGGTAGGATTTTTTAGAATATCTCTATTCACAGCGAATGGAATTTGTTCAAATAAAGCACAGAGTACGCGGAAAATCAAGCTCTTTCTGGTGGTGTAAGCGTTATTCTGCAATCTGGTCTAATTCTCGAGAACATTCGAAGAATGTTTTTGCTGTCAATCTGGGTCATCGGGACAATGTACATGAATTCTGACGAAAAACATTCTCCCAATGTTCTCGAGAATCAGACCAGACTGCAGAATAGCACTGACACCACCAGAAAGAGCTTGATTTTCCGCGTACTCTGCACTTTATTTTAAAAAATTCCATCAGGTATAAATCCAGATATTCTAAAACATCCTACCTGAAGCAGAGCTAAAAATAGTAACAAACTCTGTGCACCTAGTCATTTAGGATTCCCCACTGTGATAAAGATGATTAAAATTTTGGTGCTTCATTATGGTTTATAGTGGCATTTATAGACAGTTTTAGCCTAGGTCACAGCCAAACTCATCTTTTTTTACTTTCACTTTCGTTAACCCTAATGGGTCACTGAAAACCTTAAATGGTAACTTCTGGGTTGGATATAAGTTAAAGTATGTAATTTTATTACTTACTACAATGTGTGTGTGGGGGGGGGGGGGGGGGGGAGAGGGGGGGGGAGGACAGAATCTGCCAGTGCCTAAGGGTAACCCCTGCTCATTTTTTTTTTTTTTTTTTTTTTTTTTCTCAAGGTGGGCGGGTAAGGGTGTAAATATTGAGTCATAAATAATCTGAAACAATATCTACATGAATAGCATTGCCAGAATTCTCAGGTTGGTCAGCTAAAATTTGCCATTTTTAAGCTATTTCCTCCATTTATCACTTGTGCAAACTACAAAATAAATTTCAATGGCCACTATTTGTATTTTAAAATAAATTTGCTTTTTATCTGATCAACCTTTACTTGAATTGGTCCAAAGACATAAGTGGAAAAGGCTAGTCAAAATATTTCCCATAATTTTCTACCCATCAAGGTTTGACTATATTATTTTGTTTTTCATTATTATGTAACAGGGAAAATTTACATGACATTTCAATTTAGTGAAATTTGAATTTCATTTTAATTTGGATAAAATATTTCAAGTTTTTTATTAAGACAAAAGAAAAATACTAAATTTGGTTGGTGCTTTTAAAAGTTTGGTTGCCAAGCGACAACCAGTTTGACTGGCCCAAAGAAAATGAGACTGAAGGCCATGTGAGGGAGTCTTAATGATACGCTCAGACTGACAAGTCCAAAATTTTAGTTTTATAGTTTAGTTTATAATACAACAAATCTATGTATGGACACTAAAATAATGTAAAGTTACAAGCTTCATAAATAGGCAATAACCTGTTGGCCATTACTATGAACATTTTCCACTTGCAAGAAATGAACTGTAAAATATTGTATTATACATTTGTTATAAAACTAATGAAACAAAAAAAAATACAAAACAAAAATTTGGAAAGTGTTATTTCGACTTCACTGTTGTCAATTTAAAGATCATAAACAAAAAACTCAAACAAGCTCAAAACAGATTTTCAAGATAGTTACCAATGTAGCTATCTTAGATTTTCAATCAGTTTGATTTTATCTGCTTTTGATCTGCAAGTTGCCCCAATATTTCCTACCAAGGTTCAAGTCAATTGCCTGTTCAGTTTAGGAAAAGAAACTCAAAATAGATTTTCAAGATGGCCACTGTAGAGGCCATCTTGTTTTTTTTAATTGAAATAATTTTAGCTATTTTTGATCTACAAGTCACCCCGATACTTCCTACCATGTTTCAAGTCAGTTGGCCTTTCAGGTCAGGATAAGATGGGCAAAACAGATTTTCAACATGGCAGATGTGGTTGCCTTCTTGGATTTTGGATGGAAACAATTTTAGCTATTTTTGATCTGCAAGTCACCCGTATACTTCTAACTTTTGAGTCAACTGGCCTTTTGGTTCAGGAGAAGAAGTGCAAAATAGATTTTCAAGGTGACGGCTTTCTTGGATTTCTGACCGGAATGATTTTAGCTATTTTTGATCTACAACCCCCCAATACTTCCCATCAAGTTTTGAGTCAACTGGCCATTGAGTTCTGGAGAATAAGCGCTAGATAGATTTTCAAGTATTGGGGCAAAAAAGGTGAGAGAAAAGTCTAGGGAGTGACACAATCACAAGCTGCAGTTCTTCCCAGACACAAAGAGGAAGAGGAAACAGACAAAACCAAACAAGCGCAAATCAAACAAACGTACGAAAAGCACTAAGATTAGCTCTCTCTTCCCCTAGCGAGATAATCCCAATGCTCAAAGGACTGAAAAACACAAGAACAAAATAACACGAGGCAAAAAAACAACAACAAATCGCCTTTTAGAATAAACCACAAAACAACAAAGAGTAAGACTAACACCGACTTGAGGATAAAAAACTTAAGCAATTTTTGATCCTCAAGTTGCCCCAATACTGCTACCAGGTTTTGAGTCAATTGGCCTTTCAGTTCAGGAGAAGGGCAAAATAGATTTATAAAATGGCCACAATGGGGCCATCTTGGACTTCTGATCTGAACGATTTTAGCTATTTTCAATCTACAAGTTGCCCCTAATACTTTCCATCAAGTTTTGAGTAATTTGGATTTCTGTTCAGGAGAAGAAGAGCAAAATAGATTTTCAAAATGGCCACCATGACAGTCTTTTTGGATTTCTGATCAGAACCATTTTAGCTACTTAAGATCTAGAAGTTACCCCCATACTTCCTACCAAGTTTCGAGTCAATTGGCCTTTGGGTTCAGGAGAAGGTGTAAAACAGATTTTCAGGAAGCCTGACATGGAAGCCATCATGGATTTCAGATCGGAACAATTTTAGCTGTTTTTGATCTACACGTCACCCCAATACTTCCTGCCAAGGTTCCAGTGAACTGGCCTTTTGGTACAGGAGAAGAAGAGCAAAATAGATTTTCAAGAGCTTTGATTTCCGATGGGAACAATTTTAGCAATTTCTGATCTAAAAGTCTCCTTGAATCTTCCTACCAAGTTTCAAGTTAACTGGCCTTTCAGCTCAGGAGAAGGTGCAAAATAGATTCTCAAGATGGCCAATATGACAGCCACCTTAGATTTCAGATCTGAATGATTTTAGCTATTTTTGGTCTACAAGTCACCCTAATACTTCCTACAAAGTTTCAAGTCAATTGGCCTTTCAGTTCAGAAGAAGTGCAAAATATATTTTCAAGATGGCTGCATGGGGGCCATTGTTTATTGTTTATTGTGTTGGGGTTTAACGACACGTCAACCCTTGTGGGTCATTTTGTGTCGTCTCCCAGAGAAAGGGAGAAAAGAGATAGAAGAGATAGTAGAAGAGATAAAAGAGAGGAATAGGGAAGAAAGAGAAACAGGAATGAAAGGGAAGAAACAGAAGAAATTAAAACATTCCCCCTCTACCTTTACCTACTTCAACGATAGTAGGCCTTGCCCAACTGTAAGCCAATATCAGTTGGACGCCCCGGTGACACAAGATACATGACACCTTCGCACCACCCGACCACCCCCATGCATGGGGGCCATCTTGGATTTCTGATCAGAAGTAGCAATTTAAAGCAAATTATTAAGGCTGCACAACGGATGACACACGAAGGATGCCGGACATTGACTGATCACAATAGTTCATCTTGAGCACTTCTAGGATGTATGGGCAGATTTTCTTTTTTAAGGCCTAGATTGTATGAAAATGAAAGGGCTTCTTCCACCTACCGTATTATACCTAAGTATTGGGATGGGAATAATAACTAAATTTCTAGCTGTCCCAATACTTAGGACCATAAAAATTAATTATTTGTTAGGTGTCACAATACTTAGGTCTTGCAGCTGAAAATAGCACCAATTATAAATTAAAAAGTGGCATATCTGTGTTCACAGTTTGGCATATTTCCTCACTGGTATCTCGTAAATTTAACCTATTGTTAATATTGAATAAACAGAATACCACTGATTGTTTTGTTATGATTTATAATCCCCTTTTTTATCTATCACATGTTGAAAGCATCCAGCTGAAAAAAATAATCACATACAGGTCAATCCCGTTACTACGTGCTGGTCGGGATGCACAAATCCAGACCGCGTTATAGGCGAGGCGGGTAGTAGCTTCGGAGCTGACTGGTCGGACCTTATAAATGTTGAGATGCATGGGACACATGTATATACATCATTTATTTTTAAAGGTGTCGAAAGGACAAAAGATGACGTGCCTGTCCTAAAATACCTTTTTGTTGCATAAATCATGTGACAAAATCGGGTAATATTGCTGCTAGTGCAAATGCCACCGCCATTTTAACTGACTAATCACGTGGCTATCAGGTGTTTACTAGTTACATTTCCATTTAAAAAGCAGAATTATTTTTATTTCCAATTACACCGTTTATACACCTTTCTGCATGCCTTCTCAGATATCAAAGGTACCGACAGTAAATTGCATCCGGTATACAAGCTATCAGATCAGTCAACCATGATAAGCTTATCTTGAGAATACACATAGGTAACAATGACACATTTATAACTAAAAGCACATAAATTAAATGAAGTTCTGGGCATTTTTTTTTTCGGCAGCTCATCTATATGTCAGTTAACCCTTAAACTGCCAATCACAATTGCAGCAGACAACAATTTTGACTATTTTTTTATTTGCCAGAGAAAAATAAGTCCTGACATTTCATGTGAATTGTCTGTTTGGCCAACAATTCACATGAAATGTCAAGACTGGTTTTCAATGAAAACAGAAAAAAAAATTTACACATATTTTGCTTGGCACTTTATAGGTTAAATGTGTTAACAACCTAGGAAAACATCAAAGTAAATTTCAGCATTCTTTGATTTGCTCAGGTTTCACTCATACATGACAGGAGGGCATTTACCATTACTGCAGCTAGATCAAAGCAGTTTAAACTAACCCTTAAAGCGCTAAGCAAAAAATTGTAGCAGACAATATTTTAAATTTTTGATTTAATATTATTTATTTTTCAGAGATGTCATGACATTTCATGTGAATCATCTGCTTGGCAGATGATTCACCTGACATGTCAAGACTTTATTCTCTGAAAAAAAAAAAGAATAAATAAATAAATAAAAGTAAAATTGTTTTCTGCAGGGGTGGGAATGATAATTCAACAAAATCGCTGAAAATGTCTATACCCCCTATCCTCTCCCCACAAAAATACCAATTTCAAAAGCTTGTGTCATGATCATAACTTTATTTTTCTAAAAAATCATCAAAACCGCTGAATTCAGCTAATCCGCTGAAAATTCTCACCCTTGTTTCTGCTGCAGCTGTGATTGGCACTTTAAGGGTTAAGGGATTATAAGCGTCTGTAAAGAAAAAAAGACAAGCTATGCTGGTCCTTTTTTCTTCAGATCAAAGCATCCCATTTTGTTACTTTGATCTAGTGGGTTGGGAAATTGGGATCCATTGGAAAACAAATTGGGAGGCATGACGCACCAGCATTATATCTGTATTCACGTAAGAACGATGCGAGTACTAACAGGACTGACCTGTACTGCTTTCCCACTTTGTTGGTTATTTGCACAGAACCGATATTGCCAATGTGGGAAACAATGTACCTGTTCTAAAAATACCACAAAGTGCATGTTCATTATTATTGGGTTGGGGTTCGTCTCAATGGTCTTTGGGGTTCATCTCAACATTGTTTTGGAGTTCATATCAATGCTGTTTTGGAGTTTGTCTCAATGCTGTTTTGCATTATCGGCAAACAATTCTATTGTATTTGTTTATTATTATTATTAATTATTAATTATTTTTATTATTTATAGCTTTTGTTTTTGCCTTCACTGTCGTACTCGAGTTGCAAATGGAATCAGCTCTTAAAGCATGTGGTCGTCACGAGACAACCACTTGTGGTAATTTAAAAATGGCGACATATTTGAACTGATGCAATCACATGTGCAATTTCTGATTTCGTTTTAGTAGCTTTCTTGAATAAATTTTAGATTAATAGATTTCTCAAAGAAAGGTTTTTACTTATTGTCTTCTTTCTAACTAGACTGCTATAGGAAATCTGCTGTATGCAAATCCCTGCTGTATGCATGACCAAAAATATTGTGTGAAGTTGCTGGTAAACAAAACAAAACATGGAGATAAAATGTTTTCTGCTAGTTAGATAGATAAATTTTTTATCCCAAATACACTGTCACATATGGTACAAAAAATTACTGAAAATTTGGCAATTTTATAGAGCTATCTTAATATTTATTTACATCAATATTTGTCCAGTATGCTGTAATAAGTTTAATGAGTATGGTGATGTGAGATTGTGAGATACCATATTAACAGAATTTACTTGTTAACTCTTGAGAATTTCAAACAGCAATGCGCATGCAGTTTCAAATCACTGATTTTTTTTTTTTTTTTTTTTTTTTGTTGTTGCTGTAGGAAACCAGAAACAGAAATATGTCAAAATATTTAGACAGACATGCCTTAGCAAACAGCACAGACGTAGATGAAACTATTCTAATAAAAGCAGTCTGATGAGGGTCTGTCCAATACCCATTTGGCCAGCACTTATGAAGTGGTCAGATGGATATTCAAAATTTATGGCATAACTCCATATAACAGAGGACATCTGCTTAATATATTTCTCACTTCTCCACAAAACCATATGCATTATGGGTACTCATCAGGAGCGCCTTATTGAGGTGCTTTTTATGAGTACCCACAAAATATGGTTTTGTAGAGAAGAAAAATGTTGGTACTTTTCAGTTGGAACAAGTGCCTTGTTTCAAGCCATGTTATGCAAGTGAGAAAATGCATTGTGAGAAATAAAAAAACTCAAGTTTTCTTTTTCAGTAAAATAATAGAAATGCTTAAATGATTTCGATCAACTGTTTAACGTATGTGTGCTTTGAACAATTTTGACCAGTTTTAATGAAACCTTTAATCCTATATCAGTTAGCATGTCCAAAGTGATGTTTTAACGTAGACAGCCTACCGTATTTCTCAATAAACTAGAGCCAGTGCCCAGAGGGTCACGAATACCCCGACCGGCGCTATTTCTTAATTATAAAATATTTTAAAGTTAATGACATAGTTTAAAATGTCAGTCTCTGAGTGACACTGATCTATCATCCCAAGTACAACTTTCCTGGAGTAAATAGTCTTCAAGACATGAAGCAAATTTGCTGGTCCATAAAATATAGGTCAGTGACCTACATATACTTGAGAAATTAATATGATGGTCACACCGATGCATTATACCAACTAAGATGTTAATCCATTAAATAATCTAAAAGATATTAAATTAAGCACAATCACTAGACCATGAAATATAGGTCATACTGATTTATATTTACTTTGAGGTGAAATTTTGGGTCACACTGAGTCATTATATGTAAATATGACATTAAGGTATCAAACAGTGGGAAATATAAGACAAAATCGCAGAGCTATGAAATATAAGTCACATAATCCCCAAACATGATAGTAATACAACAAATTGTCTTCAAGCTGTAACATAAAATCACTGGACTATGAAATATAGGTTACTTTTAGGTCAACTGTTGGACCATACTAATTCATAATTCCAAATAATGATGTTCATACGTCAATTAACATTCAAGATATGCAGCAAAATTACATGAAATATAGATTAAGGTGACCTACATTTGTTATGCTGTCAATCGGGGTGTCACATAGAACCAATATTCCAAGTATCACATTAATCCATGAAATAGTCTTCAAGATATAAGGCAAAATCGCTGGAGCATGAAAATATGATCCAATGACCTTGACCTTATTACACTGAATGTTGATGTGATAAACATGTCTGATGTCCATCCTTCTTTAAGAAGTTGTTTGTATAAACAAACTGCAACATACTACTTTATTGAGGCATTAATCCATGAAATAGGCTTCAAAATATGTCAAAATCACTGAAGCATGAAAATAAGGTCTTTTTACACTGAATTTTGATGTGATAAACATGTCTGATGCCCATCCTTCTTTAATAAGAGGCTGTTTGTATAAACAAACTGTAATATACTACTTTATTGGGATGTCCTAGATTTTGACCTCTAGCCCCGCCCTGGGGCATGACCCAGGGGTCAATAGATGTAGAATGGAAGAAAACCCTCCCAGGTACCCCCATACCAAATATGAAAAGTTTTTGATCAGTGGCTGCAGAGTTATAAGTAATAAAAAAAACTTCAAAGTAAAACTTGGTTATAGAAAGGGTTAAAGGATGGAATCACACCCTGACGGACTAATGGAACGGACGAAAACTATATACCCCTTCAGCATACTTCGTATGCCGGGGGTATAAAAAGTTATGACACCAAAACTGAACTTGTATTTTTTATTTCTGCTAGTATATATTATGATTACATATATGTACCTACACTAACAGAAACACTCAGTACCATTTCTCTTAATATTTGGACTGATAAGCATAAGAGAACAGTATTTCTCATAACATGAATAATCAGAGTTTGAAAAATTAGAATTAAGAAAAAATTACCTTTAAAGGCAGGACCTCCTTGTTGATACCATAGAAGAAGGCCATAGCCGTCGACCAGGACAACAGCCCAGCTACATTACTACACACTTTTTTTGCCGTTTCCATTGTGTAGTCCTCCATTCTGAGGTAAGGTTCTAGCAGCTCTACTGTCTCACCATTGATTGTATCTTTTGGGAAAGCCACTAATGATCCCAAAAACCCTGAGCCACTCATCAACTGTAATTGAAACATAGGTACAGCATAATCTTCATCATGTGAAACTATGCTTGATTCTAAATACTCCAACAGACTGGTTTAAGCAAACAGTGATGACCCAGATCAAACTGTTCCTAAAGTAGCAGTTTGATCAGGGTCTATACTGTTTGCCATTCTGCAACTAATATTTTAAACACATTATCATCATGATTATTTAGATATCTCATAAAGCAGTCAGATGGAATTGTTCAATATTTAGGATAAGTATAGGAAAGAGTTATGGTGTCCAAATATTAAGGTTACCATATTTATTTTAAATATTCAGACAGACATGTCTAGGCAACCAATGTTGATGCAGATCCAACTGCTCTTATTGGTCAAGAGCTACACCATTTACCATTTCATCATAACAGTTTAGATTTTAGCAAAATTTCTTTCATAAATAAAGGGAAGGATTTTATTGATCTGCCTAGTATCTTCCGGGACAATTCTGTTATTTCATCTATTCCAACTTATTTTCAAAATACTGAAACACTCGTAATTTGCTATAAGTATAACAAACCTGTTCAATCAATCATTTCTAATTTTAATAAACCTGTTTCAGATCTCGATACTAATACAAATATTCCTGAGACCTGAGATTGTAATGACTCAGTGTACTGTTATATAATTACTGAGAATTTAAAAAATAGTTCCTGATTCTAGAACTCGAAATATAATTTCTAAAGGACTGCAATACCGATTTCCTTCTTATATTGGTTTCAATAAATGTAGGGAAGAAATTGCTGCTGCCTTGAATGAATTCAGTAATTGATGGTGTAGGCGAGAGTATGTTGAACATGCAGCCCTTAAAGAATGGAAAGTGAGCATTTTGAGAATAATTAATAAATGCATTTCTGTCTATTGTCAAAATACTAGTTTATTACTTCCTCCTAAACCAAAGATGTCTTTACATCATCTTAAACTAAGTATTCAAGAATTTCATAGGAAGTATGTTTTGGCTCTGGCATGCAAGGCAGCAAACAACATCACCCTTGTTTAATGGCTCCATTATGTTAATACTCTTAAGCAAGAACTTGGTGGTACAAAGGCCTATGAACTACAACCTTTGATTGAAGAGAGCTCTGTGGTTAATGATCATACCTACCATTCAGCCATCAAGTTTGCTGTAAGTGTTGAAGAAGGCCAAGACAAGCTTCCTACATTACTTTGGTTGCCTAAACTTCACAAAAGACCATACAAAACATGGTTTATTGCAAATCCAAGCTTTTGTACCACTACTGAACTTTCTAAATTGTTGACTTCTTGTCTTACTGCCATTAGAAAACATGTGATTAAATATTGCGACAAGGTCTATGAAATATCAGGTAAGAATCTGTTTTGGACATTAAAAATTTTAATTAAGTTTTGAATAAACTAAAATCCAGAAGTTTTTGCGTATGAAATCTGTTTATGTTTGATTTTTCCATGCTTTACACTACACCACCTCATAATCTTATAAAAGAAAAACTTAATGATTTAATTAAATGGATATTTCATAGGGAAGGTTCCCTTTATCTTGTCCTATCTTGCATGTAACGGAAGAAATGCTTTTTTCACTCTCGAAAAGCATAGAAATTATGCTTTATGGTAATGTCAGGAAGTGGGTGAAGTTCTCACCTTTCTACTTGACAATAATTGTGTAAGATTTGGTACTAAGCTATTTAGACAAATTGTGGGTATTCCAATCGGTACGAACTGGGCACCGCTTGTGGCTGATTTGTTCTTGTTCTGTTATGAAAGAGACTTCATGATGTCTCTTTCTAAAGAAAAGCAATCTGAAGTTATTGAAGCTTTCAGCTCAACATCTAGATATTTGGAGGATTTATTAAATATTGACAATAACTACTTCGATAATTTGATCAGTCAAATTTATCCTTCAGAGCTTCAATTAAATAAAGCAAATTCTTCTGAAACTGAAGCCTCGTTTTTGGATTTGCATTTGTCTATCTTAGATGGTTTTATTTCATGCAAAATTTATGATAAACTCAATATTTTGATTTTGAGACTGTAAATTTTCTGTACTTGGATGAGGATGTTCCTCACTGAGCATCCTACGATGTTTATATATCGCAACTAATTCAGTTCACCAGAGTGTCTAGTCATGTGATTTCAACACTCTAAATAAATCATGAACTGCTAAACTTCTAAATCAGGGTTAGTGGTATCATAAACTGCACAAAGCCTTTTCTAAATTTTATAGATGTCATTTCGACTTAGTTTCAAAATTCAAGGCTGGACAAATCTGTTCTGCAACAAGGTCTATCAGAACCTGAATTTTATGGTGACTTAGTATATAAATTCAGAAAAATATATGCTTGCAACGATTTTAGCACTCAATTTCACAGAAATATTCTTCTATATATAAAGGTTGGGTACAACATAATGTAATAAGAGACTACATGCATAGTAGTTAACCCAATCACGGTTAATAACTTTGCATCCCTCTTTGGTTGCAGGCCAGCCGCTTGATTCTCAGACTCTATGATGGCTCTGGCCTTAGGACTTTTAAATAAGTTGGTTGGTGCCTGCTGCTCTGACTCTGGTCGGGCCCACTGGTGTCCAACTATTGGTTTTCTTTTGCTCCAGCATTTCAGTTAGTTCTTGCTGTTGAGTGCACATCATTTTTTCATCTCTCTATTTGTTTGATTTTTATGTTCTCAGAGCTGTTGCACTGATGAGTTAAAAACCCTTCTTTCACGGGGACTGAACAAATGTCTTGTGTATACCAGGTCAGAACTAAGGGCAAGGGTGTTAAAGTACAATTATTTACAGTTAAGAAAGGGACATAATTGCTTCTGATAAATATGAATTACTTTACATTGTATTGTGACGTCATCGACGTCATGAATCCATAGCAACAATGTCACCATCTTACTGTGTGTACACTGTGTGTTAAGAGTTGTCAATAAACTGATTTACTGGCAGTTAGCGTTTTCTAGTGACTTTAACAATGGTAGCAGAGCGAACAAAATGATCCTTTTAAGTGGGACTAGACAGTTAAGGAGTTATATCTAATGGGACTGTGAAGAAATTGTGAAGTAACAGTAAAAGGATTGTTATTGAGATACGAGTAGATATCAGCAGATAATGGCTACAGAGATAAGTCTTCCAACTTTAAATGAGTTGACAAATTATGAATTGTGGAAGCAGGAGACACTAGCGTGGACAGTTAAACCAGACTTGGGTAAGGAGAAACAAGCTGTAGCTGTGGCACTGAATCTCCCAGGAGATGGCAAGAACAAAATAAAGGAGAAAGTATTTTGTGAACTGAAACTGGATGATCTGAACAGTGAAAATGGTATGTGTATATTGTTTGAATTTTTGGACAAATATTTACTTGATGATGAGCTGATGACTAGCTTAAATAAGTTTGAAGATTTTGACAACTTTGAGAGGAAACAGGGTCAGAACATTAGGGAGTATGTTGCTAATTTTGAACTGAAAGTCAGCAAACTTGAAAAACTAAATATAAAACTTCCATCTGAGATTTTGGCTTTAAAACTGCTAAGAAAAGCAAACTTAAGTAAACAAGACAGAATGATTGTTTTGACTGGAGTAAATTTTGCTGATAAAGGGAACATATATAAGGAAATGAAAAATTCTTTAATAAAATTTATGGGAGAATTAACAGAGAGAAAAGCTGGGAAAGGGTCAAATGTTAGACCGGAACCAGCATGGAAGAAGTCAACCAGCAGCAGTAATTGGAAGTGGTATGTACAACATGGTAGCATTGGAGTGAAAAAGAAGAAACTGAATCCTTTAGGATCTGATGGACAGATTTTGTTGTGTAACTCGTGTGGGTCATATAGGCATCTTGTAGCAAAATGCCCAGACAGTTGGGAAAATATGGTGGAAGGAAAAGCAAATGAGGTAACTGTGGAATTGAGAGATCAGACTGATGAACAGAAACTGAAGGGAAAAGAAAAGAGGAGTGGGGAAGAATCACACATTGTTGATAAACAGGTAAGTGCAGAAATGGCACAGCTGAAGGAAGAGATAAGAAAGTTGAAGGCTGAAATTAAGGAAATAAAGGCTGTAAAAGATAAAGAGCTGAAGGGACAGAAAGAAGAGCTTCTAAATGGTAAAAACATCTTTGAACAGAAGAAAGAACAACGGGAAGACAGCTGGATTACCATGCAAAAGCTAATTCAAAGCATAATGGAAAAAGAGATGAGGGTTTCTGAGGAAGAAATGGTAGAATTAGCTAAACTACAGGGGCAGATGTTCAGAAAAGAATTAAAATCAGACAACACTTTAATGAGGTTGCTGGGAGAAGATTTGTCGAGGATGATTAGGGAAATGAAGGTAAATCTCTCAGAAGGGGATAAACTGTCACTGGACGGCCCGTACAGTAGATTGAAGACCAAAGCCTTAAAGACTTGGGGTCCAGTAGGAGTAGCATGGGGACAGAGACATATCAGAAACAAGGTAGAAAGAAAGAAACAAAGATGGTAGGAATACATTGGAAGGTGAATGAAAATAATGGGACAAAACAAAGACTCTTGGAAAAAGCAAAGAGAGTCAAACAAAAGCTACAGATGACACCTGGAGGGGACAAAACAATATCTAGGATGAGTGAGAAGCAGATGAAAAAAAAACTTAATGGATCAATAGATACAGATGAAACTAACCAAGTAAGACAGTGGTTTTGGTGGCCTGTGGAGAGGCAACAGCTAAATGATATGGCATTGCAAGTGATCACTGGAAACTGGGTTTTAAAGCTTTTACGGAGTGATAATGTGTTGAATGACATGCAGAACAAGTTTAGTTGGAACTTGTTAGATATTCACAATGTCCTATCTTTGGACAGTCATCCATATTCACTCTTCATCAACAAACATCCATTGATATCAGTGACAATCACACAGTAATAATTCTGTTACTTTTGTTGGTATTCGTTACTGGTAATTCTTTTCTAACATCAACAAAACAAAAGAAAGAAAGTGTAATTAATGTTAAAGTACAATTATTTACAGTTAAGAAAGGGACATAATCCACTTTATATTTGCTTCTGATAAATATGAATTACTTTACATTGTATTGTGACGTCATCGACATCATGAATCCATAGCAACAACGTCACCATCTTACTGTGTGTACACTGTGTGTTAAGAGTTGTCAATAAACTGATTTACTGGCAGTTAGCATTTTCTAGTGACTTTAACAAAGGGTTGCGGCAATAAATAATTGATTTAAGCCCTCCAGTTAAATGTTTACTGACCATTCCAAGGTGCTGCTTCTGCTGTGATTTACTATTTCTGTCATTGCATGTCTTTGAATGTATGTCCTGGTAAAATTTTTATTTTGGATAGCCTTTCGGCCAATTTTTGGGAAAGAAACTTTTTTTTTGGCTTTCTGCTTGTAGCGTTTTGATTGTTGTGCCATTGCTTTTAGTGCGTCCTTCTTTCCCTTTGATGTCTTGGATGGAAGGTGTTAGGTAATTGTATAGATTTCTGATCACTGTCTTTGATTCTATTTAGAAAAACCATCAAGAACTTAGATGGAGTTTTCCAATTTTTATTAGTATGCAAGGAAGTTTGACTATTAAGATAACCATAAATATTCAGACAGACAGGCCTGAGAAAACATATTCCACTCAGATCAAACTGCTCAGTTATTTGATCAGGGTCTACACTGTTTGCCATTTGCTCAAAACATTTCAGATACATCAGTTAGTAGTCAGTGTATTTTTTGAGACAGACTGAGATAGATTTGATTACGTTGTTCAAATTTTAGGTATGAAAAAATGTACAAATATTTAGAGGAAATACAAAATAAATAAATAAATAGCAAATGCTAAGAACAGCCTATAAACTGTAGTTACCATATTTAGCCTGAATATTGGGACATCTGAACTCCTAACCACACTTGTCCTAAAATTTAACAACTTAATGTGGTCTTAGAAACAACACTCATCCTACATCCTACATGACCAGAGGTATGGTAATTTTAATGGTCATAAAATGAAAAACTAGAACTTTCACATGTTCTTTGTCCAAGAGCACCTGTGATGGTAGGTAGACCTGGAATTTCCCAGACCTGCAAAATGTTGCAATGGCTCTTATTAGTCTTTCACCTTTTGGAGGACTTGTAATTGTTACCTCCATATCAGCCCAATACATTAAGTATCATTTTTGGCTGGAATATTATCAGTCTGCACAGTTGTTGACAGCTTCTTAATGGGAATGAATACACCTTCAAAGAAAGTAATTCTGACATGGAAATACTTGCCTCCCTTAAACATATTTTAGTAATCATCAAATTTTGTTACAACAAACACAATACACAATATGACATGAAAATGATCATTAGGATCTGAACAAAAGTTAGGCTTATATAGTTCTCCCTTCTCACTGAGGACTACTATTAAAGGGCACAGAAGGAGCAAATTCTCTCCTTGAGTAGGATCCAATTTTAAAATGTTTTCTAAAAATCAGAAGGCAAATATCCATCTGACAAAGTTATCTCCCATGAACATTTACAACAAAGTCTTCAGGTGCACCAGTTCCTCTAGGTATCAATTTTTACCTTTGTGGAGCATCACTTACCTTGAGTGACTCTGACCAGGATGGTTTTGGGCAGGCTTTCTCTGGATCTTGTGTCACAGGATCCAGCTTTTTTTGGAACAGCAATAACACACAGTCCATAATTCTCATGATAAGATGAGGCGGTTTACCCAACTTCTTCACTGTTGCTATATCTGATGCTTTGATTGTCTGTCAATAAAAGAACAGATGATAATTACAAATGGTCTGTGCCATAAAAGACATATATCTTTCTGGTGTATGCTGACAATGAAGACCCTAGATCAGCATGCACATCCATGGAATCCGCTCAAGGCCTTCCCGGCCTGCTTATAGAATTATTGGGTACTGTAGAATGTAACAATGTACATATATAGCAAAATCCCTCATTATACTATATGGCTTGGTTGGCTGATCTGGATCTTTACTATGTGTTTATATGTGCCCCAAAGACATTTTCTCCTGGTGTGGCTCTAAGTCAAATACATGAAAATGTATGAGCTGCATCTTGACAAACTATAAGCTGAAACATCAGAAAATTTCATCTTCTGACATCTTCTGCACCCAGTGAAAATTCAGGTCAGCCTGTGCAGTCATGCAGTCTTGTCAGAATCTTAAATGGGCACATTCTGGATTACCAAGGATGCAAAGTTTTTTCTTACAATGAAACTCTGACCAGGCTGTGCAGGCTGATTTGAACCTTCGTAGACCACACGTCAGATGGTACGTTTGCTCATATTGTAGCTTATATATCTATGCAACCTGGGAATGTCCTTACAGAATGTGTGCATCTGTGCATATGTCTGTGTTTTCAATTTCTTTAGCCTGTGGTTATAACTAACCACATTTGACCATGATGTGTAACTTGATGGTAGTCCTGATGGTATAACCATGATAACCGCTAATATAGTTCTATTAACAGGAAATGTAAAGATCATGGTAAACTATTTCTGACTGAAAACAGATATAATCCATGATAAAGTTAATCTAGGTCACAATTATACATCTTACTGATAACAAGACCTGTCGCCAGACAGGATAGCTTAGCTTGTCTGATATTGCAAATTTTTTTCTGGAAAATTCTAAGTCCATGACCTTGACACGACTTTGTGTGTATGTGTGTGTGTGTGTGGGGGGGGGGGGGGGGTGGGGGGGGCAGGGGGGGGGGGAGGGGGGGAAAGGGGAGGGAGGGATTGCACTGTGCAAAATTTAAACCAAAGATGAATCATTTTGGTAGGAAATAATGAGGTCTTAAAAACTTTAACAAAAACTTTAGCATTTAAATTCCAAGTCTGTGATCTCGACTTCAAGATCACGGTCATGAGTGCTGATGGAGCTGATAAAAATAGTCATCAGAAGAGATGGCAATTCCCCCCTACCAAAACACCATTTCTAAATTTGGTGTATTTTAATCAGATATCATGGAAATATTGAAACAGATCAAAGTAAAAAGATGCAAAGATAGTATGAACTGTGACCAAAATAATAAGAGAAAACATTAATAGGTGTACTGTTAATGATTTTATCTTTTATTTATTTTTGTTATTTTTCTCAAAATCATCTAATAGTGACTTCTGATGTGAATATTTGTACAGGATACAGTACACAATGTTTGCAAATACTTTGAATTTGTGAGTGTACATATCCAGAAATAATAGCAAAAATAAATGCCTTGTAAAGAGCAGCCCTTGCAACCATCAGCAATGGACATTTTCCAGAGAAAGCGGAAAAACGAGGGAGATGTAGACAGTGCAGCAAGAATCAGCAGTGAAAGGAAGTTCTGGACAGATGTAAGGAGTGCAATATTACCTTTATACAAACTGTTTTGAGTCATATTACAGAGACCTTGCCCACAATCGTGAGTAAAATGTATACTCTGGAATCCGGTTTGAGTAAATAGTCAAATTGTGGAAAAAAAAAAAAAAAAAAAAAAGAAAAGAAATAATAATAATAGTCAAATTGTGAATAAAAAAAAAATCTAGTGTCCAGTTGCCAACCAAAATTTTTTGTTCATTAAATTTTTTTCAAGTTTTGTTGATCAAGTTGTGCCAGTCACCTAAAGTAAGTTGCCGGCTAAGATTTGTTTGCTCATGAAATTATTCTGTTAGTGTCAAAAGTGAAGTGAAATTTAAAATTCAGGAAAAAATGTTCTATTTCTTCTTTGGATATAGTTTGATGTAAGAGTCAAAAGTCAGTGAAATGCAAAATGCAAAGAAAGTGTTCTAAGATGATTTCTTCTTTGGATATAGTTTATGTTTATTGTGTCAAAAGTCAGTGAAATTAAAAAATTAGGAAGTTGTCTAGAAGTTATTTCTGTTTTGGTTTAGTCTGATGGCAAGATATGAAAAATACTCCATATCATTTTAGATTTTTTTTCGTTTTCACAGAACTCTGATTTTTGAATTTCATTGACTTGCCAAAAGGATAACGATTCAGAGCTCCTAAGGTTTGGTAAGTCAAAAACATTATAATGGCCCATTTTCTGTTCAGCATGCTTGTTATTTGATTGCATGAAAATAAATTTGGTATCAGAATGAAGCTTATCATATCTGCAACAGTTCTATTTTAAAACCAGGAAAGTAAAAACAATACAAAGCAAAATAACATATACATTTTAATAGTACCCATCAAGTTTGGATGCCGTCAGACCCAACGAGTTTCAGATCTACACTGGCAAAATTCTGGGAAGATGAGAGGTTGGCCTTGCAGAACGAGTTGTCTGTGATTATATCCGGAGAATTTGGAATAGACATCACATCATCAGTGTGGACAATTTCTTCACAAGCTATGATCTATTCCACAGGCTTTTACAGAATGGGACTTATGCTAGAGGGACTGCTAGGACTAATCGTAAGAAATTTCCGATCCAGCATCTGCAAATGAATGCTGTGAAAGACCAGGGACAGTTCTGGACAGCTCAGTGTGGTGAGTTTACAGCTGTTGTTTGGAAGGACAAGAAGCCCATATATTTACTCTCCACAGCTGACAAGCCAGCCACTATTGAAACAACAGTGGCCAGGAAAAGCCGCAATGGTGAAGTCAAGCAAATACCACGCCCGACTGTCATCACAGAGTACAACAGCAACATGAATGGGGTAGACCATGCTGATCAACTTCGTACTGAGTATGTCACTTACTGAACATCTAAGAAATGGTGGGTTTATGTATTCTGTTTTTGTTTGATGTTGCCATTACAAATGGGTTGTGCTGATGAAGGAGTCTGCTAATCACAACAAGTAACAAAGAACAATTGCCAGAAACCACAAACTATGTTGGAATTCAGAATGAATTTGGCAAAGCTGTTGACAGGGGACTATAAAGAAAATGAAAGAGCAGCCCTTGCAACCATCAGCAATGGACATTTTCCAGAGAAAGGGGAAAAAGGAGGGAGATGTAGACAGTACAGCAAGAATCAGTGTCAAAGGGAAGTTCTGAACAGATGTAAGGAGTACAATATTCACCTTTGTATGAACTGTTTTGAGCCATATCACAGAGACCTTCCCCGCAATCGTGAGTGAAATGTAGACCCAGGAGACCGGTTTGTGTAAACAGTCAAATTGTGAAAAAAAAAAAAAAAAAAAAAAAAAAAAAAAAAAAAAAATCTAGTGTCTCGTTGCCAGCCAATTTTTTTGTTATTAAATTTTTTTCAAGTTTTGTCAAGCAAGTTGTGCCAATTACCTAAAGTGAGTTGCTGGCCAAGATTTTATTGCTTGTGAAATTATTCGATTAGTGTCCAAAGTGAAGTGAAATTTAAAATTCAGGGAAATGTGTTCTATTTCTTCTTTGGATATAGTTTTATGTAAAGAGTCAAAAGTCAGTGAAATGCAAAATGCAGAGAAAGTGTTCTAAGAGTGATTTCTTCTTTGAATACAGTTTACATATATAGTGTCAAAGTCAGTGAAATTCAAAAATTAGGAAGTTGTCTAGAAGTTATTTCGTTTTGATTTAGTTTGATGGCAAGATATGAAAAATATTCCACATCATTTTAGATTTTTTCCCCCTTTTCATCTGTTTACAGAACTCTGATTTTTGAATTTCACTGACTTGCCAAAAGTCAGTGAAATTCAAAATTCAAGGCTCTGTGAAAAGGATTCAGAGCTCAGTGAAGATTCTTTTATGACAGAGCTCTAAATTTTGAATTTCACTTACCTTTGGTAAAAGTCAGTGAAATTCAAAATTCAGTGAAAGGCGAATTTCTCTGATTTACGACAAAATTCAGTGAAATTCAAAGTTCAGACCGTTTTTGTACACATATTCATATGGAATTTATTCATCATGTCATTCTTCCTTCAATCGTGTGGTGTGGAAAGTCCTTTCTTGTGAATTGGAATAAATTCTTAAACTTGGATTAAAAATAACAAGGATGAAGAGACAGAAATATTAGGAATCATAAGGTTTGGTAAGTCAAAAACATTATAATGGCCCATTTTCTGTCCTGCATGCTTGTTATTTGATTGCATGAGAATGATTGTATCAGAATGGAGCTTATCATATCTGCAACAGTTCTATTTTAAAACCAGGAAAGTAAAAACAACACAAAGCAAAATAACATATACATTTTAATAGTACCCATCAGATTACAATACATGTAACTATCAGAAAAATCTTCAGGGAGACAGGCACTGATATCTATCTCAGTACCACAGGTATATGACTGATAAGCATTATAGGTAATACAGCTCTTATCAGCTTCAGGGGCCAATGAGTTGATAAGAAAAAAAATGGGAGTTTCTAGGAATGCCAAAAACATTTTTTTTTTTCTGTAATACCTGCCATTTTACACACAGACACAAACAAAGATATAATGAAACATAAATGTACATCTCTTATGCTTTAATATGTTTGAAGCTGGAAAGATGAATGCATTTTAATACAACTGTAATATACTTATTTCCTTGAAAACACACACAAACAATACAAGAGACCATATAAAGTATTAATTCAATGAAGCAGTATGTTAAATGAGCTTAGTGTGGCATCAGCTAGTGTATTAACCCTTTCATTCCTTAGTTTTTGAAATAGAACATTCCATCTTTGAATCTGGACACAAACCATTTTTGCAAACATGCATCTTGGTCAAAAATATAAAACAGAATGGCAAACAGTATAGATCCTGATCAGATAACTCATTAAGAGTCATCTCATCTCGATCTACAATGTTTGTAAAAGTGTCTGGTTTGCTTTTAAGGGACGATCGGCATCAAACTCTTCAGGCAAAAGAAACCATAAAAAGTTATGAAATCTGCCATTTTGTCTCATTCAATGGAGGTGATAACCTTAGTTTTTCTTCATCTACAGTAACCAAATTTTAGCTGGAATATTAAAACAAGAGGGCCATGATGGCCCTGTAACGCTCACCTGAGCAACATAGCACTTTGAGAGCCAGATCTAGAACTGATCAAGGCAAACATTCTGATCAAAGTTCAAAATGATTATATTAACAAGTAAGAAAATGTAGCATGTCTAATGGACTGTGAAATAAAGGGCAAGGTCAAATATGGATGACTGCACTCAAGAGGCCATGCTAAGATGTATGCATGTACTAAGTATCACTGGCTGTAGGAGCAATAGTTACTGAGAAACTGACCTAAACACAAACACTTCACAAGAACAAAATATCACTCTGTAGGACCAATAATTACTGAGAAACTGACCTAAATGGAAAAACTTAAGAGAGTCACTGGACACAAAACTATACAACACCTTGAAATCATCAAGACAAACATTTTGAGCAAGATTCATGATGATCACTTCAAAAATGTGACCTCTAGAGCATCAACAAGGTTTTCTTTTGATTTGGCCAGGTGAACTAGTTTTTGATATCAAGTGACCCAGTTTTAAACTAGACCTAGAAATCACCAAGACAAACATTTTGAGCAATATTTATGATGATTATTTCAAAAATGTGACCTCTGGAGTGTTAACAGTTTTCTGCTGATTTGGCCAGGTCACCTAGGTTTTGATCCCATGTGACCCAGTTTCAAACTTGATCTAGAAATCATCAAGACAAACATTTTGAGCAAGATTCATGATGACTGCTTCAAAAATGTGACCGCTAGAGTGTTAACAAGGTTTTCTGCTGATTTGGCCAGGTGACCTAGTTTTTGACCCCAAGTGACCCAGTTTCAAACTTGACCTAGAAATCATCAAGACAAACATGTTGAGCAAGATTCATGATGATTGCTTGAAAAATGTGACCACTAGAGTGTTAACAAGGTTTTCAGCTGATCTGGCCAGGTGACCTAGTTTTTGACCCCCGGTGACCCAGTTTCGAACCTGACCTAAAAATCATCAAGACAAACATTTTGAGCAAGATTCATGATGATTGCTTAAAAAATGTGACTGCTAGAGTGTTAAAGTTTTCTGCTGATTTGGCCTAGTGACCTAGTTTTTGACTCCAAGTGACCCAGTTTCGAATTTGACCTATAACTCATCAAGACAAACATTTTGAGCAAGATTCATGATGATTGCTTGAAAAATGTGGCCGCTAGAGTGATAAGATTTTACGCTGATTTGGCCAGGTGACCTAGTTTTTGACACCATGTGACCCAGTTTCAAACTTGACCTAGAAATCATCAAGACAAACATTTTGAGCCAGATTCATGATGATTGCTTCAAAAATCTGACCGCTAGAGTGTTAACAAGGTTTCCTGCTGATTTGGCCCGGTGACCTAGTTTTTGACCCCATGTAACCCAGTTTCAATCATATCCTAGAACTCATCAAGACAAACATTTTGAGCAAGATTCATGATGATTGCTTCAAAAATGTGACCGCTAGAGTGTTAACAAGGTTTTCTGCTGGTTTGGCCTGGTGACCTAGTTTTTGACACCATGTGACCCAGTTTCAAACCTGACCTAGAAATCATCAAGACAAACATTTTGAGCAAGATTCATGATGATTGCTTGAAAAATGTGACCGCTAGAGTGTTAACAAAGTTTTCTGCTGATTTGGCCAGGTCACCTAGTTTTTGACTCCAAGTGACCCAGTTTCAAACTTGACCTAGAAATCATCAAGACAAACATTTTGAGCAAGATTCATGATGATTGCTTGAAAAATGTGACCGCAAGAGTGTTAACAAGGTTTTCTGCTCATATGGCCTGGTGACCTAGTTTTTGACTCCAAGTGACCCAGTTTCAAATTTGACCTAGAAATCATCAAGACAAACATTTTGAGCAAGATTCATGATGATTGCTTGAAAAATGTGACCGCTAGAGTGTTTACAAGGTTTTCTGCTGATTTGGCCTGGTGACCTAGTTTTTGACCCCAAGTGACCCAGTTTCGAACTTGACCTAGAAATCATCAAGACAAACATATTGAGCAAGTTTCATGATGATTGCTTCAAAAATGTGACCGCTAGAGTGTTAACAAGGTTTTCTGCTGATCTGGCCCAGTGACCTAGTTTTTGACCCCAAGTGACCTAGTTTCAAACTTGACCTAGATTTAATAGATGCAAACATTTTGAGCAAGTTTCATCAAGATTGGGTCAAAACTATGACCTCTAGAGTGTTAACAAGTTTTTCCTTTGATTTGACCTGGTGACCTAGTTTTTAACCCCAAGTAACCGAGTATCAA
This sequence comes from Anodontia alba, assembly GCA_964016985.1. Lineage (NCBI taxonomy): Eukaryota > Metazoa > Mollusca > Bivalvia > Lucinida > Lucinidae > Anodontia > Anodontia alba. Next base: position 57,663,330 of record OZ024833.1, on the reverse strand, counting down.
AAGTGACCTAGATTTTATAGAGGTAAACATTCTGACCAAGTTTCATCAAGATTGGGTCAAAACTGTGACCTCTAGAGTGTTAACAAACTAATTGTTGACGACGAACGACGGACGACAACAGACATAGGGTGATGACAATAGCTCACCCTGAGCTTCTGCTCAGGTGAGCTAAAAATATGTAGATTCATTAAATCCTAATTATGAGCATAAAAACAGCTTTTTCTGTCTAACCAAAAGTAATTGCTTTTTAAATATCTTGACAGTCTTTTCAAGTTTTGTCAACTGATATTATTCAATCTACAATGATAATAAGAAAGGAAGGTACCTCCATGGAGGGATAACAATGGTGGCTATGACATCAGCCCATTAGTCCTTAGAGGGATGAAAAAGTTAAGGATAGACTTTAATTTTGTAAAAGGGTGTGAGAGCACCAAAACTGTTCTTACCTCTAAAGCTCTTTCAGCTTCCAATAGAGCCGGTTTAGCAGCTTCTAGTTTCTCTTCAGCGAAAGATTTTTCATGATTAATCTCATCTACAATCCTCTGGGCCTTGTCTTTTACTTTCTGTACCTCAGATTTTACTTTCTCTGCAGCAGTCGCACTAGCTGTTACTTCTGCTAATACCTGATGAATAGGATTTCAAAAGCAAACCAAATATGTGAAGTGAAATGCCGTAATTGGAGAAGCATAAGGCTAGGATATTTTTTCTTATTTTTCCACAAAAACATATGCTGTAGGTACTCATTAGAAGTGCCTCAGCAAGGCACTTGTAATAATAAACACAGACAAGATACATTTGTTTTTTTTGAGAAACAACATGAATGTTATTAAACAAAAGACACGCAAGTGATCATGGATATTAATTTTTAACTTTAAAAGGAATGGATACACTTTCAAGAGAGGTAACTGTGTCAAAATTGTCTGAAAAGGCGTCTTATCTAAAAGATAAGAATTTGCTTCCTTCTGCAAGCAAATTAGTGATCATGGAAATTAATTTTTAACTTTAAAAGGAATGGATACACTTTCAAGAGAGGTAACTGTGTCAAAATTGTCTGAAAAGGCATCTAATCTTAAAGATAAGAATTTGCTTCCTTCTGAAAGCAAATTATTTCCTTTTAGAACAGACCCTTGTCAGAAAGAATTTTGAGTGCAGGTAAACAAACAGAAAGTCACAAAAGTTTGTCTCCCTTGAAAAAAAAAAGTGAAACAATAATACCCCACCTCTTTTGTGTGGCTGGCAACTATCTCTGTCAAAAATTTATGCAATTTAGTAAATTATTATTTCAAAAATATGATGAAACAAAGTTGAGAGCTCAACTCCATTTTCAGACTGAACCTGTACTTATTCACAATTATGCCACCACATGACATAAGTATGTATACCAGAGACAGACAAACATTCAGCATGAGAACAATACCCCACGGCTAGTGTGTGGTGTGGTTATAAACAAACAAAAAAAAAAAAAATTATATGTGAAACCTTTATATATATGGATATTTGCCTTCAGTATAAATTGATGACTGTTTACTGATCATAATCATGGCTGCTCATCTCCACATGCGCAACAATGATTTGTGAAAAGAAAATTGTGAGATCTTCCAGAGGTGGTTGCCGAGGGAGTCAGTTTAGGCAGCATTGTAGGCTGGTATCAGTTGAAATAAGGCTCACATTTTGGCAAGATCGTTGATATCCAAAATCGGGCAATGTAATTCAACCTATGGCAAGCTGTTTTACTATTTATTATGCAAAATAGATATCTTATATATTATATCAGATATCTTATATAGGGTATAAGATATCTTATATAGGGTATAAGATATCTGATATACTAATTCAGATATCTTATATCCTATATAGATATCTTATATCCTATATAAGATATCTGATATAATATATGAGATATCTTATTAAAATCCACATATATCTAATTTACATATAAGATATCTTATTTGTTAAATAAGATATCTTATATATTAATATAGATATCTGATATACTAAATATCTGATATACTAAATGAGATATCTTATTTGATTGAATAAATGAGATATCTTCATTAGTAAATAAGATATCTAATATCCTATATAAGATATATAGCATATCAGATATCTTATATAGCATATTAGAAATCTTATATGTCAATTAAGATATCTTATATAGCATATAAGATATCTTAATTGACATATAAGATATCTTAATTTAAATAAGATATCTGATATAATATATTAGATATCTTACATATTATATAAGATATCTGATATATTTAATCAGATATCTGATTTACAGAATAAATAGTAAAATGGCTTGCTGGCAAGCCGTTTTACTATTTATTATGCATTATATCAGATATCTTATATAGTATATAAGATATCTAATATAGGATATAAGATATCTGAATTAGTATAATTCTTATTTAACTGAATAAATGAGATATCTTCTTTAGTAAATAAGATATCTTATATCCTATATAAGATATCTTATATAGCATATCAGATATCTTATATGGCATAAAAGATATCTTATATGTCAATTAAGATATCTTATATAGCATATCAGATATATAGTATATAAGATATCTTATTTGACATATAAGATATCTTATTTATATTAGATATCTGATATGATATATCAGATATCTTATATATTATATAAGATATCTGATATATTAAATCAGATATCTGATTTACAGAATAAATAGTAAAACGGCTTGCCATATCAACCTCTTATTTAGTCTCCCATATAATCAGACCAGAATCGCAGTCCTTTAAGTGAATATGGAATAAAAATAATTTTTCTCCTAACGCAAGGGTCAGGTTTTGCCATTTTGGTGACAGATAGGCATGTAAAACTCCTGTTCTTGGAAAGATTACAAATCTCTGGTTAAGTACATCATCGTTTCAGTGAAGGTTTAACATGGTACTGTGTAGTTCAAAAGAAAATATATCGCATTGTTTTGTCATTGCCCAGAAACTAGGCATTTTATCGATGGGTGATATGTAAGGAAAGTGGTGGCGAGTAAAACGACAGGTAGTGATTGAGAAGACCATGCTTTTTTAGCAACGTATTTCATACTTCTGGTTGTGTTTTACGTATGACTTCCGATCCATTTACGGCAAATGTTCCTGACGCCTATTTTTCAATCCTAATGCCATTATTATGCTTTTTCTTTCTTTCGTCTTCTCAACACCTATCCTTTTACTCAATTAAATAAAAGCACCACAAGCATTATACCCTGCCAGTTTGTTGAAAATCCATCAACATTTACTCAAGTTATTTCTGGAAACGAAAATATGGGCATGTCTCGGGCAGATAACTCTAAAGTTGACGTAATTTGCCCATTAGCAATTCCAAACCAGATCGTCACAATATCAATGCATATACCAAGTTTGGCCAAAATCCATTGATAATTTGATATTTACACAAGTTATCGTCCAGAAATGAAAATATGGGCATGTTTTGGGAAGATAACTATCAAAAATTGACGAAATTCGCCCATTAGCATCCCAAACCAGATCTCCACAATATCAATGTTCATACCAAGTTTGGCGAAAATCCATTGACATTTACTCAAGTTGTTGTCCGGAAATGAAAATACGGATGGACAGACAAATGACAGATGGACGCACGAGTTGACGGATGTATACTTCTATGTTCCTTACATTCAAAGTACCCTTGTGTGTCAAAAATTAGACACACAAGGGTACTTTGTACGTAATTTTCAACACACAAATCAGGCGGCTTGTGTGTCTATGCAATAAATAACATTGAAATACCCTGAAGTGTCCATAATTTTAAAACAAACAAGTATACATTCGTCAGAGCGGATGGACAGACAGACAGACAAAAGGACGGACGCATGGACGACCAATGTGAAACCATAATACCCTGCCACTAATGTGTGGCAGGGTATAAAAAAGTAGGCTGTTGACAATAGTAAAATTGATCTTTTCAAGTACTCACTTTATCAGCCTTCACATTAGCCACAGCAAGGTCTTTCTCCTTCACAACTAGTTCTTTAGAAAGCAGATCAACAGAGGCACTGGCTTCTATTAATTTCTCTAAACCTGTATTCATTCTTCTAGCCAGTTCGCCTATCTCCTCATATTTGCTTTTATACAAGGTCAGGTAGCCATCCAGAAAAGACAAGTAGGACTTGGGGGTCACATGGGTTTGGCGACGGAACCTGCATACAAAAGACCTTTGTTCAAACTTTGTAACAATACATCAACCCTTTTATTTTATAATAACAATCACAAGGATTTGCAGTAAATTGCATGATCAAAGCTCCAGACAGGAGGGGCAGCCAGATAATATTTTTCTTATTTTTCCATGAAAACATATGAGCACCGCTCCAGGAAAACCGGGCTTAATGACACTCTTGATGACGTTAGAAAAACAGTGATTAATTGACGTCATGTAATTCGTCTGACGTTTGCCGCGGTTGTACAAATACAATATAAAATATTTGAGTTTGTTTGCTTTTGTTTCATTATCACTCGATTGAGGACTTGAAGTTCACCGTTAAACCGGAATTATCCATTCAATTTTGAGTGTGTCATTAATCAGATTTACCTTGGCGTTTGATATTTATTTCCTAACCGGGTTTTGATAATGTAAGTGATACAAAAATATTGGTCTCACGGGATTTGTGTTGCAAATTTTAGGGCAATGCATATTCTACTGCTCCGTACCCGCTACTATTTGAGTCTTATATTTGCAGACATTAGATTTTTTTTCCATTATTTTGTTATATAAAATCATATATTTAAGTTGTAGTGGGTTTACAAATTTCTAAGTGCAGATACAGATTAAACTGCCAAGAAGATTGAGCTGAACGCACAGAGTACCACTGCATTCAGGATGGTTTACAGGAAGCGGTTTTAGCATTAATTCTCGCTGTAACCATGGTTATTTATCATACATCCTGTTTTCATAAAATACTAGTATTGTCGAATTATCTCCGCGTACCCTGCAGTTATGCACATGAAATGAGATTTTATTTGGTTTTATTTGATTGTTTTACTGTGAACAATGAACTCTCTCTCTCTGGTTCTAGTATCAAGGTGGCGGGGCAGTGGAAGGGGGAGGGGAGGAAATCTACTTCATACAAAAGAGTGAAAAAAGATTTGATTTTCGCAAAAGTAATTGCATGTGAGTGTTCTCAACGATGCCGACAATACAGTTTTGCATCCAATTTGCCAACCATGAATATCTGGTTTCTTGCTACTTACGCTGAGCTTTTCCTGTTTTTTTTTGTCAGAATGACGAAATGGAAAACAACAGCACATTATCGAATTGAACGGGTCCTTTTTGCAGCAATCCCGGGTCATTTCCACTGTTTCGCATGGTATAGCTCACCCCCCCCCCCCCACCCCCCCTCCCCACTCACACACACACACACACACACTGCACCCATTGAGTAAAAAACACTTTGTAGCTTTTGTTATTGTTGAATAGCACACTATTTGCTTAGTTATGTGACGTTTTACAGTATTTGATTAAATTCTGAAGTGATGATGACGTCAAAGCATTAAAGTTGTGTGAATTACCTCTATCACTCAAACGGCTGTAGAATTAAAAATAAGAGAAATATCGCAAAACGGTTTCCACATATAGACCAAGAATTGGAAGGGGAATAAGATTTTACAAAAAACTAAATATCAGTCAGCCCAGTTTTCCTGGAGGGGTGCCCATATATATTAGGTACTCATTAGATGCACCTCAGAAAAAAGAAAAATATCAATACTTTTTGGTCAGGGCTCTGGAAATTCTGAATCGGTCCAGCCGATATGATGACATTATCAATGAGCCCATTTCCAAAAAAACATATATATCACCTGTCATGAAAACTAATGACAATTGGCAGTCCTATAACTCCTTTTAAATTATACACCTCAACTCTGTCACACCGGTTATCCTGGTGCAACTAATGCGATGGGCCACAACTAATGCAACCCAATTTGTTTACCTGCCAAAAGGATCAAGTTCCAAGTAAATAGATATTTTTCCTTATTTGAAAGAAACTAGCCGGAGCAGGTATCTGTGATCATTATCTGGAAACAGAAGCGTGTTTTATTCAAGTTTTCTCCAAATCCTTGCATCTGATATCGTCAGATAAAGAAATGCTGAGATGTGAAAGCCTGAAAACAACACAGAAAAGTAGAATTTCCTGTTTCAGGAGTCTGTATTTTATGAATAAATTATATAAGGCTAAATGAAATATATGTGTGGTTCTGGTTTCCCAACTGTGCCTATTTAAAAGCTGCAATCCTAAACATTAAAATGGTGTTCTCTGTGATTTTTTTTCGTCGTTTTCCATCGCCGGTGCCGCCATTTTTAAGTCATGTGATGAGAAACACTCAGGGTTCGCGTTACCGATCGCCATTGTCGCTATTTGCGCAGAAAAATAAAATTTGGCACAAAAAATCATAAATTGGCGAAAACAAGTGGCGAAAAAAATATATCGCCTGAATTACCCGCTGCTGAACCATATAATTGTCACGCGTGTCTATCGCACCTTCCTTGATTGTATAAATCGCCAATTAACAACTCAATTATCGGTCAGAAAACTGTAAAATTAACCTGAATTTGATGAAAGCGATATAAGGTCACGTGCCGTTATGTGCAGTTTGACAATAGCTCCGTCACTTTCCAGGCCTTTCGTCCTCAATATTCATGACGATCTGCCGAAACTACCAATCAGGAATTAATGTCAGAGTCGCATCGCCTACGTCACGGAAATTTACCCAGAATGTAATCACGTGGAACAGTATGTCAAACACAAAGATGGAAAACAAATTGATTACACAGGAAATAATTATTGCTAATTAACGTGGTAAGTACACCTTGACAGTGCCGACTTTAATTAAGCATGTTTTGGTACCTTCTGATGAGCCTTTTATTTGGAGATCAACGAACGTTGTCCCGAAAAAAAAGAACACAATGCCTCGGAGGCGGACGCATTAGTCTCGGATGGTTCGGATGGTCCGGATGGCGCATTCGATCCCCATAGATTGTAGCGATTTATCATGAAACACATGTATTTGCTACAGTCATTCGCTCCTTCCACTGCTTCAAGACTGGCAGTTACGAGTTTCTTGCGGAAGGGTGTTCAGTGTACTGTTTAACCGCTTATTGTAATAGCATGCCCCCTCTTTTTTAATTGGCGCGATTCATAAAAAATGCTGTTCCCCATTCCATTTCCCTTAGACCCGACTCATAAAGCAATTGCAGTAAACTCCCTCTTAAGTCAGTTGCAGTTAGTTCCCTTAAAACAGTAAAACCTGCAGTGTGAGAAACTTACCCTACATTTATCATGGTACAAATAAATATTATGTTACGTTTAATATTCTCTTACAGTATAATACATCAATAACATTATATTTATTGGCTTATACAACACTTTTCAGAACTTTCGTTTCCATGTAAAGTGTTCTATTTTTGTGTCTTCAACATTCGATATGCAAAACCAAGACTTATTATTAATTCATGACATTGTATTTAATTAATTACAACAGAAGTTTTAAAAATCAGTGTGAAAATTAATTTCAAGTCCCCCACACATTTCACACTATACTGATTCATGAATCTACTGCTGCAATTATAGGAACACCCTTTTCCTGACAGGATAATTCTTTGGCGAAAACTGGCCAAACTTTGGCTCAAAATCTGGCTCAAAGTTAAAGAAATTATGGCACAAAATAAATCAAATTGGCAATAATGGAGAAATTAGCTGTAGAAGCACATGACAAAGCCGTAAATGCCTTCGAGATCCAATTAGCCAAGGGCAGACAGTTTCCACCAAAAAAAGACTAACAGGTACATGTGAAATTTACAATTTAAATCCTCATCAATGTTTTTCAAATATTGATTTCTTACAGAGTCACTATATTCAGTAGCATATTTTAGGCCCTCGTGAATTTTTAATGTTATGTCTTAATTTAATGTTAAGGCCTACCTACCTACCCTAATTTTTTTGGCCATGAAACAGGAACCACACATATATTTCATTTAGACCTAAACACAATATATTAGGTGTTTTTGGTAGCACTAGGGTAAGAGGTAAACATGCTATTTGTAAAAACCTGTGAAACCTTATGGAAGTCAAATAATATGCATGTAATCTCAGGTACTGCCCTTCCAGATGGGCACAACAAACCACGGATCAAATTTTTTTCCTGGTACACGGAACACGGAGTGTGGGTACAACAAACACCGATTTTTAAAACACTGTATTTCAGCGATTTCTTTCATTGTAAGGGGGGTGGTGGGGGGCTTAATGACCCTTTAAGGCCAGCCAACCTTCACTTTAGATTCAGATGCAGATCTGTTTATTATTATATCTGCAAGCAAGGCTTCTTATCAGTTCAACTTGCAAATTTGTTTGCTCAGCGACAAGTGTGGGTACAAATATGTGTTTCTCTTAAAATTTACTAGTGCTTTCAATAATATTTCAGTCATATCACATCGGTGTCTGGATGTGACAGGCAGCTCAATGCACACTTTCTGTTGATGTTCCTACTCCACCCTGTAACGTTATACTGACATTTGTTTGACAAAATGTAACTATACATTGTAAATCCAATGCAGCGAAGATATGAAAGAGAAAGCATTCGCATCTAAGATTGATCAATGACTAAAGGTGCGTTGTTGAGCCACAATGTACTCCCTACACAGTGTGCTCCCTCGAAGAGCATATTGTGTACTCTACCTACACAATATGCTACCATGTAGCACATTGTGTACCTTTCCTACACAATATGCTACTCAGATAGTGTAGGTTGGGTACATATGTCTTTTCACTTATCGTCAGAGGGTACAAAATATGCTCCTGTTGAATAAAAAAATAATGTATGGTGGTTTTTAACGATGCCCCAATCCAACACACCACCCCAAATCCAATCCAACACAACCCAAAAAAGATTTTGATTGTGTTGGGGTTTAACGACACGTCAACCCTTGAGGGTCATTTTGTGTCGTCTCCCAGAGAAAGGGAGAAAAGAGATAGAAGACAGAGAGTAGAGGAGATGAAAGAGAGGGACAGGGAAGAAAGAGGAACAGGAATGAAAGTGAAGAAACAGAAGAAATAAAAACATTCCCCCTCTACCCTTACCCACTACAAGGATAGCAGGCCTTGCCCAACTGTAAGCCAATATCAGTTGGACGCCCCAGTGATGTAAGATACACAGCACCTTCGCACCACCCGACCACCCCCACAACCCAAAAAAGAACCCAAAAAAGAACCCCAACGAAAACACCATCCCATCTTAACACAAATGCTCCCCAACCCCAACCCAAATGGATATGACTCCTCTCCCCAAACCTAACCTAAACCCAATACCCCACAACCAACTCCTACACCTAATCAGACCTAGACCCCACTAAAACCAACACCCACACCCTATCGCCACCCAACCTAAGCCCATAACCCAACCCCAAACAAACCAAAACCACCAAAACTAACCAACCCCCAAAACTGTTTCCTCATCCTCCAACCCAACTCGGACCCATGCCCGAACCCGACACCCCAGCCCAACCCCACTGAATACCATCCCCACCAAACTCAACCCCTTAAACCCAACCCAACTCAGCATTTGTATGAAAATTTATCAACTAGGGAGCATATTGTGTAGGTATCATACATACCCTACACAATATGCTACCAATTTGATGGTAACCTATTGTGTAGGTAGGATACACAATATGCTCCTCGATGGAGCACATTGTTTAGGGAGCATATTGTGGCTCAACAGAGCACATTGTCGCTCTACAATGCACCCAATAAGTACATATTCCAGCCATGATGTGAGAAAGAGAAATCATAGAATTCATTCAATGCATAAACAACAGAATGATGTAAGGTCGGGACTGTTCCGGTATTTCTATCTGAAGTATATTGCTGTTATATAGGTAAATTTCTAGATGTAATTGCTACTAAAGAGTATTCACTGTCTAATCAGTCGTCTGAAATATAAAAATAATCCAAACAGTAAAACCCAAGGCTCAATACATCAGATTTTGTGTGAAAGCAGCAAGCTTCCTATTCATGTTTGTTGTACTCAAATAATTCTGATGAACTGCTTTCGTGTGTCTCATCATCCGTGGTATGTTGTTCCCTCAGAAAACCCCAAGGGTTGACTGATTGTGGAATTTAGACAACATAGAAGAAACCTTCAGTTCTGCAGACAATATTTACAGAAGCCTGTGATATTCAGCAGACCCTCATTCATAAAAAATACGCACAGAAATTCATGTAACGGTATGAAAATATTTGCCAAACGCGATAAATATGGATAAAAACACGCAGGCCTGAAAAAAATACATGAGCAGATTTCCTTGCTACTTCACCCGTGACCGGCAATATCATTTATATCAACTGTGCAAATTTACACCAAAGTTGGTCTCCAAGAAATGCCCAAAATAAGACCAAAATAAACCGTTTACTCACCTCGAATATATCTGTGACGTCAACAAATTGGGTCGTGTTAGTTGTGGCCCATCACGTTAGTTGCACCAGGATAACCGGTGTGTTGGTTATATGACGGAAGTCCGGGTATAACGAGCATGATCAATAAATACAGTCAGGTATATAAAAAGAAAGAAAGAAAGAAAAAAAAAAAAAGGCACAATTTTGTTGTTATTTCCACCTCCGCAGGGTTTTCCTAGATAACTATTTATAAACAACTGATTCCTGTCTTGTGTAACCATGAAGATGGCAGGAAACAGGAGAGATGGAACGAAACCACTTTCATGGACCTAATTAGGGCTTATAAAAAAAGGCCTGCACCATGGGCGGAATTATACTCGCGTGTTACGGCCGTCAACAAAAAAAAAAAAAAAAAAAGAAGCAAACAATAAGACCCAGATAAGACGCTGTTGTATGCGACATCTGATCAGGACGTACAAGGTTTGGGTATTAATTTATCGAATCTGGGACCGACAAACCGTGTTGATCAAAACAAAGAAGAAGAGAAAGAATACGGGTGCGTTCAAGCGGTGCACTCTTTTATCACTCAGTTAAAGCGACCTTTGATCTTTTGGGCATGCCAACTGCACCTGGTGTTTTGCAGTCTCAGTGTATTCACACGTGTCACACAAACGGATTTATTATCAGACTACTGTTACTGATGATTCGTGTTAATCGCTTGTTTACCGCACAAAGGACAGTGAAGTTTTAATTTTTTGACAATGTTTGGATAATGATGTAATTAATTTGTGCTGTGGTAGGTTGCCGTTATTCATCTGTCTCTCCAATATACATGTCAAATGACCGTTTAGAGCCATTTAACTACCATAATATCGCATTTAAAAGGTACGCGGACCTTGTCAGTTTTGGAAGACTTGACCGTTTGTGATTTTTTAGACATCATTGATTCCTGAAAATTGGTTGGTTGGGGAAAAAATGGGGTTCAAGGCACAAACCTGCTGGACCGAATTATTGGCGTTTTGGGACGTTTGAAACCAGTCCAGAATTCTTATTTTCAGTCCAGACTGGCTATTTTCCGGTTTTTCGGAGCCCTGCTTTTTGGTTGGAAAAAGTGCCTCATCTGGAGTTACGATGGTCCTTTACTAGAATTACAAAAAATCCGCGGAAAGCGATGTCGCACCTGCGGGGATTAAGTCATACAAGTTCCTATTTGTATTGAAAAAAATCTATTTTGCAGTATTCAAGAAACTGATGGTTAGTTTGTAAGAAAAATGGACTAAGTAGAAAATTTGGAATATTGGCTTGCAAAATTTGATCTAAACCTGTCCATTATTTCACAAGATATTGATATTGAGCGGGTATCATTTTTGCCCATTAATCAAGGCCAGTAACTCAGCTGAAAATTGACGAAGAATGTCATCTGATAATCCCAAGCTAGGTATTGTTAACAACAATATGTATGCAAAATATGATCCTAATCCATCAATTCTTTCACAAGATATTGAGCGGAAACCAATTTTGGGCATAAATCAAGGGCCCCTAACTCTGCTGAAATGAATCAGAGATTTATGTGCAAACAATATGCACATCTTCACACCATGACCTAATCATCTGTGAAGTTTCAAAACTACTGGCCTAAAACTGCAGGAGGATTTGCGCTCACGAGACACCCACTGATTATAAGGGTTTTAGGTAAAAACTGACTAAGTTAACAAAGCAGAAAAAGTTGAAAAAAAAAAAAAAAATCTGAGAATTATGAGCAAACAATATGCACATCTACACACCATGGCCAAAACATCTGTGAAGTTTCAAAATGATTGGCCAAAAACTGAAGGAGGAGTTGCGCTCACGCGAGACACCCACTGACTATAAGGGTTTTAGGTAAAAACTGACTAAGTTAACAAAGCAGAAAAAGTTGAAAAAAAAAAATCTGAGAATTATGAGCAAACAATATGCACATCTACACACCATGGCCAAAACACCTGTGAAGTTTCAATATGATTGGCCATAAACTGTAGGAGGAGTTGCGCTCACGAGACACCCACTGACTATAAGGGTTTTAGGTAAAAACTGACTAAGTTAACAAAGCGGAAAAAGTTGAAAAAAAAAATCTGAGAATTATGAGCAAACAATATGCACATCTACACGCCATGGCCAAAACACCTGTGAAGTTTCAAAATGATTGGCCAAAAAATGTAGGAGGAGTTGCGCTCACAAGTCAATTGTTGACGAACGGACGGGTCACGGCACGCGTATATCGCATCTGCGTGCTAACGCAGGTACCACAATAACAAGTCTCATAATACCCTAAACATATGGACAGACATGCATGAGCAAACAGTGTAGACCCTGATCAAATGGTTTCTAAAGAGTAAGTCTGATCACAGGCCTCTGAGGTTTAATCAGAACCTATAAAACAGTTTAATAAAAGCACCGCAAGCATAATACCCCGCCACAGCAATTATTTGTTTATGTATTAAAGTTATCGTTGCGAAAATGTCTGGAAAGAAGATTTTGATAATATCAATGGACAGATAACAATCCTAAACCAGATCTTGATAATATCAGTGCATATAGCAAGTTTGGTTAAAAGGCCTTGTTATTTACTCAAGTTATCGTCTGGAAATGAAAATGGGCGTGTCTCGGGCAGATAACTCCGTAAAAAATTGACGAAATTTGCCAATTAGCAATTCCAAAACAGATCTCCTTAATGTCAATGCATGTAGCAAGTTTGGTTAAAATCCCTTGTTATTTACTCAAGTTATCGTCCAGAAACGAAAATATGGGCAAGTCTTGGGCAGATAACTCCGTAAAAATTTGACGAATTTTGCCCATTAGCAATCCCAAACGAGATATCCACAAAATCAATGCACATACCATGCTTGGTGAAAATCCATTGATGTTTACTCAAGTTATCATCCGGAAACAAAAAACTGACAGATGGATGGATGGACGGATGGACAGACACAGGGACGTCCAAAGTGAAACCATAATACCCCGCCACTATTGTGTGGCGGGGTATAAAAAGAAAGTCAATAATTTTGGAGGTACTGCCCAAACTTGTGCATTTTTAAGTGATGACTAAAATGTATTCTCTGGTGTATCCTCAGTTAATATACATTTTTTTTTTTTTTTTTTTAGATTGTCAGACTTTAACTCAAGATTTTGAGAAATGATACGGAATCTTGTGGTCAGCTAACTTTTTCCCTAATTTTGCAAAATTCATATGATTAATAGAAGGCTCTACAAAAGCTTAAACACTGAGATTTTTTTCCTATTTCAGGGCCATAACTCTATGGCAGGTTCAAGAACCAGAATTCCGCGGAAGGCGGCGTCGCACCTGCTGGGGCAAAAGTCACAGGACGTGGTTATTATATAAAATTTATTTCATTCTTAGCAGTGCTTAGTTGGAAAAGTGACAAAAATTAAAGACAAGGATTATATGAATATAGGAATTTCATTGAAAGCATATGCATTTTCTCATATCATGCATGAGAAATTGGGCTCAAAAAGTATCCACAGTCTGTACACTTTCATACAATCTGAGGTTCAGAAAATGACAAAGTTGAAGTGGGAAAAATGACAAAAATAAATTTAAAAATCATATCCAAACCACGTGCACTTCTGCAGACATGGGAGAAAACATGTGCAAAGTTTCAAAAAGACCGGTTTGAAATTGTATGAAAAGTTGCAATCAAAAGGTACCCACTGTCTGTACATCTGAGGTCAGAAAATGACAAAGTTCAAAAAGTACAAAAAAGTGACAAAAAATATGGCAAGGATTATATGAAAAGTACCTGCACATCTTCAGACTATGGAGTATAAAATTGTATGAGGAGTTGTGCTCACGAGGTAGCCACTGTCTATATATTGAGGGTGAAAAATGACTATGTTCACAATGTGGAAAAAAGTAAAAAAAACAATAATTTAACAATTACATCCAAACCACATGCACATCCTCAATCATGAAGAAAATGCATGCAAAGTTTCATAATAATCAGTACAAAACTGTAAGAGCAGTTGCGCTCACAAGAGGTACTTACTGTTTATATATAAAGGGTGAAAAATGACTAAGTTCACAATGTGGAAAAAGTAACAAAAAATAATGTAACAATTATATCCAAACCACATGCACATTCTCATACCATGAAGAAAACATATGCAAAGTTTCAAAATGATCGGTACAAAACTGTAAGGGGAGTTGCACTCACAAGAGGTACCTACGGTCTATATACTGAGGGTGAAAAATGACTAAGTTCACAATGTGGAAAAAGTGACAAAAAATGTTCTAACAATTATACCCAAACCACATGCATATCCTCATACCATGAAGAAAACATGTGCAAAGTTTCAAAACGATCAGTACAAAACTGTAAGAGGAGTTGCGTTCACAAGAGGTACCCACTGTCTATATACTGAGGGTGAAAAATGACTAAGTTCACAATGTGGAAAAAGTGATAAAAAAAGTTCTAACAATTGTACCCAAACCACATGCATATCCTTATACCATGAGGAAAACACATGCAAAGTTTCAAAACAATCAGTATAAAATTGTAAGAGGTTGCGCTCACAAGAGGTACCCACTGTCTATATATTGAGGTGAAAAAATGACTAAGTTCACAATGTGGAACAAGAGGCCACAACTCGCTCACCTGAGTGAAACCACCACTGCAGATATGCAGATGGCATGCAACATTTTTCCAATACTCTTATGACAAGGCAATGGCTTAAACAGTTTTTGAAATATCTTGCTTACAAGGTTAAAATGCTGAAATTTTCAAAACATCACAAGTAAAACAAGTCATCCCCAATGCCTCCTACCAACTTTTGAGTCAACTGGCATTTCAGTGCAGTAGAAGAAGCAGAAAAATAGATTTTCAAGATGGCTGCCATCTTGGATTTCCGATCGGAATGATTATAGCTATTTTTTGATCTACAAGTCACCCTGATGCTTCCTACTAAGTTTCAAGTCAATTGACTTTAAGGTTTAGGAGAAAAAGCGAAAAATAGATTTTCAAGATGGCTGTCATGGAGGCCATCTTGGATTTCCAATTGGCACGATTTTAGCTATTTTTGATATACAAGTCATCCCGATGCTTCCTAGCAAGTTCGGAGTCAACTGGCCTTTCGGTTCAGGAGAAGAAGCGAAAAATAGCTTTTCAAGATGGCTGCCATGGCGGCCATCTTGGATTTCTAATCAGCACAATTTTAGCTATTTTTGATTTATAAGTCACCCCAATGCTTCCTAACCAGTTTGGAGTCAATTGGCTTTTGGGTTTAGGAGTAGAAGCGGAAAATAGATTTTCAAGATGGCTGCCATGGCGGCCATCTTGGAATTTGGACGGACACGATTTTAGCTATATTTGATCTACAAGTCACCCTGATGCTTCCTAGCAAGTTTGGAGTCACTTGGCCTTTCGGTTCAGGAGAAGAAGCGAAAAAGATTTTCAAGATGGCGGCCATCTTGGATTTCCGATCGGAACGATTTTAGCTATTTTTTTATCTACTCTGATGCTTCCTACCAAGTATCAAGTCAATTGGCCCTGGGGTGTAGGAAGAGTAGGCTTTTAAAGCAATTGTTCACGCCGCATGACGCACGCCACATGACCCATGATGGACGACGGACATTGACTGACCACAATAGCTCACCATGAGCACTTCATGCTCAGGTGAGCTAAAAATCTGAGCAAATTTGGCTCAGTGGCTTCAGAGAATTTGTCAAATTCTCAACAATTTTCCCATATAAATGTTATGGGGCTCATACAAATGCATAGGGAAGCAAACTTGACCTTGCCGTAAAAAGGTCAAATGTCAATGTACGATAATCTTTTTAGCAATTTTGGTAGATCTCCTGTCCCTGATGATTTGTGCACAGATTTAGCCCCAAGGCATCCTCAGTTCTGAAGAAGAAGATTTTTAAAGGGTCTTACCATATATGGGCATGGTGGCCATCTTGGTCGACGGACCACGACCATTTTAGCAATCTTTTGTTCCCCTGACTTAAGAAGGCACAATATGAAATTTGAGCAAATTTGGCTCAGTGGCTTCAGAGAAGAAGAAATTTAAAATTCTCAACAATTTTCCTATTCAAATGTATGGGGCTCATACAAATGCATAGGGAAGCAAACTTGACCCTGCCGTAAAAAGGTCAAATGTCAATGTACGATAATTCTTTTAGCAATTTTGGTAGACCTCTCGTTCCCGATGATTTGTGCAAAGATTCAGCCCCAAGGCATTCTTGGTTCTGGAGTAGAAAATTTTTAAAGGTTTTTACCATATATGGGCATGGCGGCCATCTTGGTCAACGGACCGCGACAATTTTAGCAATCTTTTGTTTCCCCACACTAAGGTGGATCCATATGAAATTTGAACAAAATTAGCTCAGAGGCTTCAGAGGAGAAGTCGTTTGAAACTCTTAACAATTTTCCCATTCAAATGTATAGAGCTCATACAAATGCATAGGGAAGCGAACTTGACCTTGCCGTAAAAAGGTCAAATGTCAATGTACGACAATTCTTTTAGCAACTTTGGTTGACATATCATCCCCAATGATTCGTACAAAGATTCAGCCCCAAGGCATCCTAGGTTATGGAGAAGATTTTTAAACGTTTTTACCATATATGGGCATGGCGGCCATTTTGGTCAACGGACGGCTACAATTTTAGCAATCTTTTGTTTCCCCACCCTAAGGTGGCTCCATGTGAAATTTGAACAAAATTAGCTCAGAGGCTTCAGAGGAGAAGTCGTTTGAAACTCTTAACAATTTTCCCATTCAAATGTATAGAGCTCATACAAATGCATCGGGAAGCGAACTTGACCTTGCCGTAAAAAGGTCAAATGTCAACATACGACAATTCTTTTAGCAACTTTGGTTGACCTCTCGTTTCTGATGATTCATGCAAAGATTCAGCCCCAAGGCATCCTCGGTTATGGAGAAGAAGATTTTTAAAGGTTTTTACCATATATGGGCATGGCGGCCATCTTGGTCGACGGACCATGACCATTTTAGCAATCTTTCGTTCCCCCACCCTAAGGAGGCTCCATATGAAATTTGAGCAAAATTGGCTCAGCGGCTTCAGAGGAGAAGTCGTTTGAAAATGTTAACGGACGGACGGATGAAAAGTGATCACAATAGCTCATCCTGAGCAGAGCTCAGGTGAGCTAAAAAGTGACAAAAAATAATCTAACAATTATATCCAAACCACATGCATATCTTCATACCATGTAAAAAACATATGCAAAGTTTCAAAATGATCGGTACAAAACTGTAGGAGGAGTTGCGCTCACAAGACACCCAGGGTAAATGTTGATGGAAAGACGAACGGACGGACAGACGGACGGAAACTTGCACGCCTAAGTCGCCCATGCTAAAGCAGGTGCGACAAAAATACAAGAACTCTGGCCTGTCTAACCCTTTTCTTACCAATCTGATTCAAATCAGATAATAAATAATGACCAGTATATACATTTTGTTAAAATGAGTGGGTTTTCACAGTTTCAAGGGACAT
This sequence comes from Anodontia alba, assembly GCA_964016985.1. NCBI lineage: Eukaryota > Metazoa > Mollusca > Bivalvia > Lucinida > Lucinidae > Anodontia > Anodontia alba. The sequence goes on along the minus strand of OZ024833.1, from coordinate 57,645,398 downwards.
AACTCTTATATATGTTTTACAATATGGTTGGTTAAAGAGATAAAACCAGTTCTTTTGATTATTTAATACTTGGTGCAGACTGATGAAAATAAGATAATACTTTAAGACTTTATATACCAAGTTGGAACAAATCAGATAATAAATAATGACTTAGGTGTATATATTATGTTAAAATTAGTGACCTGTCACCATTTAAAGGGCCATAACTCTTGTATGTGTAATACAATATGGCTGATTCAAGAGCTGAAACTAGTTGTTTTTTATTATCTAATACTTGGTTTAGTTGGATGAAAATCAGATAGTACATGAAGGCTGTAGAGCCACACACAGGCTTAAAATCTGTGATTTTGATGACAATTTTGTAATCGTAGTTTATGCAAAACTTTTATTCTGTGATACTGCTTCATTATAGACAGGCTGAATTATTTTATTCCAATAATTGACAAGTTCAAATATTACAAGATAATATATATGGTGTTTTCTGGGTTGTTGATGGGCAGCTACATCATGCTGGTGAAAACAGCAGGTGGCTGGATGGCACTGATTGGTCAAGGCACACTGACAACCATGTGGCCAATACAGGGAGTCTGCAGGTGCAGAGACAGTCTAGCCAATTTGTTTGGATTAAGGAGAAGCAAACATAATTGCAATCTTGAGCTCATCCTGTCCGGCATCCCCTGCAGCACCAGATTATTTATTTAATGCTGTTGTAGCCAATGTTCATATAATGTATATGTTCTGTTCATATATATATATATATATGTAAATAGTCTTGTTATTACATTGGGTTGTTCACTGAGATCAATTTGCCTGAATGGCATTCTCGACTCCCCCCCAAAATATTCTTATGTTTTGTATAAATGCTTGTTTCGGTCAAGGAAGGTAACGCTTCATCTCAGTCTTAATTAAAGGAAAAATTTTTTTTCATGTAATAAAATCATTGAAATTAGCGCACATGACCAGCCCACTTTTTGGGGCACTGCCACAAAATTTTGCACAGCAACCAATATTTTTTTAACCATTTTCTTATTCCCCACAGATCCTACTTTGAAATAAAACATTTTAGAAAAAAAAGTTTTTTTGTTTTTTTTTTAAAAATCGACCTCCAACTCAAGTACCACCTTAAGGAAAACCCTACTGGTACCTGCCAGATGGAACTAAAGCAAGAGGAAAGGAAAGGTTGTTTTTGAACAAAAACTTGAAAAATAAATTGGTTATTCTAAAGTCCTACCAAATATTATCAAATTATTCCAGTATTCAAGTTGTTGGCCATACATGAAATCAGTCATAAGAGATAACTGGATCAGTAAGACTGACAGTCATCATTCTTGTAAAACAGCTTTCTGACCTAGTCTATATCCCTACCAAAGATTTGGCACGTATTCAAAAAGATATTCAAGGTTCAGAATGAGAATAAATTTGTAAAAATTATTTCAACAGGTATTAAGTTGAAAGAATACACTTGGTAGATTTTCTGCCATTTCTGCTAAGGGAGGTAGTTTTTATGACTTCCTATTTGCTTTCCATTACGAAAACATGCCTATACTAATATATAGAAAATTTCACCTCCAAAAACTGAAAATTTTTAGATAAAAAAAACTGATATTTTTTCATATTTCTGCTCAAAACATAGATTGTGGGTACTCATCGAGGAAGTTCTAACGAGTACACACAATCTATGTTTTGAGCAGAAATAAGAAAAATAATGTATACCCCTGTAAACCCCAGTTTTACTATATAAAAGTGGGGTTTAAGGGGGTCAAAATTACATAGGCGTATTTTCGTGATGCCTCATACTAAGTCTCTTCTGAAAGGAGTCTAGTTCCATAAGGAAATAATATACTTTCATAAGGAGCAAATTCTTTCATTTTAGAGCAGACCCCCTTTAAAAAGGGAACAAAAACCATTTTTGCAGTTGTCTCCCTTGAAAGTGTATCCATTCCCCTTAGATTACATCCCAGACAGAAAATTTGCTGTGAAGAAAGGGGAGAGAATAGGAAAAGAATACCCTTTTCAGAAGAGTGGCAAAAACAATTTTAACAGAGCTGTTTCCTCTGAAAGTGTATTCATTTCCCTTAAGAAGAAAAATAACCTTTGAAAGTATTCCACACAAATTGTAGCCACATTGTCATGAACAACTCCCATCGAGTTAACAAGCTGTTGTTTGGTATCTGCAGAGCAGACAACATTGAAGTTCTTGAGGAAATGGTTTGATACAGCTATCAGGGCATCCTTTGGCCATCTGCTGAACCAGTCCATCGTACAACCGGATATCAGACCAGGAAACTTTAAGGATCTATTGCGAAATTTCTCCCCTACCTGTAAGATAAAAGAATCTGAAATAAAGCTCAGGCAAGGTACAAGAAAACAATGAAGTCCATCACAGCCTAATGCCATAGCTGATAATGGTATTTAATTGTTCACATATCACTAATGTTGGTCAAAGAACATACTTATCATATTACACCAGAATACAAAATGAAGTTTTTATAGTAAAACATATTTTAACAAGTAATACTTGGCCTATAGATAATGTGTTATTCTCTTCTGTATTTAAACCTTCCACAGAAAAAAGGGCAAGTCTTAAAGAGTCACAATCCAGAAGGTCCCTTAGGCAATTACCTGTGTGACGTCACCTTCCCACAGTTCCGATCATGTGTTCAGTTTCTTTATAGAATAAAACAATAAATGAGGAGAGGTGTCTTGATCTATGATACCCACCATATTAAAAAGAAAAGACGAAGAAGACTGGTGTCTTCTTTTCTTACGAAATGTTTTACTTCTTTGAACTTCTGCCTCTTCTGAGAGAAGACAAAGAAGATGAAGAAGAAGAGAAAGATGAGTTAAAGGAAAACTGTATCTTCTCTTCTTTTTAAGATTATATTCAAGTTGATCTCTCCAATTACGTATTTTAAGAGAAACAGACCTATTAGTCTTCCAAGTATTTGTCAGTTGTTCGATAAACTTGTATGAAAACTTTCTGAGAAAGGACATGGGCAGGGGTTTACTGGTTACTATAACTGCCTGATGTTGTCCCCATTACCATCACACAGCATTTGGTTAGGTTGCAACAATTTATAAGTTAAAATTTAGTGCAATCCAGAGATGAGTATTTTTTGGCCAATATGGCCAATAAGCAGTTTTTTATACCCCCCACAAAAAATTTTGGGAGGGGGTATACTGTTTTCACACTGTCTGTCCATCTGTCCATCCTTTCATCCGTAATACTGGTTTTTCCTAAAAACCTAGATTAATACTATCAGGAATCTTATCATATTTTCATAAATGTTGACATTCATGAGATGTTCTTCAGAAAAATAAGGATCAATGCTGTTATAGCTATTCCCCTTTGTATTCCTTTAAAAGTTGTCTTAGACACTTTTGTTTGTAACAATTTGGTTTTTCCTGCATATCTTGATTAGTAATATTAGGAATCTTATATTTTTGCATAAATGTTGATATTCATGAGATGTTGCTGCTACAGAAAAAAAAGGGTCAAGGGATCAATACTATTAAAGTTTTTTGTTGTTTTTTTTTTTCTGATTTGGGTTTTAAGGTCCTTTCAAGAATTTTTCACTTATATTGAGCCAATCGTTTGTCAAAGGTGGGTGAAAACTGGGGAACCGGGGGAAGAAAACACCTGACAATCCATAAGCAGAACTTGGCTTTCCCACATGTGACCCTATCGAGGCTCAAACCACAGCTGTGAGAAACCTAAAGCATTAGAAGTCAACTCTCCTATCCACTAGGCCATAGGGGCCCGCACTATTATAGTTATTCCCCTTTGTAATTCTTTAAACATTTTGTCTGTATCGCTTTGGTTTTTCCTGCATATCTTGATTAATAATATTAGGAATCTTATCATATTTTGCAGGGTCAAGGGGTCAATGTTGTTATAGTTATTTCCCTTTGTAATTCTAAAAGCTGTCCATAACACTTTCGTTTTCCTGTCTATCTTGCTTATTAGTTTTAAGAATCATCATATTTTGCATAAATGTTTATATTGATAAGATGTTGTTGCTAGGGCAAAATCAGGGTCCAGAGCCCAATACTTATATAGTTATCCCCCTTTATAGGTCTTGAAAACTGTTTGTTTGTTGTTTTTATTTATTTATTTATTTATTTTATTTTATTTTTTTTCTTGCATATCTTGATTAATATTATTAGGAATCTTATTATATTTTGCATAAATGTTGATGTTCATGAGATATAGAAAAAAAGAGGGATCAATATTGTTTTAGTTATTCCCCTTTGTAATTCTTTAATGTCAGTAACTTTTGTTTTTCCTATCTATCCTGCTTAATAATACCATAGAACAATCACAAAATAACCATTTTCTAGCTTGTCTAAAGAAGAAAACACTTGTAACAGAACAAAATATAGCGGGTTTAATATATGTGGTAACACTTTCTCCCCAATGATTTGTGCAAAGATTAGGCCCCAGGGCTTACTTAGTTCTGGAGAAGAAGATTTTTAAAGGTTTTTACCATATATATGGGCATAGTGGCCATCTTGTTAAATGGACCCCGACTATTTCAGCAATCTTTCGCTCCTCTGCCCCAGTGAGGCTCCACTTGAAATTTGAGCAGCATTGGCCTAGACGCTTCAGAGCAGAAGTCATTTGAAATTCTCAACATTTTTCCTGTACAAATGTTTGGGCCCATACAAATGCATAAGGAAGGTAACTTGACCTCGCTGTAAAAATGTCAAATGTCAATGTGCGACCATCATTATAGCAACTTTGGTAGACCGCCCGTCCCCAATGATCTGTGCAAAGATTCAGCCCTTAGGCGTCCTCGGTTCTGGAGAAGATTTAAAAGGTTCTTACCATATATGGGCATGGCAGCCATCTTAGTCAACAGACCGCACCCATTTTAGCAATCTTTCATTCCCTCATTCAGGCTCCATATGAAATTTGAGCAAAACTGGCTCAGCGGCTTCAGAGGAGGTTGTTTGAAAATGTTAATGGATGGAGGGACAATGGACAAAAAGTGATCAATATAGCTCATCCAGAGCATAGCTCAGGTGAGCTAATAAATGACAATGAAAAAAGTGAATAAGTACTGCTTATTAGATAATCCCTGCAAGGTACTGGTCGGTAAAAACAGCAGCTCTGTTCAGAATATTAAAAAAGTTTCTATATCAATAACATCTTATCAATATCAACATTCATGCAAAATATTACTAGATTCCTAAAATTATTAAGCAAGATGGACAGGAAAAACAAAAGTGTTACAAACATTAAAGAATTACAAAGGGGAATACCTAAAGCAGTATTGATCTCTTGAACCTTCTTTTTCTGAAGCAGCAACATCTCATGAATATCAACATTTATGCAAAATATGATAAGATTCCTAATAATATTAATCAAGATATGTAGGAAAAAACAAAAAAACAGTTTTCAAGATCTTCAAAGGGGGATAACTATATAAGTATTGATCCCTGAGCCCTGATTTTACCCTAGCAACAACATCTTATCAATATCAACATTTATGCCAAATATGATAAGTTTCTAAAACTAATATGTAAGATAGACAGGAAAAAACAAAAGTGTTATGGACAACTTTTAAAGAATTACAAAGGCAAATAACTAAAACAGTACTGACCCCTTGACCTTTCTTTTTCTGTAGCAGCAACATCTCATGAATATCAACATTTAAGCAAAAATATATGATTCCTAATATTATTAATCAAGATATTTATGAAAACCCACTGTTATGGACGAATGGATGGACAGGGGGACAGACGGACAACATGAAAACAGTATACTTCCCCCTTCCAAACTTTTTTGCAGGGGTTATAAAAAGCTGTATTCCATATTGGCCAAAAATACTCATCTCTGGATAGCACTAAACCTGATCTTATAAATTGTTGCAACCTAGCCAAATGCTGTGTGGTGGTAATGGGGACAACATGAGGCAGTTGTAGTATCTAGTAAATCCCTACCCATGTCCCTTCTCAGAAATTTTTCATATCTCTTCCTTTTGGTCTTTCTGTCAGGCAACAGAATAGTATAAACTTGTACCTTTATTTTCTTTAGATGTACAATCAAACCTCTGAAGTTTGTTAACATCTGATGACAACAGTTTATATGAGAAGTTATATACTCATACTGGTATGATTTGTATACCAATATCAGGAGGTAAAGGACATTGAGTACAAAAGTTGACAAAAAAAAAAAAAAAAAAAAATAACAAAGACTAATAAATAAAGGATGTAAGAGGGGGAGAAAATATTGAATACGGTATCTTGTCCCCGGGAGACAAGATACCGTAGCTGCGGTATCTTGTCCACAAGGACAAAATAACCTGGAGGGGGACAAGGTACCATGTGCTTTCTTGTCCCCAGATGAACTGTTACACCGTGCCTGGTGACTGGTGCCCTGTCACCGGTGACTGGTTACAGATGATCATTGAACAAGTCAACAGTCTAATGACCGGTGCCCAGTGCCTGGTACCCAGTACCTTGTTGACCAGTACCCGGTGACTGGTGTGTTCACCAGCCAATGACCAGTGCCTGGATGACCGGTGCCTGGTGCCCGGTGACTGTGCCTGGTGGACCTTTGTTATGAATGATATGCTGGTTTGTAGAGCAGCAACTAAAATGGGGCCTGCCCCTGGCAGTACAGCCATGCGGGGTGGTGATCCCATATCGTTGCAGAAATGTCTTCAGGAAAACCTGGGTTGACATTTTCTCTCCGATGAAGTTTGTTTTGTAGTCTAGAGCAGTAATCTTCTTATCTGCTCATGAACCAGTCAACTTCTAACACACCATACCTGAAGGATACCTAAAACGAGAATAAAAATAATTAGTACAGTTATCCTATAACAAATTGAGATGACCACACAATACTGTAATGGTCGGCATCAATAGCCGTGAAAATGCATGACACTGGGGATGACGATAAAATTACAAGATCGAAAAATGAAAAGAATACATATCATCTGTGGAAGGAATGATAAAGGAACATAAGAATACAGGAAATAAGAAGTATTCTGGAGAAAAAGAAAGATAAATTAGATTTTTTTTCACCAGATAAATTAGATTTTTTTTCACCAAGTAAAAAATCCTGTTTATTTTCTTTGTTCTACAGAAAAGAAACTGAACACCTGATCGAAACGACGGGAAAGTGATGTCAGACAGGTAAATGCCTAAGGAACTTTCTGGATTAAGACTCTTAAGACTTGCCATTTTTCTGTGGAAGGTTTAAATACAGAAGAGAATAGCACATTATCTATAGGTTAATATATTATGCAGTTAAAATGGCTGGGCCAAACCAAAGTGCACAGGTTCAGTTCATCTTGTATATATGTACAGTTTCATTAGGGTCTTTGCTCACCGTACGTTCTATGGGCAGCATTAAGCCACAAAGTGCCTTCAAACATGTGCACAATGCACAGATTTAGATCATTCTGGGCATAATCCAAGTCTCATCTGGACCTTTGCTCTCCATTCAAACATTCTGTAGTATCCAATGATCTGTTAGTGGACAGTAAAGGCTCTGATCAGACTGCAAATCCATGCAGTTTAATCTTGGCCTTCACTGTCTGCACATGACCCAAAATCACATTTTTGCTTGGTGGGCCCCATAATGTCCAAAGACTTTGTAAGTGACCAGCAAACGCCCCAAGCAGACTGTCCCCATATGCCTCTAAGACATGATTTCTCTTGGCACAGCTCAAATGAGGCATAGTGTTCTGCAACTTGTTAAGCCATTTCTGTGGAGTGAACTCTTCTACCACAACTCTTTGGACCTGTCTATTTCCAAAAGCAGGGTTTCTGGTTAGATTTTATTACTGCTATATTTTATAGAAATTCCTGTATTTAATGCAAACAGGGTAGACCCTGATCAGACACTGCATTCTGCATTGTCTGATCTGGGTATGATGCACTGTTTGCCAATTATCCTTTTACAGGTCTCCAGACTAAAATGGGTTAAATACACAATCACTGACTTGCAAACAGAAGGCCAAAATCAACAACTATCTATTATTCAGACTAAGACTTTTTGGTATTTGTTTCATTTTGGGTTCAGTACATTGATGAATACTACACTATGACAGCATTCTCAATGGCTATCTTCCTAAATATAGTAGACAGATATGTGTATTAAGTTTTAAAAGTGCAAGTTTTCTCATATATCTTATTACAGGGATACAGACTAATAGTCACCCAGTCGGCCATGGCGACTAAAGAATTGTCTGGGTGCCAAAAAATAATCTGAGGGTCACCCAGTTGGCAACTATAAAATTTAGTGGTGACACGGTTTGAACAACAAAAATATTGTATTGTGGTTCAATTTTGATAGAACTGGTTTTTACATCAATTCTTCATTCCATAAATTTTATTCTATCAAATCATAATTTGCATCTAAAATCCATTCATTTTTTTACTAAATCAAATGCCCTTCAAAAATGAAAGTAGACTGTTTTGCTGTGGCAGTGTTTCCGGTGATCAGGTAAAACGTCTATCGGTCATTTAATATTAGGTACCGGTCTAATAGCTGACAAGAATGTACAGTAAAATTGATCATATTATTATTCTAATAATAATAATAATAATAATGATAATAATAAATATAGCAGATAGGGAGCAAAGCCCACATACCCCTGGCCATAGCTATCAGAGGCTTGGTGAACTAATTTTGTATATGCAAATTTCCCTCACTATTGCATGGGAGAGATGGCCAATAGAAAAAAAAAAAAAATCTCAGCATCTTGGTTTTCACTTACACAACATACTCTGATATCATTGTCAGGGTTTATACAAAAATGAAAAAATAAAGAAAATGATAAGCATGAGGATGCTCATTCTCTCTTACACAATACAACTAGTCATATTCAATGTTTGTATCAAATTTCAAAATTCGAGGTGCAGTAGTTCCTGAGAAATCTTTTGACAAAAAATTGTACTGGAGACAAAGAAAAATGGATAAATAAATGGAATGGCTGATTCTGTCTTCCACCATACAAGTAGTCTGACCTAATGTTTGTACCAAATTTCAAAATCCTAGGTGCAGTAGTTCCTGAGAAACTTTGGACACAAATTTCCCTATGTATTAGGTTGGAGTGAGAGATGGAAAAAAGCAAACAAGAAAGTCACTGGACCATGAAATATAGGTCATAAGTGACCCAGGTCCAAACCTGATCTAGAAATCATCAAGACAAACATTTTGAGCAAGATTCATGATGATGGCACCTGCTTAGGGCTCATTAGTGTCAGGGAAAATTTTTCTTTAAGTTTTAGCTATATAGCTCTATATTAATAAACTAGGACAACCATCTGGGATTTCATATCATAGAATGATTTTAGCTATTTTTGATCTACAAGTCACCCCAATACTTCCTATCAAATTTTGAATCAATGGGCCTTTCTATTCAGGAGAAGAAGTTCAAAATAGATTTTCAAGACGGCAACTGCGGCAGCCATTCTGCATTTCTGATTGGATCAATTTCAGCTATTTTTGATCTACAAGTCACCTTGATGATTCTGATCAAGTTTCAAGTCAACTGGCCTTTCAGTTCAGGAGAAGAAGAGAAAAATAGATTTTCAAGATGGCCGCCATGGTGGCTATCTTGGATTTCTGATCAGAACAATTTTAGCTATTTATGATCTACCAGTCACCCCTATGCTTCCTACCAAGTGTGAGTCAGCTGGCCTTTTGGTTCAAGAGATGAAGGGATAAATAGATTTTTAATATGGTTGCCATGGCGGCCATCTTGGACTTTTGATCAGAACAATTTTCGTTATTTTTAATCTGCAAATCACCCCAAAGCTTCCTGTCCAGGTTCAAGTCAAACTGGCCTTTCAGTTCAGGAAAAGAAGTGAAAAATAGATTTTCAAGATGGACCCCATGGTGGCCATCTTCAATTTCGAATCAGAACAATTTTACTTTTTTGATCTACAAGTTACCCCTATGCTTCCTACCAAGTTTGAGTCAATTGGCCTTTTAGTTCAGGAGAAGAAGTGAAAAATAAATTTTCAAGATGGCCACCATCTTGGATTTCCGATTGGAATGATTTTAGCTATTTTTGATTTACAAATCACCCCAATGCTTCCTACCAAGTTTTAAGTCCATTGGCCCAGGGGTGTAGGAGGAGTAGGCTTTTCAAGCAATTGTTGATGCTGCACGACGGACGACGAATGAAGAATGACGCACGACAGACATTGACTGTTCACAACAGCTCACCTTGAGCCCCGATGCTTCCTACCAAGTTTCGAGTCAACTGGCTTTTTGGTTCAGAAGAAAAAATGAAAAATGGATTTTCAAGATGGCCTTGATGGCTGATCGGAACAATTTTAGCTATTTTTGATCTACAAGTTATCCCGATGCTTCCTACCAAAGTTTCCAGTCAATTGGCCTTTTGGTTCAGGAGAAGAAGCGAAAAATAGATTTTCAAGATGCCGCCATGGTGGCCATCTTGGATTTCAGATTATAAAGATTTCAGCTATTTTTGATCTACAAGTCACCCAGATAATTCCTACCAAGTTTCAAATCAATGGGCCTTTCTATTCAGGAGAAGTTCAAACTAGATTTTCAAGATGGCAACTGTGGCAGGAGAAGTTTAAAATGGATTTTGAAGATGGTAACTGTGGCAGCCATCCTGCATTTCTGATTGGATTAATTTCAGCTATTTTTGATCTACAAGTCACCTCAATGTTTCTTATCAAGTTTCAAGTCAATTGGCCTTTCAGTTCAGAAGAAGAAGCGAAAAATAGATTTTCAAGATGGCCGCCATGGTGGCCATCTTGGATTTCCGATCGGAACAATATTAAGCTATTTATGATCTACTAGTCACCCCTATGCTTCCTAGCAAGTTGTGAGTCAGTTGGCCTTTTGGTTCAAGAGAAGAAGGGATAAACAGATTTTTTAAGATGGCCACCATGGCGGCCATCTTGGGTTTTTGATCAGAACAATTTTAGCTATTTTTATTCTACAAAACACCCCAAAGCTTCCTATCCAGGTTTGAGTCAAACTGGCCTTTCAGTTCAGGAAAAGAAGTGAAAAATAGATTTTCAAGAAGGACCCCATGATGGCCATCTTGGATTTCGAATCAGAACAATTTTACTTTTTTGATCTACAAAATACCCCTATGCTTCCTACCAGGTTCGAGTCAATTGGCCTTTTGGTTCAGGAGAAGAAGTGAAAAATAAATTTTCAAGATGGCCACCATCTTGGATTTCCGATTGGACAATTTTAGCTATTTTTGATCTACAAGTCACCCAGATGCTTCCTACCAAGTTTCCAAGTCCACTGGTCCAGGGGCGTAGGAGGAGTAGGCTTTTAAAGCAATTGTTGATGTCGCACGATGGACAAAGAAGGAAGAACGATGCACGATGGACACTGACTGATCACAACAGCTCACCTTGAGCCCTGATGCTTCCTACCAAGTTTTTAGTCAACTGGCTTTTTGGTTCAGAAGAAAAAATGAAAAATACATTTTCAAGATGGCCTTGATGGCTGATCGGAATGATTTTAGCTATTTTTGACCTACAAGTTACCCTGATGCTTCCTACCAAGTTTCCAGTCAATTGGTTATTTGGTTCAGGAGAAGAAGCGAAAAATAGATTTTCAAGATGCCGCCATGGTGGCCATCTTGGATTTCTGATCATAAAGATTTTAGCTATTTTTGATCTACAAGTTACCTTGATGCTTCCTACCAAGTTTGAGTCCACTGGCCCAGGGGTTTAGGAGGAGTAGGCTTTTAAAGCAATTGTTGACACCACATGATGGACGATTAACGATGGACGATGCATGATGGACATTAACTGATCACAACAGCTCACCTTGAGCACTTCGTGCTCAGGTGAGCTAAAAGGGAAAAAGAAGCAAATTAAATTTCATAATAATGGTTGAAAATTTTTCAAAGTTGAAAAGGGCCATAACTCCCAAAATAATTTGTGGATTTTACCCTAAATCAAACTTGACCTACATTTTATGTTTATATACCAGAGTATAAAATTTCAATCCAATACACCAATCCTTTCAAAAGATATCACATGGAAACCAAAAGTGTTACGTACGGGTCGGACAGGATGGACGGACGTACGTACGGACAGCGGTGATACTATATGTGCCCCCACTGAAAATGGCGGGGGCATAAAAAAAGTTAACAAACACATACACACACATTAAGGAAAAAATGAAAGCTATATATCCCCTACAAATGTATATACTTATATGCCAGGGGTATAATTATTACTTGGTTTCATGAATGCATACATATTTTTTAATTCTTTTCTTTGTGCGTTCTATCCTTAATATTTAGAGACTTCTAGATTTTTCAAAAAAACAAGTCATTTCTCAGTGGCAACTGACTTGTCTAAATTCTAGCAACAGAATAGCAAGTATTTGATTGGGTACAATAAGTAGTCATAAACCATGGGCTTTTAAAGTTGATTTATTTTCTATCTTTAGTTAGTTTCCCATAAGGATGTGCATCTTGATTTCAGTGGGCCAATTTCTTACTTCATTTTCTTTAACTGTACTTCATAAGAGTTACATTTGACATAATTTATCTTTTAAAAAGACTTAATTTCAGAGTAGTTACTTTTTTTTTGTTACTTTTTTTTAATATTTTCACTAGACCATGCATGCAGTAGAAGGTTCATATATCCTGGAACTTCTTGAACTAAGAAGCCTTAGGGTATCGCAATACATATAAAGCTATGAAGCTAAGCGCATATGATGGATCACAAGTCAATTATGTGTTCTGGATTAAATTATTTTAAGGTTCTAATCTCCTATCTTCATTGGTTCAATTTTTTGGCTTGAATTCTGGGCCCATACGTTTTGGCCTGGGATACTGAAAATTTTTAGTAGCCCAGCTGGCTCCTGAAAAATTTTGATCAGTCTGTATCCCTGTTATTATGGTTTGGAAAACTACACACACACACATACACAGAATGTTAACATGTATATTTTCTGATAAACACTTATCTTTTTATTAAAGTAAAAGTGCAAAATCATAATACCTGTTAAAAAGTGATGAAATTTGCCTATTAGCTATTCCGAACCAGATTTCCATATCACATACCAAGTTTGGTGAAAATCCAGATATTTACTCAAGTTACTGTCCGGAAACAAAAATACCGATGGATGGCACACAGATGACAAACATGAAACTATAATACCATGCCACTATTGTGTGGCGGGGTATTAAAATAACACTACAGAATCCAGATTCAAATTGGAAATAACTAGAACAGTGTTTTCAGAGGAAAACGTATGTTCCCCACCAATTTGAACAGACCTATCATTGAAAAAGGTTGTATCTATAATTTATCTTTTTGTGTGTGTGTGTGGTCCATGGGGGCCATTTTCCAAAATCTAAGCCCTAGTGTGAATTTGAAAATGGGGTCAAGGTCACCAAAATCTAATCAGTTCTTGTCCCTGTCTCAACAATATAGCTGTACAAGTTTGGTCAAAATCCATCCGTTCATTCTGGAGATAGTGTGCAGAAAGGCCATTTTCCAACAATCTGAGCCCTCCTGTGACCTTGGAAATGGGGTCAAGGTCACCAAAATCTAATCAGTTCTTTTCCATGTCTCAACAATATAGATGTACAAGTTTGGTAAAAATCCATCCATTCATTCAGGAGATAGGGTGCAGACAAGACATTTTCCAACCATCCTAAGCCATCATGTGACCTTCATAGGGGTCAAGGTCACCAAAATCTAATCAGTTCTTTTACATGTCCCAGCAATCTATATCTGCAGGTATGGTCAAAATCCATTTGTTCCTTCAGGAGATAGGGTGCAGACAAGTAATTTTCCAGCCTTTTCCAACAATCTAAGTCCTTGTGTGACCTTAAAAATGGGGTCATGGTCATCAAAATCTAATGAGCATTTTTCCCCCACCCAATGATAAATTTGTTTTAGTTTGGCCAAAATCCATCCATTCATTAAGGAGATAGAGTGCAGACGAGGCTACACTGACACTGACAAGGACGCCGACAGGATCTGCACTAAAAACAGTATGTCCCCGCCTATGGTGGGGGACATAATAAAGTCAGTAATGTGATAAATTTTATCATTTCCCACTCACTTTCAAGAACAAACACTGTGCACAAGTTATTTATATAGTGTGGTAACTATGGTTAACTTGCAGGAGAGAAAGGGACACTGTGTACATGTAGTGCACAATCCACTGACTGTTGTTAACTTACAGGAGAGAAACATAGCACTGTGTGCAAGTTATTCCTGGCTCTGGAGATGAAGTAGTCATAAAGATTTTCTGGAGTGGGTGGACGTTTTGGATGTTCTTTCTTCATCACTCCAATCAACTCCTGTGTGATCTCATCAAGTTCATCTTTTGCAAACAGATTAGATACCTGGAAATCAATAGATTAAATAGAGGATATTTGCTTCTCTTAGGTGAATACCAAAAATGCTTCAACTTTGTGTTGAAAACATCAAAATTTTCACGAGTGTGAAGCATGAGTAAAAAGTCTGATGTTCCCGAGATGAAACACTTATATTTTGGTATTTACCCAAAAAAGTATATTTTCTTTTTATTTTATACTTTATCAGTTGCAAGAGAGGTAAATCTGTATAGGAATGTAAACAAACAAAACAAAGTAGTCCAGCACATTACAGAGGAAATAACACTGACTTATTATTTTTCACTTATGAAAATATCATATATTTCCACTTGTGAAATTACCACTTTTATTCATTTTAGATATGCACTGAGTTTACTGTTATAAAGTGTAAAATAATACAGATTATTTCACGGAGAAAAATCCAATTCCTCAAATTCATATGCCCCACCGCAGATGTTTTTCTTTTGCGCCTTCCCCACATCTATGTCCTAATTGGCTGCATACAGTATTATAAAGGGTACAATGCAAGAGAAAGAAAACAATAATGTGGATACCCCATCTTATCCTGAGCTATGAATAAGTACTTGGAAAAAGGCTAAAATCAGAATGAATATTTTTTCTACAGGGCAGCTACTATTTGATGATCAGTCAGTTTTACAAAACTAATGATTGACTAATTCCCAACACTAATTGGGAGCTAACTAAAAAAAAAGAAAAACGATAGAGTCTATACATGTACTAAGTAATGAGACTGGCCATCCTGTCTCTGTTTTGACAAATAAAACACCTAATTTAAGAGAAATGTAAGAAAATGTCCACACAGTGTCTGACCTTGTGAACTGACCTCCATGAAACAAAGCCAGAATAAAACAGCTCTGAAACTTACCTCTCCAGAGCTGAGAACATTGTTGAGATATTCCAGGAAAGCTTCATCTTTGATCTCATTATCAGTGAACACAAATGTGATTCCCTTTCCTTCCCCACCTGCTACTCTGTACAAATATTTCAAGTCATCCATTAGGTTGTTGACACCATAGGACCTTTGAAATTAAAACATAAAACTGATAAAATGGGAATTAATACACCTCCATGGGAAACTTGAATAATAACTAAAGGTGAGTAACCTTTACCACTCTCTGAACTAAGTCAGCAGATGACAAATTGATATTTTCCTTGATTTTTTTTTTTTTTTTAAATAGGCTTTATTAGCTTATGCAAATTGTCTTCTTAGGAAACAATTTGCATGAAATGTCAAAAACTAAATTTCCTTAGAAAACAATCTACATGCAATGCCAAAGCCTATTTTCTGGGATAAGCTTTTACTTTTTATACAAATTGTCTCCTGAGGAGATAATTTTGCATGAAATTATCTCCTTACAATGCCTATTTTCTGGGTAAAATAAGGAAAATTTTACCCAGCATACAGTCCTGTAGTAGGGCTATTACACAGTAAAACAGACAACATAGCATAGCAGAAACAAACTTGTGAAAATAAAATTAATGTTTTGTACTGCTACTCATCATCTCAATCATTTCTGTGAAGTTTTATGAAAATTGAGCAAAATTTGAACAAGTAGTTTGTGTCACAAATTTGGACTAAAAGACTAAAGCAACAAAGGCAGTTAAATAAATAAATAAAGTCATACGCTGTTTCTCATCATGGTGATCCTGTCTGCAAAGATTTATGAAAATGTAGCATAAATGGAAGAAGTACTTCATCCCACAGACTCTGAGAAATAGACTTAAGTGCCAAGGACAGATAACCCAGCAATGAAAAGTTTTTCTGTTACACATTGCTACCCATCAAGGTGATCATTTCTGTAAAGTTTCATGAAAATCAAAAAAAAATTGCAGAAGTAGGTTTCCCCTTCGTCACAAGCTTGGACAGACAGACTGATCGACCTACAGACTGACTGGCAAACATGATGACTCCTACATAACCTCTCACAAACTTTCATTTCTGACAGCATAATTACTAACATGGAAGTATTACCCTACCTTCTTTCTTGTTCTTAAAGGAAAGATTCTTTTGTCTTCCCTCTTTTAAGACAAGCCTGCATCTTTGAAAGATTTCACATTCTGTCTCCCTTTGCAGTCCCTTAAATCAGGCAATCTTTGCATAAACCAATATTCTCACACAAGTTGACAAACAGGTAGATCCATTTTCAACAGCATCTTCACTGTTCAGCTGGACCCAGTTTTCAAAAGATTTAGTTTAATGAGATTCTGAAGCCAGTGTTAGTGTTTCAGTTTGTATACATGATTTTTAAACCCACTGACATTTTGATAAAAATGTCCATAACATCTGTATTTCTATCTTTTTAACTTTTTCATCAAAAAGTATCTGTGTACAGTCAAACTCATTTTAAGAGGAATGGATACACTTTCAAGGGAGGCACCTCTGTCAAAACTGTGTGCCTTCCTTCTGAAAAGGGGTCTAGTCTGAAAGGAAAATTAGAAATGTATCAATGATACAAATGCCCCTGCCAAGGCGCCATCCTCACCTGCATACAAGCATTTTGCAAAAAATGAAGCTGAAAAAGGGCCATAACTCTCATTATAATTGGCAGATTTTAACCTTAATCGGACTTGACCTATATTTTATGAATATATACCTGTGTAAAAAAATGTATCAAATACACTAATCTTTTTCAAAAGATATCGAACTGAAACCATTTTTTAAAGTTGGTAAAGGGCCATAACTCTCATAATAATTGGTGGATTTTACCCTAAATTGAATTTGATCTATACTTTATGATTATGTACCTGTGTAAAAAAATATTAATCCAATACACTAATATTTTTAAAAGATATCGAAAAGGAAACTATTTTTTGAAGCTGAAAAAAGGCCATAACTCCAATAATAATTGGTGGTTTATACAAAACATAAGAATATGGCTGTTCCATGTTTATTATATAACATAAAAAATTTATAAAAATATTTGGCTCTTTTTCTGGGGGCTACTCACTTGACCTTCGTGAATGATTAAATAATGTCAGGCTGCTCGACTTCCTAACTCCCCACCAATATGGCACACAGATTGGTCAAGCATCAGCCGTCTTCATGCACGGCAACATCTAGCAAGTTGACTTGTTGAGTTTTTCTGGAGAAGATTTATGTTTGGCACCATTAGTATGGTGTGCTGCTTATTGAAATGTAGAATGTTATTATTATTCCAACTTGTCTCACTATATCTGGGCTTTAACATTTCTAGAAGACAGTTTTGAGTAGTGGTAAACATACCCAAGTATGACAACAGTTAAGTGTTAAGCTATACTCATGACTTGATGGAGCTCATCTTTAAGATATTTCTCCGACTGCGTCTGGATAGGAAAATTTAAATGTAAGAATATTCATTCCATCTTAAAAAACAAGCAAAACTGAGCTGAAGTACTGTATACTGTGATGTACAACTACTATGAATGATATTAATATGGTACATCCAAGAAATATCAGGACAAGTATCAGATACTGTTTTGGGCCCCTGAGAAGTATTCCAACAACAGATTCCAGTTATCCATTTTTAACCAAGACTTATATACTGCTATACTGACGGTGCATTTTATTCTGTTGGACTATAGCACAAATTCTCTTTGTAGTGACTCACAAATAATACCATTCAATGAGTATGTATGATCAGGAAAGTTTTGAGTTTTTTACATACTGTACTTGAATTTCTTCAAGTGTTTAGTCCTATATCCATTCTTAATCCTGAATTATAAACACAGCTGAATTCTTACTGAATACAGAGGCTGAGCACTTACTGTGTGCAGAATGGATAGAATTATTTACTGAACTGTGGTGTAAATCTGTAGCATATCCCCATGGCTGCCGCCTAGGAAAACACACAATCAGTGAACCTTGACCTTCAAACAGTTTATTAGCATCCGAGAATTTCTTTAAACATTGTCATATTTTTGTCTCAGTAGTATAGGGTGGCATAGTGCCGCCCTATACTACTAGTCTCATTCTTCATTCACAATAGAAAGTCTATGATGGATATACTTTGAATAAACCTAAACATCAATATACACTTGGTCAATATTGAGATTAGGTTTTCTTAACATTTAAAACTTTGTGTACAGAATGCTTAGAAATATGTACTGAATTATGGCATACAATCTGTAGCATATTTCTATAGTTTCCTCCCAGGAAAACACATAGTCAGTGAACCTAAATCTTCTATGAACAGTTTATTAGTATCTGAAAACTTCTATAGAGCACTGTCATTTTATAGTCCAATTCCTCATCCACAACAGAAAACCATAAATATACTGAGAATGAACTGTAAACATCCATAAATTCTGCTTTGACAAATTATATCGAGATGTAGTTGCTCTTAACATTGAAATTTCCTAGAAAAGATGATATACACAGCAGCAGATGCAAACCAGAAATGCAATCTTAAAGAGCTCAGTAAATAAATAAGACTTAGGTTCCGAATTCCATACCACCCAACCAAATCAGATGCAAGAAATATATATATGAATATGATTAATAAATATGGCAGTTTCATAAATAAATAAAATAAATAAATAATAATAATGAGCTCTCCAGCATTGTACTAATGTTTGCTTCTCCTTATCCAAAGAAGTTAGCTGGACTGCAGCTTCTCTGTGTATTGACCACATGATTGACAGTGTGCCTTGACTAATCAGTGCCAGTCTAGCCACCTGTGGTTTGACCAGCAAGCTTGTCTAATACACAAAGTACACAGCTGCCCATCAACAACCCAGACAATAATACCATATATATTATCTTATAATATTTGAACTCACTCAGTTATAAGAATAAAATAGTTCAACCTGTCTATAATGAAGCAGTATTATAGAATAAAAGTTTTACATAAACTACAATTACAAAATTTTCATATTTTACCCTAAATCAAACTTGACCTCTGTTTTATGATTATATACCTGTGTATTAAATATGAATCCAGTACACTAATGTTTTCAAAGGATCGAACAGAAACCATTTTTCAAAGTTGAAAAAGGGCCATAACTCCCCTAAAAATTGATGGATTTTACCCTAAATCAAACTTGACTTATATTTTATGATTATATACCTGTCTATAAAATATGAATCCAATACACTAATCTTTCCAAAAGATAACAAAACAGATACTCTTTTTCAAAGTTGAAAAAGGGACATTACTCCAAAAATTGGTGGATTTTACCCTAAACTGAATTAGACCTACATTTTATGATTATATACCTGTGTATAAAATTTGAATTCAATACAATTATCTTTTCAAAAGATATAGAATGGAAACCATTTTGTTATGTACGGATGGACAGACGGGAAAGATGTACATACAGACAGCAGTGATACGATATGCACCCCCTCCTTTTGAAAATGAAAAATTTGAAAAGGGTATAAAAAATATTCTCCTGGGGAGCAAATTCTTTTCTCTTGGGGTTCCTCTTAGAGTAGACCCCTCTAAGAAGAGATGTTGTGCAGGGAAGCAAACAAGAAGGTTTAAAATTTATCTCTCTTGTAAAAATGGCGGAAAAATCAACCAAGTGTATCCAGGCCCCTTAAAGAACCCCTTTACAAAGAAACCAGACTTTAAGAAATGTAACTTCAAGACAGGTCAAACAGTCTGCTACTGAACAATGAAGATATCTAACAGACTGAAAGTGCAAACTGACCTAGATTTTTTCTATCAGCATAGGTGAGGTATTCAAATAAGCATTTTCCTTTTTATTCCAGAAAATAAACATGTTGTAATTGCCCAGCAATGTAGCTAGTGAAGGCAAAGCAGGTGGTGGGGACTCATCTGTAGCATGTAGAGGCAAAAAGGTTGTGGGTACTCATCTGTTGCATGCAAAAGCAAAACAGATTGTGGGGACTCATCTGTAGCATGCAACAGCAAAACAGGTTGTGGGTACTCATCTGTAGCATGTGGAGGCAAAATATGTGGGGACTCCTTTATAGCATGTGGAGGCAAAACATGTTGTGGGTACTCATTAGTACCATGAGAAGGCAAAACAGGTTGTGGATACTCATCTGTAACATGTGGAGGCAGAAAATGTTTTGGGTACTCATCTGTGGTATGCTGAAGCAGAGCAGGTTGTGGGTACTCATCTGTAGCAAGTGGAGGCAGAACAGGTTGGGGGTACTCATCTGTAAAATTGAGGGCAAAACATGTTGTGGGGACCCATCTGTAGAATGAGAAGGCAAACAGGCTGTGGGGACTCATTTGTAGCATACAGAGGCAGAACAGGTTATGGGTACTCATTTGTAACATGCGGAGGCAGAACAGGTTGTGGGTACTCATATTTAGAATGAGAAGGCAAAACAGTTTGAGGGTACTATCTGTAGCATGAGAAGGCAAATCTGGTTGTGGGTACTCATCTGTAGGATGCAAAGGCAAAACATGTTGTGGAGACTCATCTGTAACATGGGGAGGCAAAACAGGTTGTGGGTACTCATCTGTAGGATGCAAAGGCAAAGCATGTTGTGGGGACTCATCTGTAGGATGGGGAGGCAAAACAGGTTGTGGGTACTCATCTGTAGGATGCAAAGGCAAAGCATGTTGTGGGGACTCATCTGTAGGATGGGGAGGCAAAACAGGTTGTGGGTACTCATCTGTAGGATGCAAAGGCAAAGCATGTTGTGGGGACTCATCTGTAGGATGCAAAGGCAAAGCATGTTGTGGGGACTCATCTGTAACATGGGGAAGCAAAACAGGTTGTGGGTACTCATCTGTAGGATGCAAAGGCAAAACATGTTGTGGAGACTCATCTGTAGCATGGGGAGGCAAAACAGGTTGTGGGTACTCATCTGTAGAATGCAGAGGCAAAACATGTTGTAGGGACTCCTCTGTAGTATGGGGAGGCAAAACAGGTTGTGGGGTCTCACTTGCAGCATGCGGAGGCAAAACACGTTGTGGGACTAGTTTGGAGAGCCTTGGGGAGGCATTGCTAATGAGTACCCAAAACAATCTTTTTGTGGAGAAATAAGAAACTATCAAAACCTTCCTGTTGAAACAAACAACAACAAAATAAACACACACACACTTGTCTAAAGATATGTATTGTTCGGATTACTGGTTCATGAAAATATTGTGCAAACAAGTTTTAGTCCAGCAGTCAGCTTGAAAATTAGGTCAACATCACCAACCCTAATCAGTTCATGATCTAGTCCCAATGTTACATCTATGCAAATTTGTTAAGAGTCTGCTTACTTACTGGTTCACAAGATATCACACAGACAAGTACATGTGCTTAAATTTGACGGTTTTAGTCCAGCAGTGACCTTGAAAATTACATCTATCCCCTTCTGATGGGGGACATAATGAGCCACATCATTAGAAATGTGTCTTCAGGGCAAATGCAAACAATAATTATAGATCTGCTAGCAAAGCTATAAAATCTGGTAAGGGCTTTTGCTGTACATCAATATATATACAGTATCTAAAAAAGTCTGTAAACTAAACTGAGTCCTAATCAGACTGCACCAATACAAAGACTGATCTTGACCTTTGCTGTCTTCATATGTGGTAAGAAACTTTATCTCAAGACATGGCTCATACAAACAAATAAATAAGCAAAATAATATTTAAACAAGAGAGCAAAGATGGCCCTGTATTGTTCACCTGATTACCAGACAAGTTTCAAATCAATTAGCCTTTCTCTTCAAGAGAAGAATTTCAATATAGATTTTCAAGATGGAGGACATCTTAGATTTCCAATCAGAACAATTTTAGCATCTTTTGATCCACAAGTCACCTCAATACTTCCAATGAAGTTTCGAGTCATTTGGCCTTTTGGCTCAGAAAAAAAAATAATTTCAAAATACATTTTCAACATGGTTACTAGGCTGACCATTTTGAATTTCTGATCAGAATGATTTTTGCTACTTTTGATCTACAAGTCACCCCGATACTTCCTATCAAGTTTCTAGTCAACTGGCCTTTCTTTTCAGAAGTCTGGCCTTTCTGTTTAGAAGAAGTTCAAAATAGATTTTCAAGATGGTGACTGTCGCAGCCATATTGGATTTCCAATCACAACAAATTTAGCTACTTTGATCTACAAGCCACCCAGATACTTCCTACCAAGTTTCGAGTTAATTGGCCTTTAGGTTCAGGAGAAAAAGCGCAAAATAGATTTCCAAGACAGTGGCCATGGGGGCCATCCTAGATTTCTGATCGGAACAATTTTAGCTATTTTTGATTTACAAGTCACCCTGATGCCTTCTACCAAGTTTCCAGTCAATTGGCTTTTTGGTTCAGGAAGAGCTCAAATTAGATTTCCAAGATAGTGGCCATGGGGACCATCTTGGATTTCTGATCGGAAGTATTTTATATTTTAGCTAGTTTTTGTCTACAAATTTTATATTTTAGCTAATTTTTATCTACAATCACCCTAATGCTTCTAACAAGTTTTGTGTCAATTGGCCTTTCGGTTCAGGAGAAGAAGCGAAAACTAGATTTTCAAGATAGCGGCCATCTTGGATTACTGATCAATTGTAGCTATTTTTGATTTACTAGCCACCCCAATGCTTCCTACTAAGTTTCAAGTCAATTGGCCTTTCTGTTCAGATGAAGAGAAAAATAGATTTTCAAGATGGTGGCCATCTTGGATTTCTGATCAGAAGGATTTTAACTATTTTTGATCTACAAGTCATCCCGATGCTTCCTACCAAGTTTCAAGTCAGTTGGCCTTTTGGTTCAGGAGATGCTACGAACAGATTTCAAGATGGCAACCATGGCAGCTCTCTTGGATTTCTAACTGGAACAATTTTGACTATATTTGATCTACAAGTCTCCCTGATGCTTCCTACCAAGTTTCAAGTCAGTTGGCCTTTTGGTTCAGGAGAAGAGGTGAAAAATAGATTATCAAGATGGCGGCAACAGTCCAATAGAAACAATTTTAGCTATTTTTTTTTATTTACAAGTCTCCCCCATGCTTCCTACCAAGTTTCAAGTCAACTGACCTTACGGTTCAGGAGAAGAAGCAAAAAACAGATTTTCAAGATGGCGGCCATGGCAGTCATCTTGGATTTCCAATCGAAAAGATTTTTCCTATTTTTAATCTACAAGTTATCCCAATGCTTCTTTCCAAGTTTCGAGTCAATTGTCCTAGGGGTGTAGAAGGAGTAGGATTTTAAAGCAAATTTTGACGCCGCACGATGGACAACAAACGACAGATATTGATCAATGGGAACAGCTCACCTTGAGCACTTTGTGCTCAGGTGAGCTAATAAGCCGTTGGTCTCATGGTGTCAGAGAAGACAATTTTTTTTTTATTTTTCCTATTTAAAGGAGCTAATGACCCCTTGGGTGTGGTCAACTTGGAGCAAGATTCATGATGATCACAAATAAAAGGCTATTACAGATTAATTTCAAGATTACATATTGTTTGCAGTTTGAGGCTAGGTGCCATGGCCACAGCATTACTGTCAAAGGTTGCTGGTTGCTCTTATAGGTTGCATTTTACAGTGAAATGGTTGCAAGTGGCAGTCTGTCAAAGGTTGCAGGTTACTGTCAAAGGTTGCTGGTTGCTCTCACAGGTTGCATTTTACAGTCAAATGGTTGCAGATGGCTGTCTGTCAAAGGTCGCAAGTTACTGTCAAAGGTAGCAGGTTACTGTCAGTGGGTTAGGTTACAGTGCCCTTGTCATGCACCTTGGGACCTCCTTGTCTGAGGAAAGTGATTGCAAAAGGTTGGAAAGAGCTGCCACTGTCCGAATGAATTACTAGTAAATTAAGTAGGGCTGATAATACTTGCCGGCTTCCAGTGGGCTGGGATTTCTCAATGACTGTCATGGCATCAACCTTGCAGTCTTATCTTCTGCGTTGCGGCCAGTCAATTCCCACCCCATAAAGCAAAACTAAAACTGCATTTCAAATACTGTCTTTGTTATCTAAGCCATCCTAAAATAAATGTATAGAGCCCATACAAATACATGGGAAGCAAATTGACCTTACTGTAAAAAGGTCAAACATCAACACAGGACCATCATTTTAGCAATTTTGGTAAACCTCCCATCCCTGATGATTTGTACAAAGATTAGGCCCCAGGGCTTATTTAGTTCTGGAGATTTTTAAAGTAACTGACTTCAACACACGTAATAAATTGCTAACTGCTAAACTTCTTAATCAGGGTTATCGGTATCATAAACTACGTAAAGCCTTTTCTAAGTTTTATAGATGTCATTCCGATTTAGTTTCTAAATTCAATGTTGGACTTAAATCTCTTCTGCAAAAGGCCTATCGGAACCCGAATTTTATGGTGACTTAGTATATAAATTCAGAAAAATATATGCTTGCAATGACTTCAGTACCCAATTTCGTAAAATCATTCTTCGATATAAAAAGATTGGGTACAACATAAATGTTATACGACAGACTGCATGCATGGTTGTTAACCCAATCATGGTTAATAACTTTGCTTCCCTCTTTAATTGCACGCCGGCGGGTTAGGCCTCAGATTCTATGATGGTTCCAGCATAAAGGCTTACTTGAAATTTAATTTTGGGTAATGTTGGTTGGTATTTGATGCTCTATCTTTGGTCGGGCCCACCTGAGTCTTACTGTTGGTTTTCTTTTGCTCTAGCATTTCAGTTGTTTCGTGCTGTCGAGTCCTCATTGTTGTTTCATCTCTTTAATTTGTTGACTTTTTGTGTTCTCGGAGATGTAGCACTGATGAGTTAGGAAGCCTTCATGCAGACTGAACAAATTATGTGTCTAAACCACGGCAGAAGTAAGGGTGAGGATTGTGGCCACATAAAATAGTTTTAAGCCCCCCAGTGAAATACTTTTCACTGACTGTTCCAAGGCGGTTCTTCTGTCATGGTTTATTTTTGTTATAGTTCTTTTTGAATGTGTGTGTCTCTTACATCTTTTTGTTTTGGATAGCCATTTGGCCACTTTGTGGGAAAGTAACTGTCCGTTTGGCTTTCTGCTAGTGATGTTTCCATTAGGGTCCAGTTATTTCGTGTTTGTGTTTCTTTCCCTTTGATATCTCTGATGGGAGTTGTGGGATAATTGTATCGATTCCTGATCATTGCCTTCCTTTCTATTTTACCATATATGGGCATTGCTGCCATCTTGGTAATGGACCGTGAGTATTTTAGCAATCTTTTGTTCCCCTGGCCCAAGAAGACTCCACTTGAAATTTGAGCAACACTGGCCCAGAGGCTTCAGAGGAGAAGTTGTTTGAAATTCTCAACATTTTTCCCATACAAATGTATAGGCCCATACAAATGTATAAGGAAGCAAACTTGACCTCGCCATAAAAATGTCAAACATCAATGTACAATCATTATTTTAGCAACTTTAGTAGACCTCCTGTCCCCCAATGATTTGTGCAAAGATTCAGCCCCAAGGCATCCTTGGTTCTGGATAAGAAGATTTTAAAATGTTTTTACCATATATGGGCATGGCGGCCATCTTAGTCAATGGACTGCAACCATTTTAGCAATCTTTCGTTCCCCAAACCTAAGGAGGCTCCATATGAATTTAAGCAAAACTGGCTCAGCGGCTTCAGAGGAGATGTCGTTTGAAAATGTTGACGGATGGACGCACAGACGACAGACAAAAAGTGATCACTATAGCTCATCCTGAACATAGCTCAGGTGAGTTAAAAATGCTACTATACCTGCTCAGAGTGATCTGGAATATTTTATATCCAGCAATAAATGATGCCAATCTTGTCAGTGACTGTTTCCCTGAGCCTCCTACACCCACCAACAGAGCATTACCTCGGGGTGTTCGGATTATCCTGGATATCTGAATAACAAGAAAGAAGAGGTACATGATGGACCTTTATTGCTCACCTGAGATGATTTAATAACATGGAGATAATCAATTTGATTATAATTTCATGCTAGACTATGACAATTGCCTTCTATTTTTATAACTGGAACAGTTTTGCACTTATCAATCTATTACAAAGAGGGTTAGTTTGTTTGTGTTGAGGTTTTACGGCCCAGTCAACCCAATGGGGTCATGTTGAGTGCGGTCAGTTTACCTAACCACACGTTTACTGGGCAGGCTTAGTCCTCTAAGCGGTTAACCAGTAATGTGCACATTCTTTTGCCAGAAACTGACAACTGCCCTTCTTGAATCAGTGGAAGGGAGAGAATGACCACAGAAAATATTTCATGATCAATCTCCATGAAAGAATGTTGCCGACCTCGGCTGTAGTTGAACCCGCAACGTCCTGGAAAGAGGGTAAGTGCCTGACTAAATGCAATGGTAAAACCATTTTAGCAATTTTGGTACAGGTCTGTAACAGAATTATTTGCTTGAAATTATTTTGAAACTGGCTTGGTGGTTTAGGAGGAGATGTCATTTAAAGAAACTGCTGATGACAGATAGAACATTTCTATTTTTAGCTCTGGTGGCCATTTTGTTCAGAGGAGCACAACCAGTTTAGCAATTTTTGTTGACGGTAATGAAAGAAACATTTCTATGAAATTATTTTGAAATCAAGCCAGTGGCTTGAGGGAAGATGTCATTTGAAGAGATTTTCTGTTTTTATCTCTGGTGGCAATTTTGTTCACTGGAGAGGAACCATTTTAGCAATTTTGAAGCAGGGTCAAGAGAGTAACGTTTCTGTGAAATTATTTTGAAATCGAGCCTCTGGCTTGAGAGACGATGATGTCAAAAACATTTTTTTCTATTTTTTTCTATGGCGGCCAGCTTGTTCAGTAAAGTGGAACCATTTTAGCAATTTTGGTACAGGGCCATGAGAGGAAAGTTTCTGTGAAATTATTTTAAAATCTAGCTACAAGCATGGTAGATGTCATTAGAAGATTTATTTCTATTTTTAGCTCTGGTGGTCATCTTGTTCACTGGAGTGGAACCATTTTAGCAATTTTAGTACAGGGCCATAAAAGGAACATTTCTGTGAAATTATTTTGAAATCTAGCCATCAGCATGAGCAGATGTCATAGGAAGATTTACTTCTATTTTAAGATCTGGCAGCCATCTGGTTCAGCGAGGAGGAACTATTTTAGCATTATGTTCCCGAGTATTTTGTACTGCTGAATGCAGCTCTGGTTTGCACTTGAATAAATTTTTGAATCGGCAACAACAACAACAAAAAAACCCAACATGTTTGTAGCAAAGAAGCAGACCAGCTTGTGCATTCTCATGAAATGTAAGAATTGTTCCAGTAAATATAAAACAAGAAATCCGTGGAAAGCGATGTCGCACCTGTGGGGATTAAGTCATACAAGTTCCTATTTGTATTGAAAAAAATCTATTTTGCAGTATTCAAGAAATTGATGGGTTAGTTTGTAAGAAAAATGTACAAAGTAGAAAATTTGGAATATTGGCATGCAAAATTTGATCTAAACCTGTCCATTATTTCACAAGATATTGATATTGAGCTGATATCATTTTTGCCCATTAATCAAGGCCAGTAACTCAGCTGAAAACTGACGAAAAATGTCATGTGACAATCCCAAGCTAGGTATTGTTAACAACAATATGTATGCAAAATATGATCCTAATCCATCAATTCTTTCACAAGATATTGAGCGGAAACCAATTTTGGGCATAAATCAAGGGCCCCTAACTCTGCTGAAATGAATCTGAGATTTATGTGCAAACAATATGCGCATCTTCAGACCATGACTTAATCATCTGTGAAGTTTCAAAACTATTGGTCTAAAACTGCAGGAGGAGTTGCACTCGCGAAACACCCACTATAAGGGTTTTAGGTAAAAACTAAGTTAACTAAGCGGAAAAAGTTGAAAAAAAAAAATCTGAGATTTATATGCAAACAATATGCAAATCTTCAGACCCTGACCTAATCATCTGTGAAGTTTCAAAACTATTGGCTTAAAACTGCAGGAGGAGTTGCGCTCACGAAACACCCACTGACTATTAGGGTTTTAGGTAAAAACTGACTAAGTTAACAAAGCGGAAAAAGTTGAAAAAAAAAATCTGAGAATTATGAGCAAACAATATGCACATCTACATACCATGGCCAAAACATCTGTGAAGTTTCAAAATGATTGGCCAAAAACTGTAGGAGGAGTTGCGCTCACGAGACACCCACTGACTATAAGGGTTTTAGGTAAAAACTGACTAAGTTAACAAAGTGGAAAAAGTTAAAAAAAAAAAAATCTGAGAATTATGAGCAAACAATATGCACATCTACACTTTATGGCCAAAACATCTGTGAAGTTTCAAAATGATTGGCCAAAACCTGTAGGAGGAGTTGCGCTCACGAGACATCCACTGACTATAAGGGTTTTAGGTAAAAATTGACTAAGTTAACAAAGCGGAAAAAGGTGAAAAAAAAAAAATCTGAGAATTATGAGCAAACAATATGCATATTTACACGCCATGGCCAAAACATCTGTGAAGTTTCAAAATGATTGGCCAAAAACTGTAGGAGGCGCTCACAAGTCAATTGTTGACAAACGGACAAACGGACGGGTCACAGCACGCCTATATCGCACCTGCGTGCTAATGCAGGTGCGACAAAAAATCCTGTACATGCAACAGCTGTATCATACAGCAGATGTGTCGGCTAATCTGAGAATGTTGTAATTTTTACCTTATTTAGTCATTAAATATGCTAGCAGTTATATTATTGTTAGATAGTTATGCACATATTGTTGATGAAGAAAAACACATCTTCTAAACAAATTTTCAATATGTACAGTTATGGTACTTTTGTCCCTTTCATTTCCTTATTTGATACTTTTTCTTTTGATACGTTTTTTTATTGATCTAGATCCTTTATATAAAGAATAACTTTTTGAATTGTTTAAATTAACACACAAATCTATATACATAAGATTTCCATCAATGTCTTACATATAGCTGATAAGGGCTGGTCAGTGGTTACCATTTGAAAGCACGCATGTACAAGTCCCTGCAAAATCTTCTGTGACTAAACCTACCGATCACTCAAATTCTTTATTTTAGTCCTGGCAAAATCAAGCCATCAAGGTTCGAATGCATATACCGCCATATGCCCTCACTGGCATTCTAGGCAGGTCTTTCTGGGTAGAAATCAGCACTAAGCAGTGTGGATAAAGTGTCTTGTTCAAGGTCACAACATTTGGTGTTCACAGGAATCGAACCTGCTACTTCTCAATCTTGGGTCTGATGCTTTACCACAGAGTTCCACAAGCTTGCTGCATAGTTTACTTTTAATTAATCTATATGCGATGTTAATTGTTTATTTGAATTAAAAAAGACAACCAGAGTTTCCTAGTGGCTCTACCATAACTTTTTTTTTTTTTCTAAAAAAGGAGAGGCAAGTGAAGGGAAGAGATTGATATAATACTAGACATAGCTGTCTTTTGAGTTGATTTGCCCTTCCCTGCAATGCTTTACCCCATTCTACCCTACCCTCTGTTCTGCTACTCCACTCTACCCTACCCAGCTAGAATAGGCAAGGGTAGAAGGGCAGGGTAGGGTAAGAACAAGAGTTGTCAGAAGACAACACAGCTCACCGGAAAGGGCTGATCTGATAAGAAAACAATCTTTAAATACAAAAGATTAAATGACAGAGTATGACCTGACTTTGATGTTGGAAGAATGTCAAACTGAGGGATGGGGTATATGCCACTGAAACATCTTCCCTTAGACTGGTGTGGATGAAACATGAAAGCTATATCTTACATACTTCAGCAGCCATGTACACTTTTCAAAACCTAAACACAGGTATAAATGACAAAGTATGACCTGATCTTGACCTAGGCAGAAGGTCAAAATGAGGAAGGGGTGTGTACTATTGAAAGGTCTTACCCTAAGGTAGATGTAGGCCAAACATTAAAGCAGCATCTTGAATACTTTAGCAGTTATGAACACTTTTCAAAACTTAAACACAAAACTCAAACATGGGTTTAAATGACAAAGTGTAACTTGACCTTGACCTTGGCAGAAGGTCAAACTGAGGAAAAGTCTGTGCTATTGAAAGGTCTTACCCTAATGTTGGTGTGGGCCAAATATTAAAGCGGTATCTTGAATACTTCAGCAGTTACAAACACTTTTCAAAACTTAAACGCAGAACTCGAACATGGGTTCAAATGAAAAAGTATGACCTGACCTTGACCTAGGCAGAAGGTCAAACTAAGGAAGAGGTGTGTGTTATTAAAAGGTCTAACCCTAAGGCTGGTGTGGGCCAAATATTAGAGCTCTATCTTGAATACTTCAGCAGTTATGTACACTTTTCAAAACTTAAACGCAAAACTTAAACATGGGTGTAAAAGACAAAGTAAGAACTGACCTTGACCTACATAAAGAGTCTATTTTGGGGATGGGAATGTATGCTATTGAAAGGTCTTATCCTAAAGTAGGTGTAGGCCAAATATGAAAGCAGTACCTTAAACAGTTAAAAAACTATGCACACATTTGAAAACTTAAACATTGTGCTAACGCGGACGCTGATGCCGAGGTGGACAGATGCCGACGCCAATGCCTGGGTGACAACATAAGCTCTCCAGGGACATAGTCCCGGCGAGCTAATAAGTGTAGGAGTAGGGGTAGGGGTAGGAATAGTGGAGTGGGGTGGGGTATGAGGTGGGGTAGCATGGCGTGGGTAGGTAGAGTAACAATATTGTGTTGCAGTCTTAACTAAAGGTGGGTGCAGGGGACGGGGTCACAATTTCTAACACTGCCACCAGGTTGCCATATTAATTGACAGACTGGAGTTGTTTTTGGGGAGATGCATCAAGGGACTGAGAGGAATCCATATGCAAAGTTTCAATGAAATTCCTCTGCTGGTTACCGAAGAAATACTAAGATGGGAAAAATCCAAATTTGTTAATGGCGGCCATATTCGTCAACTGTTCAGTACCAAATTTGGCCGTGCACAACTAGACCACTGGGAACATTCTAGACAGGTTTGGAAAGAATCTGAAGAATGGTCTTGGAGGAGATGCGATAACAAGATTGTTATATTGTTAAATAAAGGGGAAGTCACAATTTTCAAGATGGCTGTCTGGCAGCCATATTACTTGATGAATGGGGAAGTGTTTTTGGAAAGACATATCTAGGGAGTGAGAGGAATCTATATGCACAATTTCAATGAGATTCCTCCTCTAGTTAGGGAGGAGATGTGATAATGGGAAAAATCCAAGATGGCTGAGGGCAGCCATATTTGTCAATGAACCAGAACAAAATTCAAGTGCGCACAACTAGGTCAATAGGGGAACATCCCAGACAAGTTTTGAAACAATCTGACCAGTGGTCTCAGAGGAGTTGTTATAACGAGATTGTAACTGTTTTTGTAATTGAATTGGCAAATTCTAAAATGGCCACCGTTCAGCCATATTAGTCAATGGACCAGAATTGTTTTCAGGGAGATGATCTAGGGGTTGAGAAGAATCCATATGCAAAATTTCAACGAAATATCTCCATGGAGGAGATGCCATAACAGGAAAAATACAACATGTCCAATGGTGACCATATTTGTTAAAGGACTGGAACCACATTTGGGCATGCACAACAGTTACTGGACCAACAGGTGAACATCCCAGATAGTTTTGGAAATATCTGACCAGTGGCCTTGGAGGAAATGCGATAAAGAGAAATTGTTTATGGATGGATGGATGCCAAACAGTCCCCATGCAGGATAAGCTCTACTTACGGTAGAGCTAAAAACACCACTAGATCTTTGAAAAAAATATATGTATGAAAGTAAAGAGTAAGTCAAAACAGATATCAATAATTTTGTCAACCATTTTATACAATGCACTAATTGTATCAACCATTACTTAGCATTTGTAAGAATTACCTAATGTAGTGATAACCTTACACAATTGTTTCTGGTAATGTGTAGTAGGAGCAGAAAAATCTGTAAAGAAACAGTGCCCAAACCAAGGACTGAACCCATGATCCCTGGGATTACAAATCAAGCACACTAGGCCTAAAGGTCCAGACCAGTTAGACTGGTCAGTTATGCACTCTATATATCTATACACATATTTACATATCTATTGGTCATTCTATTACACTCTTCCATCCTATTATTAAACATTTGTATCAAATGTTTAGGAATTAATTTATTATAATTTCCACTGCTTTGCTCTTAGGCTCCAATGGTAATCATCCTGATCATGGCACCAATGTAGTTGGAGGAGAAAAATCTGTCAACTAGATGATCCCTAAATGGGATAAATGGTCCCGTTATTGCCAGTTTGGGCTTAACATGACAAAATTGCTTAGTAAATCAAGGCTATGTAACTGTAGCAATAAAAGTTTGATCAGAGTTCTGTGACCTTTATGCACATGCCCTGTCTATATCCTTACTTTGCTACAAATTTCAAATCCTTATCTTGAAAACTGTAGAAGTTTTTAAGACACAAACCCTACTATACCATGAGTATAAGGCAAAATTTTTAAGTAAATCTAGGTTATGCAACTGTAGCAAAAATTTCTTCAGTGTTCTGTGATCTTTACGCATATGCTCTGCCGATATTCTTACTTTCCTGCATGTTCCAAATCATTAAAACTGTAGAAGTTGCGGAGACACAAACCCTAACTTCCTAAGTGAATCCAGGGTATGTAATTTTAGTAATAAAAATTTGATCAGAGTTTTGTGACCTTTATGCACATGCCTAGTCTATAGTCTTACTTTGTTGCAAGTTTCAGATCATTATCTGTAGGAGAAGTTGTGGAGACTCGAACCCAACTATGCCATGTTTATAAGGCCATACTTTTTAGTAAAGGAATGTAACTCTAGCAACAATAATTTGATCAGAGTTCTGTGACTTTTATGCACATGCCAACCTATATTCTTACTTTGCTGCAAGTTTCTAATTATTATCTTTAAAAGTGTAAGAGAAATTGCGGAGACACGTACCCTACTATGCCATGTTTATAAGACAATTTTCTAAGTAAATCAAGGGTATATAACTCTACCAATAATAATTTGATCAGAGTTCTGTGAACCTTATGCATATGCTCAGTCTATATTCTTACTATGGTGCAAGTTTCAAATAACTACCTTGAAAACTGTAGGAGTTGCAGGGACACGAACAGTACTGTAAAGTGTGATAAATGGACTGATACACTAACAGACCTACATATGACAAAGTAAAAATATAAGCTCTCCTCCACTTTGTGGGACATAAAAACATCCGACTGAGTACCCTGACCCAGGATCAAAGCTAGGACCCTGGGATTACAAAGTGAGCATACAATCACTAGGCTAAAAGGTCCAGACTAGTTAGACTGGTCAGGTATGCACTCAATATATCTATATATATATTTGCATACCCATTGGCTGTTCTACTACAATAGCAATACTGTCAAGTCTGAAATTCTGGTCCTATGTGTGAAGTATTTTAAAGCACAAACAAATATACCATAGATTTTGATGACCAATCATGTTCAAAACATACTATGCATTTCAAAGTTTTCTTGCAGCTCATCTTCAATTCTAAGACAGCTTACCTTGATCAAATGAACCATAGCATCTTTGAAGAAGACCAGATCCATGGAGCCTCCCCTGATTACCTCATTGTAGGAGACCATGTACGTCTTCAGCTTTTCATTGAGAAACTCTAGATCTTCAACCTATCAAAATATTATTTCCTCAGTATTTGGACAGACAAACCAGATGAAACCATGCCGATCCAGATCAGCAACTGCAGAACACAGTGTCAGCTGATCAAGGTCAACATCGTTTGCAGATTTTCAGACATACCACAAGTAGTAAAAACTTTTTCAAGGTTTATAACAAGTTTGCAAAAATGTCTGAATACTTAGAGCAAATATTTTTCTGTTTTCATAAATGAGGCAGGAGACACATTAGGCTGCTGGCCAGCTATGGTTTACCTCCCCTGCCCCATGAGGAATTTTCTAGACCATGATTTTCTTAAAGCCTATCATCTTGCGAGTATTTTGCAGCATGTTAGCCATCCGGCGATGTGGGCGTT
This sequence comes from Anodontia alba, assembly GCA_964016985.1. Taxonomy (NCBI): domain Eukaryota; kingdom Metazoa; phylum Mollusca; class Bivalvia; order Lucinida; family Lucinidae; genus Anodontia; species Anodontia alba. Next base: position 57,611,214 of record OZ024833.1, on the reverse strand, counting down.
ACCTAATAACAACCTGTTACATTCGTTACCCCTCAAAAAAGTAAATATAATACAGAAATATTGAAACTTACAAAACCATGGAAATCACAAATCCATGTTCTCAATTATGATATATTCTAGTAGGTCAGTCCAATAGCTACAAGTTAAAATGTTTGCAAATTCATTTTAGTAACCATGGTGTTACTTACGTGATGTTTTTCTTTGCACCCCATTAATCTTGCTATTTTTATGCAAATAGTTTCTTCTTATAAGTTTTTCTTTGTGCAGTATACCTCAACATTGATACTGCCTGAAAGGCATTTTATTTCCCTTGTCATAACTGCAAAAAATGTTTTTCTATCTTTCATATTTTTTGAGATATTGGATGTTGAACACAGTACCCTATAAAGTCTTTCAGGTCGAAATAATTGCTTACCGTATAATTAGAAGGTTTTTATTATGACCTTTAGTCCTCCTCTCCACTAGGGGGAATTGTTTACACTATGGTTTTCTAAAGCTACATTATATAAGAAACAAAATGACACATGTTAGCCCTCTGGCGGTGAAAGTGTTTGCGTGAAACAGTCATGTTACCTACGTTACCCTTACAACAAAAACACGAAATAATACTGAAGCACCAATAGTCTTACTTATTTAAATGTTATTTGCTGTGAATGAATGTATTTGATGCATACAATTATCAAAACAAAGTTGAACAGACCACGACTTATGATATAACTGTTACATTTGTTACTAATTATCGCATCTCATAACACAATTTTCATGATACAACTTTTGTATGATAATAACCAGTAAGTGACTAGAAATGTACTTTTATGCTTTTTTTTTTTTTTTTTTTTTTTTTTTTTTCTTGTAAGTTTTTCTTTCCACGTTAGACCTCAATTTTATTTCTGGTCAAAAGGCATTTTATGCACCTTGTCAGAACTGCAAAAATGCCTATCCTACCTTTCATACTTTGTGAGATATTGGATGTTGAACACAGTACCCTCTAAAGTTTTCCATGTTAAAATAATTACTTATCGTATAATTTGAACTCTGTATTTACAATTTTGACAATTTATAAAAGTAATTTAATCCTTGTCATCAGTTTTGTTTTCGAATACCTCGTCTACCATGTTTGTAAGTTCAACTCCTTCATCAACAGCGCTATCATCCTTCTCCTGATTATCATCCTCTGTCACATTCTGATTGCACAGTATGTCAATCAGTTTTTCAGGGACAATTAAGTTTCCCTTCACCCAGTCATATTCAATTTGACCACCGCTTAAGTTCCAACCACTCTCTTCAATATCTGGCACGTCTGGGTCATTTTCATGAGCATGCACCCATATGAACACCTGATAGTTTACCCTCCTTATGCGCATCTCAAATGCAGTGTGGCATGGTGGAAGTAAACTCATGTCCATACCAATCGAAAAATTTAATATATTGCTTTGGTCTTGATACTTTTTCAAAAAAGTCTCATATCGCAACTTACTGATGTTTGTATAAGTTGCATCCCCATACACTGCACAAGTAAGTCTTTCCATGTCACTTATAAGTGCCTCAGAGCATTGTCATTCTTGCCCTAACCTACGTAGAATGGGGATGTACTCAGGCTTTCTCTCCACCAGTTTCAGAGGAGCAATCTTTTCTCGCCGGACAATTGACTGAGTTGGGGTTTAACGACATGTCAACCCTTGTGGGTCATTTTGTGTCGTCTCCCAGAGAAAGGGAGAAAAGAGATAGAAGAGATAGTAGAGGAGATGAAAGAGAGGGACAGGAAAGAAAGAGGAACAGGAATGAAAGTGAAGAAAAAGAAGAAATAAAAACATCCTCCTCTACCCTTACCTGCTACAAGGATAGCAGGCCTTGCCCAGCTGTAAGCCAATATCAGTTGGACGCCCCGGTGACGTAAGATAAATGACACCTTCGCACCACCCAGCCACCCCTAATCTGTTGTTTTTCCTCGCCGGACAAACGAGCTGGTGGTGTCACAACCTGTAAAGCAATGTAAAGCCGATAACACAGAGCAGATATCTTCACCTTTGTTCTTCTGAATATCATTGACACTCAGAAGATGCCTTTTGTTGCCCGTACCTGTGTCGAATAAAATCTTAGGTTTACTGTCCTTGCAATACTTTGCAAGCAACACTAGTACATCAGTGTCAGGTGACCTTACAATAATTGTACCTTTTTGAGGTAATAAACCTGCTGACATCGAGGCAGTGCAGTATAATTCTGGTATCTGCTTCCTCTTGAGAAGAACACAAACTTTCTTCAAGATTTGCAGAAACTGATGTGCCGTCTTCACTCGTTAGGCGATAGACCTTCTCAGCACAAACATAGTAGATAGTTCTGTCTACCAGCTTGGAAGCATATTTTTCAGTTTTCCATTGCTCTAATAATAAGTTAATGAGCTGTATCTTGTTTTTGTCATTGGTCATAAAGTTGTTCCAGTCATTCTGGGTCTTTGTCTTGGCACCAGACAAAAGAAATGTAGATGCCATTCCCCTTCTTGCTCGCTCATAGGATTTTATTGATTGTGGCTTGTAGGTGTCAGTAACAAAGTCTACATGTTTTGACTTTGGCAACTTACTAAAAACATGTTCAGCCAACTCCTCAAATGTGTCTGGAATTGGCCTAAAGCCTTGCAACATTGCGTTTCCATCAATGATATGGACAGCATCAGATGGCCAGTTGGTTTGATGCTTGATTCTAGATTATGGAGAAGTGTCAACTTGTCAGTCTTGGCGGGCATGCCATCAGCAGTTGCCAGAGGCCAGGGCACAGGTCCCAGAGGGAACGACAGTGTCAACTCAAGGTCAATGTCATGCTCCAGGGAAAGAAGCACTAGTTGACCGAAGACATTCCTTTCAGCCCTTATTTGGCTCATTTTATTTTGTGAACTGGTCAACTTCTTTACGACTTCACTGACTGCAAAGGTTTTTAGTTTATTGCGCTTGATAGGTTCGTGAAACCCCACAGACTTATCAACGAATCTCAATTTGATGAAGTCTTCCATAGCTTTTTTTGCCAGTGTCTGCCGCATGGAGCAAATCGTTTGCCACATCAGGCTTGGCAGGAACGCCGGAAGACAAGCAGTATAATTCATCTTTATTGAAATCGAAACTGAACAGGTTAGTGAAACCAGATATTGCTTCAATAACTCTTTTGACATCACGTTCCGTGTTTTGAATTTGAGAGACTCTCAAATCTTTATGCACTGATATTTCATCATAGGTCATTTCAGTGCCCTGCAGTGAGGCCTCAACATACTGAGCACAAAATGTCGAGTCATGCACCACCTGTAGTATGCTGCATAATTCCTACTAAAGCCTATTATGCCTCCTTGTGATTTGGCATGGCCTTTTATAGTTTGTTCAATGGTGATGTCAAAAGCATTCCTTGAATGTGGAACAGTTGACCGTGACACACTGAAACCATTCTTTTCAAGTAGTTCTTTGCACCCTGGATGTGTCTTTGACAATTCATCAATGTCATCAAGTAAGCAGGTACATATCTTGTGTAGTTGCTATCGTCATACGCAAAGAATATTGGACATAACGCATACAGAGCTGCAATATGAAGTTGAAGGTAGTTTTCCTTTGTAGCTCTGATAAGAGTCAGAATCTTCTGAATAATGTCCATGTACCTCATCCAAAACTGGGCTGTTTTGCCATGAGTGCCATTCAGTACTTCTAATATGAAATCATGGTACCTCTGAAAGTAATTTCTGAATTCTTCAGAGTCTTCAATTTTGCTGACATTTTCTTTACAAGGATTTTCAATGAGATCCGTCAGCATGTTGAATGTTTCTTTTGACAACAATTCACGTCGTGGATATGTGTCTGCAAAACTCATCAAGAGTAGCCTTTGAAGACCTTCAAACACCAACTTGTGCACTCTCAGCGCTCTATTAAAATGTTTTCCATTCATCACTCTATTAAGAGACCCACTTGCACAAATGCCAGACTCTAGTATTATTTCAGACAATCCACTGCCTTTCATCATTTTGCCCAGTGTGCCAAATAATGAGCAAATAGTGTGGAAAACACCCATTCTAACTATTACCTTTTTATAACGGAACTGGATATTGCCAAACCAATGCATACGCTTTTTTGGCAACAGCCAAGTCAAACGTAACAATGGCATACTCTTGACCAACTTCTCGACTTGCCGCTACAGACTGTTCCAAAATATACTGAACAATTGAATTCTCATTGACGGACTCACTAAGCGGGGCCATATATTCTACTGTGGATATATTGCTGTCCTTTTCTGTAGATGTTTGGGATAGCCATCCAGCCCAAGATGGAACTTTCTGGGTTTCACTGGAACAACCCATTTCATGACATATAAGCCATGTGAAATTCTCAAATTCAGATGGTCTGAAACTGTAATCTGTAGTACTTGTCTCTATATCAAACTTGGGTTCAACCTTTGGCTTCGCATAACATGGTCTAATTTCAACCTCAACAGGTTTCACTGACCTTTCCCTTGATTTGGGAGCAGTGTCCATCGCGGTCAAAACCGATTGCCTATCTGGATCAGTATGACAATGCCATGAGTAGAATGAGTGGTTCCAGTACCTGATGGTGTTTCTTCATCCAAGTCGAAGTTGTCATAGCACATATGGAGCACAACATTATTGTCTCTCGTGATATTTCGTGGAAGAACTGAGTCGGATGAAATAACTGAGTTGCACATGGCTGTCTCAAGTTCATGTGTCTTGGAGTAAGACTGGCCATGGCCATAATGATTTAGAATCGTAATAACTTCGGCATTGCCTGTAAGGTGCCTTACTGTCATAGGTAGCGTTAGATGTTTTGGCATGACCCAGTCACCATTTGTGACAGCATAGCAAAGGTCTTCAGCAAAAGAAAGGGCATACCGCTGAGATTTTCTACTTACAAGTTTGTCAGTCTTCCCAGTGATTAAATAATTAAAAAATGTTAGCAAGATTTCAGGAGATTGTCTTGCAACCAAGCCGCAGATTGAGGCCATGGCATTGGTTCACTCTCTTGCCTATTTTCGTTCATAATTCATCTGATAATCATTGCAGTTTCTATCAGACGCCTTTCATCTGAAGCAGCAAATTCAAACGCTGCTTCAACAGCCTCTCCTTCAATGTCGGCTGCATAGACTAGCTCAGCTTTTTTGCGTGGCTGCCAAAAAGACAGTTTCTTTCCAAAATACTTGCAAAGCTTGTCTTTCAATTTATACCTCTTATACTTTTCATTGTAGAATCTAGGATGTTTTTCTAGAATGAATGACAGATATCTTTCTCATATCATGGAAAGCCGCTCTACTTTACCTTCAACCAGTATGTGTTCTTGTATGTAACCGCAATGAACTGAAATGCATCATTATGGGCTGCCTGAGATTGTGTACTTTCTGAGTCCTTGTGGCTAGTGTGTCTTGTGCTGCTTCGAGTGTACTCTCTGCGACAACAATTATGATAGGGAGCTTCTCTTGCTCTCAAATCTTGGTCTCGCACTTTGCACAGCATTTCCTAATCACCCTTCTCCTGGGCAGCACACTTAATGGATGCTTCTGCTGTTTCGGTCTTGCATGTTACTAGTGTGTACTTCACGTTATTGACTTTAATGGTCTCCTTATTGCAAAACAGACACTTGTCACTGGGAAACAACACACTGGATGAAGCAGCCGATGAACGCCTGCTCCTTTTTGAGGTACTAGGTAACTCATCATCTACAACAGCAGAACTAAGTTTCCGTTTGGTAGCCTTCAGAAGGAGAGTAAAAAGCTGGTAACATCTTCTATGATACCCGTGCACTGTTGAATCAAGCTGCTCTGGTATGTTGTTTGAAATTTGTAACTGCTTCTGATCATCATGAGACAACTTGAGGCGCTTTGCAGCCATTTCCTTAAGTTTGCACAAGCTATCTTGTGTAAGAGGTGTTATGCTTTCATCATCAGTACTAGGGAAATGTATAATACAAACCCTTTCACCACCAGCTTTGGAGCCTGGCTGTTTCTTGCTCTGAGATTTAGGTTTCAAAGCAACTGGCAGTTCCATTGTATGCCTAACAAGTTATGAATGTTTAAATAGTAAACATGTAAGGGTATGAAACAAAAAATCAATAATATTAAGTTTGAAATTAGCAAAGAGACACAAACGCATCTGTGCACTTGCCCGACTTTCGTGAAAGTCAGCTATAATACAGCAGGCTTGCTGCAACACGCTGAAACAATCTTTAAACACACCGCACCAACTCCTGCCAGGTACAATTACAAGACAAATCAGTATCAACAGTTGAAACTGGACACCCTTAAATAAAAAAAAAAACACAAATGCAATTATATTTACATCGGTTGTTTTCTTGTTTTTTTTTTTTTTTTTTTTTGTCATCCTATGTAGATGTTCGACGCCTACATGCTTAAGCACATGCATGTATGTGTAAACAGAAATAAAATAAGCCGCCTCATGACAAAACCAACCAAATTACTTGGGATGTCCAGCAACGACTAAGATCAGCATACATGTGCATCTGCCCAGTCTATCCAATGAATGCACAGCGAAGGATCTGATCCAACTGGGAGGATACATAGCCTGATCTGAGTCTTCGCAGGGTATGCATGCGGTTAAAAAAAACTAAGTGTTGATGAAGTTACTTAATACAAGTATATATACAACTTATTCATACCTTTTAGACATAAACACATAGAAATTATTTATTTTTTATTTATTTATTTATTTTATTTAGGGCATCTTTTAGCTTTAATGTGATTTGTTTGTTTGTTGATTCAATCTCAGCAGAATATTCTGAAAAGCGTATCTTAATGTATAAAATATCAACAGTCATTTATACAATATAGATAAAGTTGCTCTAAAAGTAATGTACGTAACAGAAAGAAATGCAAGTAGCAGTAATATCAAACTACAATGCATTAACCCATTTATAATAGTCCAATACATTATACTAAGTGCAATTACAGCAAACACAATGTTAAGGAGATTAAAAAAATGGTACGTTTCAGTAAAGGAGTTTTGACTGCTTGGTGGCTGTTGTTCCTTATGCATGTCTTTGCATTGTTGAGATAGTTTTGCTTCCATTTCTTCGTGTACAGAGGGCGCAGACAATGTTTCTCTTTTAGTAAACAGCATAAGAGTACATTTCTAGTCATTTACCAGTTATGATCTTTCAAATAAATGTATTATGAAAATCATACAATAAGATATGCGATTATTAGTAACATATGCAAGTCAAATCGCAAGCCATGTCGGTTCAACTTTGTTTTGATTTTTGTTTGTGTTCAGGTTTTACAGCCCAGTCAACCCAATGGGGTCATGTCGAGCGTGGTCAGTTTACCTAACCACATATTTACTGGGCAGGCTTAGTCCTCTAAGCAGTTAACCAGTACATGTATTGTGCTCATTCTTTCGCCAAAAACTCTTTGTTTTGATAATTGTATGCATCAAATGCATTCATTCATAGTGAATAGCATGTAAATAAGTAGAACTATGGGTACTTCAGTATTTCAACCTATGTGTTTTTATTGTTTTAAGGGTAACGTTGGTAACATGGCTGTTACACGTAAATGCCCCCATCGCCAGAGGGCTAACATGTGTCAATTTGTTTCTTATATAATGTAGTTTCAGAAAATCATAATGTACAAAATTCCCCCTAGGTGGGGAGGGGGGTCTATGGCCAGCCCAAGGTCTACATGAATGCATGTGCAAAAAAAACAAAAACAGATCCAGATTCAGTGACACAAATAAAATAAGCCATACCATGTGAAAAGAGACCTTCACAGTGAAGGCCAAGATCAGCCTAAGCCGCAGCCTGTCAGATCAGTTTCTATGACATATATAATATGCAGCATCAAATAAATGTGTTAGTAAACAGTGAACACCCTAATCAGACTATGCACAGATCAGACTGCATAGATGATGCACAGGCTGACCTGGGTCTTTGTTGTCGCATTATGCCTAATGGAACATTTACACATGACATGGCTCCAACAAATATATTTCAACTTTCTAAAAGCATAATTCAACACCCCATAAAATCCAGTGACAATTAGGGTATACATTTTTAGACGAGTATTTGCTTTTGTAATTTGATTATTTTTAAACCTAATTCCAGTTTGTGTTTTCTAATGGTGTTTTGCATTGCATAAATCCATTTTGGTAGACTTGATCATGTGTTCTTCATTTATTTTCCAAATGTGTGGAATTGAAGTCATGTATTAAAGAAAAGTATTTCAAAATGTATTGATCTAACGGAAAATATATGTTTTGGTTACTCAATGGAATGGCTTTGCCAAGTGCCAAGGAATAACACAAGATATGATTCCTAACATAAGAGTTCTTATGCCATACTTGGACACCGTAGGCCCAGATCAGCCTTCACATTCATGCAGTCTGATCAAAGTCTTCACTAATCACTTACAGGATCAATGGATACAGCAGAAAATACTGACAGATAGCCCTGATCAGACTGACCAGATGCACAGGCTGATTTGGGCATTTGTTGTTCGCATATGGCATAAAGGCTCTTTTCTTTCATTGTACATAATATTTTAACCCTTAAAGTGCCAATCACAACTGCAGCAGATGACATTTTGAAATATTTTTTTTAATTGATATTTCATGTGAATCGTCTGCCAAAAGAAAACAAGTCTTGATATTTCATGTGAATCGTCTGCTTGGCAGACGATTCACATGAAATATCAAGACTTGTTTTCTTTGAAAAATTAAAAAAATAAAAATAAATGTCGTCTGCTACAAATTTTGCTTGGCGCTTTAAGGGCTAATGGTGAAGTAAAAATAACAACCACTGTGTATCTTATATACTGTATTTACCCTAAGTATTCTGACAGAGAGGTTTGCTCAAACAGTGTAGACCCAAATCAGATGCCACAAAATGCATCTGATCTAGTTCTACACTGTCACTAATCCAGCAGTGTTTTAAACCATCAAAAAGAACAAAAATAGATTTGTTTATATTTGAGACAGGCATCCTAAGGAGTTTAGTGTCTGAATACTTGGGATAAATCGGTGTGCTGCACCATGTTAAAGGAGGCTCCTTCACCATCCACTTACACAGCTAATGGATATTGTTGATCTTATTGTTATACAACAAAGAAAAATGTAAAAGAAGTTACTTAGGAAAGGCCTTAATCATGAAAAACAGCATTCTGGAGGCACCATAAGAAGAGATGCTGGACAAACAATAACAAGACACAACAGCGCAGTTGCAATAACTGACATAAAAACAAAGAACTGTACATGAGGCCCCATTTAGACTGTGTAGCTGTGCAAGCTAATCTGTTTTGTTGTTGTTGTAATCTGCCACCACAAGGTGTTGCTAATACATTTTCCAGTATCTATAGGCTTATTTAAATTACATGTATTTTTTTTAATTACATGTAATTTACTTAAATTAAAAAAATTAGTTCTCAATTATGCAAGCTATTAAAAGGCCTATAAAAATAAACTAAAACAGTGTTTTCAGAGGAAAACATATGTCCCCCCACCAGTTTGAACAGACATGTTGTTAAAATAGATTGTATCTATAATAAACTCAAGGTCACAATATACCTATATGGAAGTTTGGTCAGAATTCATCCATTCTTCAATGAGATAGGGTACTGAGAAGCCATTTTCTAAAATCATAGCCCTTGTGTAATCTTGAAAATGGGATCAAGGTCACCAAAATCTAATCAGTTCTTGTCTCTTGTCTCAACAATATAGCTGTGCAAGTTTGGTCAAAATCCATCCATTCATTCAGCAGATAGCATGCAGACAAGCCATTATCCAACAATCTGAGCCCTCCTGCGACCTTGAAAATAAAGTCAAGGTCACCAAAATAAAATTAGTTATTTTCCATGCCACAACAACTTGGCTGTGCAAGTTTAGTTAAAATCCATCCATTCCTGCAAGAGATACAGTGCAGACAAGCCATTTTCCAACAATCTAAGCCCTAGTGTGACCTTGAAAATGGGGTCAAGGTCACCAAAATCTAATCAGTTCTTTTCCATGCCCCAAAAATATAGCTGTGCATGTCTGGTCAAAATCTACTCATTCCTTCAGGAGACAAGGTGCAGACAAGCCATTTTCCACCAATCTAAGCCTTAGTGTGACCTTGAAAATGGGGTCAAGGTCGTCAAAATCTAACCAGTTCTTTTCCATGTCTCAACAATTAAGATGTAGAAGTTTGGTCAAAATCCATTCATTCCTTTAGGAGATAGGGTGCAGACAAGCAATTTTCCAACAATCTAAGCCTTCCTATGACCTTGAAAATGGGGTCAAGATCACCAAAATCTAATCAGATCTTTTACTTTCCCAGCATTGTAGATGTGCAAGTTTGGTCAAAATCTAGTCATTCCTACAAGATTCAGGGTGCGGACAAGCCATTTTCCAACAAATCTATGCCCTCCTGTGACTTTGAAAATGGGGTCAAGGTCACCAAAATCTAATCAGTTCTTTTACATGTCCCAGCATTGTAGGTGTGCAAGTTTGGTCAAAATCTATTCATTCCTACAAGAGATAGGGTGTGGACAAGCTATTTTCCAACAATCTAAGCCCTCCTGTGACCTTGAAATCAAGGTCACCAAAATCTGAACAGTTCTTTTACATGTCCCAGCATTGTGGATGTAAAAAGTTTGGTCGAAATCTATTCATTCCTACAAGAGATACGGTGCGGACAAGCCATTTTCCAACAATCTAAGCCCTCCTGTGACCTTGAAAATGGGGTCAAGGTCACCAAAATCTAATCAGTTCTTTTCCATGTCCAAGCAATATAGATGTGCAAGTTTAGTTAAAATCTATTCATTCCTTCAAGAGATATGGTGCGGACAAGCCATTTTACAACAATCTAAGCCCTCCTGTGACCTTGAAAATGGGGTCAAGGTCACCAAAATCTAATCAGCATTTTTCCCCCTCCCAATGATATATTTGTGTAAGTTTGGCTAAAATATGTCCATTCAATAAGGAGATAGAGTGTGGACAAGAGGCTATGCCGCCGCCACCGACGGGATCCGCACTAAAAACAATATGTCCCCCACCATGGTTGGGGGACATAATTCATTTGCAGTATACCTGTTCATAAATTTTGGGAGCTTCAAGACTTGCATCATCTGTCTCTTCTCCTGTGGGTTCTGGAGCATCCCTCAGGAAATCAACAAAGAAAGGTTCTTCTGGTAACTGACCGAGTACATCTTCACCAATATGATTTTTGCAAACATTTGAAACAGCATTCTCAAACCATTTCTTGTCTTCTGGGTTTGTAAACCTAAACAAATAAAAACGTGAAATGATAACACTCTGCCACTATCATGTGGCGGGAAAATAATTCTGTCAAAAATTTAGAAAATCTGCCCATTAGCAATCCCAAATCAGATCTCCATAATATCAATGCATATACCATGTTTGGTGAAAACTGACTGCTATTTACTCAAGTTATCAGGAAGTGAAAAAAAAAACATGACACACAGCAGGCAGATAAAAGTGAAAAAAAAAAACATGACACACACAGCAGGCAGATAACTATCAAAATTTTATGAAATTTGCCAATTAGCAATCCCAAACCAGATCTTCACAATATCAATGTACATACCAAGTTTGGTGAAAATTGACTGATATATAAGTTTTCATCAGGAAATGAAAATACAGGTCTGGCAGGAAGATAAATTTGTCAAAAGTAGACGAAATTTGCCCATTTGAATAAATAAAAAAAAAAAAAAAAAGATATACATGGCTACCCAAAATTTGAATAAAATTCATCAAAAGCTATTCAGCTATAACTTATAATGGACCAGGGTCCTGCTTTCCTAGTTCCACACTTTTTCTTGTCTGACAGAGAAGAGAAGTATTCCTACCTCTGAAGTTACATTTTCATGGCTGCATTAAACAATCTAGAGCCAAAATTTATATCACGTCATTGTTTGAATTGCTGTTGCATTATTATAACAGGTCTATAGAGGCTAGACCTGCCGAGACAGTAGACCTTTATTTTATCAAAAGCTTGTACTTTGTTTACATGAAGTTTCTCAACTTTCTGGAAAGTCTCAGTTGGAAACAAAAATATGTTTGATTGTGAATTACCTCTCTCCAAGTTAGCTTTTTTCGTAGGCATTTTAAACATTTTGTCGCTACGCTGTACCAAGAGCTCTGCACAATTTGTTGTAGAAAGGATGTTGGCTGCAACAGTTATACATGACATCATGTTGAAATCGATCATTTCCATAAAGAGAATTCGTTGGTTTTCGTTTGTTTTCAAGTAAAAGAGTTTTACTGTTACAGACATATACAAGACCTAGGTCTATTGATTGACGTAAACAAACTATTGATTGGGCTGTCAATCTATTTATAGACGCACTACAGACTTTGTCACCTGACAGTCTGGAGTTGCCCAACAAACATGCATATGTATACACAAAATTTTGTAAACAAAACCAAAATGACTTTTATGATTGCCCCGACCAAAAAACAAATTTGTCAGTATTACGTTCATTGGGAATTGCGTAATGCCGTATTTTTTTGCATAATATACTCATTACACAGAGGTAGATTAATCACTGCAATCCCATACAGAAATTCCTAGAAATTGTCTTTCTACAACAAGGCCACTCAGAATGTCAACAGAAAAAATCATTGGTGGCAGGTTCAAGAAAGTCACCAAGACAGAGAAACAGAAATTTGGATCATGTTGACTTTGTGATGAAAAGTACTGGAGTGATGAGTGCATGCAATACCCACCATCAGAAGGTGACGAAAGATAATAGGGAACTGCTTTATCAGTCTGAAATAGGGCCATAGGGTAGGTGTTGTGAATTATGGCCAAATGAATAACCATCACAGAAGCCTCTGTCCACAAAAAATCAGAGCAGCCAGCAGAAAAAGAATTCATTTGGTGGATAAACTGTCTGTAGATGTCTGTGAATGCGAAAATGTCTGTTTACTAGCCAACCAAATGGTACTGATACAGACAGTTGCAGTGGATATCACCAACCTAAGCAATGGAAGAGACAAAACAAGAATCCTCTTAGATTCTTGTAGCCAAAGAACATATGAGAGGCAACATCAGAAAACATACCTTCAGACATATGCACTCAGCCAAGATTCAGATCAGCTTTTGTATTTGCCCAATCTAATCAGAATCTTTGCTAGGTTAGCAAATGTTCTTCAGGCGGACATTGAAGACCCTGATCATACTGCAAAAATGCACTGATTTCAGGCTTCAACAGGAGCACATATCAGAAGGTATATTTTCTCACTGCAGCGCAAATACAACTGAGTCTTTAGCTAAGAAACTGAACTTACAAATGGGAGAAGTATCTGAAATAATGCTGGAAATAGCTCTTATCCAGAGTTATGAGACCAGTCTGTGCCAATGTACAGCCTGGTTTGGATCCACTCTTTACAAACAGGAAGATGTTGAGATGAGTTATTCTGTTCCATACCTATCAGCTATCACTCGTGTACATTCATGTTTCCAGAGTCCAAGCAGAGTAGATGTCTTCTGACAATCATCACCTATGATGTTCAACATTCCTTCCCAGATACGAGACAAATCTCTCAAGTTGAAGATGTAATGGAATTTGGCTGGGGTTGGCAGCATTTTGATCTGTAAAAGGATTTCATTACAAGATTAGATAATAGCTTAAGGGTAAATAACATTTACTACGACCTAAGACACTTATGAAAATATTGATAATGGTACCTAGTGAACCTCTAGGATTGAACTCTGATTTTGCAAAAACTCAAAGAGGGATAGCTGTGTGACTCTGGAGTTTTGTTTTTAATTATATGAGTTACGCACCTTTCATTTCCCCACTTCAAAATGTTCAAAGCAGTGGCATAACTGAAGGATATCATGAATTAGATATATGTTATCTGCAAGAACTGGGAATATCAATCCTGTGCTCTATTGTTGTCAAAATTAGGCTGTTAAAAGTACCATACCAGATTTTTCAAACAGCAATACACACTTAAATTTTCTATGCAATTTATAAAACACAACTTAGGGGGAATGGGCACACTTTCTGCAGGGGTAACTTTTTATTAAATCTATTTATTGGGGATACTGTAAAAGGCAGAATAGACAATAGGTCCCTTTTAAGAAGGAGTTGGTGGGCAAGAAAGCAAACAGAAGTCAAAGAAGTTGTCTTCCATGTAAAATATGGTTTTATTAAGTTATGGTAAAGAATTAAGATATGAACAGACATACATATGCATGTCAGACTGACAGTTAGATGAATGTACTGATACCAGTGTGAAAATACAATACCCCACCAGGTATAAAATGAAAAAAAAAAAAAAAAAAAAATCAATAAAATCAGCAAATAATTAAAAAATAACAACAGTAGTAAGGAGATACTATTTAATAGAGTTGTCAATCTAGATGTACAAAGAGTAAGTGTACAATTTTGCCAAAGTAGTGCTAAACATTTCCCATACCAAAAAATAGTACAAAATAAGCTCACTTTTGGGGTACAAAATAAGCACAAAATAGGCACAAAAAAAGTATACCTTTTTTGTATAGAATTGGCCCACGATCTGAAACATGGGCCAAATTGATACAAAATAGGTACATCTATAGAATATACATGTACCTATTTTGTACTTCAAGCTTTTTATATCTATACATACACCTAAAATGTACTCTGTGTGCCTAGAAAGTACCTGGTATACCTGCAGTGCCTATAATGTACCTGAATACCTAAAATGTATCTGGGTACCTAGACTGTAGCTGGTGTACCCACCTGGTGTACTCTGAATGTATCAAAAATATACCTGAAATATCTAAAATATACCTGGGTACCCAGAATTTACCTGGTGTACCCTGTATGTACCTGCAGTACCTAAAATGTACCTGGTGTACCCTGACTACTTGCAATACCCAAAATGTACCTGAAATACCTAAAATGTGCCTGGGTATCTAGAATGTACTTGGTGTACCCTGTATGTATCTACAGTACCTAAAATGTACCTGGTGTACCCTAAATATACCTACAGTACCAAAAATGTACCTGAAATATCTAAAATGTGCCTAGGTACCTAAAATGTACCCATATTTCGCTGTACATGAACTTACAACAAACATGATCATTATACATGTACCTTAAATGTACTCCATGTGCCTAATATGTGCCAAAGGTACCTAATATGTGCCCAACGTGCCTAATATGTACCCAGAAGTACATTTTAGTACACAGTTTTAGGTATACATTTTAAGCACACTTTAAAATGTGCCTAAAATGAACCTGAGGTAGATATATAACTTGACTATTGACCAATCACATTTCACCTACCTTATGTTTGCAGGTACATTATGGGCACCTCATAATTATTGGAATAATGTTGAAGGGCTGTAAAACCAAACTGATGCAGATGGACAAAAAGTTGTCCCCTTTTGACCCCTTTTTTGCTAAATTTATTATACCCCCGGCCTCGTATGCCGAAGGGGTATATAGTTTTCGTCTGTTCCATTAGTCCGTTCGTCTGTCCGTCCTTCCATCCGGATCAGATTCTACAACCAAGTTTTACTTCGAAGTTTCTTGATTACTTATATCTCTGCAGCCATTGATCAAAAACTTTTCATATTTGGTATGGGGGTTACTGGGAGTTTTTTTTTTCCATTCTACATCAATGAACCCCTGGGTCATGCCCTAGGGCAGGGCTAGAGATCAAAATTTAGGACACCCCAATAAAGTTGTATATTGCAGTTTGTTTATACAAATAACATCTTATTAAAGAAGGATGGGCATCAGACATGTTTATCACATCAACATTCAATGTAATAAGGTCAAGGTCATTGTGACCAAATTTTCATGCTTCAGTGATTTTGATGTATATTTTGAACTATTTCATGGATTAATGCCTCAATAAAGTAGTATGTTGCAGTTTGTTTATACAAACAACTTCTTAAAGACGGATGGACAACAGACATGTTTATTACATCAACATTCAGTGTAATAAGGTCAAGGTCACTGTGATCATATTTTCATGCTCCAGCGATTTTGCCTTATATCTTGAAGACTATTTCATGGATTAATGTGATACTTGGAATATTGGTTCTGTGTGACACCACGATTGACAGCATAACAAATGTAGATCACCTTGACCTATATTTCATGGTCCAGTAATTTTGCCTCATATCTTGAATGTTAATTGATGCACATCATTATTTGGGATTATGAATTAGTAAGATCCAAAAGTTGACCTAAAAGTAAATGTAGGTCACTGTGACCTATATTTCATAGTCCAGTGATTTTATGTTACATCATGAAGACAATTTGATGTAATACTATCATATTTTGGGATTATGTGACCTATATTTCATAGCCCTGTGATTTTGTCTTATATCTCCCACTATTTGATACTTAAATGTCATATTTACATATAGACACAGTGTGATCCAAACTTTCACCTCAAAGAAAATATAAATCAGTATGACCTACATTTCATGGTCTAGTGATTTTGATTAGTATCTTTTAGATTATTTAATGGATTAACATCATAGTTGGTATACTGCATCAGTATGACCATCACATTAACTTCTCAAGTATATGTAGGTCAGTGACCTATATTTTATGGCCCAGCAAATTTGCTTCATATCTTAAAGACTATTTACTCCAGGAAAGTTGTTCCTGGAATAACAGATCAGTGACATTGTAAATTATAGCTTGCCTTATATCATTGTCATTAAAATATTTTATAATTAAGAAATGGCACCAGACGTGGGTATTCGCAACCCTCTGGGCACTTGCTTAAGTATTCCATTCCAACTGTTCTTCACCTTTCACTATTTTTATATCAAGGCCTGCTGGCTTTGTCAACTACAGATTGGATTCCTGTACTGGCAATGAAGAGGTTGCAAAACTGATGCCTGTCATGGCAGGATGACATATCATTGAAATAATTTCTAAACCCATTCTGTGTATAAAATGAAATTTGTATGCGCAAACTAGTTCTGGATATCCAAAACCAAATTATGGACATCTATTATAATTAAAAAATAAAACATGAATTATTGATTTATTCTACTGACCGTTCTAAGGCGGTGGTCCCAGTGTTAGGCTTACCCTTTGTTGCTTTGTGTGGTTTTATTCTACGAGGTGATTTGTTTTAAGTCTTATCTTGTGTTATTTTGTTCTTAAAATTGTGTTTGTCAGTCCTTTTAGCATTGCGAATACCTTGCCTGGGGAAGAGAGAGCTAATCTTAGTGCTTTTTGTACATTTGTTTGACTTGCGCTTGTTTGGTTTTGCCTGTTTCCTATTCCTCTTGGTGTCTGGGAACAGCTGCTGCTTGTGATTGTGGCACTCTTTCCTTATTTGGGCTAAATATTTGCTGAGAACATCATATACATGTACACATGCATAACAAATCATTTTAGGCATCTGAGACAAGCATTGTCGACTCATCACATCTTGTGACTTGACATCATAATCATATCCTATTTGAATTCAATAACAGACTTTTGAAAGCAATGCAAATTTAAACATATACATATCCTGTATTAAGACCCACATACTTGACTTTTATTCCTTGAAATTGATACATCCAATCTTTAACTTAGCTCACAAGCATGACAGAGGACCAATATCTTTAACTTTTAAGTGGGTTATCATAAACCAATATAATGCATTTTTACTTACAATTTCTATTAACAGACAGTCTGACTGCTGAAATTTTCAGTCACAGATCCATGGAAAATGAAATATATACTTGAACAGATGTCACAGAGTCAATGAAAGTAGTAGCATCTGTACAAACTTGTATATGCATGCTTATTTACATGTAGTAAAAATAAATTCTCCTTACCTTAATACATGACCTTACATATTTATTAAGTTAAATCCTTCACATATTCTACATGTTTACTGCTCTATCTCTGTCTCTAAAATGCGCATTTTAGCACCTATCCAGACGTTTTTGGCCCAAGTATGTGGTCATAAATCTGATTTTCCTCAGAAAAATGTGTTACTGATTTAGAAGGGACATTATAAAATCATTATAATCCTTCAAGTGATTCATAGGCACATTATTGGTACATTGGTTATGTCACCAAGATAAGACAAAATAAAACATTCTTTGTGTAGCTTCATACTTGATAACATTATAACATGTCATAATAAGTAATTACAATAAAAATCTAAAAGTTTATGTTTGATAGTTTACTCTAAGAAACATAAATTTAGACAAGAGGCCAAGGGGCCACGGGTCGCTCACCTAAGTGACATAGCCACTGCAGATATGCAGATGTTATGCAACATTTTTCCAATCCTGTCATCGCAGCTAATGAAAAGAGCAACCTTTAAGCAGTTCTTAATTTTGAAGAAGAATATTATATATGGCATGACAGTCAATGGAGCGTGATCATTTGAACAAACTCTCAATCACATTTCAACAGTAGGATCAATGTGAAATTTGGAGGCAATTGGCTAATTGGTTTCTGAAGAATCATGATTTTATACATGTAAACAACAGCACAGTGGCAGGGAAATATAATAAACATAAACAAGATGGCAGCCATCTTGGATTTCCAATCAGAATGATTTTAGCTACTGTTGATCTACAAGTCACCTCGATACTTCCAAAGAACTTTGAGTCAATTGCCCTTTAGGTTCAGGAGAAAAAGTTCAAAACAAGATTTTCAAGATGGCCACTATAGCTGCAATTTGGGATTTCCTATTGCAAGGATTTGAGCTATTTTTCATCTACAAGTCACCCTGATGCTTCCTACCAAGTTTCGAGTCAACTGGCTTTTCAATTCAGAAGAAGAAGGGAAAAATAGATTTTCAAGATGGCTGCCATCTTGGATTTCCAATTGGAACGATTTTAGCTATTTTTATATCTACAAGTCATCCCAATCCTTGCTACCAATTTTCAATCAACTGGCCTTTTGGTTCAGGAAAATAAGCGAAAAAAAGAGTTTCAAGATGGCTGCCATGATGGCCATCTTGAATTTCCAATCCAAACAGTTTAAGCTATTTTAGATCTACAAGTCACCCAAATGCTTCCTACCAAGTTTTGAGTCAAATGGCCTTTCAGTTCAGGAGAAGAAGCGAAAAATAGATTTTCAAGATGGCTGTCAAGGCGGCCATATTGGATTTCTGATATGGATGATTTTAGCCATTTTTGATCCACAGGTCACCCTGATGCTTCCTACCTAATTTAAAGTCAATAAGCCTTTTGGTTCAGGAGAAGAAGTGAAAAACAGATTTTCAAGATGGCTGCCAAAGTGGCCATCTTGGATTTCCAATCAGAATGAGTTTAGCCAATTTTAATCTATAAGTCACCCCGATGCTTCCTACCAAGTTTCAAGTCAATTGGCTTTTGGGTTTAGGAGAAGAAGAGAAAAAAAGATTTTCAAGATGGCCACCATGGCGGCCATCTTGGATTTCCAATCAGCATGATTTCAACTAGAAAAGCAAGAGTTGTCCTTCTTGCATGCAACACTCCTATTTGACCTGATATATGTCCCTACCAAATATTGTCAAATCGCTGAAACAGTATGGGAGTTACGGCCTGCACAAGATTTCAGTTTCAGGGGAGATAAATACATAACGAAGAAAGAGTTGACTCAGCATGATTTTAGCTACTTTTGATCTACAAGTCACCCTGATGCTTCCTACCAAGTTTGGAGTCAACTGGCCTCTCAACTAAGGAGAAAAGAGAAAAATAGATTTTCAAGATGGCGGCCATCTTGGATTTCCAATTGGAACGATTTTAGCTACTTTTGATCTACAAGTAACCCCGATATAATCATAAATTATCATTCTTTATTAATCAATCTGTCAAAAATGATACCACTGCTATGAATAGTAAATTTTCTATAAGTCTTTTCTCGCGCATACCCATGCATACCCGGGGCAGGTATCAACGTCTTAATGTGACGACATTATGTTTTCGTGACTCAGATGGCGCTTAATGTCATATCAGGTATTGCGATAACTGCACATGTTCAGTTGATTTAAAGTTTCTCGAAGTATTCTCCCTTTGCATTGACACACTTTTGATGTCTGGATCCATTTGTCATACCCATTACCATAAAACTGCTTGTCAAATTTCTGAAGAACCTCCTGCACATGTAACTGGAGTTCTCTCCTATCTGCATGTCGGACACCTCTCAGCTCCTTCTTAAGTTGTGGGAAAATATCTAAGTCCATTGGTGCCAAGTTGGGGGAATAGGTTGTGTTCCAATCTCTCAAAACCCAATAGGTCTATCTCCTGCAAAGTTGATTGGGCGCAATGAGGCGGCGCGTTATTCTGGTGCAGAATAACCTGGTCCAGTTCCACTTCCGGTCACTTCCTCTTCAAGGATCTCACAAGCTCACATCTGAGAACCTGAAAAGATATAGATGTGCGCATATTTGCAACATAGTCTACTTAATGTGAAACTTATACAATGGTTATGAATAATATAAAATATAAGACAAGTCGATAAACGAAAATCTTACCTTGGAATAATAGCTTTCATTCACGGTCTGTCGCTCTGGCACAGCATGCACCAGCAGCACTCCTCTCTGGTCCATGAAGAAGATAAACATCACATTTTTGACTGACTTGGAAACCTTGGCCTTCAGAGGAGGAGTAGAGGAGATCCCCTTCCAAACGGAAGATTCTAGCTTCGTCTCAGGATCGAACAGGTTGATTATCATCTCATCCATCTTAACAATCTTGTCTAGGAACTGATCCCCCTCAAGGCATTGACCATGCAAGAACTCCACTGATGCCGATATCTTTGTCTTCCTGTTTTCCTCTGTCAGAATCTGTGGTATCCATCTCTCACAAACCTTGTTCATTTTCAGTCTTTCCTTCAAAATGACATCAATCATTGTTTTTCGTACACCAATCTGGTCAGACAGCTCTTCAATGCTCACTCGGCTGTCCTCCTCTATTATATCCTGCACTGAATCCACAAACCCACATTGATAAGTCCTGACCAACCAGATCTGGAATCGTTTTCAGTTGAATTTCTTCCATCTGAAAAACGTCTCTGCCATTTGTACACAAGCGAGTGGCAAACTGGTCTGACAGCTCTTGAATGCTCACTCGGCTGTCCTCCTCTATTATATCCTGCACTGAATCCACAAACCCACATTGATAAGTCCTGACCAACCAGATCTGGAATTGTTTTCAGTTGAATTTCTTCCATCTGAAAAACGTCTCTGCCATTTGTACACAAGCGGGTGGCAAACTGAAGGTTTTCTGTTTGCTTCAGACAGCCTTTTCAAAGTATCCACCAGCGACTTTCCCAGAGTTGCACACACTTTGATAATCGTCCATTGCTCCTCTATGTTAAATTCCGCCATTTTGAACAGAGTCAAGTTCCAAGTCCTGTTGAAATTCTGCGCATAAAATTCAACCAGCTATGACGTTAACGTCTATAAATTCTGGAAATGATGACAAT
This sequence comes from Anodontia alba, assembly GCA_964016985.1. Classification (NCBI taxonomy): domain Eukaryota; kingdom Metazoa; phylum Mollusca; class Bivalvia; order Lucinida; family Lucinidae; genus Anodontia; species Anodontia alba. The sequence goes on along the minus strand of OZ024833.1, from coordinate 57,589,845 downwards.
ATCATGCACTTTCACGGGGCAAAAATTTCAATAGGATACAATGATTCAACGCTTCGTATTTAATCGCAGGCGACAATTTCAAAAGTGCAGTAAAGGTGTTTTTTTTCAACCTGCCCCTGGTGCCGATACCTAACCTAGGAATATGATTAATATTTTCTTCATTTATTGTCGTTATCTTTTTCAAACACACAACACATAATGCATAATTAATGATATAATAATACAAAATGGCTAAAACCTGTAGAAATGCGCTAATTTTGTTGAAATATGATTAATATTTTCTTCATTTTTGACGTTATCTTTTTCAAAACACACTAGATAATACATAATTAATGATAAAATAATACATAATGGCTAAAACCTGTAGAAACATGCTAATTTTGTTGAAATTTGCCGTGTCCATGAACTTTACGGACAAACCTCGTACATAATAAAGAAAGTGAGAGATGTCTCTTTTGCATGTGACAAAGTTTCTAATATGAAAGCAATCCACTGAAGAATAAGGGTACCATATCACTTTGAAAAAAGGTTAACAAAAAGGTAAACCTGGGATGATGCCCAATGTCAGGGGAGATAAGTACATAAAGAAAGCGAGAGTTATCCCTCTTGCACACAACAGGGGTATTGGTCCTCTTCTTCATCCCTACTAAATATGAAAGCAATCCACTTAAAGAATAAAGGTAACATAGTACTTTGAAACTAGAAAAGTGTCCATGGCACACAAATGCAACTGCCTGGTGCACTTTGTATCAGGCTGTGATGCTCATATATGGTAAAAAAACCTTCTCTAGTACGAAGAAAGCTTTGAGGCTGAATCTTGGTATACACCATCGGGGACTCAAGGTCTACCAAGTTTGTTAAAATGAAGGTTTTATAAGTAAAACATATTTTAACTAGTAATACTTAACCTATAGATAATGTGCTATTCTATTCTGTATTCAAACCTTCTTCAGAAAAACGACAAGTCTTAAGAGTCTTAATCTAGAAGGTCCCTTAGGCAGTTACCTGTGTGACGTCACTCTTCCTGCTATTTTGATCACATGTCAGTTTCTTTGTAGAATAAAACAAGAAAGCCATGATAGCCCTTTAATGCTCACCTGAGTACCATAGAACTTAGAGAACCTGACCCATAAATGATCAAGGCAAACATTCTGATCAAGTTTCATGATGATTATATTAACAAGTAAGACAATGTAGCATGTCTAATAGACCAATAAATATAGATCAAGGTCAAATATGAATGACTGCACTCAAGAGGCCATGCTAAGATGTACGCCTGTGCTAAGTATCACTGGCTGTAGGACCAATAATTACTGAGAAACTGACCTAAATGCAAAAACATAACAAAGTCAGTGGACTGTGGAATATAAGTCAATGTCAAATATAGATGACTGCATTCAAGAAACCATGCTAAGATGTCTGCAAGTGCCAAGTATCATTGCTGTAGGACCATCAGTTACTGAGAAACTGACCTAAATGGAACAAGAGCTCCGCCAAGCGGGGCATTATACACCCGTGGCAAGTAATAAGATGTAACACATTAACTGGCTCCTGTATAATTCAGTGCTCCGGATATAAACTGTAAGTGGAATTACAAAAAAAAAAAAAAAAAAAAAAAAAAAAAAAATCAAAAAAAATTCATTGGGGCATAATCTCTGCTGATATTTGGTGAACTGTAACCTAAGGGTCCAAGCTGGCAAAGAAATTAAGGGAGAATTTTGCTGCTTCTAGGGAGAAGTGCTTTCTGATGGAGGACACACCACAGAAGCATGGCTATATTATAAGCTCATATGAACCATTGGCACACTATTACTAAACAATATGCTGTGAAAAGTTTACAAAAACTTTCAAAGGGGCATAAATTTGCAAATATTTGGTGCACTGTAACCTAAAAATAATATGTGCTGCTCCACATCATCGTGTAAGTATTTATGAAGTTTCAGCTTGATCGGATGTAAACTGTAGGAGGATTTAGCTGGAAACAAAAAATTAATAGAAATTTTCAAAGGGGTTTAACTCTGTTAATATTTGGTGGACTGTAACCTTGAAGCAATATGCGCTGCTCCACATCATGGTCTTACTACAAATCAAGTTTCAGCTTGATCGGATGTAAACTGTAGGAGGACTTAGCCGGAAACAAAAAATTAATAGACATTTTCGAAGGGGTTTGCTAATATTTGGTGGACTGTAACCTCGAATAAATACGCGCTGCTCCACATCATGGTCTAACTGTACATGAAGTTTCAGCTTGATTGGATGTAAACTGTAGGAGGATTTAGCCATAAACTAAAAATTAATCAAAATTTTCAAAGGGGTATAACTCTGCTAATATTTGGTGGACTGTAACCTCGAAATAATATGCGCTGCTCCACATCATGGTCTAAATATACATGAAGTTTCAGCTTGATTGGATGTAATTTGTAGGAGGAGTTAACCGGAAATGAAAAGTTTACAGAAATTTTCTAAGGGGCATAATTCTGCAAACATTTGGTGGAATGTAACCTCGAAACAATATGCACTGCACCACATCATGGTCTAACTATATACCAAGTTTCAGCTTGATCGGATGTAAACTGTAGGAGGAGTTGGCCGGAAAGGAAAAGTCTACTGAAATTTTCAAAGAGGCATAACTCTGCTACTAATATTTGGTGGACTGTAACCTCGAAATAATATGCCCTGCTCCACGTCATGGTCTAACTATATATGAAGTTTCAGCTTGATCGAATGTAAAATGTAGGAGGAGTTAATCGGAAATGAAAAGTTTACAGAAATTTTCTAAGGGGCATAACTCTGCAAACATTTGGTGGACTGTAGCCCCGAAACAATATGCGCTGCGCCACATCATGGTCTAACTATATATACCAAGTTTCAGCTTGATCGGATGTAAACTGTAGGAGGAGTTAGCCGGAAACGAAAAAGTTTACGGACAGACGGATGGACGGACGCCATACCCCGTAACATAATACGTCCCGTTTTTCAAACGGGCGTATAAAAACTTAAGAAACTCACTGGACCATGAAATATAGGTCATAATTGACCCAGGTCCAAACTTGACCTAGAAATCATCAAGACAAACATTTTGAGTAAGATTCATGATGATGGCACCTGCTTAGGGCCATTTGGTTTCAGAGATGGGTTTTTTTTTAAGTTTTAGCTAGAAAGTTCTATATCAATAAATGACCCACAGGGCATTGCCAACTTTGACTTCAGGGACATAGTTGGTAGGATTTATGTAGGAGACCACTAAACATTGCTACATACTAAATATAATATATTACTGTCCTTTTGACATCTCTCGGAAAGACGTTTTTTGCTTGGCGTTTTATTTTGAATGAAAATATTTTGTTCTGATTGACCATATCTAATCAGAAACCATTTGTCTTTTCTGTTTCAGTGTTTTGTTCTCAAATATTTACAGTAAAATTAAATGTACGGCCAAAAATTGGTCTGACCTATGCAATTTGTATAGTAAAGTGATTTTTTAGAGTTTTTGTCTAAGAAAATATTTTTTACTTTCTTCGGTGAATTTAAATTATTGATTGTGAAAAACCAGAAAAATTGAACAAGCGGAACTTGTTGAAAATCTGCCTACCCTACAGATTTCTGCAAAATTTGCATTCATTTTTACTGTAGGAAAAAGTGAAAATATTTGATTTTTTAAAATCCAATGAATAGAATAAAACTTTTTGTGCATAGGTAGTTACGACAAATGGTTTTGCATTAAATCATGACAAAAGTTTGCAAATTTACTTCTTTTTTGTAAAGCGCCAAGCAAAAAACAATTTTCTGGAAGATGTCGAAAGCACAGTAGCTGTGGGTCTCATGGTTTCAGGGAAGAAGATTTTGTAACTTTTCCCATTACAAGTCTATGGGAGCTAATGACCCCGGGGCATGACCAATATGGACCTTAGGGCATAGTTTTATATAGGAAACCACTAAACAATGCTACATACTAAATATATTATCTCTGGGCCTCATGGCTTCAGTGAAGATTTTTGGGGGTTTTTTAGCTATATAAACAAATGACCCAATTTGGGCCCTAGTGGTTTGATTGGCAGGATTTATGTAGGGGGCCACTAAACATTGCTATATACTAAATATATAAGCTGTGTGCCTCATGGTTTTAGAAGAAGATTTTTTAAGTTCGTTTTTTTTTCCATTATAAGTCTATGGGTAATGACCCCCCACCCCCTGGCATGGCCAGTTTGGGCCACGGCTTGATTGGCAGGATTTATGTAGGGGACCACTAAACATTGCTACATACTAAATGAATATGCTGTGGGCCTTATGATTTCAGAGAAGAAGATTTTTTTAAGTTTTTCTCATTACAAGAGGCCCACTGGCCACGGCTCGCTCACCTTAGTGTTACATATCCTTTATTTGCATAGAAAATTTGTCTTGCACACATGGCATAGTAAGGTTCTTGTCTCCACAACTCCTTCTACAGTTTTCAAGATGATGATTTGAAACTTGCGGCAAAGTAAGAATATAAGCTGAGTATATGCATAAAGGTCACAGTACTCTGATCAAATTTTTATTGCTTGAGTTACATACTCTTGATTTACTTAGAAGTATACCGGGACAGTGGCTCAGTTGGCAGAGCATCCGCTTTGTGACCATGAGGCTGCGGGTTTGATCCCCGACAGAGTCATACCAAAGACTTTAAAAATGGTACTAGCTGAAGCAGGGCATCAAAGGTGTGGAGAGGACAGATGGACGACGGAATGCAAGTGATCACAATAGCTCATCCTGAGCCGAGCCTTCAGCTCAGGTGAGCTAAAAATATGGGTCAGCTAATTTTTCCAAAACAATTCATACATGAAATTTTAAAATCCTAGCAAACATGGTTCCAAAGACTTGTTTAAAAAGCATGACATACTGATGGACGAACTGATGAAATGACAAGCCCAAGGCAATATGCTCTCTCAACCTCAATGTCTGAAAAGTATGCTGTATGGATGAAGGAATGGATGGAAGGACAGACAAGCCCAAAGCAATATGCCCTCCCAACATTTTTGAAGTTGGGGGAAGGAGTTGGAGGCATAATTAAAATAAAGTAAGGGAGATAATCCAGTAAATAAATAAGAGTAACTGTCTCACAGATTTTATCTGATACAAATCACTGATTTTTTAAAAGAGTTCAAAGGTTAAAGAACAAAGCCAATGAAAAAATAACGGGTGCTTATTCAGAAACTAAATGACACTAAAGCTCATGTCATCCCAACCCCTTCAATTCTGATGACATACCTTGGTTTGTTGCCACAGTATTCTGGTAGCTGGAACAAGCAGTTTAACAAGCTCACAAATCTGAGGATTAAATCTGCTTGGGCAGAAGTATCCACAACCAATGATGCCTGAAATTTCCAAAAACATACAAATTTTAAAACTTGCACATACTTGCCTAAGCATATGGTAGCCCCATCTCATGGTCAACTCTGCCATTTGCTACAATTTCAAGAAATATAGGCAGGCAGTCAAATATGGACTTGTGCGAAGCATCCGTATGGCCCAGCTCGGCTCCGGATCACAATGGCCTGGTTCAAGTCTTAGCTAGGCCAGACTGTATGCCATTTCCTGGAATTGGGTCTTTCATTATCATGATTTTTGCCTTCTCAGTATAACCAGCAGTGTGGCCAGAATGGAATTATTTTATGTACACCCAAGAAAAGTCTAGAAAAATTCTCTCTAGTATGGCTTTCACAATGGGGGCTACTTTAAAAAAAAAAAAAAATTGTTCCCCCCCGGAGCAAATTCTTACTTCAAAAGTAGCCCTATGATATAGGAAGCAAATATTGCATGTTTGGTGATCTATATTTATTGCAAATATTTTTTCCTATGCACATGTGTACCCAATGTGCATAATATACCATCTTTAACTACAATACTATTGAAACAAGGCCATATACACCCGTAGGGGATTTTAATTGTAGATGATACAATACATTGAATTAAGGGTTTGTCAGAAACAGGAACATTTGCATCATATTAGCAAACAAAAGGGCCATAATGGTCCTGTATAGGTTCCAGGAGTATCCAAGCAAAATAAGGACCGTTGCCTTTCAAAACTTGTCGGATAACTTGGTTTTGTTCTTGTTAGTAAGTAAATGCTCACAAAAAATCTAGGAAGAACATCAGTAGCTTCAGTGCTTCTTCGCAAAGAACTGTCACTCTTTCCATGATTTCAGACAAAGGTCAAGGGTAATCCTTGTGAAAGAGATATGGAGTGAACAAGAACTCACTTCATGTATATGAAATACCAGAATTCCGCAGAAGGCGGAGTCGCACCTGCTGGGGCAAACGTCACAGAAGCCACAATCAGAACATGGTTATTTAATAAGTTTTTTTTTTCATTCTTAGCAGTGCTTAGTTGGAAAAGTGACAAAAATTAAAGACAAGGATTATATGAATATATGAATTTCATTGAAAGCATATGCATTTTCTCATATGATGCATGAGAAATTGGGCTCAAAAAGTACCCACAGTCTGTACACTTTCATAAAATCTGAGGTTCAGAAAAAGGCAAGTTAAAGTGGAAAAAGTGGCAAAAGTAAATTTAAAAATCATATCCAAACCACATACACTTCTGCAGACTCGGGAGAAAACATGTACAAAGTTTCAAAAAGACTCGTTTTAAATTGTATGAGAAGTTGCAATCACAAGGTACCCACTGTCTATACATCTGAGGTCAGAAAATGACAAAGTTCAAAAAGAACAAAAAAGTGACAAAAAAAAAAAAAAAAAATAGCAAGGATTATATAAAAAGCACATGCACATCTTCAGACTATGGAGAAAACATCTGCAAAGTTCCAAAAAGATTAAGTGTACCAGAATTCTGTGGAAGCCGGCGTCGTACCTGCTGAGGTAAAAGTCACAGGAGCCACAATCAGAACGTGGTTATTAAATATGTTTATTTCATTCTTAGCAGTGCTAAGTTGGAAAAGTGACAAAAATTAAGATAAGGCTTATATGAAAAGCAGATGCAGATCTTCAGACTATGGAGAAAACATGTGCAAAGTTTAAAAAAGATTGGTATAAAATTGTATGAGGAGTTGTGCTCACGAGGTACTCACTGTCTATATACTGAGGGTGAAAAATGACTAAGTCCACATTGTGGAAAAAAATCAGAGGTTAAGAAAATGACAAAGGTAAAGTGGAAAAAATGACAAAAATAAATTTAAAAATCATATCTAAACCATGTTCACTTCTGCAGACTTCGGAGAAAACATGTGCAAAGTTTTAAAAAGACTGGTTTAAAATTGTACGAGAAGTTTCAATCACATGGTACCCACTGTCTATACATCTGAGGTCAGTAAATGACAAAGTTCAAAAAGAACAAAAAAGTGACAAAAAATAAGGTAAAAGCATGTGCACATCTTCAGACTATGGAGAAAACATGTGCAAAGTTCCAAAACGATTAGTATAAATTTGTATGAGGAGTTGTGCTCACGAGGTACCCACTATATATATATTGAGGGTGAAAAATGACTAAGTTCACAATGTGGAAAAAAGTAAAAAAAAAAATAATCTAACAACTAGAACAGTGTTTTCGGAGGAAAACGTATGTCCCCCTACCAGATTGAACAGACATATTGTTAAAACAGATTGTATCTATAATAAGGTCACAATATACTATATGTAAGTTTTGTCAAAATTCATCCAATTCTCAATGAGATAGGGACTGCTGTTTGTTTGTTTGATTTTGGCTTAACGTCGCTTTCAGCAATCTTTCAGTCATATCCCTGGATGTGGCAGGGAGCTCAATGCTCACTTTTAGAGTGCTGCCTCACTGAAATATCATGCCCCAGACACTTTGACATGATATTCCACCCAGTCACATTATACTGACACTGAGCTGACCAGTTCCGATTCCTAGCTCTACTTTAATGCTGAGCGCCAAGCGAAAGAGCAGCTAGTACCATTTTTAAAGTCTTTGGTATGACCCGGCCAGGGATCGAACCCGCAACCTCCCAGTCACAAAGCGGACGCTCTACCACTAGGGACCCCTGACAAGCCAGTTTCTAAAATCATAGCCCTTGTGTAACCTTGAAAATGGGATCAAAGTCACAAAAAATCTAATCAGTTCTTATCTCTGTCTCAAAAATATAGCTGTGCAGGTTTGGTCTAAATCCAACCATTTATTCAACAGATAGCGTGCAGACAAGCCATTATCCAACAATCTGAGCCCTTAAAAATGGGGTCAAGGTCACCAAAATAAAATTAGTTATTTTCCATTCCACAACAATTTGGCTATGCAAGTTTAGTTAAAATCCATCCATTCCTTCAAGAGATACAGTGCAGACAAGCCATTTTCCAACAATCTAAGCCCTAGTGTGACCTTGAAAATGGGATCAAGGTCACCAAAATCTAATCAGTTCTTTTCCATGTCCCAAAAATATAGCTGTGCAAGACTGGTCGAAATCTACTCATTCCTTCAGGAGACAAGGTGCAGACAAGCAATTTTCTACCAATTTAAGCCTTAGTGTGACTTTGAAAATGGGGTCAAGATTATCAAAATCTAACCAGTTCTTTTCCATGTCTCAACAATTAAGATGTAGAAGTTTGGTCAAAATCCATTCATTCATTTAGGAGATAGGGTGCAGACAAGCAATTTTCCAACAATTTAAGCCTTACTGTGACCTTGAAAATGGGGTCAAGGTCACCAAAATCTAATCAGTTTTTTTTCCATGTCTCAACAATATAGCTGTACAAGTTTGGTCAAATCCATTTATTCATTCAGGAGAAAGGGTGCATACAAACCATTTTCCAACAAATTTAAGCCCTCCCATGACCTTGAAAATGGGGTCAAGGTCACCAAAATCTAATCAGTTCTTTTACATGTCCCAGCATTGTAGATGTGCAAGTTTGGTCAAAATCTATTCATTCCTACCAGAGATAGGGTGTGGACAAGCCATTTTCCAACAATCTAAGCCCTCCTGTGACCTTGAAAATGGGGTCAAGGTCATCAAAATCTAATCAGTTCTTTTATATGTCCCAGCATTATAGATGTGCAAGTTTGATTAAAATCTATTCATTCCTTCAAGAGATGGGATGCGGACAAGCCATTTTCCACAAATCTAAGCCCTCCTGTGACCTTGAAAATGGGGTCAAGGTCACCAAAATCTAATCAGCATTTTACCCCTTCCCAATGATATATTTGTGTAAGTTTGGCTAAAATATGTCCATTCAATAAGGAGATAGAGTGCACACAAGAGGCTACACTGACACCGCCGCCGACAGGATCCGCACTAAAAACATGTCCTCACCCCCCATGGTGGGGGGACATAATTACATTCAAACCACATGCACATCCTCATACCATGAAAAAAATGCATGCAAAGTTTCATAATAATCAGTACAAAACTTTAAGAGGAGTTGCGCTCACAAGAGGTACCGTTTATATATAAAGGGTGAAAAACGACTAAGTTCAAATTGTAGAAAAAGTGACAAAAAATAATTTAACAATTACATTCAAACCATATGCACATCCTCATACCATTAAAAAAAACATATGCAAAGTTTCAAGACTATCAGTACAAAACTGTAAGAGGAACTGCACTCACAAGACACCCAGTGTAAATGCTGATGGAAAGACGAACTGACGGATGGAAACTTGCACGCCTAAGTCGCCCATGCTAAAGAAGGTGCAACAAAAATTGTATGAGGAACTGTGCTCACGAGGTACCCACTGTCTATATACTGAGGGTGAAAAATGACTAAGTTCACAATGTGGAAAAAAGTAAAAAAAATAAACTAACAATTACATCAAAACCATATGCACATCTTCATACTATGAAAAAAATGCATGCAAAGTTTCATAATAATCGGTACAAAACTGTAAAAGGAGTTGCGCTCACAAGAGGTACCAACTGTTTATATATAAAGGGTGAAAAATGACTAAGTTCAAATTGTAGAAAAAGTGACAAAAAATACTTTAACCATTACATCCAAATCACATGCGCATCCTCATACCATGAAGAAAACAAATGCAAAGTTTCAAAATGATTGGTACAAAACTGTAAGAGGAGTTGCGCTCAAAAGAGGTACCCATTGTCTATATACTGAGGGTGAAAAACTGAGGGTGAAAAATGACTAAGTTCACAATCTGAAAAAAGTGACAAAAAATGCTCTAACAATTATGCCCAAAACACATGCACATCCTCATACCATGAAGAAAACACATGCAAAGTTTCAAAACAATCAGTAGAAAACTGTAAGAGGAGTTGCGCTCACAAGAGGTACCCAATGTCTATATATTGAGATGAAAAATGACTTAAGTTCACAATGTGGAAAAAGTGACAAAAATAATCTAACAATTATATCCAAACCATATGCACATCTTCATACCATGGAGAAAACACATGCAAAGTTTCAAAATGATCAGTACAAAACTGTAAGAGGAGTTGCGGTCACAAGACACCCAGGGTAAATGTTGACGGAAAGACGAATGGACGGACGGAAACTTGCATGCCTTAGTCGCCCATGCAAGCAGGTGCAACAATAATAGGGGCATAATTATGTCAAAAGTGGATGAAAGACTAGAGGCTCTTAGGGCCAAAGATCGCTCACCTGGAACAACTTGCCCAAATGCCATCTTGGATTCCCCATCAAAACAATTTAAGCAATTTTTCATCTACAAGTCACGCAGATACTTCAGCAATGCTTTCAATAAAATTTTGAGTTAATTGGCCTTTCAGTTCAGGAGAAGGTACAAAATATTCAAAAAGGCAGCCATAGCAGCCATCTTGGATTTCTGATCAGATTGATTTACCTTTTATTTGATCTACAAGTCACCCTGATACACCCTACCAAGTTTCGAGTCATTTGGCCATTCGGTTCAGGGGAAGTTTCATGTCAGTTGGCCATTTGGTTCAGGGGAAGAAGTTCAAAATAATTTTTAAGGTGGCGGCTGCAGTACCCATCTTGGATTTTCGATTGGAATGATTTTAACAATTTTTTATCTCCTTGATATTTGGTACCAAAGTTCAAGTCAAATAGCCTTTTGGTTCAGGAGAAGAAGCGCAAGATAGACTTTCAAAATGACAGCTATGGCGGTCATCTTGGATTTCAATTCAGAATGATTTTTATAGCTATTTTTGATTTACAAGTCACCCTAGTACTTCCTACCAAGGTTCGAGTCAATTGGCCATTCGGTTCAGGAGAAGATGTTCAAAACAGATTTTCGAGATGTCAGCCATCTTAGATTTCAGATTGGAATGATTTTTAGCTATTTTTAATCAACAAGTTGCCCCAGTGTTTCCTACCATGTTTCGAGTCATATGGCCTTTCCATTCAGAAGAATTTAAAAATAGATTTTCAAGATGGTGGCCATCTTGGATTTCCGATCAGAACAATTTTAGTTTTTTTTTTATCTACAAGTAACTCTGATCCTTTCTACCAAGTTTCAAGTCCACTGGCCGTCCCATTCAGAAGGAGTTAAAAATAGAATTTGAAGATGGCAGCCACCTTGGATTTCCGATCAGAACAATTTTAGTTTGTTTTTTTTTATCTACAAGTAACTCTGATCCTTCCTGTCAAGTTTCAAGTCCATTGGCCATCCCATTCAGAAGAAGAAGTTCAAAATAGAATTTGAAGATGGCAGCCATCTTGGATTTCAGATCAGAACAATTTTAGCTATTTTTGATGTACAAGTTGCCCTAATACTTTCTTACTAAGTTTCAAGTCAACTGGCTTTTGGATTCAAGATGACAGCCATCTTGGATTTTGGATCAAAATTTTTTACCTACGTCACCCAAAGGCCCCAAAACAGGTTTGAGTCAATCTGTTCCACAGTTAGGGAACAGCTGCTCTAACCCAATGAGGAGAATGTGAAAAATGGACAGACCACTGACAAAGGGGACAGCATAAGCTGATCTTCACTCCAGGTGAGCTAAAAAGTGACCCAATGCAGACCCAAATCAGGTGCTTTAATTCATCAAGGTATAAGCTGTTTGCCACTTGTCCAGCAGTTTTTAGACACATCATTAGGTAGTCAAATGGACTTGTTCAAAGTTTAGTACAAGTTTTGAGTCACTTGGCATTTCCGTTAAGGAGAAGTTCTTTACAAACAGATTTTCAAGATAGCGGCCATGTTAGCCATCTTGGACTTACAATTGGAACGATTTTAGCTATTTATGGTCTACAAATCACCACTATATTTCCTACCAAGTTTCAAGTCTATTGGCCTTACAGCTCAGGAGAAGAAGCGCAAAATAGATTTTCAAGATGGTGGCCATCTTGGGTTTTTGATCGGAATAATTTTTGCTATTTTTTAACTACAATTCGCCCCAATACTTCCTATCAAGTTTCAAGTCAATGGGCCTTTTGGTTCAGGAGAAGGAGCACATAATAGATTTTCAAGATGGTGGCCATGGCAACCATTTTGGATTTCCAATCCAAACCATTTTAGCTACTTTTTATTTACAACTTGCCCCAATACTTCCTACCAAGTTTCCAGACATTTGGTTTTTCTGATCAGAAGAAGTGCAAAAAAGAGTTTCAAGATGGGGGCCATCTTGGACTTCCAATTGGAATAACTTTAGCTAATTTTGATCTACAAGAAGAAGGACAAAATAGATGGCAACATCTTAGATTTCCAAACAGAACAATTTTAGCTATTTTTTATCCAATGCTTCCTAAAACGTTTTGGGTTAATTGGGTGTTCAGTTCAGGAGAAGAAGCGAAAAATAGAGATTTTGGATCAAAACAACTTAAGCTATTTTTGATCTGCAAGTTGCCCCAATACTTCCCACCAAGTTTCAAATCAACTGGCCTTTCAGTTGAGGAGAAGAAGTGCAAAATAGATTACAAGATGGCAGCCATTTTGGATTTCTGATCAAATGATTTTTGATCTACAAGCTACCCCAATGCCCAAAACCTAGTTTCGAATCCATCTATTCCATGGTTTGGGAGGAGTTGTTGAAAATTTGAAAAGCTAACGGTCTGACTGACAGACAAAAGGGAATGGGCATAAGCTGACCCTAGAGCTTTGCTCCAGGTCAGCTAATAACTGTTCCTATTCTCTGCACATAATCTAATGTAGTTGTAAAAAGTTTCATGAAGAAATCTTAAACAGTTTTAAAGTTACAGAGTAGACAGGGAGGACACAACCTCACTATATGAAATAAACAAAGGGGCATTATTATGTCAGAACTGAAAGTAGAGTTATAGTTCTTTTTCTCTGCACATCTACAATCGTGCTTTATATTTGTAGAAAGTCTCAGAAAGAAATCTTAAATGATTTTAAAGTTATGAAGTGGACACAAAATATTGGCAGACATAAACAAAGGGGCACAATTACATTAGAACTGAAAAAAGGTTTATTGTTCTTTTTCTCTGCAAATCTATAAAATATAATTCTTTCAATTTCCATGGGGTAGAAGTGTCTGTTTTCATTTTATAAAGTGGAAATATATTCTAAAATTTATATCAAGTCCTGTTGCACAATTAGCAAATGTGTTCGCTTACAGTTTTCTAACATTACTATGTCTGTTTAGAAGACTAAACAGAATGTTTTAGTTGATTTTTTAAATAGTTACTATGCTTTCGTAATGTTATTTACACATATTCTTTTGCTGTGACACCAATGAAGTAATGATTCTTTACATCTTGATGATCTACTATAGTAGTGAAACATGTTGGAATAAAAGTATGTAATAATTGGCCATTGCTCATTCTTTCTAACTCTTTTCTTCCATACATATATATACATAAATATATATATTTGAACAGATTACCTATCAGACTACACATTTACAAAGTCTGATCAGGGCTAGGACTGGCACGATAAATCAGATAATGGATTGATCAATAGATTAGCAGCAGAAAAATCATTACGACTATTCAAATATATTGAAAATTTCAACACTAAAAACTGAAAGTTTTCAGATAAAAATTCTGATATTTTTTATATTTCTGCTCAAAACATAGATTGTGGGTACTCATTAGAACTGCCTTGCTAAGGCGGTTCTAATGAGTACCCACAATCTATGTTTTTGAGAAGCAATAAGAAAAATAATGTATACCCCAGTACACCCCAGTTTTACTATATAAAAGTTGGGTTTAAGGGGATCAAAATTATATAGGTATGTTTTCGTGATGTGATTATTGATACTGTGCTTGCCTAATAATTCATTATTTGAGTTTTGTGTTTGTTGCCTCATTTTACTATCCAATGAGACATAATCTTTCTGTCTTTGTGCATTTTGATTTGGAGTTTTATAAAAATCAATCATACAAAACCTAAAAGACTGGTTTTGAGCCTCATTATAATGGTTTAAGTATAAAATATACTAAGATTCATGCTCAGACAGTAAAACAGAAAGGTTAGATAATGACCAAATCTTTAGTGATTAATAACTGATTATCGATTACAATGACAGGACCGATAATCGATTATTATTTCAGCTTGGATTAGCCAGCCCTAATCAGGGCCTTTGCTGTATGCTCACAGAATAACTGGATACTGCAGAATATATCAAAGTATAGCAAAAGCTTTGTCAGACTGTGTGCATTAGCTGGCTGGACTGGACCTTTATTGTATGTACATACATGCCATATCTCACACTATGAGATAAAATCTCACAAAATTTGGGTCATCTGGAAGGCAATTCCCATACAAAATTCAAACCTCACAGAATTTTCAGACCATTTTACATCAGATTTTATGAGGAAATAAATATAAATCACACACTGTTACGGTTTCACAAGCTTCTTACATAAAAAGAAAGGACTTTAGACTGTATTAGGGGAGCTCCAAAGTAATATATAAGAAAATCTCACAGAATTTTATCAAATCTCCCTTAAAACTTTGTCATTTCTCACAGATTTTGTATGTATGTATAACTCGAAAGACCCATTTTCTCATGGCATAGCTCATTGTGAATATTGAATTGCTTTACAGTCTAAATTTATAACCTTAATATCTGGAGTTATGCATTGGCTATTTTGACTGCAAAGGATATGATGAGTTTCGGGTTTACTATGCATCTACCCATGAGAGTCATTTGCATCAATGCAAAAGATATATTATTATATTACTTTCCATACATTAAAGCACTTCTTCCTGTGATTGATTGTGTTGGGGTTTAACAACATGTCAACCTTTGTGGGTCATTTTGTGACATCTCCCAAAGAAAGGGAGAAAAGAGATAGAAGAGATAGTAAACGAGCTGAAAGAGAGGAACAAGGAAGAAAGAAGACTTGGAAATGAAAGTGAAAAAAACAGAAGAAATAAAAACCTACCCTTACCTGCTACAAGTATAGCAGGTCTTGCCCAACTGTAAGCAAATATCAGTTGGATGCCTTTTTTCTGTGACTTACAAGTTCTGTAAGACAGAAAACAGTGTCAGATCAGACAAGTTTCGAGTCAACTGGCCTTTCCATTCAGGAGAAAATCAAAATAGATTTTCAAGATGGTGACTGTGACAGCCATGCTGGATTTCTGATCGAAACAATGCTAGCTATTTTTGCTTACAAATCACCACAATAATTCCTACCAAGTTTCCAATCAACTGGCTTTTTGGTTCAGGAGAAGTTCAAAATAGATTTTCAAGATGGCGGCCTTGGTAGCCATCTGGTATTTCCAATCTAAACTATTTTTGATATTTTTTGATTGACAAGTTATCTTGATACTTCCTACCAAGTTTTGAGTGAATTGGCTTTTCCGTGCAGGAGAAGAAGTTCAAAATAAATTTTCAAAATTGGGGTTTGTGGTGGCCATCTGTATTTCCAATCTAAACTATTTTTGATAATTTTTGATTGACAAGTTATCTTGATACTTCCAACCAAGTTTTGAGTTAATTGGCTTTTCCGTGCAGGAGAAGAAGTTCAAAATAAATTTTCAAAATTGGGGTTTGTGGTGGCCATCTTGGGTTTCTGATCAGAATAATGTTAGCTTTTTTAGATCTACAAATTACAGCAATACTTCCTATCAAGTAAAATTAATTGGCCTTTTGGTTCAGAAGAATAAATTCTAAAAAAAAATTCAAAATGGCAGCCATGACAACCATCTTGGATTTCTGATGAGAATGATGTTAACCATTTTTTATCTACAAGTCTCCCCAATACTTACTGCCAAGTTTTGAGTCAACTGGCCTTTTGTTTCAGGAGAATAATTCTAAAATAGATTTTCAAGATGGCGGCTGTTGTGGCTATCTTGGATTTTTGATCGAAACGATTTTAGCTATTTTTGATCTACAAGTCACTGATACTTCCTACCAAGTTTCAAGTCAATTGGCTTTCTGTATAGAAGAAGTTCAAAACAGATTTTTAAGATGGAAGCCATCCTGGATTTCTGATAGGAATGATTTTGGTTGCTTTTGATCTATAGGTTACCCTGATACTTCTTATCAAGTTTCCAGAAATTCTCTTTTGGTTCAGGAGAAGAAGTTCAAAATAGATTTTTGAGTTGTCGGCCATCTTGGACTTCCAATTGGAATGATTTTCAGCTACTTTTAATGTAAATGTGATCCCAATATTTCCTATAAAGTTTCAAGTTGATTGGCCTTTCCATTAAGGAGAAGAAGTTCAAAATAGCGGCCATCTTTGATTTTCGATTGGAACAATTTTAGCTATTTTTGATCTACAAGTTGCATCAATAATTACTATCAAGTTTCTAGTCAACTCACCTTTCTATTCAAGAGAAAAGGTTCAAAATAGATTTTGAAATTATGGCGGCTGTTGCAGCCTCTTGGATTTTCAATTGGAACAATTACAGCTATTTTTGATCTACAAGTCACCCCGATACTTTTTACCAAGTTTCCAGTCAGTTGGCCTTTCGGTTCAGAAGAAGTTCAAAATAGATTTTTGAGATGGCCACCGAGGCAGACATCTTGGATTTCCAGTCAGAACAATTTTAGATATTTTTGATTTATAAGTCACCCAGATACTTTCTACAAAGTTTCGAGTTAATTGGCCTTTCTGTTCGGGAGAAAAAGTTCAAAACAGATTTTCAAGACAGGCCATCTTGGATTTTGGATCAGAACGGTGTTAGCTTTTTTTTTATTGACAAGCTGCCCAGTTACTTCCTACCAAGTTTCAAGTCTTTTGGCTTTCAGGTTCAGGAGAAAAAGTTCAGAATAGATTTTCAAGATAGCAGCCGTGGGGACCATCTTGGATTATTGGATCTGAACGATTTAGCTATTTCTGATGTCGCCCTAATATGTTCTACCAAGTTTCCAGGCAATTGGCCCAGGTGTGTAGGGTGTAGGAGGAGATGTCATTGAAAGCAAATTGTTGATGCTACATAGAGCACAGACTGATTGCAATAGCTCACCATGAGCACTTCCTGCTCAGGCCTGAGCTAATAACACACCACTTTCAATTTTATGCATGAATGCTTACCAAAGATTTTATCTATAGAGTTGTTTGATGGTAAGGTACAGTTGAAGATACAGAACTGTCTCTTCAGCCTCTCTGGTATATCATTGCGGCCACCACCAGGGTGAATCATGGCAGCTATGAATTGAAGATCCACAATGGAAATGAAGTCTCCTGGTTTATCTAAACTGTACATTCCATGCATCTCCATCATCTGTCTTGTTATCTCATTAGTCACCTATCAGCACAGAAGAAATTAACCTTTATCACTCTGGGCTAATTTAGCAGACAACAAATTGCTGATACCTTTATTTATCAAAACAAAAAAAAAAAATAATGGGCTTTGACATTTCAAGCAAATTGTCTCCTCAGAAAACAATTTGCTGGAAATGTTAAAGTCTGTTTTCTGGGAAAATAAGCAAAACATTTCACCATGTTGTCTGTGCATGTATTTATCCAGCATGCTATTAACCCTTGTCCTGCTAAATAAATTAAGAAACCACGCCCACTTCTAATTTTCCGCCAATCAGGTTACTTGATCCAGATTGTTGTTATAAACTTGCATACTTGATGACAAACAGTGCAGATCCAGATAAGTTGGCTTCTTCAGAAGCCAACTGATCTGGATCTACACTGTTTGCAAAACAGGGTATATCCGGGTTCAGCAGGACAAGGGTTAAAGCATTAAAATACTATAAACATTACTTCTTAATATAGTTAAATCTGATAGTTCGAATGTAAAAATTTTGAATGCCTAGGAAATTTCAAAGGCCAACATCAGTCCCGATTTTTACCTCTATTTTCTACACAAATTAACCTCGGAAAATTCGAACATCCAAAATTCAAAAACTTTGATTTTTGGAAACTAAAATTCCATCCTGAATGTATTTTTTCACCAGAATCCTTTAAAACTGTGGTGACAAAATTCAGCTGCAAGGTATGACCAACCATGCAAAAATATACTCCAACTCCTCAACAAGTAGTGACCCAATTACCGGCAGCGACCTAATTACCAGTAAGCTTAATTATAATCCTACTTGTGTAAAATAGGCACTAGGTCTTGCTCATACAGGTAAGTGTGAGTAACTGATTAACCAATTAAAGTTGTGCTATGAACAGGATTATTATTTTTAGTGAAAGGTGACGTGACAATTAATTTATTATCAGTATTTGATCAGCAAATAAATCAAGAGACCCTGATCAGTCCGTTTACCCTAGAGTCCTATCAGGGTTTATCTTATTTGTTAACATTAAGCAGCTGCAGTGTGCAGACAGTGTGAGAAATAAGTAAATGCTGAACAGCCTGTGTGTATTCGCAGCTGATCTGGGCCTGCTTAATACTAATGTGCAATAAGGTAATCAAATGGTATTCTTTCATCCCTGTTATTTCCACACTGAGATCATGAACACCTATGCTGCTAAATACCACAAGTGACAAGCAAGACAGTACCTCATCACTTTTGTGAGACATTAACAATGTGCATGAAAATGATTGTTTCTATTGGCCATTTACAACTTCTAAGCCCTGAAGAATCAAATACATTGTATATCCAACAAACCATGTGTAGCTTCTCAATTGAATGCACAGGTGCGTTGGTACGGTTCTGGGCTCTCGCATATGCAATAAACTACAGTTTCACTCTTTCCCACATTAAGAAATCTCAGACAGTGCTGCCACTCATCACTTTCATTAAAGTCATAGCTCTAGATAAGTAAAACACTCAGATAAAGATTTGTTTATCCCACTGTCCATTCTAATTGCAAATAGCTGGTCAAGTGATCTGTTGATTTGATGGGTCAGTGTCTATATGTGACATACCCCTGGTAATCCAGCCAGTTGTTTATTTTACTCAGTACAGTAAAGATCCAATATATTGGGGTCCTCAGGGTCCAAAGTCCGCTATCGCGATATAAACGGAACGCGATTTTAAGTCCAGACATGTACCATGCATGTATAATGGCATGCACAACACTCGCTCGGTTTGTCGCTGTGGTAGTTTGCTGAGACAGCACTGATAAATGGCATTCAGTCATGCTGTCAGCCATATTTCCTAATTAAAATTGGATTAGAATTGCTCAATGGCATAATTTACAATAGTGCGCTATGTCTAACAAGTAATTTCAATCGAAACCAGCTGATAAACTATGTTTGAAAACAAGAAATCATCGGGTTGACAATTCAGGACACCATTTTGGATACTCTGGTTCCCTGGAATGGCGAAGGGAAGTTACTCAAATTGCTTCAGTTGTGCTAAGATAATTTGAGTTGCTTCCCTTTACTTATTGTGTTGCGCAAAAAAACTGTTGTTTATCAAAGTTAGTTTCTTTTTATTTTAGTTTTATTGTTATTATTATTATTATTTTTTTTTTTGAAGCAGTTGTTTTCTTTTAAAATATTTATTGCTACAGAAGTGTAAAATAAGCAGATTAAGATCTCTGTATGTGGGACAGAAACATCATAAGACTACTGTCTTGTAAAATTTGCTGGTGTTGAAAAGGAGGTGGACTGTTTTCACCAGTTGAACAAAATTAGTTTGTGGGCATCACTGACTGATTGAGCATTGAGTAAATCTATGTACTCAATGATGATAATGATTATGACAATAACGGTGATATAATTTATTGTTTGCCAATTATAATCAACATGTGTGCTGATTGACACTAAGTGGATTGTTTGTCATAATACCTGACGCGACTTAGCATCGGGATAGGTGCAAAAAATCAATTACCGGAGGCCAAATGGGTTTTTTTTTTCCTGAAGTTAAATAAAACAACAAACATTTTATGTTTTTAAATCTTTTTGCTTATGGAAAATTTGGGAGCCATGGCTGATTTGCGATATACAGGATTTCGCATAATAACGGACCGCGATATATTGGATCTTTTCTGTACACAAAGCATGTTGAATTTGCTGGCCTCTTCATTGTGAAAGGCAATCAGAAAATAAAAAAAAAAACAAAAAAAAAACAAAAACAAGAGCCCAATGGGCCTCGGGTCGCTCACCTGAGTGACATAGCCACTGCAGATATGCAGATGTTATGCAACATTTTTCCAATCCTGTCATCGCAACTAATGAAAAGATCATCATTTAAGCAGTTCTTAATTTTGAAGAAAAATATATATGGCATGACAGTCAATGGAGCGTGATCATTTGAATAAACTCTCAATCACATTTCAACAGTGGGATCAATGTGAAATTTGGTGGCAAATGGCTAAAGGGTTTCTGAAGAATCATGATTTTATACATGTAAACAGCTCAGTGGCAGGGAAATATAATAAACATAAACAAGATTGTAGCCATCTTAGATTTCCAATCAGAATAATTTTAGCTACTGTTTGTCTACAAGTCACCTCGATACTTCCAATGAACTAATCAACTGCCCTTTCGGTTCAGGAGAATAAGTTCAAAACAGATTTTCAAGATGGACGCCATAGCCTCAATTTGGGATTTCCTATCGCAACAATTTAAGCTATTTTTTATCTACAAGTCACCCTGATGCTTCCTACCAAGTTTCGAGTTAGTTGGCCTTTCAGTTCAGAAGAAGAAGGGAAAAATAGAATTTCAAGATGGCCACCACCTTAGATTTTTGATTAAAACAATATTAACTATTTTTATATCTACAAGTCATCCCGATGCTTCCTACAGATTTTCAAATCAACTGTCCCTTTGGTTCAGGAAAATAAGCGAAAAAAAGAGTTTCAAGATGGCTACCACAGTCTTTGCAAAATCTTTTCTACTGATAAAAGTTTTTGCAGGACAAAATGAAAAAATGCCAGTTTGTCAGGCAGTCCTGCACTTTTCACGAAGACTGCCACCATGGTGGCCATCTTGGATTTCCGATCCAAACAATATAAGGTATTTTAGAGCTACAAGTCACCCCAATGCTTCCTACCAAGTTTCGAGTCAAATGGCCTTTCAGTTCAGGAGAAGAAGCGAAAAATTGATTTTCAAGATGGCTGTCATGGTGGCCATCTTGGATTTCTGATAGAGATGATTTTAGCTATTTTTGTTCTACAGGTCACCCTGATGCCTCCTACCTAGTTTAAAGTCAATAATCCTTTCGATTCAGGAAAAGAAGTGAAAAACAGGTTTTCAAGAAGGCCACCATCTTGGATTTCCATTCGGAACAATTTTAGCCATTTTTGATCTATAAGTCACCCCGATGCTTCCTACCAAGTTTCAAGTCAATTGGCTTTTGGGTTTAGGAGATGAAGGGAAAAAAAGATTTTCAAGATGGGCACCATGGTGGCCACCTTGGATTTCCCATCAGCAGGATTTTAGCTATTTTTAATCTAAAAGTCACCCTGATGCTTCCTACCAAGTTTCAGGTCAAATGGCCTTTCGGTTCAGGAAATGAAGTGAAAAATAGATTTTCAAGATGGCGGCCATGGCTGCCATTTTGGATTTCCAAGTGGAACGATTTTAGCTATTTTTGATCTACAAGTCACCCCCATGCTTCCTAACAAGTTTCGAGTCAATTGGCATTTGGGTTTAGGAGAAGAAGCGAAAAATAGATTTTCAAGATGGCCACCATGGGGGCCATCTTGGATTTACGATCGGCATGATTTGAGCTATTTTTTATCTACAAGTCACCCCAATGCCTCCTACCAAGTTTCGATCAACTGGCCTTTCAGTGCAGGAGAAGAAGCGAAAAATAGATTTTCAAGATGGCGGCCATGGCAGCTATCTATTTTTTATCTACAAGTCACCCTGATGCTTCATACTAAGTTTCAAGTCAACTGACTTTTGGATTTAGGAGAAGAAGCGAAAAATAGATTTTCAAGATAGCCCCCATGGCGCCCATCTTGGATTTCCGATCAGCACGATTTTAGCTATTTTTGATCTATAAGTCACCCCAATGCTTCCTACCAAGTTTCAAGTCAACTGTCCTTTTGGTTCTGAAGAAGAAGCAAAAAATAGATTTTAAAGATAGCTGCCATGGCGACCATCTTGGATTTCCGATCAGCTCGGTTTTAGCTATTTTTTACCTTTAAGTCATCCCAATTCTTCCTACCAAGTTTGGTGTAAATTGGCTATTGGGTTTAGGAGTAGAAGTGAAAAATAGATTTTCAAGATGACTGCCATGGCGGCCATCTTGGATTTCCTATTGGCACGATTTTAGCTATTTTTGATGTACAAGCCACCCTGATGCTTCCTAGCAAGTTTGGAGCCAATTGGCCTTTCAGTTCAGGAGAAGTGAAAAATAGATTTTCAAGATGGAGCCATGGTGGCCATCTTGGATTTCCGATCAGAATGATTTTAGCTATTTTTTATCTACAAGTCTTTGTTTGTGTTGAGGTTTTACGGCCCAGTCAACCCAATGGGGTCATGTCGAGCGCGGTCAGTTTACCTAACCACACGTTTACTGGGCAGGCTTAGTCCTCTAAGCGGTTAACCAGTATTGTGCACATTCTTTCGCCAGAAACTGACAACTGCCCTTCTTGAATCAGCGGAAGGGAGAGAATGACCGTAGAAAATATTTCATGATCAATCTCCACGAAAGAATGTTGCCGACCTCGGCGGGGGTTGAACCCGCGACCTCCTGGTCTCCAGTCGGACGGCGCATCCAACTGAGCCACCGAGGCTATCTACAAGTCACCCTGATGCTTCCTACCAAGTATCGAATCAATTGGCCCAGGGGCCTAGGAGTAGGCTTTTAAAGCAATTGTTGACGCCGCACGACGGACATCGACTGACCACAATACAGGGTGGCAAACGTACGTCATAGTCACCTGGGTAAATGATATGGAACACACGAAAATCATTGATAAACAGTGTCGCTGGAAAGTTGAAAAAGGTTAAATATTTTATGTCACAGGTAGTTTTCAGACTACATCTATGATGCAGCTACCCCAGAAACGGCTCTAATTACATCTTCTAACTATTCCAGCTCCCAATATTGGTCCGTTTGAGAGCTTACCTCGATCAATCAAAGTTTTCCAGCAGATGGGAACACACCATGCGCTGAAATCACAACGATAAATGGCGTTTTTGCTGCTTCGCCGACTTTTTAGAGTAATTTTGACAAACATGGTTGCCACAAATATCATTTATTATTTGGTCCCGTGCAACATTGCACAGTTTGTCGACAGATCGATTAGCATTGAAACGCCACGACCTAAATTAAGTAAAAATACTTCCAGATAAGGAACACATCCAAATTCAGTGCATTGTGGAAATGGTATAAAACGTCACATTTTTTCATCTGTAAGTGTATTTTAGGCGGTTTATCGTAATGTCGTTTTCTATTCTATCCGAATTTCTCTTAGCAAGCCTTACAGTTAACTTTTTTGCCCAAACTACGTCACTGAAACTACGAGATACTCGTTGTAAGTTGACTGGCCAATAGAGAGAAATTAACTCATAAAGTCTCGTGACGTGCGCATCTCTTCGCCAAGAACATCTTTCTCGCGAGATCTAACGATACCTCGTTCAGATCTCACACATTTGACGCTTTGTATTATTGTGGGATCTAGCCAATTTTGGCTTAAATAGCAGATGAAGAAAGCAATTGTATTCTGCATGAATTTCCCAGATACCATTGGCCAAAGGCGACAGGTCAGTGCGTGATGGGGCGCTACCTGTCGGTGATAATGCAAAAACAGTTTAACAAAATGGCGACTGACATGGAAAGAACATACCAACAATTTATTTTTCGTTTCGTTCGATAATATTGGATTCTACCTCGGACCTAATAATACCCGGACTTGTCAGTAAAGGAACTGCCAAAATATGTTGTCTCGGCTTGATTTTAGCGCTATTTTACAGCACTATGGTCATTAAAAATGATTTTGGATGATAACTGTAGTTGTAATAAATTGTTTTTAATAGGTTTGGTTGAAAAAAGTTAATTTACAATTAATAAAATTGAAGTTATACCATCATTTTGGATGAATTTCTGACGATTCTTAGCTAAAAGTGCCGAAAACAGCTGAAATGGGTACCTAGGTTTCTTGTTGATGTTTACAAAAACTGTTTGCTTTTCCTTAAATATTATGCTGCAGATATAAAGGTAAAATATTGAACTATTGATTTAAAAAAAAAAAAAATCTCAGATATTGGGAGAAATAACCGAAATATGAACATTTAAACTTCATCATACAAAATTATGTATTGGGTCCAAGATTCTACCGACTCTCGAGATAAGATCTACTTATTTTGTTGACATGAAATGAAAGATCTGACCCCCATAGCGCGGTAGGGAGTGAGAATCTAGGTCTTTTCGCCCTAAAACCACACCACCCCTAGTCTTGTCGCCCTAAAGACGTTTCGACCCTTGTCGTTTCGCCCCACTGGTTGTTTGCTCTCTCTTCCACTCCTCCCCCCCCCCCCCCCCCCCCCCTCACACACACACAAAAGTCGTTTCAGTCTTCTTGTCGTTTCGCCCCTAGTATATTTAAAAAGAAATGCAACAGAGTATTTACAATCATTACATCTTATCAATAGAGTAAGAATACCTAAGCTTCTGTAAACAAGAACCTGCTTTATAATTAAACAAGGCAAATATTTGTAATACAGATCAGCCTGTCTACCGTCGACTCTGAACGACGCATATGATGTTTACCTCCGAGATAGCATGGTATCTTTTGTTTCTGTATCACCGAAATCGCTTCTAGGTAATTTCTGTAGCTGTACAAGCTGGTTTTAAACTTACCTGATTAAAACCATCACTTCGCAACGTCTGATCCGCCCCTTTTTTGGTTTGCTTTGAGAGTATATTATGCCTATAGTTTCTCTATTCTTTGCTGAACAGGTCGATTAAAGTCTTACCTGGTGGAACCATGCATCCGTTATGTCTGATCTGCGCCTTTGTCGTTCGCTCTGTGATAGAATAATGGTGTTAGATTCTGTATTTTGGGTTTGAATGCTATATAATTTTTTTGCTAAGCAGGCCAGAAAAACGGAAACCCTGCATCTTTACAATCTGATATGCGCCTTTGTTGTTCATTCTTGAATATTATAATGCCGGTAGTTTCTCAGTCCGGAGTTTAAATGCTAGATAGCTTTTTTGCCAAGCAGGGCAGTTTAAATTTTACCTATGCAAACTGCACTCGTACGGTCCAATCTGTGCCTTTTAGTGTTAGATTGTATGATAGTACAATGTTTCTAGTTTATGATTTTCTATATCTGAATTTGAAGAC
Source organism: Anodontia alba (assembly GCA_964016985.1). Classification (NCBI taxonomy): domain Eukaryota; kingdom Metazoa; phylum Mollusca; class Bivalvia; order Lucinida; family Lucinidae; genus Anodontia; species Anodontia alba. The sequence goes on along the minus strand of OZ024833.1, from coordinate 57,564,387 downwards.
TCGAGCGTCTGTTTGCATAGGAAAACACCATATAACTAGTCAAAGAATCGTTAGAGTAAAACAAATAAAACCCGAAAGTATCATGATGAAACAAATACGAGGGCTCAACAGATACAATATGTTGACGGGCTCCTAGAGATCAATGGGATGTCAAACAACACCACTGAAAATTTGAAGTAAAAACGAATCATCAATTAAAACCCATGTCAATGTATTTTCCTCTGTTCAAACGTTTGAAATATATCAAATGAAAAACTGATACAACAAATGGTAAAAGTGCATGATCAATTCTGCGAAAAATCACTAGTGACGTGAAGCTTCCCTTTTTCCACGTTTCCATGGCGTTAGATGTTGTGATGTCATTTAAAAGCATACAGATGTGACTGCCAGAATTCTACAAAATTAGGGTGGGATATCTTTAGCGCGTTAGCGCAACAGTGATTAAAAAGAAGAAACTGAAGGCTTTTTCCGCCTTTCCATGTTACATGTTATAATTAGATCTAAAGTTGATCAGTTCTTGTGCGTTACTTCTTAATACTTTACTCTGTGTCTGTCTGTTATAAGCTAATAAATCATTCGCTATGGATTTTATCAATTTCGTAACTACAAGACTTGTCTCCACCCCTTTATATTTATATGAAAAAAAATGATAAAATATTCCAGTAAGTGTGTTAAATGATATGGAACACATCCGCTGTACATAATGATATAGACCACACATACAAGGGAAAAAAGATACAGAACACACAATTTATGCTGGTTTGTTTGTGTTGAGGTTTTACGGTCCAGTCAACCCAATGGGGTCATGTCGAGCGCGGCCAGTTTACCTAACCACACGTTTACTGGGCAGGCTTAGTCCTCTAAGCGGTTAACCAGTATTGTGCACATTCTTTCGCCAGAAACTGACAACTGCCCTTCTTGGATCAGCGGAAGGGAAAGAATGACCGTAGAAAATATTTCATGATCAATCGTCACGAAAGAATGTTGCCGACCTCGGTGGGGGTTGAACCCGCAACCTCCTGATCTCCAGTCGGACGGTGCATCCAACTGAGCCACCGAGGCCGGCTTTATTTTCAGGTATGGCGAAAAGGAAAACACACCTGACTATCAAAGCCTCTAGGTCTCGGAAGAAAGACCTAAGACTTGGGAGATGAAAGGAAGCACCACTGATTCCGAGTTCGTGTGTAAAATGGCCGGGTCTTCTAGTTGTCGTAGCTTCACCACAGATTTGCGTGAAGAAAAAAAAACAACAAACCTCACCCATTAAATTGACAGATAGAAAGAGAACATTTTGGTCGAGATCACCAGGTTCCCCGTTGTGTGAAGGAACGCCCCATGGACGCCAGAAATTTAGGCCAACACCCTCAAAGTCACTAGCAACGAAGCGGTTACGTGGTAGTTCGACTCGTTCACTTTTTTCAGCCGAGACATGGGACGATACATTCGAAACATTTCCATTAGTATTCACAGCCCAACAATTAGCCAATGTCGGGGAATGCAATGTATCTTCAAATAGCCATAACAATTATTATCCCCGGGCTCCTCAAATGTCAGATACACTGCAGTCTATTTCATTTTCTCAAACTCCGCTCGAACAAGAAATTCAGGAAATGAAGGCTATTCTCCCCAATGTACTCAAAACTCTTGAATAATCCGGAACAAAGAAATCCTTTCTGGATTTCTGCAGACTTGTTCATTCTAACAATTTTTATTGTATAATATTGCATACCTCCAGTGGGTCGAGGTTCTCACATCGTCTATGCGTTATAGTGATCAAACAAAAAGTTTTGGAAGCTTGGATGGAGGATCTTCGGTGGAAAGTCCATAAATTTCATGAGTGGACATAAAAAAAACATCTCTCAGGATTTCTTTGTTCCGGATTTTTCAAGAGTTTTGAGTACATCGGGGAGAATAGCATTCATTTTCTGAATTTCTTGTTCGAGCGGAGTTTAAGAAATTGAAATAGACTGCAGTGTATCTGACAATTGAGGACCCTGGGGATCATAATTGTTATGGCTACTTGAAGATACATTGTGTTCCCCGACAATGGCTAAATGTTGGTCTGTGAATACTAATGGAAATGCTTCGAATGTATCGTCACATGTCTCGGTTGAAAAACATGAACAAGCCGAACTACCACGTAACCGCTTCGTTGCTGGTGACTTTGAGGGTATTGGCCTAAATTTCTGGCGTCCATGGGGCGTTCCTTTACACAACGGGGAACCTGGTGATCTCGACCAAAATGTTCTCTTTCTATCTGTCAATTTAATGGGTGAGGTTTGTTGTGTTTTTCTTTACGGAAATCTGTGGTGAAGCTATGACATCTAGAAGACTCGGCCATTTTACACACGAACGCGGAATCAGCGGTGCTTCCTTTCTTTTCCCAAGTCTTAGGTCCTTCTTCCGAGACCTAGAGGCTTTGATAGTCAGATGTGTTTTCCTTTTCGCCATACCTGAAAATAAAACATAATGCAACATATAAATTGTGTGTTCTGTATCTTTTTCCCTTGTATGTGTGGTCTATATCATTATGTACAGCGGATATGTTCCATATCATTTATCACATTAAGTAACTGAAATATTTTATCATATATAAAGGGGTGGAGACAATTAATTCTTATAGTTGTGAAATTGTTAAAAGCGACCGCGAATGATTTATTTGCTTACAACAGACAGACACAGAGTAAAGTATTAAGAAGTAACGCACAAGAACTGATCAACTTTAGATCTAATTAGAACATGCAACATGGAAAGGCGGATAAAGCCTTCAGCTTCTTCTTTTTTACCACCATTGCGCTAACGCGCTAAAGATATCCCACCCTAATTTTGTAGATTTCTGGCAGTCAAATTTGTATGCTTTTAAATGACATCACAACATCTAACGCCATGGAAACGTGGAAAAAGGGAAGCTTCACGTCAATAGTGATTTTTCGCAGAATTGATCATGCACTTTTACCATTTGTTGTATCAGTTTTTCATTTGCTATATTTCAAACATTTAAACAGAAGGAAAATACATTGGCATGAGTTGTAATTGATGATTCGTTTTTACTTCAAATTTTCAGTGGTGTTGTTTGACATCCCACTTATCTCTAGGAGCCCGTCAACATATTGTATCTGTTGAGCCCTCGTATTTGTTTCATCATGATACTTTTCGGGTTTTATTTGTTTTACTCTAACGATTCTTTGACTAGTTATATGGTGTTTTCCTATGCAAACAGACGCTCGAGTCTTCAAATTCAGATATAGAAAACTAGAGACATTATACTATCATACAATCTAACACTAAAAGGCACAGATCGGACCGAATGCAGAGTTTGCATAGGTAAAATTTAAACTGCACTGCTTGGCAAAAAAGCTATCTAGCATTTAAACTCCGGACTGAGAAACTACCGGCATTATAATATTCAAGAATGAACAACAAAAGGGCATATCAGATTGTAAAGATGCAGGGTTTCCTTTTTTCTGTCCTGCTTAGCAAAAAAACTATATAGCATTCAAACCCAAAATACAGAATAAAACACCATTATTCTATCACAAAGCGAACGACAAAGGTGCAGATCAGACGGTACGGATGCATGGTTCCACCAGGTAAGACTTTAATCGATCTGTTCTGCAAAGAATAGAGAAACTATAGGCATTAGTCATAATATACTATCTCAAAGCAAATCAATAAGGGCAGATCAGACGTTGCGAAGTCACGGTTTCAATCAGGTAAGTCTAAAACCAGCTTGTACAGCTACAGACATTACCTAGAAGCGATTTCGGAGATACAGAAACAAAAGATACCATGCTTTCTCGGCGGTAAACATCATATGCGTCGTTCAGAGTCGACGGTAGATAGGCTTATCTGTATTTCAAATATTTGCCTTGTTTAATCATAAAGCAGGTCCTTGTTTACAGAAGCTTAGGTATCTTACTCTGTTGATAAGATGTAATAATTGTAAATTCTCTGACGCATTTCTCTTTAAATATACTATAGTAGCGAAACGACAAGGGGACCCAAACGACTAGGGGGCCAAACGACCAGTGGGCGAAACGACAAGGGTCGAAACGTCCTTGGGGCGACAAGACTAAGGGTGGGGGTAGTTTGGGGGCGAAAAGACCTAGATTTTTCACTGCCTACCGCGCTATGGGGCCAGATCTTTCATTTCATGTCAACAAAATAAGTACATCTTATCTCGAGAGTCGGTAGAATTCAATATCATCGAACGAAATGAAAAATAAATAGTTGGTATGATCTTTCCATGTCAGTCGCCATTTTGTTAAACTGCTTTTGCATTGTCACCGACAGGTAGCGCCCCATCACACACTGGCCTGTCGCCTTTGGCCAATGGTATCTGGGAAATTCATGCAGAATACAATTGCTTTCTTCATCTGCTTTTTAGACCAAAATTGTCTAGATCCCACAATAATTTAAAGCATCAAATGTGCGAGATTCTGAATGAGGTATCGTTAGATCTCGGGAGAAAGGTGTTCTTGGCGAAGAGATGCGCACGTCACGAGACTTTATGAGTTGATTTCTTGCTACTGGCCAATCAACTTCAAACGAGTATCTCGTAGTTTCAGTGACGCAGTTTGAGCAAAAAATGTTAACTGTAAGGCTTGCTAAGAGAAATTCGGATAGAATAGAAAATGACATTAAGTTAAACCGCCTAAAAAAACATTTACAGATAAAAAATGCCATTTCCACAATGCACTGAATTTGGATGTGTTCCTTATCTGGAAGTTTTTTACTTATTGTCGGTCGTGTCGTACCAATGCCAATCGATCTGTCGACAAACTGTGCAATGTTGCACGGGACCAAATAATAAATGATATTTGTGACAACCGTGTTTGTCAAAATTACTTTGAAAAGTCGGCGAAGCAGCAAAAACGCCATTTATCTTTGTGATTTCAGCGCATGGTGTGTTCCCATCTGCTGGAAAACTTTGGTTGATCGAGGTAAGCTCTCAAACGGACCAATATTAGGAGCTGGAATAGTTAAAAGTTGTAATTAGAGCCGTTTCTGGGGTAGCTGCATCATAGATGTAGTCTGAAAACTACCTGTGACATAAAATATTTACCCTTTTTCTACTTCCCAGCGACACTGTTTATCAATGATTTTCGTGTGCTCCGTATCATTTACCCACGTGACTATGACGTACGTTTGCCACCCTGACAATAGCTCACCATGAGCACTTCCTGCTCAGGTGAGCTAAAAATTTGAGCAAATTTGGCTCAGTGGCTTCAGAGGAGGTCGTCTGAAATTCTCAACAATTTTCCCATACAAATGTTATGGGGGTCATACAAATGCATAGGGAAGCAAACTTGACCTTACCATAAAAAGGTCAAATGTCAACGTACGACAAATTTTTTAGCAACTTTGGTAGAGCTCTTGTCCCTGATGATTTGTGCACAGATTCAGCCCCAAGGCATCCTTGGTTCTGGAGAAGATTTTTAAAAGGTTTTAACATATATGGGCATGGCGGCCATCTTGATCAATGAACCGCGACCATTTTAGCAATCTTTCGTTCACCCGACCTAAGAAGGCCCAATATGAAATTAGAGCAAATTTGGCTCAAAGGCTTCAGAGGAGAAGTCCTTTGAAATTCTCAACAATTCAAATGTATGGGGCTCATACAAATGCATAGGGAAGCAAACTTGACCTTCCCATAAAAAGGTCAAATGTCAACGTTTGTGTGTGTATAGGTTTTACAGCCCAGTCAACCCAATGGGGTCATGTCATGCGCGGTCAATTTACCTAACCACACATTTACTGGGCAGGCTTAGTCCTCTAAGTGGTTAACCAGTATTGTGCACCTTTTTTTGCCAGAAACTTCTTGAATCAGCGGAAGGGAGAGAATGACCGTAGAAAATATTTCATGATCAATCTCCACGAAAGAATTCTTTTAGCAACTTTGGTAGACCTCTCGTCCCCAATGATTTGTGCAAATATTCAGCCCCAAAGCATCCTCAGTTCTGGAGAAGAAGATTTTTAAAGGTTTCTACCATATATGAGCATGGCAGCCATCTTGGTCAACGGACTGCAACAATTTTAGCAATCTTTTGTTTCCCTACCCTAAGGTGGCTCCATATGAAATTTGGACAAAATTGGCTCAGCGGCTTCAGAGGAGAAGTCGTTTGAAATTCTCAACAATTTTCCCATTCAAATGTATGGGGCTCATACAAATGCATAGGGAAGCGAATTTGACCATGCTGTAAAAAGATCAAAAGTCAACGTACGACAATTCTTTTAGCAACTTTGGTAGACCTCCTGTCCTTGATGATTTGTGCAAAGATTCAGCCCCAAGGCATCCTCGGTTCTGGAGAAGATTTTTAAAGGTTTTTACTATATATGGGCATGGCGGCGATCTTGGCCAATGGACCGCAACCATTTTAGCAATCTTTCGTTCCCCCACCCTAAGGAGGCTCCATATGAAATTTGAGCAAAACTGGCTCAGCGGCTTCAGAGGAGAAGTCGTTTGAAAATATAAACTGACGGATGCACAGGTGCACGGACGGACGAACAACGGACAAAAAGTGATCACAATAGCTCATCCTGAGCATGGCTCAGGTGAGCTAAAAAACAAAAACACACACAAAAAAAAAAATGGAAAATAACTAGTGGTTACAGAGGAAATAGTGGCTGATGTATATATATTTTTTTTCTCGTTTATTCTGATCATGTTCTAGTCATGTGTTCATGTAAAAGGTCTAGCTCAGTCAATTTGATAAACATTTTCTACATAAAATGCTCATGGTGACAGCCCTAGTTAGGCATGCTCCAGTGGTCATTATACACAGTTGGATCTTTCCGTAAATTATGGAGATTCAAAGCCTCAGATACTTCAAAGTACTACTTTAGGTCCCCCACACTTGGAACTATCAAAGTTTTAGGCTTTGATGAATGAAGTGTATAAGTCATAAGAAATTGCAAGATTAAGGCCTCACGTTCATAAATCCATACCATTTCTTAAATCATATTATTCTGGTATCGTCAATGTGTTTAGCATGAACAATGTAGTTAGCATAATTTATCTACTTAATTAGTGTACTTGCCATTATCATACAGACAGATAAGGTCTGCACTTTTCTGAGAACATTGTCAATGTTATATTTAGCAGCTGACAGAGAGGGAATGCAGAGAGTGGAAGCTCTCGGCTATCAACCCTCATGATAGACGTTCCTGGAGATCTGGTGTGAGATCTGCCATGTGTGCAGCAAGCCAGCTATCTGGAAGGGGGCCCACTGATGTGGATGTTGCCCCTGTACCTGCACGTTGATCAAAAATCCGATTATGATTATGATGAATATTTTGGATAAACTCAGCAAAAATGCAGTCAGAAGCATAAATTTCATATAAAGCATTTCCCTGCCACTCCCACAACAGTTTCAGAACATTTCAATTTGCCATTACATACTATGCAGGATTTCTCATTCATGCCCATTGTCAGGCAACTGGAAAAAACTTACGAAAGAGACTTCCAGGATGCATCATCTTGGCAAAAAAGATTCCATTTGGTTCAAATTATCAAAACATGTATGTCTTTATTAAGTTTTTACTATCAGACTTTAATAAACTTTTGTTTGCATTTCATCTCAGTAAATTTCTGTCAGTTATTTGTATCTCCATGATTTTTATTCAGACTTTTTACACCAGCCTTTCTTTTCATTTAGGATGGAAGTGATGACAGGCTTGATGACTTTAAGGCTTCTAATAAGAAGAGCTAAACAGAAGGGTTGACCTAATAAAACGTGAAACGATAATACCCCTTCATTATCAAGTCACTGGCAGATAACTCTGTCAAAAATGGACGAAATTTCGCAATGAGCAATCACAAAGCAGATCTAAACAATATAAATGCACATATTAAATTTGGTGAAAATCCATTAAGATTTACTCAAGTTACTGTTCTTAAAGTAAAATATGGATGTATCGCGGGCAGATAACTGTCAAAAATTGACGAAATTTTCCCATCAGCAATCCTAAACCAGGTCTCCCCAATATCAATACACACACCAAGTTTGGTGAAAATCCATTGATATTTACTAAAGTTATCACGCGGAATGAAAATACTGGTGCATTGCTGGCAAATAACTGTCGAAAATTGACGAAATTTGCCCATTAACGATCCCAAACCAGATCTCCACAATATCAATGCAAACACCAAGTTTGGTGAAAATCCATTGACATTTACTAGTTACCATCCTGAAATGAAAATACAGATGGACAAACAGACATACTAGACGCACCAGGGGACAGTCAATGTGATATCATAATACCACACCACTATCGTGTGGTGGGGTATAGAAATGATTAGACCATGAAATATATATCATGGTCATCAAATTATACTGCAGTGAGTGCATATTAGTGAGCAGGTGTTTGTCAGGTTGGTGGTCTTATAGTTAATGAGAAATGGACCTAAATGCTAGAGTTGGCATAAAAAATGACATTAGGCCATGAAATACAGGTAACAGTCATAAACTGGCTCTGCACTGTTTTGAGTACATCCAAGGGAGAAAGTCTATGCAAGGTTTATAACTTTCTGAAATACCTTGTACACAAGGTAAAGTATGATCAAAGGAATAATGAGTAAATGGACAAACAAAGCAAAAGAAATATGCCCCCACAACATTTTTGAAGTTAGAAACATAATAAAATAGGTTAGAAACAGAAATTCTTGATCTGTACCTGATCTCCCCACTCATTGATGATAGGCATGTTAATGTCATCAACAAACACTGTCATACGCCTTCCTCCAGGTGGTCCATATGTACTTCCCATTCTCTTGTCTACATAGCTCTCTATTGTTCTCTGTCAAATGAAGAACAATAAAATTTAAAATCTAAGGGAAATGGATACACTTTCAAGGGAGGCAATTCCACCAAAATTGTTTTGCCTCCCTTCTAAAAAGGGTTTACTCTAAAAGGAAAGAATCTGCTACCCTTGGGGGCAAATTCTTTCCTTTCAGAGTATAACCCTTTCAAAGTGTCTTAGTGTCCAGGAAAGCAAACAGAAAGTCACCAATATTTTCGTCCTTGTTAAAATGGTTGAAAATCTACTAGGTCTATGCAGTTTTCTTAAAGTGTATAGATACACCAGATAAATTTTGCTGCCATTTTACAAAGGAAGGCAACTTTTGCAAACTGGAAATGGCTCCCTGAAATTTGATACTTTTCAAAACAGAGGACTACTCTTAAAAGAAATAATTTTTCTCAATTTAGAACTGGCGAATCTGGATCTTTACTGTCGGCATAAACTCTGAACACATCTTTTGAAGCAACAGCTCAAATACACAAGTACTTGTTTGACTGAAGAAATAACATTATCCATCCATATTGTGATGATTTGGTGTTTTATGCCCCTTTCAATGCTCTCTAAGTCATAGCATGCTGAAGGAAGGGTGATAATGAAAGGCTCTGTGCAATGAAGGGCCGTACAGTCACAAGCTGAGTTCTGCCTCCATTGGGATTCAATTCCCGGATTTCATGATCCACAGTCCAGAGCATTAACACTTACTACCTAGACACTCCTTTAGTATGGTACTTATAATCCAGTTTAGGTGTAACAAGAAATGTCAATAAGCAATGCTTATTAGACAACCCCAGGGGAGGCATAATTAGGCAAATTTTGAGCTATATCTGCCTTTAAAAATAACTGCTTTCTTCATTTGATTTTATATTGACATCCACATTGATAATTTTCATATATGGCAAACAGTATAGATCTTAATCAAAAGTTCCCTTAGAGCAGTCTGACCTTTATTACATTATTTGCTCAGACCTGCCTGTCCACTTATTCAAAATTAATATCATTCTGTTTATGGAGCCATTGTGTTTGATTAAAGTTTGCTTTCAGTCGTCACAAAATGTCTTAAATTAAGATATGCAAATTCACAACAATCTCTGAACAAGAGCTGTCTTAGGACAGCGTAGCTCGCCTGCTGGGTACATTTTATATTGTAACATTTTTATCATTAAGCCATATAATATAGGTCACACTGACCTAGATGTATTTGTATGTAAATCATTTTGTCACATAGATATAATAATCCAGGTATGACAATTCTCCATGAAATAGTAATAAAAATAAAAGGCAAAATCACTGAAGCATGAAATATAGGTCACAATGACCTAGATATAGTAAGTGGTCATTCATTGGGTCACATGGAACTAATATCCCAGGTGTGACATTTATCCAACAAATAGTATTCAAGATATAAGGCAAAATCACTGAACCATGAAATATAGGTCACACCAACAGAGATATATTTTGACGTCAATAATCGGGTCACAAGGAACTAATATCCCAGGTGTGACATTTATCCAACAAATAGTATTCAAGATATAAGGCAAAATCACTGAACCATGAAATATAGGTCACACCAACAGAGATATATTTTGACGTCAATAATCGGGTCACAAGGAACTAATATCCCAGGTGTGACATTTATCCAACAAATAGTATTCAAGATATAAGGCAAAATCACTGAACCATGAAATATAGGTCACAATGACCTAGATATAGTAAGTGGTCATTCATTGGGTCACATGGAAGTAATATCCCAGGTGTGACATTTATCCAACAAATAGTATTCAAGATATAAGGCAAAATCACTGGACCGTGAAATCTAGGTGACCTGGACCGTAAAATGTAGGTCACCATGACCTTCACTCTCTTACACTTAAACCGATGTCACATAGTTAGCTGATGTATAACCAGTTGTGTCTATAACCTGTAGGCATATAAGATTTTACAAATGTGTCCTAGATTTTGACCCCTAGCCCCACTCCAAGGCCCACCCTGAGGTATGAACCCAGGGGTATGTTCTTTTGGAATCTCAGAAGACTCCTCCAGGTACCCAAATTCTAAATATGAATGCTCTATGAGGAGTGAAAGTCAAGAGATAAGAATTTGAAAAACTTTAACACAGTATTACAAAGGTGTTCTAGATTCTGACCCCTAGCCCCACCCAGGGGCATGAACCCAGGGGTTTATTCTCTTGGAATCTCAGAAGACCCTCCAAGGTACCTAAGTTCCAAATTTGATGCCTCTGTGAGGAGTGACTGTTGAGATATAAGCATTTGAAAAACTTGAACACAGTGTGACGGGAACGGGAACGCAAACGCAAACGAAAACTCAAACGCAGACGCAAACGCGGACGACCGGGGTGACTACAATAGCTCTCCTTGTACTTCGTACAGGCGAGCTAAAAATGCTATTGCCAATGCTGGGATCAAAATCAAAATCCATTTATCCAAGCAAAAATATATAGATTATATAGACAAGAATTCCGTGGAAGTCAGTGTTGCACCTACACTGCGCAGTCACTAGAGTGTTAAATCTAGGTCAATGGCACATAATGATAGTGTATGCTTGAAGAGTATGTCAAGGACAACTAGAAAAGGTTTTTTAAAAAAAAAAAACAAAAACAAAAAACAACAAATGTCACCCCCCCCACCCCCCTTCAAAACCATGCCAGAGCTGTCATTCTTGTAGACAACATGACGTCTTGTTCTACATGTCTACCAAGTATTATCAAAATATTGTAAAGGGTACGCTAGTTTCAGAGCGGATATGAAATCAAATTCAAACAGAAGAAGGAGAGATAACTCCAAAAGTAAGAAAGTCAGAGTTGTCATTCTTGTATGCAACATGTCATCTCGTCCTGTTCTACATTTCTACCAAGTATCAAAATATTCTAAAGGGTATTTGTGTTACAGAGCGGACATGAAATCCAATTCAAACACAAGAAGGGGAGATAACTCCAAATGAAAGAAAGCCAAAAATGTCATTTTTGTACGTGACAGGTTGTCTTGTTCTGTTCTACATTTGTACCAAGTATCATAAAAATATTCCAAAGGGTATTCCACTTACAGAGCAGACACAAAATCAATGCATAATCACTGTCAATATAACAAATGGATAACGCCAAAAGTAAGAAGTCAGAGTTGTCATACTTGAACGCAACATGATGTCTAGGCCTGTTCTACAATTCTACCAAGTACCATCATAATATTCTGAAGGTATTCAAGTTACAGAGTGGATACTAACTCTATTTCAAACAAAATAGAAAGATAACTCCAAAAGTAAGAAAGCTAGAGTTGTCATTCTTGTAAGCGATACATCACTCATCCTGTGCTTCATTTCAACCAAGTATCATCAAAATATTCCTAAGGGTATTAGACTTACAGAGCGGACATGAAATCAATGCATAAATCATTGTCAAATATAACAAAAGGATATAATGCCAAAAGTAAGAAAGGTAAAGTTGATATTCTGGTACTGGACACATTGTATCGTCCTGTTCTACATTTCTATCAAGTACCATCAAAATATTGAGTAGGGTATTTGAGTTACAGAGCGGACACAAAATCTATTTCAAACACAAAGGGAGATAACTCCAAAAGTAAGAAAGCCAGAGTTGTCATTCTTGTGACACATCGTCTTGTTCTGTTGTACATTTCTACTAAGTATCATAAGAATATTCCAAAGGGTATTCGACTTACAGAGCGGACACAAAATCAATGCATAATCACTGTCAAATATAACAAAGGGAGATAATGCCAAAAGTAAGAAAGGCAGAGTTGTCATTCTTGTACATGACACATTGTCTCATCCTGTTATACATTTCTACCAAGTACCATCAAAATATTCCGAAGGGTATCCAAGTTCCAGAGCAAACAAGAAATCTATTTCAAACAAAACTAGAGGCCAAAGTGGGCCAGAAATCTCTCACCTGGATTATGCTGATCATATGTTATATCGTGCCATAGTGGCCATCTTGGCTATCAGATCAGAATATTGGAACAGAATAATTTTAGCAATTCTGAATTTCCATAATACCCCAATGCTTCGCATCAAGTTTAAGCTCAATCAGATTTACAGTTTAGGAGCAGATGTGATTTGAAGATTTTCAAGATGGCTGCCATGGTGGCCATCTTTGATATCAGAATGGGACCATTCTAGGAGTTTTAAATCTCCATGCTGCCCCAATACCTTCCATGGAGTTTCCGCTCCATCTGACTTACTGTTCGGGAGCAGATAACAATTAAAGACTTTTAAGACGGCTGCCATAGTTACCATTATCGATATGAGTCTGATGGAGATGTTGAAAATTTGAAAAGATACTGACGGACAATAAAATTGAGGGACGAACCATAGTCAACAGACCACAGCATAAGTGACCCCGAGCACAGCTCCAGGTGAGCTAACAATTGAAGATCTTCAAGATTGCTGCTGTGGCAGCCATTGTGGAAATTGTAACAAAATTGTTTTAGTAATTCTGAATCTCCATGTGGCCCCAGTGCCTCCCACCAAGTTTTTTATCATTCAGGAGCAGATGAGCTTTAAAGATTTTCAAGATGGCCACCTTGGGGGCCATCTTAGATATTGGAACAGAACGATTTTAGCAATTCTGAATCTCTGTCACTCTGATGCCTGCCATTAGGTTTGGGCTAATTTTGTATTTCGGTTTGGGAGGCAATGTCATTTGAAGAATTTCAAGACGGCCATTTTGGATGTCGGAATGGAACAAATTAAGCAGTTCTGAATCTCCATGTCTCCCCAATGCCTCCCACCAAGTTTCAGCATAATCTGAATTACCCTTCGGGTACAGATGTTGTTTCAAGATTTTCAAGCTGGCCACCATGGCAGCCATCTTAGATATTACAAATTTAGCAATTCTAAATCTCAATGTCAACCCAATGACTCCCACCAAGTTTGGACTCAATCCAACTTACCGTTTGGGAGCAGACGTGGTTTGAAGATTTTCAAGATGGCCATTCTGGCAGCCATCTTGGATATCCAAACGAATGAATTTTAGCAATTCTGAATCTCTATGTTGCTCCAATGCCTCCCATCAAGTTTCAGCTCAATCCAACTCACGCTTTGGGAGTAGATTTTTGAAGATTTTCAAGATGACCGACATGGCTACCATCTTGGATATAGGAATGGAATGATTTTAGCAATTCTAAATCTCCATGTGGCAACAAAGCCTTCCACCAAGTTTAGGCTCAGTCAGACTTAGGATTCAGGATCAGATGTGGTTTAAAGATTTTCAAGATGGCCACCCAGGCAGCCATCTTGGATAGGCGAACGGAATGATTTTAGCAACTCTGAATCTCTATGTCACTTTGATGCTTCCCATCATCTCTATGTCACTCTGATGCATCCCATCTCACCATCTTGGACAGCTGAACAGAAAGATTTTCGCAATTCTGATTCTCTATGTCACTCTGATGCTTCCCATCAAGTTTCATCTCAATCAGCCTTATGGTTTGGGAGGAGATGTCGTTTTTAGCAATTCTAAATCTCTGTGTTGCTCCAATGCCTCCCATCAAGTTTCGACCCAATCTGACTTATGGTTTGGGAGGAAATATTGTTTGAAGAATTTCAAGATGGCTGCCATGGCGGCCATCTTGGATATCGGAACTGACCCATTTTAGCAATTCTGAATCCTCATGTTGCCACAATGCCTCCAACTAAGTTTCAGCTCAATCCAACTTATGATTCTGGAGGAGATGTCGATAAGAGTTGTCAGAAGATAACACAGCTCACCGGAAAGGGCTGATCGGAGAAGAAAACAATCTTTAAATATTAAAGATTAAAATGCAGAACTCAAACATAGCTGTAAATGACAGAATATGACCTGACCTTGATGTTGGAAGAATGTCAAATTGAGGGATGGGGTATATGCCATTCAAACATCTTCCCTTAGGTTGGTGTGGACAAAATATGAATGCTATATCTTAAATGCTGAATCCCTTAGATTGGTGTGGACGAAATATGAAAGCTATATCTTACATACTTCAGCAGTCATGTACACTTTTCAAAACTTAAACACAGCTGTAAATGACAAAAAGTATGACCTGACCTTGACCTAGGCAGAAGGTCAAACTGAAGGGGTGTGTACTATTGAAAGGTCTTAGCTTAAGGTAGGTGTGGGCCAAATACTAAAGCGACATCTTGAATACTTCAGCAGTTACGAACACTTCTCAAAACTTAAATGCAGAACTCAAACATGGGTTTAAATGACAAAATATGACCTCACCTTGACCTAGGCAGAAGGAAGGTCAAACTGAGGAAAGGGTGTGTGTTATTGAAAGGGCTTATCCTAACCTTGGTGAAGATTCAAGCGGTATCTTGAATACTTCAGCAGTTACAAATACTTTTCAAAACTTTAACACAGAACCCAAACATGGGTTCAAATGACAAAATATGACCCTACCTTAACCTAGGCAGAAGGTCAAACTGAAGAAAGGATGTGTGCTATTAAAAGGTCTAACCCTAAGGCTGGTGAGGGCCAAATATTAAAGCTCGATCTTAAATACTTTAGCAAGTATGTACACTTTTCAAAACTTAAACGCAAAACTTAAACATGGGTGTAAATGACAAAGTAAAAACTGACCTTGACCTACATAAAGGGTCTAATTTGGGGATGGGGATGTATGCTATTAAAAGGCCTTACCCTAAATAGGTGTAGGCCAAATATGAAAGCAGTACCTTAAACTATGCACACCTTTGAAAACTTAAACATTGTGCTAGCGCGGACGCCGACGTGGATGCCAACAACTGAGTGACAACATACGCTCTCCAGGGACATAGTCCCGGCGAGCTAAAAATGTGAAAAACTAACAACAGACAGACGACAAACAACAGGCCATGGCATAAGCTGACCTGGAGCAAAGCTCCAGGGGAGCTAACAAAGGAAAATAACTCCAAAAGTAAGAAAGCCGGAGTTGTCATTTTTGTATGCATTCTTGTCCTCTTGTCCTGTTCTACATTTCTAACACGTAACATCAAAATATTCCAAAGGGAATTCAAGTTACAGAGCGGACAAGAAGTTTTATGCTGATACTGACGCCAATGGGATCCGTCCCAAAAACAATATGTCCCCCAAGCCTTCGGTGGGTCGGGGGTGGGGTCGGGGAGACATAATTACTATGCAAGGTTTAACAGTGGCAGCTGTCACTGCTACTGAGAAACACACTTTAATGATAGACTCGACTTAAAATCATGACTAAGTCACTGGAGCGCAAAATTTAGCTCTAGGGCACCAGGTCAAAGTGCATGCTTGAAGATATGTTGCAGACAATAACTATGCAAGGTTTGACACTCGCAGCTATCAACGCTTCAGAGAAGCACGTTTTAATGCTAGACTCAACATAAAATCATAGCTATCAGAGATATGTTCAACCATAATTTTGTAGATGCAAATTTCCCTATGTATTGCATGGAAGAGATGGGCAAAAAAGAAAAAAAAATCTCACCATCTTGGTTTTCTCTTACACAACATACTTTACCATTGTAGGGTGTAGACAAAATTTGAAGACCCTGGCAGTAATAGCAGGTGAGAAATCTGTGATGATTTTTATGAGAAAGAAAGAAAAATGGACAAATAAAGAGAATGACATGCATGAGAATGCTGAATCTCTCTTACACAATACAAGTAGTCATACCCAATGTTTGCATTATATTTCAAAATCCTACGTGTGGACTTTCTCTTACACAATACAAGAATTTTTACTCAATTTTTATATGAAATTTCAAAATCCTACGCACAGTAATTTCTGAGAAATCTTTGACAAAAAATTTTATTGGAGAAAAATAAAAATGGACAAATAAAGAGAATGATAAGCATGAGGATGCTGATTCTGTTTTACACAATACAATAAGTCATACTCAGTGTTTGTACCAAATTTCAAAATCCTAGGTGCAGTAGTTCCTGAGAAATCCTTGACAAAATAAAAGTTTACATACAGACACACACACACACACAGACATACATTGTTATGGAAAAGAAGAAAACTATATACCCCCTCATACTTCGTATGCCGGGGGTATAATGAATGAAGCATGAAATCTAGGCCAAGGACACCGAGTCATAGTATGTGCTTGAAGAGTACATTGAGGACAATTACTATGCAAGGTTTGACACTCACAGCTATCACAACTACAGAGAAACATACTGCAATGCTAGAATCGACATAAAATCATGACAAAGTCAATGAAGTGTGAAATCTAGGTCAAGGGCACCGGGTCATAATGCTTGCTTGAAGACAATGTTGAGGACAATTACTATGCAAGGTTTGACACTCACAGCTATCACAGCTACAGAGAAACATACTGCAATGCTAGAATGGACATAAAATCATGACAAAGTCAATGAAGTGTGAAATCTAGGTCAAGGGCACCGGGTCATAATGCTTGCTTGAAGACAATGTTGAGGACAATTACTATGCTTGGTTAGACACTCGCAGCTATCACCGCTACAGAGAAACACACTTTATTGCTAGACATCATGACAAAGTCACTCAAGCATGAAATCCAGATCAAGGGCATCGGGTCATAGTGCATGCTTGAAGAGTACATCAAAGACATTAACTATGCAAGGTTTGACACTCACAGCTATCACAGCTTCAAAGAAATACACTTTAATGTTAGACTTGACATGAATAATGCTAGACTAGATGTGAAATCATGACAAAGTCACTTGAGCATGAAATCTATGTCAAGGGCATTGGGTCACAGTGCGTGCTTGATGAGTACATGTATGTTGAGGACAATTACTATACAATTTTTGACACTGGCAGCTATCATAGCTAAAGTTAATGACATGCTAAATCTAGGTCAAGGGCACAGGGTTATAGTCATACATGTGATCTTTTACGATATGGCATAAAACTCCTGATTTTTCGCCTCT
The DNA here is from genome assembly GCA_964016985.1 of Anodontia alba. Classification (NCBI taxonomy): domain Eukaryota; kingdom Metazoa; phylum Mollusca; class Bivalvia; order Lucinida; family Lucinidae; genus Anodontia; species Anodontia alba. The sequence continues at coordinate 57,546,698 of OZ024833.1, read as the reverse complement.
CTTTACAATCTCCCGCTAGAGATGCAGAATCTCCCACCAAGAAAAACAAGAGGCCCATGGGCCACAATGCTCACCTGAGTTAACTGCTGTGTTAATGAGGTCATTTACTCATCATTCCCTATTAGCCTGTCAAGTTTCAAAGCAATGGCTTAAACAGTTTTTGAGATATCTTGCTTACAAGGTTAAAATGCTGAATTTTTCAAAGGGCCGTAAGTAAAACCAGTTTTAACCCCAGGGGCTTGATTAGAAGGAATAATGCTACATACTAAATACATAAGCCGTGGACCTGATGGTTTCAGAGAAGATCTTTTAAGTTTTTCCCATTATAAGTCTGTAGGAGTAAATGGCATGGTCAATTTGGACCCCAGGGGCATGGATGGCAGGATTTATGTAGGGGACCACTAAACATTGCTACATACCAAATATATGAGCTGTGGGCCTCATGGTTTCAGAGAAGAAGATTTTTTTAAGGTTTTCCCATATAAGTCTGTGGGAGCTAATGACCCCCGGGGCATAGCCAATTTAGACCCCAGGGGCTTCATTGGCAGAATTTATGTAGGGGACCACTAAACATTGCTACATACTAAATATTTAAGCTGTGGGCCTCATAGTTTCAGAGAAAGAGATTCTTTTAATTTTTCCTTTTCCACTATAAGTCCATGGGAGCTAATGACCACCTGAGAAGTGGCCAGTTTGCACCCCAGGGGCATGGTTGGAAGAATTAATGTAGAAAACCACCAAACATTGCTACATCCTAAATCTGGTAGCTCTGGACCTTATGGTTTCAGAGAAGAAAATTTTTGAAGGTTCTTTAGCTACACAGTTCTATATAAACAAGAGACTCCTGGGGTGTAGCCAGTTTGGACCCCAGGGGCTTGATTGGCAGGATTTAAGGTCACTACTGACACCTGACCCTTATTTTTTTCCCAACAATAAATTTTTTTCATATTTTATTATTCAGTTTTGTGTTATATTCTGACTATTTTACGTCATTAAAATAGCCATGTTACCATCTGGTTTACCAGCTATGGCTCTTTAAAGAACCCTACTATGTTTACTACAATGGCCATTTTGGTAAAATTTTACTAACATGCTAAAATTCATTATTAGTTCATTAATATAGGATAAAATCTTTTTTTTACTGTAAGTGATTTACCACAAAGGAATAACCAGAGCAAAACACACAAAGGTTTCACCGAATACAAGTGTATATTTTTTTATTTCTCATTTTCAAACAAGAAAATTCAGACAAAATCACATCAATTTTAACAAGCATATACTGAAGATTGTAATATGTAACATACTTCCTAACAATAGATTTCCTTTAAACTTTTTCAACAGATCAAACTATGTATAAGTTGTATTCTGACAGAGTATAAAGATGGCCACCATGTCCTTTGACTGGTATAAAACTTTATTTATCCCTACCCTCTAAATCATAAAAAAAGCAATTATAAAGAAAATGATAATTATTATGGATATAAATTCCATAACTATTCTCTTAATTTGCATATTTTGTGACCAATTGTTGCTTTAAAAATATTAAGCATATTGGCTACTCCTGTACACAGTAAGAAACATGTGACCTAAAAAATTTCTAATAATACAAAAGGAAGGTACCCCACCCACTTCATCATACGCAGTAATTTCTAAAGATAGTTATGAAACTATTATATAAAATTTTACAAAATTTGACATACAGCATCCATATGCAGTATGAATCAAAAGATTTCTTCTTGACCAAATTAATTTTAAACTTCTGTTGTCATGGCAACCAAAAAAAAATAAGTAAATAAAAATAAACATAATGGAAAAGTACCATTGGTCATTCTATTCAATACGTTTCAACAAAATTTAACCAAAAAGTTTCCATGAGTAGTTCTCAATAAAATTAAGAATTTTCTGCAAAAGACCCGTCCATTTGATTGTTGTCATGGAAACCAAAAGACTAATAATTTGGAAATAAAGGATCAGGATCATCAAATGTTTTTACCGACGGCTTTGCTGTACCTTCAGAAGCTTTTTTTCTTTTCCTGCGGTTAACACTCGCATTGGAACATAAATACATCATAGCTAGCATCTTGACTACTCCTGTGACCTGATTTTTTTTTTTTTTTGTTTTGTTTTTGTTTTGAAAATACAATAGGCAGTTAGTCAAACCGCTACATCATACACAAAGTTAATATCAAAAGATAAACATAAAGTATGAAACAAAATTTTACAAAAACTCATGTACAATATCCATACGTAGTAAGAAATGAAAAGTTACTATTTGACAAAATTAATTTCAAACCTTTGTTGCTATGGTAACATGAATATGCCTTAAATATAATGGCTTATTACCATAATAAAGGTCTAGTTCTTGATAAAATATAAAAATTGTGTGAAAAAGACCCGTCAATTTCATTGTCGCCATTGAAACCAAAAGAGTAATAAAAATTTGGGAAAATAAAGGAACAGGGTCAATAAGTATTTTTGCCTCAACTTTACTGTAAATTCATAAGGCCCTCCCAGATGGGGTACCTGTTCCCTTGTTTCCCTGAGAAATCGGCATTTTCCCTTGTTCCTCCAAATCAAAATGCCAACTTCTTATGTTCCTTGTTCCCAAAAACTGCCTTTGTTCCCCTGTTCCCTTCAATTTTAGACTTCTGTTCTCTTGTTCCCCTGAAATAAATGGCCTTATTCCCCTGTTCCCCAAAACCCCTGGGGCCTCATAAGTGTTTATTTTAATTATCCCGCTGAGGCCCTCCTCAGAAAACTGCCTGCCTACGTCATTACATGGAACTGTGATGTAATCGGTGAAGTGTTACAAAAGATAACAATGTCAACATGCTGAATTTCAACGAGTTCTAATGAAGATTTGCAAGCTTTCGATTTGTCCATTTCTTGAAAAGTGACAAACAAAGGACTTAATGACCTACCCATGTAGATCATAGTATACTTGAGTGCTTGATCAACCTCTTCAATTTGGGACCGAAAAACTGAAGGTAAATCATTTTATTTTCTGATTTTTTTCTGTCCTCTTTTATTGTATCAGTTTTTTTTGTTTTTTTTGCAATAAATTGACACTGTCAGGGAATAAAGCTCTTTTGAAAGGTCTAGAAAGGGTTAGGCTAGCAAGCGCACATTGCATTTTATCCGGGTAAAATATAGACCTTATATAAATTACATTTAAGATTATTTTTTTTTTTTTTTTTTTTTTATCTTATTTTAAGATTTTTTTTTTTTTTTTTTTTTTTTTTTTATCATAAACACTTTTACGCAAATAAGTATATGATTAAAAGAATGCAGCTCACCCCTCGGCCTGAGACAGACAGCGCATGTGATATTCTATTTCCCTACTTTCATACGAGATGACTTGATGAGCCCCTCTTTCTCTTGAACCTGCCTCCTTGCCTCAGTCTTTCTGACATTTTGAGTGTAATCCAATTATTATGTAGAAAAGTAGATAAAATCACGTCATGAAATTATAAAATTCATCAAAATATATATAAAAAAAAATCGAGAGAAGCACATCCAAATATCACTAAAACAATCCTTGGTTTTCTGTGTTCACAGTCTCGGTTCGTTGTGTGACACTTCCCGTGAAAAAAACGTAAATAAATTTTGTGTGTTCGTTTACATTGTATGTTCGGAGCAGAGCGTCCGTGGTTAGAATCAATTCAATGTTAGAATATTTTTTTCTTTCCCTTTTTTTGGTCAGATGAAAAATATTTAGCAGTTTTGTTTTCACTAGTATATGCATAGTTGACGGGCCATACTATGCGGAAACATTTAATTAACACTAGAAATTATATACTCCGATCTAGAAAAATTGCTCCTCTATTTTAATCGGAAACCACCATAATTATCTCCCCTGTCATTCAAGAGTTGCAGTTATTGGTACCAGTAGTGACCTTAAGTAGGGGACCACTACACATTGCTACATACTAGATATATAAGCTGTGGGCCTCATGGCTTCAGAGAAGAAGATTTTTTTTTCCATTATAAGTCTATGGGAGCTAATGAACCCCGGGGCATGGCCAGTTTAGACCCCAGGGGCTTGACTGGTATGCCAGGATTTATGTAGGGGACCACTAAACATTGCTTCAGTAAGACTTTTTAGGTTTTTTCCCATTTTAAAGTGTATGGGAGCTAATGACCCCCAGGGCACTGCCAATTTGGGGCATGGTTGGCAGGATTTATGTAGAAGACCAAACATTGCTACACACTTAATCTGTCAGCTCTGGGCCTCATAGTTTCAGAGAAGAAGACTTCTGAATGTTCTTTAGCTATATATCTCTATATACAATGTAAACATATAACCCCCTGGGGTGTGGCCAGTTTGGAGCCCAGGGGCTTGATTAGCAGGATTTATGTAGGGGACCACTAAACATTGCTATACACATACACTAAATATATAAGCTGTGGGCCTCGAGGTTTCAGAGAAGAAGATTTTTTAAGTTTTTTCCATTATAAGTCTATGGGAGCTAATGAACCCCGGGGCATGGCCAGTTTAGACCCCAGGGGCTTGACTGGCATGCCAGGATTTATGTAGGGGACCACTAAACATTGCTATATACTAAATATGTAAGCAGTGGGCCTCATGATTTCAGAGAAGAAGATATTTAAAATTTTTCCCATTATAAGTTTATGGAGTTAATGACCCCCGAGGAGTGGCCCGTTTGGACCCAAGGGGCTTGATCTGCAGGATTTATGTAGGAGACCACTAAACACTGCTACATACTTAATCTGTTACGAGGGTCCTGCAAAAAGTTTTGTCACTGGATTCGGATTACTTCAGTGCTACGTTTAATCAAACCTATTTTTATTACAAACCTTCGAAGTATTCCCCCTTTACTGAAACACATTTTTGTAACCTTTTTACCCAGTTGCGAAAAGCAGATAAATAGTCTTCTTTTGGTATCTGTTGGAGACACTGACAAATAGCGCTGCCAAGAGAACTTCTAGACGTATACTTATTTCAAGAAAGCATTTTCTTAAGCCTTGGAAATAAAAAGAAGTCACAGGGACTCAGGTCAGGTGAATGAGATGGATGGTTTGAAACATTCACCTTTTCAGAAGCCAAAAAAGACTTAACAACCTCACACATAAAAGGTGGACTCCTGACCATCCTTTGCTTGGTCGTTTCTTATTGTAACAAGTAAATTGGTCAGTATATATGACTGCATCTATTTCAATTTGAAATAACTCGGTCAGTTGGAAAGCAATTTGAATGAAATAAACGGGTATCGTTAGCTATTCAACACACAATTCAAGTGCAGTGAAGCATTTTAAAATATACCTCGGATAAAACCAAGGAAGCCTATTAGTGACAGAACTTTTCGCAGGACCCTCGTAGGCTTCTGCCTCTTGGTTTCAGAGAAGAAGATTTTTGAAGGTTCTTTAGCTATATAGCTCTTTATATATATATGACCCCCTGGGATGTGGCCAGTTTGAAGCCCAGGGGCTTGATTGGCAGGATTTATATAGGAGACCACTACACATTGCTACATACTAAATATATAAGCTGTGGGCCTCATGGTTTCAGAAGAAGATTTTTCAATTTTTTTCCCATTGTAAGTCTATGGGGGCTAATGGCCCATAGGGGCGTGGCCAGTTTGGACCCCAGGGACTTAATTGGCATGATTTATGTAGTGAACCACTACACACTGCTACATACTTAATATATAAGCTCTGGGCCTCATGGTTTCAGAGGTTTTTCCCTTTTCCCATTATAAGTATACGGGAGCTAATGAACCCCAGGGTGCGGCCAATTTGAATTCCATGGGCATGGTTGGCAGGATTCATGTAGACGACCACTTAACATCGCTTCATACTTAATCTATTAGCTCTCGGCCTCATTGTTTCAGAGAAGAAGATTTTTGAAGGTTCTTTAGCTATATAGCTCTATATAAACATATGTCCCTTGCGGGGTGGCCAATTTGGACCTAAGGGGCTTGATTGACAGGATTTATATAGGGGACCACTAAACACTGTTACATACTTAATATGTAAGCTGTGGGCCTCATGGTTTCAGAGAAGAATTTTTTAATTTTTTTCCATTACAAGTCTATGGGAGCTAATGACCCCGAGGGTGTGGCCAGTTCAGACCCCAGGGATTTGACTGGCAGGTTTTATGTACGGGACCACTAAACATTGTTACATACTAATATAAGCTCTGGGCCTCATGGTTTCAGAGAAGAAGATTTTTTAAGTTTTTCCCCATATAAGTCTATGAGAGCTAATTACCCCAGGGGCATGGCAAGTTTGGGCCCCAGGGGCTTGATGGCAGGATTTATGTAGGGGACCACTAAACATTGCTACATACTTAATATGTAAACTGTGGGCCTCATGGTTTCAGAGAAGATTTTTTAAGCTTTTCCCATTTTTAAAGTCTATGGGAGCTAATGACCCCCGGGGCATGGCCAGTTTGGGCCCCAGGGGCTTGATTGGCAGAATTTATCTAGGGGACCACTAAACATTGCTACATACTAAATATACTAGACAAAGTGCCCAGTGGGGCACGTATACCCCCGACCAGCGCTACCACCACTTTTTAAAGAGCACAAAGTATGTAGCTTTGACTCTGGAGATGGCAGTTGTATGCTATATGTTATAACATTGAAAAAATTCAATCACACATAATATGAAGCCCTTGACCTCAAAGGTCAGGCACAGGTGCAGGGATTGAGCTAAATAAAACTTTAGCCCTATAACTATCACCATATACCAGTGCAATCAGTCTTTATAATATAAGCAAAAATGACATTTGTATGAAAAGTCTGTGACCATGACTTAAAAGCCATGCCTTGGGGATGGTGCCGAGAAAAACTTCAGACCTATATATACCATCATGCTTAATATTAATGAAACCAACAAAAGGGTCTTCATAATATAGCTATATAAACTTAGATGCATTTTTTTTTAAACTTTTATATGAAATTTCTAAGTCTGTGACTGTGACCTCAAGGTCATACCCAAGGAAAGGGATGATGCTGAGTAAAACTCTAGACCTATATCTACCAACATGTAAAATATAAATGAAATTCCTCAAAGGGTCTTGATGGTATAGCTATATAAACATAAGCACAAAACTTTTGACATTCATGAAAAGTCTGTGACCTTGACCCCAAGTTATTCCCAGGGATAGGGTTGGTGCTGATAAAAACTTAAGCCCTATATCTACCATTAGGCCAAACATGAATGAAATCCATCAAAGCGCGGTCAGTTTACCTAAACACACGTTTACTGGGCAGGCTTAGTCCTCTTGAATCAGCAGAAGGGAGAGAATGACCGTAGAAAATATTTCATGATCAATCTCTACAAAAGAATGTTGCCGACCTCGGCAGGGGTTGAACCTGTGACCTCCTGGTCTCCAGTTAGACGGCGCATCCAACTGAGCCACCGAGGCCGGTTCACATTTTTATGAAAATTGGAAGTCCATGACCTTGACCCAAAGGTCACCCCCGGGATGGGGATGGTGCCAATAAAAACTTTAGACCTATATCTACCATCATGCCAAACATGAATAAAATCCATCAAAGGGTCTTCAAAATATGAGGTCTTATAAACTTTAATGTAAAAACTTTGACCCTAAGACAAAAATAAAGTATGGACGAATAATGCTTCAACGGATGGACGGACAGACAAACAGATTCCTTGCTGATAGCTATATCCGCTGGACCTTTCAATTAGGGAATATTGAAATTTAACAAAAGGTCTTGATGATATGGCTATATAAACTCAAACGCAAAAATTTTTACTTTTATATGAAAATTGTAAGTTTGTGACCTTGACCTCGGTCACACCCTGGGTGGGTATCATGCAGAGTAAGACTCTAGGCCGATATCTAGCAACATGTCAAATATAAATGAAATTCCTAAAGGGTCTTGATGATATAGCTATATAAACTTAAACACAAAAAACTTTGACTTTTTTATGAAAATTCTAAGTCCGTGACCTTGACCCCAAGGTCAACTCTGGGGTGGGGATGGTGTTGATAAAAACTTTAGACCTATATCTACCATCATGCCAAATATGAATGAAATCCATCAAAAGTTCTTCAAAATATGAGGTCTTATAAACTTTAACGCAAAAACTTTGACCCTGACTTTTTTATGAAAAGTCTAAGTCCTTGTTTGTTTGTGTTGAGGTTTTACGGCCCAGTCAACCCAATGGGGTCATGTCGAGCGCAGTCAGTTTACCTAACCACACGTTTACTGAGCAGGCTTAGTCCTCTAAGCGGTTAACCAGTATTGTGCACATTCTTCATCCTTGACCTTGATCCCGAGGTCACCCCCGGGGTGGGGATGGTGCTGATAAAAACTTAAGACCTATATCTACCATCATGCCAAATATGAATGAAATCCATCAAAAGGTCTTCAAAATATGAGGTCTTATAAACTTTAACGCAAAAACTTTGACCCTGTGACGGAAAGATGAACGAACGAACGAACGAGCGAACATACGTACGAACGAACGGACGAATGGAAAAGCGAAAACTATATACCCCCACAAGTTTTTCCCATTGTAAGTCTATGGGAGCTAATGACCCCCCGGGGCATGCCAATTTTGGGCCCCAGGAGCTTGATTGGCAGGATTTATGTAGGGGACCACCAAACATTTCTTACATACTAAATATGTAAGCTCTGGGCCTCATGGCTTCAGAGAAGAAGATTTTTTTTCCCATTATAAGTCTATGGGAGCTAATAACCCCCAGGGCATGGACAGTTTGGGCCCCAGGGGCTTAATTGGCAGGATTTATGTAGGGAACCACTAAACATTGTTACATACTAAATATATAAGCTCTGGGCCTCATGGCTTCAGAGAGGAAGATTTTTTTAAGTTTTTCCCATTATAAGTCTATGGGAGTTCACGACCCCTTGGGGCGTGGCCAGTTTGAACTCAGGGGCTTGATTGGCAGGATTTATGTAAGGGACCACTAAACATTGCTACATACAAAATATATAAATTGTGGACCTCATGGTTTCAGAGAAGAAGATTTTTTAAGTTTTTCCCATTATAAGTCTATGGGAGCTAATGACCCCCGGAGCATGGCGGCCATCTTGATTTACTGATTGTGACCGTTTTTACAAATTTTCAATCCCCCTTTAATAAAGGCTCCACATAAAGTTTGAAGAAATTTGGTCCAGGGGTTTCAGAGAAGTCGTTCAAAGGGACGAAGGGACGGACAACGGATGGAGAGTGATCACAATAGCTCATCCTGAGCCTTTGGCTCAGGTTAGCTAAAAAAATCCTATGTTGATTTTTCCCCGACCTACCATTTCAAGGTTTACTGTTATGATAATCCAATACTGAGGTATTTTTACATCAATTCATTGGATAAAATGGTCAGTTTAAGAGGGTAATAATTAGTACAGCTAGGCGGCTATCTACAACAGTTACTGTCTTTGTGAAATGGTTTGAGTTTGGGCCGACACACTTTAAAGGCCATCAAACGAATTGGAGACTTTTATAATCCCTTATATTAAACTAGTGTTACTAGAAATTTGAACTGCGAAAAAAAAAAAATGGATCTTATTTTGTTCATACAAAATACTCGCCACCTGATCGGCTGCGCAGGCTACTCAGAATAAAAACTGCTAATATTGTAATAAAGAACGTCAGGCCTTGTAAGTCTGCACAATAATTTATACAGACCCTTATTGGACTGTGCAGATGCGCACCCTAGTCTTGATCTGCCCTTTTTTGCATTTGCAATAAGGTAATTTTTTTTTACTTGTCCGCGTTACTGTAAGCAATATGATTCTGCATGGGATTAACTAACAGGTAGACTTGTGATCTGCAAAAAATGACCTAAACCAGCCAATGCATATAATGTTTGAAAAGTGCTCTGTTTCTAGGCCCTGCAAACTCTGTCAAGTAAACTGTGTAAGTTCTGATTGGAATAAGCGGATGTGACACCCTGCCCTATTTTTGGCTTTTTTTTAGAATCGGTAAGATACATTTTTTGGGGTTTAAGTATTTCATGACCACCTGCACAATAGCAACAAGGAATACTGTATCTTATAACCTGTGCGAAATACATCTTGGGCAAAATATGATGACCTAGACCAGCTTGTGCACAAAATGTTTGAAAAGGTGCTCTATTTCTAGGCCCTGCAAACTCTAGTATTTAATGACCACCTATACAATTTTCAGGGATAGCAACAAGGAAAATTGTACCTTATAACCTGTGTGAAATACAGGGACCCAGATCAGTCTGCGCTTAAAAACATGGAATTCTGATTTGTTTTTGGGCTCTTCGGAATCAGTTTTACAAATTACATAGATCCCCTATTGACTGCGAGGATGCGTCTGCCCAGGTGCATCGGTCACTGTTTTGGTCAGTGGCATCAGCGGCAAGGTACTTTTGTTGATGTAAATGGTGTCCTCTGGACCTTTAGAGTTGTCTCCCATATATAAAAACAAGAGGGCCATGATGGCCCTGTAACGCTCACCAAGTATCATAGCACTTTGAGAACTGGACCTAGAACTGATCAAGGCAAACATTCTGATCAAAATTCAAAATGATTATATTAACAAGTAAGACAATGTAGCATGTCTAATGAACTGTGAAATAGAGGTCCAGGTCAAATTTGGATGACTGCACTCAAAAGGCCATGCTAAGATATATGCATGTACTAAGTATCACTGGCTGTAGGAGCAATAGTTACTGAGAAACTGACCTAAACACAAACACTTCACAAGTACCAAATATCACTCTGTAGGACCAATAATTACTGAGAAACTGACCTAAACAGAAAAACTTAAGACAGTCACTAAACAGTGAAATATATGTCACCCAGAAATCATCAAGACAAACATTTTGAGCAAGATTCATGATGATCACTTCAAAAATATGACCTCTAGAGCATCAACAAGGTTTTCCTTTGATTTGGCCTGGTGACCTAGTTTCTGATATCAAGTAACCCAGTTTTAAACTAGACCTAGAAATCATCAAGATGAACATTTTGAGCAATATTTATGATGATTATTAAAAAATGTGACCTCTGGAGTGTTAACAAGATTTTCCTTTGATTTGGCCTGGTGACCTAGTTTTTGACCCGTGACCCACTTTCAAACTTGACTTAGAAATCATCAAGACAAACATTTTGGGTAAGATTCATGATGATTGCTTCAAAAATGTGACCTCTAGAGTGTTTGATTTGGCCTGGTGACCTAGTTTTTGACTCCAAAAGACCCAGTTTCAAACCTGACCTAGAAATCATCAAGACAAACATTTTGAGCAAGATTCATGATGATTACTTCATAAATGTGACCGCTAGAGTGTTAACAAGGTTTTACACTGATGTGGCCTGGTGATCTAGTTTCTGACACCATGTGACCCAGTTTCAAACTTGACTTAGAAATCATCAAGACAAACATTTTGAGCAAGATTCATGATGATTGCTTCAAAAAATGTAACCACTAGAGTGTTAACAAGGTTTTCTGCTGATTTGACCTGGTGACCTTGTTTCTGACCCCAAGTGACCCAGTTTCAAACTTGACCTAAAACTCATCAAAACAAACATTTTGAGCAAGATTCATGAGGATTAAATTGCTTCAAAAATGTGACCGCTAGAGTGTTAATAAGGTTTTCCTTTGATTTAACCTGGTGACCTAGTTTTTGACCCCAAGTGACCCAGTTTCAAACCTGACTTAGAAATCATCAAGACAAACAATTTGAGCAAGATTCATGATGATTGCTTGAAAAATGTGACCGCTAGAGTGTTTACAAGGTTTTCTGCTGATTTGACCTGGTGACCTAGTTTTTGACCCCACGTGACCAAGTTTCAAACTTGGCCTAGAAATCATTAAGACAAACATTTTGAGCAAGATTCATGATGATTGCTTCAAAAAAGTGACCTCTATAAAGTGTTAACAAGGTTTTCCTTTGATTTGGCCTGGTGACCTAGTTTTTGACCCCAAGTAACCCAGTTTCGAAACTTGACCTAGAAATCATTATTATATATGGTTATAGCTTTTCAACAGTATTTCAATCATACATGAACAATTGATCAAAACAATGGAAGGATGAACATGGTTCATAAAAGGGTGAATATCATATATGGTTATAGCCTTTCAACAGTATTTCAATCACACATGGATAATTGATCAAGACATTGAAAGGATGAACATGGTTCATAAAAGGATGAATATTATTATATATGGTTATAGCCTTTCAACAGTATTTCAGTCGTACATAGACAATTGAGGGGTGAAATGTTATGTACATGGACAATTGAGGGGTGAAATGTTATACAAAAGAAACTAACATTATTCAGTGATCATAGTCACCATACACTGACAATTAAAACATTTTACAGTGGTCTACAGTATGACAAAAACAGATCTTGTTACTAAAACTGAATATTTTAGGCCGCAAAAAATCTCCCTCTTTTAGACCAGGATCTTCCTCCTAAAAATTGCAGATCTCCCACTTTGTGTCCCAGAAAATATCACATGTATAGTCATAACGATCATAGTGCATGCTTATAGAGTATGTCGAGGACAATTACTATGCATGGTTAGACACTCATAGCTATCATCGCTACAGAGAAACCCTTAAAGCGCCAATCATAGCTGCAGCAGTAAACAAGTTTACTTTAATTTATTTATTTATCTTTTTTACTAGAGAATAAAGTCTTGACATTTCAGGTGAATGATCTGCCAAGCAGATGATTCATATGAAATGTCATGACTTATTTCTCTGAAAAATAAATAATAATAAATAAAAAATTCAAAATGTTGCTGCTACAATTTTTTGCTTAGCGCTTTAAGGGTTAGTTTAAACTATTTGTCAATCTGCTTTGACCTAGCAGAAATAACCGTAAATGTCCTCTTGTCATTTATGAGTGAAATCTGAGCAAATCAAAGAATGCCAAAAAGTGCTCTGATGTTTCCTAGGTTGTGATCACATTAAACCCATAAAGTGCCAAGCAAAATTTGTGGTAGATGACAATCTTAATTTATTTTTTCTATTTTTCAGAGAAAACAAGTCTTGACATTTCATGTGAATTGTCTGTTTGGCAGACAATTCACATGAAATGTCAGGACTTGTTTTCTTTGGCAAATAAAACAATAGTCAAAATTGTTGTCTGCTGCAGTTGTGATTGGCGGTTTGAGGGTTAACTGATATACAGATGAGCTGCTGGAAAAAAATGCCCGAGAGTGTAAAATGAAGTTTTTAAAAGTAAAACATATTTTAACTAGCAATACTTAACCTATAGATAATGTGCTATTCTATTCTGTATTTCAAACCTTCCACAGAAATAATGTTGATCAGTCATCTAAAAGAGTCTTAATCCAGAAGGTCCCTTAGGCAGTTACCTATGGGTCGTCACTCTTCCCCCTCTTTTGTTCATGTGTCAGTTTCTTTTAAGGATAATTCAATATAACTGAGCTAAGCGGGGACAGAGGTGGGATTCTCTTACCTATAGGTTAAGTATTGCTAGTTAAAATATGTTTTACTTTTAAAAACTTCATTTTAACTGCACAATACATATACTATAGATAATGTGCTAGAATTTGCAGATTAGGAGGCAGGAGCTCTCCTAGTTCTTCTAACACAGATAATATATAGAATCCCTATACTAGATTAAGACTCAGGAAACTCTAAGGAATCAGATACATTCTAATCCATATGTAAGAGTTAGAATGATCTAGACTCGCGAATAACATATCTTTAAGATGTTAATACTTATATGGTAATGGTGGACTCTGGAGGCTGCCAGTTTTCTCAAGCATCAGAGGCCTGAATTCCTGCCTCTCCCCCCTTTCTTTTTTGGGTAACAACAGCTGGTCCCAAAAAAGAATTAATGAGTCATTGAGACATCAAGATTTGCACTTTAAAAGGCAAATTTCAAGACTACTGTTTGATGATGTGTTTGAGCCTAACTTTATCAAACAAATGTCCAGAAAGACAGCTGTCTATCTTTGAGAGGCTAATTATTCCTATAGATAACCTACACCTCTTGAGATTCAACTATAAATCCTAGAAATGTAATGATAACCTTAATTAGTAAATAGTCTAAACTATTTATTAATATGAAATAATTAGGATCTGGTTAATTTGACAGAGCTGACTATTGCCAATAACCAGTTCGTGATTCTTAATTATGATGATGAGTTCACGTTTAAAGACCCATCAACCAATGAGGGTCATTTGTGATTCTTAATTAACTGTAAGACTTTATAAATTATTCCCTTTTGCATTTTAAGCTAAACAGGAATAATAATAATCTGGGTAACTTGCCGAATACTCAGTTTATCAATCAATGATAGCAAACATATGATTGATAATTTAATATATTTTATCTATTGCCAGGCTGTGTTAACATATCTTAGTAACAGCAATAGATACTGAAAAAAATTGTCTACTTCTCCGCATGAAGATGGACAACCTGAAGAAATTTTTAACACTAAACTTTTCCCAGAGGAGATTTAGGAAACGTTTCATATCCTTGGCAAAAGTTAATAAAAGGAAAGACTGCTAATATCATTACGTAGAGTTTGGCAGCCTTAAAATTTCTAAAAAAGAGGAAAGTCTGATAACATAACATACTGTATAACAGCCTCCTAATTTTAAAAGAAGATCTTACAGTATCGATTAAAGATCTAATTAACTTAGAAAGAACTGGCTAGAATCGATTCTATTACCAGATCTAAATATTACATATTATGGACCTAATTGCTAGATAATTCTGATTACCACTCTTTGTCAAAATCCGAAGGTATATCAATAATTTGAGTATGATGGAAAGAGAATTCATTACCAAATCAACCTTCTTCTATGACATAACTACAATATGAGTAAATTCTGACTCTGCTAATGCTTAAAACTTCCCCCATCAGATAAGAATCGGGGAGTTTATTACAATGTATACAAATTTTAACTAACCATAGTAGAGTTTATAAAGTATATATGTCGAGGCGAAATAATACTACTTTTAATATCTCTGATAACCAAAGGCGTAGAGGTTCAGAGACGTAAATTAACTATTCTGCATGTATATTACTGGAATAGTGTGAACAGATGATATTATCATTTATAATATATACAAATTATAGAATATTCCTGTTATGGATAAATTGTTTATTGTAACTAAATTATCCAAACTGGATAGATAATTTAATTAATGAGATATCAATACATAATAACCTATAAAATGCTCCAGTTTATGGATTAATCATTTATCTTGACAGTTAGATTATTCAAATAAACTGGTTAAAAATATAACTCTAAGTATTGTATATAATGAAAAACAATCCATATTGTTATGTATATAGAAGTAGTTGCGGTCATGGTACCAAAGCCGTAATCCAAAATCATAAATCCATAAACGAATGACGAATCAGAATGTTCAGACCAACAGACATGGACCCCAGAACAAAGGGTGTAATCAGGCGTCCGCGGATAGTAAGCATTACTTGGTAAGCAAGCTTCGCCCACCATGCCCATGGGCCTGAACGAAGGAAATATCGGTAGAAGCGTATGTCCGGGATTTGGGAAGTCTACTTATGGCGCGTCACTGGCAAAAACATCAGAAACAATTCTGGAAACTGCCACATTGTAGGGATCGACTAGATCATGATGTCTCCCATAGAACTTCTTAAGTGTTGCTACCAGTTTGGTTTTTTGATACCCCTGGCTCAACAACTTTTGAGTGAGCACTTAGTCTTGAACATTTAAGTAGGTCTGACAAATTTCTTTTTAATTGTAACCTCCTGAAATATAATGATTTTCGAGGCTTTATCACATTTCGGGAAAAAAAAAGGAGACTACCATAATTCTATGGGTAGATTGGGAGAATTATATCCCAGCACAATTTTTTTGTCAATAATTCTTAAACACAAGAGTGAAAAATGTATTAAATGGCTTTTTGTTCGCCAAAATTCTATGCCATACTTGTTTAAACATAGATGTAGGTTGATCTTCGATCAAAAATGTAAAGGATAAAAACTCATTATTTCTCTGTTCGAAGATAGAAAATTAGTACTTAATCAAGAATGATTGTATCGATGGAAATAAGACAATAACTGGAACCTTATGGATGTATTCTCCCTAAACCAAGCTATAGGAGTGTATCCATTGATATAAACTGGAAGATTGTCACTATTGCGACTTGACAATCCCAGTAACATATGAAAGGTTCCCCAGTGACTAATCAGACATAATCGATTAGAAACTGAAGTCTGAGTCAATTATTATGTTGAAGTATGTATCAATACTTTAAATACTTCAGTAGCATATAGATGTATCAACTAGATTTTAAATCTATAAAACAAACCCTGAATAGGTCAAAATCAAACTATTGAAATCAACTCTAAACTTAATATGATTGATGACAATGTGAAGATAGATGTTATTGTACCGCATATAATATCTCGAAATATTATCAAATAATTCTTTAATGGCCTTTTAATGTAAATTTGTAACGATAATGTTCATTTACATTATGTATAATGACTATATGAATTAAGGTACATTCAGAATTTGGTGCAATGAAAACTAGGAAGATCCAACAGTTAAATGTAAGTACAGAACTTCCTTATATGGAAAACTTAATAGTTGTATAAGAAAATCCATTATAATTATATGTCATCGGATAATGTTCTATTATCTTTAGGGGACAACACATCCAGGAGATATAGGGAACCCGCACACCTAGCAGATGAATTACAAGAGCAAGAGGAAGAGGTGGACACAGAACCTTTAGAGCAGGAAGATGAAGAACCCACAGAAAATGTTCTGATGTCATCTGGAGAGATGGTCCTCATGAAACAGCTAAAGGTCAAGTGAAAAATCCAACCACTGACACACAAGAGAATGTGTGCACGCTCCTTGATTCTGGCAGTGAGAGAATATATGTAAGTAAAAAATTGGCTAAACAACTGAATTTAAATCTAGGAGAAATGAATGAACTTAACCTTTCTTGTCACTTTTTGACCAAAGCGCCCAAAGACAGTAAAGTCACCATCCACAGTTTTGGACATTGAACTAAGAGACGGTAGTTTTTTGTGAATATATATATAGATGCAAAAGTCATACCTAGTATAACTGGAGCAATTCAGAGGTGGCGAATGGACAGCAGCTGTCTGAAAAACTGGGAATATCTGTGGAAACATAATGCACTCGCAGACACATTGCCAATAGAGAAGGAAAGCTCAACAGTAGATTTGCTTATAGGTAATGATTATTACCTTGGTATTGTATTACCTCAAGAGGTAGAAGTCAAACCAGGCCTGTACATGCTTGATTCAAAACTTGGCTGGATTTTGGCAGGAAGAACATCCAAGTTGGTAAAGAGGAAAGAAGAACCTAGCTTACTTGTAATCACTTATGACACTGAAATTGAAAGGGAAACAAATCTTTTTTCAAGCACAGATAAGTGTTCGCCCGTCACACCAAATTTGAGGATTTCTGGAGGCTGGAGGCAATCGGTATTCATGACACACCAGTGGATTCAACAGAAGACCAAGTAGTAAAACAATTCAATGAGACATTAAGATATGAAAATGGTCGATATAAAGTCAAATGGCCCTGGAAGGACGGGATGTAACAGATCTACCAGATAATCGAACATTAGCTCTTGTGTGATTGAACTCAATGGTAAGAAGAATGAGGAGTAACCCTTCTTTGGCTCAACAATATGGTGACATAATAGATGGCCAACTCAAACAAGGGATTATAGAGAAAGTGACCACAAAAAAGTCTAATAGGCACTACATTCCACATCACGCTGTGGTCAATCCTACAAAATCATCTACAAAGGTACGAATAGTGTATGATGCCTCCACCAAAATACAGAGAGAGAATAAAAGTCTAAAATGAATGCTTATACAAATAACCAACACTGCTGCAAGATTTAACTGGAATTCTGTTTTGCTTTCATTTAAACAAAATTGCTGTAGTCTCTGACATCGAAAAAGCATTTTTGCAAGTGAGTCTCAATGAAAACTCAAGATATGTCACATGGTTCTTTTGGCTTAGAAACAGGCATATCCTTAGTTCTGACAATAACATCCAGAAATATCGCTTCTGTAGAGTTCCCTTTGGAATAATCTCAAGTCCATTCCTGTTGGCAGCCACTCTTGATATGCAAACCTTCCGAAAGGCAGGAAAGAACTTAAGTGACTGGGCATATATAAAAAAAAAAAAAACAGGTACTAGATGGAATACCAAAACATGACAGATCTGCGACAGAAAAAATGAAAATTCTTGGTCTTACTTCTATCTACTACAAAACGCTAGTGTCACAGACCAAATCTGAATTCCAGCAAACAAGGGTTATGTATGAAGCAAAGCTTGTTGCGGAGGAGGGTACTGAAGAAACTCCTGAAGCCCCATTTTGTATAGAAATTTCAAGATTTTCTTCTGTAACAAAACTTTTAAGAGTAACAGCCTTAGCAGCAAGAATCATTGGCAAACTAAAGAAACAGAAAAGTTCCAATAGTCCAATTGAAGCTTCAGAGATCAACGGCACTGAACAAAAATGGATAAGATACAGACAAACTGAGCACTTCAGTGAAATGATTATGTCAATAAAGAAAAACAAAACCAGCAATTATAAGGATTGACTTTGACTGTACCTAGATGAATAGGGACTTATACGTTGTCAAGGCAGATTAGTAAATGCAGATCTAACTGCCAGAATTCCAATTTTACTGCCCAAAAACAACAAATTCACAGATTTAGTCATTACAGATAAAAGGGCATTACATACAGGAGTAGCCCACACTCTAGGACTGGTAAGACATAAATACTGGGTACGACATGGGCGATCGGTTGTGAAGAAAGTTCTCAGACAGTGTTTGGTTTGTCGCCACCATGAAGGAGGTCCTCACAGCATGCTTAGATGCCACCATTACCAAACAGCCTTGTTTCTGAGTCTGTTCCTTCTACATATACAGGAATAGATTACTTTGGACCGCTTTTTAGCAAGACTAAAACAAAACACCAGAAGGTATGGGTATGTTTGTTCACTTGCTTAGTAACAAGGGCTGTGCATTTAGAACTGATACAGAATATGTCCACTGAACACTTCCTATTAGGATTCAGAAGGTTCTTATCAAGGCATGGTAAACCTACAGAAATTATCTCGGACAATGCTGCTCATTTTAAACTGGCATCTGAAACACTAGATCATCTATGGAGACAAGTATTGACACACCAGGATGTTGTATCTACAATAGCAAATGAAGGTATCAAATGGAAATTCATAGTTGAACTTGCACCATGGATGGGCGGATTTTATAAATGATTGGTGTGACTGTGAAAAGAACCTTACGAAAAGCAATAAGTAAAGCAAGTTTGATAAATGATCAAGTGTTGACAGTGTTAAAAGAAGCAGAATCAGTTGTAAACTCAAGACCACTTGTATAATTATGTAGGCGATGACAATGAATTACATATCACTCTCACTCCATCTCATTTCTTAGGTCTTAACCCCAAAATAGGAATACCAGACTTACATCATGATACTGATGATTATAATCCAAATCGAAATGCAGCAGACAGGCTCCTGGAGACTTGGAAAAAGGGACTGAAACTATTGAATAGATTCTGGCAAATATGGAGAAATGACTATCTGTTCAGCTTATGGGAGAGGACACTGCCCTAATAAAGCCCTTACTGCCGAACTTCTTAGGCAGGGCTATCATTATTTTAAACGTCCTAAGGCATTTTCAAAATTTTTTTGCAGACACAGTGCCTTGGTAGACAAATATAGCATCAGTCTGAAAACTCTTCTGCAACAAGGTATATCGGAACCAGAATTTTATGGTGATTTGGTGTACAGATTTAGAATAAAAGCACCGCATGCATAACACCCCGCCATAGCAATTATTTGTTTATGTATTAAAGTTATCGTTGCAAAAATGTCTGGAAAGAAAATGACGGAGGGACAGATAACAATCCTAAACCAGACATTGATAATATCAATGGACAGATAACAATCCTAAAGCAGATCTTGATGAAACAGGGTGTAACGTAATGTAACAATGAAACAGATACTTTTCTTAGCCAAGTATTTTTTTTTTATAAACCCATTTCTGTTTCGTAACAAATGAAACGTATAAGACATAGAGGAAAATCTCTGAAACAGGATGTAACAGACCAAACAATTTGATACATTGTTACATTATGTTACATCCTGTTTCGTAACAAGCACTGACCAAGGTGTTTGAACTGTTTCATCCTGTTTCGTAACAAATGAAACGAATGAAACAGACCATCAGTGAGAACTGCTATTGGTCTGTTTCATTTGTTTCATTCTTTATCAGTCCATTTTAGAGTATTCCTTATATATTTTATTTGTTTCATCTGTTTCTGTTACGGAGAAAAAAACGTGCCCAAAAAAAACCTGCGTTGTTTTTGTGCATTATATGCAAGTTATAGTCTGGAAACAAAAATATGGGCGTGTCTCGGGCAGATAACTGTCAAAAATTGACCAAATTTGCCCATTAGCAATCCCAAACCAGATCTCCACAATATCAATGCACATACCAAGTTTGGTGAAAATCCATTGTTGTTTACTCAAGTTATCATCCGGAAATGAAAAACGGATGGACGGACGGATGTACGACTGACGGAGGGACGGACAGACTCACGGACGACCAACATGAAACCATAATACCCCACCACTATTGTGTGGCGGGGTATAAAAATTGTAGGAAAATCTTACTTTTCTGAGCAATTAAGAAAACTTATTAACCATTATAAAAGAATTGGCTATAGCCTAGATATTATGCGGCAGACTGCATGCCTAGTTATCAACCCAATCATTGTTGATGGCTATGCTTCAGTCTTTAATTGCATGATGGCAGTTCTGGCCTCAGACTCAATGACGGCCTCTTCGTAAAACTTTAACCAGTGGGCCAGTGGGTTGGGGCTTGACGATATGTCTTTGGCTTTGCCCGCCGTAGTTCAACTATTAGTTTTCATTTACTCTGGCATACAGCAGAATTGGCCATGAGTACTCATCTTTGTTTATTATAGTGATTAATTTGATTTTTATGGTTTTGCTTTGATACACTGACTGAGCTGGAAGCCTTTATGTGAATCCAATTTTTATGTATTTCTGTAAGAGTAGCATCGGGACCCAGGGTGAAGTTGGCTAGATGTAAAAGTGCTTTAAGCTCCCCTCCCCTCCCCCCCACCCCCCCATCCCTCGGTGGTTTACTCTACTGAGTGTTCTAAGGTGGTTTGTTTGTGCTGAGGTTTTATGGCCCAGTCAACCCAATGGGGTCATGTTGAGCGCGGTCAGTTTACCTAACCACACGTTTACTGGGCAGGCTTAGTCCTCTAAGTGGTTAACCAGTATTGTGCACATTCTTTCGCCAGAAACTGACAACTGCCCTTCTTGAATCAGCGGGAGAGAATGACCTAAGGCGGTGGTTCTGGTGTAAGTCTTCCTCTTTGTTTCTTTGTGGTTTATTCTACGGGATGATTTGTTCAATGTCTTACCTTGTGTTATTTTGTTCTTGTGTTTTTCAGTCCTTTTAGCATTGCGATTACTTCACTTGGGGAAGAGAGAGCTAATCTTAGTGCTTTTCGTTTGTTTGTGCTTGTTTGGTTTTGTCCGTTTCCTCTTCCTCTTGGTGTCTGGGAGGGGCTGTGGTTTGTGATTGTGGCACTCCCTGGGCTTTTCTCTATTACCCTTGTTTACAGGCTTCTTTAAGATCATCATATTCTGCCTCTATTGGAGATGTCTATTAATCAAGGATGACTTACCCAGAGGAAATAGGAGGCTTGGCAAGATACGGGAGCTTGTTACACATAGAGATGGGGAAATACGTTCAGCTAAAGTACTGTTGCCCACCAATAAGATGATAGGGCGACAAGTGAATTTACTCTACCTTATCGAATATCCAATTGACAAAGACGCTCATGACAAGGATTTCTCATTGAACAGAACACAACAACACCAGTCTGACAAAGACTGTCCAAAATGACAAGTTGCCATCAGAGCATGACAACTGATCAATAATCAACTAAGTGACAATTAATTGCTTTTGTGGGGAGTGTTACAGAGCTACCATGACTTTATACTTATTTTTTAATGTATTTTAATAGTCTTATATTGTTTCTGTAAATGTTTTGTTTAACATACAATTCATCTTAGTTACATCGAGTTAATTAAAGTTACATGCAGTTCATTTGACAATAAAAGACATAACGTCTAATGACGTTGACGTCATTCCTAAGGATACAAGGTGACACTAGAAAAGGCTTTTTAGAAAAAAAAAAAAATCAAATGTTCCACCCCCACCCCCCCCCCACCCCCCTAAGGATACAAGGTGACACTAGAAAAGGCATTTTAGAAAAAAAAAAAATCAAATGTCCCCCCCCCCCCCACCCCCACCCCCACAGAGTTGTCATTCTTGTACACAACGTCATCTCGTCCTGTTCTACATTTGTACCAAGCATCATCAAAATGACAAGCTGCCATCAGAGCATGACAACTGATCAATAATCAACTAAGTGACAATTAATTGTATGTGACATGTCGTCTGGTCCTGTTCTTCATTACTACCAAGTATCATCAAAATATTCCAAGGAGTGTTCGACTTGCATAGTGGACACTAAATCAATGCATAATCAGTGTCAAATATAACAAAGGGAGATAATAGCAAAGTAAGGAAGGCAGAGTTGTCATTCTTGTAAGGAACATGTCTTCTTGTCCTATTCTACAGCTCTACAAGGTACCATCAAAATATTCTGAAGGGTATTCCAGTTACAGAGCAGACGAAAAATCTATTTCAAACAAAACAATGGGAGACAACTCCAAAAGTAAGAAAGCCTGAGTTGTCATTCATGTACGCGACATGTCGTCTGGTCCTGTTCTACATTTCTACCAAGTATCATAAAAATATTCCAAAGGGTCTTTGACTTACAGAGCAGAGACAAGAAATCAATGGATAATCAGTGTCGGACATAACAAATGGAGATAACGCCAAAAGTTAGAAATGCAGAGTTGTCATTTTGTACGCAATTTCGTCTGGTCCTGGTCTACATTTCTACCAAGTATCATAAAAATATTCTGAAGGGTCTTTGACTTACAGAGCGGACACAAAATCAATGGATAATCACTGTCGGACATAACAAAGGGAGATAATGCCAAAAGTAAGAAAGGCAGAGTTGTCATTCTCATACGCGACATGTCGTCTTGTCCTGTTCTGCATTTCTACCAAGTATCATAAAAATATTCCAAAGAGTCTTTGACTTACAGAGCGGACACAAAATCAATGGATTATCACTGTCAAATATAACAAAGGGAGACAACGCCAAAAGTAAGAAAGGCTTTGTAAGCATTTTAAATTTTGAAAACCTACCTAGGGACATAGCTCCAAGAGTTAAGAGCCCTTGGCCACTATTCTGCAACTACACCTTACTTACTTTAGAGACCAAGTGTAGTATGTTTCATTGAAGTAAGACCACAAATATAAAAGTTAAGCAAAATGCATTTTAATTTTGCAGTCATGGACTCACAGAATGACATAGCAAATCCAGTAGAGCCCAACTTTTTTAAAGTGGGGCTATGAATAATTACGAAACAAGTTTTGACACTCACAGCTATCACCGTTTCAGACAAAGTCACTTTAACGCTAGACTCGAGGTAAATTGTTGACAGACAGACGGGCGGATGAATGGACGAAAATTTGAACTCCTCCCATACCAAAATAAGGTACAAAATAGGTACATAAATATGTACGTATTTTGTACTTATTATGTGTCTTTAGGATTTAGGCACACAATAGGTATACTTATTTTGTACCTGACTGAGAACTTAGAAATTTTTAATGTGCCTTTTTTGTGCTTATTCAGACTTAGTCATTTTTCATTGTGCCTGTTATGTACCCGTAAAAACTTAACATTGTTCCAGTGTGCTTATTGTGTACCTGATTTGGACTTTGTCTTTTTTTGATGTGCCTTTAATGTACTAATGAGAACTTAGATTTTTGCAGTGTATCTATTATGTGGTTTTGAGAACTTTGAAATTCAACTTGCTACTCAAAAGAACTTAGTCATTTTTATGTGTGCCTTTTTTTTGTGCTTTTATGTGGACTTAGCATTTTGTTTTGAAGAATGAAGATGAGTTCCTAACTAAACAAAAAAATAATATTAAGTGTGCTGTCAAAAAAGGACAAATGTATGAAATGCATTGCCTACATAATACTCTTTACACATTTTATCTGTAAAAAGTATGATTTTGAAGGGCAATCAGAAAATAGTCAGGAAGCCCAAACACTCATATATGTTACATGTTAAGATTATGAGGTTAAAATGGCAATCTAATTTAATTTTATACATAATGCTGTACTTATATATGCTATATTTAAAATGACAAGGAAAATATACTTTTTGTAGTTTTTTTTTTCTTTTAACAAATATAGAAAATGCACCAGAAAATGTGTATCATTCTGAACAAAAAACAAGTAGGATTTTGCGTAATAATACCCTTGAATTTTTCTTTTTTGTTGTTGTTGTTTTTGTTATATTTTCTAACTTTTCTAAATTTATGTTTTTTAGTGTAAACTATCAAACTTAACTTGTAGAATTTTATTTAATTAATTATTATGACATGTTATAATGTTATTAAGTATAAAGCAACACAAAGAATGTTTTATTTTGTCTTATCTTGGTGATATAACCAATGTACCAATAATGTGCCTATGAATCACTTGAAGGATTATAATGATTTTATAATGTTCCTGTTAAATCAGTAACATATTTTTCTGAGGAAAATCAGATTTATGACCACATACTTGGACCAAAAAATCTGGATCAGTGCCAAAATGCCCATTTTAGAGACAGAGATAGAGCAGTAAACATGTAGAATGTGTGAAGGATTTAACTTAATATAATATGTAAGGTCATGTATTAAGGTAAGGAGAGTTTATTTTTACTACGTTTAAAGAAGCATGCATATACAAGTTTGTACAGATGCTACTACTTTCATTGCATTTTCCACTCAGTGACATCTGTTCAAGTGTATATTTCATTTTCCATGGATCAGTGACTGAAAATTTCAGCAGTCAGACTGTCTGTTAATAGAAATTGTAAGTAAAATGCATTATATTGGTTTATGATAAGCCCTTAATAATACTGAAGTCCTCTATCATGCTTGTGAGCTAAATTAAAGATTGGATGTATTAATTTCAAGGAAAGTATGTGAGTCTTAATCCAGGATGTGTATATATTTAAATTTGCAGTGCTTTCAAAAGTCTTTTATTGAATTCAAATAGGATATGATTATGATGTCAAGTGGCAAGCTGTGTTGAGGAGTCGACAGTTCTTGTCTCAGGCACCCAAAATTATTTCCTATACATGTATATATGGTGTTCTCAGCAAATATTTAGTCCAAAAAAGTTAAGAGAAGTCCAGGGAGTGCCACAATCACAAGCTGCAGCCTTTCCCAGACACCAAGAGGAAGAGGAAACAGACAAAACCAAACAAGCCCAAATTGAACAAATATATGAAAAGCATTAAGATAAGTTCTCTCTTCCCCAAGTGAGGTAATCACAATGCTAAAAGGACTGAAAAACACAAGAATAAAATAACACAAGAAGATGTAGAACAAAATGCCTTGTAGAATAAACCACAATGCAACAAAGAGTAAGACTAACACCTGAACAACCGCCTTAGAACGGTCAGTAGAATAAATCCATAATTCATGTTTTATTTTTATTATTATAATAAATGTCCATAATTCAGTTTTTGATATCCAGAACTAGTTTGCACATACAAATTTTGTTTTATACACAGAATGGGTTTAGAAATTATTTCAATGATATGTGGCCATGAAAGGTATCAATTTTGCAACCTCTTCATTGCCACGATAGGAATCTAATCTGTTGCTGACTAAGCCAGCAGGCCTCACTATAAAAATAGTAAAAGGTAAAGAACAGTTGGAATATAAATTTAGCAAAAAAGGGCTCAAAAGGGGATAACTTTTTGTTCCTTTCATCTGCATCAGTTTGGTTTTTACAGCCCTTCAACATTATTCCAATAATTATGAGGCAAGTACGTGCCCATAATGTACCTGCAAACATCAGGTAGGTGAAATGTGATTGGTCAATAGTCATGTTATCTGTCTACCTCAGGTTCATTTTAGGCACATTTTATAGTGTGTTTAAATGTACCTGAAACTGTGTACCTAAAATGTACTTCTGGGTACATATTAGGCACTTTGAGCACATATTCGGTGCCTTTGGCACATATTAGGCACATGGAGTACATTTAAGGTACATATGATGTTTGTTGTAAGTACATGTACAGTGAAGTATGGGTACATTCTAGGTACCCAGGCATATTTTTGATATTTCAGGCACATTTTTTGGTACTATAGGTATATATAGGGTACACCAGGTACACTTTAGGTACTGTAGGTACATACAGGGTATACCAGGTACATTCTATGTACCCAGGCACATTTTAGGTATCTCAGGTACATTTTGGGTACTGCAGGCACATTCAGGATATACCAGGCACATTTTAGGTACTGCAGGTACATTACAGGGTACACCAAGTACAGTTTGGGTACCCAGGCACATTTTAGGTATTTCAAGTATATTTTAGGTACTATAGGTATTTCAGAGTACACCAGGTACATTTTAGGTATGGTTGGTAAATATAGGGTACACCAGGTACAGTCTAGGGTCACAGGCAAATTTTAGGTTTTTCAGGTACATTTTAGATACTGTGGGTACATACAGGGTACACCAGGTACAGTCTAGGTACCCAGGCACATTTTAGGTATTTCAAGTACATTATAGGCACTGCTGGTACACCTGGTACATTCTAGGCACACAGGGTACTTTTTAGGTACATGTAAAGATATAAAAAGCTTAAAGGTCAAAATAGGTATATTCTATAGATGTACCTATTTTGTATCAGATTGGCCCATGTTTCAGATAGGGGCCATTTCTATACAAAAAAGGTATACTTATTTTGTGCCTATTTTGTGCTTATTTTGTACCCAAAAAATGTGCTTATTTTGTACTTTTTTTGGTATGGGATATGCTGCATCCTGCTATAAGCAGGTGCAACAAAAAATAATCATAATTTTAATTGTTTGAAAACCTACTAAAGAACCTAACTCCAAGAGTTATGGAACCTTTGCCCCTATTCTGGTATACACAGTACACCCAGTCATTGTCCATATTTATACAATTTTTCAGCTTTCTAGCTTTCTTATGTTCTGAGAAAAGTTACAAAAATTTTCAAGAATGGCAAAATTTGAAAACCTTCCAAGGGACATAACTCCATAATTTATGGGCCCTTGGTCACCATTCTGCCATTACACCTTTCTTACCTTTGAGACCAAGTGTGGTATAAGTTTCATTGATATCGGACCACAAATAAAAAAGTTATTGGGCAAAATGCATTTTTGTTTTTTTAAAACCTACCAAGGGACATCTCCAAGATTATGGACCCTTAGCCCTTATTCCGGTATACATGATACATCCAGTCATTGTCCATGTTTATACGAACTTTCAGCTTTCTAGCTTTCATAGTTCTTGAGAAATCTGATACGAAAATTTTCAAGAATAGCAAAATTTGAAAACCTACCAAGCAACATAACTCCAAGAGCTATGGACCTTTAGTCATCATTCTGCCATTACACCTTCCTCACTTTAGAGACTAAGTGTGGTATAAGGTTCATTGATGTAGGACCACAAACATAAAAGTTATTAAGCAAAATGCATTATAACTTTTGAAAACCTATCAAGGGACATACCTCTGAGAGTGATGGATCCTTGGCCCCTATTCCAGTATACAGGCTACATCCAGTTATTGTCCATGTTTATATGAACTTTCAGCTTCTAGCTTTTATAGTTCCTGAGAAATCTGTTACGAAAATTTTCAAGAATGGCAAAATTTGAAAACCTAGTAAGGGACATAACTCCAAGAGTTATGGGCCCATGGCCACCATTCTGCCACTACATCTTCCTTACCTTTGAGGCAAGTGTGGTAAAAGGTTCATCGAAATAAGACCACAAAAATAAAAGTTATTAAGCAAAATGCATTTTAAATTTTGAAAATCTACCTAGGGACATAGCTCCAAGAGTTATGGGCCCCTGGCCACTATTCTTCAACTACACCTTACTTACCTTAGAGACCAAGTGTAGTATAAGTTTCATTGAAGTAGGACCATAAATATAAAAGTTATGCAAAATGCATTTTAATTTTGCAGTCATGGAAACACGGAATGACATAGCAAATCCAGTACAGCCCAACTTTTTCAAAGTGGGGCTATGAATAATTTCTATACAAGTTTTGACACACAGCTATCACCGCTTCAGACAAGTCACTTTAACGCTAGACTCGAAGTAAATTGTTGACAGACAGACGGACGGAGGAATGGACGGAAATTTGAACTCCTATGCCGCACCTTGCTATAAGCAGGTGCAACAAAAAATAATCATAAATGGTCTTTCTTCTATATCATTTATATATTTTTGTCTGGATACAGCATTTTTGTATATGCAAAACTGTACTGTAATGAACCATTTTATGAAGAGATGCTTATGTATTTGCTGAAGCTCACATATTTTATATTTCACATGTCAGTTATTGGTTCTTGATGATTACTTGTCACAAAGCAGTAACATTTATATTCATACTTCACCTGGAACATGAATGGTGTAGAAGCTGAGGAGAAATTGAAGCTTTTACTGAGATGAATATCAGGATCATACTTGGCCATGTTGCCTTTGATCATTACTGTCTTTGCTGTGCCTTGTTCTCCAATCAATAACACAGCCTGCAAGAAAGCAAAAGCTTTAACAAAACATGTATTTGATCATGATGATGAATTCCGGTTTAACGACTTGTTAACCCATAAGGATCATTTAGTTTAACACAGATAAAGGTTGCCCTTGGAGGCAAAGATCAGATGAAACAAGAGCTGTCGCAGGACAGCATAGCTGGCCCTAGTTGTGTCTTGTCTAGCTACGTTATGGCTTAGTGGAAAACTTTAAAGTGAGTGTGACCTAATTTTTAACCCCTTAGACCCGCTCCAGGGTCAAACTCTGGGGTATGGTGTTACAGAATGTAAGGTTATGCTACGATATAATTATATTCCAATTATGGAAGGGTTCTGTCCAGTGGTTGCTGAGATATGAATGATCAAAAAACTTTGTCATAAAACTTTAGAGTGAGTGTGACCTAATTTTTGACCCCTAAGTACCATCCCAGGGTCTGACCCTGAGATATGATGTAACAGAATAGAAGGTTATGCTATGCTATGATTATATTCCAAATATGGAAGGGTTCTAGGCAGTGATTGCTGATATCAATGTTTAAAAACTTTAAAGTGAATTTGACCTAATGTTTTACAGCTACCCTGGTGTATGATGTTACTGAATAGAAGGATATTCTATTACATGATCATATTTCAAACATCAAATGGTTCTGGCCATTGATTGTTGAGAGTTGAAGGTTTAAAAAAACAAAACAAAAACAAGAGGACCATGATGGTCCTATATTGCTCACCTGAGCAAACAGCTTTGCATACTTACTGTTGAAGTTTCAGCCAAGTTCACTGCTCTAAGATTTTTGTATAAATTTTATAGCCCTGCACCCCAGCGGCCATGTTTTTTTCATGCATCATGATGGCTTGAACTAAATATTGAAAGAGGGTCACTAAAGGAACAATTTTGCCGTTATATTGAAATTGGTCCAGTGGTTTCTGACAAAAAGATTTTTAAAATGTCTTATATAGATATATAGGGAAATTAAGCCCCATCCCCTAACGGCCACGTTTTTTGACAAATCATGACAGCTTGAACAAACTTGGTAGCGGGTCACCAAAGGAAAAATCCTGCCAGGTTATATTGAAATCGGTTCAGTGGTTTCTGACAAGAAGATTTTTAAAGTTTTCTATTTAGATATATAGGGAAAATAAGCCCCACCCATAGCAACCATGTTTTTTGACTAATCATGATTGCTTTAACAATCTTGGTAGAGGGATGGGGTATATGCCATTGAAACATCTTCCTTAGGCCCGTGTGGATGAAATATGAAAGCTATATCTTACATACTTCAGCAGCCATGTACACTTTTCAAAACTTAAACACGGCTATAAATGACAAAGTATGACCTGATCTTGACCTAGGCAGAAGGAAGGGGTGTGTATATTGAAAGGTCTTACCCTAAGGTAGGTGTGGGCCAAATAGTAAAGCAGCATCTTGAATACTAAGCACTTACAGGCAGAAGGTCAAAATGAGGAAGAGGTGTGTGAATTTGAAAGGTCTAACCCTAAGGCTGGTGTGGGCCAAATATTAGAGCTCTACCTTGAACACTTCAGCAGTTATGTACACTTCTCAAAACTTAAAGGCAAAACTTAAACATGGGTGTAAAAGACAAAGTAAGAACTGACCTTGACCTGCAGAAAGAGTCTATTCTGGGGATGGGGGTGTATGCTACTGAAAGGTCTTACCCTAAAGTAGGTGTAGGCCAAATATGAAGGCAGTACCTTGAACAGTTAAAAAACTATGCACACATTTGAAAACTTAAACACTGTGCTAATGCGGACGCCGATGCCGACATGGACGCCAACCCCGACAGACGCCAACGCCAACGCCTGGGTGACAACATAAGCTCTCCAGGGACATAGTCCCAGCGAGCTAAAAATGAGGTCTTAAAAACTTTAACGGAAACTTTAACATTTGTCAGGATGGACACACATTTTTAGCAATCAAATTCCCTGATTTTTCCCTGATTTGATTTGATTTTCCCTGATTAATATTATCGCAATGGCCCCTATTTTTAGAAGTGATATACTGGTTCAAATGCTGTCAAGTGACATGTTTATACACAATGCAGTCACAATATTCTACCGTGAATATTTTGACCTTACAAAGATAAGATTTTTTTAAATTCCCTGATTTTTCCCTGATTTTCAGCAAAATTTCAAATTCCCTGATTTTTCCCTGCAGGGAATTTTTTCCCCCACAATTTTCCCTGTTTTCCAGAGTGCGTGGCAACCCTGATTTGTGGACACTGATGCCAACGCCAATGCCAATGCCAATGCCGCCGCCGCCAAGGGTAGTACAATAGCTCTCCGTGTACTTTGTTCAGCCGAGCTTACAATTACACAATTTTATACATGTATATATAGCCTAGGGGCAAGGGCAGATAACACCCAGGGGACAAAATTTTGATTATAACTAAAATGTTTTACTACTTTTATCACTCATTGTGAGTTTCAGCCATTAGTCTTTCATATATTTTGAGAAAATGATTTTTCAACATTTTCCCCATACAAATGCATGGGGACGTAAATCTGACCTTGCCATAAAAAAGTCAAAGGTCAACCTAGGGTCATCATCTGAACAAACTTGGAAGACCTCGAGTCCATGATGCTATATACCAAGATTCAGCCTTAAAACTTTCTTTGTTCTGGAGAAGATTTTTAAGTGTTTTTTCCCATATATGGGCATGGCCACCATCTTGATTAACGGGACTGTGACCATTTGTACAAATTTTCAATCCCCCTTTAACAGAAGGCTCCACATGAAAATTGACCCAGGGGTTTTAGCGGGGAAGTCCTTTAAAGGTGTTTACGGATGGACGATGGTCTGATGGACAACAGATGGCAAGTGAAGTGATTACAATAGTTCATCCTGAGCCTTTGGCTCAGTGAGCTAGAAAAATAAAAAAAAAAAGAAGAATACAGAGTGGCAAATAAAATAGACCTTTGCTGTTTACAAAGACTTAAGGTATGTTTTTTTGGTCTGCAGGACTGACAGGGTTACCCTTAAAGCGCCAATTACAAGTGCAGCAGACATTATTCTTAAATTTTTTTTTTTTTCAGACAAAACAAGACTTGACATTTCATGTGAATTGTCTACCTAGCAGAGGATTCACATTTGTCGAGTTTTGTTGTCTCTGAAAAATGAAAGAATGTCAGAATGTTTTCTACTACAATTTTGCAAGATGCTTTAAGGGTTAATATATATATGAGCCATCCATTGAAAAACAATTTCTTTGGGGCACATGTGAACCATAAAAATCCAGATCAGCCAGAGAAGCCCCACACTCCAATAAGGTTGTTTGAATTATACAGATACATTCTACATTATTCAATAATTCTTAGTAAACAGTTAAGATTTGATCAAATTGGGCAGATGTGCAGGCTGATCTGGGTCTTCAATGTAGATGCATTCCTGTGCCATGGCACATATTCAAACAACAGAGGCCACGGTAAGTATGTACATCCATGTGAGCTAAGTCTTCTCTATTTGCTTACTTGGCATATGAAAACTAAAATCAAGTGGCCAGGAGCCAATGCAGGTAGATCTCAGAGTTTCTTGTTGGCATATGCAAACAGTCCCTATCTTGCCTGATGCAGCTCATATATGCATGTGATTTTGTCATTTCATAAAGGCCATGCTATCATTACAAAAGCAAACAGATGAAGTGAAATATGAGAAAACCAAAATTTTCCTGTACATAGTTAACAATGAAGACCAGAACCAGTCTACACACTGATGAATGTCTTCACACTTATTGCCAACACAATAATAGCTCCAGATAAAGAACTTTTTTTTAATCAAAAAGTATTCATTTTTGAGCCAGCACTCAATTAGACCTGTGTGACCAGCAAAGACTCAGATTAGCCTGTACATCCACCAAGTATGGCAAGGGTTCTCTTTTATCCCTATTTGGATAACCTGGATGCTGTAGAAGACACATGCAATCAGCAAAGACTCTGATCGGACTGTGCAGATGCACAGGTTGATCTGAGTCTTTGCTGGTTGCACAAGTCTTATTGTAGGTTTTGTTGTGGGCTGGCTCATTTTTCTAATTTGGAGCTATGACCACATCATTTGAGCTGTGTAATATGCAAAGGATTGTATATGTAGACAATGAAGTCTAAGGTCGACCATACAGAAGCTCCCTACCTCATTCGGCTGAACACCACAAAAGAAAAAAATTAAATCACAGTGATGACAAATATCTTAGATAGTGTTGGACAGAGCAAAAGAAAACTACTCATAGACCCTCTATGTTATGGTTAATTATTTGAAGCTCCTTAAAGAGGCACTTCTAATGAGTAAACCATATATTTTTGAAGGGATGCAAGAACGGTATAAACATTTTTAGGTAAAAAAGAACCTTATCTGAAGCTATCTGTAAAGTAACTTACCTTGTGTTGCTTAGCAATGGTGTCAATGAGGAAGTTGGATCGAACATTGTCAACATTGGGCACTAAGATGGAGGAGAACTCTGGCACAACCTCAGAGGAGTATATATATTCTTCAACTCTATTTGTCCAGTGTAGCCACTCACCTAGGCAAAGATACAAACATACTTTGAAATAAATGTAAAACTTGTCAAAAGTCAAGTACACTATTTACCCTAAATATGTGGACAACTCATTACCATAATGTCCTAAAATTTCAACAAGCCCATTTTGCAACCGGCTAATGTGTTGAAATTGCTGAATGAGTGCCAGTGGGTGGTCTACAGTTTACTGAGGCATGTCTGTAAATACAATTTGTTTGTATTGAGGTTTGTTTGTATTTGTACCCAGTCAACCCAATGGGGTCATGTCGAGCGAGGTCAGTTTACCTAACCACACATTTACTGGGCAGACGTAGTCCTCTAAGCTGTAGAAGACACATGCAATCAGCAAAGACTCTGATCAGACTGTGCAGATTTGGAGCTATGACCACATCATTTGAGCTGTGTAATATGCAAAGGATTGTTGTATATGTAGACAATGAAGTCTAAGGTAGACCATACAGAAGCTCCCTAACTCATTCGGCTGAACACCAGTTTGTGGGAAAAGCTAAGCTGGAATTTCAATCTGCTCATCTTGCACAATGAGCATTTGCTCATTTTGCAGAATGAATGCATTTTTTTTCAGGGAAAAAATGATGAAAGTGTGATAAAAAAGATGCAAATATCAAATCCAGTTCAAATATTCATATTCTTAAACCATTCTAACATAAACTTTGGATACAAGATGTGAACAGCGGACATTGTTTTCAAATCCTGTTGATCTTTTCTTATTTATTACATTCTTGTTATATAACTGTAATTGAAAAGAAGTTAATAAAATATTGTTTACACTAAATCCAGTTCACAAAGCTGATGGTAACAATCAATCAGTCAAGCATTTTCATGTCTTATCTTGTCAGTGAATTGAATTTAGACTTGCTTGACTTACAGTGAATTCCACTCAGAAAAGTCAACCAATGGCTTGAGTTGTTAGTTCCTCTTTCTCAATAGCTTTACAGACATTTTATTGTACCATCTCACTGCAGTATCAGGCCAGACTAATGTGATATTACCACCAGTCACATTATATCACTGGGGCAACCAATCCAAGCTCTTCTTCCTAATGTTGAGCATCAATCAAATAAAAGGCTAAATCCAATTTTACAGTCTTAGGTATGACTCGGCTGTGTAGCAAACTACAACGTCCTGATCTTTCACAGACACACTTCCAACTCAGCCACTCAAACTGGTGACAATATTTTATTCATGTGAAGCCACCTTCCAGAGAGAGGAAGAGAGCAGTTAAAGATTGGATAGAAAATAAAAAACAATCAAAAACAGCACACACCAAACACAATCTCATACATGCTGCAAGCAAAGCAAGCTTTTGCCCTGCCTTAAGCCAAATCAGTAAAATCCATCAATATAGAAAGCTATATAACACTTTTGCACCACCTATGTGCCCCAATACACTGGTTGGTATCTAGTTTACAAGTAAAGATCACTTACTGGACCGCCCGGTCCACATTTTATGATTTTGCAAAATCAGAGAGAGGGAGAAAAATAAAACTGCACTTTGTCTGATAATGAATAAATGGCAATTTATTTTAATTGTAGTTTATAGACAACACAGGACTATGTTTTGCTAATGTTTTTATCATGTCTATTTATCTGCATATATATTTTGATTACTTAGTTTACTGCAGCTGCTGCTGCTGAAGTGTATTTTGGTCAGTCTACCAGGCAGTATAGTGGTACTGTGTGTGTGTTAAAAGAGTTTCATCTGATGTATTAGTTGAGGTTTTGATTTCAGGGAGAAATGAACTGTTAAATGTTTTGTGTATTTTATCAACTGCATAACCCCTTTTGTGGACCCCACAGAGATGACATAGCTAAGTCCGCATCCAAAATCAGAACGAGGCTAAGAAAACATCCAATATCAGCAAGTTTTTCCAAGAGAATTAAAATTTACAAATAAGTTGTTTTTAAGCAGAACTTTGTTCCAAAAACTGGTAAGAATTAATAACAGAATTCTTTGTTTCCATCATTACAGGTAATTTCAGTTCGTAAAACCCATTGGGGCCAGTGCAAATTGGCACAACGTTTCTCGAGCCTTGCCGACTGCAACATGGCATCGCCGACAGGCATAAACTTTTCTCATGTATGGTAATGTGAAGTCACCTTACTAGTTTTCCGAAACGGAACTACACATAATGATCTCTTCAAAGTCGTAGCAGAATGTTGCATCCAGGCATGTGTCAGAAGTGTGTGATGCGAAAAACAAGTGCCGACCGGTAAAATTATGGTCTGCTTCGAGTAAATTTGTCGTAATATTGAATAAATACAATCAAAATATCTTTACCGGTAGTTATTCTTACAGCTACTTCAGCAAATATGTCGATAATAATGAGGTTTTGCTTATACACAACTGTGTAGTATATTCGTTTATGCAAATATTGTCTTTCAACACTTGTGCGATCACGTGAACCGGGACGACCTATAATGCCTTTTTGATACTGCGCCAGCATAGAGTTTGTTCCTCGTATATTATGGATAATCCATATGTACCGCCGAAACGGCAAAACATTCAGATATATTACCGAAATGGTAAATTATAGAATAAAAATATTCTCTTCAACAGTTTTGCTTTCGTGAACAGTGAGGGCCTTTATATTATCAGACCTTTTTACGCACTGCGCAAGAATACGATATATCGTTATTAAAATGGGTCATTTGGCCTAATCTATTAATATCTGCCAAAAAGAAAAAAACAAACAAAAAAAAACAACTTAGTACCGAATAGGTAAATATCGACAGTTACTTTATCTATAATTTCTGTTCGTTGGTTTCTTTGCAGAACAATTCTGCGAGATGGATGCTGAACAGAGGGAGGATGCGCAGAAAGGGGTTGCCCAAGGGAGAAAGCAGGAGAATCTGCTCAATAAGAGTGAGCATTTACTGGTCCAAATGGCAAAAACAATGGAACTGATAAATCAGCAAAATAAGAAATTGTCCAACGTGACAGACACAGTTTCCAATCTAGAAAAAGAAATCAAAACACTGAAAAGGCCTAGAGGAGGAGAAGGTACAGAAGAAAACAGAGAAAATAAAAAACAAAGGAAAGATCAGAAAACAGAACAGTCTGATCAGGCCATGACTACAAGTAATGATGATAATATTCAATCAGATACAAGTTCTGTGGAAACTGGGGATGACTGCATCAGAGAAGCAGGATGATATTGATACGCTCCTCAGTTTGGAGAATGAAGGCAACTCAGAGAAAGAGGACCTTTTTTCAGAGTTAGACAATTTCTTTGAAGAGCAAGGCCAGACTGGTGACAAGGTATCTGATAAGCTAGCTTCAGTGGTAAATCGAAGTCTACGGAACCCAGTTGATGACAATAAACTAAAAGAACTCAAAAACAACTATAAGCGGCCTGAAAACGTTGAAAATCTTCAAGTCCATACCACTGACCATTTCATATGGCGACAGCTCCCAAGGGATGTCCGTTCCACTGATGTACAGTTGCAAAAGGCTATTGGACAAATGGCCCAATGTATGGTGCCCTTATACAAGCCCTGGACCATATTCAGTCCAACAGAGTACTAGATCAGAATATTCTTAAGACACTCACAGGAGATACATTTAAGCTAATGGCCCACAGCATTGCGTCCAATAATAAAACAAGGAAGGATAAGATACAAAATGCTTTAATGCCAAAATACAAGATTATAGCCAGCAAGTCTTCTCCTTCAGCAACTAACCTTTTTGGAGATAAAATCAAGGAAGAAATCAAATCCCTTAATGAGAAGACAACTACCATTGCCACAACATCTAGACAATCTTTTTTACAAAGGAGGGGGGGTCACAACCATTTCAGCAATCAGAACAAGTCCAGAGGTGGCCCCCCGTTCAAGGCGTATCACTACAGATCTTGGCAGTGGCAAGACAAGAGGTTCAGGCAATCCAACAAAAGAGGCCTGGGACACAACAGCAACAAAAAGTGATAGCACAGGATGTAAGTTTTCCTTACTGTCTGTTTCCAATACAATAGAAAACTTCGTGGCTGGGCAAACCAGGTTTCATTTAAATAACTGGGAAAACTGACTAAAGATAAATGGATTCTCCAGACAATCTGTGGCTATCATGTAGAACTTGAGAGTACACCATGTCAAAAAACTATTCCAAAGCCACTTAAATTTGATAAACCTGAGGCAGAAAAGATTTCTGATGAAATCAGCAGATTTTTGAAATGTAAAGTTATTGAGAAAGTACATGACTCAGACAACAGTGAGTACATATCTAATATTTTCACTCGACCAAAGAAAGATGGTAAAGTTAGAGTAATTCTAAATCTAAAACAATTTAACACTGATTGTATGGAGAATATACATTTTAAGATGGAAACATTAAAACATGCTGTTGAATCTATGCGCCGTGACTGCTACTTTGCATCGGTGGACATATCTGAAGCTTTTTATTCAATACCCATCAGAAAAGAAGATAGAAAATTTTTCAGATTTTATCACAGAGGGGTTAAATATCAATTCACAGCCTTGGTCATGGGATTAACAACCTCACCCCGTGTGTTTACAAAGATAATGAAACCAGTTTTTGCCCATCTTCGTGCCCGGGGGTTCATAAGTTCAGCCTACATAGATGACTCGTGCTTACAAGGGACCTCAAGATCTGAGTGTCAGAATAATGTGGTTGCTACGGTTGAACTTATGGATTCTCTAGGACTGACTGTTCATCCAAAGAAATCAGTTTTGATTCCTCGCAAGCAAATAACATTTCTTGGATTTATCCTCTGCTCTGAGACAATGTCTGTCCATCTCACAACCGAAAGGATGGAGGAATTACTCCAGTTATGCAAACAGAAGATGCACATAACAATAAGAAAGTTTGCAATCTTGATAGGTAAAATGGTGGCAGCAGAGCCTGGGGTAGAGCATGCACCACTCTTCTACAAACCATTGGAAAAAATCAAAGATACAGAATTGAGATGCCACAATGGCAATTTTGACAGATTCATGACAATCCCTAGTGAGATTAAGCCAATTCTTAAATGGTGGATCAGTAACCTCCCAAATGCATATAAGCTTATTTCTCATGGTACCCCCAATATTGTGATTTATTAAGATGCTTCAAAACAGGGATGGGGCGCAGTCAATAAAACTGAAAACTCCAAAACAGGAGGTCAGTGGTCCCCTTCTGAACAACAACTTCACATAAATGTTTTAGATTTAAAGGCATGTCAGTTAGCTCTTCTATCTTTGTGTAAGAACCAACACTATAGCCACATACGA
Source organism: Anodontia alba (assembly GCA_964016985.1). NCBI lineage: Eukaryota > Metazoa > Mollusca > Bivalvia > Lucinida > Lucinidae > Anodontia > Anodontia alba. The sequence continues at coordinate 57,508,168 of OZ024833.1, read as the reverse complement.
ATTTACACAGACAATACAACTAGCTGCACATATATAAATAAATATGGGGGAAAGACGGCAGACTTAGATAAGTTAGCTAGAGACATAGGGATGTGGTGTTTAGAACATAACGTTTATCTAACAGCAGCTCATATTCCAGGCACTTCAAACTCAGAGGCCGATAAAATGTCAAGATCATTTAACGAAGACCTTGAATGGGCTCTTGTACCCCAGATGTTTCAGAAAATTTTAGACCATTTTCCGGATTTATCAATAGATCTATTTGCTTCAAGACTTAACCATAAACTAACAAAGTATGTTTCGTTTCAACCAGAGCCCTCTGCTTTTGCTGTGAATGCCTTTTCAACTGAATGGACTGGTGCCTTATACTATATTTTTTCACCTTTCAGTCTTATATCAAAAGTTCTACAAAAGCTAGAGGAAGACAAAACAGAGGCAGTCATGATTGCACCACTGTGGACAACACAGGTGTGGTGGGCAGCGTTGATAAAATTAATCAGCGGTCCGTGTTTTTCGCTGCCTCATCCACAAACGATATTGCAGTTGCCACAGAAGCCAGAACGGGTATATCCCTTAAAGAAAATGCGCCTGGGAGTTTTCAGACTATCCGGATGGCACTCAGTCGCACAGGAGTTCCAAGCGAAGCAGCAGATATCATCATGGAGTCAAGGAAAAAGTCAACAAAAGAGCAATACAATGTCTATATTAAAAAATGGATTTCTTTCTGTGGGACACATATCAATCCCATTCAACCCACTGTAAATAATATCTTAGCATTTTTTGTATCCTTGTTCAGGAAAGGTGTGAAGTATAGTGTTTTCCAGACTGCAAGGGCAGCAATCAACAATTTTACCAGTATATGTAGTGGAACAGATTTCAGCAACCATCCACTGATAAAACATTTCATGACTGGTGTATTTGCCAAAAGACCTAGTCTGCCCAAATATACAAGTATTTGGGATGTTAATATTGTTCTTTTGTACATTAACAGAATGGAAAACACCACTTTGTTCCAGTTATCCTGTAAATTGTGCATGCTTTTTCTTTTATTAACTGCTCAACGGTGTCAGACGTTACATTTGATTCAAATTGATGACATTGAGTTTAAGGATGACACTTGTCTTGTTCACCCTAATCATTTATTAAAGCAATCAAAGCCAGGGCATCATTTAGAATGTATAGTACTGAAGGAGTATAAAGAAAATCAGAAACAATGTATAGTTGAAACTTTAAAAGAATACCTTCATCGTACAGCAGTTTTAAGAAGTGCAGAGCCAAAGTTATTAATAAGTACACAACAGCCTCACAAGGCGGTTTCTCAACAAACTGTGTCTAGATGGGTAAAATCATTAATGATAAAAGCTGGTTTAAAAAATAGGTTTGGAGTACACAGCACTACAGCAGCTTCCACATCCGCTGCAAGGCTTAATGGTGTTTCTTTACCAATAATATTTAAAACTGCTGGATGGAAAAATGCTCAAACTTTTGCTCATTACTATCATAAGACAATTGAGACAGCAGAATCATATCAGGAAGCTTTTCAGAGAGGGAAGATTAAACGAGACTTACCTTCAAGGATGGGAAGTTGATCAATATTTTATCAACTGCAAACCACTTTTGGGATCACACACCCTCCCTTCCCTCCCTTGTTATTTATTGATTCTTCAGACCTTTGTTATGCAACTGGCCATGTGTACTCATGGTCCAGTCGCAATAGCTCTAAAGCCTGATTTTGGATGCTGACTTAGCTATGTCATCTCTGTGTGATCCCAAAAGTGGTTTGCAGTTGATAAAATATCGATCAAACTTCAACTTCCCATCCTTGAAGGTAAGTCTCGTTTAATCTTCCCATTATTTTTATATAAGGGTTGATCAATAAGTTTTGAGACTGTCATAATATCTTGAAAAGTGCTATGCTACATTCATGATTAAATGATAACAGACAGTACTGACTGGAACCATCAGGCAGTGCCACCTAGATGGAACTGACTTGCCACACAGTTAAGTCTTGGTCAAAATCAGCTAACAAGATTGGCTCAAGCGTAAAATAAATGTTCTTCATAACTAGTTAACACTTACACAGTGGAGAAGAAAAGACTGTAATGGGAAATGAACAAGTATCCATGAGTTAATAAGTAACATCAGCGATGAGAGCAAGGACATTATTTAGTGAGGACCAGATCTTAAATTTTAGGTTTTGAATACTCAAAATGAGGAAGTTTTGTTTGTGTTGAGGCCCAGTCAACCCAATGGGGTCATGTCGAGCGCAAATGAGGAAGTATAATTACTTGACTACATTTTTAACTTCCTATGTGTAGCTCAGAAACAAAGATACTCACCAACAATATGAATACGGACTAATGTGATATCCTCAGATTCTTGTAAGACGTTAGAGAAAGTACTGTTTTCAGAAGAACTGGACATGTTGTTTTGTGGTCAAGTGTTACATAATGACCATTACGCATGTGTTAACAGGCCGTACAACAGATTATTCTGGCAAGAGCATGAATTTGTTATTTCACATGCACAACATTGTGGCTATGTTATTACCATCAAGATACATGCAGCAAGCTCACTGACATCATCTTCTTAGATTAGAATGTCATGATCATCATTTTACTCTTGGTTTCATATGGCTGGAAATCCAAGGATAACAACTGAGGTATTCTATGGCAGAGGAAAGAAAATTCTAGTGCTTTATTTTCATTTGGTGGAAATATTTCAAAGGAGGAGATTCTAGTGGTTAATTTGTATTTAGGGCTATCAGTGTTCACCTATATAAAGTTGCAATTTAAGTAAAGCAGAGTAAAGTCATGAAGTGGCAATTTCAGAGAAGTTAAGGGCAATTCCTTTTTGCTCTTAATGTTGGGATACCTTAACGCCTTACCATACTCATCCTAAACTATACAACAGGGCTATTTAGTAATGATTGGTCTTGGTATTGCTGGATGAGTGGCAGGCAGTGTGGACTCAGCAAGCTCTGATCTAGGTCTACACTATTTGCTTAGGCTGTCAATCCCAATATTTGGGGTAGATTCAGTATATAGGCAGAATATAAAAGCTGTGTTTTGATCAAAGGTGCCAATTACAGCAAATAGAATTCTGTAGTCTAGGAGAAACTTCCTCATTTATTCTGGTTCATTGAACTTGAAAAGGCCGAAGTTCACCAATCACCTCCGTTTCTCCTAAACTATATGAGTATGTCAGTGTTTTAAATCAAATTTTGTGTAAGCAGTGAGCAATAAGCTTATTCCATAAAGGGGTTTTCATTCATATTCTGGGAGAAGAAAGGATAGTGATTCAAGGCGCTTCAAGGTTTATTTCTACAAGATCCAATGATCCCAAAGACACAGACCAGGATGCACAGATCCAAAGATTATGAGTAATCCATTAATATAGAGTCTACACTCAAACACTTTCAACTGAGAGATGATTCTAAGCCGGACCAATATCTCCTGGCTTCTGAGCTGATGTTTCTTCAGACAATGTAAAAACAAAAACCGTAGTCATAAAAAACTACTACAATACGTAGTATGCAGCTCTTGCTGACATGTTTGGTGAAGTTAGATTGTGTCACGACTGCTCTAGCAAGCAGGAATGATGACATAAAGATTCATTTCCAGCAGTGGCATTGGCATTACTATTGTTGGTATTGGTTTTTGACAGTGTTAAGTCTTTGTGTTAAGCTCTGTTTCTCAATCACGAAGGCTTCTAGGCTAATGTAACTTCACACACATACATCTGCCATGATGCACCCTGCCCACTGCCATCAGCCAATACTGACCCTGTCCTACTTTTCATACTTGGCTGATCAATGTTTAGCCTGTTCATTTAGCTTTGTTACTTGAACACTAGCAGCAGTCGCGAAATAGTCACTTGGCAAATTTTTTGTGGTTTACTTTGCCATTTGACGGCCCTGTCAACACTACCTAACCATCTTTTTTGGGCAGACTTAGTCCTCAAGTAGTTGTCTAGTATAATGCATCCTTCTTCCAGAAGCTGGCAACTGTCTTTCTTGTCAGCAGAAAGGTGAAATTGGAAGCTATCCGGGCTGAACAGTTGTACAAGTAAATGTCTATGAATTAGTTTATTTTTGCACTTATTGTCATGCTCCACTGAGTTAGTCACTGTATTTTTCTTTAGTATGCATCAGCAATTTACTTGCAGGATTCTCTAATCCATTACATTTAGCTAACTGCATTATCTTCCTCTTTTGTAGTTCTGTTGCAAGATTTATCATTGTATTAGGTGGTTTATTTGTAATTGGTATTTTCCTTCATATGGATGTAAGAATCCTGCACTGTTCTGAGTCCACAATCATTTCTACACTATCAGTATACTTGTATCAAATGTGTCATTTGTCAAGCCTCTTCACATTGTTTAAGCCTTACAAACACAGTATATCTTTAATATACTTTCTGCCAGACTTTCTTCAGTATATAAGGGTCGACGCTTTATCCCCTAGACAACTTTTGCTTGGGATAAATATTAGCTTAAATGAAAGTAATTAATTTTATAAATTCTATTTATACATTTAATAGAATTCATTTCTGCTATATTTTTACCGCTGATCGGCCTATTTATGCAATTATTACAGTCACTGTTTGGCACAGACCTCTGCCACAGCGAAGAACAGCACAGCGAAGACTGTCTGGATTGGACTGAACCTAATTATACATGCAGTGAAGACAATCTAGCTAGATTATACTGAACTTTATTTAACAATACAGTACAGATTGAGCCTTATGAAGCATCAGGCTGAACCTAATATAAAGCCAACACAGCAAAGACGATCTAGGTCTTAATGAACAACACAGGCTGTCTTCAGTATATGGGGCTAACACCTTAGCCCCACAGCAAAGATGATCTAGGTCTTACTGATCAACACAGGCTGTCTTCAGTATATGGGGCTAACACCTTAGCCCTAGATTACTTTGTATGGGATCAATTTTAACTTAGATGAAATAGTTTTAAGGTCAGTTAGTGCATCTAAATATTTTTCATGTAATATGTGTATTTTCTGCTTATCCTTTGAACCTATACCTAGGCTATTATGTGTTCCAGGATGTCTCCTGCTGAAATTTTGCTCAGCATGCTAAGGGTTAACAACCAATTTGTTGCTATTCGGCACCTCATTGTTTTTGATAGTGGAGGTTATTAGGCTGTAACCTTAAAAATAACACTTTTGCTGATTTGGATCACAGGGTCATCTAAATACCTTGTTGCTGCAGGGAAGATAGCAGACAACAAAAATATATTTTCCTTCTTATAAATAATCTTGCTAGAGAAAGAGAAAGGAAATGCTCATTTTAAACAGAATTATAGGAAAGGATTAAAATACAAATGGAAATAAAATGCTAAGTTCTGTTTTTTGGTCAGAGTAAGAAAGAACTTAAATGTCTGCTTGGTTTAAAATTAAGCAGACTAAAGATTAGCTGTCAGTTACTGTTTCCATAACAGTTGGGTTTATCCTTGCAGATGTTGGCTTTTAATTGAATCAGATTAGATCAGTTTCTAGCTGTCTGCAGTTTTGTCATGGGGACTTCAAGCTTTTTATTTTTAGTGTGCCACAGCTCATTTTCTGCACAAATAGGGACAAATGTATCTTTGGTGGGTAGCCTAGCTATTAGTCCAATTTATAAGTATGTTTGCTGCTTTTTGCTTTATTTATTTTATTTTATTTATTTATTTATTTATTTTTTTTTTCATTCATATTCTACTTTGTGATTCAGTGTTTAGCTAGTCTATGAGTGAACTTTTCTTCTGTGGTTGTCTCTAAAATTCCAGACCATATCTATATAGCCAGAGCTCAATAAGCCAAAAATAAAAAAAAAAATATATATATATAAATATACAGTATATATATATATATATTTCTAAGCCTTGGGCAAGGCTATTTGGTGGGATTTGCTTATCATCAACCTTTGACTGTTTTGCTGCTTGGTTGGTTGTTGGGTTCTTGCCTAGGAAAGATGTGTAAGCTCGGCTAACCATAGGCATTCTTTCTACAGCATTTGACTGGAAGGGCCATTTTTGCTCAGCTTGTAGCCCCTATGGGCTAGCAGTAAGCATTTTTGGCTATGGTGCCTAACCACCTTCATTGATGCTTCGCATAGTTGGATGCAATAAGTAATTTTCTTCTACTCCTAGTTAGGTACTGTTCTGTGTAGCTATCCTCTTTGGGGTCTCTCATTTGACTAAGGAATCAAATTCAGGAGATCTTTGATCCTCCGTCAAATTCGTTTGGCCCTTTATAATAACCCCCAAGTCGGCTACCTGACGTATTTGTAGGTAAAAAACTTACTTGGGGTAGACACATTCACCCCAGTCCATCACAATGCATGGGGTCAATGCTTTCCCCCAGACCGGTTTCAATACATGGGATTGACGCATTATCCCCAAGACTGCTTCTGCACCAGATCAATGTTTTCCTCAAGACTATCTTCAGTGCATGGGGTTGACGCTTTATCCCCCAGACTATCTTTAGATGGGGTTGACGCTGTTTCCCCCCACTAGACATGGGGTTGACACTGTTTCCCCCCACTAGACACGGGGTTGATGCTGTTTTCCCCCAGACACGGGGTTGACGCTGTTTCCCCCAGACACGAGGTTGACGTGGTATCCCTCAAACAGTCTTCAGTACATTGGGTTGACGCTTTATCCCCCATAACATTTTGTGCATAGGGTCGACACTTTATCCCCTGACTGCTTTAGCTTCAGGTAGTCCGATAGTGAGGTTAAGTCACTTACGGTTAGCAACCCCCAAAGAGATAGCCAAATGTTTTTATGTAGATGTGATTTTGTATTTAATAATAAAATTACATACACTATCAAGCCTTATCTATTTTGTGTTGTCTATAAAATGGCAATTTATTTTAATTGTAGTTTATAGACAACACAGGACTATGTTTTGCTAATGTTTTTATCATGTCTATTTATCAGCATATATATTTTGATTACTTAGTTTACTGCAGCTGCTGCTGATGAAGTGTATTTTGGTCAGTCTACCAGGCAGTATAGTGGTACTGTGTGTGTGTTAAAAGAGTTTCATCTGATGTATTAGTTGAGGTTTTAATTTCAGGGAGAACTGTTAAATGTTTTGTGTATCCCATCACCATCCCCAGCATCCACCTTGTATTCTAGAATTTTATTTTCATCTTGCAACAGCTTTCTATACTCGTGTTTGTTGTTGATACAGTTATTTTGTGTGACTTACATGCTTAGGGTTTGTTAACCTGATAACCTTCACTTCAATAAGGTTAGGTGGCTACCTGACGTATTTGTAGGTAAAAAACTTACTTGGGGTAGACACATTCACCCCAATCCATCACAATGCACGGGGTCAATGCTTTCCCCCAGACTGGTTTCAATACATGGGATTGACGCATTATCCCCCAGACTGCTTCTGCACCAGATCAATGTTTTCCTCAAGACTATCTTCAGTGCATAGGGTCGACACTTTATCCCCCAGACTATCTTCAGATGGGGTTGACGCTGTTTCCCCCCACTAGACACGGGGTTGGCGCTGTTTCCCCCCACTAGACACAGGGTTGACGCTGTTTCCCCCCAGACACGGGGTTGACGCTGTTTCCCCCAGACACAAGGTTTATGCAGTATCCCTCAAACAGTCTTCAGTACATTGGGTTGACACTTTATCCCTCATAACATTTTGTGCATAGGGTCGACGCTTTATCTCCTGACTGCTTTAGCTTCAGGTAGTCCGATAGTGAGGTTAAGTCACGGTTAGCAACCCCCAAAGAGATAGCCAAATGTTTTTCTGTAGATGAGATTTTGTATTTAATAATAAAATTACATACACTATCAAGTCTTATCTACTTTGTGTTGTCTATAAATTCTTGCAATCTTAGCTCTTCCTACAGTTTTGATAATACATTTACCTTTGTCATCTACCAAATACTCAAAAATTGTTTCATCACCAGTTATTGGTGGCAGACATAGGGCACTCCTATGTTCCATCATAAACTTCTCCATCTTTGCTCTGTCCTCAAGTTCAAGTAATGCTCCGAGGCTCCACATGAGGGCAAATATAAAGAGCTTTTCTAAGTGGGCAGCAGATAATGTGCTTTTGTCATCCCTCTTAGGAATCAGGCCTTGTAGCAGATCTGTGGCCTGGAATAAAGGGACAAGAGAGATACAACCAAGGTTAATGCAAATTATACTGTTCAAATTTAATCCTGAAGATTTGAATATTAGCATGTTTTATAATATTTTTTGTCCTTTTTTCTAGACTTTCTGATTTGTCCTACAAAACAGGCTTGATAGCTGGTGCAAATTCTGATCTCCCAGAAATAACCATCTGGATGATTTTATGTTTAACAACCCATGAGGGTCATTTGCATCCAAAATCTAATCTAGAAACATGGAAGCTACAGGTCTTTGAAAAACCTCTTAAAATTAAGCATCATTAAAAATTTAAATCAAGGTCTGACTGAGTAGGGTGTGGTTTGTAATGTAGAGAACTTTGACAATGATAATGACAATACTTTATTCATTATAAAGGCCTCAATACAAATTATCAGCATCAACACAAATTTTGGCGATGTCCAGCCCAAAAAAATTAAAGATTTTTTTTTTTGTTGTTGTTGTTTTTCAAAGATAGGAACAATATACAGCAAAGCCTCAAAGACTCGACCACCGATGGTTTGTCCACCGTAGCCAACTCGAACCCACCTTTGAGTACTGGATAACTCCTGAAAACAAATGTCTTGGGATGCGCTAGGGCAACTTATTTCATTTTGATAAATGTATGTTTTGCGTACTTCCTAGACTCGATTCACTGAGACAACTCCAAGGGCAGGCTTCACATACCACCATCCTAAAGGAGATTGTGACATCCATAAATTTCCCCCAAGTTAACCCCGAACCCAATGCCACAATCAACACCTAGCAATACCCGAGCACCACCCCCCCACCCCCCCTTTCTGGAACAACTTCCCATGGACCCAAAGATGCTCCAACCATTGAAGATCGACTGTATACAAAATCCATGAGTTCTGTTTGTGTCAATACACAGATTGAATCTACAAGAGACTAAAACAAGAAAAATTGTCAGTCCTCCGAGATGAACTCTAAAAGGGATCCTTTGTATTTAAAACATATTTGCATATTTCAAAACACAATTTGTTGACTGGAAACGACTGATCTACAGGATTATGATCCTAACTAAATCAATACATTTTACCACATTTCAATGACGTGCATGGCACAACTGGGCTTTCTACTATCAAAGATGAATACCTGTGAAGTATCTTCACAATTTACCCAATTTAACCTTAATATAATAAGGTCAGTTATTAAATTTTAGTGGTGATTTCAAAAAGAAAATTTTTGTTGCATTTTAAGGGTTAGACTATACTTTCATTGTGTACTGGAGTAATATAAAACCTACTACCATTTGGATGAAAAAGAATGAAACTTCTGCTGCAAAAATTCCTTGACAAATGGTGAAAACAGTATATCATGCCTGTAAGCAGACTGTGACATCACAGACCTGTTTTACAATATACAGCTTAGTAAAGATTTAGTATGGTTGTCCAGCTGCGTCATTAAGAGGGTCCTGCAAAAAGTTTTGTCACTGGGTTTGGATTACTTCAGTGCTACGTTTTATCAAACATATTTTTATTACAAACCTTCAAAGTTTTCCCCCTTTACTGAAACACATTTTTGTAACCTTTTACCCATTCGCAAAAAGCAGATAAATAGTCTTCTTTTGGTATCTGTTGGAGACACTGATAAATAGGGCTGCCAAGAGAACTTCTAGATGTATACTTATTTCCAGAAAGCATTTTCTTAAGTCTTGGAAATAAAAAGAAGTCACAGGGACTCAGGTCAGGTAAATAAGGTGGATGGTTTAAAACTTTCACCTTTTCAGCAGCCAAAAAAGACTTAACAACCTCACACTTATGAGAGGAGGCGTTGTCATGTAAACAGTGGACTCCTGATCATCCTTTGCTTGATCATTTCTTATTGTAAAAACTCTTTCACTTTCTTCAGTACAGAATTCTTGTAGAATCGGCCAGTGACTGTATGACCAGATGGGCAAGACACTTGAACGACTGGCACACTTGAATTAAAGAAAATTGCATACAACGTCTTTTTTGAACTTATGGGAACATTTCTGCTAAGTTATATTGAAATTGGTCCAGTGGTTTCTAACAAGAAGATTTTTAAACTATTTTTTTATAGATATATAAGGACAATAAGTCCCTATCCCCTAGTGGCCATGTTTTTTGATGAACCATAACAGCTTGAACAAACTTGGTAGAGCGTCACCAAAGTTACATTGAAATCGGTCCAGTGGTTTCTGACAAGAAGATTTTTTAAGTTTTCTATATAGATATATAGGGAAGATAAGCTCCGTCCCCTATAGCCATGTTTTTTGACGAATCATGATTGCTTGAATAATCTTGGTAGAGGGTCACCAAAGTAACATTCCTGCCAAGTTACATTGAAATCCCTTGAGTGGTTTCAGACAAGAAAATTTTTTAAATTTTCTATATAGATATATAGGGAAAATAAGCTCTGCACCCCCAGCAGCCATGTTTTTTGACGTATGATGATGGCTTAAAAAATCTTGGCAGAGGGTCACCAAACGAACGTTTCTGCCAAATTATATTGAAATTGGTCCCGTGGTTTCTGACAAGAATATTCTTAAAGTTTTATATATAAAGGGCAAAATAAGCCCCGCCCCGTAGCTACCATGTTTTTTGATGAATCATGACGGCTTGAACAATCCTGATAGAGGGTCACCAAAGAAACATTCCTGCCAAGTTATATTGAAGGTCCATAGGTCTATGACGAGAATATTTGAGCGCCGCTCCAGGAAAACCGGGCTTAATGACACTCATGATGACGTTAGAAAAACAGTGATTTAATAACGTCATGTAATTCGTCTGACGTTTGCCACGATTTGTAAACATGGTAAGTGAATTGTATTTAGATCTACATGAATTGTTTGAACAAAAACATTCATATTACAAAGAGGCAGGTGTCAACCCAGAAGATATATATACTGTATGGAGGTATAAGTTCAACATTTTGTACATACATATAAAATGTTTGAGCTTGTTTGCTTTTGTTTTATTATTTTCTATCAGTGATCACTCGATCAAGGGCTTGAAGTTCCCCGTTAAGCTGAAATTATCGATACGATTTTGAGTCTGTCAGAAACCAGATTCAGCCTGGTGTTTGATATTTATTTCCTAGCCATGTTTTGATCTTGTCATTGATACACAAATATTGGTTTCACTGGACTCACTGAATTTGTGTTGCATATTTCATGGCAATGCATATTCTACTGCTCCGCTTCGGCTACTGTTTGCACTTTAAATTTGCATACATTATATTTGTTTTCATACTTTTGTTTTAAGAAATCATATATTTAAGTTGAAGCGGGTTTACAAATTTCTATTTATCTTGACTTCATACAGATAAATTTTGTTTTTGAAAATAATCTAAAGAAAAATACAGCGGTAGCCGTATGAATGCATATAAATACATTTAAAACCACCGACTGGATACAGTGCCGCTTTATGAATTTTCCGACCCCAGTTCAACCCGGGGTAAAAGCAACCTTTTTTTTTTATTTATTTATTAATCTTATTTGCATAATGTTACTATTATATTTTTTTTTATATAATTCTGAACACATGTTGAATGATACATGCTTTCATAGTATTAACAAGCAAATTCCATGGGGAATTTATGTCCCACGCCTTATTTTTATTTGAGGTGTTAAAAATGGGTAAGTTAACCAGGACCATTGGTCCTGTATCACTTACCTAAGTATTGAAGCAGGAAATCAGTAATAAAAAATAATTTCAGGATTCTGAAAAAAGAAAACACATGCATATCTTCAGACCATCCTTAAAGCACCTGTAAAGTTTCAAAAGGATCTGCTTAAAACTGTGGTAGGAGTTACGGGGACAAGGTACCTACTCCCTATACGCTTCTGTAGTATTAGAACTCAAAAAATGTCTAAGTTAAAAATGCGGAAAAAGTAATAAAAAATTATTTCAGGATTCTGAAAAAACCACATGCATATCTTCAGGCCATCCTAAAAGCCCATGTAAAGTTTCAAAAGGATCTGCCAAAAACTGTGGGAGGAGTTAAGGGGACAAGGTACCTACTCCCTATACACTTCTGTAATATTAGAACTCAAAAATGTCTAAGTTCAAAATATGTAAAAAGTGATAAAAAAAAATTTCAGGATTCTGAAAAAAAAAAACATTTGCATATCTTCAGACCATCCTTAAAGCACCTATATAGTTTCAAAAGGATCGGCTTAAAACTGTGTTAGGAGTTAAGGGGACAAGGTACCTGCTCCTAATACACTTCTGTAATATTAGAACTCAAAAAATGTCTAAGTTCAAAATGTGTAAAAATGATAAAAAATAATTTCAGAATTCTGAAAAAAACCACATGCATATCTTCAGACCATCCTTAAAGCACCTGTAAAGTTTCAAAAGGATTGGACAAAAACTGTGGGAGGAGTTAAGGGGACAAGGTACCTACTAAAAATTCGGAACCACGCACCACGCCCCATGCAAAGCCAAAAACAGTGTCCCTCCGCTTTTCTTCGAAAAGGCGGAGGACAATTAACATTCAAGTGAATGTTGTATTTATACAATTTATTTTCCCCTCTTTCTATATTCCCTACTCCCTGAAATTACCTTTGTCCTCCTGTTCCCTTCTTGTGTTCTCCTGTTCCCCTGAAATAAATGACATTATTCCCTGTTCCCCTGAACCCCTGGGAGGGCTCACCCTTGGCTCACCCAACCACCCCCAACTGTGCCGACAATACAGTTATGCATCGTTTGCCAACATTCTTGTACTTACGCTGATCCTTCCCTGGTTTTTGTCAGAACAACGAAATGGAAAACGACAGCACAATTACCAATTTGAACGGGCCCTTTTCTCAACAATCTCTGTCATTTCAACTGTTTTGAATGGTTTCTGGCAAGAAGATTTTTTACATTTTTCTGTAGAGATATGAAGGGAAAATAAGCCCTACCCCATGGTGGCCATGTTTTTTGATGAATCACAATGGCTTGAACAATCTTGGTAGAGGGTTACCACAGGAACATTTCTGCAAAGTTATATTGAAATCTGTCCTGTGGTTTATTACTAGAGGATTTTACATAGATATATAGGGAAAATAAGCCCCGCCCCCTGGGGGCTATGCTTTTTGAAGAATCATAATGGCTTTAATAATCTTGGTAGAAGGTTACATAAGAAACATTTCTGCCAAGTTATATTGAAATAGGTCTAGTGGTTTCTTACAAGAAGATTTTTAAAGTTTTCTATATAGATATATACGGAAAATTAGCCCCACCTCCTGGCAGCCATGTTTTTTATGGAATCATGATGGCTTCAACAATCTTGATAGAGGGTTACAAAAGGAACATTCTTGCCATGTTATATTGAAATTGGTCCAGTGTTTCTGACAAGGAGATTTTTAAAGTTTTCTATATAGATATACAGGGAAAATAAGCCCTGCCCCCTGGGGGCTCTGCTTTTTGAAGAATCATAATGGCTTTAATATTCTTGGTAGAGGGTTACATAAGAAACATTTCTGCCAAGTTATATTGAAATAGGTCTAGTGGTTTCTTACAAGGAGATTTTTAAAGTTTTCTATATAGATATATAAGGACAATAATCGCTGCCCCCTAGCGGCCATGTTTTTGGACTAATCATGACAGCTTGAACAATCTTAGTAGAGGGTCACCAAAGAAACATTCCTGCCAAGTTATATTGAAATCAGTTGACTGGTTTCTGTCAAGAAGATTTTTAAAGTTTTCTATATAATATATAGGAAAAAATAAGCCCCACCCATTGGCGGCCATGTTTTTTGACGAATCATGATTGCTTGAACAATCTTGATAGAGGGTCACCAAGGAAACATTTCTGCCAAGTTATATTTAAATATGTTGTTGTGGTTTCTGACAAGAAGATTTTTAAAGTTTTTTTATATAGATATATAGGGAAAATAAGCCCTGCCCCCATGGTGGCCAGATTTTTTGAGGAATCGGAATCATGACGGCTTCAACAATCTTAGTAGAGGCTTACAAAAGGAACATTCTGCCATGTTATATTGAAATCTGTCTACTGGTTTCTGACAAGAAGATTTTTAAAGTTTTCTATATATATATATATATATATATATATATATATATATATATATATATATATATATTTATATACAGGGAAAATAAGCCCCGCCTCCTAGCGGCCACGTTTTTTGACAAATCATGACAGCTTGAACAATCCTGGTAGAGGGTCACCAAGGTAATATTTCGGCTAAGTTAAATTGAAATCCGTCCAATGGTTTCTGACAAGATTTTAAAATTTTACTATATAGATATGTAAGGAAAATAAGCCTCGCCCCCTGGCAGCCATGTGTTTTGATGATAAATGATGGCTTGAAAATCTTGGTAGAGGATCACCAAAGGAATATTTCTGCACAATTTTACTGAAATCGGTCCAGTGGTTTCTGACAAGAAGATTTTTAAAGGTTTTTCTTTTGGTTGCCATGGCAACCAGAATTCTGCATGGATTCCAAATCTTTGTATAATTTTAAGTCAGTATCACCCAAGGATCAATCCTGTGAAATTTGGTTAAAATTGGCTCAGTGGTTCAGGAGAAGATGTTGTTTAAGTATTGTGTATGGACAGACGGACGATGACAACGACGGACGGTGAGTGATAACAATGGCTCACCTTGAGCCTTTGGCTCAGGTGAACTAATAAAAGCTTTTATAATGCTATTTGCATGGAACTTGCGCTACTGATGTGAATTTTCTGCGGATTCAGTTAGGGTCTATATGGCTGTAAGACTGAAAACAGATTTTTCACACAGAATGTACTGAATTGGAACATAAACAAGAGGGCCAAGATGCCCTGTATTGCTCACCAGATTACTAGAAAAGTTTTGAGTCAATTGGTTTTTTGGTTCAAGAGAAGAAGTTCAATAGTATAGATTATCAAGACTGTGGCCATCTTGGATTTAAATCAGAATGATTTAATTTTTTTATCAACACATCACCTTGATACTTCTAAAGAAGTTTTGAGTCAAATGGCCTTTCCATTCATGAGAAGAAGTTCAAAATACAAGGGTGAGTCAATAAGTAACCAGCCTAACTTATTTCCGGTTGAGATCCACCTCTTTTTTTTTGATGTAATTGCCCTCTAGTGTGATGCACTTAGACCAATTGTGTTCAAGTTCCATCAGCCCAGAACTGAAAAAGTCAGGGTCCTTTCCATTGACCCACTCCTCAACTGCCGCCACGACTTCTTCATCAGACCGGAAATGAAGTCCATGGATATCCTTTTTCAAGTTTGGGAATAGGAAGAAGTCGCTAGGAGCTAGGTCAGGAGAATAGGCAGGATGTGGTATTAATTCATACCCATTTCGCTCTACAGCATTCATTGCATCTTTGTAAGTGTGGACTCTCGCATTGTCCTGTTGCAGCAAAACACCTTTAGAGAGTTTACCTCGGTGTTTTTCACAGATGGCGGTTCTCAGCTGGTCTAACAAGTTTGCATAGTACACTCCAGTTATTGTACTTCTCTTGGGTAAAAAGTCCAACATAATAACGTCTTCTGCATCCCAAAATACTGTGGCCATCACCTTGCCAGCAGGTGGTTGCTTCCTGAACTTCTTTGGCCTCGGGGACTCAGGCCCCACCCACTGATGACTGAGCTTTATTCTCTGGCTCATAATAATGAACCCAAGTCTCATCTACAGTCATCAGACGCAAAAGAAAATCATCTTTTCACCTAAAACCCTCAACAAGGCGCTGCATACTGATGCTCTGGTTGCCATTTGCTCATCGCTAAGGGATTTGGGGACCCAACGAGCTGTTAGCTTGTGCATACCTAAACGATCATGTAGGATTGTTGAAACACTACCATGTGAAATGCCTAATGCCTGCGCTATTTCTTCCACCTGAATTCGTGTATCAGAGTATACCAGATCTTGAACTTTCTTACACATTTCTTCGTCGGTGGCATCCAGTGGGCGTCCAGACCTGGCTTCATCTTCTAAAGACGTTCTACAGCGTTTTAATTCTCCTACCCAGAATTTTACCTGAGCATAAGATGGTGCAGAAAAGCCATAAACATCGGCTAACTCGCCATTTATTTCCTTGCCTGTTTTACCTTTTAAATACAAGTACCGAATACCTTTTAAATATAAGTACCGAATTACAGCATGGTACTCAACTTTAGATGAAAAGCATGCCTTTGCATCACTAGCCATGTTTGACATTCAATATCTTATTAAAGAATGACTCGATACATGTGCAATTTTGTACCCATGTATAAAACATATACTGAAACAAAGCATGAAAATCGTGACCGTCTCGGTCCATTGGAAATAGGATAGGCTGGTAATTTATTGACACGCCCTCGTATATTTTCAAGATGATGGCCATGGTGGTTATCTTAGATTTTCGACTGGAATGATATTTGCTATTTTTGATCTGCAAATGGCCCAATACTTCCTTTCAAGTCCCGAGTCAATTGGCCTTTTGGGTTAAGGAGAAGAATTTCAAGATAAAAACTGTGGCATCCATCTTGACTTTTTGATTGGAACAATTTTAACTATTTTTGATCTAAAGTCACCCTGATATTCCAACCAAGTTACAAGTCAGTTGGCCTTTCAATTCAGGATAAAAAGTTCAAAATAGATTTTCAACATGGCAGCTATGGCTACTATCCTGGATTTTTAATTGACACAATTTTAGCTGTTTTTGATGTACAAGTCACCCTGATACTTCCTACCAAGTTTTGAGTCAATTTGTCTATCATTTCAGGAGAAGAAATTCAAAACAGAGTTTCAAGATGACCACAGTGGGGGCCATTTTGGATTTCCGATCAGAATAATTTCAGCTAGGTTTGATTTACATGTCACTGCAATACTTCTTACCAAGTTTCAAGTCAATTGGCCTTTCGTTCAGGAGAAGTTCAAAATAGATTTTCAACATGGTGGCCTTGGCAGCCATCTTGGATTTCCGATTGGAACAATTTTAGTTCAAGTCGGCTGGCCTTTCTGTTCATGAGAAGACTTTCAAAATAAATTTCCAAGATGGCCTCTGTAGTGGCAGTCTTGGATTTCCAGT
Organism: Anodontia alba; assembly: GCA_964016985.1. NCBI lineage: Eukaryota > Metazoa > Mollusca > Bivalvia > Lucinida > Lucinidae > Anodontia > Anodontia alba. The sequence continues at coordinate 57,491,028 of OZ024833.1, read as the reverse complement.
TGGAACTATTTTGGCTATTTTTAATCTGCAAGTCACCCTGATACTTCCTACCAAGTTTTGAGTCAATTGACCTTTTGGTCAGGTAAAGTTCAAAACAGATTTTCAAGATGGCAGCAGTGGCAGCAGTTCCAACGGGAACAATTTTATTTTATTATTATTTTTTTTATCTACAAGTCACCATGCACCACGATACTTCCTATCAAGTTTCGAGTCATTTTGTCTCAGGAGAAGTTCAAAATAGATTTTAAAGATGGTGGTTGTGGTGGCCATCTTGGATTTTCGATACAAAGGATTTTTAACTATTTTTGATCTAAAGTTGCCCTGGTACTTCCAACCAAGTTTTGACTCAATTGGCCTTTCAGTTCAGGAGAACAAGTTTAAAATAGATTTTTGGATTTTAGATCGGAATAATTGTAGGTATTTTTGATATACAAAGCCCTGATATATACTTCCTATTAAGTTTTAACTCAACAGGCTTTTTGGTTAATGAGAAAAAGTTCAAAATAGATTTTCTAGATGGACACCATCTTGGATCTCAGATCAGAATGCTTTTACCTATTTTTGATCTACAAACTGCCCCTATACCTCCTACAAAGTTTCAAGTCAACTGGCCTTTCAGGACAAGTTCAAAATAGATGTTCAAGATAGTGGCAAAGGCGGCTATCTTGGATTTCCAACTGAAACAATTTTAGCCATTTCTGATCTACAGGTGACCCCAATACTTCCTACTAAGTTTCAAGTCAACTGGCTTTTCTATTCAGGAGGAGAAGTTCAAAACAGATTTTCAAGACAGTGGCCATCTTGGATTTTGAAGCGAAATGATTTTAGCTAATTTTGATCTAAAAGTTGCCCCCATACTTCTTAACAAATTTTGAGTCAGTTGGCCTTTCGATTCAGGAGAAGAGTAAAACAGATTTTCAAGATGGCGGGCATCGATCATCTTGGACTTTTGATTGGAACAATTTTAGCTATTTTTGATTTACAAGCTGCCCCAAAGCATGAAAATTGTGACCGTCTCGGTCCATCGGAAAAAAGATAGGCTGGTTATTTATTGACACTCCCTTGTATAAATGTCCTACCAAGTTTCTAGTAAACGGCCTTTGGGCTCAAGAGAAGAAGCACAAAACAGATTTTCAACACAGCCGCCATGGCCACAATCTTGGATTTCTGATCAAAACAATTTTAGCTATTTTTTAATGTACAAGTTGCTCAGAAACTTCCTACCAAGTTTCCAGACAGTGGGCTTTTTGTTTCAGGAGAAATAGCTAAAAATAAATTCAAGATGGCAGACATGACAGCCATTTTGGATTTCTGATCAGAACGATTTTAGCTGTTTTTGATCTAAAAGCCACTTTGATACTTCCTGACCCAAGTGTGTTTTTTGTTTTGTGTTGAGGTTTTAAAGCCCAGTCAACCCATTTGGGTCATGTCCAGCTGGGTCAGTTTACCTAACCACACCTTTACTGGGCAGGCTTAGTCCTCTAAGTGGTTAACCAGTATTGTGCACATTCTTTTGCCAGAAACTGACAACTGCCCTTCTTGAATCAGCGGAAGGGAGAGAATGACCGTAGAAAATATTTCACAATCAATCTCCAGGAAAGAATGTTGCCGACCTCAGCGGGGGTTGAACCTGCAACCTCCTGGTCTGCAGTCGGACGGTGCATCCAACTGAGCCACCGAGGCCAGCTGTCCCAAGGGTGTAGGAGGAGTAGTCTTTTAAAGCAAACTGAGGATGTACGCTGACTGATCACAATAGCTCGCCTTGAGCACTTCATGTTCAGGTGAGCTAACAATAGTACCTGTCTGATTTGGTTACATTCCAGAATGTCCATTTTGAGATTAAGAGACTGGGTAACATAGAGAAACAAGTCATAAAACATCCTGTCAAACAAACTCATCAGAATGTCATTTTCCTGTGGACTTCTTGTCTTCAGCCAGCCCTAGAAGCAAGAAATATATTATCAGAGATCACAAAATGAACGTAAAAAATAATCAAATGTCTCAAAATGTTATTCAGTGTACTTAGAAAGAAAGCAGATCAACGCATTTAGCTGCCATGCTCCTTGAGTATGACTCTCATTAGCTCTAGATAGTACTTTTCAACAAAAAACTGGACATTTTTTCTCATTTCTCTATGAAAACGAGAGCATAATCATTAGAAGCAACTCACCAGGGCACTTCTACCTCAGTGTTCAGGTTCTAGAATATATGAGTGGCAACCTGTGAAAACAAAAGGGCCATGATGGCCCTATATCACTCACCTGAGTATCATAGCACTCAAGGAGAATATGACTTAATCAGAGGAACATTTCTGCGAAATTATTTTGACATCTGGCCATAGGCCTAGGAGATTTTGTTTAAAGGTTTTTTTTTTTTTTATTTTTAGCTCTGGTGGCCATTTTGTTCAACAGAGCAGAACCATTTTAGCAAATCTGGTACAAGGCTATTAGAGGAAAATTTCTGTGAAATTATTTTGCAATCTGGCTGTTGGCCTAGGAGGAGATGTTGTTTAAAGATTTTCTTTTTGTTTTGCTCTGGATGCCATTTTGTTTAGCGGAACAGCACCATTTTAACATTTTGGTAAAGAGTCACTCACAAAACATTCCTGTAAAATTATTTCAAAATCCATTAACCTGTTTAGGAGGAGATGTCTCTTAAGTAAATTGTTGTCAGATGCATGGCAGTCTACACCCTTTTTCTATTTTTAGCTCTGGTGGTCATTTTGTTAAGCCAAAGGAAACCATTTTAGCAATTTTGGTCAAGGGACATAAGAGGAACATTTCTGTGAAATTATTTTGAAATCTGGCTATTAGCCTGGGAGGAGATGTCCTTTAAAAGTTTTTTTTTTTTTTATTTTTAGTTCTGGCAGCCATTTTGTTAGCGAGCAGGACCATTTTAGCAATTTTGGTAGAGAGTCACTCAAGGAACATTCCTGTAAAATTATTTCAAAATCCATTAACCCGTTTAGGAGGAGATGTCCTTCAGTAAATTGTTGATAGATGCATGATAGTCTACGCCCTTTTTCTTTTCTTTTTAGCTCTGGTGGCCATTTTGTTCAGCCAAACAGAACCGTTTTAGCAATTTTGGTAAAGGGTCATAAGAGGAACCTTTCTGTGAAATTATTTTGAAATCCGGTCATAGGCCTAAGAGGAGATGTCATTTAAAGGTTTTTCTACTTTTATCTCTGACGGCCATTATGGTGCATAAGAGGAACATTTCTGTGAAATTATTTAAAGAAACCTGGCCAATGGCATGTGAAATGTCGTTAAAAGGTTTTTCTAATTTGAGCTCTGGTGGCCATTTTGTTCAGCGGAGTGGAACCATTTTTGCAATTTTGGTAGAGGATCACTCAAGAAACATTCCTGTAAAATTATTTCAAAAACCATTAATCAGTTTAGGAGAAGATGCCTCTTAACTAAATTGTTGACAGACGCATAAAGTCTATGCCCTTTTTCTATTTTTAGCTCTGGCGGCCATTTTGTTCAGCGGAGCCAAACCATTTTAGCAATTTTGGTAAAGGGGCATTAGAGAAACATTTCAATGAAATTATTTTGAAATTGGGCCCTTGGCCTAGAAGAAGATGACATTTAAAATGTTTTTTTTTCTATTTTTAACTCTGGCAGCCATTTTGTTTTGGGGAGTGGATCCTTTAAGCAATTTTGGTAAAGGGGCATGAGAGGAACATTTCTGTGAAATTATTTTGAAATCGGGTCATTGGCCTGGGAGGAGATGTTGTTTAAAAGTTTTTCTATTTTTAGCTCTGGTGGCCATTTTGTTTAGTGGAACCATTTAGGCAATTTTGGTAAAGCGGCATGTGAGGAAAATTTCTGTGAAGTTATTTTGAAATCAGGCCATTGGCCTGGGAGGAGATGTCGTTTAAAGGTTTTTCTATTTTTAGCTCTGGTGGCCATTTGTTTAGCGGAGCGGAACCATTTAGGCAATTTTGATAGAGGGTCACCCAAGGAACATTCCTGTAAAATTATTTCAAAATCCATTCACCGGTTCAGGAGGAGATGTCTTTTAAGTAAATTGTTGACAGACGGACAACGCACGACGGATGAAGACTGGTCACCAAAGCTCACCTTGAGCCTTTGGCTCAGGTGACCTAATAAGGTTTTAAAAGTAAAACATATTTTAACTAGCAATACTTAACCTATAGATAATGTGCTATTCTATTCTGTATTTCAAACCTTCCACAGCAAAAAAAAAAAACTGTTCAGTCATCTTAAAGAGTCTTAATCCAGAAGGTTTCTTGGGCAGGAGGGGGTGTGGGGTGAGTAACTTCATTTTAACTGCACAATACATTAACCCATTGATAATGTGCTAGAATTTGCAGATTAGGAAGGAGGAGCTCTCCTAGTTCTAACACAAATAAACATATAATCCCTATACCTCTGGATTAAGACTCCAGAAACTCTAAAGAATAAGATACATTCATGATATATAATCCTAAGAATCATCTAAATTCCCAACAAATATATAAGCTATCAGGGATAGGCACTCGCCCAGTCACCCAAAGCGAGTGGAAATTCGACTGGGCCCCTAAAATAATCCATTTGGTCACCAAGCTGGCGAGCATGATTGCTTGGCAACCTTGATTTTTATTGAGATCGATTGTTTACAGATGTGCTGGCCATTTTGTTGCGACTGCATTGAAGTAGATACTGAACGTCTATCTTGATGAATTAAAACCCATCACCTTGAAGTCCGACTTTACACTTTGATTCTATTCTACATATTCTTTCTTTTCACTAGGCAGTTTCGCTCTGTAGAAAGCAGTGCTACCCAATACCATCCACTCTGTAAACTGTTTTGACAAACTCATCACCCATAAATATAAAAAAAAAAAACAAAAAAAAAAAAAAACATAAAAAATTTGTAAGATTCGTGACTTTTAAAATTAAAGAATGGAACAACTTCGTTATTTCATTAGCGGAGAGTACCGCTTTTTACTCGTACTCGGTATAGTCTGGCTTACTTTCAGTGGTCCTGCATTTTACCTGCAATGACTAAGGAGTTTTCTTCCTTCTAAAAATTGCGTCGACTGGAGTATTCTACTTTCGTTTCTCCTTTTAAACGATTTATTGTTTCGTTCGTGCAAATTTGCAAAATGTGGGGCTACATACGTATCTGGCGTAACCAAACCGGCAGAGAAAAAGAAGAAGAAGAGACATTATAAGCATAAGGAAATATAGCTCTAGATAAGAGTGGGTATTTTGTGATAGCAATAGTTTTCCTTATACATGAGTACCCACAACATGTTTTCACTGAGAAATATGGAAAATTATCCTTGGATACAAAATACCCACTCGTATCTAGAACTATGAAACTTAAATATTTCAATCAATGAAAGGATTTAGATAATACGAATGAAATTTTTAATTAAATGGATTGTAGTTTTTATCATCATGTGCAGTTTCAAATCCTGGGCCCCTAAATTTTGGGCTGGGCCCCCAAAATTCAAATGTTAGGGGCCCAGCTGGCTCCTGAGAAAAAAATGTCAGTCCTTATCCCTGAGATATTAATTATCTTAACATATGTATTGTAAGCTTTGGAGGCTGTCAGTCTTCTTTAAGCATCACAGGCTCTAACTTTCTGACCCCCCTCCATTTTTTGGGCAACAACTATTGGGCCCAAAGTCTGAAGATTTGCTGCCTGTTAAGATATGTCTCTCAAATAGAAATTTTGCAAAAGTAGAGGATTGATTCCAGACAGCTGCTTTGAGTATTTCATTGAGAGGGCCTTATCAAAGAATGCCCAAGAAGAAGATTGCACTCTAACTTCATGAGCTTTAATTTTTAGGAAAGAGATGTCTCTATGGGTGAGTTTCCTATAGGCAAGTTTAATAGTATAAGATACATATCTCAGTCAGAAGCCTTAGAGATGTCTTGATTGCCTTTAATTGGTAGAAATAATCTAGTTCTATTTTGACGATAAAAACTAGTCATTTTAAGGTAAAATTTTAATGCTTTTATCGGGCATAAAAGTCTATCCAAATGTTCCCTTTTACATGTTCGTGCTAAGTTAGGGATAACTATAGGATCTAGGCAAATGGACGGAAGCTGATTCTTCACCCAAAACCCAGTTTGTACTATCAATGACACTGATTCATCAGACTGATTGAGCCTTAAATGATTTGCATCCATTGCCAAAGCATGACTTTCTCTGCATCTTTTAGCAGTGGCAAGAGCTAATAGAAAGGCTGTCTTAATCGTAACATGAAGTCTAGATGCCTTATGTAGAGGGTTGTATGGCGCTTTCTGAAGACAAGCTAAGACCCAAGATAAATTCCATTTTGGAATAAGAGATCTTTGTACTGGACTTTGCAATTTGAAAGATCTAATCAATTCTGACAAGACTGGGTTAGATCCGATCCTATTATTTGATACTTTTTTCTCAGGAAAGAGGTAAATAAGGAAGTCGGCTATGACTGTAAGAGGGGCCGAGACCGGATTAACCTTCTTTCTATGACACCATTTGGAGTATATGACCCATTTTGAGTAGATGTTGGTATTAATTATGAGATAAAATCTGCAACGTTTTTCGAAAAATGTTTCTCTCTAATTGAATGACAATTTTGTAATTGTAGTTTATGCAAAACTTTTATTCTATAATACTGTTTCTATTCTATAATACTGGCACTGATTGGTCAAGGCACACTGTCAACCATGTGGTCAATACACGGAGAAGCTGCAGTTCAGCTAATTTCTTTGGATAAGGAGAAGCAAACATTAGTGCAATGCTGGAAAGCTCATTATTATTATTTATTTATTTATTTTATGAAACTGCCATATTTATTAATCATATTCATATATATTTCTTGCATCTGATTTGGTTGGGTAGTATAAAATTCGAAACCTAAGTCTTATTTATTTACTGAGCTCTTTAGGATTGCACTTCTGGTTTGCATCTGCAGCTGTATATATCATCTTTTCTAGGAAATTTTAATGTTAAGAGCAACTACATCTCGATATAATTTGTTAAAGCAGAATTTATGGATGTTTACAGTTCATTCTCAGTATATTTATGGTTTTCCGCTGTGGATGAGGAATTGGACTATAAAATGACAGTGCTCTAAAGAAGTTTTCAGATACTAATAAACTGTTCATAGAAGATTAAGGTTCACTGACTACACTGCAGCGCCGTTATAACGCGGTCGCTTATAACGCGGAAACCGTTATAACGCGGCTGGGCCTTGGCTCCCGTTTTTTTCCCCACCAGTTTGAAAGTGTTGCCCTTTTTCCGCGGAACGCGGCAGTCTAAAAATCGCCAGCCGTGACCATATACTCGCTGATTTACTCATTTTTCTTTACCAAACTTTTCATCAGTTTTTGTCTTTAGGCTATTTCAGATCACGTCCGCGCACCATTTAAAAGCCATACTACGGTAACTGGCACAGCCCTCAACGATAATTTTCATGTATTATAAGTGAAATAAAAGAAATAATAAGAGTAACTTACGCAACACAAATTAATTACATAATTATCCTAACACATTCATAAATCAACACTTCATTGTCCTCCTTGCTGTAATAGTAGTCTGATAATTAATCCGTTTGTGTGACGTGTGAATGCATTGCCACAGTCCATAGCTCCAGATTAGGTGTCTTTTTTTTCTTTTTTTAATTAAAGAAGACTGTTATTTTTCCTTATTTCTCCATGAAATTGTAGGTTTTGTGTACTCTCTGGAAGGGCCTCAGCGAGGCGCTTCCAATGAGTATCCACAACCTACGTTTACGTGGAGAAATAAGAAATTTAATATGTGGAGACCCCTCTAGTCTGGAGCTGTGGATAGACCCTCTTATCTGGAGCTATGACAGTCGGCATGTCCAAATAGATCAAAGAAACGGGTCAAGTGTGAATACACTGAGATAGCTTAAAGCTCCAGATAAGGTGTCTTTTTTTTTTAGTTAAAAAGTACTGCTACCCTAGGTTAACGGAAATAGACTGCTGGGAAACGAGATGTACTTTCTGGACAAACATGAAACTAAGACTGGTCAGTGCTCTTTATAAAAAAAAAATATCTGAGATTAGATTTTTTTTATTGTGAAAGAAATCAACAGCAGCAATAAAAACTGACCAAGCAGGTAAGCCTGTCCCTTTTATCATGTTACATCTGACGCAACAGTTGGTATTGATTTTTTCTGCACCTGTTGCTAAACCCTTAGCATGCTGTGTGCATATAATTAGCAGACCACCTTCTGAAATATTTTTTTCTTATATCCTCAGGCTGCAAGATTTTGACACTGCATTCAAACTTGAGAAAATTTGCATGACAAAAGTTGTTGTATGGAAAAAAAAAGAAAGAAAGAAAAAGAAAAATATCATCAATTTGTCATCTGCTGAATTTTTCCAGGGAGCAACAAAGGTTATTTTTTTGACACGCAGATCAACTGTGCACATGCTCAAGGCAATTTCCGGTAAAGGACAGGTTGTTTATTACACAGTTATTCATAATGCAAGACTGTTGCAGTTAGTTCCCTTGAATGATCATAAAAGAAAACAAAACAATTTAAGCTTAAAAATTTTATTATTTACTGGATTAAAAGAATAAAACGGAAATCAGGCAAGGTACATGCACAATGTTTCAACAATAAAAAAAAAATAAAAAATAAATAAATAAAAAAGGAACATACAATATAACATACATGCAATGTGTAATATCCCATAATAACTGGAGGAAACTGCAGTGGTGCAAGTGGGTGTGGTTGTCATGTTCCGTAATACGCGGACCACGTATAACGCGGACCACGTATAACGCGGTCAGTGTTCATGGCTCCCGACGACCGCGTTATAACGGCGCTGCAGTGTATGTGTTTTCCTGGGAGGAAACTACAGAAATATGCTACAGATTGTACGCCATAATTCAGTACATATTTCTAAGCATTCTGTACACAAAGTTTTAAATGTTAAGAAAATCTAATCTCAATATTGACCAAGTGGTATATATGGATGTTTAGGTTCATTCGAAGTATATCCATCATAGACTTTCTATTGTGAATGAAGAATGAGACTATAATATGACAGTTTAAAGAAATTCTCGGATCCTAATAAACAGTTTGAAGATCAAGGCTCACTGATTGTGTGTTTTCCTAGGAGGCAACCATGGGAATATGCTACAGATTTACACCACAGTTCAGTAAATAATTCTAAGCATTCTGCACACAGTAAGTGCTCAGCTTCTGTATTCAGTAAAGAATTCAGCTGTGTTTATAATTCAGGATTAAGAATGGATATAGGACTAAACACTTGAAGAAATTCAAGTATGGTATGTAAAAAACTCAAAACTTTCCTGATCATACATACTCATTGGATGGTATTATTTGTGAGTCACTACAAAGAGAATTTGTACTATAGTACAACAGAATAAAATGCACTGTCAGTATAGCAGTATATAAGTCTTAGATAAAATCGATAACTGGAATCTGTTGCTGGAATACTTCTCAGGGGCCCAAAACTGTATCTGATACTTGTCCTGATATTTCTTGGATGTACCATATTAATATCATTCATAGTAGTTACATTACAGTATTCAGTGCTTCAGATCAGTTTTGTTTGTTTTTTAAGATGGAATGAATATTCTCTTACATTTAAATTTTCCTATCCAGACACAGACGGAGAAATATCTTAAAGATGAGCTCCATCAAGTCATGAGTATAACTTAACACTTAACTGTTGTCATACTTGGGTATGTTCACCACGCCTTATAACTGTCTTCTAGAAATGTTAAAGCCCAGATGTAGTGAGACAAGTTGGAATAATAATGACATTCTACATTTCAATAAGCAGCACACCATACTAATGGTGCCAAACGTAAATCTTCTCCAGAAAAACTCAACAAGTCAACTTGCTAGATGTTGCCGTGCATAAAGATGGTTAATGCTTGACAAGCAGAGCTGACCCTGATCAGACACTGTTTTGCAGCCTCTCATCTGGATCTACAATGTTTGCTCAGGCCGGTGTATCTTCCAAACTCTTGGGGTAGATAGGTTAATTGTTGTAATCATTTACAGGTTAAAGCTGCTCAAATTTACAAACCATTAGTCATATGTATATGTCCTTAGTATGCATTACAGTTTGCTAGTTGTCAATGTGCTTTAAGATGGCTGGATGATTAACAAGCAGAGTGGATCCTGACCAGATGCTGTTTTCTTAGGTGTCTGATCTGGGTCTACAAGTTTGCTCCAGCCTAATACTTGGGGTAAATATGGTATTTCACTTATTCTTAACCAGGATAAATGTCACCTAGATCTGAAACCATCTATCATATACATGTACTGTCGCTTGATGCTTGATGAGTGGAATGGACCATGATCAGGGACTGCTTTGCAGCCCCTGATCTGGGTCTACAATACTTGCTCAGGCCTGTCTGTCCCGATACTTGGGATGGATAGGGTAGTTGTCTTATTCTTTGCAGGTAAAGTCACTCAGATTTGAGAACCAAAAATTTGTCATAATTTATGTATGTCTGTAGTATAGATTTTATTTTGCTAGTTGTTAATGTGCATAAGAGAGATGGATGTCTGACAAGTGGAGCAAACCCCGATCTGACACCATGTTCTGCAGGGTCTGATCTGGTTTCTACCAGGTTTGCTCAGGTTTGTATGTCCCAATACTTAGGGAAAGAGATGATGGTTGTTACTTTTACAGGAAAATGTTGCTCAAACTTGAAGCAATTTGTCACTTGCATGTTCTTAATATGGATTCTTTGGACAAACAGAGGTACCCTGTTACACAGTCAGTTGATATTTCCAAAACTATTTAACTATCACTGGTAAGATTACAGTCAGAAGCAATCAAAATTAATAGCTAATAATACATTCTTTGGCACAACATAGTACAGGTAAATTCAGCCATGATTAAATGGTAAGTAAGCTAGATCTCAGAATGACAAATCACATTGTTTACATGAAGACAGTACTTGCACTAACTGTCAAAATCAGGAAGTCCCAGGACTTCCTAGCTCCAATATCTGGAAGTCCTGGTGATCAAATGTTTTCACTCACTTTCAGAAATTAAACCTCAATATTCTTAAACACTCATTTATGGAGTAAAACAGCCTTGTTAAGCTAAATAACACATATATTCATTCTAACTTTTTGTTATAAATGACTAAATATTTTTAAAAGTTGGGAGTCCCAGACTTCCTGGCACTGATTTTTGGAAGTCCCAGGGCAATTTTTGGGAGTCTCTGACTCCCAGACTTCCCTCAATGCAAGCACTGATGAAGATGCGATCAGTTACCTCCTTAGAGGTTCATCTGAATCATATCAGATTCACTTGGCTTTTTTAGGCCACCAAATTGGGATACATATAGTTATATTTATGTGTGTGTGTGTGTGTGTGTGTGTAAAATATTTAATTCTTCAGGGCTAGGCTCCCTAGTCCCTACTACATATATCCAGACTGTTATACTACTATACAGGAAGAGACACTCTACATATATCTGAAGTACAGGTTAGCTATATATATCTACTGACATCCATCATTTTCTTGGGGTCAAGATCATCCATCCCAAATGTTTCATTTATAACCTTCATCAGATCATGAAGAAGTGATTATCAATCTTGCTGGCTAAGTATCCTATTCTATGAAGCTGAGATCATCCACTCCATGCATCTGCTGACTAATCATTCATGCCAGGTCTCTATTTACAGACATTCATCATCTCTTGGGGCCGGGGGAGTGGGGGTGGGGTGGGGGGGTGGGGACCCAGTTCATCCACCAAAGTATTTCTTTTGTAATCTTTATCTGACCACAAGGCCATGATCATTCACCTTGGTGATTGTGAATTGTAGTGAGCAGAAGTCATCCACTCCATACATCCGCTGACTAATCATTTTGTTCTGCCTTTATATCTGATATCCATTATCTTTCTTAGGCCCGAAATCATCCACCACAAACGTTTCATTGATCGTCCATATCAGACCACAAAGCTGTAATCATCCACCTTGCTGTCTGTGTATCTCATTCCATGGGGCCCCAGATCATTCACCGAATGCATCCGTTTAGTCACACAACCATGAGACTGCGATCATCCACCTGGTGTCTGTAGGGCCATGATAATCAGCCCCACATTTCTATAGACTAATCATACATAACACGAGGCCGTGATCATCCACCTCATGTCAGCTGTGTATCCACAACATGGGGCCATGATCATCCACCCCGTTTCTGTAGTTACACACATCATCAGATCATGGACTGACAATCATCATCTCTCTTGGGGCTGAGATCATCTACCCCAAACATTTCATTTATTGTTATCAGACCACAAGGCCGTGATCATCCACCTTGCTGCTCTTTTCCTGGGGGCTACTCACTTGACCTTCATGAATGATTAAGTAATGTCAAGCTGCTTGACTTTCAAACTTCCCAACAATATGGCACAGGGATTGATAACAGACAGCAGTTCTGCAAGGTGGTCTGATCCCACACATGACGTTAACTGAGAGATAGATGCTAAAATTGTGTTCCATATTTCAGACAGTGTGAATCCAGTTTTTTTGGGGTAGTCAAGATGGCCATACAAATTTGATAGTATCAAATGAGGTCCGCAAAAAACAGAGCCTGGGGTAAATGTTGATTACGTAACATTAAACTAAAAAGTTCACTGACCTATATAAACATCATGAGTAATACAATTTGCTAATATGTGAGAACTGAGAATCTTACTGCACTTTTATATCATACAACAGGCCTTCTTGTCAGAAATTCCATCCCTATAAACATGAATTTCTGGGCTGGTATCAAATCTGACTTCTTTAGATTTGGAATGAACTCTAGACTTTGCACAGTTTGAAGGCAAGAAATTGTGTGAGATACTAGTCCGTTATGAATTAGATCTCTTATAAGCCAATCATCTAGGTACGGAAATAATGAGATGGCAGGTTGATGCAAGTGTGCTGCTATTATGTCCATTGGTTTGGTGAAAATCCGTGGACTTAGGGTAATTCCTAACTGTAAAGCCATGAATTGGAAGACCTGATCATGAACATGAACATGAACCAAAGATATTTCCTGGATTGAGGATGAATGTCAGGTCAATGGAGACAGCCCAGTTGTTGTCCAATATCGCTTGTCTTACTGACTTGACTGTCTCCATTTTAAAAGGTTGTTTCCTTATGTATAGATTTAGTAGAGAAAGATCTATTACCAGACATAATTTTTCATTCTTTTTTGGGACAAGAAATAACCAGGAATAAAAACAGGGAATTCCCGGTACCCTTTCCACTGCCCGTTTCTGGAGAAGATCAGCGATCTCTTCTCGTAGTAACGATGAGGAAGATTGACAGATTTATTGGAACTGACGAAAGAGGGGGAGTTGACCTGAATGGTATCTTGAAACCATCTCGAACGATAGAGAGGACCCATTTGTTGTATGTTAATTCTCCCCACTGTTCCACAAAGTGGGCAAATCTTCCTCCCACTGGAATATCTGGGTGTGGTAAGATAGGCAGTGGAAATGGTTGGCTTTCAGAACTTTGTGGATGAAGAGGCATGTTTAGAGGAGGGGAACTATTTTGAGTTACTGCTCCTCTTGGAAAAGTCCTTTCTAGTACCAGATGTAAAGGACTGATTTTGAGTTTTAGACCTGTACTGCTGGCCCTGTTTAGGTCTGAAAGGCTTGCTTGGCTGTCTAGGTCTCTTAAACACTGCTGGGGCCGAATAAGATACCTTCTGTTCTTGCACATTAGTATTGGTTGAGGAAGAAGCTAGGAATCTCTGCTGCTGCGCTTTGTAATTAGCTTTGGCAATTTCCTTTATTTTGTTATCAAACAAGGATTTGGCATTAATTGGAGCATTCCTCAATTCGTAACTGGAATTTTCCAATAGCAGTTTTGATGTGGCTAAAGTTACATCCCTTCTAGCCTGGAACAACTCTGTGGCTAAAATAATAGACATGGCTGTTGCATATTTGATGGATTTAGCCACAGCTTCCAAGAGTCTGGACAGGGCCGTGATTGACATGGACTCTTGTTGGAGACATAAATAAGCTGCTAATGAGAACAAATCTGTGTGCGAGTTGATCTCCACTAATTTGCGAGCTCTCTTTTCCCAGACATCTAAATTCTTTGCCGGGACAGAAAATCTTACTTTGTTAGGTAAGTCTAGTAAGGAAGAGTCCGCTTCTAAGTAATGGGAAAATATTGGTTCTGACATTTATAGTATTTAGTCAGAGCCAAGGATGCCACTTAATTCTAAGGGCAAAAGCCAGTTTTTACCACATTTCTCAGAATCTAACTTGTTCTGAATGTACTTTGTGGTATCTTCTGCTAATTTAGACTGTGGAAGCACTAATAATGGAGTCGAGTGTGACTCCATTAAGTGCTCAATTCCTGACAGTGGCTTGGCAGGAGTGTGTTCTTCAGTAGACTTAGGGCACAACTCCTGTGGTAAAGGTCTGAATACTTAATTGACAGCCCTGTCAAAGGATCAGACTTCAGCTTCTGATTCGGAACCTGTGTCCTCTGCAGAATGTTGCAACACATTATCAGGCTGTAAAATGGGTGTTTCATCAACTGTCCTAGCAGGTTGCAGCGTGGTCGGTACCTCTGCAACCTGAGGAGATTTTCTTGTCCTTTTATATCTACCATAATCATTCACAGAATGACTAGAAGAAGAAGACGACATCGAATGTCTTCTTCTCCTCTTACGAGTTTGTTTAGATCTCTTAGATCTTTTACTTCTCTTATGAGAATCTGAAGAGGATGATCTAGAAGAGGAGGAAGAAGAAGACAATCTATGTCTTCTCCTCTTCCTTGATTTGTGTTTTCTTTTAGACTGATCTCTCCTACTTCGCCTAGTATGAGATGCATGCCTGTCATTTGATTTCCAAGTATTACTAGGTGGATCTATTATGATACTTGGTTTGGGTTTGACATTTGACTTAAGTCATAGGTAATAGTATTCTATTTGTAGTAGCTAAGTTCTGAGGCTCATTCGCAAATGAAGGCTCAGAACTCATGTGTGACTGGTTGGTTACTCGGTGTTCAGTGCTGATCGCATGAAGCCTGCTAAGCAGTGCCTGGTAAGTTGGCTGGTGCACGGTGACTGGTGCCTGATGATTAAATGCCTAAAGCCTGGTGCCCGATGCCTGGTAATCACTTATAAATGACCGGTGACTGGATGACTGGTGACCAGTACCAGGTATCAGATGACCAGTGCCTGGTTAACAGGTGACTGGCTGACCGGTGAAAAATTGCCTGGTGACTGGTTGACCAGTGACTGGTTGACTGGTGCCTGGTCGACTTCTACTCTGGGTGCTCTCCGCACCCATAAAGTCACCACCCAGATGGGTCTTACCCCTGGTAATATAGCCCTGTGGGGTAGTGCTCCCATCAACAGAATTGTCCTCAGATGCATCTGATACTTTGTTTCTGCAATCTGTTTCTTTTTGTTGTGTCTCTTCTTAGTCATCACTGATTTCCTTGTTGCATGAATTTTTTTATCCGAAAGGACCCATACACTTTCAGACCAATGACTACAGCTGGAACAAGTAGACAACCTGCAACAAGAAGGACATGATAAACAACTCTGGTGATTATCCCACCGTGCTTTAATATGTCCACAAACGCCATGGACGATCTTCATGAAAAGTCGCGAAAACGTATGACATGGACAAGCGATCAATAAAAACAAGAAATTGAAAAATGATTTACAAAAAGTAATACGATATTTGGTGGAAGGAATCATAGAGGAACATAAGAAAGACAAGGATTAAGAAAGTTAACTGGAGAAAAAGAAAAAAAATATCCTTTGTTTACTTTCTTGTCCACAGAAAAGAAACTGACACGTGATCAAAAGAGCTGGAAGAGTGACGTGATCAAAAGAGCGGGAAGCGTGACGTCACACAGGTAACTGCCTAAGGGATCTTCTGGATTAAGATTCTTTAAGATGACTGAACTGTTGTTTTTTTCTGTGGAAGGTTTGAAATTCAGAATAGAATAGCACATTATCTGTAGGTTAATGTATTGTGCAGTTAAAATATATTTTTTGATAAGTGTGCCAGCAAAGACTTGAATCAGTCTGTGCATCCAAATAGTCTGGCCTTGTTTGTTCAAGTTCTTATGTCATCCCTTGTGGGTCATCATGTGTTGTCTCCCCGAGAAAGCGAGAAAAGGGACAGACGACCTAGAAGAGAAGAGGAAGCAGAGGATGAGGTCAAACAGTAAATGACAGTGAAGAAACAGAAATACTAGCGTGCCAGCTTCCCTCACCTGCTGCAAGTACAGCAGGCCCTTACCACCACTCTAGTGACCCAACAGGTAGTCTGTAAGTCTTCATTGAACACGTTTTGAATAATGAAGGATTCAAGCTTTCTTCAAGTGGACAGTAAAATTGATTAGACCACATGGATCTGCATGCTGATCTGCATCTTTGATGGGTGCACATGTCTGACGGTACATTTCATTACACTGCAGCTCAATTGACTTGCATCATGTAAAACATGTTCCATGTGCATATAAACAGCAAAGGTCTAGATAGGCTTGTTGATCCTGACAGTTTGATTAAGATCATAATTTTTGAATCCTCCACAAGAAATCAGACCATTTAGATGGACAGGCTGACTTTGGTCTTTGATGTCTGCAAAAACGCTTACTTCAGCTCCTTTATAGTTCAACCATTAAAAATGAGTTGGACCAGAAAAGACTAAAAATTTTCTGAATGCTCCCATCAGGATTTTTTTCCCTGTACAAATTACATGTAGTTCTTCAAAGGTTGCTGTTTCTGTTAACAAGTCAATGCAGGCAGTGTGTCTGGATAAGCCACAGGCAATTTGCCAGGTACCTTTCCAGATGAAAAGTGAAAATTTTCTTTTATACAAAATCAAGCCAAAAAAAAAAAAAAAAAAGTCCCAAAAACAACAATTTAGATGGAACACTGCTGTGTACACACACATTTGAGCCACAATGCCAGAAAACATACCTTCTAACATGTGCATCCAGCAAAGATTCAGATCAGACTGCATATTCATGGGTACATTTTGGACAGCCAAGAATGCTAAGTTTCTTTGTGTGAAAAACAAACCGATCAGACTGTGCAGATGCACAGGCTGATACAAGTCTTAATTGGGCGCACATGTTCATGTAATGTTTTCTCATTCTGCAGCTCATATACTCCATCATATATGCCTGCATATGCCTAGAGTGCCCCTTATGTCATGTTGGGGCTTGAACATAGCCGCAAACAAAATCTTACCTGAACAATTGGCCTCCAGTCAAGGGCTGAAGAACTCATGAACACCATACCATTCCTGGATACTGTAGCTGGTGAGGCATTATCAATGTTGTGTACCTCAAACACAATCTTACAGTTAGCAGCCATGGGGATACGATCACCGTTGGCCAGGGTCAAGGTTTTGTTATCGTCAAGTACAGAATTGAGATTCTCAATCCAGATGGCATCTACTGGTCCATCAAGAAGAAGCCAGATATGTTCTCCTGTAGAAATAGTTTAAATTCTTAATCAAAAAAGTTTCCTCTCAATACATAGATGCTCGCCATAACTTCATTATAACACAAAGTTACTGGGATCCACAGCAAAATCCATGTTTGCAAAACAAACAAGTATCCAAACAAAAATGTATAGATTATATAGAAAAATAAAAGCCCTGCAAGCATTGCACCATGCCCCGCCACTGTACTTACATCAAGCAAGTGCCATAACTCTGTCAATAAAAGGACCGCAAGCACAATACCCCACCAAAGCAATTATTTGTTTATGTATCAAAGTTATCATTGCAAAAATGTCTGGAAAGAAAATGACGGAGGGACAGACAACAATCCTATACCAGATCTTGATAATATCATTGGACAGATAATAATCCTAAACCAGATCTTGATATTATCCATGCATATAGCAAGTTTTTTTAAAAGGCCTTGTTATTTACTGAGTTTATCGTCCAGAAACGAAAATATGGGCATGTCTCTGGCAGATAGCTCCGTAAAAATTTGACGAAATTTGCCCATTAGCAATTCCACACCAGATCTCCTTAATATCAATATATATAGCAAGTTTGGTTAAATTCCTTGTTATTTACTCAAGTTATCATCCGGACACGAAAATATGGGTGTGTCTCAGGCAGATAACTCCATAAAAATTTGAGGAAATTTGCCCATTAGCAATCTCAAACCAGATCTCCTTAAGGTCAATGCATATAGCAAGTTTGGTTAAAATTCCTTGTTATTTACTCAAGTTATCATCCGGAAATGAAAATATCGGCTTGTCTCAGGCAGATAACTCCGTAAAAATTTGACGAAATTTGCCCATTAACAATCCCAAACCTGATCTCCACAATATCAATGCATAAACCAAGTTTGGTGAAAATCCACTGATGTTTACTCAAGTTATCATCCAGAAACGAGGGACGGACAGACACAAGGACGTCCAACGTGAACCATAATACCCCGCCACTATTTTATGGTGGGGTATAAAAATGAAATCAAAGGGATGGTGCATTAGTCTTTCTCTAAATAAAATTGACATGAATATATGACCAAGATGACTTACTTACATCAAACAAGTGCCTTAATTTGGTCAAAAATGAAATCAAAGGGAAGGTGCATTAATCTTTCCCTAAATAAAGTTGACATGAATGTATGACCAAGATGAATTTTTTCAATGTACAAAGGGCCATAACTCAAAAAGAAAGTAAACCAGATTTACAGGAGGGTGTTATTTTAAAAATCGGAGAATGCTATACTGTGCAGCATTGAATTTCCTACAGTCCAGCACCAAAATTTACATCAAAATATAGCTACGGTTCCTGGAATTTGTTCCATAGCTCTGCTGATATTTGGTGGACTGTAACCTAAAGTCCAGGCTGGCCCAGAAATTAATGGAGAAGTGACTTCTCCCTCCTGAGAAATAGGAAAATTAAGGGAGAAGTGACTTCTCCCTCCTGGGAAATAGGGAGAAGTTTGCTGCATCTAGGCAGAAGTGCTTTCGGATGGAGGACACACGACAGAAGCATGGCTATATTATAAGCTCATATGAGCCTTTGCCTGATTTGTTTTTCCTTACTTCAATATCAGACCAAACAATAACAAAACAAAAATAAACAACCAAAAAAAAAAGAAATGCAAGAAATTTTTTGTAAACCTTTAACTTGTTTTATACTGATTTTAGTTTTGTTCTTCAAGGGAGCCAACTCAAAAGAGCATTAAAAAAAAAAAAAAAAAAAAAAAAAAAAAATCCAAAAAGAATTATGTTTATAAGTTTTGATATTAGTCAAGCTTCTTAATTCTATATCATTTAATAAATGTATTTATAAAGATTTGATAATGGCAACATTTCCTTGCAAATCTGATAAAAGATGATGTTAAAAAAAATTAATAATAAACAACTTGCCCATATGGCCATAACTTTAGTTATTTGCAAAAAATATACCTGTTATAAAATAAAATTTGCACACTATTACCTCAAAACAATATGCTGCGAAAAGTTTACAAAAGCTTTCAAAGGGGCATAACTCAGCAAATATTTGGTGCACTGTGACCTCGAAATAATATGCACTGCTCCACATCATCATGTAACTATTTATGAAGTTTCAGCTTGATCGGATTGAACTATAGGAGGATTTAGCCGGAAACGAAAAATTAATAGAAATTTTCAAAGGGGTTTTAACTCTGCTAATATTTGGTGGACTGTAACCTTGAAACAATATGCGCTGCTCCACATCACGGTCTAACTACAAATCAAGTTTCAGCTTAATCGGATGTAAACTGTAGGAGTTAGCCGGAAACAAAAACTTTACAGAAAATATCAAAGGGGCATAACTCTGCTAATATTTGGTGGACTGTAACCTCGAAATAATATGCGCTGCTCCACATCATGGTCTAACTATAAATGAAGTTTCAGCTTGATTGGATGTAAAATGTAGGAGGAGTTAAGCAGAAATGAAAAGTTCACAGAAATTTTCAAAGGGACATAACTCTGCAAACATTTGGTTGACTGTACCCCCGAAAAAATATGCGCTGCTCCACATCATTGTCTAACTATATACCAAGTTTCAGCTTGATCGGATGTAAACTGTAGGAATTAGCCGCAAACGAAAAAGTTTACAGACGGATGCCATACCACGTAACATAATACATCCTGTTTTTCAAACGGGCGTATAAAAGGTCTGAAATCTATCAGATTTATCGTAAATTTCCAATATAAATGAAAAGAGAGATTCGACTGAACCATCCACCACTGCACTCTATCCACAGGCAATGCCCTCAGCTATAGTTAGGCTCTTCTGTTTAACATAATGCCCACGAATGCTTTAAAATCAAATTAGTATGCAATTGGGATAGGGGAAATACCCTTAAAAATTAAGCATGTACGGCCCATTCAATGTTACGTCATATCTGACATCACAAAAGTATGCAAACAAATTGTTGAGCATGTAAGCCTCTCTCTTTCTCTGTGTTGGACAGGACAATGTGACGCCCTGAGTTCATTGTAATTGAGCTTATCTTGCTCTGTCTGTTATTGTAATGTCTTGTATGTATTGCTTGATGTTATCTTTTATCTGTCTCCATGTGTCCATGTAAGGTCTTGTGTGTTATTTCCTGAATTTTTGTCTTAATTTTTTCTCCTCTGATACTCCTTGCAATGTTTAGCCCAACTGAGCTGATAAGATCAGGTGCAGATGTATAGGACCAAAAATCCAAACTCTCACCTTCTCTCTCTCTCTCTCTCTCTCTCTCACACCGACAGGATCCGTCACAAAAACAATATGCCCCACCCCCTCCCTTCGGTAGAGGTGGGGCTGAGGTGGGACACAATGACCATGAGTGTAATGTTATGTTTATCGTATAAGCATTTTAGATTGGATATTATTGCCTTTAAAGTTGACAATTGTTCAATAGAAAATTCATAGTTTTCACTGAAGTCGTCATATCATTATTTGTTCCCACCAAAGTGTTATGTAACGTGTGGTCATACAATTTTTATGACTTAGTGTTATCCGCTGTTTAAGCACCTTCATGATATGATCAGGTAAATTTTAGAATGTCATCTTCTACCTTGGGTGGAGGGGGGGGGGGGGGGGATATGGAGGGCCTCCCCCCAAGTCTGCTACAAATCTACAAATCTAGGAAATTTAGGAATTAATGTAAAAGCTTTACAATATGTACCTGATACACTCTCTTATCTAGATCTATGGTTGATAGCTTAAATACATGAAATGTCCAGGCACACAAAACACCACTTGATCAAAAAGGAATGAACAATGTAAGCTAACGTAACGTAAACAGTGGGCTACTCTCTGTCGATTAATGTTTTGAAATCTTTTTACAAGATGTATGTTCTATTATTGATTTTTTTATTTATTTATCCTTCAATACAATTGATACCTGTTGCGTGGGAGAATACACAGTTCGACATTGCATTCAGCAGTCTTTCTGTCCAGCCAATGCCCTCTTTCATGGTATGTGACAAATGCTTGGCTTGAAGTTTGGATTATTACTCAGTTGCTTTATCCTGACACTTGGTGACTGACCAGTATTAGCTCTACTATATTGAGTGTCAAGCAAACAAATAGCTAGTAGGCTTACAATTTTTTGATTTTAGGGTCTTTAGTATTATTCAGCGAAGAATCAAACTAACTATATACAAATCGGAATCTCTACCACTATACTGTCAAATTAAGATTGATAACAGAAAGGTACATATAATAGAGGTAAGCATACATACTTTGATGACTCTGAGCAAATTCAACAAAAATCAAATTGATATATTATTTGCATTCTATTTTACAGAAAATAAGCTTTCCGGGTTAATGTAAATTGTCTCCTTAGGCATGAACTAACAAAGCTAGTTTTCAGCAAAAAAAAAAACAAAAAAAAAACAAAAAAAAAAACAAGAGGGCCATGATGGCCCTGTAACGCTCACCTGAGCAACATAGCACTTTGAGAGCCTGATCTAGAACTGATCAAGGTAAACATTCTGATCAAAGTTCAAAATGATTATATTAACAAGTAAGACAATGTAGCATGTCTAATGGACTGTGAAATAAAGGTCAAGGTCAAATATGGATGACTGCACTCAAGAGGCCATGCAAAGATTATGCATGTACTAAGTATCACTGGCTGTAGGAGCAATAGTTACTGAGAAACTGACATAAACACATACACTTCACAAGTACCAAATATCACTCTGTAGGACCAATAATTACTGAGAAACTGACCTAAATGGAAAAACTTAAGAGAGTCACTGGACAGAAAACTATACATTACCTTGAAACCATCAAGACAAACATTTTGAGCAAGATTCATGATGATCACTTCAAAAATGTGACCTCTAGAGCATCAACAAGGTTTTCCTTTGATTTGGCCAGGTGAACTAGTTCTTTATATCAAGTGACCCAGTTTTAAACTAGACCTAGAAATCATCAAAACAAACATTTTGAGCAATATTTATGATGATTATTTCAAAAATGTGACCTCTGGAGTGCTAACAGTTTTCTGCTGATCGGCCAGGTCACCTAGTTTTTGACCTCATGTGACCCTGTTTCAAATTTGACCTAGAAATCATCAAGACAAACATTTTGAGCAAGATTCAAGATGATTGCTTCAAAAATATGACTGCTAGAGTGTTAACAAGGTTTTCTGCTGATTTGGCCAGGTGACCTAGTTTTTGACCCCAAGTGACCCAGTTTCAAACTTGACCTAGAAATCATCAAGACAAACATGTTGAGCTAGATTCATGATGATTGATTGAAAAATGTGACCACTAGAGTGTTAACAAGGTTTTCTGCTGATCTGGCCAGGTGACCTAGTTTTTGACCCCAGGTGACCTAGTTTCGAACCTGACCTAGAAATCATCAAGACAAACATTTTGAGCAAGATTCATGATATATGCAAAGATTCAGCCACAATACATCCTCGGTTTTGGAGAAGAAGATTTTTAAAGGTTTTTCCGATACAAATGCATAGGGAAGCAAACTTGACCTTGCCGTAAAAAGGTCAAATGTCAATATACGACCTTTATTTTAGCAATTTTGGTAGACCTCCTGTCCCCGATGACTTATGCAAAGATTCAGCCCCAAGGCATGGTGGCCATAGGTTTCAGAGAAGAAGTCCTTTGAAAATGTTAACAGACGGACGCACAGGCTAAAAAAAGTGAACAGAACGAAATCGTGCGTGGCCATGTGCACCAGCATGTTGGGCATTGAAGTTTATGAAAAGATAAAGCTGCTGATCACAGAGCAACAGATGATTTTTGGGGCATTTGGGTATTTAACCCCATCAAAATTTAACCATTGGGTAAAATCATATTTTCATTTTTCGGTTTGAGTAAAGATACCCCATAAAATGAAAATTAATTGGGTAAAACTTATACAAGAGGACCATGATGGTCCTATATCGCTCACCTGATCAAACAGCTTTGCAAACTTACTGTTGAACTTTCAGCCAAGTCCACTGCTCTAAGGTTTTTGTATAAATTTTATAGCTCTACTCCAGAGCGGCCATGTTTTTTTCAAACATCATGATCGCTGGAACTGAATCTTGAAAGAAGGTCACCAAAGGAACAATTCTGCCAAGTTATATTGAAATTGGCCCATGGTTTCTGACGAAAAGATTTTTTGAAGTGTTTTATATAGCTTTATAGGGAAAATAAATCCCACCCCCTATCAGCTATGTTTTTCGACAAATCATGACAACTTGAACAAACTTGGTAGAGGGCCACCAAAGGACCATTCCTGCCAAGTTATATTGAAATCGGTTCAGTGGTTTCTGACAAGAAGATTTTTAAAGTTTTCTATTTAGATATATAGGGAAAATAAGCCCCACCCCTAGCAGCCATGTTTTTTGACGAATCATGATTGCTTGAACAATCTTGGTACAGGGTCACCAAAGCAACATTCCTGCAAAATAATATTGAAATCGGTCAGGTGGTTCTGACAAGAAGAATTTTAAAATTTTCTATACAGATATATACGGAAAATAAGCCCCGCCCCCTGGCGGCCATGTTTTTTGACATATCACATGGGCTTGAACAATCTTGGTAGAAGGTCACCAAAACAACATTCCTGCCAAGTTACAATGAACTTGATCCAACGGTTTCTTACGAGAAGATTTTTAAAGTTTTCTATATAGCTATATAGAGGGAAAATATGCCCCGCCCCCTAGTGGCCATGTTTTTTGACGAATCATGCTGGCTTGAACAATCTTGGTAGAGGGTCACCAAAGAAACATTCCTGCCAAGTTATATTGAAATCAGTCAATTGGTTTCTGACAAGAAAATTGTTAAATTTTTCTATATAGATATATAGAGAAAAATAAGCCCCGCCCCCTGGCGGCCATGTTTTTTGATGAATCATGATAACTTGAACAATCTTGGTAGAGGGTCAACAAGGAAACATTTCTGTCAAGTTATAATGAAATCCGTCTAGTGGTTTCTGACAAGAAGATTTTTAAAGTTTTCTAATTAGATACATAGGGAAAATAAGCCCCGCCCCCTGGCAGCCCAGTGTTTTGATGAATCATGACGACTTGAACAATCTTGATAGAGGATCATCAAAGGAATATTTCTGCAAAATTATATTGAAATCGGTCCAGTGGTTTCTGACAAGAAGATTTTTAAAGTTTTCTACATAGATATATAGGGAAAATAAGCCCCGCCCCCTGGTGGCCATGCTTTTTGACGAATTCAAATGGCTTGAACAATCTTGGTAGAGGATCACAAAAGGAACATTTCTGCAAAATTATCTTGGAATCGGTCCAGTGGTTTCTGACAAGAGGATTTTTAAAGTTTTCTATACAGATATATAGGGAAAATAAGCCCCGCCCCCTGGCGGCCATGTTTTGTGACGAATCCAAATGGCTTGAACAATCTTGGTAGAGGATCATCAAAAGAATATTTCTGCAAAATTATATTGAATGCGATCCAGTGGTTTCTGACAAGAAGATTTTTTAAGTTTTCTATATAGATAATATAGGGAAAATAAGCCCCGCCCTCTGGTGGCCATGTTTTTTGACGAATCCAAATGACTTGAATAATCTTGTTAGAGGATCACCAAAGGAACATTTCTGCAAAATTTTATTGAAATCGGTCCAGTGGTAGTCTGATAAGAAGATTTTTGAAGTTTTCTATACAGATATATAGGGAAAATAAGCCCCGCCCCCTGGCAGCCATGTTTTTTGACAAATCCAAATGGCTTGAACAATCTTGGTAGAGGATCACCAAAGGAACATTTCTGCAAAATTTTATTGAAATCGGTCCAGTGGTAGTCTGATAAGAAGATTTTTGAAGTTTTCTATACAGATATATAGGGAAAATAAGCCCCGCCCCCTGGCAGCCATGTTTTTTGACAAATCCAAATGGCTTGAACAATCTTGGTAGAGGGTCGACAAAGGAACATTTCTGCAAAACTATACTGAAATCGGTCCAGTGGTTTCTGACTAGAAGATTTTTTAAGTTTTTAGTTACAAAATCTATTTTTAGCTCCTGTGACCTAGATATGCAATGGACCAGAACCATTTGAACAACTTTGAAAGAGGACCAACCAAGGATCATTCCTGTGAAGTTTGGTCAAATTCCAATCTGTGGTTTAGGAGGAGATGTTTAAAGATTGTGAACGGACGGACAGACAGACGGACGATGACGAGGACAGACGGTGGGTGATCACAATAGCTCACCTTGAGCCTTTGGCTCAGGTGAGCTAAAAACAGAAAGAAAGAGCACAAAAAATCCTGCTTTACATGATTTAGATATTTAAGATCTGGCATTTCATTATACCCTATTAAATTTATGATAGTATTTGTCAGATGAAGATTGAAAACACCAATTATGTGCAGTAATCATAATATAAAATAGTAATCATGTGCTTTTATGGCCTTGAAACTTTAATTTTCACCCTTGAATTTGGAAATAATTGGGTATTCTGTCAAATCAATTGGGTTTCAATACCCAAGTTTTTTGAAAATAATTGAGTATTTGCTCAAAGGGTATGGGCATTTTAACTCGGATACTCCCCTTATCTCTTGCCCTGTGATCAGCCTGCGCACTGCTTACATGCTGTCCCAGATTTCTGATGAACATTATGCGATCAGTATCACACACATTAACAAGCTTTACTTTATATACAAACAGCAAAGACCCAGATCAGAATGCGCGTCTCTGATCAGGGCTTTCATGCTTTTTACAGCAATCTGAAGATGATCAGAATGCACACTTCATGCATACTGCATGTTTGCTTTTTTTTACTGTGAAAATCACAGAGAAAATCAGTACAGATCAATTCTCGCAAGTTTAAAAAGAAAATCATTTGGACATTTTCTTTCTTCCTTTAGCGTTGGATCACTGTAAAAGATCATGACACAGCTGGAGGTGTTCATTAGTATGCTCACTGCCTGAGCAGGTTGGTTAAGATCTTTCTCAGCTATATACTGTTTTAGCTTGATGCACTGGCTTATATCAGAGTCCATGCTTCAAATCGCTACAAAAACTGTTCAGTGCAAAAATATATTGCAGACCTTGAATGTTCTAAATGCAAGTCTATGCTGTTTATACATTTTCATCTTCCTATGTACATAAATACCAACATGTACGTAATGACATGCACCATGCAAAATGGGACCTTAGCATAGATGCAAAAAGACACTATAACAGTGTTTTTGTTTTGTTTTTTTTACACCCTGCCAGTTGTCACTGCAGTGCCCTTTTCACGGCCTTTGATCTTTGCAGTTGCTGCACGCCATGGTGTTCTGCCATGGTGTTCTCGAACTGGAAATGGCCGATGCTATTCCATTCCCTTTTCACATAAATTTATTTGAAGACAATGAACTTTATTGATTTAACACAGCAGAAAACAGTCTTAGATTGCAGATCTATATTTTGTTTGATACAGAATATAACCGGTTTTCCGATAAAACCGTGTACCAGTATACACCAATAGTTAAAATGGTAAAGTTTCACTGGTA
The DNA here is from genome assembly GCA_964016985.1 of Anodontia alba. Taxonomy (NCBI): domain Eukaryota; kingdom Metazoa; phylum Mollusca; class Bivalvia; order Lucinida; family Lucinidae; genus Anodontia; species Anodontia alba. Next base: position 57,464,111 of record OZ024833.1, on the reverse strand, counting down.
AGCTCCATTTTGGATATATTTGATGTTCAATCTCTTTCTAACAGGTCTCAATATAACCTGACACAAAGCTTCCATATATAGCCTACCTGTAAACTGATAGGCTGCAAATGAATCAAGCAGCAGTGCCTATGACAGGGTGTGTTTACTAAACCACAGTGTGCACTTAGCCAAATTATATTTTGAGACCTGTCAATGGCTAAAGTGTCCTAAGGGTTTAGTTGTTTTGTTTTATTTCCTTATTTTTTGTCTCCAGAGAACAGGTCTGCCATTTCATACAAACTGTATACTAGGAGATAATTAAAAAAAAAATACAACAAACATCTTGAAATGTCCATTACTGAAATTTTCATCCAGCATACTAATTGTTAAGTAAATAGGGATTAAAGGGAAAAAAAATAAATAAATAAATTAAAAACAAACAAACAAAAAAAACAAAACAAAAAAAAAAACAAAAAACAAGAGGACCATGATGGTCCTATATCACTCACCTGAGCAAACAGCTTTGCACATTTACTGTTGAAGTTTCAGCCAAGTTCACTGCTCTAAGATTTTTGTATAAATTTTATAGCCCTGCTCCCCAGCAGCCATGTTTTTTTTCATGCATCATGATGTCTTGAACTGAATCTTGAAAGAGGATCACCAAAGGAGCAATTCTGCCATATTGAAATCGGTCCAGTGGTTTCTGACAAAAAGATTTTTAAAATGTTTCATATAGCTATATAGGGAAAATAAGCCCCACCCCCTAATGGCCATGTTTTTTGACGAATCATGACTGCTTGAACAAACTTGGTAGAGGGTCACCATAGGAACATTCCTGCCAAGTTATATTGAAAAAGGTCCAGTGGTTTCTGACAAGAAGACTTTTTAAAGTTTTCTATTTAGATATATAGGGAAAATAATCCCCACCCCTTGCAGCCATGTTTTTTGATGAATCATGATTGCTTGAACAATCTAGGTAGAGGGTCACCAAAGCAAAATTCCTGCCAAGTAATAATGAAATCAGATAGGTGGTTTCTGACATGAAGAATTTTAAACTTTTCTATACAGATATATATGAAAAATAAGCCCCGCCCCCTGGCAGCCATGTTTTTTGATGTATCATGAGGGCGTGAACAATCTTGGTAGAAGGTCACCAAAGCAACATTCCTGCCAAGTTACATTGAACTTGATCCAACAGTTTCTTAAGAGAAGATTTTTAAAGTTTTCTATATAGATATATAGGGAAAATATGCCACGCCCCCTAGCGGCCATGTTTTTTGTCAAATCATAATGGCTTGAACAATCTTGGTAGAGGGTCACCAAAGAAACATTCCTGCCAAGTGATACTGAAATCGGTCCATTGGTTTCTGACAAGAAGATTTTTAAAACTTTTCTATATAGATATACAAGGAAAATAAGCCCTGCCCCTAGCGGCCAGGTTTTTTGATGAATCATGATAACTTGAACAATCTTGGTAGAGGGTCAACAAGGAAACATTTCTGCCAAGTTATAATGAAATCAGTACAGTGGTTTCTGACGAAGACTATTATTTTAAAGTTTTCTATATAGATATATAGGAAAATTAAGCCCCGCATCCTGGCAGCCACGTTTTTTTGACAAATCATGACGACTTGAACAATCCTGGTAGAGAGTTACAAAAGAAACATTCCTGCAATGTTATACCGAAATCGATCCAGTGGTTTCTGACAAGACCGTCATTATATAGATATATAGGGAAAATAAGCCCCGCCCCCTAGCAGCCATGTTTTTTTGCCGAATCCTGATGGCTTGAACAATCTTGGTAGAGGATCACCAAAGGAACATTTCTGCAAAATTATATTGAAATCAGTCTAGTGGTATCTAACAAGAAGATTTTTAAACAATTCTGTATAGATATATAGGGAAAATAAGCCCCACCCCTGGCGGCGATGCTTTTTGACGAATCCAAATGCCTTGAACAATCTTGGTAGAGGATCACCAAAGGAACATTTCTGCAAAATTATATTGAAATCGGTCTAGTGGTTTCTGACAAGAAGATTTTTAAAGATTTCTATATAGACATATACTGAAAATAAGCCCCGCCCCCTGGCGGCCATGTTTTTTGACGAATCCAAATGTCTTGAACAATCTTGGTAGAGGATCACCAAACAAACATTTCTGCAAAATTATATTGAAATCGGTCTAGTGGTTTCTGACAAGAAGATTTTTAAAGTTTTCTATACAGAGATATAGGGAAAATAAGCCCCTCCCCCTGGTGGCTATGTTTTTTGACGAATCCAAATGGCTTGAACAATCTTGGTAGAGGATCACCAAACAAACATTTCTGCAAAATTATATTGAAATTGGTCCAGTGGTTTCTGACAAGAAGATTTTAAAGTTTTCTATATAGATATATAGGGAAAATAAGCCCCTCCTCTGGCAGCCACGTTTTTTGATGAATCCAAATGGCTTGAACAATCTTGGTAGAGGATCATCAAAGGAACATTTCTGCAAAATTATATTGAAATCGGTCTAGTAGTTTCTGATAAGAAGATTTTTAAAGTTTTCTATACAGAGATATAGGGAAAATAAGCCCCGCCCCCTGGCGGCCATGTTTTTTGACTAATCCAAATGGCTTGAACAATCTTGGTAGAGGATCACCAAAGGAACATTTCTGCAAAATTTTATTGAAATCGGTCCAGTGGTTTCTGATGAGAAGATTTTTTAAGTTTTTAGTTAAAAAATCTATTTTTAGCTCCTGTGACCTAGATATGCAATGGACCGGAACCATTTGAACAACTTTGAAAGAGGATCAACCAAGGATCATTCCTGTGAAATTTGGTCAAAATCCAATCAGTGGTTTAGGAGGAGATGTTGTTTAAAGATTGTGAACGGACGTACGGACAGACGGACGACGAGGACGGACGATGAGTGATCACAATAGCTCACCTTGAGCCTTTGGCTCAGGTGAGCTAAAAACAAGATAAAACAAGAGGACCATGATGGTCCTATATAGCTCACCTGAGCAAACAGATTTGCATACTTTTTTACTGTTGAAATTTCAGCCAAGTTCACTGCTCTAAATTTTATAGCCCTCCACCCCGCATCCCCCACCAACCCCCCCACAGCAGCCATGTTTTTTTCTTATTAACACATCATGACAACTAAATCTTGAAAGAGGGTCACCAAAGGAACATTTCTGCCAAGTTATATTGAAATTTGTCCAGTGGTTTCTGACAAAAAGATTTTTAAAGTGTTTTATATAGCTATAAAGCCCTACCCCCTAACAGCCATTTTTTTCTTTTTGACGAATCATGACAGATTGAAAAAACTTGGTAGAGGGTCACCAAAGGAACATTCTTGTCAAGTTAAATTGAAATCGGTTCAGTGGTTTCTGACAAGAAGATTTTCAAATTTTTCTATCTAGATATATAGGGAAAATAAGCCCCACCCCCTAACAGCCATGTTTTTTGACAAATCAGGATTGCTTGAACATTCTTGGTAGAGGGTCACCAAAGCAACATTGAAATCGGTCAGGGGGTATTTGACAAGAAGAACTTCAAAGTTTTCTATACAGATATATATGGAAAATAACCCCCGCACCTACTGGGGGCCATGTTTTTTGACGTACCATGAAATCTTGAACAATCTTGGTATCGCCACAATTCTGTCCAAGTATAGGCGAATCCTAGAAATATCTGAGGAACTCAAACCAATCACCGACAGCAAAAACGAGCCACAAATCTCAAACAGCTACTAACACGTGCCGACATCAACCCCCAACAAATTGAGAAAGGGAGTTCACCATGCGGAAAAACATGCGCAGCCTGTCCGTTTTTACAAGGAACAGATCATATCACCTCATGGAAAACCAAAGAAAAAATTAAGATACAAGGCTGCTTCAATTGCAAAACAAAAAACGTGATATACATTATCAGCTGTAAAAAATGCGGTCTACAATATGTCGGTCAATCCGGCAACACTTTCCAAGAACGCTTCCGGGGCCATCTTGCGGACATAAGACAAGGCAATAACGTCAAACCAGTCTCCTGTCACTTTACGTCCGTCAACGTCACGATTGTCGCCCAGACAACAGACAACCTCAACATACGCTTGCGAACAGAAGAAACCTGGATCAGCAGATTAGGAACCAAACATCCGTCGGGATTAAATCTCATTCAATAAACATGGAGAAGCCGTTCACGTGCAGCACGTGCCATAAAAAACTGTCTACTATTGGAAACTTAAGAAGACATAATGAAGCCTTCCGCTCAACAAGCCGTATTAAGTATCAATGTTGGCACTGTCACAACACATATGCGAGACAGGAATCGGCCAGAAAACACGCCTATAATAAACATGTGGACACTGAAAGAAAAACCGTCAAAACTACTGCAGGAAACCCACGCTGGAGACTAGAGATCTTTAAACCGGGCCCATGGAACCGGCCACCCGAGGCAAGGCCCAAGTCCGGGACTGTATACACTATACAAATTCCGCCAGCATCCGAACAGAGTCACATCAACAACATTAAACCAAAGAGAAGGACAAGCCGATTCAACCCATACATCCCTCTCACCGTAGACGAGGCCCTTGTAACCATCAGTAACGACGAATGCACACTTCGGGACTCAACAGACTACAAGTAATGAAGGATTTGGAAATATCCCCCTCATCTTCAACGAGTACCATCACGCAGGACGAACTACCAGAAGAAGAATCTATGGACATAACCATCCCCACTATCTATGGGGTTTATCATACACCTAAAAACTAGAAACAATCCATTTACACTTAACTTTCTTGATCTAAAATCTTCCACATTTATTAGTACTTTCCTACTTTCGTTGTCAATGCATAAGACGTCACAGAGTGTCTTTATTTTTAGAACAATACATGTCACGTGATCTAATTTATCCGTTTTTTAATACTTCAGGAAACTTTTCACTATTATGCTTTGTCTTGAAAAAGGTCTTGGTAGACCGAAACCGGTCGACGAATAAACACACAATGATAAACAAGAGGACCATGATGGTCCTATATCGCTCACCTGACCAAACAGATTTGCATATTTACAGTTGAAGTTTCAGCCAAGTTCACTGCTCTAGGATTTTTGTATAAACTTTATAGCACTAACCACCCCCACCCCCCTCCACCACACCCCTGGCCATGTTTTTTTACAAATCTTGACGACCTGAACTGATTCTTAAAAGAGGGTCACCAAAGGAACATTTCTGCCAAGTTATATTGAAATTGGTCCAGTGGTTTAAAAAGTTTTATATAGCTATAAAGTGGTTTCTAACAAGAAGAGTTTTAAAGTTTTCTATATAGATATATAAGGAAAATAAGCCCCGACTCCTGGCGGCCATTTTTTTTGACGAATCATGACGGCTTGAACAATCTTGATGGAGGGTTACATAAGAAACATTCCTGCAAAGTTACATTGAAATCGGTAAAGTGCTTTCTGAAAAGACTATTAAAATTTTCTATATAGATAAATTATATAGGAAAATAAGCCCTGCCCCCTAGCGGCCATGTTTTTTGACAAATCATAACGGCTTGAACAATCTTGGTAAAGGGTCACCAAGGAAACATTTCTGCGAAGTTATATTGAAATCAGTCTTGTGGTTTCTGACGACAAGATTTTTTCAAGTTTTCTATATAGAATTATACCGAAAATAAGCCCCGCACCCCCTAGCGGCCATGTTTTTTGACAAATCATGTCCGCTTGAACAATCTTGATAGAGGGTCACTAAGGAAACATTTCTGCCAAGCTATATTGAAATAGGTCCAGTCGTTTATGACAAGAAGATTTTTAAAATTTTCTACATAGGGAAAATTAACCCCGCCCCCTAGGGGCCATGTTTTTTAACGAATCATGGCAGCTTGAACAATCTTGCAAAAGGATCACCAAAGGAACATTTCTGCAAAATCATATGGAAATCGGTCCAGTGGTTTCTGACAAGAAGATTTTTAAAGTTTTCCATAAAGATATATTAGGAAAATAAGCCCCGCCCCCCCCTGGCGGCCATGTTTTTTGACAAATCCATATGAAATCGGTCCAGTGGTTTCGGACAAGAAGATTTTTAAAAGTTTTCTATATAGATTATATAGGGAAAATAAGCCCCGCCCCCCTGGCGGCCATGTTTTTTGACGAATCCAAATGTCTTGAACAATCTTGGTAGAGCATCACCAAAGGAACATTTCTGCAAAATTATATTGAAATCGGTCCAGTGGTTTCGGACAAGAAGATTTTTAAAGTTTTCTATACAGATATATAGGGAAAATAAGCCCCGCCCCCTGGCGGCCATGTTTTTTGACTAATCCAAATGGCTTGAACAATCTTGGTAGAGGATCACCAAAGGAACATTTCTGCAAAATTATATTGAAATCGGTCCAGTGGTTTCGTACAAGAAGATTTTTAAAGTTTTCTATATAGATATATGGGGAAAATAAGCCCCGCCCCCTGGCAGCCATGTTTTTTGACGAATCCATATGGCTTGAACAATCTTGCAACAGGATCACAAAAGGAACATTTTTGCAAAATTATATTGAAATCGGTCCAGTGGTTTCGGACAAGAAGATTTTTAAAGTTTTCTATATAGATATATAGGGAAAATAAGCACTGCCCCCTGGCGGCCATGTTTTTTGACGAATCCAAATGGCTTGAACAATCTTGGTAGAGGATCACCAAAGGAACATTTCTGCAAAATTATATTGAAATCGGACCAGTGGTTTCTGACAAGAAGATTTTTTAAGTTTTTAGTTAAAAAATCTATTTTTAGCTCCTGTGACCTAGATATGCAACGGACCGGAACCATTTGAACAACTTTGAAAGAGGACCAATCAAGGATCATTCCTGTGAAGTTTGGTCAAAATCCAATCAGCGGTTTAGGAGGAGATGTTGTTTTAAGATTGTGGACGGACGGAGGGACGGACGGACGGACGACGACGACGACAACGGACGGTGAGTGATCACAAAAGCTCACCTTGAGCTTTCAGCTCAGGTGAGCTAAAAAGCCTGTTGTTTGGTTGTTCATTCTGTATTTCCTCTTATCCTCTGAATCTTGGTAGAAGGTCACCAAAGCAACATTCCTGTCAAGTTACACTGAACTCGGTGCAACGGTTTCTTACGAGAAGATTTTTAAAGTTTTTTATATAGATATATAGGGAAAATAAGCCCCGCCCCCGTAGCGGCCATGTTTTTTAACGAATCATGACAGCTTGAACAATCTTGGTAGAGGGTCACCAAAGAAACATTCCTGCTAGGTTATATTGAAATCGGTCCAGTGGTTTCTGACAAGAAGATTTTTAAAGTTTTCTATATAGATATATAGGGAAAATAAGCCCAAATCGCTAGCGGTCATGTTTTTTGACAAATCACGATTACTTGAACAATCTTGGTAAAGGGTCACCAAGGAAGGGTCACCAAGGAAACATGTCTGCAAAGTTATATTGAAATCAGTCCAGTGGTTTCTGACAAGAAGATTTTTTTCAAGTTTTCTATATAGATATACTGGGAAAATAAGCCCCGCCCCCTAGCAGCCATGTTTTTTGACAAATCATGACGGCCTGAACAATCTTGATAAAGGGTCACCACGGAAACATTTCTACCAAGTTATACTGAAATCGGTCCAGTGGTTTCTGACAAGAAGATTTTTTTTCAAGTTTTCTATATAGATATATAGGGAAAATAAGCCCCACCCCCTTGCAGCCATATTTTTTGACGAATCATGATGGCTTGAACAACCTTGGTAGAGGGTGACCTAAGACACATTCCCTCCAAGTTATATTGAAATCGGTCCATTGGTTTTGGACAAGAAGATTTTTAAAGTTTTCTATATAGATACATATATAGGGAAAATAAGCCCTGCCCCCTGGCGGCCATGCTTTTTGACAAATCCAAATGGCTTGAACAATCTTGGTAGAGGATCACAAAAGGAACATTTCTGCAAAATTATATGGAAATCGGTCCAGTGGTTTCGGACAAGAAGATTTTTACATTTTTCTACATAGATATATAGGGAAAATAAGCCCTGCCCCCTCGTGGCCATGTGTTTTTGACGAATCCAAATGGCTCAAACAATCTTGGTAGAGGATCACCAAAGGAACATTTCTGCAAAATTATATGAAAATCAGTCCAGTGGTTTCTGACAAGAAGATTTTTAAAGTTTTCTAAATAGATATATAGGGAAAATAAGCCCCACCCCCTGGTGGCCATGTTTTTTGACAAATCAAAATGGCTTGAACAATCTTGGTAGAGGATCACAAAAGGAACATTTTTGCAAAATTATATTGAAATCGGTCCAGTGGTTTTGGACAAAGAAGATTTTAAAGTTTTCTATATAGATATATAGGGAAAATAAGCCCTGCCCCCTGGCGGCCATGTTTTTTGACGAATCCAAATGGCTTGAACAATCTTGGTAGAGGATCACCAAAGGAACATTTCTGCAAAATTATATGGAAATCGGTCCAGTGGTTTCGGACAAGAAGATTTTTACATTTATCTATATAGATATATAGGGAAAATAAGCCCCACCCCCTGACGGCCATGTTTTTTGGCAAATCCAAATGGCTCGAACAATCTTGGTAGAGGACCATCAAAGGAACATTTTTGCAAAATTATATGGAAATCGGTCCAGTGGTTTCTGACAAGAAGACTTTTAAAGTTTTCTATATAGATATATAGGGAAATTAAGCCCCACCCCCTGGCAGCCATGTTTTTTGACGAATCCAAATGGCTTGAACAATCTTGGTAGAGGATCACGAAAGGAACATTTTTACAAAATTATATTGAAATCGGTCCAGTGGTTTCGGACAAGAAGATTTTTAAAGTTTTCTATATAGATATATAGGGAAAATAAGTACTGCCCCCTAGCGGCCATGTTTTTTGACGAATCCAAATGGCTTGAACAATCTTGATAGAGGATCACGAAAGGAACATTTTTACAAAATTATATGGAAATCGGTCCAGTGGTTTCGGACAAGAAGATTTTTAAAGTTTTCTATATAGATATATAGGGAAAATAAGTACTGCCCCCTGGCGGCCATGATTTTTGACGAATCCAAATGGCTTGAACAATCTTGGTAGAGGATCTCCAAAGGAACATTTCTGCAAAATTATATGGAAATCGGTCCAGTGGTTTTGGACAAGAAGATTTTTACATTTATCTATACAGATATATAGGGAAAATAAGCCCCGCCCCCTGGCCGCCATGTTTTTTGGCAAATCCAAATGGCTCGAACAATCTTGGTAGAGGATAATCAAAGGAACATTTTTGCAAAATTATATGGAAATCGGTCCAGTGGTTTCTGACAAGAAGACTTTTAAAGTTTTCTATATAGATATATAGGGAAATTAAGCCCCACCCCCTGGCAGCCATGTTTTTTGACGAATCCAAATGGCTTGAACAATCTTGGTAGAGGATCACGAAAGGAACATTTTTACAAAATTATATTAAAATCGGTCCAGTGGTTTGGACAAGAAGATTTTTAAAGTTTTCTATATAGATATACACATGTATAGGGAAAATAAGCCCCGCTCCCTGGCGGCCATGTTTTTGACAAATCCAAATGGCCTGAACAATCTTGGTAGAGGATCACCAAATGTACATTTCTGCAAAATTATATGGAAATCAGTCTAGTGGTTTCTGACAAGAAGATTTTTAAAGTTTTCTTTATAGATATATAAGGAAAATAAGCCCCGCCCCCGAGCGGCCATGTTTTTTGGCGAATCCAAATGGCTCGAAAAATCTTGGTAGAGGATCACAAAAGGAACATTTCTGCAAAATTATATGGAAATCGGTCGAGTGGTTTCTGACAAGAAAATTTTTAAAGTTTTCTATATAGATATAAAGGGAAAATAAGCCCCGCCCCCTGGCAGCCATGTTTTTGACGAATCAAAATGGCTTGAACAATCTTGGTAGAGGATCACCAAAGGAACATTTCTGCAAAATTATATTGAAATTGGTCCAGTGGTTTCAGACAAGTAGATTATTTAAGTTTTTAGTTAAAAAATCTATTTTTAGCTCCTGTGACCTAGATATGCAATGGACCGGAACCATTTGAACAACTTTGAAAGAGGACCAACCAAGGATCATTCCTGTGAAGTTTGGTCAAATTCCAATCGGTGGTTTAGGAGGAGATGTTGTTTAAAGATTGTGAACGGATGGATGTCGACGACGACGACGCCGATGCCGCCGCGGATGGATGGTGGGTGATCACAATAGCTCACCTTGAGCCTTAGGCTCAGGTGAGCTAATAAAAATGCAAAGGAAGAGTTCTAAACTCATTTGTCATGAGTTTTTACATATAGTACATCACAAACATTTTAATCAACAACCATAATTCCAACATCTTTTACCTTTCTTAGCTTTCAATGTTCTTCTCCAAAGTGTTGAGAATATGCCATCAGTCCAATCATTGGTTGCAACATCCAGGCGTCCAAACATCTGAGGTGCAGTGATAGCTTTTGGGTTCATTCTCATCTCTCTGTGTGGGGCTCCACAGTCAGTCATAGATTTCATCAGAACCTGTATACAGCAGGACTTACCAGCTCCACTAGGTCCCAGTGTCATCATACCATGACGTACCCTCTGTGTCTCATACAGCTAAACACACATAAAATAGGCCTATTATATTTACCCTAGATATTCAGACAGACAGGGCTAATGCAAACAGTGTATATCCTGATCAAACTGTTCCTAAATGAGCAGTTTGATCAGGCTCTACATTATTTGCCATTCTGCCACAGTATTTAACCCTTGTCCTGCTGAACCCTGATATGCCCCGTCTTTGCAAACAGTGCAGATCCAGTTGGCTTCTCTGGATCTGCACTGTTTGTCGTTAAGTATGTAAATTTGTATCAACAATCTAGATCAAGTAATCTGATTGGCTGAAAATTAGAAGTGGGCATGGTATCTTAATTTATTCAGCATGACAAGGGTTAAGACACATCTTGAAGTATTCAAACAAACTTGCTAAATCTTTAGGCAAATATGGCAAAGAATTTACTTCTTCATTATCTATACTATTTGAGCTCAAAATATGACTAAGTTCAAAAACCAGAAAAGTAACAAAAAATAATTTCAGGAATATGCCAAAATCATCTTCAGACCGTAACATAAACACCTGCAAACTTTCAAAAAGAACTGTCCACAAATGTAGGAGGAGTTGCATCCACAAGGTACCCAGTATCTATACTATTTATAAAATAACTAAGCTCAAAATGCAGAAAAAGTGACAAAAAATAATTTCAGGCATATACCAAAAGCACATGCATAACTTCAGACCACGAAAAAAACAAGAGGCCCACGGGCCACGGCTCGCTCACCTTAGTGACATAGCCACTGCAGATATACTGATGTTATGCATCATTTTTCCAATCCCATTATTGCAACAAATGAAAGGATCATCATTTAAGCAGTTCTTAGTTTTAAAGAAGAATATATGGGCATGACAGACAATGTAGCGTGATCATTTGAACAAACTCTCAATCACATTTCAACAATAGTACCAATGTGAAATTTGGTGGAAATTGGCTAAATGGTTTCTGAAGAGTTGTTTATTAATATCATGATTTTATACATGTAAACAACACAGGGGCAAGGAAATATAATAAACGTAAAAATGATTGCCATTGGAAACAAAGACCTCACTATGGATTAGACAAAGGCTGTCGCAAAACTGCATAGCTCGCCTGTTTGCACCCTGTCTACCTAGGATTTCACATTAACGTCATAAGGTGTAGTTGTACCATGATTCTATTCCAAATACAATAAGTTTTGTGAGTCTGAATATAAATCACACTTCCCTTTATAAATTTTAATGCAAACCTATGTGTCACATGGAACACTGACCCAGATATATTTTGAGGTTGCTCATCGCATTACATGGAACTAATATTCCTAGTATGAAATTTCTCCATCCAATAGTCCTCTAGTTAGTAAGCAAAATCACTGACCAATCAAATATAGGTCACACTGAGTCAATCTGACCTCGATAGATTTTTTTTTCAATCAACAGGTCACACGGAAGTAAAATCTAGATATGACATTTCTCTATCAAATAGTCTTTGGGATATAAGGTAAAACCACTGGACTGTGAAATATAGGTTATAATGACTTAATGATTTTTTAGGTTACTCTTAGATTCATATGGAACTAATATTCATGATATATTTCTCCATCAAGTAAACTTTGAAATATAAAAAAAATATCACTGGACCATGAAATATAGGTCATGCTTACATGCATATATTTTGAGGGCAGCTTTCTTGTCACATGGACTAATATCCAAGGTATTACATTTCTCTATCAAATAGTCTTCAAGTTATATGGCATAATCACTGGTGCATGAAATACAGGTCACACCGACCTAAATTCTGAGGTCACTCTTCATGTCACATGGAACTAATATCCAAGGTATGACATTTCTCCATCAAATAGTCTTTGAGATATAAGGCATAATCATTGGACCATGAAATATAGGTCAACTTGACCTACATATACTTTGAGGTCATACTTAGTGTCACATGAAATTAATATCCAAGGTATGACATTTCTCAATCAAATAGTCTTTGAGATATGAGGCATAATCACTGGACCATGAAATATAGGTCACAATGACCTAATTTTATTTTGAGGTCACTCTTTGTGTCACATGGAACTAATATCCAAGGTATGACATTTCCCTGTCAAAAAGCCATCCAGATATAAGGGGTAATCTATGGACCATGAAATATAGGTCACAATGACCTACATAAATATATTGAGGTCACTCTTCATGTCAAATGGAACTAATATCCAAGGTATGACATTTGTCTATCTAATAGTCTTCGAGATATAAGGCATTATCAATGGACCATGAAATATAGGTCAAATGACCTATACATAATTCGAATTGTCCTTACCAAAGCAACATTTGTACAAAAATAGAGCCATACTGCTTCAGTGGTTTTGGAGGAAATGTCACTTAAAACATTCCTTCTTTTAAAATTTAATGTTGCCACGGCAACCAAACAAAATGACCATTGGTCATAAAGCACATAAACTGGGTAGACAATCATCCAAAGATCATAACTGTCAAATATGGTTCACATCACTTCACTGGTTATGGAGAAATTGCAATTTAACCATTTTCCCTTTATAAGTCTATGGGAGGTTTCTGTTGCCATGGCAACCAAACCAAGAGGCAGAGGACCATAATTTTAGCTATTTTTAAAGGCCCCTAACCAAGTTACATTCTTACCATTCTTAGGGACAAATCGCTTCAATGGCTTTGGAGTTGTCATTTGAAAATGCTAACAGATGGACGGACAACGGGATAGACAAACTTTCTTACGAGAGGTACGTTATGAGGTTATTCCTTTAATCTTTCTTTGATCTTCTTTAACCCCACAACTACCATTTTATCTATTTGTCAACCCCACAACACAATTTTCAACCTCACAATGACGAAATAAACCAGACACCAATCTTAACTCTAACCTCCTAATGTATCTGGCGTATGTACGGACAGACAGACAGACATTCCGACGGACATTCGGACAGAAGATGGACAAAAAGTGATCACTATAGCTCATCCTGAGCATACCTCAGGTGAGCTAAAAAAAACACCTGCAAAGTTTCAATGAGAACCGTATACAATTGTAGGAGGAGTGATGTCCACAAGGCACCCACTATCTTTACTAGCTCAAAAAATGACTATGCTCAATATCCCCAAAAAAGTGACAAAAAATAATTTCAGAAACATAACAAAAGCACATACATATCTTCAGACCATGACAAACACACCTGCAAGTTTCAAAAAGATCCATCCAGAACTGTAGGAGGAGTTGCATCCACAAGGTACCTACTGTCAGAGGGGAGGACAAAAACTAATAATAAGCGATCGGGCATGATTCATTGGATTTACCCTTGTATCATTTCACAAACCTGTATTAAGGAACGTTCGAATGAGTTTAAACAATCCTGGTGTGTGGTAGTGTAGTGATCCAGCTTTCTTTTGATGATTCAGCCAAGTAAACATCAATGAAGCATATGCTCCACTGATCAGCTGATCCTTGTTTTGCATGTTCATATTGCTGACAATCATATTATTGTTTGACAGCTGTTTTATTTCTCAAAGAAAATGGGATCACATACCTGGTTTTACATGCATGTATTGGAGAATGAGTCATTTCATTTATTTTTCCAAAGAACTGCAACACTTTTATCAGTCTGTTTACTCTGGCTGCCATTTAGTGTGTTGTGTATTGACTGTGTGAGAGCAGAATTATGGGAGTGTGATGTGAGCATAGTCAAATGAAATCGTCAAGACAATCGTCTAACAGTCAATTGTTCTTATTTTGCTTTTGATCTTCTAAGTTATCTAGGCCCTGGAAAGCTATTTGAGAGTAAGAGTCATTTAGATAGTTTAGTGGGGATTATTTTCATTGTAATTTTAATGGTAGTTTAATTCAAATTATATATTTTTGCTCAAATTGGGCAACCTCCATAATATTTCTATCAAATCCAATATGGCTGATGGACCATCTTCTCACATTTACAACTTGGTGGGATAATGTGATCTCCCATTTTTGCTGAGAGTCAGGGGTCCCACATCTGTATAGTATAGGGATTGGAAGTTGTGGGAACTCAGGGTATATAAGGCAGTTCCCGGAATGATGGGAAGACTTCAGATTTAGAAAATCTGATAGGTCACCAAAGGAACATTTCTGTGAAATTATTTTGAAATCTAGCCACTGACTGGCCCAAGAGGAGATGTCTTTTAAAGGTTTTTCTATTTTTAGCTCTGGTGGCCATTTTGTTCTGCAGAGCAGAACCATTTTAGCATTCTGTCATGGTTTATTTTTGTTATAATTCGTCTTTGAATGTGTGTGTTGCTTACATCTTTTTGTTTTGGATAGCCATTTGGCAACTTTGTGGGAAAGAAACTGTCCCTTTGGCTTACTGCTAGTGATGTTTCCATTAGGGTCTAGTTATTTCGTGTTTGTGTTTCTTTCCCTTTGATGTCTCTGATGGGAGGTGTGGGATAATTGTATCCATTCCTGATCATCATTGCCTTCCCTTCTATTTTTTATAGAGGGTCACCCAAGAAATATTCCTGTGAAATTATTTAAAAATCCATTCACCAGTATATGAGATGTCATTTAAATAAATTGTTGATGACGGACAAAGCACGACAGACAAAGACCGATCACAATAGCTCACCTTGAACACTTCTTGCTCAGGTGAGCTAAACAAAAATACACACAGACAGACAGACACACACACAAACACTGCTATGGAAAAGACGAAAACTATATATCCCCTCATACTTAGTATGCGGGGGGTATAACTAGCATGTGCCTTCCGGGTTCCCAAATTTTAAGATATCTTTTCATGTTTAAGTACTGACATTAATAAAACTGCAAGCCATGCACCATGCCCCGCCATACAGGGACATATTCCCTATGCACTTCTGTAGTATAAGGGCTGAAAACAATCTAAGTTAAACATGAAGAGAAGCAATAAACAGTTATTTCATAACTAAAAACAAGAGGACCATGATGGTCCTATATCGCTCACCTGACCAAACAGATTTGCATATTTACTCTTGAAGTTTCAGCCAAGTTCTCTGCTCTAGGATTTTTGTATAAACTTTATAGCACTAACCACCCCCACCCCCCTCCACCTCACCCCCGGCCATACTTTTTTACAAATCTTGACGATTTGAACTGAATCTTAAAAGAGGGTCGCCAAAGGAACATTTCTGCCAAGTTATATTGAAATTGGTCCAGTGGTTTAAAAAGTTTTATATAGCTGTAGCAGTTAGGTATATGATACACTTCTACTGCCTTGAGGTAGAAGCCGGGTTTTATAGCAACGTGGTAGAGTGCTGGATTTTGAATCCGGCGGACCGGGTTCAATCCCCGGTCAGGGAAAATGTGATTTGGATTTTTCTTTCCTTTCCTATTACATTTGGTGGCCAGTGTGGGGGTGGCAGCCTTGGAGCCTGATGGGCGAAGCAAGTGCTGGGTTGTCACTCGGAGCTTGCGCGACATTTGTATTGGCATGAATGCATACAAATGTCTCGTTATAGGAAGGAGGGATGTAGCAGTTAGGTATATGATACACTTCTACTGCCTTGCGGTAGAAGCCGGCTTTTATAGCGACGTAGTAGAGTGCTGGACTTTGAATCCAGCGGACCAGGTTCAATCCCCGGTCGGGGAAAATGTGATTTGGATTTTTTCTCCTTTCCTATTACATAGCTATAAAGCCCTACGCCCTAACGGCCATGTTTTTTGACGAATCATGACAGCTTGAACAAACTTGGTAGAGGGTCACCAAAGGAACATTCCTGCCAAGTTATATTGAAATCTGTTCAGTGGTTTCTGACAAGAAGATTTTTAAAGTTTTCTATTTAGATATATAGGGAAAAAAAGCCCCACCCCATGGCAGCCATGTTTTTTGACGAATCATGATTGCTTGTACAATCTTGATAGAGGTTCACCAAAGCAACATTCCAGCCAAGTAATATTGAAATTGGTCATGGGGTATGTGACAAGAAGAATTTTAAAATTTCCTATGAAGATATATACAAAAAATAAGCCCCGCCCCCCTGGGGGCCATGGTTTTTGACCTATCATGAAGGCTTGAACAATCTTGGTAGAAGGTCACCAAAGCAACATTCCTGTCAAGTTACATTGAACTCGGTCCAACTGTTTCTTACGAGAAGATTTTTAAAGTTTTCTATACAGATATATAGGGAAAATAAGCCCTGCCCCCTAGCAGCCATGTTTTTTAATGAATCATGACGGCTAGAACAATCTTTGTAGAGGGTCACCAAAGAAACATTCCTGCCAAGTTGTATTGAAATCGGTCCATTGGTTTCTGAAAAGAAGATTTTTAAAGTTTTATATATAGATATATAGGGAAAATAAGCCCTGCCCCCGGCAGCCATGTTTTTTGATGAATCTCGATTACTTGAACAATCTTAGTAGAGGGTCACCAAGGAAACATTTCTGCAAAGTTATAATGAAATCGGTTCAGTGGTTTCTGACAAGAAGAGTTTTAAAGTTTTCTATAGATATGTAAGGAAAATAAGCCCCGACTCCTGGCGGCCATGTTTTTTGACCAATCATGACGGCTTGAACAATCTTGATAGAGGGTTACATAAGAATCATTCCTGCAATGTTACATTGAAATCTGTCAAGTGGTTCCTGAAAAGACTATTAAAATTTTCTATATAGATATATAGGAAAATAAGCTCCGCCCCCTAGCGGCCATGTTTTTTGACAAACCAAAACGGTTTGAACAATCTTGGTAAGTGGTCACCAAGGAAACATTTCTGCAAAGTTATATTGAAATCAGTCCTGTGGTTTCTGACGACAAGATTTTTTCAAGTTTTCTATTTAGATATATATGGAAAATAAGCCCCGCACCCCCTAGCGGCCTTGTTTTTTGACAAATTATGACGGCTTGAACAATCTTGACAGAGGGTCACTAAGGAAACATTTCTGCCAAGTTATATTGAAATCGGTCCAGTCGTTTATGATTTTTAAAGTTTTCTATATAGATATATAGGGAAAATAAGCCCCGCCCCCTAGCGGCCATGTTTTTTAAAGAATGACATGGCGGATTGAACAATCTTGGTAGAGGATCATCGAAGAAACATTACTGCAAAATTATATTGAAATCCGTGCAGTGCTTTATGACAAGAAGATTTTTAAAGTTTTCTATATAGATATATAAGGAAAATAAGCCCCGGCCCCACTGGCGGCCATGTTTTTTGACAAATCCAAATGGCTTGAACAATCTTGCAACAGGATCACCAAAGGAACATTTCTGCAAAATCATATGGAAATCGGTCCAGTGGTTTCTGACAAGAAGATTTTTAAAGTTTTCTATATAGATAGATAGGGAAAATAAGCCCCGCCCCCTGGCGGCCATGTTTTTTGACGAATCCAAATGGCTTGAACAATCTTGGTAGAGAATCACCAAAGGAACATTTTTGCAAAATTATATTGAAATCGGTCCAGTGGTTTCGGACAAGAAGATTTTAAACTTTTCTATATAGATATATAGGGAAAATAAGCCCCGCCCCCTGGTGGCCATGTTTTTTGACTAATCCAAATGGCTTGAACAATCTTCATAGAGGATCACCAAAGGAACATTTCTGCAAAATTATATTGAAATCTGTCCAGTGGTTTCTGACAAGAAGATCTTTTAAGTTTTTAGTTAAAAAATCTCCTGTGACCTAGATATGCGATGGACCGGAACCATTTGAATAACTTTGAAAGAGGACCAACCAAAGATCATTCCTGTGAAGTTTGGTCAAATTCAAATCAGTGGTTTTGGAGGAGATGTTGTTTAAAGATTGTGAATGGACGGACGGAAGGACAGACGGACAACGACGACAACGACAGATGGTGAGTGATCACAATACCTCACCTTGTGCCTTAGGCTCAGGTGAGCTAAACCCCCCGCAAAAAAAAACAAAAAGTCTAAGTTAAAAATGCAATAAAAAGTGATAAAAATAATTCTGATTCTGAAAAAAACAATATGCATATCTTCAGACCATTATAAAAGCATGTGTAAAGTTTCAAAAGGATCGGCCTGAAAATGTAGGAGGAGTTGCGCATACAAGGTACATACTCCCTAGTACTCCCATTTCTGTAGTATTAGGACTCGAAAAAAGTCTAAGATAAATATGAAAAAAATGTAAAAAAAATAATTTCATGATTCTGAAAAAACAATATGCATATCTTCAGACCATCCTAAAAGCGCCTGTAAAGTTTCAAAAGGATTAGCCTAAAACTGTAGGAGGATTTGCGGCAGGGCTCTGGAAATTTTGAAATCTGAATCGGTCCAGCCGATGACGATGACATCATCAATGAGCCCGTTTCCAAAAAAAAAAAATATGTATATATCACCCTGTCACGAAAACTAATGACAATTGGCAGTCCTATAACTCCTTTTAAACAATACACCTCAACTCCGTTATATGACGGAAGTCCGGGTATAACGAGCATGATCAAAGCTGGCGTCATCAATAAATACAGTCAGGTATGTAAAAAGAAAGAAAAAAAAAAAAAAAAAAAAAGAAAAAAAAAAAAAAAAAAAAAGTTTTGTTTTATTTCCACCTCCACAGGGTTTTCCTAAACTATTTATAAACAACTGATTCCCATCTTGTATAAGCGCGAAGACAGCGGGAAACAGGAGAGACGGAACGAAACGACTTTCATGGATCTAATTAGGTCTAAGAAAAATGGCCTGTGCCACGGGTGGTTTTGCAGTTTTCAATGTTTCAAGATTTGATCAGACTGCTTAAATTTTAAGCACTGACCAATCATGTCTAGCGCAAGTGGTGCATTACTTATTTTTACCGTGAAATCTACCTTGAATTATATTCGCGTGTTACGGCAATCAACAAAAAAAAAAAATAATACCCAGATCAGACGCCGTTGTATGTGACATCTGATCAGGACGTACATGGTTTGAGCATTCATTTATCGAATCTGGGACCGACAAACCATGTTGATCAAAACAAAAAAGAAGAGGAAGAAAATGGGTGCGTTCAAGCGGTGCATTCTTTTATCACTCTCAGTAAAGCGACCTTTGATCTTTTTGGACAAGCCGACTGCACCTGGATGTTTTGCAGTCTCAGTGTATTCACATGTGTCACACAAACGGATTAATTATCAGACTACTGATGATTCGTGTTAATCGCTTGTTTACCCCACAAAGGTCAGTGAAGTGTTGATTTTTTGACAATGTTTGGATAATGACGTAATTAATTTGTGCTGCAGTAGGTTGCCGTTATTCAGCTGTCTCTCCAATATACATGTCAAATGACCGTTTAGAGCCTTTTAACTACCATAATATCGCATTTAAAAGGTGCGCGGACGTTGTCAGTTTAGGAAGACTTGACCGTTTATGATTTTTTAGACATCATTGATTCGTAAAAATTGGTTGGTTGGGGAAAAATGGGGTTCAAGGCACAAACCTGTTGGACCGATTTATTAGCGTTTTGGGGTGTTTGAAATCGGTCCAGAATTCTTAATTTCGGTCCAGACCGGCTATTTTTCCGGTTTTCCCGAGCCCTGATTTGCGGGAAGAAGGTACATACTCCCTATACATTTCTGTAGTATTAGGCTCGAAAAAAGTCTAAGTTAAAAATGAAAAAAATGTGATGAAAAATAATTTCAGGATTCTGAAAAAACAATATGCATATCTTCAGACCATCCTAAAAGCACCTGTAAAGTTTGAAAAGGATTGGCCTAAAACTGCAGGAGGAGTTGGGGGCAGACAAATGGTGGGGGCGCTGATGGACGGACGGACACTCAAAATTTCAGAGGGTATAACATAATACCCCGCCACTTTTTTGGTGGCGGGACATAAAAACAAAAAGAAGTGCTCATTCAGCACATTGAAACTGAGGGTCATGCAAAACGTTCTGTCACTAAAAGGCTTCTTTAGTTTTATCCCAGGTGTATTTTAAAATGCGTCACTGCACTTGAATGGTGTGTTGAACAGCTAACGATACCCGTTTTTTTCGTGCAAATTGCTTTCCAACTGATCAAGTTATTTCAAATTGAAATAGATGCAGTCATATACACTGACCAATTTACTTGTTACACTGGAAAATGGACCAGAAGACTGAAATTTGTAGCTTAATTAGGCTTAATATAGATTCAAAGCAGATATTTACTGAATTGTGCGGTATATATGGACCTCAGACCATTTCAATGCGCACAGTTTTTAGGTGGGTTAAAGCTATTAAAGATATGAAATTTTCTGTTGAAGATGATACCCGTCCTGGAAGGCCTAAAACCTCTGTTACCAAGGCTAACATCGCTGCTGTAAAGATTGTGGTCGAACAAGATGCAAGATATAGCTAGTTGTACTGGCATATCAGAAGGCAGGGTGCAAACAATTCTGAAAAAGTGTTTGGAGCTGATAAAGGTTTGCGCTAGGTGGGTACAAAATTTGCTCACTGAGGAGCAAAAGACACAATGCCTTAAATGATGAAACCTGGGTGCACATGTTTGAGCCACAAAGATGGGCTGATAATAAGCAATGGAAGCAAAAAAGATCAAAAAGGCCCATGTATTACCAAGAGAACCATAAGTTCGAAAAAGATGTACGCAATTTTCGTTAATTCAAGTGGGCCAGTCGTTCAAGTGCCTTGTCCATCTGGTCATACAGTCACTGGCCGATTCTATAAGAATTCTGTACTGAAGAAAGTGAAAGAGTTTTACAATAAGAAACGACCAAGCAAAGGATGATCAGGAGTCCACCTTTTACATGACAACGCCTCCTCTCATAAGTGTGGCCGATTCTATAAGAATTCTGTACTGAAGAAAGTGAAAGAGTTTTACAATAAGAAACGACCAAGCAAAGGATGATCAGGAGTCCACCTTTTACATGACAACGCCTCCTCTCATAAGTGTGAGGTTGTTAAGTCTTTTTTGGCTTCTGAAAAGGTGAAAGTTTAAAACCATCCACCTTATTCACCTGACCTGAGTCCCTGTGAGTTCTTTTTATTTCCAAGGAAAATGCTTTCTGGAAATAAGTATACGTCTAGAAGTTCTCTCGGCAGCTCTATTTATCAGTGTCTCCAAAAGATACCAAAAGAAGACTATATATCTGCTTTTTGCAACTGGGTAAAAAGGTTACCAAAATGTGTTTCAGTAAAGGGGGAATACTTTGAAGGTTTGTAATAAAAGTATGTTTGATAAAACGTAGCACTGAAGTAATCCAAACCCAGTGACAAAACTTTTTGCAGGACCCTCGTACTTATATATTTTATCCAGTCCGATCTGTCCGAAGCTCATCTGGACAATCATACCAGTCCATTCATAGTGTAAGTTCTACATCATTCTGAGAGTGAATACGCAAATTGTGATGATTATACTCAAACTGCAAAGGCTGAGCCAGAAAACATACTTACTCTAAACATTTGGACACTTAAAGTAAAAACAGTGTAATCTGAAGAATCTTCTTGTAATTAAATAAAAATGTCCGCCTAATGTAGTAAAAAAAAAAAAAACAAAAAAAAAAATGCCCTTAAATGGTCATTTTTCCATTTAATCTTTACATTTTTGTTAAAATCTTTAGGGTCCATCTTTAAACTGTTATACTTGAAATCATGCAATAATATACTGCATTTTATAAAGAAATTCCTATGTACAAGTAAAATTACTAATACAAATGCACCTTAGCCTTCACATCAACAGAATGTCTATACCTGTACAAGCTTGAGATTCCATGATGGGTGGTTGACCAGCCCTGCAGCTTCTACTTGGTTGGCAATAGCAACCTGTAACTCAGCATATGTGGCACTGTCCAAAGTAATTCCTGGGAACAAGTCAGCAATCAAACTCATAAACAAGGGCTCGTCTTCATCAACCTACAAGAACAATTTTGTGTACTTGCTAAAGTGTCACTATATAAAGCAGATTTTGGAGCAAAAAAAAACAACAACAAAAAAACAAGAGGCCCATGGGCCACAACACTCACCTGAGATAACTGCCCCCAGGGGCTTAATTGGCAGGATTTATGTAGGGAACCACTACACACTGCTACATACTAAATATATAAGCTCAGGGCCTCATGGTTTCAGAAGATTTTTTTCAAGTTTTTCCCATTATAAGTCTATGGGAGATAATGACCCCCAGGGTATGGCCAGTTTGGGCCCCAGGGGCTTGACTGGCAGGATTTATGTAGAGGACCACTAAACATTGTTACATACTACATATGTAAGCTGTGGGCCTCATGGTTTCAGAGAAGACGATTTTTTTTAAGTTTTTTTCATTATAAGTCTATGGGAGCTAATGGCCCCCGGGTCATGGCCAGTTTGGACCCCAGGGGCTTGAATGGCTGAATTTATGTAGGGGACCACTGAACATTGCGAGGGCAAGTGAATAAGTAACCAGCCTATCCCATTTCCAATTGACCGAGACACCCAAGATTTTCATGCCTTGTTTCAAAACATGTTTTAGGACCGAGGGAAAAATTGCATCCTTATTGTGTCATTCACTCATAAGATATTGGCTAGCTATGCAAAAGTAAGCTTTTTGTCTAAAGTTGAGTACCGTGCTGTAATTAGCTACTTGTATTTGAAAGGGAAAACAGGTCAGGAAATACATTGTGAGTTGACCAATGTTTATGGGTTTTCTGCATCATCGTATGCTCAAGTTTAATTCTGGGTTGGGGAATTCAAACACAGCAGAACATCTTTAGAAGACAAAACCAAGTCTGGACGCCCATCAGATGCCACCGATGAAGAAATGTGTAACAAAGTATGGGATCTGGTGTACCCCGATAGGGGAATTAAGGTGGAAGAAACAGCGAATGCATTACACATTTCACATGGTAGCATTTCAACAACTTTAAATAATTGCTTGGGTATGCACAAGCTAACAGCCCATTGGGTCCCAAAATCCCTTAGCGACGAGCAAAAGGCAACCAGAGCATCAGTATACAGCGCATTGTTGAAGTGGTTTAGGTCAAAGGAAGATGATTTCCTTTCACCTCTGGTGACTGTAGCCGAGACCTGGGTCCATTATTATGAGCCAGAGAATAAAGCTCAAAGTCGCCAGAGTGTAGGGCCAGGGTCTCCGAGGCCAAAGAAGTTCAAAACACAACCCTCTGCTGGCAAGGTAATGGAAACTGTATTTTGGGATGCACAAGGTGTTATTATGTTGGACTTTCTAGCAAAGGAAAGTATAATAACAGGTGCGTATTATGCAAATTTGCTCGACTAACCGAGAATTGTGATCCGTGAAAAACGCCAAGGTCAACTCTCCAAAGGGATTCTGCTCCAACAGGACAATGCAAGAGTCCACACTTGCAAAATTGCAATGGATGCTGTTGAGCGGAATGGGTACGAGCTAATACCACAAAATAAACAAAAATCATCCCTCTTCTGACACCAGATGTTATGCTCAAGAGCAGTTAGCTACACAGAAATTCTAACACTGTTAGAATCTTTTCATATATTTTTTTTGCACATATATATTTACAACATAATATACAAAACATATAACTGGTATTCTCTGGACTTAGCTCCTAGATGATCTCCTAGATGCTCCATGATGATCTCTTGGCTGCTGACATTGGCGCTGTCAACATTAGCTCCTTTTCTATTCCCAAACTTGAAAAAGGATATCCGTGGACGTTATTTCTGGTCCAACGAAGAAGTCGTGGCAGCAGTTGAGGAGTGGGTCAGAGACAAGGACCCTGGCTTCTTCAGTTCTGGGCTGATGGCACTGGAACACCGTTGGTCCAAGTGCATCATTCTTGAGGGCAATTACATCGAAAAACAAGAGATCAATCTCACCAAGATATAAGTTAGGCTGGTTTTATATTGACTCGCCCTCATAAATATATAAGCTCTGGGCCTCATAGTTCAGAGAAGAATAATTTTTTTTCCCATTATAAGTCTATGGGAGCTAATGATCCCCTGGGGCGTGGCCAATTTGGACCCCTGGGGCTTGATTGGAAGGATTTATGTATGAGACTGCTAAATATTGCTATGTACTAAATATATAAGCTCTGGGCCTCATGGTTTCAGAGAAGAAGGTTTTTTCCCATTATAAGTCTATGGGAGCTAATGATCCCCTTGGCATGGCCAGTTTGGACCCCAGGGGCTTGACTGGCAGGATTTATGTAGGGGACCACTAAACATTGCTACATACTAAATATATAAGCTGTAGGCCTCTTGTTTTCAGAGAAGAATTTTTAAGTTTTTCTAATTATAAGTGTATAGGAGCTAATAACTCTCGGGACGTAGCCCATCTGGACCCCAGGGGTTTGATTTGCAGGATTTATGTAGGGGACCACTAAACATTGCTATACACTAAATATATGAGCACTGGGCCTCATGGTTTCAGAGAAGAAGATTTTTTAATATTTTTCCCATTATCAGTCTACAGGAGCTAATGACCCCCAGGGCGTGGCCAGTTTGGGCCTCAGGGGCAAGATTGGCAGGATTTATGTAGGGGACCACTAAACATTGCTACATACTAAATATGTAAGCTGTGGGCCTCATGGTTTCAGAGTAGAAGATTTTTTAAGTTTTTTCCATTATAAGTCTATGGGAGCTAATGACCCCCAGGGCATGGCCAGTTTGGACCCCAGGGGCTTGATTGGCAGGATTTGTGTAGGGGACAACTAAACATTGCTACATGTACGTACAAAATATATAAGCTTTGGACCTCTTGGTTTCAGAGAAGAAGATATTTTTAAGCTTTTCTCATTATTAGTCTATGGGAGCTAAATACCCGCAGGGCATGCCAGTTTGGGCCCCAGGGGCTTGATTGGCAAGATTTATGTAGGGGACCACTGACCATTGCTACATACTAAATATATAAGCTCTGGGCCTCATGGTTTCAGAGAAAAAGATGTTTTAAGTTTTTCCCATTATAAGTCTATGGGAGATAATGACCCTGGGATGTGGCCAATTTGGACCCCAGGTGCATGGTTGGCAGGATTAATGTAGGAGACCACTTAACATCGCTTTATACTTAATCTATTAGCTCACAGCCTCATGGTTTCAGAGAAGAAGATTTTTGAAGGTTCATTAGCTATATAGCTCTATATAAGCATATGACCCCTGGGGCCTGGCCAATTTGGACAGCAGGGAATTGATTGGCAGGAATAATGTAGTTGACCATTACACATTGCTACATACTAAATATATAAGCTGTGGGCCTCATGGTTTCAGAGAGGAAGATTTGATAAGTTTTTATAGGAGCTAATGATCCCCCTTTATACTTAATCTATTAGCTCACAGCCTCATGGTTTCAGAGAAGAAGATTTTTGAAGGTTCATTAGCTATATAGCTCTATATAAGCATATGACCCCTGGGGCATGGCCAATTTGGACCCCAGGGGTTTGATTGGCAGGATTTATGTGGGGGACCACTAAACATTGCTACATACTAAATATGTAAGCTGTTGGTCTCATGGTTTCAGAGAAGAGGATTGTTTTAAGCTTTGTTTGTGTTAAGGTTTTCGGCCCAGTCAACCCAATGGGATCATGTCCAGCGCGGTCAGTTTACCTAACCACACATTTACTGGGCAGGCTTAATCCTCTAAGCGGTTAACCAGTATTGTGAACATTCTTTCACTAGAAACTGACAACTGCCCTTCTTGAATCAGCAGAAGGGAGAGAATGACTGTAGAAAATATTTCATGATCAATCTCCACAAAAGAATGTTGCCAACCTTGGCGGGGTTGAACCCACAACCTCCCAGTCTCCAGTCGGACGGCACATCCAACTGAGCCACCGAGACCATTTTAAGTCTATGGGAGCTAATGACCCCCAGGGTGTGGCCAGTTTGGGAACCAGGGGCTTTATTGGCAGGACATATGTAGGGGATCATTAAACATTGCTACACACTGAATATATAAGCTATGGGCCTCATAGTTCAGACAAGAATATTTTTAAGTTTTTCCCATAATAAGACTATGGGAACTAATGACCCCATGGATATGGCCAATTTAGACCCCAGGAGCATGGTTGGCAGGATTAATGTAGGAGAACACTTAACATCACTTCATACTTTATCTATTAGCACTCAGCCTCATGGTTTCAGAGAAGAAGATTTTTAAAGATTCTTTAGCTATATAGCTCTATATAAGCATATGACCCCTGGTGCGTGGCCAATTTGGATCCTAGGGGCTTGATTGGCAGCATAAATGTAGGGGACCACTAAACATTGCTACATACTAAATATATAAGCTCTGGGCCTCATGGTTTCAGAGAAGACTTTTTCCCATTATAAGTCTATAGGAGCTAATAAACCTCGGGGCATTGCCAGTTTGGACCACAGGGGCTTGATTGGCAGGATTTGTGTAGGGGACCACTAAACAATGCTACATACTACATATGTAAACTGTGGGCCTCATGGTTTAAGAGAAGAAGATTTTTTTAAGGTTTTCCCATTATAAGTCTATGGGAGCTAATGACCCCCAGGGCGTGGCCAGTTTAGACCCCAGGGGCTTGATTGGCAGGATTTATGTTGGGGACCACTAAACATTGCTACATACTAAATATGTAAGCTGTTGGCCTCAGGGTTTCAGAGGAAAAGATTTTTTAAGTTTTTTCTGTTATTAGTCTATGAGAGCTAATGACTCCAGTGGCGTGGCTGTTTGGACCCCAGGGGCTTGATTGGCAGGATTTATATAGGGGACCACTAAACATTGCTACATACTAAATATATAAGTTTTTTACATTGTTTCAGAGAAGAAGATTTTTTTAAGTTATTCCCATTATAAGTCTATGGGAGCTCACTATCCCCTGGGGCATGGCCAGTTTGGACCCCGGGGGCTTGATTGGCAGGATTTATGTAAGGGACCACTAAACATTGCTACATACAAAATATATAAGCTGTGGGCCTCATGGTTTCAAAGAAGAAGATAAACAAAAATCATCCCTCTTCTGACACCAGATGTTATGCTCGAGAGCAGTTAGCTACACAGAAATTCTAACACTGTTAGAATCTTTTCATATATTTTTTTTGCACATATATATTTACAACATAATATACAAAACATATAACTGGTATTCACTTCACGTCAGCCTTGACAATGTTCACAACACGATCTGGAACTATAATGGTTTATAATTTGATTAATCTGGCTTGACTAATCAAACTGTTGACAACCAGTATTATTCCCAACCAAGTGCTGTGAACCTTGGTGTGGCAATGTGAAGAGAATACCTTCTCTATCTACTACCTCTAACTAGTAACTAGAATGTGTACTGATTATTTGTCACTCCCCTTGAGTCCAGTCCATCTATTCATCTTAAATAATAAGTCATTCTGACTTGAGATACTTTGTTTGGCAACTGATGCTCATTAACTTTATTACCACATGGGTTTGATGGCATCTGATGCCCACTTATTATACTATCACATGTGATTTTATCTTAACTGTACCGCGATGACAGCCTCATTCAGTCTAGACAGAACATGTAGAGGACTGTTACATCAGTTGTCAGTCCCTTCTGGCTGATCCTGCCATTCTGCTCTGCTTCTGCAACATTAGTTTTTGCTTCTTAACGGTCTTCACCTTTTAGTGCAGACCTGGGAAGGGGAAGGCCTAAACCTATAACGAATGAACAAACACTCTAAATATTCTACAATAACACAAGATGAAGCTTGCTACTATGCGACACTATACTATTGTTCTACAATGACGAGAAACATCACCAAGTAGAGTGAGTAAATACACTGACATTGTGGCGGAATCATCAACATCATGATTAATCTAATCTATTGGTGACATTGACATGACTCCTCCATGATGATCTCTTGGTTGCTGACATTGGCGCTGTCAACAGTAAGCAATCCAATAGTGTAGACACCATCACCTTACCTCAAAAGTCACACAAAATCCTTGTTTCCAACAGTAATATATCAATTTTTTATTTCTCTTTTATTCATATTTTTCATAATGCTTGAATAACAACAGGGCTATGATGTTTCAAATGTTGTGACCCTTATCCTATGAAATCACTGCACACTGTTTCCTATACAGGCAAACTCAAAGCTATAACTTGTTGAAAACATCATGAAATAATTCAATAATATTTGGCCACAAGTCTATGGGAGAGAAGTCTAAAATCAAATTCCTTTAACAAAATAAATGTTATATTTATATAACAGATCTGGACAAAACTAATTTGCCTAGATTGTGTCACACTTGGTAATCTCGTGAGGGGTAGCCACTGGTTGTGCACTCAAAATCTTTATGGGAACTTCCAGCCATGACTTACAAGACATCCAAATGTCAACAAAAGGATAAATTCTCCTTATTTATTGATTTTCAGTCAATTTCATAAACATGTTTTGAAAAATTGGACAATGCTATTCCCAGCAATTTTCATTTCTTCATTGGAAAAGATAAGTGTGGGAGTTGAAAAACAAGTCGCTAATTTTTATTTCAATTTCACCCAGAGATAGGTAGTCCGGTATTCCTGTTTTGGCTTCTTTTCCAGTGCAAAATAAAGGTATTTTCAGTTATCTGGTCTATGAAATACATATCAAATAAGATGCACAGCAACCTACATCTATGTTGTAATACATAAGATGCTAAATTTCCCAAGAATTTGTTCCTGGGACTGAAATATTTGAGCCAAATATGACTTACGAGGCCAACTAACCCTTACAGGACAAAAAGCTAACTGTCAGGTGTCTGATTACAAGGCCTGATTATCCCTTATGCGAGCATTAGCCATTATCAGAATGCCCCGCATTTAAAAATAAGCATATTTTTGACCAAACCAGTTCCAAAATCAAACACCATGAAAGGTTTTGCAAATGAGACAGCATGTGTCAACAGGGTTTTGATAAGCCAGGTTTGCATATATCTGAAGCTCTCAGTTGAGCAAAATCATATAAAGGTTTCGTTACACTGCCGTAAAAATTGCTTTGTGATGTAAAGGCTTTCTTGTAAGGGCCTTCCCGTAAGGGTTAATGCCCCCGTAAGAGGTAGTTGGCCTTGTAAGTCATATTCGGCGCAAAGATTTTAGTCCCCGGAACAAATGCTTGGGAAATTTAGCATCTTATGTATTACAACGTGGACTTAGGTTACAGTATGTCATATTTGATATGTAAATAAGTATTTCATAGTCCAGATAGCTGAAAATACCTTCATTTTGCACTGGAAAATAAAAAGTCAAAACAGGAATATTGGACTAACCTTCTCCGGGTGAAATTGAATTAAAAATTAGCCACTTGTTTTTTCAAGCCTATACCTATCTTTTCCAATGCAGAAATGAAAGTTGTTGGGAACAGCATTGTCTAATTTTTCAAAATACATGTATGTCTATAAAATTTACTAAAAATTTTTAAATTAGGAGAACTTATCCTTTTGTCGACATTTGGAAGTCTCGTAAGTCATGGCTGGAAGTGGGCATAAACATTTTGAGTGCATAACCAGCGGCTACCCCTTACAAGATTACCAGATGTGTGTCTGCTGGAACTGAAATATCAATCACACACTTGCATTCGTTCATCATTTATGTACAGAAATTGCGCACACGCACATGTCCTCAATTACATATATACACGTGTGTAGGTGTGTGCATGTATGTATGAGCACATGCATGTATGTGTTTGTTTGTGTTGAGGTTTTATGCCCCTCTCAAGCCAATGGGGTCCTGATGAGCACTGTCAGTTTGCTTAACCACACTTTTACTGGGCAGGTTTAGTCCTCTAAGCGGTTAACAAGTATTGTGCATATTTTTTCACTATAAATTAAAACTGCCCTTCTTGATTCAGCAAGAGGCAGAAAATGACTGCAGAAAAAATTTCATGATCAATCTCTACAAAAGAATGTTGCCAATCCAGTGGGGTCAAACCCACAACCTTCTATCATCAGTTTGACGCGCATCCAACTGAGCCATCGAGGCTGGTGATTGGTATAAATAATAGCTGAAAGTCTGAAAAGTGGCATAATTCAATCAATATTTTATGGAATGCACTCAAAAATTAATCAGGCATCTAAAAACTGATCCTAAACTGTATGCCAAGTTTCAGAATCCTGGCTCATGCAGTTTTCTAGATATCATGTTGATAACACTTTTCCATTGTAATATAGGTAAAATCAAAAGGGAAGTAACTCTACCAATGTGTATACGAATTTCACTCAAAAGTTAATCGGGTCATGTAAACCTTGACCCTAAACAGAATGCAAACTAGAACAGTGTTTTTGGAGGAAAACGTATGTCCCCCTCCACCCCCCCTCCCTACCAGTTTGAACAGACATATTGTTAAAATAGATTGTATCTATAATAAACACAAGCTCTCAATATACCTATATGTAAGTTTGGTCAAAATTCATCCATTCCTCAATGAGAAAGGGTGCTGACAAGACATTTTCTAAAATCATAGCCCTTGTGTAACCTTGAAAATGGGATCAAGGTCATAAAAATGCTAATCAGTTCTGTCTTATCTCAACAATATAGCTGTGCAAGTTTGGTCAAAATCCATCCATTCATTCAGCAGATAGCGTGCAGACAAGCCATTATACAACAATCTGAACCCTCCTGCGACCCTGAAAATGGGGTCAAGGTCACCAAAATCAAATTAGTTATTTTCCATGCCACAACAATTGGGCTGTGCTATTTTGGTTAAAATCCATCCTTCAAGAGAAACAGTGCAGACAAGCCATTTTCCAACAATCTAAGCCCTGGTATGACCTTGAAAATGGGGTCAAGGTCACCAAAATCTAATCAGCTTTTTTCCTTGTCACAACAATACAGATGTACAAGTTAGGTCAAAATCAATCCATTCATTTAGGAGATAGGGTGCAGATAAGCCATTTACCAACAATCTAAGCCCTAATCTGATCTTGAAAATGGGGTCAAGGTCATCAAAATAAAATCAGTTCCGATGCATGTCACAAAAATATAGCTGTGCAAGTCTGGTTGAAATCTACTCATTCCTTTAGGAGTCAAGGTGCAGACAAGCCATTTTCCACCAATCTATGCCTTAGTGTGACCTTGAAAATGGGGTCAAGGTCATCAAAATCTAATCAGATCTTTTCCAATCTCAACAATTAAGATGTAGAAGTTTGGCCAAATCCATTCATTCTTTTAGGAGATAGGGTGCAGACAAGCAATTTTCCAACAATTAAAGCCTTACTGTGACCTTGAGAATGGGGTCAAGGTCACCAAAATCTAATCAGTTTTTTCCATGTCTCAACAATATAGCTGTACAAGTTTGGTCAAAATCTGTTTATTCATTCAGGAGATAGGGTGCATACAAACCATTTTCCAACAAATCTAAGCCCTCCTGTGATCTTGAAAATGGGGTCAAGGTCACCAAAATCTAATCAGTTCTTTAACATGTCCCAGCATTGTAGATGTGCAAGTTTGGTCAAAATCTATTCTTTCCTACAAAAGATAGGGTGCCGACAAGCCATTTTCCAATAATCTAAGTCCTCCTGTAACCTTGAAAATGGGATCAAGGTCACCAAAATCTAATCAGTTCTTTGACATGTCCCAGCAATATAGATGTGCAAGTTTGGTTAAAATCTATTCATTCTTTCAAGAAATAGGATGCAGACAAGCCATTTTCCAACAATCTGTGACCTTAAAAATGGGGTCAAGGTCACCAAAATCTAATCAGCATTTTTTCCCTCCCAATGATATATTTGTGTAAGTTTGGCTAAAATCTGTTCATTCAATAAGGAGATATAGTGCAGACAATAGGCTACGCCCCATTTTCCAACAATCTGAGCCCTCCTGTGATCTTGAAAATGGGGTCAAGGTCACCAAAAATCTAATCAGCATTTTTCCCTCTCCCAATGATATATTTGTGTAAGTTTGGCTAAAATCTGTCCATTCAATAAGGAGATAGAGTGCGGAAAGAGGCTATGCCCCATTTTCCAACAATCTAAGCCCTCCTATGACCTTGAAAATGGGGTCAAGGTCACCAAAATCTAATCAGCATTTTCCCCCTCCTAATAATATATTTGTGTAAGTTTGGCCAAAATCTGTCCATTCAGTAAGGATAGTGCGGAAAGAGGCTACGCCCCATTTTCCAACAATCTAAGCCCTCCTGTGACCTTGAAAATGGGGTCAAGGTCACCAAAATCTAATCAGCATTTTTCCCCCTCCTAATAATATATTTGTGTAAGTTTGGCCAAAATCTGTCCATTCAGTAAGGAGATAGAAGACAAGTGCAGACAAGTGGCCATGCCGACGGCGACAAGATCCACACTAAAAACAATACCTCTCCTCCCCCATGGCTGGGGGACATAAATATCAGGATACTAGCTCTAGCAGTTCTCTTAATATATGGTGTTTACAAGGTTTTCCTATTGTTATAATAGCAATGTCCACAATAACTTCATCAATATTTATGGAATTTGCTCAAGTTAAGCAGGTCATCTACAACCTAAACTCCTAG
This sequence comes from Anodontia alba, assembly GCA_964016985.1. Lineage (NCBI taxonomy): Eukaryota > Metazoa > Mollusca > Bivalvia > Lucinida > Lucinidae > Anodontia > Anodontia alba. The sequence continues at coordinate 57,431,240 of OZ024833.1, read as the reverse complement.
GTTATGTAGTTTTCCAGATATTGTGTTGATAATTTTACCAACTGTAATACAGGCAAAGTCAAAAGGGGCATATCTCTGCCATTTGTGTGTGTGTGTGTGTGTGTGTGTGTGTGTGTGTGTGTGTGTGTGTGTGAATTTTGCTCACATCAAGTCATCTAAACATTGATCCTAAACGGTATGCAAATATTAGGATCCTAGCTCAATGAGTTCTCTAGATATTGTGTTGACAAGGTTTTCCTATTGTTATAATAGCATAGTCTGAAAAGGGGCATAACTCCCTCAACATTTTATGGAATTTGCTAAAAGAAATATACAGATTGTCTACACACTGATCCTAAACTGTATGCCATATATACGAATCTTAGATCAAGTGAGTCTCTTGACATCCTGTTGACAATGTTTTCCCATTATAATACAGGTAAAGTCGAAAGGGGCATAACTCTGCCAATTGTTTTTACAAATTTCACCCAAAACTTAATCAGGTCATCTTCACATTGATCCTAAAATAGTATGCAAGATATTAGGATCCTACCTCAAGCAGTTCAAAAGATATCATATTGACACAGTTTCCCTATTATTATAATAGCAAGGTCTGCATAACTCCATCAATATTTTACGGAATTCACTCAAAAGTTAATCAGGCCATCTACACACTGATCCTTGTCTGTATGCCAAAGAATATTAGCTCATATGGTTTTCTAGATACGGTGTTGACAATATTTTCCTGTTGTAATACAAGCAAAGTAGAAAGGGAATGTCTGCTAATTTTTTTACCAATTTCGATCAAAAGTTAATCAGGTCATATAAACAGTGATCCAAAACAGTATGCAAAATATCAGGATCCTAGCTCAAAGGGTTCTCTAGATATTGTGTTGGCAATTTTTTCCTATTGATATAATAGCAAAGTCTAAAAAGAGGCATAACTCTGTCTATATTTTACAGAATTTACTCAAAAGTTATTCAAGTTGTTTGCACACAGGTATTAAATTGTATGCCACATATAAGAATCCTAGCTCAAGCAATTCTCTAAATATTGTGTTCACAAGGTTTTGCTATAATGGCAATATTTACAACAGAATAGAATAGTCAAATAACTGCCATACTAGGTCCAAGGGAAAAACAAACTAACAAGGGTTCATTTATTGTTTGGGCTCATGCCATATACAGGTCAGTCCCGTTAGTACTCGCGTCGTTAGTGCGCGAATACAGATATAACGCGGGGACGTCATGCCTCCCAAAATTTTTTCGAAGGGTCCCAGTTTCCCCATCCTCTAGATCAAAATAACAAAATGTGTTTTTTGTTTTTCAGAGCTTCGATCTGCAGAAAAAGAAACTATTTACTGCTGTTGTACATGTCATAATAGCAAATAAAAAATGATTTTGAAAGAATAAAGCTAATCAATGTATTGTCTCTGTTGTATTTTTGTTTGTGTACGTGCGTAATGACCGTAATTGACCTTTTGATGTTTATTTTAAGAAGACAAACTTGTGCCAATTAAAACTTCATTTATCTTTTAAACGATACAAACATACATTGTATCTATCAAGAAATGGCTTATCCCACGTCTAAAGAATGGGAAAATGACCAGTTATCCATAATTAATTTGTAAATACTTGAAAGACACCGAATTTTCCAGTTTGATATGGCCGCCTTGCCGACCTAATTAGATATGCATCCAATCAGCGACGCGGATCACTGGACGTCGATTACTGCGCACGCGGTCAGGTAGTAGAGCATGTAATTGTGAAATTTGTCCCGCACTCATTGTTGTCTTGAAAAAGTTCATTCTGCTATCAGATTAACACTGATTAAAATGGAAAACCAAAGAAGAAAACGAAAAACCTTCACGGTTAAAGAAAAACTTGAGGCCATTGAACATGGAACTTTGTGGGAATCAAATGCATTGGTTTAGTCAATTTTTTTTCTTTGAGCTTTCGTTCTATTCTATACAAGCAGAAAGATTAAAAAACTTAACGATTTCTGCTGTTTTATTAATAAGATTTCTTTTACTAGACTAAAATAATTCGCTATGCTCGCGGGGACCACGGTATTGATACCGGACTTTTTATGTGACTTACATCGCACTTCAACACCGTCTGTATTACAACACCGGCAAATATGGCGGATCGAGCCACAAAATGGAAATGTAAATAAAGTATTTAGCGTATATATTGCAGAAAAAGTACATCAGAGGGTGTAAAAAAGACAAAATATACAACGTTAGTACTCATTTGTATATTTATATAAATAACACATGAAATATCATTGTTTTCATTCATAAATCCCTCCAAACATGTATATACGTATGTCCCATACAAATGTCAACATTTATAAAGTCTGATCAGTCGGCTCCGAACTTACTACACGCCTCGCCTATATCGCAGTCTGGATTTGTGCATCCCGATCAGCGCGTAATAACGGGACTGACCTGTATAAAATTTCAAGTTCCTAGCATAAGCCATTCTCTAGTTTCACAAGCACCTAAAAAGGTAACGTGCAGAGGGACAGACGGACAAGGCCAAATAAATATGCTCCTCAACTTCTTCAAAGTTGGGGGCATAATAACCAGGTGATATTTTCTATTCCAAGACAGCAAGGACAAGAACCTTGCACTGATTTTCAGGAGGTGTCTGCAGTGCAGGCTTTGTAGAAGGGTTGTGTGGGCAAAAGTCATTACCCGTTATTCCCTGTACATGGGTGGGTAGGGGGCTCTAGAAATAAACACCTATTGTATTAGAAGTGCATCATGCCCTCCTAGCTATGTGGGTGGGATAGGGAGCTGCATTGTTTCTGGTTTTATTTCTCATTTAGATTTCAAAGCTTGTCATTATGATACCAACCCGAAGTCACCAATGAGACATACTAAAGTTTTGAAATAATTTATGAACAAATAATATTCCAATTCACAAAGTTTTTCAGTCCCTCAGACTGGTCACTTGTCACATTTTCCATCATTTTTCAGCAATCAAAACCACTTAAAAACAACATGGAAGTGAATTTGATTGTTTTTTTAAGAGCGAAAGTTGAATTTCCAATACCATATGTATGAAGTATTTTCACTGGCTGAAAACATGCACATTTGCAAACCAATTGAATGTGACAACTTACAGCTGAGGACACAAAACTGTACAAACTCTGAAGTAACTTTCAATGAATCTCTTTACATCAAGTTAGTTTGACAGTCAAATGTCATTCATCCAAGAATTCTCAAACTGGATCAAGCAATGTACATTGATTGTTCTCATCCATTTTGGCAAGCACTTATTCCATATTTAGGTCTGATGTATGTTCTTGACATCTGAGAGGTTTTAATTTGGACAATGTAGGAGTCTGCAATGAAATGTACAAGGTCTTGTATTCTGAATTTACATCCTAGACACAAAAGTGTGCACACTTTGATGTGTTTTGTTTCATCTTGTTTTGAATTGTTATTCAATGTAATATATACTTCAACAATTGGAAAATATCTCAAATTCTTGTAGATTAACCCTAGTTCTGCTGAACCTGGATATGCCCTGCCTTTGCAAACAGTGTAGATCCAGATCAGCTGGCTTCTGATAAAGCCAGCTGATCTGGACCTGCACTGTTTGTCATTAAGTATGTAAATTTGTATCAACAATCTGGATCAAGTAATCTTATTGGTATGACTCGTGTGCATCTTAATTTATACAGCATGGCAAAGGTTAACTGCTATATATTCAGTTATCAGTTTAAATAAATTTCTTTCCAGCCTTATATGCTATGTTCAGTTTTGTACATCTCACCTGTCAAAATCATTTATCAGACCTAAAATGGAATTAGTGCTTGTCTAACAATGAGATCAAACAGTGTACAGTTCTAGGTCCAGCTTATGTTTATTGATGAATGACCTTAGCCTGTAATGCTCAGTTGATGTGAAGATATTTGATGAATGTGACTTTCTCAGAGTTTGTAGGCTTTTGTGAGAAAGAAAATAACCATAAACGCATGCATATACACGGGCATAAGACCAGAATTAAATCCTGCTTGGGATACCGATAATGAAAAAAGCACTCTGTTAGAGTGTCTCAAGGGCTCAGAGACTTAAAGAAAGCATGCTCTGCACCAACCGCCATTTCCACTATTAATTCCTGGAGATGCTTAACTGCAGTTTATAGACAACACAAAGTAGTGTAGATTTGATAGTATATGTAATTTCATTATTAAATACAAAATCACCTTTATATAAATACATTTGGCTATCTCTTTGGGGTTTGCTAACTGTAAGTGAATTAACCTCACTATCAGACTACAGGGGATAAATAAAGCATTGACCCTATACACAAAATGTTTGGGAATAAAGCGTCAACCCCATGTACTGAAGACTGTCTGAGGGATACAGCCTCAACCTCGTGTCTGGGGGAAACAGAGTCAGCCCTGTTTCTGGGGAGAAACAGCGTCAGCACCCTGTCTAGTGGGAGGAAACAGCGTCAACCCCATCTGAAGATAGTCTGGGAGATAAAGCATCAATCCAATGCACTGAAGAGAGTGTTGGGGAAAACACTGATCTGGTGCAGAAGCAGTCTGGAGGATAATGTGTCAATTCCATGAATTGAAACAGGTCTGGGGGAAAGCATCGATCCCGTGCATTATGATGGATTGGGGTGAACGTGTCTATCCCAAGTAAGGTTTTTACCTACAAATACGTCAGATAGCTGAGTTTGAGGTTATTAGAAAGGGCCAAACGAATTTGAAGGAGGATCAAAGATCTCCTGAGTTTGATACCTTAGTCAAATGAGAGACCCCAAAGGATAGCTGCACAGAACAGTACCTAATTAGGAGTAGAAGTAAATTACTGATTGCACAGGGATAAGGACTAACAGGGGCCCAGTGGCCCAAGGCCCCTAAATTTTGGGCTGGGCCCCTGTTTTGGGAAAAAATGCCTATTAACTCAATGTGAAAGTTTCATTTGGGGCAGTCTGGGCCCCTAAACAAAAATGTTTAGTCTGTATCCCTGTTGCACCCAACTATGCGAAGCGGCCATGAAAAGGTTTGGCACCGTAGCCAAAAATGCTTATTGCTAGCGCATTAGAGGCTACAAGCTGGGCAAAAAAAGGACCTTCCGATGCTGTAGAAAGAATGCCTATGGTTAGCCGAGCTTATACATCTTTCCTAAGCAAGAACCCAACAACCGACCAAGCAGCAATAGTCAAAGGTTGATGACAAGCAGAGCTCTGTTTTATGGTCAATGATAAATTATATATAATCAATGATTCTACAGCTGGACAGCTAATGCCTTGATAAGACTGAAAATGCACAAACTGTTGCAGGCCTTCTCTTTCTGTATTTACCCAAAAACATTCCTCTATGGTTCAGCTCAAATCCAACATGAAAAGTTTTCCTTACCAGCTTTGAGAGATTCATATCTCGTAAGACTCTCATGACAATGGTACTCTCTGTGTCATTTGGTCTGGCTCTCTTGTTAGCTCCCAGTGTTCTCAATACTGACAGAATATTCCTCAGACCAAAGTCATAATGTACCTAAAATATTCATGCATAGAACAATGTTTTACAATTCTATTACTCAAAATTCAACTAGATGTATGTCTCTAGTGTCTACTACATTATTCATTCCTATTCAATATCCAGCAAATAAAACAAGCGGACCATGATGTTCCTATATGGCTCACCTGAGCAAACAGATTTGCATACTCACCACAGTTCACTGCCTTAAGATTTTTGTATAAAGTTTATGATCAAGAGAAACATGATGGTCTAATATTTTTGATACATTGAAATTAGTCCAGTTGTTTCTAACAAGATTTTTAAAATTTTCTATATAGATATATAGGGCAAATAAGCCTGCTCCCTGGAGGCCATGTTTTTTGACGAATCAAAATGGCTTGAACAATCTAGGTAGATGGTCTTCAAAGGAACATTTCTGCAAAATTATATTGAAATCGGTCCAGTGGTTTACGACAAGAAGATTTTTAAACTTTTCTATATAAATATATAGGAAAATAAGCCCTGCCCCATGGCGGCCATGTTTTTCAACAAATCATCATGGCTTAAACAATATTGGTAGAGAGTCACCAAAGAAACGTTTCTGATGAATTATATTGAAATTGGTCAAGTGGTTTCTGATAAGAATATTTTAAATTTTTAGATACAGATACATAGGGAAAATATGTCCTGCCCCCTGGCTGCCATGTTGTTTGACTAATAATGATCACTTGTACAATCTTGGTAGAGGGTCACCAAAGAAACATTTCTGCCATAATATTGAAATCATTGCAGTGGTTTCTGACAAGAAGATTTTTAAAGTCTTCTATATAGATATATTGGGAAAATAAGCCACGCCCCCTGGTGCCCATTTTTCTGATGAATCATGACTTCTTGAACAATCTTGACAGAGGGTCACCAAAAGAAAATTTCTGCTATGTTAAACTGAAATCCGTGCAGGGGTTTATGACAAGAAAATTTTTAAAGTTTTCAATATAGATATATATAGGGAAAATAAGCCATACCCCCTGGGGCCATGTTTTTTTACAAATCATAATGGCTTGACAATTATTGGTAGAGGTCACCAAAGAAACATTTGTACAAAGTCCCAAGATAAATCCCATTTTGGTGTTAGAGATCTTTCCACTGGACATTTCAATTCAAAAGATCTAATTAATTCAGACAAGACTGGGTTAGATCAGAATCTATTACCAGTCTTGAATTTGAGAGTATTTGAGATCACAGATCTATAACCTTTGACGGTACTTATTTGATACTTTTTCTCAGAGAAAAGGTAAATAAGGAAGTTGGCTATTACTGTAAGAGGAACCGAGACTGGATTAACCTTTCTACGACACCAATTGCAGGCCCCTTAGCAGGCTCTTTTGAAAATAAAGAATTTTTATATAGGCAATGTTTGGACAAATATTGGTTTTTCGGGTTAATTTTAAACAAAAGAAAGAGCAAAAAAAGCCTGAATTCTTTACCTCATTTCCAGTTTCTGTGCCATTAATACATCCTATGAGTTCAGTCTGAGTTCAGGCAAGTTTTCATGTGTGTTTGTCACACTGGATTGGGCAGTAACAGCATCTTCTGCAATGGCTGCAAGCACTGGGTGCACAAGAAATGCAGTACACTTAAGCACTTGACAATGGACCCTGATTACAGATGTACACAGTGACAGGGAACCACGCCCCTTGGACAGCAGACCACAGAGGAAAGTCCATCAGACCTGACAAGCTGGGGGTGGTAGCTTCCTTTTGCTACCTAGGTGACATGCTCTCAGCAGCCAGTGGCTATGAACTTTCAACCACAACACATGTGAAAACTGCCTGGAAGAAGTTCAAGGAGCTGCTACTAGTTCTCTCTTCCTGCCACCCCTCTTTCAAGACACGTGGCCATGTGTACAGCTCTTGTGTGTCAATGCAATGCTCCATGCCAGTAAGACTTGGCCACTGACAAAGCAAATCCACCAACATCTGCACCGAAATGACAGGGCAATGATCAGTCAGCTCTGCAATCAGCTCCAATGAGCTACTTGACCTCATTCTGAAGGAGAGAAGGCTCTGCTGGTGTGGACATGTGGAATGCTCCAATGGTGCAGTCGACAACATGTGACATACAGGTTGATGGAAAGCGTGGGCCTGAGAGGCCCAAGATGACATGGATGCAGCTGGCAGAGAGGGACTGCAGAGAGTGGAAGCTCTCAGCTATTGACCCTCATGATAGACATACCTGAAGATCTGGTGTGAGATCTGCCATGCATGCAGCAAGCCAGCTACCGGGAAGGGGGCAAACTGATGTGGATGTTGCCCCGGTACCGTCATGTTAATCAAAAATATGATGATGATGATGATGATGATGATGATGATGATGATAGAAGCTTTCAGCTATCAACCCTCATGATAGACACACCTGGAGATCTGGTGTGAGATCTGCCATGCAGCAAGCCAGCTACCTGGAAGGGGGCCCACTGTTGTGGATATTGCCCCTGTACCTGCATAATTAAAAATCTGCTGCTGATGATGAAGGAAGCTCTCTGCTATCGACCCTCATGATAGACATACCTACAGATTTGGTGTGAGATCTGCCATGCATGCAGCAAGCCAGCTACCTGGAAGGAGGCCCACTGATGTGGGTGTCACCCCTGTACCCGCATGTTAATCAAAAATTGGAAAATGTTGATGATGATGGACCATATCGATGTAAATTTACAATTCTGGATCTGCCACATACTGTGTCTCAATATTTTAGTTGGCCCAAGACTTTGCCTCCTTTATCAGGGAAAAAACTTTAATATCCCATGCTTACAAAGTATGCTGTGGGGATATATAGTCACTGTCATTCTGTTTGTTCATTTGCCCATATGTCCGTCCTTCCATCCATATGATATTTTTCCAAAAATAAAGGTTTTCTAATCATATTATAGATTTTTCAGCCAAATTAAAGGTTTTAAAGGATTTGAAGAAAGTTAAAGGTTTTTAAAGGTTTTAAAGGTTCCCCTAGGGGGCCTGCAATTGGAGTATACAACCCATTTTGAATCATAGACCTTCTGAATAGATGTTCATCTTGATTTTAAGACAAAGTCTGCAACGTTTTGCGAAAACTTTTTATCTCTACTTGATTGTTTGATGACTCTCAAGTGTGGAGAGTGAGTAATGGGACATTTGGATGTTAAAATGAAGTTTTTTTAAAAGTAAAACATATTTTAACGAGTAATACTTAACCTATAGATAATGTGCTATTCTATTCTGTTTTCACACCTTCCACAGAAAAAACGACCTTTCAGTCGTTAATTAAAGTCTTAAACCAGAAGGTCCCTTAGGCAGTTACCTGTGTGACGTAACTCTTCCCGCTCAATTGACCACGTGTCAGTTTCTTTTATGTGTAAAACAATAGACACAATTAGGAGAGATAAGCGAGGGTGGACGGAGGGAGATAATTGATTATCTATAGGTTAAGTATTACTCGTTAAAATATGTTTTACTTTTAAAAAAACTTCATTTTAACTTCATAATACATTAACCTATAGATAATGTGCTAGAATTTGTAGAATAGGAGGGAGGTGCTCTCCTAATTCTAACACCAATAATATCTCACCACTTCTGGTTAAGACTCAGGAAACTCAAAGGAATCAGATACATTCTAATTCTATATTTAATAGAAAGAATGGTCTAGATTCACAAAATAGCTTTAAGGTGTTATGATCTAACAACCTTATATATATTAGTAGACTCTAGAGGAAGCCAGTTCTTAAGTCTCAGAGACCTAACATTGGCCCCACCCCCCCCCCCCCCCCCTCTTTTTTTCTTTTTGGGAAACAACAATTGGCTTCAAAAAGAAAAGGGAGTCATTGAGACATAACATAAATATTCCATCGCAAAGTAAGCTAGGAATATAGAAAATTTTGAAAACAAAATTTGTAAAACAAAAAGCCAAGACCATACACTGTAAGTAGTCTATGTAGGATCTTGAAAAAATAAGGAAAAGTCTACTCGGTGGAGTTTCCTATAGATAACTGACATATGTAGATATTTTGGATAAAATTCTAGATATGTGAAGCTATGTAATTGTAATAGTCTAAGCTTGTTAATTGGAGCGACAGGACAGTTTCCGATGAACAGACACAGACTTAAAATAACCATAATGTGTAATTATTTCCCTTGATCAAATTAAAGAAGGGGAGATAATAAAAGTAGATGGAGTTAACTTAACTATAACTAAGTTATCCATCAGAAGAAAAAAAGTATAGACAAACATAATGGTTAAAACTATTGCTAGACTAATTGTATAACGAATTTTTAGTCAAGCAATAAAATAATACAGAGTTTGCATATAACTGCTGGGAAGAAAAAACAACCTAAACCATTGATAATTAGTTTTGTCATAGACATATAAAAGCGTTTGATGTCCTGACAAAAAATAAAGAATAAACTGTCAACATCATAACTAAAGAGTTTGACAGAGAATAAGAGAGATAAGAATAAGGTTGATCGCAGCAAACTGTATGACGGTAATAGTTTGGCCAAATCTTACCGTATTGATAAGATTAAACAATAATAAATAAGCTGGATAGAATCTTTCTATACCAGAAGATTGCCATGAAAAGTACTCCTGAGTAAATAATCATGGAAATCAAGAAATGTTAAAAATCCACTTTGATACGAATCAAAATGTTCATAAAAAGAGAAGGACTCAGAGAAAAAGTAATAGTGTGATAATCTCTGAAGAAAGATTATACAATAATACTGATTATTAATCTCAAAAAACACTTAATTTAAAAGTTAAGAGATAGTATTACTATTCTATACGCATATTTAAGAATAGTAAGAAATATATTAATACTAAATAAAAATTATACTACTGAACAAAATTCCCGCTATAAATCATAGGTTAAGCGTAACTATTATTTAAGCAAGGAATTATTAAACATATAACTCTCTATAAAATTACTGCCCGGAAATTTTATAGATAAACATTCAATCAAATTTTTTTAGAATTGAATATTAATAGAATAAAATCTATGTCTGCATAATTGGTAATTCCTGAAATATCAAATTACGAACTCGCAAATGAGTTCAGGAAGAAAATACATATATATACTCTCGAGATCTATGTGTAAACCATACAGAGTAATAATATTATTACCGCGATCCCTGACGGAAGGGTAAAAACATGTATATGAAAGAGATAATAATTAATTTAACGTCATATAGGTTTAAGGTAAAATTTGTTTAATCTTTAACCAATATGCAGCAACAGTGACTCGATATTCTGTATTCGTACGTAGAAAAGGAGTACTTAGTCATTAGAATTTTGAATGATTGAAATAGAGATAATGGGATCTAAAAGGATGTATCTCCATGAACTGAATCGAAGGATAATATCCATTCTAAAAAACTAGGGCTTGTTTTAGGCTTAGTTTAACAAGCGTAGAATTGAATTATTTTCAAGTATTCATGAAGTCGTTATGCTCTGAATACCGAGAAAAATGTTAAAATATTGTTTAGGAAATAAAAAAGTGACTGTTCCACAATGTTAGCTAGATTTAAACCTGGAACGTAGCGAGAAGGTCAATCTAATTTAAAAGTAAGATGAGAAAGATAAATAATGAAGATAGATATATAAATATCGGAATAATATATTATCTCCAACAATTATCAAATAATCTGAATGTTTAAAGGCATAAATACTACTCGAAAGTTTATTTACCGAATGTATAATCGGAGAAAAACTTTCAGTATGTTCAAAAATGTATCACAAAAGTAAGATCTGACCAGGAACGTAGGTGCAGCACTTACTAAGTTGTGAAGTTAATATAAACATATTTTATATTATAAATTGAAGCAGTGCATTTCAAAATCATCGACATCTTGAAATGACTTATTGTGTGGAAAAATAAATAAATATCCAGTTTCGGAAAAATATTTATCTATATATATAGACCATTTTTGATGCGGACTGGAAATCAAGATATTAATCTTTGCATTTTTCGCAAACTGAACTTGAACTCTTAGCGAGAATTACTATGATCCCTTTAACGAATGTAAACATAAAGGAGGGGTAAAGAGATAATTAAGAGTGTCTTAATTCTTTACCGGCTCGTATACTAATAATTAAGGATGTTTTCCCTTTTGTCTAAGCCTAGACTATAGATTGATTAATATAATTATAATAATATCTGCTATTATGAGGTAAACTCTCGTTAATTAACCTCTAAGCATATATCAAAAATATATATCAACATAATCTAGAGCTTCGGTAAGTTTAGAGGAAGGAAATGATTGACTTTGGCAGTTTCTGAATAGTTACAAAGTCAATAAAACAAAATATCAAAAGGAAAGTATTGTATATAAAATCTAATTTAGGCAATAATAATCTGTCACGTACTGAATAATTAATGCCTTTACTAAATATGTATCCATTGTCAATACCAAAGTGCAAGAAAATTTTGATTGACATGGACTCTAGTTATAAATAAAATATTAGAGGTATAGAGCTAGTCGAAGCAAAACTATTCCTCAATAAGATAAAGTAGACCTATAATATACCAGGATTAATTGGGTCTAGAATTATAATCATAATAAAATTATTATTCCAATATGAAGAATCTTCAGCGTAATAGATTCTTACTGAGGCAAAAATATCTGGTATATTGCTATCGTAGTCTTAAATGATCCAGAAGAAAAAATAAAACAGGCAAAGTAAAGAACGTATCGAATTATATCTATGCCTAAATATAAGATTTTTTTCTTATTTATTATTTTATAGCAGAGTTTAGACAGCACGACTGACCTAGACTCTAATATAATCAATCAAAAGATAGTATAAAATAGAATAATAGCTTATCGGATCAACTATTTTCCATGTAGAAAAGGCAAAAGGAAAATATGTACCTCAACTAGAATTTTAAATCGTAGTAATCTAGAGAGGTAGCGAATAAATAAATAAACTGTTAATTTATTTATCTGGTTGGTGTAAATTTCCGATACCTTAAGAATGAAAAATTAATAGAAAGTAGAAAAGATCGATTGCTACTTTCTTGTCAATTTACTCCTTAGATTACATGCTGATTACATATCGGAGCATGTAGAAGAAAAACAGGGGAGTAAAGAAGAAAATTTTTTATATTTCGTGTATATTTTTCTTCTTATAAATAACGATAGTTTTATAGTTCACCTTTGCCCTAGAGCCGAATAAGGTGAATATGTAAGAAGTTAATCTCTTTGTAGCGAATAAAAGAGATATAATTATAGCTGGAGGTATCTTCTACACTTAGTGAATGAATTGCGAATTTGATCGTAACCGATAATTCTTAATTCATTTTCAATAATAAATATATATTTAGAATTTAAGTCAAGTTCAAAAGTGACTGGACAGAATTCAACAATATAAATGGCTACTAGGTATTAGAACCCATCGCTGTCATTCAATAACCTATAATCCAAGACTATACATGTCTATAGTGGTTATAATATATGAATATATGTTGAGCGAGTACTAGTGACTACTACTCGCACACTAGTAATCCGACACAAAGCCTACGAAACTACTGCCCGGTGGAATTTCGTTAGAATGACCTGGCACTACTCTACGAAGTGCCTCCCGATGAAATTTTCGTTAGAGCTGGAATTTAAACGCTTTCTAGCGAATTAAAGAGATAAAACATCATTTGAATGACCTGGCACTAGTCTACGAACTGCTGCCCGGTAAGAATTTTGTTTTAGTCGGAAGTTTAACTCTTTCTAGCGGATAGAAGAGGTAAAACATAAGTTAATTTAAAATATTAATGGAATTACACACCTATAATAAGTCAATGGAATATTAAAAATTCTAGTCTGATTTGGGAAAGACTGTACAGAATTTTTTTGTATAAAAAGTTATTATGTATTTCACTTAATAACCTATATCCATTGACTTAAACGTGAATGGAGCTCTATGAACGATAATAGATTGTTCGGGAATTAGTAATCATTATTTTGACACTAGTTACCCGACACAATGACCGGACACTAATATTCGTAACTGTTGCCCGGTAAAGTTACAAATAATTTGACAAATTGATCGGATAGTAGTATTCGTAACTCTAGTCCGATGAAAAAGGAAGTTAGTATACGTGACTATTTTGTCCGGTGAAATATGTCAGAAACTAAGTCTTTCCAGAAAATAATTAAATTATTGACTGGAGACTAGTTGACTGGTGCCTGGTTGATCGGTGACTGGTGACTGGTGACTGGGTGACTGGTGACTGGGTGACTGGTGACTGGTGACTGGTTGACTGGCACCTGGATGACTGGTGACTGGTGCCTGGTTGACTGGCACCTGATTGACTGGCACCTGATTGACTGGTGACTGGTGAAGCTGATTGACTGGTGCCTGGTTGACTGGTGACTGGTGACTGGTGGACTTAGACTTTATAGGATACTAAGTACCCAAAGATGCCACCTTGATGGGTCTTACCCCGGCAGTATAGCCATATGGGGTGGGGCTCCCATCAGTAAAGAATTGTCTTATAACCCATCAAGGGTTGACAAGTTCTTTACAATCAGCTTCTCCACCATGAGAATCTTTAGCCAACTGAAGATCTCTGCAAACAAAAGTCCAGGAAAAACATATCGTAATTGCTGAATAACCTGGAACGAAAAGAACAAAAATATTCTGCATATATAAACACGACTATCGAACCGATCGCGCACGAGCGTTGTGCCGAATAGCGAGAGTCGCCAAAACGCATGTGGAAAAAGACCAGTCAAAAATACATGAAATCGAAAATTGAAAATTTTAAATAATAACACAGAAAGTGAAAGGAGTGATAGATAAACAAAAGAAACACAAGGATACATAAATTTATCCGTGAGGAAAGAAATAATCCAAATTTCTATCACAGGTAAATAATCCTTGTTGAATTTCTTTGTCCACAGAAAAGAAACTGACACGTGGTCAATTGAGCGGGAAGAGTTACGTCACACAGGTAACTGCCTAAGGGACCTTCTGGTTTAAGACTTTAATTAACGACTGAAAGGTCGTTTTTTCTGTGGAAGGTGTGAAAACAGAATAGAATAGCACATTATCTATAGGTTAATGTATTATGAAGTTAAAACTTTCCTTTTGCTTGTGTCAGTAGTTTTGGAAAGAGCGGAAGATGAATTGGAGCTTATACTTATAGTTGTAACACCTATGAAGATGTTGGGGCCAAAGAGGAGCAATAAGAACTATTCTACATTGAGATTGTCGAATCTTGGCTAGTACAGATGGTATCAGAACTGTGGGTGGAATGCATATGCATGAAGACAATTCCAGTCCATTGACAATGCGTCCATCGCTAAGGCATTATTATCCGGAACTGGAGATACATACAATGGGAGTTTGTGATTGAATAGTGTTACAAACATATCAACATAGGGGTAATTGAGCATTTGGAAAATGGACTTTGCTACCGATTGATCCAAAGCCCATTCTGTTTGAGAGGCCTGTCCAATCTCGAAAGACTGTCTGCCAATATGTTGAATTTGCCTGGAAAACTGACCACGATATTGCATTCCAGGCACCAATGGAGGATTTTCCATACCTCTATGCATAGGTTGGGAGAATGTGTTCCTCCTTGTTTCTTGATGTAAGAGACCACTATTGTATTGTTGGTCGAGATCATAACACAAGAGTAGTGAATGTATTTTATGGGTTTCTTCAGTGCCAAACGATTGGCCATCATTTCTAGAATATTGATATGGAGCTGGGATTAGTCTTCCGACCAGCAACCATAAAAGGATAGTCTCATCGGCTCTAGATGAGCTCCACATCCAAAATGACTGGCATCCATGAACAGGAATGTATTGGGTTCCGGAGGAAGAATGGATGTTCCTGAAGTGAAGCGACTGGTGTCCATCCACCATTCCAAATGGAATCGAAGCAAGTTGTTGATCAGAATGTAATGATCGATTGGAAGAATATGAGGTCTCCAGACAGATAAAAGACACATTTGAAGTGGATGTAAGTGTAGTCTGCCTAGGAGAGCGAAGTCTGCTGCTGCACTGAGTTTGCCTAAAAGAGAAACGACACCGAGTTTGCCTAAAAGAGAAAGGAAAGTTCCTACTGAAACTTGCATCTGAGAAAGAAACAGTTTGTTAGTTAAAAGTAGAGAATCGACTCAGTTTTGTGGTACTCTGACTATATTCTGTTGTGTCAGAAATTCCATCCCTATAAAAGTGGATTTCTGGGCTGGTATCAAATCTGAATTCTTTAGATTTGGAATGAAAACTAGACTTTGTACAGTTTGGAGGCAATATTTTGTGTCAGGTATTAGTCGGTTGTGAATTAGATCTCTTATAAGCCAATCGTCTGGGTATGGAAATACCGTGATGGTGTGTTGATGCAGGTGCGATGCTATAACGTCCATCATTTTGGTAAAAATCCATGGACTTAGGGCCATTCCGAAGGGTAAGACCTTGAATTGAAAGACCTGACTTTCGAATATGAACCAAAGATACTTTCGAGATCAAGGGTGAATTGGAACATGTAGTTAAGCATCTGTCAGGTCTATGTAGACAGTCCAATTGTGGACCCATATTGATTGACATACTGATTTGACTGTCTCCATTTTGAATGGTTATTATGTATTGATTTAGTAGCAAAAGTTCGTTTTTGGTACAAGAAATAGCCAGGAATAAAAAGCCGGGAGTTCCCAGATCTTGTACCCTTTCCACTGCCTGTGTCTGGAGAAGTTACGCAATCTCTTCTACCAGTAAAGGTCAGGAAGATTGACTCAGACTTATCGGAACTGACGAGAGAGGAGGAGTTGACCTGAACGGTGTCCTGAAACCGTCTCGAATGATAGAGAGAAGTAATTCTCCCCACTGTTCCACAAAGTGGGCCAATCTTCCTCCCACTGGAATATCTGGGCAAGTTAGGCAGTGGAAAGGGTTGGCTTTCAGAACTTTGTGGAGATTGAGGCTTGTTTAGAGGAGAACTGTTTTGAGTTACTGCTCCTCTTATTAAGTCCTTTCTAGTACCGGACGTAAAGGACAGGGTCTGAGTTTTAGACCTGTACGTTTGAGACTGTTTAGGTCTAGATGACTTGTTCAGCAGTTTGGGTATTTTAAATGTTCTTGTAGCCGAATAAGATGTTTTTGTTGTTCGTTAGTATTGGTTGAGAAAGAGGCTAAGAATCTCTGTTGTTGCGCTTTGTAATTAGATTTAGCGACTTTCTTGATTTTATTACAAAACAATGATTTAGCATTTATTGGAACATTCCGTAACTCGTAACCGGAGTTTTCCAAAAGTAATTTTGAGGTGGCTATTGCGGCGTCGCTTCCAGCCTGAAATAGCTCAGTGGCCAGAATAGTTGTCATTGTTACCGAATGTCTAATGGATTTGGCCACAGCCTCTAAGAGTCTAGACAGAGCCGTGACTGACATGGACTCTTGCTGGAGGCATAAATAGGCTGCTGAAGAGAACAAATCCGCGTGCGAGTTGATCCCCACTAATTTTTGAGCTCTCTTTAACCAGAATTCTAATTTTTTTTACTGGGACAGAACATCTTCCCTAGTAAAAATGTCCAAAAGCGAAGTCAGGTTCTAGTACGGGAAGATTTTCTGTGGGAAAATACTGGTTCTGGCTTTTATAGTATTTGGTAGATGCTAAAGACAAAATCAAATGCTGAGGGCATAGCCACTATTTCAGAGTCTATTTTGCTCTGTATGAACTTGGTGGTACTTTCTACCAGTTTAGACTGTGGGAGCGTCAATAATGGAGAAGCACATGTGCTCTATTCCTGAAAGTGACTTTGGAGGAGTATTTTCCTTGGTCGGTTTAGAACATTAGTCCTGAGGAAGCAGTCTAAACACCTCAATAATAGCCCTGTCAAAGGACCAGGCTTCCAAATCCGATTCAGAACCTTAGTCCCTCGGTTGTTGACCAGTGAAAAACTGCCTGGTGCCTGGTTGACTGATGAAAAACTGACCAGTGACTGGTTGACTGGTGCCTGGTGGACTTACACTTTCGATGCATTCAGCATCTGAGTAAAAGCCACCTTGATGGGTCTTACCCCTGGCAGTATAGCCCTGTGGGGTGGTGCTCCCATCAATAGTCATCAGATGGACCTGAATTGGCAGCCAGGCTTTTCTTGCTGTTCTGTCTCTTCCTTGTCATCACTGATTTTCTTGCAGCATACGTTCAACATTTGTGTGCAAGTATCCAGGTTTCTTCAGACCAAGTACTACATGTAGAACAAGTTAATAACACATACTCCCTAAACATTTCTGTAGTATTAGGGCTCGAAAAAAGTCTAAGTTAAAAATGCAAAAAAATGTGATAAAAATTATTTCAGGATTCTGAAAAAACAATATGCATACCTGCAGACCATCCTACAAGCACCTGTAAAGTTTGAAAAGGATTGGCCTAAAACTGTAGGAGGAGTTGCGGCCAGAAGGTACATACTCCCTATACGTTTCTGTAGTATTAGGGCTCGAAAAAAGTCTAAGTTAAAAATGCAGAAAATGTAATAAAAAATAATTTCAGGATTCAGAAGAAACAGTATGCATATTTTCAAACCATCCTAAAAGCGCCTGTAAAGTTTGAAAAGGATTGGCCTAAAACTGTAGGAGGAGTTGCGGCCAGAAGGTACATACTCCCTATACATTTCTGTAGTATTAGGGCTTGAAAAAAGTCTAAATTAAAACTGAAAAAAAATGTGACAAAAAATAATTTCAGGATTCTGAAAAAACAATATGCATATATTCAGATCACCCTAAAAGCGCCTGTAAAGTTTGAAAAGGATTGGCCTAAAACTGTAGGAGTTGTGGGCAGAAGAATGGTGGGGTGCTGACGGACGGACAGACACTCAAAATTTCAGAGGGTATAACATAATACCCCACCACTTTTTGGTGGCGGGGCATAAATAGTCAAAGGTCATCCTAGGATCATCATTTGAATAAACTTGGTAGACCTTGAGTTCCCAAGATCCAGAATACCAAGTTCAAGTCTCAAAGCTTTCTTGGTTCTACAGAAGAAGGTTTTTAGTGGATTTTTTATCATATACAGTGTAGCTCCAATACATCGCGGTCCGTTATTTCGCGAAATCCAGTATATCGCGAATAGGCCATGGCTCCCAAATTTTCCATAAGCAAAAAAAAAAAAAAAAAAAAAAAAAAAAAAAATTTTAAAAACATAAAATGTTTGTTGTTTTATTTAACTTCAGAAAAAAAAGACAAAAAAAAAAAAAAATGTGTTCCGCCTCCGGTAATTGATTTTTCATGCCTATCCCAATGCTATGTCGCGTCAGATATTATATGACAAACAATCCACTCTTAGTGTCAATCAGCACACACGCTGATTATAATTGGCAAACAATAATCGCCGTAATTGTCGTAATCATTATCATCATTTAGTACATAGATCTACTCAATGCTCAATCAGTCAATGATGCCACAAACTAATTTTGCTCAGCAGGGGAAAACGGTCCACCTCCTTTTTAACACCAGCAAATTTTACAAGACAGTAGTCTTACGATGTTTCTGTCCAACATACACAGATCGTAGTCCGCTTATTTTACACTTCTGTAGATATAAATATTTCAGAAGAATACAAGTGGTTCAAAAAAAACAACAAAACAACAAAAACTAACAATAAAAAAATAAATAAAAAGAAAGTAACTTTGATAAACGACAGTTTGTTTTTTTCTTTTTTTTGCGCCCGCAATATAAGCGAAGGGAAGCAACTCAAGTTATCTTAGCACAACTGAGTAACTTCCCTTCACCTTTCCAGGGAACCAGACGTCCAGAGTATCCAAAATAGTGTCCTAAATTGTTAATCCGATGATTTCTTGTTTTCAAACATAGTTTATCAGCTGGTTTCGATTGGAATTACTTGTTAAACATAGCGCACCATTGTAAATTATTCCATTGAGCAATTCTAATCCAATTTTAATTAGGAAATATGGTGACAACAGAAATGAATGCCATTTATCTGTGATGTCTCAGCAAACCACCACAACGACAAACCGAGCGAGTGTTATGCAAGCCGTTATACATGCATGGTACATGTCGGGACTTATATCGTGCTCTGTTTATATCGCGATAGCGGACTCTGGACCCTGAGGACCGTGATATATATTGGAGCTACACTGTATAGGCATGGTGGCCATCTTATGAGACTTCTTCAGTGATGTGGAACCATTTGAACAAATTTGTCAATAATCCTTCAACAGAAGGCCCGATGTGAAATCTGGTGAAAATTGGTCAAATGGTTTCATAGAACTTTAAAGATTACACAATATATATATTACTCTGCCAATATTTGGTGCACTGTAACCTCGAAATAATATGTGCTACTCCACATCATCGTGTAACTATTTACAAAGTTTCAGCTTGATCTGATGTAAACTGTAGGAGGAGTTAGCTGGAAATAAAAAATTTACAGAAATTTTCAAAGGAGTATAACTCTGCTAATATTTTGTGGACTGTAACCTTGAAACATATGTGCTACTCCACTTCATTGTCTAACTACAAATCAAGATTCAGCTTGATCGGATGTAAACTAGGAGTTAGTAGGAAATGAAAAGTTTACAGGAATTTTCAAAGGGACATAACTGTGCTAATATTTGGTGGACTGTAACCTCGAAACAACATGTGCTGCTCCACATCATGGTCTTTGAACTATAAATGAAGTTTCAGCCTGATCGCCTGTAAAGTGTAGGAGGAGTTAACCGGAAACGAAAAGTTGACAGGAATTTTCAAAGGGGCATGACTCTGCTAATATTTGGTGAACTGTAACCCCGAAACAATACGCGGTGCTCCACATCATGGTCTTAAAAAAAAATCCCAAAAAACAAGAGGACCACGATGTCCTATGGTCCTATATCGCTCACCTCAGCTACCAGATTTACATACTTAATATTGAACTTTCACACAAGCAAGTTTCTGTCAAGAAGAATGTTCAGAAGTTTGCATTTGACAGCTTTTTCTGACCAGATTTGTCACCTGCTAACAGCATTTCAGTTACATCCACACAGTGTCTGTTCAAGCATTGAAGATAATGAGCAGCTGAAAAATTAACCTCATCTTCCTTAATGTTTGTAAGCTTTATTAAAAACAGAAAGTGAAACAAAGCATGAACTTACTCTTTTATTTACATCCATCTAGAATGTGTAAAGTGCAAGTTAAACGTAAAACAATAAATGGCTTACGTATGCAGTTGGTATAGATCTATAAACAATCTGTTACAGATATGCAAATAAACAATCTGTTACAGATATGTGAGGGTCAACAACACATTTCTAGACATTTCTGTTTTGCATTTCATGTTCTACTTTCACTTCCCAAAGTCCATTTACATTGTATTTCAAGGAAGGTTTCAGTTTTTGGAAAATAACAAATGAACCGAGTCATAGAAAAACATACAAGAAATCTGCAATAATTATAGACTCAGATAACTTCTCTCAGGTTTTGTCATGTCCCAGCTCATTTTTTTTTTTTTTTTGTAACCCCTCGACACTAAACTATAAATTCAAGGTACAATGTATTTACAGGATTTATCTTCCACTTTAATTTATTGTCGACTTCAATCAATTGAAAACATCAAATAAATTAATCGTTATTAACGATGTCAATTAAAGACACATGTTTTAATTAAGGATCATCAAATGAGTGACAAAAGAGTTAATCCTTTGCCTCTTACCTGTATATACAAAACAGATAATATACCTGTAAAGTCAGTTGAGTGTGTAAAACTCCCACACCACACAATGAAAAAATAACTGAGAATGTCATGTGTTTGATGATCAATCTTTGAATTTGAATTTAGTGGAGGGTTTTAATAAGAATACTAAGTTTCGAGTCAATTGGCCTTTTGGTTCAGGGGAAGAAGTGAAAATAGATTTTCAAGATGCTGGCAATCTTGGATTTCCAATTGAAAGGATTTTAGCTACTTTTGATCAACAAGTGGTCCATATACTTCCTACCAAGTTCCAATTTGAGCTAATTTTGATCTACAAGTTGCCTGGATACTTCCTACCAAGTTTCAAGTCAACTGGCCTTTCAGTACAGGAGAAGAAGGGCAAATGGCGGCCATCTTGGATTTCCTATTGGAACCATTTTAGTTCTTCTTGATCTACAAGTCACCCCAATACTTCCTTACAAGTTTTGAATTAAGTGGCCTTTCGGTTCAGGAGAAGAAGTGCAAAATAGATTTTCAAGATGGTTGCCATTCTTGGATTCTGATCGTAACAATTTTAGCTATTTTTGATCAACAAGCTGCCCTGATACTTCCTACCAAGTTTAGAGTCATTGGCCTTACGCTTCAGGAGAAGAAGAGCAAAATAGATTTTGAAGATGGTGGATCTTGGATTTCCATTCAGAATAATTTTAGCTATTTTTGATCTACCAGTTGCCTCGATACTTCCTACCAGGTTTTGAGTCAATTGGCCTTTTCTCAGCAGAAGAAGCACAAAATAGATTTTGAAGATGGCGGTCATGGTTGCCACCTTGGATTTTCGATCAGGACAATTCTGGCTACTTTTGATCTATGTTGCCTCGACACTTCTTACCAAATCTATACTTCTTACCAAGTTTTGAGTCAATTGGCCTTTCGGTTCAGAAGAAGTGCAAAATAGATTTTTAAAATGGCAGTCATGGTGCCCATCTGGGATTTGTGATTGCAACGATTTTAGCTATATTTTCATCTACAGGATGTCTAAACACTTCCTACCAAATTTTGAGTCATTTGGCCTTTTGATTTGGGAGAAGAGGCACAAAACAGATTTTCAAGATGGTGCCCATCTTGGATTTCCTAACAGAACAATTTTAGCTATTTTTTATCTACAAGTTGCCAGAATTCTACCTACAAAGTTTTGAGTCAATTGGCCTTTTGGTTCAGAAGAAGTGCAAAATAGATTTTCAAGATGGATGCCAATGCATCCATCTTGTATTTCATATCAAAACAATGTTAGCTTCTTTTGATCTACAACTGTCTTATCTTCCTACCAAGTTTCAAGCTAATTGGCCTTTTGGTTCAGGAGAAGCGCAAAAACGATTTTCAACAATCTGAACAATTTTGAGTATTTTTGATTTTTCAAGACGGTGGCCATCTTGGATTTCTGATCAAAATGATTTTAGCTATTTTTTATGTACAAGTCACCTCAATGCTTCCTATCAAGTTTCGAGTCAACTGGCCCAGCAGGGCAGGAGGAGTAGGCTTTTAAAGCAAATTATTACGCTGCACGACGGACACTGACCAATCACAATAGCTACTTTGTGCTCAGGTGAGCTGTTTGGCCTCTACCTGTATCATTTATTGACAGCATACTACCTTTTGTTGTGCCCAGTTTCTTATCAGTGATAAGGCCAATGACTGAGACACATTTTTTTGTCTTTAATTAATATGATACTGCAGGAAAAATACAACTGGTTATTGACAATAAACCATTAAAGTGCCTGTCACAAAATTGAAAACAGTAGCAGATGCTTTTCTAAAATATTTTTTCTTTAATTCTTTATGAGAAAGTAACAGCTTAACATTTCATGCAAACTGTCAGCCTGGGAAGATTATTCACAAAAAATGTTAACCTTTATTTTCTTGGAAAAAAAAAAAGAAGAAGAATTTCCTCTGCTATAATTCTGAATAGCACTTTATGTTGTTTATTTATTTATTCATTTTTTTTCTTTTTAGTATTTTTTTTTTTTTTTTTTTTTTTTTTTTCTTCCTTTGTTTTAAACTGTACCTGTTTTGAGAGTTGCTCTTCACACAGTTTGTACAGAGTGTAGAATTTCTGGGCCAGAATAACGTTCTCCAAGAAACCACAAGAAGCAAGTTTCACTCTCATGATAATCTGAAACAATGAAGGAAATTTTTAGGTAAACTACAGTCAACTATATTTCGCAATTAAGCATGGATGTAATATGAGTCTGACTAAGGGCCTCTGACAGTAGCAATGTAAATTTGCCTGCAAGATGATGGAAAATAAAGTACACATATCAATAAACTGCATGATTTTTGTTGCAGTGGACCTCTAATGACCCATCATTACTGTCAAGAAAACAACTTTTCTAAATGAAACATAAGACACTTGGGGCTGTGTCAATAGGCCTGTTTTTGGACCCAAGTCAATTTTCTTTCAATCCTCTTAAATGACCCCTTAAGTATTGGCTTTATGCATGCAAACTATTTATTAGAAAAGAGCAATCGTTTGGAAGATATATTCAAACAAGGCATCGCAGGCGATACAAATTCCCTGGCACAGGACTACTTGTTGTTGGCAAGCACTGAACTGGGGGAATTTCATGACATATAATAGTTATGTGCCTGTG
This sequence comes from Anodontia alba, assembly GCA_964016985.1. Lineage (NCBI taxonomy): Eukaryota > Metazoa > Mollusca > Bivalvia > Lucinida > Lucinidae > Anodontia > Anodontia alba. The sequence continues at coordinate 57,407,483 of OZ024833.1, read as the reverse complement.
ACCTTAATATGAAGGTCATATATGACTGTGACTGATTAGATATCACATAACAGAAAATATTTCAGTCATGTCAACCCTGACCTTGAGCCCAGGACCCTGAAAATTGACCTTGCCCACAGATGTGTGACGATAGATAAATGTAGGTACTATAGCCATGACAAAGTTTTTTTTTCTAAAAATAGCCACCATTACCTTGACCTTGAGCCCAGCAAACTGAAAGTCAAACTTGCATGAGACATAATAACACTAACAATTGAGTGAAGATATATTAAAAGCCATTGACAAATGCTGGGGCTAGAGCAATTTTTGGGGGTTTTTTTTATCTAAAAACAGCCACAGTTACCTGACCTTGACCTTGAACCCAGCAACCTGAAACACACCTGGTAATCTTGTAAGGGGTAGCCCGTGGCTATACTCAAAATCTTTATACAAACTTCCGGCCATGACTTACTAGACATCCAAATGTCAACAAACGGGTAAGTTCTCCTGATTTATTGATTTTAAGTCAATTTCATAGACATATTTTGAAAAAACTGACAATGCTATTCCCAACAACTTTCATTTCTGCGTCTGAAAAGATAGGTGTTGTCTTATAAAAAACGGGCCAATTTTCAATTTAATTTCACACAGAGAAGGGTAGTCCAATATTCCTGATTTGACTTTTTTCCAGTGCAAAATGAAGGTGTTTTCAGCTACCTGGGCTATGAAAAACATATTTAACATATCAAATAAGATGTAATGCAACCTATGTCTACATTGAAATACATAAGATGCTAAATTTTCCAAGCATTTGTTAAAGGGACTGAAATATTTGTGCCGAATATGACTTACGAGGCCCTTTACCCCTTATGGGAGCATTAACCCTTACTGGGACAAGAAAGCCAACTGTCAGGTGTCTGATTACAATTTAGCCTGATTATCCCTTATGGATTGGTCTTAAATATGCACGTTTTTAAAAGCAGGGCATTCTTATGATGGCTAATGTTACCATATGGTATAATCTGGCAATTTGGATATAAGTAATGCATACCTTGACTTACTAACTCTGCTTATAATTTCTAAAAATACACACCGGATTTAGTTCATGTAACAGAAACTAAAATATATAACAGTTGACAATAATATTTACAATTTAAAACATTATGCTAAGACAGCATGGGATATCTACCGTATATCAGGAAGCCTTTTACAAGTTGTTTACACGTTTTCTGCCTGACTTGTTACTTAAATCTTTGAGTCAACATAGGCACTGACGTCATTCATGATGTCACAGTAATGTTGCCGTTTGTCATATTAATTGCAAAAATTATGTTGACAGTTGTCATGTTAATTGTGAAAATTTACAACTGTCAGTGATATGGATGGATTTAAAGTCTCCATATTCCTCAAAAACAGAGATTTCTTTTTATCCAAGAAATGTTTAATAAATTGATATATGGTATTAATATAATAGAATATGGCATCTGACAGTCTGTAAAAATTCAGTTAAGTCTGGGGTCTTTGAACTGGATCAAAAATGAAATTATTTTTATCGTATCTCTGAATTAATGTTGGCAACATTTATTCAGAGATAGGATAAAAAATCATTTCATTTTTGATCCAGTTCAACTGAAATTTTACAGGCTGTCAGGTGCCACATTTTATGATTGTATTAATATTTTCTAAAACTTTCTTGGATAGTAAAATGTTTATTTTTGAAGAATATGGAGCCTTTAACTACAGTAGTGTATTTTTGAATGCTTTGTTCCATTAAACTTCGCATGATTGGCTTCAGTGTCATAGGTTAAAATATTATAACGTCAGTGCCATTGAGAACATTGAGTATTGACATGAAAAAGCATCATATACTTATGTTCTGACACAAATTGTTAATTTCACTTTGCTTTGCTAACACTGAATCAGCTGGTTTTGACCTTTAACTTTAAATGTCATAAACAAAAGCAAAAGCTCAGGGTGAGCCATTGTGATCACCCTCTGTCGTCCGTCGTCAACAATTAGTTTGTTAACACTCTAGAAGTCACAGTTTTGACCCAATCTTGATGAAACTTGCCCAGAATGTTTGTCCCTATTGAATCTAGATCAAGTTTGATATTGAGTCATTTGGTGTCAAAAACTAGGTCACCAGGTCAAATCAAAGAAAAAACTTGTTAACACTCTAAAGATCACATTTATGAAGCAATCATCACAAATATTGCTCAAAATGTTTGCCTTTATAGTTTCTAAGTCAAGTTTGAAACTGGGTCACTTGGGTTCAAAAACTAGGTCACCAGGCCAAATCAAAGGAAAACCTTGTTAACACTCTAGCGGTCACATTTTTTAAGCAATCATCATGAAGCTTGCTCAAAATGTTTTCTTGATGAGTTCTAGTTCAAGTTTGAAACTGGGTCACATGGGGTAAAAAACTAGGTCACCTGGCCAAATCAGCGGAAAACCTTGTTAACACTCTAGGGGTCACATTTTTCAAGCAAATATCATGGATCTTGCTCAAATTGTTTGTCTTGATGAGTTCTAGGTCAAATTTGAAACTGGGTTATTTGGAATTAAAAACTAGGTCACCAGGCCAAATCAAAGGAAAACCTTGTTAACTCTCCAGCGGTCACATTTTTAAAGCAGTCATCATGAATCTTGCTCAAAATGTTTGTCTTAATGAGTTCTAGGTCAAGTTTGAAACAGGGTCACTTGAGGTCAAAAACTAGGTCACCAGGTCAAATCAGCAGAAAACCTTGTTGACACTCTAGTGGTCACATTTTTCAAGCAATCATCATGAATCTTGTTCAAAATGTTTGTCTTGATCATTTCTAGGTCAAGTTGGGTCACATGGGGTAAAAAACTAGGTCACCTGGCCACATCAGTGTAAAATCTTGTTAACATTCTAGAGGTCACATTTTTCAAGCAATTATCATGAATCTTACTCAAACTGTTTGTCTTGATGAGTTCTAGGTCAAGTTTGAAACTGGGTCACTTGAAATCAAAAACTAGGTCAACAGGCCAAATCAATGGAAAACCTTGTTAACACTGTAGCGGTCACATTTTTGAAGCAATCATCATGAATCTTGCTCAAAATGTTTGTCTCGATGAGTTCTAGGTCAAGTTTGAAACTGGATCAACTGAGGTCAAAAACTAGGTCACCAGGCCAAATCAGCAGAAAACCTTGTTAACACTCTAGCGGTCACATTTTTGAAGCAATCATCATGAATCTTGCTCAAACTCCTTGTCTTGATGATTTCTAGGTCAAGTTGGAAACTGGGTCACATGGGGTCAAAAACTAGGTCACCTGGCCACATCAGTGTAAAACCTTGTTAACATTCTATCGTTCACACTTATGAAGCAATCATCATGAATCTTGCTCAAAATGTTTGTCTTGATGATGTCTAGGTCAAGTATTAAACTGGGTCACCAGGCCAAATCAAAGGAAGACCTTGTTAACACTCTAGGACACATTTTTGAAGCAATCATCATGAATCTTGCCCAAAATGTTTGTCTTGATGTTTTCTAAGTCTAGTTTGAAACTGGGTCACATCATATCATATCATATATCATAATCGGATTTTTGATTAACGTGCAGGTACAGGGGCAGCATCCACATCAGTGGGCCCCCTTCCAGATAGCTGGCTTGCGGCACTCATGGCAGATCTCACACCAGATCTCCAGGTACGTCTATCATGATGGTTAATAGCCGAGAGCTTCCACTCTCTGCAATCCCTCTCTGTCAGCTGCTTCCATGTCATTTTGGGCCTCCCAGGCCCACGCTTTCCATCAACCTATATGTCAAAGGCTGTCTTGACTGCACCATTGGAGCGTTCCACATGTCCATACCATCAGAGTCTTCTCTCCTTCAGAATGAGGTCCAGGGGTAGTAGTTATAAAGAATCTTAGATTTTAACTTAAGTTTTCATCTTATCTTAAAAAATAATCTTAGCTGAGAAAAAATCTTAAGTTGGTATTTATAAACTGACTTAAGAATTCTCTTAGCTGAGATTTTCTTAACTTAAGTTTGCTTAGTTTTCTTAGCAATCTTCGAGTTCATGTGTGTTTTTTCCAGAATTTCCAGTCTATTTTTAGCTTCTGATAAAATAAACATAGAAGCGATCTTGCCAGAAAATAACGCAAACTACATGTAAAATGAATGTTTATTTTCGCGTCTGAAAGTGAAAACTGCTAACTGGTTTAATGGATTATTGGGCAATCACTAATGGCAAATGTGCAGAAACAGAAATGGGAAAATATTCTTTTCTAGAAAGAAAGATATTCAAGATTTCAAATGCGCTGTCAACTCTGGTTCCGGGAGCAAAGAAAATCCACAAACATACAAAAAAAGAGATAGAAATCAGTATGTTCTTCAATTTTGCTGTAATTTTATAACGTTCGCAAAAGATAGAAAAAAAAAAAAAAAAAAAATTTATTTATTGAAATTATTACTTCCATTACACAATCTCGGGAGCGTTTTTTTTTTTGTCAACATCAAACATTTGGCGCCCATTGCACTGTCAAAAAGGTCAAGCGATTCAAAAAATAGCTTCCAATCTGTGTGCCGCTCACGTGGATCTAGTCCATTTTTACCGGGCATTATAGCCCACTTGCCAAAAGAGGTTCTAAAATCTTTTCATAACCTTATTTTAGCTCCACCTTCTTATTTTTCCTATCACATTTTATTCTCTCCACTATTGTGTTCATTACAAAGTCTTAGTGTTGTTTGTTTTTTCCGTGTCAGGGTACTTTTCTAAACCCTTATCCTGCTGCATTTTTTCCTCTGATCTTCTCTACAGAGTTTTCCTCTCAAAGTGACTAGCGCCAAATATGGTTATTGCAAGAATTTGACAACTTGTTGATAGTTACTTGATGCATCTACCGTTTGTGTACTTCTATCACACGAAGTTGTTTAATGCCACATGGTAAACACAGGAGCCATTATGATCAGGTAGGTGTGAGACCGGGAAAAAAGAAGTAGTGTAATCTGACTGGTTTTGGCGAATCATTCCTCCGACTGACCTTGAATGCAGACAAAGAAAGTTTGTGCTGAAGAGCGTTCTCTGTAACATAGGACGAAGGCGTAACCTTGTTTTTGGAGGTCTTGAGATACAAATAGGCCTACACAGCATTCCCATTTACCCTCTGCAGAAAGAGTCTCTATATGCTGCTATACCTTGGGGGTATAAAAGGGGGGGGGGGGGGGGGGGGGGTGGTAACTTCCTATATATGGCATAGTACGGATGTGCGTGCCGAATAGCCCCCTTTTTCAGCGCTGCCAGGTATATGATTGGCCCCCTTTTTTTCAACAAAAAGTATATGAATGGCCTGATTTTTCTGGATTCCTATGTGAAAGGCAACATTTTTCTGACATCCTGGTATATGGACATATTTTTCGCTCAGATTTTTCGAGGCTGCTTATCCTCTTGGTATTACATGCATTGACTGTGATATTTGTGTAACAACTCGGACCAATCAATTGATGGGTCCGAGGTAACAACCAGCAAAAATTGGGAACAAATAAATCAAAGGGCAGTATATGAATAGGTCAACATTTTGGATGATCAAGTATATGAATGGGTCTGTTTTTTCAAAGGCCAGGTATATGAATGGGGTAGGTTTTGAAAAACTGGCTCGCACACCCGTACCAAAATTACCCCTAAGTTACCCACCTCCCCCCCACCCCCCCGGAGGGTAAATAGATATGAACAGCAGGATAAGGGTTAAGAACTTAAGATTGTTATTCACTTCTACTGAAACAGTTTTCCAGGGATGTTCCCATCTCAGAATAATGTTAGGCCCATAAAATGGGTCAACATTCCATGTCCCATTCATTTCAATCTTGGACCCAATATACATAAATATTATTAGGTCCGAGATTTCAATGCATTTTTTTTTTCCAAATTTTGATGGGCCTTTTGAAAATTTTACAAGCCATTTAGAAAATTTAATGGACAAAACAATCCTTAATAACCCTGCTAGAGCAATATAACATACAATATGAATAAATTTGGGGCTGAGCCAAAATAAAATTAGATGTATCACTGACTTCACTCGAAAATCTGTGTTTCTCACTATCACTGCATATTTGGGGTATGACTTACTACAGTGATGAGAACAGACATCCATGTTGCATTCCTGGTGGTATTGAAACTTAATAAAGCAAGCGCATAATTAATCTAAGTCCAGTTGGTGCTGAGTATCTCTCCAATGTGATGCCACAAAGACGTTTGCTTCCAAAGTGAAGGCAGAATGATATGATTCACATACTGAATGTTTTTATCTGATACGGGTGACACTGGCCTTCATAAACTGTACTTGCACTAACATTCAAAAGTAGGAAGGTCTTCCTGGCATTTTCATTTGGAAGTACAGCTGAATGTAAACTTTCATATTTTAGCATTATGTTTGTTAATATGTGTAGTTCTTCTTTAGGGTCTAAAAATAAGATTTAAATACTAAATAAAATAGGAGTTTAGTCAAAATCTGCTTTATAAATGGCTGTATTTTTTTCTTTTTTTTAAATAATTGGAGGTCCTGACTTCCAAGTATCAATATTTGGAATTCCATAGCAATTTTTCAGACTTGCAGACTTCCCTTAATCCAAGTACTGCATATATACATATATATTCCCTTAATCCAAGTACTGCATATATATATATATATATATATATATATATATATATATATATACATATATATATATATATATATATATATATATATATATATCATTCTTCTGCCATTCTATCAGAAACAACAGTACTGAGTAGACATGAAATAAACTGAAATAAATACCAGCAATTTGTGTAATAATTTTATTTTTGAACATTGATGAAATACATTCCATCTCCTGTGTGACATCTATTCATATTCTCACTCTGGTTTCTATTGCAACTGTGCTCCCATGGTGGTCAGAAGAAGCGATACAAGGACACCCTCAAAGCCTCCCTTAAAGACTTTAACATACCAATTTAGTCATGGGAACAGATTGCACAAGATCGTACAAAGTGGCGAGGCCTCATAAAAAGGGGAGCTGGTGAATGCGAAGCAAAAAGAATCAGCGAAGCCGAGCAGAAATGTGCACAGCGGAAAGCCAGAGCTAAGGCATCACCAACAGAACTTTCTTCCTCAGGCCTCTCTTGTTCCATCTGCAACAGGCAGTTTAGAGCTAAGATTGGTGTCATCAGCCATCTTAGAACACACAAATAATAACACATCAAACAGTTGATTAGGATTGGTCATTGTCAGTAATGACAGATGAACAAGAAAGCAATATGATGCTGTATTGAACTTGGCCATGACTGGAGCTGAGCAGTATGTCCCTTCTTTTGCAGATATTGTGCAGTACTGAACACCTGATGGCAATTCTGAAATATAAATGTTCATCATCAATGCTTTTTCATTCCCCTTGCAAACAGAACTGACCAGTCCTGCCTCCATAAGATTTCTTTACTGATCAGGGTCTGCAATGTTGCCATGAAGTTCTGTCAATTTAGAATTACAGAAGAAACCAGTTTCTTTGTTTTATTTCACTATTTAATGCATTTTCTTTTTGTTTTTTGATAATAAAAAAAAAACAGGTCCTTGAACATGGGGTCAAGGACACCAAAATCTAATTAGTTCTTTTCCATGTCTTAACAATATAGCTGTACAAGTTTGGTCAAAATCCAATAATATATTCAGAAGACAGGGTGCATACAAACCATTTTCCAACAAATCTAAGCCCTCCCGTGACCCTGAAAATGGGGTCAAGGTCACTAAAATCTAATCATTCTTTTACATGTCCCAGCATTGTAGATGTGCAAGTATGGTCAAAATTTGTTCATTCCTACAAGCGATAGGGTGCAGACAAGCCATTTTCCAACAATCTAAGTCCTCCTGTGACCTTGGAAATGGGGTCAAGGTCACCAAAATCTAATCAGTTCTTTCACATGTCCCAGCATTGTAGATGTGCTAGTTTGGTCAAAATCTATTCATTTCTACAAGAGATAAGGTGCAGACTAGCCATTTTCCAACAATCTAAGCCCTCCTGTGACCTTGAAAATGGGCTCAAGGTCACCAAAATCTAATCAGCATTTTTCCCCATCCCAATGATATATTTGTGTAAGTTTGGCAAAAATCTGTCCATTCAATAAGGAGACAGAGTGCAGACAAGTGGCTACACCGATGCCCACGCTGACAGGATCCACACTAAAACCAATATGTCCTCCCCTCCCCCCATGGTGGGGGGACATAAATATGGAAATTACTTGGATATGATTATATTTCTGAAATCAGGGTTGTTGAAGTATCAATATGTTACTCGTCCAGGGACAAGTCCACAGAAAAATTAAAAATTAACTGATCAAACCAAGAGCTGTTACTTGGCCAAAAATTGACATATTTCTTACTTCCCGAACAAAACATACTTTGTGGATACTCAATAGATGATGAAGTGCTTCTAATGAGTACCCACAACAAAACATGTTTTGGATACTTATATGGAGGGGGAAAAAAATACCCTTGTGGGTCATTTTTTGTCATCTCCCAGAGAAAGGAACAAGAGACAGAAGACATAGTAGGGAAGATGTAAGAGAGGGACAGGGAAGAAAGGGAAGAAACAGAAGAAATAAAAACATTCCTCTCTACCCTTACCTGCTACAAGGATAGCAAGCCTTGTCATACTGTAAGCCAATATCATTTCGACACCCCGGTGCATAAGATACACAACACCTTTGCCATACCCAACCACCCCTTATATAATGTGGTAATGATGATAAAACTGTCCAAATATGATAAACAGGACACACTAGAAATGTGCTGGTCAGGTGGAATAACAAACATTACAGACCCTATGCAGACTGCTACTGATGTGATCTGGGTCTGTTATACATACATGATATGATGCAGTATAAAGAAACAATCATCTGATCTAGGCTTACACTATTTGCTCAAATGTGTCGTAATACAGTATTTACAATCTATACTACTCTATTCTTGATCTGATTTAGGTCTACACTGGTGTATATAGTATATTAACAGCCTGATACTTGATCTTCAGGCAAATAAAAATGTGTGTGTATGTTTAGGGTAACATGTTAGGAAGAGATAGGTACATGTATGGACATTTTTTTTTTTTTTTTTTTTTTTTTTTTTTTTTCTTTTTTTTTTTCCAGGTACATGACTTGTATGGACATTTTTTTTTTTTTTTTTTTTTCAAATATTTTAATACAGAATTATGTATTTTTTGGACTCTGCACCATATTAAAGCAAGGCCAAAAAAAAAAAAAAAAAAAAAAAAATGTGTTTAAGGTAACCATACTCAACCTGATTTTTTTTGTGAAACCTACCTGTTTTTTTGTTGTTTTTTCCCCCCCCTCATGGTGTTACTTGGCTTCTATATTTATGCTAAATATTTAGATTAGGTCAGAGCAAACAGTGTAGACCCATATCAAACTGCTCCTTTTTTTTCTTTTGAGAAAACGTTTCACCTGGAAAATTAGGTAGGGTACAGTTACCCTATATTTTTTCTTGTTGACTGGCCTGATTGGGTAAAGAAGCCTGTTTGTCAAAATATTAAATGAAGAAAGCCATCTGCTGTTTGTTTTGCAATGTATGATAACACTGATAATGTATTTAGTTTTCACAATAAAGTAAAGTAGCAGTAGTAGTGATCTTGGTTACACTGGCCAGGCATGTTACCCACTATTTAATGTATATGTAATTAGTGCACTTGATCTGATCTGCATTCTACATGCATACAGCATTTAGAGAAACATTTTCATATTTTAGAATATACATACCATATTAAAAGCACAATATTATTGCAGAACAGTGCCTTTGTTGCAGGATTACTGCTTAATGGTCTAACCATTTTTTTTTTATAATTACTGACCCTGAAGGCACCAACCAAAATTGTAGCAGACAACATTTATTATTTTTTCAAAGAAAATAAACTTTGGAATTTCATGTGAATCATCTTCTAGGCAAATAGATGGCATGAAATGGCAGGCCTCATTTCCTCAGGAAAACAAAACAAAAACAAAAAAAACAAAAAAAAACTGGTTCTGATTGGCACTCTAAGCATTCTAAATTTATCCTCTAACCACCTAAGGTAATGATCAGAAGCAGGGGTGGAAATTAACATGGGCCAATAGCTGCCCCCCTTTTTTTTTTAATATCCTTTTATGCGGATCTAGCAAAACAATGTCTTGAATAATACAATTCAGTATAGATCGTGAAAAAGAACGTTTCTTGGTGGTTATATTCTCGACTGCATTAATCTGGCGGCCATTTTATTTCTCTTAAATAAGATAAGAAATTTCTTAGTAAAATCTAAGAAATTTAAGACACCTCCAGACCTGTCTTAAAGTTAAGACATATCTTAAGTGATCTTAAGGGTTAAGTGGGTTTATAAATACGACTTTTAAAAGAATTTCTTAGATTTAAGCAGACACTTAAGAAAATCTTAGAGTTAAGAGAGAACTTAAGTCAAAATCTTATCTTAAGTTGCTTTATAAATACCACCCCAGATCCTCAATGCCAAGCCGCAGAGAGGTGCCGTGAAGAGAGAACTGGTAGCAGATCCTTGAACTTCTTCCAGGCAGTTTTCACACGTGTTGTGGTTGAGAGTTCACAGCCACCTGCTGCTGAGAGCATGTCTCCTAGGTAGCAAAAGGAAGCTACCACCTCAAGCTTTTTTTTCTTGTCAGGTCCGACCTGGACTTCCTTCTGCGGTCTGCCATCCAAGGGGCGTGCAGTTCCCTGGCACCGTGTACATCTGTAGTCAGGGTCCTTTTTCAAGCGCTTGAGCCCACTGCATTTCTTGTGCACCCAGTGCTTGCAGCCATTGCAGAAAATGCTGTTGCTGCCCACTCCAGTGCAACTCGCCTGAACTCTGCAGGGGTCCAGTCCCGTACCGCAGATCATGATCTTTGTCTTTTCTGCATTTACTCTCAGTCCTTTCTTCTCCATTGCTTCTTTCCAGGTCAAGAGCCTCCTGACACATTCCTCAAGCGATTCAGCGATGATAACAAGGTCATCGGCATAGAGGTCCTCCCAGGGGACCCCAGAGCGGAACTCTCGTGATAAGGCTTCAAGCACAATGATGAAGAGCAGCGGGCTGAGTACTGATCCTTGGTGAACAACCTTCACTTCAAACTCTTCACTGTACCCCTCACCAACACAGACATGGCTCTGAGCATTTGCATACATCCCCTGCATCAGTCACACAATCCACTTCTCCACACCAAGTTTTCTAAGTGCCCACCAGATGACCTTCCGAGGTACTCAATCAAACGCCTACTCCAGGTCTACAAAAGCCATGTAGAGTCTCTTATTGGCAGCTAGTTACTTCTCTTGCAGCTGCCTGACAACAAAGATTGCGTCTGTAGTGCCTCTGCCTGGGACGAAGCTCAACTGGGAATTGTCAGTTGACACCAACTGTCTGATGAGGACGTCCACAATCCTCTCCAGGATTTTCATAACCTGCTCTGTCAGCTTGAGACTGAGGTAGTTGCCACATGGGGTCAAAAACTAGGTCACCAGGCCAACTCAAAGGAAAAACTTGTTAACACTCCAGAGGTCACATTTTTTAAATAATCATCATAAATATTGCTCAAAATGTTCGTCTTGATGATTTCTAGGTCTGATTTAAAACTTGGTCACTTGATGTCAGAAATTAGGTCACCAGGCCAAATAAAAAATAAACCTTGTTGATGCTCTAGGTCACATTTCTGAAGTGATCAAATAAAAAATAAACCTTGTTGACGCTCTAGAGGTCACATTTCTGAAGTGATCATCATGAAAATTGAAAATGTGTTTATGACAGTTAAAGTGCAAGGTCCCTGGTCAAAACCAATGAATCCTTTGTTAGCAAAGTAAAATGAACAAGAGATTAAATGTGTCGAAATATAAGTATACAAAATATGATGCTTATACTTTTCATGTCAGTACTAAATGTTCAATGTACTAACTTCAACAATTGTTTAGCCTATGACCTTGAAAGAAGTCCAGGTTACAACCAAACAAAAAAATTACAGGTATAACTCTGGTAATATTTGGTGGACTGTAACCTCAAATAATATGCACTGCTCCACATCATGGTCTAACTACAAATCAAGTTTCAGCTTGATTGGATGTAAAGTGTAGGAGGAGTTGGCTGGAAATAATAGGTTTACAGAAATTTTCAAAGGGGCATTACTCTGCTTATATTTGGTGGACTATAACTTCATTGTGTTTTTCTGTTAACAATGTACCTCAGCACTCTGTAGGTGTATAAAAAATAAGACGAGTCTGGCTCACATAGAAGCTGAGAAATCTGAGGAAAAATTTAGTTGGAAAGAAAGAAAAAAATAGTCAAATAAAAGGAATGATAAACATGAGGATGCTGATTCTCCCTTACACAATACAACTAATCATACTAAATGTTTGTACTAAATTTAAAAATCCTAGGTGTGGTAGTTCCTGAGATGTTTTTGATACAAATTTCCCTATGCCTTACATTACAATGAGAGATGGAAAATGTAAAAAGAGAAAAAAAACAAGATGACCCTGTAAAGCTCACCTGAGTATCATAGCACTTAGAGAACCTGTTCCATAACTATTCAAGGCAAACATTCTGACGAAGATTCATGATGATTATATAAACAAGTAAGACATTGTAGCATGCCTAATGGGCCATGAAATATAGATCAAATATGAATGACTGCACTCAAGAGGCCATGCTAAGATGTGCTAAGTATAACTGGCTGTAGGACCAATAATTACTAAGAAACTGACCTAAATGCAAAAACTTAACAAAGTCAGTGGACTGTGGTCAAGGTCAAATATAGATGACTGCATTCAAGAGGCCATGCTAAGATGTCTGCAAGTGCTAAGTATCACTGCTGTTGGACCAACAGGTATTGAGAAACCGACCTAATTAGAAAAACTCAAGAAAGTCACTAGACCGTGAAATATAGGTCATAAGTAACCCAGGTCCAAACTTGACCTAGAAATCAAGACAAACATTTTGAGCAAGATTCATGATGATCACACAAGCTTATAGGCCCTTTGGTTTCAGAGAAGTTTTTTTCTTTTAGCTATATAGCTCTATATTAATAAATGACCCCGAGGCATAGGCGATTTCGACTTCAGGGACATGATTGGTAGAAATTATGTAGGAGACAACTAAACACTGCTACATACTAAATCTAATATATAAGTTGAGGGTCTTCTGGTTTCAGAGAAGAAGATTTTTTAAGTTATTTCCTGTGGGAGCTTATGACCCCCAGGGCATGACCAATTTGGACCCCAGGGGCATGGTTAGCAGGATTTATGTAGAAGACCACTAAACATTGCTACATACTAAATATGTTAGCTCTGGGCCTCATGGCTTCAGAAGAAGATTTTTTAGGGTTCTTTAGCTATATAGTTCTATATAACAAATGACCCCCTGGGGCATGGCCAGTTTGGTCCCTAGGGGCTTGATTGGTAGGATTTATGTAGGGGACTACTACACATTGCTACATACTAAATATATAAGCTGTGGGCCTCATGTTTTCAGAGAAGATTTTTTAAGTTTTTTGTTTTTTTTCCCCATTATAATTTTATGGGCGCTAATAACCCCAGTGGCATGGCCAGTTTGGATCCCAGGAGCATGATTGGCAGGATTTATTTAGGGGACCACTAAACACTGCTAAATACTAAACACCTAAGCTGAAAGCCTCATGGTTTCAGAAGATTTTTTAATTTTTTTTTTTTTTTTTTCCATTATAAGTCTACAGGAGCTGATGACCCCTGGGGCATGACCAGCTTGGATCACAGGGGCATGATTAGCAGAATTTATGTAGGGGACCACTAAACATTGCTACATACTAAATATATAAGATGTGGGCCTCATGGTTTCAGAAAAGATTTTTTTATGTGGGCCTCATGGTTTCAGAAAAGATTTTTTTTTTTAAGTTTTTCCCATTATAAGTCTATGGGAGTTAATGACCCCTGCGGCATGGCAAATTCAGGGGCTTGATTGGCAGGATTTATGTACTGGACCACTAAACACTGCTATATACTAAATATATAAGCTGTGGGCCTTATGGTTTCATAGAGGATTTTATATTTTTTTTTTCCATTATAAGTCCATGGGAGCTAATGGCTCCCAATTTGGACCCAAGGGGCATGGTTGGCAGGATTTATATAGGAGACCACCAAACATTGCTACATACTAAATCTGTTAGCTCTTGACCTCATGGCTTCTGAGAAGAAGATTTTTGAAAGTTCTTTAGCTACACAGTTCTATATAAATAAATGACCCCTGGGATGTGGCCAGTTTGGACCCCAGGGACTTGACTGGCAGGATTTAAGAAGGGGACCACTGCACATTGCTACATACTAAATATATAAGCTGTTGGCCTCATGGCTTTAGAGAAGATTTTTTAATTTTTTCCCATTATAAATCTATGGGAGCTAATGACACCCATGGCGTGGCCAATTTGGACCCCAGGGCCATGGTTGGCAGAATTTATGTAGGAGACCATTGAACATCACTACATACTTAACCTGTCAGCTCTAAGCCTCATGGTTTCAGAGATGAAGATTTTTTAAGGTTCTTTAGCTATATAGCACTATATAAACATATGAGCCCCTGGGGTGTGGCCAGTTTGGAGTCCAGGGGCTTGATTAGCAGGATTTATATAGGGGACCACCAAACATTGCTACATAGTAAATACAGTAAAGATCAATATATCGCGGTCCTCGGGGTCTGAAGTCTGCTTTTGCGATATAAACGGAGCGTGATATAAGTCCAGACATGTACCATGCATGTATAACGGCATGCATAACACTCGCTTGGTTTGTTGCTATGGTAGTTTGCTGAGACATCACTGATAAATGGCATTCAGTCATGCTGTCAGCCATATTTCCTAATTAAAATTGGATTAGAATTGCTCAATGGCATAATTTACAATGGTGCGCTATGTCTAACAAGTAATTTCTATCGAAACCAGCTGATAAACTACCTTTGAAAACAAGAAATCATCAGGTTGACAATTTAGGACGCCATTTTGGATACTCTGGTTCCCTGGAACGGCAAAGGGAAGTTACTCATATTGCTTCAGTTGTGCTAAGATAATTTGAGTTGCTTCCCTTTACTTATTATTGTGTTGCGGGTGCAAAAAACTGTCGTTTATCAAGGTTAATTTCTTTTTATTTTAGTTTTATTGTTATTTTATTTTATTTTATTTTTTTTGACGCAGTTGTTTTCTTATGAAATATTTATTGCTACAGAAGTGTAAAATAAGCGGACTAAGATCTGTGTATGTGAGACAGAAAAACTGAAAGACTAGCGTCTTGTAAAATTTGCTGGTGTTGAAAAGGAGGTGGACCATTTTCCCCTGTTGAGCAAAATTAGTTATGGGCATCATTGACTGATTGAGCATTGAGTAGATCTATGTTCTCAATGATGATAATAATTATGAAAATAACGGCGATATAATTTATTGTTTGCCAATTATAATCAACATGTGCGCTGATTGACACTAAGTGCATTGTTTGTCATAATACCTGACGCAACTTAGCGTCAGGACAGGCGCGAAAAATCAATTACTGGAGGCAGAGCGCGTTTTTTTTTGTTTCCTTTTCCTGAAGTTAAATAAAACAACAAACATTTTATGTTCTTAAATTTTTTTGCTTATGGAAAATTTGGGAGCCATGGCCAATTCGCGATATACTGGATTTCGCGAAATAACAGACCGCGATGTATTGGCTCTTTACTGTATATAAGCTGTCGGCCGCATGGTTTCAGAGAAAAAGATTTTTTTTTATGTTTCCCATTATAAGTCTGTGGGAGCTAATGACCACCGGGACGTGGCCAGTTTGGACCCCAGGAGCTATATTGGCAGGATTTATGTAGGGGACCACTAAACATTGCTACATACTAAATACAGAAGCTGTGGGCTTCATGGTTTCAGATACATACTATAGAAATGATCCCAAAAAGTATGATCTTCAGAGAAGATTTTTTAAGTTTTACCCATTATAAGTCGATGGGAGTTAATGACCCCCGGGGCATGGCCAATTTTGGACCCCAGGGGCATTGTTGGCAGTATTTTTGTAGCAGACCACTAAACATTGCTACATACTAAATATATAGGCTGTGGGCCTCATGGTTTCAGAGATTGATTGATTGTGTTGGGGTTTAACGACACGTCAACCCTTGTGGGTCATTTTGTGTCGTCTCCCAGAGAAAGGGAGAAAAGTGATAGAAGAGATAGAAGAAGAGATTAAAGAGAGGGACAGGGAAGAAAGGAACAGGAATGAAAGTGAAGAAACAGAAGAAATAAAAATATTCCCCATCTACCCTTACCTGCTACAAGGATAGCAGGCCTTGCCCAACTGTAAGCCAATATCAGTTGGACGCCCCGGTGACGTAAGATACACGACACCTTCGCACCACCCGACCACCCCTATGGTTTCAGAGAAGAAGATATTCTAAAGGTTTTCCTATTATAAGTCTGTGGAAGCTAATGACCCCTGGAGTGTTGCCAATTCAGACTCTAGGGGCTTGATGGGCAGGATTTATGTAGGGGACCACTAAACATTACTACATACTAAATATATAAGCTTTTGGCCTCATGGTTTCAGAGAAGAATATTTTTTTTTTTTCATTACAAGTCCAATGACCCTCAAGGTGTGGCCAATTAGGACCCCAGGGAAATGGTTGGCAGGATTTATGTAGGAGACCACCAAACACTGCTACAAGTGACCCCTGGGATGTGGCCAGTTTGGATTCCTCGGAGGCTTGACTGGCAGGATTTAAGTAGAGGACCACTACATATTGGTACATACTAAAATATATAAGCTGTGGACCTCATGGCTTTAGAGAACAAGATTTTTTAAGCTTTTCCCATTATAAGACTATAGGAGCTAAGAACCCCCGAGGGGGTGGCCAGTTTGGACCCCAGGGGCTTGATTGTCAGGATTAATGTACGAGACCACTAAACATAGCTACATACTTAATCTGTTAGCTATCAGCCTCATGGTTTCAGAGAAGATTTTTGAAGGTTCTTTAACTATATAGCTCTATATAAACATATGACACCCCTGGGGTGTGGCCAGTTTGGAACCTAGGGGCTTGATTGGTAGGATTTATGTAGGGGACCACTAAACATTGCCACATACTACATATATAAGCTGTGGGCCTCATGGTTTCAGAGAAGAAGATTTTTTAAGTTTTTCCTATTATAAGTCTATGGGGGTTAATGACCCCTGGGGCATGGCCAGTTTGGGCCCCAGGGGCTTGACTGGCAGGAATTATGTAGAGGACTACTAAACATTGCTACATACTAAATATATCAGCCATGGGCCTCATAGTTTCTGAGAAGATTTTTTAAGTTTTCCCCACTTTAAGTCTATGGGAATATATATGGGTATGGCTGCCATCTTGATTTACGGACCATGACCATTTGTACATATTTTCAATTCCCCTTTAACACAAGGCTCCACATGAAGTTTGAAGAAATTTGGCCTAGGGGTTTTAGAAGGGAAGTTGTTCGAAAGTGTGAACGGATGGATGGACGGACATTCTTACGAGAGGTACATTATGAGGTTATCCCTTTGATCTTTCTTTGATCTTTTTTAACCCCACAATACCATTTTTAACTCCATAGCACTAATTTTTAACCCCACAATGACAGAATAAACAGACACCAATACAAACGCTAACCTTTGAATGTACCTGCCGTGTGTGAGGACAGACAGATGGACTGGGAGTGATCACAAAAGCTCATCCTGGCCTTCTTCTCAAGTGAGCTAAAAAGGCAAAAGAAATTTCAGCATCATGGTTGTCTTTTACACAATATACATCAGTTCTCTGTAACCGTATACAAAATTTGAAGACTCTGGCTGTCATAGGAGCTGAGAAATCTGTGACGAAGATTTTCTTGGAGAGAAAAAATGGACAAAATAAAGAGAATAATGAGCATGAGGATGTTGATTCTCTCTTACACAATACAACAAGTCATACTTAAAGTTTGTATCAAATTTCGAAATCCTAGGTGTGGTAGTTCCTGAGAAATCTTTGACACAAATTTCCCTATGCAAAGAGATGGAAATAAGTGGCCCATGGGCCACAATAAATTGCTCACCTGATAAAAATAGCTATTGCATATTTGCAAATGCCATGCAACATTTTTCCAGTATTGCCACAGAAACTGAGACACAAATCTGACCATACCATAAAAAGGTCAAAGCAAATCCTAGTCTCATCATTTTAACAAACTTGGTAGACCTTGAGTACCCGATGCTGTGTACAAAGATTCAGCCTCAAAGCTTTCTTAGTACTGGAGAAGATTTTAAAGTGTTTTTACGGGCATGGCAGCCATTTTGTTCAATGGTTTTTGCTTGTGTTGAGGTTTTACGGCCCAGTCAAACCAATGGGGTCCTGTCGAGCGCAGTCAGTTTACTTAACCACAGGTTTACTGGGCAGACTTAGTCCTCTAAGCGGTTAACCAGTATTGTGCACATTCTTTCGCAGGAACTGTGCAGAACCATATGAACAACTTGTCAACATACCTTCAACAGAAGGCCCCATGCAAAATCTGGTGAAAATTGGTAAAGCCGTTTCAGAGAGGAAGATATTTAAAGATTTCATGATTTTATACCTGTATATAGCCTAAGGGTTAAGGGCAGATAACCCCTGGACGGGAGGGGGTTTCCTATTTTAATAATACATTGTAAGCCATTAGTTTTAAATATATATTGAAAAAAAAAATAGCCATCATAGGAGATGGTAAATCCCCCGACCAACCCACAATTTCTAAATTTAGTGTATTTTAATTAATATCATGGAAATATTGAAACAGATGCAAAGATAGTATGAAATGTGACCAAAATAATAAGTGAAAACAATAATAGGTGTACTGTTAATGATTTTTATTTTGCATGTTCCTTTATTCTTTTTATTATTTTTGTCAAAATCATCTAATAATTACTACTGATGTGATAATTTGTACAGGATACACAATATTTGCAAATACTTTGAAGTTGTGAATGTACATATTTAGAAATAATAGCAAAAATAAATGCTTTGTAAAGGTAAAGGAACTTGCTGTATGTTTTTTGGGGTAAAAAACAGAGTAAAAGTTGTCCTTCTTGCATGCTGCACGCCTTCTTGACCTGATATATGTCCCTACCAAAATTATCAAGTTATCTCAAACAGTATGGGAGTTATGGCCTGTATAAGATTTTGGCATCAGTGGAGATAAGTACATTATGGACAAAGTGAGAGTACACTTGAACACGACATGCCTACTGGTCCTTATCTATGCCTCTACCAAATATTAACAAAGTATTTCAAACCACATACTCAAGAATTTGGCATAGAAATTTATTCAGGGGAGGTAACTAGAAAACAACCACAGCAGAAGTTGTCTCTCTTGCATGTGACACACCTACTGGTTGTTACCAATGCCTCTACCAAACATTATCAAAATATGTCCAAGGGTATCAAAGTTATGGAGCGCATAAGATTTTGGCTTCAGGGGAGATAACTACATAAAGAAGAAGAAAGTGAGAGTTGTCTCTCTTCCATGTGACACACCTTCTGGTCCTCCTCTTCATTTCTACCAAATATTATCAAATTATTTCAAACAGTATGGGAGTTATGGCCCACACAAGATTTTGGTTTCAGGGGAGATAACTACATAATGAAGAAAGTGAGAGTTGTCTCTTGCACACGACACGCCTACTGGTCCTCTTCATTTCTACCAAACATTATCAAAATATGTCTAAGGGTATCAAAGTTATGGAGCGCACAAGATTTTGGCTTCAGGGTAGATAACTACATAATGAAGAAAGTAAGAGTTGTCTCTCCTGCACATGATACGCCTACTGGTCCTCCTCTTCATTTCTATCAAATATTATCATAATACCTCAGAACTGGAGTTATTGCCTGCACAAGATTTTGACTTAAGGGGAGATAACTACTAGTGTTGTCTGATTATGGGATTTTTATAATCGATCATCAAAAATAATCGAACAGGAGGTTTCGACTGATTATCGATTATAATCAAAAGCTATCAAATGAAAGCAAACACAGGTCCCATCACCCAGAAGGTTAAAATGGTATCCTTTTACTGCTTAAAACTTAATAAACTTGTTAACTTGTCATTTGCATGCATAATTTTATATTTGTTTGTGTTGAGGTTTTACGGCCCAGTCAACCCAATGGGGTCATGTCGAGCGCAGTCAGTTTACCTAGCCACACGTTTACTGGGCAGGCTTAGTCCTCTAAGCGGTTAACCAGTATTGTGCACATTCATTCGCCAGAAACTGACAACTGCCCTTCTTGAATCAGCAGAAGGGAGAGAATGACCATAGAAAATATTTCATGATCAATCTCCACGAAAGAATGTTGCCGACCTCGGCGGGGGTTGAACCCGCAACCTCCTGGTCTCCAGTCGGACGGCGCATCCAATTGAGCCACCGAGGCCACATAATTTTATGTGCAGTACCTAACCACAAAAGTAAAAGGTCCTCACAGCACACTCATAGGCTTTGATATTTAAGATGTGTATTGAAGACTTTCCATTTATTGCAGAAACACTACTTTGTTTCTTATTTCCTAACATACTTTCAAGCTAAGGAGTTTAGAATTGCATCTTTCTTGCATTAAAGTTGCAATTTGAGAATATTAACTTACAATATAGTCAGGTGTGAATCTTTTCGATTATAATTGATTATTAGCAAACACAATGGATAGTAGAATCAAAAAGAATTTTCGATTGATTATTGATTATAATGGATCATCGTTACAACACTAATAACTACTTAACAAAGAACGTGAGAGTTGTCTCTCTTGCATGTGACATGCCTACTGGTCCTCCTCCTCTTCATTTCTACCAAATATTACCAATTAAGGGTATCAAAGTTATGAAATGCACAAGGATGAGTACAATTTCTGCTTCAGGGGAGATAACTACATAACAAATGAAGTGAGAGTTGTCTCTCTTGCATGTGACATGCCTACTGGTCCTCTTCTTCATCCCTACCAAATATTATCAAATTATCTCAAACAGTATGGGAGCTATGGCCTGCATAAGATTTCCGCTTCAGGAGAGATAACTACACAATGAAGACAGTGAGAGTTGCATGCGACACGCCTACTGGTCCTCCTCTTCATTCCCACTAAATATAACCAAAATATGTCTAAGGGTATCAAAGTTATAGAGCGCACAAGGATGAGTCTACAATTTCTGCTTCAGGGAAGATAACTACATAATGAATTTTGTGTGAGTTGTCTCTCTTGCACACGACACACCTACTGGTCCTCCTCTTTATCCCTACCAAATATCATCAAATTATCTCAAACAATATTGGAGTTAAGGCCTGCATAAGATTTCCGCTTCAGGGGAGATAACTACATAACAAAGACAGTGAGAGTTGTCTCTCATGCATGCAACATGCCTACTGGTCCTCCTCTTCATTCCTACCAAACATTACTAAAATATGTCTAAGGGTATCAAAGTTATGGAGCGCACAAGGATTAGTGTACCATTTCTTCTTCAGGGGAGATAACTACATAACGAATGATGTCTCTCTTGCACAAGACATGCCTACTGGTCCTCTTCATCCCTACCAAATATTATCAAATTATCTCAAAAGTATGGGAGTTATGGCTTGCACAAGATTTCGGTCCAGTGGAGATAACTACATAACAAAGACAATGAGAGTTGTTTCTCTTGCACGCGGCATGCCTACTGGTCATCCTCTTCATACTTACCAAATATTATCAAAATATGTCTTAGGGTATCAAAAGTTATGGAGCGCACTAGGATGCGTCTACAGACGGACCCCATGCTGATCACTTTATCCCCCGAACCTATCGGTCGGGGGATAAAAATAATTTTTCAACTTTTCCCACATACAAATCTTTATAGATGCAAATTTGACCTTGCCTTAAAAAGGTCAAAGGTCAACCTACAATCATCATTTAAACAAACTTGGTAGAGCTTGAGACAGCAATGCTAAATACCAAGGTTCAGCCCCTAAGCTTTCTTGATTCTGGAGAAGACGATTTTTAAGAGTTTTACCATATATGGACCTGGCAGTCACCTTGTTCAATGGCTTGGAACCATTTGAACAAACTGGCAATACCCTTTCAACAGAAGGCCCCATATGATCTCAAGCAGTTTCAGAGAAGAAAACATTTAAAATTACACGGTTTTATACATGTATACAGCCCAGATGCATGGGGACACAAATTTGAACTTGCTGTAAAAAAGGCAAAGGCCAACTTACGGTCTTCAATAGACCTTGAGTCCATAATGCTATATACCATGATTAAGTCTTGAAGCTTTCTTGATTCTGGTTTAAAGTGTTTTTGCCATATATGGGCCTGCTGGCCATCTTGTTCAATGGTGCAGAACATTTTGAACAAATTTGCAATAATACCCTTTCGACAGAAGGCCCCATGTGAAATCTGACGAAAATTACTCAAGTGGTTTCAGATAAGAAGACATTTGAAAATTACACAATTTTATACATGTATATAGCCCAAAGGCAAGGGTAGATAAACCTCAGGGGACAAAATTTTGTTTACAACTAAACTGTTTTACTACGTTAATCACTTATTATAAGTTTCAGCCATCAGTCTTGAATACATTTTGAGAAAATGACTTTTCAACTTTTTCCCCATACAAATGCATGGGGATGCAAATTTGACATTGCCGTAAAAAGGTCAAAGTCAACCTAGGGACATCATTTGAACAAACTTGGTAGACCTTGAGTCCATAATGCTATATAACGAGATTCAGCCTTGAAGCTAGCTTGGTTCTAAAGAAGATTTTAAGTGTTTTTTCATATATGGGCATGGCAGGAACCATGACCATTTGCATAAATTTTCAATTCTCTTTAACAGAAGGCTCCACCTGAAGCTTGAAGAAAATTGGCGCAGGGGAGAAGTTGTTCAAAGGTGTGGATAGATGGACGAAGGATGGACGGACGGACAGCAAGTAATCACAATAGCTCATCCTGAGCCTTCAGCTCAGGTTGAGCTAAAAAATAAAAAAAACTAAACAAACAAAAAGAAAAAAAACAAAACAAGAGGGCCAAGATGGCCCTGTATCACTCACCTGATTACCAGACAAGTTTCAAGTCAACTAGCCTTTCAGTTCAAGCGAAGAAGTTCAATATAGATTTTCAAGATGGCGGCCATCTTGGATTTTGAAACAAAATGATTTTAGCTAATTTTGATCTACCAGTCACCTGGATACTACCAATGAAGTTTCGAGTTAATTGGCCTTTTTGGTTCAGGATAAAAAAGTTCAAAATAGATTTTCAACATGGCTCTTGGGCAACCATCTTGGATTTCTGATCAGAATGATTTTTTTAGCTATTTTTGATCCACAAGTCACCCAAATACTTCCTATAAAGTTTCGAGTAAATTGGCCTTTTGGTTCAGGAGAAGAAGAGCAAAATTGATTTCTAAGATAGTGGACATGGCAGCCATTTTAGATTTCCAATCAAAAGGATTTTCAGTTAGCTATTTTTGATCTGCAAGTTACCCTGATGTTTTCTAACAAGCTTCGAGTCAATTGGCCTTTGTTCAGAAGAAGAAGCGCAAAATAGATTTCCGAGATAGCGGCCATGGTGGCCATCTTGAATTTCTGATCAGAACAATTTAAGCTCTTTTTTATCTACAAGTCACCCTGATGCTTCCTATAAAGTTTCGAGTCAACTGGCCTTTCGGTTCAGGAGAAGAAGCAAAAAATATATTTTCAAGATAGCAGTCATCTTGGCTTTCTGATCAAAATAATTTTAGCTATTTTTGATCTACTAGTCTTCCTATGGTCCCGACCAAGTTTCAAGACAATTGGCCTTTCATTTTTGAGAAGAAGCAAAAAATAGATTTTCAAGATGGCAGCCATCTTGGATTTCCCATCTGAACGATTTTAGCTATTTTTTATCTACAAGTCAGCCCAATGCTTCCTACCAAGTTTCAAGTCAATTGGCCTTTTGGTTTCAGGAGAAGAAGCAAAAAATAGATTTTTAAGATTTTGGCAATGGCGGCCACCTTGAATTTTGGAACAGAACCATTTTAGCAATTTTTGATCTACAAGTCACCCCGATACTTCCTATCAAGTTTCAAGTCAAGTGGCCTTTCAGTTCAGGAGAAGAAGCGAAAAATAGATTTTAAAGATGGCGGCCATGGTGGCCATCTTGGATTTCAGATTGGAACAATTTAGCAAATTTTGATATACAAGTCATCCCTATGCTTCCTACCAAGTTTCAAGTCAATTGGCCTTTTGGTTCAGGAGAAGAAGCAAAAAACAGATTTTCAAGATTGCGGCCGTGGAGGCCATCTTGGATTTCCAATTGGAACAATTTTAGCTATTTTTGATCTACAAGTCAGTCCAATGCTTCCTACCAAGTTTCAAATCAACTGGCCCTTTGGTTCAGAAAAAGAACCAAAAATTAGATTTTCAAGATGGCCGCCATCTTGCATTTCCAATCCAAAAGATGTTACAGACAGGTGTAAAAAGTATTGATGAAAGGGGCAGCCATCTTGGATTGCCTGATTCATTGGTTGTAAATTGTATAGTCTTCCTTTAATTATAAATGCTATTTTAATTGAAAAAAAAAAATACTGACAGACAGGAGATGATGTCATACTTTTATGACATCATCAAAATCTCAAGAATTTAGTGGCTGCAAGCCTTTAGATTGTAAACACTGACATGGGTCCTGAAAGGTCCTGAAATTTCACCTGAGGTAAGAAAGCTGGCTGTGGATTGGCACCAGAATGGGCACAGACTTTGTGAAATTAATAAATTGTTACAGCTGCCTTATATGACAGTTTCCAATATTGTCAAAAGATTTTTAGGAGGTGAATCTGTAGAAAACAAGGCAAAAAGTGGCAGGCCAAAAGTTTTGACAGACAGAGATTACCGCAAGCTTGAGAGGCTGGTAAAAGTCAACCACAGGGTTTCTTTGAATGATATAACCTCAAAATTCAATTAAGTCAGAGACAGAAGAGTATCTAAACGGACTGTACAATGTCATTTGAACAAACATGGATTTAATAGAAGAGTGTCAAGGAAGTGTGTAGTTATTCGGGAGGTCAACAGAAAAAAAACAACTGTCGTGGTGTTTGGAAAAGCTTAGATGGCTTGATATATATGCAAACTAAGGATTCTGCGGCACTTTAAAGGGCGATAAAAACAATGCTTATAGCAATTTGTAGCCCATATGGCAAAAAAACAAAAAAAAAAAAAAAAATCTGGAAAAAAAAAACAAAAAAACAAAAAAAAAAACGGGCTATTATCTCTCAGCAGGCTCTCAGGTTGGTATTTTTTTTTTCTTTCATTCCAAGAATTTATTTGCCAGTATGAATTACAGCGTAATCGATTGGTTTTTCTAAAACATTTGATTATGAATTACAGCATAATCGGTTGGCCTGTATTAATGTATATTTGTTAACAATAATTTAATGATGGATGCAAAAAAAAAATTTAATCTATATTTATATCCCTCAACCTCTGACATTCAACAACATACATATATCTGTGTTGTAGTTTTATTTATGGGCACCACACAAAAAAAGTGCAAAAGCCGCGTCTGGTCCACGGTATTTTTAACCCCAGTACTAGGTAGAATTCTTTACACGCACATCCCATGTCCTTTCTTAAGCCACCAACATGTTGGCTCGCAGCCTGCCTGGAAGAGTCACTTTTAACCCCATTGACCCCATCTACGTCATTCCAATCGAAATAGTAGACAGAAATTGAGGTAAAGCAAGTCAGAGCGATTGATTACGGACCCACAGGGAGAATTCTATTGTGCGTGCGACCTGTGTGTCTTTCACCAATCACACCCAGCTAGCCACTACCATTAAACAGCTGCAGCAGGCGTCATACTCAGACAGATGAGACATACCATGCACCAGCCACAACTCAATAGATAATGGTCGCTCTGTTGTATTATATATTAACTCTATTCCTGTAGGAAAAAATAAATCGTTTGTAAATTTGCATATTTTATAAAAGTTTTCTAAAATAATAGGTTCAATGGAGGCAATTTTTACAGTTGTAGTTATCTCCCTTAGTTTTTTTCTAAAAATAATTTTTCTAAAAATAGTTTTAAGAGACAACTCTTGCAGACAACTCTTACTTTTAACAGTTATCTCCCCTATTTGTCATAACTAGTATTAGCTTTCTGGTTCATATTTATTATTGTTATATTAACTCACATATATTTGTCCCAACAGGCTCTCATCTGGATAACACATAACTCCTTACAATGAACATACTTCATGGAAATGCATAGTCTAATGTTATCTGATTTACTAAATTTAATTCGTCCACATTCTTTAGAAAGCCATATAAATGTGCCTCAGTGATAACGATAAGAACTGTGTAAAACAAAACAGATAAAATCTATATTTAGACATAACATTGTAATCTTAGTTTGCAGTGATAAATGTTACAATGCGAAAAAGGTATCTTATCGCATATGTGAATACTTACTTGTAAAAAAAAGGGCATAGAAATCACATTGCGAACAACGAAGGATAAGATGTAGAAATATATACTATTCTTGATATCTCGGAGGTGGTTCGTTGATGATCACAAACTTGTTGAACAACATTATGTGTCTTTTGTATTTTTTTGAATGGCGCTGAGCGCCTGAGCCTTTCCCAGTTCTATTAATTTCTTTTTTTCTTGCTCGCTCAAACTAGACTGTTTAGTGTGCGTTTTATCTTTCAAATCATTATATTTGTCTAATTCATCAAGAACCATTTTAAATTCCTGTTCTGATATTTGTCCATCGTTTAAAGCTGTGGAAATTAAATTCTTTATGGAATTTAACTTGCTCTCCCCAAGAGTTTTTATTTCATAATGTTTTTGTGCCTTTGACATTAATTTATGCCTCACTAACTTACTGCAAATGCCCATACATCCACACACAATCGCAACAATCTCTATTGGTAACAAGGCTGGCACAGCTAAACCAACACCAGCCATAATAATGCTTGCAGAAATAAATACAATGTACAGTATCAACTCCATCTGTAGTATTAATTCCCCTTTTATACTTCTTATACAATGCTTTTCTTGTATCTCTCTCTGTTATTAATTGTTTCTCTATTTCAGAAATCTTTTGTAATATATAAGTCTGTTTCATTTTTTTATATAGTGTTTTTAAAAATATTTCAAAATAAAATAAAAATGATATCTCATGTCAGTTACAGAATTACATAGATAACAGAGACAGCACCAAAATGATAGGATTAAAATCTATCACATACTGGGTGGGTTGTATAATGTCACAGGCAAACAATATCTAGCAACCAAAAGCAAAAAGGTTGACCTCGAACCTGGCTTATATAATTTTAATGACCTAAGACAGATTTTTTCTGATGAATCTGTTATCTTGTCTGTAAATTACACCAATGGATTTGTTACATTAGAAATACCACCGAACAAGGAAATTGAATTGTCCAGTGGAATTTTGTCTTTACTTGGTTTAAAACATGGACTGCTCACAGCTGGCAGACACACAGGACACAAAATGATTGACATCGCCAAAACTAAAGAGCTTCGTGTCTTTCTTGACCAAATAAATACAACAAATAATTTTCTAGATGGTGAACCAAGCACATTTCTAGAAATCGTGCCAGTTTCTAATAAACCCTTTGGGAATGTTGTTTCTTGTCGATTTGAATTTCCAATCTTCAAGAAGCTAATAAATGGATGTATAACTGAACTATCTGTGTGCATAACAGATCAAAAAAACACTGTTTTGGACAATCATGACTTACCAATTATAATAGAAGTGTTGATACAATGAGCATATTTGGAGCAGATTACGAGTCTGCAGACTTGCTTGAAATAATTGAAGATCTTGATATGAATGAAAATAGAATTAGAGATCTGAGAAATTGGGGGGATGCAAAATGATGCCGTCAATAAAAAATATATGAACAAACGGATCGAATATAAAACAAAGGATCTAGAAAATAAACTTACTGCAATTCAAACACAAATAACTAACATACAGCAGCAACTTGATGGCACCAAACCCTTTACCTCGGATCTGGACATGGGTAACAACCAAATAATAAACGTTGGCCACCCAAGAAACCCAGAACATAATATCGAGCATGAGAATGATGCAGTCACAGCCAAATTTCTTTACGACTATGCTAAAATCGCTGACAAAAAATTCATGAAAACAAATGAAGACATAGACACGCAATAACACCGAATAAAAGGCTTAGGTAATCCTCTCGAAATCGACCATGCAGTCACGTTACAGTACGTCGCCTCGTGTATAGAGGGACTTACAGCTGAAATTGAAAAACTTAGGGAAGGCAGAATTTAAATAAATTATAAAAAAAATATATAAAACAAAAATAAAATGATTCCAAAAGAGTTTGCATATAGCGAGCAGGCACATTATGCTCACTGGAGTGCGTTCAAAGTAAAAACAGTTAATATTATTAATCAAAATATAGCTGTTACATCGGACGGCAAAAGCTTTCAGGTTTCTTTCTCCGATGTATCAGAAAAATACATTCTTCCATATGTTAAGTCAGATGCTGTTGTCCAACGATGGAGAACAGACTGGATGTCATTTTGGCAAAATCAGTTCAACTTTGCTGTCTGGTGTGCAACGACTGGATGTGGAGTTGACTTCAATAACTATCTGAAAGATACAAGCATGATTGGTTCCCTGTTCAGGTTTCACATTTACTACCAAACAAGAAGAATATTATTTGAAATGGCTGTTGCCCTACCACAAGACACAAGCTGGAATGTCTTTGACAATAATTATAATCGCAGTGCCTATGAAAGAATATGCAAAGAATTCTACGTTGACATTAATGCTGATTGGATGCAAAAACAGAGTGACAATCAAGGCCTTGGAAGAATATACAACTACTGGACTGGTGCTGGATACCACCCATTTGATAAAGGAGTCGAATACGACAAAAAGGAGTATTCATTCACACACGCCACAACCAATGATATACTCCACATAGATTATATTGCACAGAGCACCGAAGCCACCAAAGCCTGGACAACTTTCATTCTGGATAATTCAAATGGCTTCACAAGAGCAGGCGTCGAACGTATCAACGACAGCATCCGAACATACTGCTGGGCTATTCTTGGTTCACAGTCTCAAACGAGGACTGACATATTGGGAACTGGCACTGCATTTGATGCACAAAAACAGTTTCTTGCCAACACTGAAGATGCAATAAACAGCCCTGTAGATTTACCCAGTCAAATAGCAAGATATCAAAGCACACTAAAATATGCAAGAAGCAAAGTTGATTTTGTTTATGGTACTGGGCTGTACATGTCTCCCAGCAACATGGAGCTACAAATAGGCACAATACAAGATTATAATAATAAAATTGTCATAGCAAATGATGCTCAAGACCTCGGACTAAATAACCGATTCCACCAAAACATACACAACCTGTCAAGGGAACCCAGACAAAACAATCCTTGCCTGAACCTGAACCAGTATCCAAACAGGAGTATCGTAAGCAGGAAGAGGAATACGCAAAATCACACAATCTGCCACAGAGTTGGGTTGATGGAATCAGTGCAGATCCAACTGGATTAAAAAGATGGCTTGCAGCACGTGCTCAGGCAAAGAAAATACACCAAGAACAAGAAGATCAGCGCTGGTCAGGATGGAAAAAAGAACATCCAAATCAACCATTGCCAGATAAATACACCAGCAGTGAACAACACGAAAACAATAAAACTACACTGATTGTAGGTGGTATTGTTTTAGGCCTTACTGCTTTAATCATTTACAAGATTTACTAATGTATTCCTTGGCTGCCGCATACAACAACCCTGCAACAAGAACAACAACAGCCCACAAATTGTTTCCAAACCAATTAACAACCTTACCCGTTGCAGAAAGAAGCCATGATATTATTGACCCAAATACACCAGGCAAGGCAGCAGCTGCTTTACCAGCTAGGTTTGCAAGTAATTTAGCAAGATTATGTATTTGTTTCTTAACCCATTCTTTCGCACCATCCTGTGATGGTGGCTTTGATGGTGTGGCTGTTCCCCCACTTGTTGGAATAACAGCCTCAACGATCACCCCTATAATCATACCAATGGCAGTCAAAACACTAACTATGGTGATGCCTTGTTCTTTGAATAATGTCCTCAGTCTCTCACCAAGAGTAGAATCTTCTTTCAAAACTTTATTTATAGTTTCTTTTATCCTGTTTATTTGACCACGCAATGCTTCTTTGTTTGCAGTGGCTGCTTCAAGTCTCGCAATTCTTTCATCTTCAAGATTTTTTAAACGTGCAGTTATATCGCTTTTGCTGATTTCATCTTCCGCTTATGTAATTTACGGTTTTCTTTTGCTATGTCTTTATCGATGTCAGTCAGCTTTGCCAAGTTATTGGTAAGTTCACCACGGATACTTTGCAGTGCCTTGTCTAGTCCTTGCAACTCACGCAATGTCAATTCTTCTGTTTGTGTATGTTTATTTGCAACACCTGGCAGCTCCAAACCCCAATCAGTCATCATCGATGTTTCTAATGATTCTACAGCTCCATGTAACTCCCCTATTCTATTTGTCAAACTCTGCAGTTCAGTGGCACTTGAAAAATCTTGGAGTGGTATTTGTTCTTCAACATTCACCAAATCATTTTGTGTGCTTTCCAAAGCCTGTCTTGCTTGTTTAGGCAGCCGCTGAGTCCTACTGTTATACTCTGGTAAATTCAAATACTGTCGTATTGCTTGTGTTCCACCAGACCCTACTGCTCTGTTGTATTCCTTTACCAAAGAACTAAGAGAAAGAAATGTTGCTGCGCCCTGTTTTGCAGTTATTCTGATTTCTTTATCTCCAACAACCCAGTACAGAGTTTTCCCATCATCTGACATCCTGAACTGGTTGTAATCTATCTTTTCTGGAGCCATTTTATATTGTTTTCCTATTTCGTCATAGAATATCTTCACGAGTTTTTGTTTCTGACCATCAAGAGCATTCTGTCTGAGTTGTCCTCTTAAATCTGCAATACTATCATTCTGATTTGAAATAATTCTCTGATCAACATCGGTAGGCACCATAGGCAATCTGTCGTCAATGTCATCTGTATCATCATCATCATAAATATCATCTGCGTCAAAATCAAAATCATATCCTCCTTCTGCCATTTTTGAATTATTTGTTTATTTTTTAAAAATATAATTTGACTAAAAAATAAAAATGTCTTCATACGGAAACAAACTCGATCCTTACAGAAAAATGAGAGAACCCCGCGGCATCAAAGGAATTCGCCAAAGCGTTGTAATCACTAACAATCCCAGCACCATTGATCAAAACCAACAACTTTTGGTGAGGTTCCCCAACCTGAGTGATAACGATGTTATTGTCCCCAGAAGTGCACGTCTCACTTTTACTATTGAACTAACAAGTAAAGATGCCAACGCTACAGTTTTCCAAAATCTCGGCAGAGCCATTATCAAGAAAACCACCATAAGAATAAGTGGCAATGAAGTCATGTCTATTGATGACAGTGACATTTACCATTCCTATGTTGACTTGTGGAAATCTTCCACAGAGCGAATGAACATGGTATATCAAGGTCTTGGCGAATCAAACATGTTAAAACACAGAGTCGGCGCTGGTAATGCCACTGCTAATGCTGAAGACGAAGCTGTTTCAAAGGCATATAGTAACAGATTTTGCATACCACTAGACACTGAATTACTTGAAACTCACATGCCTTTTTATCAAGCAGGACTTGGTGATAGACTGGAATATGAGCTGACATTTAATGACTATGATAAAGTAATTAATTCTTCAGAAGCTGATAGCAGTTATAAGATAAAAAATATCTGTTTAGAATTTGTTACTGACATCGAACTTGCACGGCAGATAAGACAACAGTATAACGGTAGAATAGCAATTTTATATGACCACATTTTGCGCCACAGAAAAATAACAAAAAACAAATCTGAAACACTATGGAACATCAACCTGAATGTTCCAGCAAGAAGCATGAAGGGTATTCTGATGCTTTTTGAAGACCCAAACAGGACAAGCACTGAAGATTATTATAACCCCAAAATCACAAAAGTAGAAGTGACCACAGAAGGTGTGCCTAATCAATTGTATAGCAAAGGTATGCAAGCATACCAACAGTGGGATGAAATTAATAAATACTTTGCACTAACATCAAAAAGAGACAAAGAGACAGACAAAGTTGCAAAAGACTTGAATTTTAGCGATACTAACATCAAAAAGTATTTTACTTCTAGATTTGCTCTGTGGCTTGACTTGCGTTCTACAGATGACAATAGATTACACAGCAGCGGCAGAAGAATCGAGAATGCCAGTGAAGAGGTCACCATACAAATTGAAAAAGAACAAGAATCAAATGAAAATTTAAATGTTTACCTTTTTATAATACAAGATGCCCAAATCAATTTCGAAGATGGAAGATTCAAAAAAGTTGTCTATTGATTCTTTAAGTGAATTACCAAAATATCCACATAGTGCAATTATCTGTGGTCAGACAGGCTGTGGAAAAACAGAATTTGTGCTAGATTTGCTTGAATCAGAGTATGCTGGGGTGTTTGAGAATATAGTCATACTTTGCCCAACAATAAATTGGAACAAAGCATACAAAAACAGATGTTGGATTGGCGATGTTCGAAAACCAAAAGACAAAAATATAACAATAGTGAATCCTGTGATGCCAGATGGAACAGAAAGACTTCAGGAACTCTTACGGTTGTTTTTTGATAAATTGGCTGGTAAACCAACACTATACATCATTGATGACTGCTCTGCCACAAAAGAATTAACCAAGAAAAAAGATATGCTGTCAGAGTTGGCATTCTCTGGCAGACATGCAGACCAATCAGTGTGGGTTATTTCACAGGGATATATTTCTGTTTTGAAAGATTTACGTGAGCAAACAAAATGGGTTTGCATGTTTTATACTAAAGATAGAGATAGTTTTGACAATTGTTTAAGAGAAAATGATGTTATCCCAACAAAAGAACGACAAAGAATAAAAAAAGAATTAGCCAAAGTTAAGCACCGTAAACTAATATTAAAAACTGACCAACCTACTGGTTATTGGTTGGTTGATTGATTCCTTATTTTTTACCTTTGCTACTAGCATTGCTCATAGCAAAAATAGCATTGCTAATAGCAAAATAGCATTGCTAATAGTAAAAATAGCATTGCTATTAGCAAAAATAACATTGCTAATAAAATGATAGTAATAAAAAATAAAAATGCTACTTGAACTAATAGCAATTGCCTCTGCTTTTGTGAATATATCAGTTGGATGTTTGGTTTTTTACATTTATTTTAATTTTATAACAATAATGATCAACTTAATAAAAATGAATGCTGAAGAACAATTAGATATTTCACAAGCTATACCGCAAGATGCAACATCACAAGAAGCTGTACAAGACACAAAACGAGAAAGATTATCAGCTATTATTGTTGAGGCGGAAGTTGTCATTACTTTGGACGTGATGTTCAACTAACGGATCTGGATAAAATGACTCCTCAAGAAATTGATAAACTTTACTGCAGATATGAAGCCAGACTTGGTGCAAGTATGACTAAGACATTGGGTAACTCTTTTATAAATCTGTATGTTATGGCTGTGTCAAGATATTTCAATGTAACCAACCCACCTAAGATGACTTAGAAGAAGATCCTTTTATTAATCATGCCTTGACAAGTGTTTGTTGTGAGTTGTATTATAAGTATGGGATGTATCCAGCGCCTTTTACGGCTATGTTAACAACTGCAAGGCATATTGATTTTAATAAAAATATCGTGGATAATAAAAATGGAAAATCAGAATTTGAATCAGGAGAATCAGAATCAGGAAAATCAGACCAATAATCAGGATCCAAAACCAAAAAAAGAAAAGAACCCAAAAAGAGTAGCAGCTGGAAAAAAGGGTGCTGAAGCGAAATGGAAACGGATGCAAGCACAGCAAGTTCCTACGAATCAAGCTCCACAGGAAGTTCCGCAGGAGCAAGAAACAGGAGTAACAAGAGAACCACAAGAGACAGACTCTACATTTAAAGTGAATGTTTATAAAAACTACATTCCACTTTGTGCTGTGCTGATTTTTGGTATAGGTATTTTCATGTTGTATAATCAATCAGTGCCAGCAAAGCAAGTTATACAGCCTCCACAACAATCAACACCAAAGTCTGATATAGATCCTTTTGAAATGATTTAATTTTAATTTTAAAAATATTCTTTCACATATAAAAATAAAAAATAGCAACTACTGACAGAAAACAAATTGTAAACATGTTATACCACGCTGGTGTTGAAACTGTATTACCAGTTGGTTATGCAGAGATTGCTAGAAAACTATTAAGAAGGCCACCACCCAAAGTTGATTTCAACATGGGTGATGTTGGAATGTTGTCTTTAGATATATTGTTAGCTATGACTACCAGAGATATGCTGATTAAACAGGGTATTATGGCGGCTGATATTATGAAATAAATAAATTTAAATTATTTTGTTTTGTATACATGTAAAAAAAAATGGCAAGTGCAGTAGCAATGATGATAGGCGGTGCAGTTGTGAATGCATTGGCATTCTCTGGTAGTAATTATTTGTTTTCTCATATGGGAAAAAGTGATGATGCTGAAAAAGAAAGAGAGAGACATGACAAAGCTGTGGAACAATTAGAAGCGGCACAGACTGCATGGAATAAAAAAAGGATGCAGAGATCAGATTTTATCAACGATCAAATAAAAAAAGAACACCATGCAGTACAGACTTTTGATGTAGATCAGGCTATGAAACAATATTATTACATAACTGGCAAGTCTCTTGACTCATTGCCACCTGAGCCTAAACTAAGTGATTTTTATACACCTTCATCTAACCAGCAGAATAGAGAGATTACATTTGTTATACTGGGTATGGCGGTGACAGGATTTGTTGCTTATAAGTTTTTTGTAGACAAAAAAAAATCATAGACTAATTTGCAATACTACTGTGGATTTGGAATGACCACATCATACGTGTGATACTTGTTCTTTCGATTTTTTTTACATGGTTTGAAACCAAGTGGCCTTACATAAAACGGTGGATTGATATAGGAATCACTGTTCACTATTTTATTTTTTAGAGACTCAGGTGCCCACACTTCACCATTATCGAGTAGGGTCAAAACCATAGACATTCCATATTGTGTGCCCACCATCCTTGTATTTTTAATGGTGTATATTTTGTTTATTTCGATGTCACTCCATTTTTTGTATATTTACTCTTTAAGCAAGTTGTCGAATTCAGCAGCTGTGATGGTTTGTGTATCGTTTGCTAGGTTTGACATTTTTTTATGATTTTATCTCTTTTTATACTTAATATTTTCTTTCTTAAATAAAAAAATAGGACATGGAAAAGATATACTACAGCCCTAAAGGATTTTGGAAAGGTCATTCAGCAATAAAAAAGTTAGCCAAAGAAGCAAAGATCAGTGAAAAACAGGCACTTGAATTCTTAAAGAAACAAGCTGTGTGGCAGATTTATTTACCTGCACCTAAGAAAATAATTAGACCAAGGTTTGACGTGTCTGCTAAAGATGAAGTACATCAAGCAGATTTGTTGTTTTTGCCACATGACACTGCAAAGGTTGGTAGAGTAAACAAAACATATAGATATGCTTTGACATTGGTTGATGTGGGAACAAGATACAAAGAAGCTGAACCCTTAACTTCAAAAGACAGCAAAGAAGTTGCTAAAGCTTTTGAGAAAATATACAGTAGACATTTGAAATATCCAAGGTTATTACAGATAGACCCAGGGAGAGAATTTATGGGTGCTGTGTCACAACCGATGGAGAACCACAGTGTTAAAATTAGAAGAGGTAGAACAGAAATACATAGAGACCAAGGTGTAGTGGAGAGATTCAACAGGACTTTAGCTGAAAGACTCTTTGGCTATCAATATGCAAAAGAGATTGATACACAAAAGAGAAACAGAGAATGGGTTAGGAGATTGCCTGATGTTATCAAAGCACTAAACGCAGAGACAAAAAAACCTCCCCCTGTTGAAACCAGAAAGATCGATGAGCCTGTCTGTCCAAATGCAAGTCTTAGGTATTTATACCAGCCGGGGCAATTAGAAGGTGGTAGTAGAAGACGGCCAACTGATCCTATATGGTCTGTGGATATACACAAAATTGATTATCATATTATTACTCAAGGCATAAGAATATATTATTTGAAGGCACCAGCACCAAAGAGAGGTTTTGTTAAAGAGGAACTACTTATTGTCCCGGCTGATACTCATACCCAAATGCATATGTCGTAATACCATCTGGTGCTGTGCATCTTTTAGTGTCAAGAGGTGAGTGTTGTTTTGTTTACTGTTAGTCCATATATGTTGTGATGTATTGAACGTAGCATGTTCATACTATGTGTGTACTTCTTTTTGTGAAAGAGTGCATCTTTGTAGTTTTCAAAGTTTATCTGTTTTTTGATTACGTATTTTTTTACTCCTTTAGCTTTCTTGATGAGTTGTTCATCTGATCTTAGTATAGAATATAACTTCGGACGCAAGCCGATGTATTCTGCTATGGGAGTACCAGCACACTCATCTTTCATTTTGCCTATTACTTTTTTGTTTGTTTCATCATGAAGTTTGTGGTCTTTAGGATAATCAGAGAAGTCATAGTCTTCTTTTGTTTCAGACATGTCTTTGTATATGTCGTTAGTTTTGATGACTACTAGTAAGGAATCTGTATCGGTGTACAACAGGGTGCAGTTTTCACCATACTTCTTTTTCAGTTCTTTGTAATACCAGTCATACATTAAAAGTTTTGATAGACCAAGGACAGAGAAACCAACGTAGATTGGTTTGTTTGACGTTAGTTTTGTTTTGTTGACATGTATTGCAGATAGTTCATCAGAAAATTTCACACGTCTGTTGAAGTTTGGTTTGGCTATGATTTTTCTTATCTTTTCACTTTCAGTGCCATCTGTTCTGACTAATTTTATGTCTACTCATCTAATCGGTAATGTCCTTGGTAAACAGACGTGTCTCAGTACTCAGCAGAACCATGTCTCGCCGACATGAATCGGTGTTTGACGATCAAGATGTTGCTGCTGAGTTAGCTGAAATCCATGAGAAGTTTGTCGTTGTTATAGCCGACAAGGCATCTAACAACATTGTGTTTGTTTGCAAAACACACTATATAAACTGCTTAATGGAAGAGCTTGGTATGAGTACCATGACCGGAAACCCTACATATAATCTTACTGCTATGTCCAAGGAAGAAATTCTACAAAACCACCATTCGGTAATGCTGACATTTGGAATTTCCCTCCCAGAGGAAGATATTGACCTTCCCAAACTGTACTGGATTCCTAAACTTCACAAGAATCCGTACATGCAGAGATATATTGCGGGTTCAGCTAAGTGCTCAACCAAGCCTCTTTCTCAGATTCTAACACGAATACTAACCGCAGTTAAAGAAGACCTTCAGAAGTATTGTGACACTGCATATGCCAGAAGTGGTGTTAATCAGACGTGGATCCTGAAAAACTCCAAAGAGCTCTTAGAAAACCTAAAGGCACAATCTCTTCATTCCGTCAACAGTATAAAATCTTTTGATTTCTCTACTCTTTACACTACTATTCCTCATGATAAATTGAAATCTAAATTAAAGACAATTATCAACCAGTGTTTCTTCCACAAGAATGGTAACCGTCGATTTCAGTATGTTGTCATTGGCTACAAAGACACATACTTCATTCGGGATCACTCTGATGCACCACAAAAATACTCAGATGCAGATGTCATTAAGATGCTGGAATATCTAATCGACAATATTTTTGTGGAGTTCGGCGGTCGGATATTTCAACAAACAATCGGCATACCAATGGGTACTAATTGTGCACCGTTACTTGCCGACTTGTTTTTATACTCGTATGAGGCGGAGTTTGTACAAAGTCTCCTCCAAGCAGGCAAGAAACACCTCGCACAACAATTCAATTTCACCTACAGATATATAAATGATGTATTGTCTCTGAAAAACACAAAATTTTCAGAGTATTTAGAATTCATCTACCCACGTGAACTTGAAATAAAGGAAACAACGGAGACTTCAGCCTCCTCCTCATACTTGGATTGTTATCTCTACATCGACAATGGAAAGCTTACTACTAGGCTTTACGACAAACGGGATGACTTCAATTTTCCCATCGTTAACTTTCCTTTCCTGAGCAGTAATATCCCTTCTGCACCAGCATACGGCATTTACGTTTCACAGTTAATCCGTTATGCCAGAACCTGTTCAAATTATCAGGACTTCATGGAGCGTGGGAAAGTGCTCACTCAAAAGTTGTTGAGCCAGGGGTATCAAAAAACCAAACTGGTAGCAACACTTAAGAATTTCTATGGGAGACATGATCTAGTCAATCCCTACAATGTGGCAGTTTCCAGAATTGTTTCTGATGTTTTTGCCAGTGACGCACCGTAAGTAGACTTCCCAAATTCCGGACATACGCTTCTACCGATATTTCCTTCGTTCAGGCCAATGGGCAGGGTGGGCGAAGCTTGCTTACCAAGTAATGCTTACTATCCGCGGACGCCTGATTACACCCTTTGTTCTGGGGTCCATGTCTGTTGGTCTGAACATTCTGATTCGTCATTCGTTTATGGATTTATGATTTTGGATTACGGCTTTGGTACCATGACCGCAACTACTTTTTACCACTAGGCTGGTGTCTCTGCCTGGTGGACAGTCCGTCTGTCCCCGAGGGCACCGTCAACCAAGTATTATTAACATGGTCGCACATATAAACTCAGATAAGTTAGTGGCTGGGACGTCGCCCACTATAAAAAGGTCCCGATTAACACAGGTTTCCTCCGCGACAAGTCAGCCCGTGCATACAATTCCTGCAGGTTCCAAGGGCACGGGATCTGCAGCCCAAACAGGTGCCCCTAGAATACTTTTGAAAGATGTACATAAAATGACATACTTGCAATCTGATGACAAATCCCTATGGTACCGGGATGGTGATGTTTATAAACAGATCAAAAACTGTAGTGTTAAACTACGTAACATTTTGGAATTTGATGACAGTGAGCTACACTGCAGTATAACATCATGCAATTCAAAAAATTGTAAAACCTGTACAATTTTGATCAAAGAAACTCAGTTTACGAGTGGACTCACTAATAAAACATACCATACACGGAGCTGGGATGATCTCAGTTGTAAGTCCTCTAATGTTGTCTGTGGTGTGGAGTGTTCGCTCTGTGGATTGATATAAGTTGGTGAGACGAAAGGACAACTACGCAATAGAATGTCTGGTCATAGATATGAAATAAATCATGGGAGTAATCAGTTGCTTTATCAACATTTCAATCTACCAGATCATTTTATTTTGTCCTTCAAAGTAAGAATACTAGAAAAAATATACCACCCTACTAACAATCCCAGCCTGAGCACGCCACTTCCTAGACAGCGTGAGGAATTCTGGATCAGAGAATTAGGCACTGCAGCACCATATGGTTGCAATGACAAAATAGATTCTGTAGGGAATCTTACCAGCTCAAGATGCAGTTCG
This sequence comes from Anodontia alba, assembly GCA_964016985.1. Taxonomy (NCBI): domain Eukaryota; kingdom Metazoa; phylum Mollusca; class Bivalvia; order Lucinida; family Lucinidae; genus Anodontia; species Anodontia alba. The sequence goes on along the minus strand of OZ024833.1, from coordinate 57,367,929 downwards.
GTCAATGTGATGAGGCTCTTTGGCAGCTCTCAAAGACGTAAGAGAAGTCATGGACATCGGCACTACAATCGTCTTAATTTTCATGCTGATGTCGCATTTGACACTCTCCTTCCATATGTACAGCAGCCATTAGGACTTCATCATATTCGTACCAAGCTGTATCAGCTGCCAGTAACTAAACTTTGCTCTTTCAGAAGGAAGTGGTGGATACAAAAACATATGTTCAAAATTCTCCGGAATATAAGCTGGTTGCTATCATTTTGGATGTTGCTAAGTTTAGGTTGTACAAGCCTGTTCAAACAGTTTCTCCAGAAGAGACTCCCACTCGTGATTTTCTGAAACTTGACTTCAGAAACAAGGGTCTTGATGCCGTTAACATTAGCAATATCCTGAACCATAAGAAAGTGACTTCAAACATACCAGCTTACTTCAAAAACCAGAGCCCACCTATCATCTCCTACAGTTATTCGTCTCCCATTGCACCTAAAATTTTCAATTACAAAAACGTGCTACAAGAGCTAAATACTGAGAACATTACTCGAAACCCCTCAGAGTGTTCCTGTAAAGCATCGGAGTTCTATTATATTCCAGCCGGTCACATCATAACAGGTGACCTCAATATAGTCAGGATTAGCAAACTCAGGGACATTCTTTCCAAAGGCCCTAAATATAGGGAACCCAGGTCTTTTACTTGGAAACAGAATTCTAAATTAATATTGGATTCTGTTGAAGAGTATGCACGACGCTGGGCCAGGAAAGAGGACGTAGAAGTTGACACCCTGTCTGAATGGGTTAAATCTGTAATGTCCTTGGTAAACAGACGTGTCTCAGTACTCAGCAGAACCATGTCTCGCCAACATGAATCGGTGTTTGACGATCAAGATGTTGCTGCTGAGTTAGCTGAAATCCATGAGAAGTTTGTCGTTGTTCCAGCCGACAAGGCATCTAGCAACATTGTGTTTGTTTGCAAAACACACTATATAAACTGCTTAATGGAAGAGCTTGGTATGAGTACCATGACCGGAAACCCTACATATAATCTTACTGCTATGTCCAAGGAAGAAATTCTACAAAACCACCATTCGGTAATGCTGACATTTGGAATTTCCCTCCCAGAGGAAGATATTGACCTTCCCAAACTGTACTGGATTCCTAAACTTCACAAGAATCCATACATGCAGAGATATATTGCGGGTTCAGCTAAGTGCTCAATCAAGCCTCTTTCTCAGATTCTAACACGAATACTAATCGCAGTTAAAGAAGGCCTTCAGAAGTATTGTGACACTGCATATGCCAGAAGTGGTGTTAATCAGACGTGGATCCTGAAAAACTCCAAAGAGCTCTTAGAAAACCTAAAGGCACAATCTCTTCCTTCCGTCAACAGTATAAAATCTTTTGATTTCTCTACTTTTTACACTACTATTCCTCATGATAAATTGAAATCTAAATTAAAGACAATTATCAACCAGTGTTTCTTCCACAAGAATGGTAACCGTCGATTTCAGTATGTTGTCATTGGCTACAAAGACACATACTTCATTCGGGATCACTCTGATGCACCACAAAAATACTCAGATGCAGATGTCATTAAGATGCTGGAATATCTAATCGACAATATTTTTGTGGAGTTCGGCAGTCGGATATTTCAACAAACAATCAGCATACTGATGGGTACTAATTGTGCACCGTTACTTGCCGACTTGTTTTTATACTCGTATGAGGCGAAGTTTGTACAAAGTCTCCTCCAAGCAGGCAAGAAACACCTCGCACAACAATTCAATTTCACCTACAGATATATAGATGATGTATTGTCTCTGAAGTACACAAAATTTTCAGAGTATTTAGAATTCATCTACCCACGTGAACTTGAAATAAAGGAAACAACGGAGACTTCAGCCTCCTCCTCATACTTGGATTGTTATCTCTACATCGACAATGGAAAGCTTACTACTAGGCTTTACGACAAACGGGATGACTTCAATTTTCCCATCGTTAACTTTCCTTTCCTGAGCAGTAATATCCCTTCTGCACCAGCATACGGCATTTACATTTCACAGTTAATCCGTTATGCCAGAACCTGTTCAAATTATCAGGACTTCATGGAGCGTGGGAAAGTGCTCACTCAAAAGTTGTTGAGCCAGGGATATCAAAAAACCAAACTGGTAGCAACACTTAAGAAGTTCTATGGGAGACATCATGATCTAGTCAATCCCTACAATGTGGCAGTTTCTAGAATTGTTTCTGATGTTTTTGCCAGTGACGCGCCATAAGTAGACTTCCCAAATCCCGGACATACGCTTCTACCGATATTTCCTTCGTTCAGGCCAATGGGCATGGTGGGCGAAGCTTGCTTACCAAGTAATGCTTACTATCCGCGGATGCCTGATTACACCCTTTGTTCTGGGGTCCATGTCTGTTGGTCTGAACATTCTGATTCGTCATTCGTTTATGGATTTATGATTTTGGATTACGGCTTTGGTACCATGACTGCAACTACTTACGGAGGTTCTCCATTGTTTTGCCAAAGACACAGTTATTCATAAGTTTGTAGAAATCTTTTTCAAATGCAGACTTTGCTTTTTTTCATAGTTCTGTGTTCAGGCGAATGTATGGTTCCATCCAAGGTTTTTCATCAAATTCTAATATTCTGTGTACTTTCTTTAGTTACATACCAAGAGATAGGTAGAGTTGTAGGTTTCTGTAATGCAATACATACTTTGTCTTATCCATTAGATTGGGTACAAGTTTCTCTATGTTAATCATGCTGTTGTTTTCTAGTAGTTCTGTTTGATAAGATGAGAGCCACTCGTTTTTCATTGATAGTTTTTCAGGTGCAAGTGGATTGTCATTGTGTAGTTTATGTAGGTGTTTTGGATATTCTAAATCTACTTCGAGTATCCAACCTTTTCCTATTTGTCTTTTATCAAATTTCCTATCTATTTCTTGCCTTCCATTTGAAATCAGAGTATGGAAGTGATTGGCTCATTGCCCACCCATATAGGTTATTTGCATCATAATACATGATGTAGTTATTTTCTTTTTCAGGATTATAATCTGCAGTATGAGGATTGTTTGCTTTGGCGTGTCTTTTGGATACCATACTTATACCACCACGCATACCTTTTTCTATGAACAAATGCATATCCATGTCTGTCAAAAGTTCTAAATCTATCTTTGTATGTTTTAGTAATGCATCCCAAGATAAGCCAGGTGCAGTGTAATAGTGTAAAGGGTCAAGTTTATATGAATCCATGCATGTTTTTCTGAAAGTTTGGAATACATCAGCAAGTAGGGTAATGTCAGTTTTGAGATATAGGTCGTGGTAGTCTCCTAAGGTTTTACAGTCGAAGGCTTTCCACACTTTTTGTGCATGCTCGTAGTCTTTGTCGCTGATTTTTTCGTCAGTTAGACTACTGTAAAATTTATCCACTGGTGGTAATTGTGTTTCATCAAATCTTTCTTGACAGTTGATGTATTCGTATGGATAAACACCTTTGCGAAGGATAAGAGGTGTTTGATCACCAAACTCACTTTTCGTTATTTTGAAGTCGGCTTTGTCGGTTGCATCCACCAGTTTTTCCAACGACGATGCCATGAACTGAAAACTGTCTAAAAACTTGAGTTGCCCAATGCCGAATGAAATATACTTTTCTGCATTGTTTGGGCTGCAGGTAATGTTCCCGTTTGCTGTGTGTATCTTTTGCATTATAAGATGGCTGTCGTAGCCTTTAAGGTTGTGAAATATCACTGGAATTTTTGTCTTGCCTGGTTTGATTTTGAGTTTGAGGTTGCAGAATTTGTGTGCGGCGCCTCTGTATTCGCCTGTAAAATGGCAGTGATCTCTTACTTTGGGATTGTTTTTGTCGTTACTCCATCCCTTGCCACATATCCAATAGTGCGTGGCTTTTTCATGGTCGATTTCATTTTGCGCTGTCATAATCAGTGACTTAGGATGAGCAAACGTATTATTGATATTGCTCACCTCGCATTCTAAGTCAGATAAAAATACTTCGATAGCATCTTCTCCCCTGTAGATTACAGGTTTGGCGGCTTGATCATCGTATAGAACAACCTGATAACCAAATCCGCAGGCTTCATGTTCACTATTGATTTCTGATTTATCACCTGCTTTTTCTGTTTTTGGTTTGATTATACTTTCAAAGTCGGCATAAATGACATATGGAACAGGCATTTGGTTTTGATGGTTTTTGAATCTGATGTAACTACCTTCTGGAGGCATATCTATTCTTGTTGATGTTTTGTTGATGCCATAGCAGTCTTCTTTGTGTTTGGTAAGGAGGTCTTCTTTGGTGAAACCATATAGGCATTGATTGCAGAAATAGGTTTTATTTTTACATTTGTTTTGGTCAGCACGCAATCTATTAAGTTTTCTAATCCCACAGTAGTGGTATTTTGTTTCTTTTTTCTTGGGCTCTGCTTCATCTTCATGATCTGCAGGATCATAGTTTTCGTCCACCATACTTTCGTCGTCGGGATCATATGATTCATCTATTATGCCGTCATCATTGCTGTAATCAACCTCTACGTCTTCTGATACCATAAGTAAATTGACTCGGGGATTTTTTGTGGTCAGAGATGTAGTATGGAAATACTCTTATCTTTTGCTTCTTTGGTGATACTGAATAGCCGTACACATTGGTCGCAAAATCAGGGTTTGTTTTTCCACTTTTGGTATTTGAGAAAGTGGTGTGGGGAAATTAATACCTTTTAAATTCAACGTGCCTATGTATTTTCTATAGCTTGATAACTTGCTTGGGTGATTCTCATTGTAGTATAAAACAGACAACAAGGCCCATTCCAAACAACTGTCGTCTTCGTTTGGCAGATTGATTATTGCTTTTTTGTTGGCCAATGCTTCAGGCAAAGGAATTTTGATGAGCCCCTAAGTGGTTCATACTTCGCAATATTCAAGTAGATCTTGATACAGTGATCAATTTCTAATCCTGAGGCTGTGTTTGTAAATTTTTCCATTGCCTGTTTGAATCTGAGCAGACGAATTATCGTAAAACTCGTCTATTTTGTTGGGTGTTAAGATGGCCATTTGATCACCATGTAACACACCTGTTACGATTTTTTTTCTCTGCATCGGCATCTTTATAGAAAATTATGGTAAGCCCAAGCTGGAATTTTAATCCACCCAACTCTTTATCGATTTGTTGGTAGATGACTGATTTCTTGTCATGGAATAACTTATTTGGATCTTTGTATTTATCTGCAGATATTTCATATGCCTTAAAATATCCACATTTTGGTTTATCCCCAGATTTAATTCTTGTTTTTCAGAAACCAACTCTTTGCTGTGACATTGCTTAAGTTCATTAATTACTTTGTCATAATCCTCCATGTATTTAGGCGCCTTTCTTTTGCGTTGGTTCTTTGGTGGCTCTTGAATAGCATTCAATGCTTTGTCTAAAGCACTATCACTTATTTTCCCTTCTTTATGAAGGTTTATCAAGTATGCTATTTGTTCACTCATTGTTTTGACTTTAATGTAGTATTTCTTTAATATGAAAATATTTAATTAAAGAGTAAAAAATATAAGTAAAAAAGACAAAATGGAATGTGCATTCATGAAAGTTGGTAACCACAAGCTGTGTCAATTAAAACCCACAAGAAATTCAAATTACTGCAATGTTCACAATTACTTAATGAAAAAAAGTAAAGTTTTACCGTGTAAAAAATGCGGAAAGGGCACCTACGCAAAATATCAAGTCTGTGCAAAATGTGGTGCTCATAAAATAAGACTACAACACAGATATATGTATGTTGTTGAATGTCAGAGGTTGAGGGATATAAATATAGATTAAATTTTTTTTTGGCATCGATCATTAAATTATTGTTAACAAATATAGATCAATACAGGCAAACCGATTACGCTGTAATTCATAATCAAATGTTTTAGAAAAACCAATCGATTATGCTGTAATTCATAGTGGCAAATAAATTCTTGGAATGAAAGAAAAAAAAATACCAACCTGAGAGCCTGTTGAGAGATAATAGCCCGTTTTTTTTTTTTTTCCAGATTTTTTTTTTTTTTTTTTTTCCAGATTTTTTTTTTTTTTTTTCCAGATTTTTTTTTTTTTCCAGATTTTTTTTTTTCCAGATTTTTTTCTTTTTTGCCATACGGGCTATAAATTGCTATAAGCATTGTTTTTAACGCCTTTTTTAAGTGCCGCAGAATCCTTAGTTTGCATATATATGCTTGTAAATGGTAATTGGGATTAAGTAATTTTCTCGGATGAAAGTCAGATAATAATAAGAAACAATAACAGGATATGCATTTGACGAAAGCATGGCGAAGGATACAGACCATACCTGGTGCCTTCAAAGGCCAACCGCAAGTTCCAGGTAATGATCTGGGTTTGCATTTGTTGGAATGGTGTGGGGACTCTAGCAAAAGTAACAGGCAATATCAACTCTGAAAAATATAAAAAAAATACTTGATGAAAATATTTGGCCAGTTATAGTTAGACATTTTCCAGCTGATCAATACTTTTTTCAGGATGACAATGCCCTAATGCATAGATCTAGGGTATTACATAAATACAGAGCCATAAACAATTTAAAATCCATTTCTTGGCCTGCTCAGTCACCTGATCTGAATATTACTGAAAATATCTGGCTGTATATTAAAAGAAAACTTGCTTACAGACACCATGTTATAATAGTGACTGTGCTTTGTTCAGCAAAATTCATAAAATCTGGATAGATATTCCCATTGCATACATTCAGAGCCTATATTTATCAGTTCCCAGAAGAATAATGTCAGTAATTTGACTTAAAGGACACTTGACGAAGTATTAAGCTAAGACTGTTACCATTACATTTGTTTTGGTTAATAATTTGCCATTTTTCATCAGTTAAAATTCTGCAATTGAAATTAAGGAAATCCAAGATGGCCGCCATTTCACCAATACTTTTTGCACCTGGCTAGCTACTTTTAATCTACAAGTCACCCCAATGCTTCCTACCAAGTATCAAGTCAACTGGCCTCTTAGTTCAGGAGAAGAAGCGAAAAATATATTTTCAAGATTGCCGCCATGGCTGCCATCTTGGATTTCCCATCAGAACAATTTTAGCTATTTTTGATCTACAAATTACCCTAATGCTTCCTACCAGACAACTGGCCTTTCGGTTCAGTAGAATAAGCGAAAACATATTTTGTATGTACATGTGGCTCCGATACTGCCTACCAAGTTTTGAGTTAATTGGCCTTTCCATTCAGGTGGAGAAGTTGAAAATAAATTTTCAAGGTGGCAGCCATCTTTGATTTCCTATTGGACCAATTTTAGCTATTTTTGATCTACAAGACACCATACTTCCTACCAAGTTTGAAGTCTATTGGCCCAGGGGTGTAGGAGGAGTAGACTTTTAAAGCAAATTGTTGACACCGATGGGCATTGACCGATCACAATAGCTCAACTTGAGCACTTAGTGCTCAGGTGAGCTAAAAAGGCAAAATAAATTTTAGCATCATGGTTTTCTTTTTCACAACATACTTCAGCCCTCTGTAGGTGTATACAATATTTGAAGAGTGGCTGTCATAGGAGCTAAAAAATCGCTGATGAAAAATTTTATTGGAGAGAAAGAAAACCTGGACAAATAACGGGAATGATAAGCATGAGAATGCTGATTCTTTCTTACATAATACAAGTCATCCTCGATGTTTGTACCAAATTCCAAAATCCTAAGTAGAGTAGTCCCTGAGAAATCTGATGGAAATAATGTTTACACACAGACAGACAGACACAGACAAACATTGTTACAGAAAAGGCAAAAACTATATAACCCCTATATACTTTGTATGCTAGGGGTGTAAAAAAGAACTGAAAATTGGTTACATGGCTTATTTAGTCCATGATAATATATATAATATTGAAGACAAACCTTACATCAAACTGAACTTTCTAGGTGAGAGGGATGACAGCATCTTTGCAAGAAAAGGCATGCCAAATAATTTGCTAACAAGTAATAAACAAGAAATACATTCATAAAAAAACATTCTGAAGTGCACATACATGATGGCAGAATAAAAAAGCACAGGCCCCCTAGCAGTCTCTCTTAAAAATAAAGGCTTTTTTTTTAAGGCTATTTTCGGCCAAATAAAGGTTTTTCAGGAAAAATTTTGTACAAAATAAAGAGCATTAAATGGTTAAATCTCTTGGCAGATCCCAAGCAAAGGACTCCGCATCATTGCCTCTCAAGCAAAATAGAGAGAAAAACTGCAGAGAAAAATCTGATATTCTCATATTTAAACGGTAATGACAATATTAACTTGCTTTTCTATTTAGAAACATATTAATCTAAGTAACAAAACTATAATTTGTTACATATTTACTCCATCATTCTCTTGCATTTACAAATTGCCAAATATAAAGGTTTTCTCATCAAAATACAGGTTTTTATAGGTTTTTCAGCCAAATTAAAGGTTGTAAAGGATTTCAACAAAATTAAAGGTTTTTAAAGGTTTTAAAGGTTCCCCTAGGGACCCCGAAAGCATGAAGCATCTCAGCATTGTCAATAAAAGAGCTGCAAGCACTGCACCATGCCATGCCACTGCACTGACATCGAGCAAGTGCATTTGTGTGAAGTTTCATCAAATACCTTGAACGGTTTTCAACTGACAGAGAGGACACTGGTAGAAATGGCTATTTTCAATTTCTACTATGTTCAAAGGGGTGCAACTCCAAATGTAGGTTGATCAGAGTTACAATTCTTGTGTTCTGCACATTGGCCCAGAGTGCTTTACATTTGTGGACAGTTTAATCAAAATATCTGGAACGGTTTTCAACTCACAGAGCGGACACAAGTACATGGTAGAAATGGTTATGTTCAATGTTCAAAGGGCAATTACTCTAAAAGTTGGCAAACCTGAGTTATAGTTCATGTGTTCTGCACGTCATTTCATAATGCTTTACAACTGTGTGATGTTTCGTGACAATATCTTTAATGGTTTTCAACTTACAGAGCAGAACGAGTACATGGTAGAAATGGCTATATTTAATGTTCAAAGGGCAATAACTCCAAAAGTAGGCAAACCAGAGTTAGGGTTCATGTGTTCTGTATGTTGACTCATAATGCTTTACATTTGTGTGAAGTTTAGTGAAAATATCTCAAACAGTATCAGAGTTATGAGCGGACACAAAAGATGGAAGTGCTGATTGACATACCGACGGACAAATCTCATTGAAATACACTGAAGTGTCCATAATTTTAAAACAAACAAGTTTACATTTGTCTCAGTGGACAGACAGATGAACAGTCAAAATTTCTGATGGTATAACAAAAAATCCTCGCCATTTTTTGTGGCGGGGCATAAAAATGAAGAAACATTTCTCACTGCAGAAAAAAAAATCATGTTTTGCCTCTAAAGTTAACTTTAACCAAAAAACTTGGCATATTTTTTTTTTTTTTTTAACAAGTCTATGCCACTGACCTCAAAGTCACCCATGTGGGTCAGGATAGTAGAGCATGGAACTTGAGACAAGTCATACATGCCATAAGCTGTGGACTAAAGTCTGTGAGATAAGGCAAAATTTTAAGGGAGATTTGACAAAATTTTGTGAGATTTTCTTAAACACCACTTTGGAGCTCTCCCAATATAGTCGAAAGTTTTTTTTTTTTTTTTTTAACCATTGTCCTGTTGAATAAATTAAGATGCCACAACCACTTCTAATTTTCAGCCAATCAGATTAATTGATCCAGATTGTTGCTATAAATTCACATACTTAATGGCAAACAGTGCAGATACAGATAATTTGGCTTCTTCAGAAGCCAACTGATCTGGATCTACACAGTTTGCAAACGCAGGAAATATCCTGGTTCAGCAGGGCTAGGGTTATGGTAAGAAGCTTGCCAAAACCACAACAGTGTGTGATTTATGTTTATTTCTTTATAAAATCTGTTGTAAAATGGTCTGAAAATTCTGTGAGATTTGAATTTTTTATGGTAATTGCCTTCCAGATGGGCCAAATTCTGTGATATTTTATCTCAGTGTGAGATATGGCATGTATGACCAGTATCTCACATTAGGACAAGTATGAACTACTTCCATCCAGACGTGCAGGAGCCTTTTGGAAACTTTAACAAAAGCCAAAGCGGTTTGTGTTGAGATTTTACGGCCCAGTCAACCCAATGGGGCTATGTTGAGAGCAGTCTGTTTACCTTACCACACTTTTTACTGGGCAGGCTTAGTCCTCCAAGGGGTTAACCAGTATTGTACACATTCTTATGTCAGAAAAGCCGAAGCCATGGTGACTGCTATAGCTCTATTTGTACTTTCAGATAGGCAAGCTAAAATGGTTTCCAGCATCTGGAATTCCCATTTACCTAACACTGTATCCTTTTCTGAGCTGTGATTCAGTAAAATCAGCATAATTGCAAAGCTAAAGACAGTGCTGCATGTGTATCCAGTCTCAGATAGACCTGGTCCATTGTAATACTCAGTAAAACAAGCAAATTCCATGGGGAATTTATGTCCCCCGCCTTATTTTTATTTAAGGTGTTAAAAATGGTAAGGTTAACCAGAGGACCACTGGTCCTGTATCAAATACCTAAGTATTGAAGCAGGAAACCAGTGATAAAAAATAATTTCAAGATTCTGAAAAAAAACCTCATGCATATCTTCAGACCATCCTTAAAGCACCTGTAAAGTTTCAAAGGATCGGCTTAAAACTGTGGTAGGAGTTACGGGGTCAAGGTACCTACTCCCTATACGCTTCTGTAGTATTAGAACTCAAAATATGTCTAAGTTAAAAATGCAGAAAAAGTGGTAAAAAATTATTTCAGGATTCTGAAAAAACCACATGCATATCTTCAGGCCATCCTAAAAGCCCTTGTAAAGTTTCAAAAGGATCGAACAAAAACTGTGGGAGGAGTTAAGGGGACAAGGTGCCTGCACCCTATACACTTCTGCAATATTAGAACTCAAAAAATGTCTAAGTTAAAAATGCGGAAAAAGTAATAAAAAAATATTTCAGGATTCTGAAAAATCCACCTGCACATTTTCAGGTCATCCTAAAAGCCCACGTAAAGTTTCAAAAGGATCGGCCAAAAACTGTGGGAGGAGTTAAGGGGACAAGGTACCTACTCCCTATAGACTTCTGTAATATTAGAACTCAAAAAATGTCTAAGTTCAAAACGTGTAAAAAGTAATAAAAAATAATTTCAGGATTCTGAATAAACCACATGCATATCTTCAGACCATCCTTAAAGCACCTGTACAGTTTCAAAAGGATCGGCCAAAAGCTGTGGGAGGAGTTAAGGGGACAAGGTACCTGCTCCCTATATACTCCTGTAGTATTAGAACTCAAAAAATGTCTAAGTTAAAAATGCGGAAAAAGTAATAAAAAAATATTTCAGGATTCTGAAAAAAACACATGCATATCTTCAGGCCATCCTGAAAGCTCATGTAAAGTTTCAAAAGGATCGGCCAAAAACTGTGGGAGGAGTTAAGGGGACAAGGTACCTACTCCCTATACACTTCTGTAGTATTAGAACTCGGAAAATGACTAAGTTAAAAATGCGGAAAAAGTGATAAAAAATTATTTCAGGATTCTGAAAAAACCACATGCATATCTTCAGGCCATCATTAAAACACCTGTAAAATTTCAAAAGAATCGGCCAAAAACTGTGGGAGGAGTTAAGGGGACAAGGTACCTGCTCCCTATACACTTCTGTAGTATTAGAACTCAAAAAAAGTCTAAGTTAAAAATGCGGAAAAAGTAATAAAAAATTACTTCAGGATTCTGAAAAAACCACATGCATAGTTTCAGGCCATTCTAAAAGCCCATGTAAAGTTTTAAAACAATCGGCCAAAAACTGTGGGAGGAGTTAAGGGGACAAGGTACCTACTCCCTGTAGACTTCTGTAATATTAGAACTCAAAAAATGTCTAAGTTAAAAATGCGGAAAAAGTGATAAAAAATTATTTCAGGATTCTGAAAAAACCACATGCATATCTTCAGACCATCCTTAAAACACCTGTAAAGTTTCAAAAGGATCGGACAGAAACTGTGGGAGGAGTTAAGGGGACAAAGTACCTACTAAAAACTCGGAACCACGCGCCACGCCCCACGCGCCACGCCCCACGGAAAACCAAAAACAGTGTCCCTCCACTTTTCTTCGAAAAGGCGGGGGACAATAAGCGCTGCTTGTTGCAAAAAAAAAGGCAGTCCAGTTCTAATTTATGGAATAACATCTTGGGTTATACAGACCTGTCTGTCAGGAACCATCATAGCGACTGTTCTGAACTGAACCTTCAAGTTCTCTGGCAATTCTTGACGTCCTGCATAACCAGGGTTCTGTACAATGAAAACAATTTATTAAAGAATAGCAGACAAATATAAGACCATTATATACTTAACAGAAATCTATCAAACTCTAAACCTGTAGATGTATTGTGATCATGGATTTTGCCATTTGCAAATAGGAGGGTTCTGACACCATTTTGAAAAAGGAAACCGGTTCACCAAAAAATTCTGCGACAAATGGTCAATTTTTGCCTTTCTCTCAGCCAATGTTTGCGCCACACATATCATATAGAATATATTCCAGTAGCCTAAGAAATAGAAGCAATTCTGTATTTAAACAAAAGGGCCAAGATGGCCCTATACCGCATACCTGAGTATCCCTTGGCATACATGCCATAAGCTGTGGACTAAAATCTGTGAGATAAGGCAAAATTGTAAGGGAGGTTCTACAAAATTCTGTGAGATTTTCCTAAACATCACCTTGGACCTCCCCCAATATAATCTAAAGTCTTTTTTTTTCATATAAAAAGCTTGTGAACACCACAACAGTGTGAGATTTATGTTTATTTCTTCATAAATCCTGTTGTGAAATGGTCTGAAAATTCTGTGATTTGATTTTTTTATGGGAATTGCCTTCCAGATGGGCCAAATTCTGTGAGATTTTATCTCACAGTGTGAGATATGGCATGTATGCCTTGAGCAGGGCCATTTTTCTCCCCAGGCGTGTAATCTGAACAAGTCACCTTGATACTGCCAATGAAGTTTGAAGTTGGTTTGCCCTTCGGTTAAGAAGAAGCTCAAAATAGATTTTCAAGATGGCGGCTGTAGTGCTGATCTTTGATTTAAGATCAGCATAATTTTAGCTTTTTTCTTACATACAAGTCACCCAAATACTTCCTATCAAGTTTCATGTCAATTGACCTTTCTGTTCAGGACAAGAAGTTCAAAATAGATTTTCAAGAAGGCAGCCATCTTGGATTTCTAATTGAAATGATTTTAGCTGTTTTTTATCTACATGTCGCTCTGATACTTTCTACCAAGTTTTGAGTCAGTAGGCCTTTCTGTCCAGGACAAGGTGTTCAAAATATATTTTCAAGATGGCTGCCATTCAATTTTGAAATAGATTTTAAGATGGCAGCTGTGGGGGCCATCTTGGATTTTAGATGGAAAGACTTCAGCTAGTTTTTGATACTTCCTCCCAAGTTTCAAGTCGATTGGCCTTTCCATTCAGGAGAAGAAGTTCAAAACACATTTTCATGATGTGGCCATTCTGGCCATCTTGAATTTCCGATCAGAATTATTTTATCTAAAAGTAACCAGATACTTCCAATCAAGTTTTGAATCAACTGGCCTTTCAGTTCAGGACAAGAAATTCAAAATAGATTTTCAAGATGGCCACTATGTCCGCCATTTTGATTTAACAAGTGGCCATCTTGGATTAACAATCAAAATGATTTTAGCTGTTTTGAATGTACATGTGGCATTGAAACTGTCTACCAAGTTTCGAGTTAACTGGTCTGTCCATTCAGGTGGAGAAGTTTAAAATGAATTTTCAAGATGGCTGCAATCTTTGATTTCCAATCAGAATGATTTTAGCTATTTTTGATCTATAAGTGGTCAGATACTTTCTACTAAGTTTCTTGTCAACTGACCTTTTGTTTCAAGAGAAAAACGTTCAAAACAGAATTGCAAGATGGAGGCCATCTTGGATTTCTGATCAGCTATTTTTGATTTACAAGTCACTTAGGCAATATTCCTGTGAAGTTTGATTGACATTGGCAGAGGTGTAAGTGGAGTTGTTATTTAAAGCAAATTGTTGATGCCACATGATACACGACAGATGATAGACATTGACCAATCAAAACAGTACAACATGAGCACTTCATGCTCAGATGAGCTAAAAACTGAACTCTAAAATTCCCTCACATTTTCCTGAAAGAGTAATTTCCCTCACATACTTCAATTAATATTTGTACTGTTGACAACACAAACACAAACCGACTTTATTTTATTTATTCCATTGGACTTTTCATCTTACGACTTTATCCAAGATGAAGTAAAGTCTGAAAAGTCCCAGTCTTTGAAAAGATTTAAATATATGTACAAAATGGCCCCCTAGCAAGCTCTTTTGAAAATAAAGATTGTCTATAAAGGCTATTTTTGGTCAAATATAGGTTTTTGGGTGAATTTTAAACAAAATAAAAGAGCTAAAAAAGGTCAAATTCTTCACCTTGATTACAGTTTCTCCAAAAATACCTGCTGTGATGGACAATATCCATGTGAACTCACAATTCTGGGTTTGGCTTATGCTTTACCTCTTTTGTGGTAAAAAAAACTTTTATACCTCGGGCATACATAGTATGCTATGGGTACGGTAAGTGTCCTAAAATATTGAACACCAAAGTGTCTGAAAAAAATGACATATGCAAACAGTAGAGACCAAGATCAGACTGCTTGGATTTCCATTCCAAGAATTCTAAGCAACAGGTGCATACAAAACAAAATTCAGGCCAAAATAGTATGGAATAAAGTCTTCAAAATTATAGGACATTTACTGTATATATAGTTTTTGTCATTCCATCTATTGGTTTGCCTATATGTCCATCCTTCCATAAGTAATGAATTGTCAAAAATAAATTTTTTCTAATCAAAATACAGGGTTTTTATAGGTTTTTCAGCCAAATTAAAGGTCTTAAAATATTTGAAGCAAATTCAAGGTTTTTGCATTCTCGTTTGCGATGTCATAACTGAATATCCAATTTACACTTAATTGTCAGTTAGTGCCAGTAAGCAAGTCAGTACCTATGGTTAGAGTGGCTGCAAACACTTTTGAGAATAAGTAACTGATTTAACCCAATAGATACAGTTTTTTTGTTTTTTTTTCGGAAGCATTATTTCAATCTATTTATAGATCACTTCATGCATGTGCAGATCACGTATGGCAACAACCACCATTACACATACCGAAGTGCTTCTACAAATTTTTAAATTTTAAAGCTGCGTCTCTGAAAATGCGCCAACTCATTTCCCATGTGCAGGAAGTTTTTTGCCTTCAGAAAATTGCAAAACTTGTAAAATAATGATAAGTCGCAAAAACAGATTACACCAAAGGTTTCCTTTTATTACTATACACTCACTAAGTCACTTAGTGTAAAGCTATGCTAATTTTATTGGTCAAATAGCACCTAATATTTGTACAGCTCCTAATAGCTATGTGAATTGATGTAATTCACGTATATGTTCTCGGTACTAATTATAATCCATTCAGCTGGCTTTCCTGCATCGTAAATGGTCCTTAAAAGACCAAATTTCATCTAGATTTAATGAATGACAAAGCCAACAATCGGAAGTTTATAAAACTGAAATATGCATTGAAGGAACAGAAATATTACAACTTGGGATGCAGATTTAGCGACAAGGCCTTAACAAGTGAGGAAATCACGCAATCCTGTGCCCTAGAATCAACTCTGCACATATGTACAAGAAGGAAATAAAGGAGGAGGAGTTGTCGTTTGAAAGTGTTAACTGAGGGATGGAAGATGGACAAAAAAGTGATCACTATAGCTCATCCTGAGCATAGCTCAGGTGAGCTAAAAATCTAATCAAATGTAAGTGGTTCAGAAATAAGAAGGGGAGAGCCATCATTTTTGCATGCAACACACTGTCTTGATCTCATACAAATTGCTAAAAAAAAAAAAAACTTATCAAAGGGAAGTAACTCAGAAATTAACAAGCGCTCCGCAAGCAGAGGCATCATACACCCTTGGCAAGAAATAAGATGTAGCACATAAGCTGATTCCTGAATAACTCAGTGCTCCAGATGTAAACTGTAAGTGGAGTTAATTGAAAACCAAAAGATTACCAAAATTTTCAAAGGGACATTACTCTGCTGACATTTGGTAAACTGTAACCTTGAAACAACATGCACTGCTCCACATCATGGTGTAACTATTTGCAAAGTTTCAGCTTGATTGGATGTAAACTATAGGAGGAGTAAGCCGGAAACGAAAAGTTTACAGAAATTTTTAAAGGGACATATTTCTGCTAATATTTGGTGGACTGTAACCTCAATAAAATATGTGCTGCTCCACATCATGGTCTAACTAAAAATCAAATTTTCAGCTTGATCGGATGTAAACTATAGGAGGAGTTAGCCTGGAACGAAAAGTTTACGAAAATTTTCAAAGGGCCTAACTCTGCTATATTTGGTGTACTGTAACCTCGAAATAATATGTGCTGCTTTACATCATCAAGTAACTATTTACAAAGTTTCAGCTTGATCAAATGCTAATTGTAGGGACATAACTCTGCTAATATTTCATGGACTGTAACCTTGAAACAATATGCCCTTTGACTGCGTTGGCGTTTAACGACACGTCAACCCTTGTGGGTCATTTTGTGTCATCTCCCAGAGAAAGCGAGAAAAGTGATAGAAGAGATAGTAGAAGAGATGAAAGAGAGGGACAAGGAAGAAAAAGGAACAGGAATGAAAGTGAAGAAACAAAAACATTCCCCCTCTACCTTTACCTGCTACAAGGACAGCAGGCCTTGCCCAACTGTAAGCCAATATCAGTTGTACGCCTCAGTGACGTAAGATACATGACACCTTCGCACCACCCGACAATATGCCCTGCTCCACATCATGGTCAAATTATTTATCAAGTTTCTGCTTGATCAAATGTAAACTATGTGAGGAGTTAGCAGGTAACAAAATATTTACAGAAATTTTCAAAAAACTCTGCTAATATTTGGTGGACTGTAACCTCGATACAATATGCACTGCTCCACATCATGGTCTAACTTTAAATCAAGTTTTAGCTTGATTGGCTGTACTGTAGGAGGAGTTAGCTGGAAAGAAAAAGTTTACAGAAATTTTCAAAGGGGCATAACTCTGCTAATATTTGGTGGACTGTAACCTCTAAATAATACGTGCTGCTCCACATCATGGTCTAACTATAAATAAAATTTCAGCCTGATCGGATGTAAACTGTAGGAGGAGCTAACTGGAAATGAAAAGTTTACAGGAAATTTCAAAGGGGCATAACTCTGCTAATATTTGGTGGACTGTAACCACGAAACAATATGCACTGCTCCACATCATGGTCTAACTATATACCAAGTTTCAGTTTCATGTAGGATGTAGCCAAAAAAGAAAAAAGTTTACAGACAGACAGACAGACCGACACCTGATCGCATAACATATTACGTCCCGGTTTTCAAACGGGTATAAAAAGACCTGTCGCCAGACTGGATAGCTTCCCCTGATATTGCACATTTTGTTTCTGGAAATTCTGTCACCTTGATTTTGACATGACCTTGGGTTTGGTGGTGGTGGGTGTGTGTGTGTGGGGGGGGGGGGGGTAGTGGGGATTGCACTATGCAAAATTTTCATCAAACCAAAGATGAATCAATTCGGTGATAAGGTTAGGAAATAATGAGGTCTTAAAAACTTAAACAAAAACTTTAATATTTTTAAAATTCTAAGTCTGTGACCTCGACCCCAAGGTCACAGCCATGACAGCTAATGGTGCTGATAAAAACTTTGGACCTGTATATATCATGATACCAAATATAAATTAAATCCATCATTTGGTTTAGAACCTAAAAACTTTGATGTAAATTTTTAACATGAATTTTTTGACATGACTGTGACCTTGACCTTAACATGAACTAAGTGAGGATGGTACTGGGCAAAATTTTGGACCAATATGTATCATCATACCAAAGATGAATCAAATCCATGATAAGGTAGGGAAATTAGTCTTAAAAACTTTAACAAAAACTTTAACATTTAAATTCTAAGTCTGTGACCTCGACCTCAAAGTCATGGTCATGAGTGCTGTTAAAATCTTTGGACCAGTATCTATCATGATACCAAATAGGAACTTAATTCATTATGTAGTTTAGAAGTAATAAGATCCTAAAAGCTTTGACATAAAATTTCAACATGAAAAGTCTGTAACCCTGATGTTCACATGACCTAGGGTTTGGTGGGTAGGTACTGCGCAAACTTTTGGACCAACATGTATCATCATACCAAAGATGAAAGAAATCCATGATCAGGATAGGAAATAATGAGGTTTTAAAAACTTAAACAAAAACTTTAACATTTGAATTCTAAGTCTGTGACCTCGATCCTAAGGTCACGGCCATGACAGCTAATGGTGCTGACAAAAACTTTGGACCAGTATATATCATGATACCAAATATAAATCAAATCCATCGTTTGGTTTAGAACCTTAAAAATTTGATGTAAACTTTTAAAATGAAAATTTTGACATGACTGTGACCTTGACCTTAACATGAACTAGGGGAGTGAGGATGGTACTGGGCAAAATTTTGGACCAATATGTATCATCATATCAAAGATGAATCAAATCCATGTTAAGGTTAGGAAATAAGTCTTAAAAACTTTAACAAAAACTTTAACATTTAAATTCTAAGTCTGTGACTTTGACCTCAAGGTCATGGTCATGAGTGCTGATGGTGCTGATAAAAACTTTGGACCAGTACCTATCATGATACCAAATAGGAACTAAATTCATTATGTAGTTTAGAAGTAATGAGATCCTAAAAGCTTGACATAAAATTTCAAAATAAAAATTCTAAGTCTGTGACCTTGACTTTCACATGACCTAGGGTGGTGGGTAGGTACTGCGCAAAATTAAAAAATTAATCGAAAACTTTAACATTTAAAGTCTGTGACCTCGACCCCAAGGTCACGGCCATGACAGCTAATGGTACTGATAAAAACTTTGGACCAAAATATATTATGATACCAAATATAAATTAAATCCATCACTTGGTTTAGAACCTAAAAACTTTGATGTAAACGTCTAACATGAAAATTTTGACATGACTGTGACCTTGACCTTAACAAGAACTAAGGGGGTGAGGATGGTACTAGGCAAAATTTTGGACCAATATGTATCATCATACCAAAGATGAATCAAATCCATGGTAAGGTTAGGAAATAAGTATTAAAAACTTTAATAAAAACTTTGGACCAGTATCTATCATGATACCAAATAGGAACGAAATTCATTATGTAGTTTAGAAGTAATGAGATCCTAAAAACTTTGACATAAAATTTCAAAATGAAAATTCTAAGTCTGTGACCTTGACTTTCACATGACCTAGGGTGGTGGGTAGAAACTGTGCAAACTTTTGGACCAATATTTATCATCATACCAAAGATGAAAGAAATCTGTGGTCAGGTTAGGAAATAATGAGGTCTTAAAAACTTTAACATTTAAATTCTAAGTCTGTGACCTCAACCTCAAGGTCAGGTTCATGAGTGCTGTTGGTGCTGATAAAAAATTCTGACCAGTATCCATCATGATACCAAAAAGGAACTAAATCCATCATTTAGTGTAGAAGTAATGAGATCCTAAAAACTTTGACGTAAAATTTTATCATGAAAATTCTAAGTCTGTGACTTTGACCTTGGCATAATTTAGTGTAGTGGGGATTATACAGCACAAAATTTTGGACCAAATGTATCATCATACTAAAGATGAATCAAATCGGTGTTAAGGTTAGGAAATAATGAGGTCTTAATAATTTGAACGAAAACTTTAACATTTGTGCACACCGACGCCAATGCCACCGCAAACGTGGATGCCTAGGGCAGAACAACAGCTCTCCATGAACATTGTTTAGGCGGGCTAAAATTGAAAGAGCAATCTTTTTTGTACGCGACAGGCAGTCTTGACGTCATATGCATTGCTATAAAGTTTCATGAAGATATTCCATATGGTTACCTAGTTGATAGTGTGATAAAAAAAACAAAAAAAAAAAAACATAATCAATGGGAAGTAACTTGTAAACTCAGAAAGGGCCAGTAAACCTTTTGGTATGTGACACACCGTCTTAACCTCATTCACATTGCTATAAAGTTTCATCAAGATATTCCATATGGTTACTGTCTTATGGTACGCACAAGGTCAGTCAAAAATTGAATCAAAGCGATGTAATTCAGACTGAGAAAGGGAGAATAATCTTTTTTGTAAGCAACACAGTGTATTAACCTCATACACATTATTTTAAAGTTTCATTAAGATAGTCCATATGGTTACTTAGTTATGGCGCACACAAGGATAGTATGAAAACAAAAACCTAATCAAAGTGAAGTAACTCAGAAACTAAGACAGGGAGAATAATCATTTTTGTACAAGAAATGCCGACTTGAATTCATACACATTGCTATAAAGTTTTATCAAAATATCCCTTATGGTTACCTAGTTACTGAGTTATCTATTTACTCAAGTTATCGTCCTGAAACAATACAGACATTTGTAAGACGGGCAGAAAACTCTTTCCAAAATTGATGAAATTTGCCCATTTTAATAGCAATCCCAAACCAATCTCCACAATATCAATGCAAACACCATGTTTTGTGAAAATCCTTCGTGTAGAATCAAGAAAACTGTTAGTATTTTCAGTAGAGCTATCTGTACAAATGCTTACCATTGTCAGAAAGAGACCAAATTCAGGATTGAGATCCACCACGTCCCCATCAGTAAAGATGAAATCTTTCTTGCGATCTTTCTTGGCAGTAAGTACAATGTAGATCTGCTGGGCAGCTACTGACAATACAGGCAACTCAATTCTATTGAACTCATCAAAACAACCCCAGGAACCAGACTGAGCCAGTCCTGTAAAACATCATGAGCTTTTATCAGTTAAGGCAATAAAGAATTCCACATAAAACTATGTTCCCAGCAAGTATACTTGGTGAAGATTATGATGTCTAATACATAGAGAGCAAAGCCAGGAAAACAAACAGTACAGGCATCAAGTCCATAACTTTCAAGTTGAGTCTTCCATGTGATTTGTCCTGTTAATTTTATAAATTTATGCAAAGAGCAAGTACTCTAGCTAGTCTACATATCCAGTCTGTTCAGAATCTTTGTATCCACTATAGACTTTTAATAAGGACCAGAGGACTTGTTTAGAAGTATTTCATGATATATCTGAGACAATTTTCTCCAGCTCTCCAGAAAACATATACTTTTAGTACTCACTAGAAGCACCTTGGCAAAATACTTCTAATAACATGATTATACTTTTATGGAGAAATAAGAAAATTTATCTGGAAATTATCACCAAATATTCCTGCTTAATAAGTCCTCTAAAGGACTCCATATTATGCAAGCTAACATCAAAATTGCTGGACAGACTGCATTGATGCAGGACCTCAAGGATGGCTCAGGTCTCCTCATTCACACTGGTAAAAATGTCAGTTTGTCCATAAAATAATCAAGTGCCAAAATTGTCATGTGCACCCTAAATTTTCGGACAACAGACATGCTCGTGCAAACTGAAGATTTAGAACAGACATAAAATGCAGCATTTGGTCTGGGTCTACAGTTTGCCACTCATCCAGCAGTTTCTTAACACATCATAAAGTAGGTGAATGGAATTATTCAAATTTTAGGATAAGTATTTTTTAAGTAGCTATAGCACCCACAATCACTATTATTGTAAATTTCACACTGATATATATGTAAGTGTCAAAATTTTTTAATTTAAGATGTTTTACAGTGCAAGTAGAAGCTTACTGGACTAGTTCTAGCAAGCTGGTATCTATCAATAAGGCCACAGACTGCAAGGGGGAGAACCTACCTCATGGATTACAGTGAAAATGAAAATTGTTAATAACCAGCGGTTATTCAATACCACCAGTATAAAACATAAAACCTTTTTCTAACAAAAATTAGTTTCAAAGCGCCGGCGTGACCTTGAAAATAGTCAAGATCACCAAAATCTAATAAAAGCAGCAATTGGTTGATGAGATAGTGTGTACACAAACTTTTTACTGCATTAACAAGGCCCACTTTTTGAGTATTTATAATATAGTGACCTTGAAAATAAGATCAAGGTCATCAAAATCTAATCACTTCTTTCCCCCATACTGATGACGTATCTGTGCTAGTTTGATCAAATTCCAGCCATTGGTTAAAGAGATAATGTGCACACAAACTTTTTACTGCATTAACAAGGCTCACTTTTTTTGAGTATTTATAGTGTAGTGACCTTGAAAATGAGGTCAAGGTCACAGAAATCTTATCACTTCTTTGCTCCATTCTTATGATGTATCTGTGCTAGTTCTGTCTATTTCCAGCTATTGGTTAAAGAGATATTGTGCACACAAACTTTTTACTTCATTAACAAGCCTCTTTTTTGAGTATTTATAATGTGGTGACCTTGAAAATAAAATCAAGGTCACCAAAATCTAATCACTTGTTTCACCCATCCTGATGATGTATCTGTGCTAGTTTGGTCAAATTCCATCCACTGGTTAAAGAAATAATGTGCACACAAACTTTTTACTGCATTAACAAGGCTCGCTTTTATGAGTATTTATAGTGTAGTGACCTTGAAAATAAGGTCAAGGTTACCAAAATCTAATCACTTCTTTGCCCCATCCTGATGATATATCTGTGCTAGTTCGGTCAAATTCAAGCCATTGGTTAAGGAGATATTGTGCACACCAATTTTTTTACTTCATTAACAAGGATCCTTTGGGCTCCTTTTTGAGTATTTATAATGAAGTGACCTTGAAAATAAAGTCAAGGTTACCAAAATTTAATCACTTCATCCCCCCATCCTGATGATGTATCTGTGCTAGTTTGGTCAAATTCTAGTCATTGGTTAAAGAGATAATGTGCACACAAACGTTTTTCTGCATTAAGAAAATTTTTTACAAAGGGCAATATCTCCCAAGAGAATTGGCCTCTAGCCCTTACTTTCTCTTATGAAGGGCCAGAACTCTCATAATTATTGGCAGATTTTACCCTAAATCAAATGTGACCTATATTTTATGGGTATATACCTGTATATAAAATATGAATCCAATACACTAATCTTTTCAAAAAATATCAAAAGGAAAACATTTTTTTGAAGATGAAAAAGGGCCATCAGAGGTGTAAAATTCCCTCAAAACTTACTCACCTTTATGGTCTAAATTTTTTATTTAGATGCTAAAAATGAAGAAAAAGTGAAGAAAGTTCTGAAAATCTCACTCGCCCTGCCTTAAAATGAAGTTTTTTAAAAGTAAAACGTATTTTAACTAGTAATACTTAACCTATAGATAATATGCTATTCTATTCTTGTTTTCACCCCCTCCACAGAAAAACGACCTTTCAGTCATAATAGTCTTAATTCAGAAGGTCCCTTTAAACAGTTACCTGTGTGATGTTATTCCTCCCGCTCAAACAATCATGTGTCAGTTTCTTTTATGTGTAAAACAATAAACAGTTAGGAGAAAGAGCGAGGGTGGTAGGTGGGACCATAAATACTTATCTATAGGTTAAATATTACTAGTTAAAATTTGTTTTACTTTTAAAAACTTCATTTTAACTGCGTAATACATTAACCTATAGATAATGTGCTAGAATTGAGAATAGGAGGGAGGATTCCTCCTAATAAATAAGTCCCAACTTCTGAATTAAGACTTAGGAAACCAAAACTTTAGATATATCTAATAAAGGACTTAATTAATGCATAAGGCAATAAAGTCCTTTAAACCAAGGATAAAGGATAATCCAGGTTAAAGATATATCAAACAAGCAAATTCCATGGGGAATTTATGTCCCCCGCCTTATTTTTATTTGAGGTGTTAAAAATGGGTAAGTTAACCAGAGGACCATTGGTCCTATATCACCTATCTAAGTATTGAAGCAGGAAACCAGTGATAAAAAATAATTTCAGGATTCTGAAAAAACCACATGCATATCTTCAGACCATCCTTAAAGCACCTGTAAAGTTTCAAAGGATCGGCTTAAAACTGTGGTAGGAGTTACAGGGACAAGATACCTACTCCCTATACGCTTCTGTAGTATTAGAACTCAAAAAATGTCTAAGTTAAAAATGCGGAAAAAAGTAATAAAAAATTATTTCAGGATTCTGAAAAAACCACATGTATATCGTCAGGCCATCCTTAAAGCCCACATAAAGTTTTAAAAGGATCGGCCAAAAACTGTGGGAGGAGTTAAGGGTACAAGATACCTACTCCCTATACACTTCTGTAATAATAGAACTCAAAAAATGTCTAAGTTCAAAATGTGTAAAAAGTAATAAAAAATAATTTCAGGATTCTGAAAAAACCATATGCATATCTTCAGACCATCCTTAAAGCACCTGTAAAGTTTCAAAAGGATAGGCTTAAAACAGTGGTAGGAATTACGGGGACAAGGTACCTACTCCCTATACTCTTCTGTAGTATTAAAACTCAAAAAATGTCTAAGTTAAAAATGCGGAAAAAGTGATAAAAAATTTCAGGATTCCGAAAAAACCACATGCATATCTTCAGGCCATCCTAAAAGCCCATGTAAAGTTTCAAAAGGATCGGCCAAAAACTGGGGGAGGAGTTAAGGGGACAAGGTACCTGCTCCCTATACACTTCTGTAATATTAGAACTCAAAAAATGTCTAAGTTAAAAATGCAGAAAAGTGATAAAAAATTATTTCAGCATTCTGAAAAAATCCATATGCATATCTTCAGGCCATACTAAAAGCCTATGTAAAGTTTCAAAAGGATCGGCCAAAAACTATGGGAGGAGTTAAGGGGACAAGGTACCTACTCCCTATAGACTTCTGTAATATTAGAACTCAAAATATGTCTAAGTACAAAATGTGAAAAAAGTAATAAAAAATAATTTCAGGATTCTGAAAAAACCACATGCATATCTTCAGACCATTCTTAAAACACCTGTAAAGTTTCAAAAGGATCAGACAAAAACTGTGGGAGGAGTTAAGGGGACAAAGTACCTACTAAAAATTCGGAACCACGCACCACTCGCCACAGAAAGCCAAAAACAGTGTCCCTCTGCTTTTCTTCGAAAAGGCAGGGGACAATAAAAGGTATAATATAACATAATTAGTGTATATTAAGTACCTTTCTAGTAAAGCATCAGGTGTAGGAGGCTACTGACTTTGTCTATGCTTCCAGAGCTGGATGCTGTTGGCCCCCCACCACTTTTTGGGCCACCACAATGGGGCCCAAACTTTGTAGATTTTCTGCTTGTTGAGATGTCCCTGAGGTAGAATCTAGCAAAGGTTGATAATCGATTCCAAACCGCTGCTTGAAGGATATCATTGAGAGGAACTTTGTCATAGAAAGCCCAGGAAGAGGAAAGAGCTCGAACTTCATGAGCTTTGATTTGAAGGAAAGAAATGTCTCGTTTAGTGAGTTTCCTGTAGGCAAGCTTAATAATGTAAGATATCCATCTTGAGATAGTATCTTTAGAAATATCTTGATTGCCTTTAATGGGAAGAAAAAGTCTAGTTCCGTTCTGGCGATAAGAACTAGTCATTTTAAGATAGAACTTCAGAGACCTAACGGGGCAAAGAAGTCTGTCCAGATGTTCCCTTTTACATATTCGAGCAAGACTAGGAACAACACTAGGCCCTGGTTTAACAGAAGGAAGCTGGTTCTTCGCTAAGAAGCCAGTTTTAAGCATCAGGGAAACTGAACCATCAGTTTGATTGAACCTTAAGTGTTGTGAATCCATAGCCAATGCATGTATTTCGCTACATCTTTTAGCAGTGGCAAGGGCTAAAAGAAAGGCTGTCTTCATAGTAATGTGAAATTTAGAAGCCTTATCAAGAGGTTCAAAAGGTGGTTTTTGTAGACATACTAAGACCCATGATAAGTCCATTTAGGTGTAAGAGATCTTTGTACTGGTCGTTTCAGTTCAAAAGACCTGATTAGTTCAGATAAGACTGGATTAGATCTGATTCAATTACCAGTTTTAAATTTAAGGGTGTTAGAGATCATAGCTCTATAACCTTTAATAGTACTGATTTGGCATTTCTTTTCCAAGAAAAGAGAAATTAAGAAATCGACTATAGCTGTAATAGGGGCCGAGATCGGATTAATTGTTTTTGTATGACACCAATTAAAGAAGATGGACCATTTTGCATCGTAGACTTTTTGTGTAGATGTTCTTCTTGATCTAGAGACAAAATCTACAACGTCTTGCGAAAGTTTTTTTTATCTCTGATTGATTGTTTGATAACTCCCAAGCATGAAGTTCGAGAAATGGGAGGTTTTGATGAACAAATCTTCCTTTTGATTGTGCCAAGAGATTTGGAATTAGTGGCAGAGGAATCGGAGCTGACACTAATAGAAGAAGTTCTGAGAACCACTGTTGTTGTGGCCAGAACGGAGCTATGAGAACTATTCTGCATTGATGTTGTCGGATTTTTTTTCAAGAACAGCAGGAATCAGAATAAAGGGAGGAAAAGCATATGCATGAAGATGATTCCAGTCCACGGACAGGGCATGTATGGCTAGTGCTTTGTTGTCTTGTACTGGAGAGACATAGAATGGGAGTTTGTGATTGAATTGAGTCGCGAACAAATCCACATTTGGAAAATTGAGCATCTGGAATACTGAATTCGCTACCTTTTGATCCAGAGCCAATCTGTCTTCGATAGGTTTGTCTAATCTTGACAGGCGGTCTGCAAGAATGTTGAATTTGCCTGGAATGTGACGAACTCTGATAACGATGTTGTGTTCCAGACACCAGTTGAGAATTTCCCAAACTTCTATGCAGAGGTTGGGAGAATGAATGCCACCCTGTTTGTTGATATATGAGACCACCGTTGTGTTTTCTGTAGATATCATGATGCCAGAATGGTGAATAAATGTTATGGCTTGTTTCAGTGCTAATCGTATGGCCATCATTTCTAACATATTGATATGGAGCTGGGATTGGTCTTCTGTCCAGCGACCATGAAATGATGGTGCTGTCAGCTCTAAATGAGCTCCCCATCCGAAATGACTGGCATCCGTTTAAAGGAAGAATTCGGAGGATGGATAGTAGTCCCTGTTTCGAACCGATTGGGGTTTATCCACCATTGTAAGTGAGATCAAATCATACCGTTTATCGTAATAGGATGATCGAGAGGAAGAATATGAGGTTTCCAGACAGACAAAAGACACATCTGAAGGGGAAGTAAGTGTAGTCTGCCTAGGATAATGAAGTCTGCTGCAGCACTGAGTTTGCCCAAAAGGGAAAGAAAGTTCGTGCCGATACATGTTTGAATGACAGAAATTTCTTGATTGTCAGAAATAGGTTCTGAACACGATCCGTTGGAGCCCTGACTAAATTCTGTTGCGTCAGAAATTCCATGCCTATAAAGGTGAATTTCTGAGAAGGAACTAGATCCGATTTCTTGAGATTTGGCAGAAAACCTAGACTTTGAATAATTTGAATGCAAAATCTTGTCTGAGTAATCAAGAGGTTGCGAATCAGATTCTTGATTAGCCAATAGTCTAGGTACGGGAAGACTGATATGGCACGTTGGTGTAGAAACGCTGCTATAACATCCATCAGTTTTGAAAATATCAACGGACTTAGCGACATTCCGAATGGTAAGGTCGTGAAGTGATAGACCTGATCTTCGTAAACGAAACTAAGATACTTCCAGGATTGATGATGTATCGGAACCAGAAGGTATGCGTTAAGTCTATGAAGACAGCCCAGTGGTTGAGTCTCATCACTTGTCTTACTGACTTGACTGTCTCCATTTTGAAAGACTGTTTCTTTATGTATCGTTACAATAAAGTAAGGTCTATAATCAAACGTAACTTTCCGTTCCTTTTTGGAACTAGGAATATCTGGGAATAAAAACCAGGAGTTCCCGGATTCTGTACCCTTTCCACTGCCTGTTTGTTGAGAAGGTTTTCGCTCTCTTCTCTGAGAAACCGGGAGGAGGATTGACTCATTTTGATCGGAACAGATGACAAAGGAGGAATTTTGTTGAATGGTATCCTGAATCCGTGTCGTATGATAGAGAGGACCCATTTGTTGTCTGCAATTTCCTCCCATTTTTCCACAAAATGGGCCAATCGTCCTCCCACTGGAATGTCCGAGTATGGAAAAGCAGGCAGTGGAAAGGGCTGGCCTTCATAATCTTCTGGAAGAAGAGGCAGGTTTAGAGGAGGGGAACTGACGGATGTTACCAGTCCTCTTTATATTTTCCCTTTTAGTGTGAGATGATGAACTTTGAGGTTGAGATTTGGACCTATACGATTGCGTAGATTTAGGTCTGGACATTATTTGTTTGGCAGGATATTTAGGTATCTTGAAAGCTCTACTCGGAGTAGGAGGCTTGAAAGAACTAGATTGTGATTGAATGGAAGTAGAAGCTAAAAACCTTTGCTGTTGAGCTTCAAAATTTGATTTGGCTATATCTTTTATCCTGCCATCAAATAATGTTTTTG
Organism: Anodontia alba; assembly: GCA_964016985.1. Taxonomy (NCBI): domain Eukaryota; kingdom Metazoa; phylum Mollusca; class Bivalvia; order Lucinida; family Lucinidae; genus Anodontia; species Anodontia alba. The sequence goes on along the minus strand of OZ024833.1, from coordinate 57,339,422 downwards.
AGTTGATAGGAGCGTTCCTCAACTCAAATGAAGAATTGTCAAGAAGCAGTTTTGATGAAGCTAGGGCTGCGTCCCTCCTAGCTTGAAATATTTCAGTAGTTAAAAGAGTAGACATGGCGGTAGCATGCGTAACAGATTTGGCTACGGCCTCCAAAAGCCTGGAAAGGGCTGCAACCGACATCGATTCCTGTTGTAGACTAAGGAAGGCAGCTGATGAAAATAAGTCAGCATGGGAAGTAATAGAAACTAATTTCTTAGCCTTCCTTTCCCATGCTTTCAAATTCTTCCGAGGAATGGAAGCTCTTCCTTTATTCAAGATGTCTAGGAGAGACGCACTGCTTCTAATCGTGGAATACTGTCAGTGGGCAAATATTGGTTTCGGCTCTTGTAGAATTTAGTCGGAGCAAGAGCGGAAACCAAGTTTTGCGGGCATATCCAGTCTCTAAAGCATTATCCCAATCAAGTCTGTTTTGAATGTACTTTGTGATATTTTCAACCAATTTAGATTTGGGTAGAACAAGTAATGGCGTCGAATGGGACTCCATTAAATGCTCTATCCCAGAAAGAGGTTTAGCTGGGGCTTGATCCTGCTGAGTCTTAGGACATAACTAAGCAGGAAAAGTCTGAAGACCTCATTTATAGCACGGTCAAAAGACCAGATTTCAGTTTCAGTCTCCGAATCGGACTCTTTATTCGTTTGAGGAAGATTCGGCTGAAATTCATCAATATTAATTGGTTGAGTATTAACTGGAATAAAATTGGTTTCCTGAGGTTGAACGGGAACAGGGGTTCGAACCTGGGAAGATTTATTAGCCCTTTTATATCTGCCGAAGTCAATCTGAGATTGAGAAGTATTAGAAGAAGGCGTCATTGATCGTCTTCTTCCCTTTTTGTGTAAGTGTTTAGACCTCTTTGAATTCTTCTTTCGTCTAGATGAATTCAAAGAATCTGATCTAGAAGTGGAAAAAGAGGAAGAAGACGACCAATGTCTTCTTCTCTTTTTTGATTTATGATCTCTTCTTGACTGTTCCTTCCGTGAAGGTCTAGTCTGAGAAACATCAGTAGAAATAGGAGGATCAATCATCACATTTGGGTCTGATATCTGCAAGAAGTCAGGCTCGAGTGGGATTACTGTCTGGAAGAAGTAGCTGGATTTGGGAACTCTGACATTTCAGAGTGTTCATATCCAGGAGTATGTACATTTGGTAGTCTTCAGATACTACCGTGAGATACATGGCTGCTTATAGAAGGAGCATAATTTTGTAGACGCACATTTTGAAAGTCATATGCGAATGACTGGAAACTAGTGCCTGGTTGACTGGTGATTAGTTGACCGGTGACGGGATGATGGTGACTGAATGACCGGTGAGATATTGACCTGTGAGATGTTGACCGGTGAGTGCTTGACCGTGACTTGCTGACCGGTGATTTATTAACCGGTGACTGGATGACCGGTGACTTGCTGACCGGTGGATTGTTGACTGGTGATTGTTTGACCGGTGACTAGCTAACTGGTGATTAGTTGACCGGTGGATTGTTGACTGGTGATTGGTTGACCGGTGACTGGATGACCGGTGGACTTAATGCCTGGTCGGACTCTAAAGTCCCCCTGGCTGCCACCCTGATGGGTCCTGCCCCGAGCAGTATAGCTTAGTGGGGCGGTGCTCCCATCATGAGTCCCCATTGTCAGACAAGTCTGACTGGGATTTAGTCTTCTTACATTTTTTCTGTCTTCTTTTCTGTGTTATGACCCACTTGCGAGTGGAGTATAGACGTCTCTTCTCGGCAAGACTCCACATGTTAGTAGACCAATTACTGCAAACAGACCAAGGAGAAACAAGTAGACAAGCAGTACAAGATATACAAGTAGGGTGATTATCCCATTTGGCCTTCAAATGACCACATTTGCCGTGGGCGATATTCATCGAATGATGTGGAAACAAATGACACAGAAAATAATGCTAGAAAAGCAAGAAATGGAAAATCTATAATTTCAAAAGAATTACATGTTTAGAAGACGGAAGGAATATAAAACAAGACAAAAGCAAGGATAGAGAAATTTAGCTGTGTAAAAAGAAATAAATACCAATTTCTTCCATAGGTAAATAATCCTTGAGTTTTTCACTGTCCACAGGAAAGAAACTGACACGTGATCATTTGAGCGGGAGGAATTACGTCACACAGGTAACTGTTTAAAGGGACCTTCAGAATTAAGACTATTACGACTGAAAGGTCATTTTTCTGTGGAGAGAGTGAAAAACAGAATAGAATAGCACATTATCTATAGGTTAATGTATTATGCAGTTAAAATTTACTTGCATATGTGATTGGGTGAGTGGAATTTTACACCCCTGGCCATTACTACCATAATAACGGGCTATTTTACCCTTAATCGAACTTGACCTCTATTTTATGATTATATACCTGTGTATTAAATATGAATCCAATACACTAATGTTTTCAGAAGATATCAAATGGAAACTATTTTTCAATGTTGAAAAAGGGCCCCAACTCCCAAAATAATTGGTGGATTTTACCCTAAATCGAACTTGAGGCGAGGCGGTTCTAACGAGTACCCACAATCTACATTTTTTAGCAGGAATGAGAAAATTAATGTAGACCCCTGTAAACCCCAGTTTTACTTTATAAAAGAGGGTTTTTAAGGGGGTCAATATTATATAGATATGTTTTCGTGACAATACCTTTATAAATTCTTCCTAATCCTCTGAAGTCCATCTGATCAGAACAGTTGAAGACAACAACATATTTGCCTAGAGCTTTACCCATGTCTTTGGTTGTCTCAGTTTTTCCAGTGCCAGCCGGTCCTGCTGGAGCTCCACCCATAGACATACCCAGAGCCTGGGCTAATGTGATGTAACATCTGCAATATTATAAACATCTTACTTGCAGGCATCTAGATATGGTGACTTTGATAAGACAAGTAGGCAAATAAGTGCCTTTCATACTTCCACATGCAACAATACACAAAATGTACTTTCTGACATGTGCCTCAATAAATGAGATATGCAAAAATTGTCCTTGGAAACAGCCAACACATAAAACAAAAAAAGAAAGAAAATCAGAATCTCAGTTTATTGTGACTCTTCATATGGTAGAAATGCAGTTTGCTGGGCTGCATAAACCCCCTAGCACTGACTTGAGTGGATCTTTTCAAACATATTAGAATACAGTCTCCGATCGTCTCCTCATCCACACAGAATTCTTTGTAGGCTAACTGATCAGTCTTTGCTTGATGCACATCAAGTTGTGGCTCATGCGTCTTTATAGAGAAAACAACTGATTTTTTACATGCAAAAATATGTGTGGTCATAGAAAATATCCATAAGACAAAACATAAATCTCCAATATGAGCAAAATGCTTTACTGTTACAGCGACTGAACAAGTTATTCCTTTGTTACAACTATCTACCCCTAATCAGTATACAAACTACCACAATTACCCTAGGTTATTTAGGGAGACAGGCCTGAGCAGACAGTGCAGATCCAGATTAGATACTGCACCTGATCAGTCTACAGTTTGTCACTTATCCAGCACTTTTATACACACCAACAGGACTTGTTCAAATTATGATTAGTATAGTAAGTGTAACGAAGAAAAAAATCACGCCTGACCCAGCCGGGAATCAAACCTGGGCAGCTTGAGTGACAAATCAAGCACTCTACCAAGTTGCTGTAAAAGTTGGCTTGTACCACAAGGCAGTACAAGTCTCGCATACACCTAGCCCCACCAAACCGGACTTCTTCCCCAAAGTTTCAGGCTACAGAGAATCTTTTAAATTGAGACTAAGGAAATAGTAAACTGGGCTTAGGATGATTTTACATTGGGGAAACAAAAGCTCTGCAAGCGAGGCATTATACGCCCATGGCAAGTAATAAGATGTACCATATAAATTGGCGCCTGTATAATTCAGTGCTCCAGATATAAACTGCAAGTGGAATTAAAAAAAAAAAAATAAAAAATTTTCAATGGGGCATAACTCTACTGATATTTGGTGAACTGTAATCTAAGGGTCCAAGCTGGCCCAGAAATTTAGGGAGAAGTGACTTCTCCCTCCTGGTAAAAAAGGGAGAAGTTTGCTGCATCTAGGGAGAAGTGCTTTCGGATGGAGGATACACGACAGAAGCATGGCTATATTATAAGCTCATATGAGCCTTTGGCTGATTTGTTTTTCCTATACTTCAATATCTGACTAAACAATAACAAAACAAAAATAAACAGCAAAAAAAAAATAACGCTGCAAGAAAATTTTTTGTCAAGCTTTAACTTGTTTAATACTGATTTATTTTTAATCTTCAACGGACTTGACTCAGAAGAGTATTGAAAAAAAAAAAAAAAAATAAAATAAAAACAAATAAATAATTAAATCAAAAAAGAATTAGGTTTACAAGTTTTGATATTAGTCAAGCTTCTTAATTCTATATCATTTAACTAGAACAGAGTTTTTGGAGGAAAATGTATGTCCCCCTACCAGTTTGAACAGACATATTGCTAAAATAGATTGTATCTATAATAAACTCAAGATCACAATATACCTATATGTAAGTTTGGTCAAAATTCATCTATTCCTCAATGAGATAGGGTGCTGACAAGCCATTTTCTAAAATCATAGCCCTTGTGTGACCTTGAAAATGGGATCAAGGTCACAAAAAATCTAATCAGTTCTTGTCTCTGTCTCAACAATATAGCTGTGCAAGTTTGGTCAAAATCCATTCATTCATTCAGCAGATAGCGAGCAGACAAGCCATTATCCAACAATCTTAGCCTTCCTGCGACCTTGAAAATGGGGTCAAGGTCACCAAAATAAAATTATTTTCCATGCCACAACAATTTGGCTGTGCAAGTTTAGTTAAAATCCATCCATTCCTTCAAGAGATAAGTGCAGACAAGCCATTTTCCAACAATCTAAACCCTAGTGTGACCTTGAAAATGGGGTCAAGGTCACAAAAATCTAATCAGTTATTTTCCATGTCCCAAAAATATAGCCATGCAAGTCTGGTCGAAATCTACTCATTCCTTCAGGAGACAAGGTGCAGACAAGCCATTTTCCACTAAGTCTTAGTGTGACCTTGAAAATGGGGTCAAAGTTGTCAAAATCTAATCAGTTCTTTTCCATGTCTCAACAATTAAGATGTAGAAGTTTGGTCAAAATCCATTCATTCTTTTAGGAGATAGGGTGCAGACAAGCAATTTTCTAACAAATCTAAGCCCTTCCATGACCTTGAAAATGGGGTCAAGGTCACCAAAATCTAATCAGTTCTTTTACATGTCCAAGCATTGTAGATGTGCAAGTATGGTCAAAATCTATTTATTCCTACAAGAGATAGGGTGCGGACAAGCCATTTTTCAACAATCTAAGCCCTCCTGTGACCTTGTAAATGGGGTCAAGGTCACCAAAATCTAATCAGTTCTTTTACATGTCCCAGCATTGTAGTTGTGCAAGTTTGGTAAAAATCTATTCATTCCTACAAGAGACAGGGTGCGGACAAGCCATTTTCAAACGAGCTAAGCCCTCCTGTGACCTTGAAAATGGGGTTAAGGTCACCAAAATCTAATCAGTTCTTTTACATGTCCCAGCAATATAGATGTGCAAGTTTGGTTAAAATCTAGTCATTCATTCAAGAGATAGAGTGCGGACAAGCCATTTTCTAACAATCCAAACCCTCCTGTGACCTTGAAAATGGGGTTAAAGTCACCAAAATCTAATCAGTTCTTTTACATGTCCCAGCAATATAGATGTGCAAGTTTGGTTAAAATCTAGTCATTCATTCAAGAGATAGAGTGCGGAGAAGCCATTTTCTAACAATCCAAGCCCTCCTGAGACCTTGAAAATGAGGTCAAAGTCACCAAAATCTAATCAGCATTTTTTCCCCTCCAAATGATATATTTGTGTAAGTTTGGCTAAAATATGTTCATTCAATAAGGAGATAGAGTGTGGACAAGAGGCTACGCCGATGCCGATGGGATCCGCAACTAAAAACAATATGTCCCCCCCCCCACCCCCAAAATGCGGGGACATAATAAACTAATTATAAAGATTTAACATTTCTGTGCAAATCTAATAAAAGAAGATGGAAAAAAAAAAAAGAAATAAAATAAATAAAAAAATAACTTGCCCATAATATGGCCATAATTTTAGTTATTTGCAAAAAATATACCTATTATAAAATAAAATTTGCACACTATTATCTCTAAACAATATGCTGCAAAAAGTTTACAAAAATTTTCAAAGGTGCATAACTCTGATACTATTTGGTGGACTGTAACCTCAAAAAAATATGCGCTGCTCCACATCATGGTCTAACTATAAATGAAGTTTCAGCTTGAGCGGATGTAAAATGTGGGAGGATTAGCCGGAAATGAAAAATCAATAGAAATTTTCAGTGGGGTATACCTCTGCTAATATTTGGTGGACTGTAACCTTGAAACAATATGCATTGCTCTACATCATGGTCTAATTACAAATGAAGTTTCAGCTTTATTGGATGTAAAGTGTAGGAGGAGTTAGCAGGAAACAAAGTTTACAGAAATTTTCAAAGGGGCATAACTCTGTTAATATTTGGTAGACTGTAACCTCGAAATAACAGGCGCTGCTCACATCATGGTCTAACTACAAATCAAATTTCAGCTTGACTGGATGTAAACTGTAGGAGCAGTTAGCCCAAAACGAAAAGTTTACAGACATTTTGAAAGGGGCATATCTCTGCAAACATTGTAACCCCGAAAAAATATGTGTTGCTACACATCATGGTCTACCAAGTTCAGCTTGATCGGATGTAAACTGTAGAAGGAGTTAGGCAGAAACGAAAGAGGTCCTATTTTTCACACAGGCATAAAAAATGAAAAAAAAGAAGGCAAATTAAATCGCAGAATCTTCACGGTCAGGAAACTTCATAATCGGAGCCAGTGGCTCAGATAAGCAAATGTTGTGTGCGTCTTCTGGAGTATGTGCGGCTCTGAATATAGCAGCTGAAAGAAGTAAACAAGAGGTAGGTCAGTCACTCCTCGAAAGAATCTGTTTTTGTGGGGTAGTTTTTCTCAGAAAGGAGAATTACATGCTGCTCTCAAGTCTTTTAACAGTTTTCTCACCTAACAGATAGTTTGTAAATGTGTACGATCTCATCTGAACTACTTGTGGCATGGGCTGATCGATGCTGAATAAACTGATCGTCAAAGGTTCAGCGACTCTATTCACGGTTATTTTTTCATAAAATGCATATGCGTTGGGACTGTTTGGCATTCTTTTATGTGTGAAATGATTGTTTGACCTGTCTCACTTACTGAAAAATAAAAATTGACAACAAACTAATGGAAATGGAAGGCAAATAAACAATGGCTTCGATGGTGTAGGGCGGCTCTGATATATATCGGTCGGCTCTGATAGCTGAGGGCTAATGTTTGCAAAACTATTTTTTTTATAAAAGACAGCCTCTGTCCAGTTGCGAGTATTGAAGTCTTGCAGCAATGTTTGTCTCTTCTGATCTTTGGACATCTATTCTGTGCTGTAACAGTTGATTTTTGCTCTAAAATGTCTTGATGGGGACGTAAAACCTTATCAAAACAAGCACAGAAACTGATTATGGCCTCTGGTAGTGGATTTACATGGATTTTTCTGTTTCAAGATAGGCGAAGAAATCGATCACGTCACAGGTGCAATTTTTGTGGTCTCGTTTAAGCGGTAGGGGTAACTATGTATGATAGGCGATAGAGACATACATAATGTTTTAAATCTCTGAACAGGCGATCTAGATGTAGATACTTTTCTTCCATAAACACTCAGAATGAAATCTAAGGTGATAACCAAGCACCATAAATAATTACAAGAATGGCATTTGGAAGAAGTTTTAGAGTATCATATAGACCAATTCATGTTTCAAGATTTTTTGTCTCACAAATTTATTTTTGTTTTAGCTTTCTAAGGAATTATTCTTGCTAGAATTATGCCAAATGGGTTATTTCTTCATCTTGCAAATTTCTATCTATTGATACATTCAAAATATGAATTTGATCTAATTTCGCACACCAATGAACGCACATATATAATTGAAAAACAGGTAAAATTTCATAGTTTTGGTCCATTTTGATTTTAAGTTAAGTTAAGAAACTTGAACCAGAGTAGCATCTCTTGGACAGGTCATATATATCATATCATAATTGGATTTTTGATTAACGTGCAGGTACAGGGGCAACATCCACATCAGTGGGCCCCCTTCCAGATACCTGGCTTGCTGCACGCATGGCAGATCTCACACCAGATCTCCAGGTACGTCTATCATGAGGGTTGGTAGCCGAGAGCTTCCACTCTCTGCAATCCCTCTCTGTTGGCTGCCTCCATGTCATTTTGGGCCTCCCAGGCCCACGCTTTCAATCAACCTGTATGTCAAAGGCTGTCTTGACTGCACCATTGGAGCATTCCACATGTCCATACCATCGGAGTCTTCTCTCCTTCAGAATGAGGTCCAGATCCTCAATGCCAAGCCGCACAAGTAGCGCATTGGACCTGTTGGTGACAATGTCTTGCTGCCTGACATTGCAGATCTGTCTGATCATTGCACTGTCATTTCGCTGCAGATGCTGGAGGTTCGGCTTTGTCAATGGCCAAGTCTCACTGGCATGGAGCATTGCGCTCTGCACACAAGAGCTGTACACACGGCCACGTGTTTTGAAAGAGAGGTGGTGTGAAGAGAGAACAGGTAGCAGATCCTTGAACTTCTTCCAGGCCGTTTTCACACGTGTTGTGGTTGAAAGTTCACAGCCACCTGCTGCTGAGAGCATGTCTACTAGGTAGCAAAAGGAAGCTACCACCTCAAGCTTGTCAGGTCCGACCTGGACTTCCTTCTGTGGTCTGCCATCCAAGGGGCGTGCAGTTCCCTGGCACCTTGTACATCTGTAGTCAGGGTCCTTTTTCAAGCACTTGAGCCCACTGCATTTCTTGTGCACCCAGTGCTTGCAGCCATTGCAGAAGATGCTGTTGCTGCCCACTCCAGTGTGACAGACAGCGCATGGAAACTCGCCTGAACTCTGCAGGAGGTCCAGTCCCGTACCGCAGATCATGATCTTTGTCTTTCCTGCATTTACTCTCAGTCCTTTCTTCTCCATTGCTTCTTTCCAAGTCAAAAGCCTCCTGACACATTCCTCAAGCGATTCAGCGGTAACTGGTCAACTCGTACCTTGGTCAACTCGTACCTTAGTCAACTCGTACCTATTTTTGGTTAACTCGTACCCGTTTTCTGGTCAACTCGTACCTCCCGAGTCAACTCGTACCTAGTTTGATCAACTCGTACCTTTGTTTGTGTTGAGGTTGTACGGCCCAGTCAACCCAATGGGGTCATGTTGAGCGGGGTCAGTTTACCTAACCACACATTTACTGGGCAGGCTTAGTCCTCTATGCGGTTAACCAGTATTGTGCACATTCTTTTCGTCAGAAACTGACAACTGCCCTTCTTGAATCAGCGGAAGGGAGAGAATGACCGTAGAAAATATTTCATGATCAATCTGCACGAAAGAATGTTGCCGGCCTCGGCGGGGGCTGAGCCCGCGACCTCCTGGTCTCCAGTTGGATGGCGCATCCAACTGAGCCACCGAGGCCGGCAACAACTCGTACCTAGTTTGGTCAACTCGTACCTTTAAAAAATAGAGATAGTGGACTGACAGAGGAGTGGATAGATAAATAGATAGATGGATACACAGATTCAATTTTTTGTAATCAATATTATGATGCATCCTTAATTTACACACTAGTTAAACATGTACCGATTAATGGAGGTGTGAAAAAAGATTAACACTTTTCCATGCTGGGTAACAAATTCAGCAGATGTCATTTTGAAATATTTTTTCTTACTCTTTCCAAGAAAATAGGATCTGACACTTAATGCAGATTGTCTCCTAATATGTAATGTGGGGTAAATTGTGGGGTCCATAAATGGGTTACAGGGTCTTTTTTTAACACTTTTGCATGCTGGGTAATAAATTCAGCAGATGAAATATTTTATCTTACTCTTTCCAAGAAAAATTGGATCTGACACTTAATGCAGATTGTCTCCTAAGGAGACAATTTGCATTAAATGTCAGATCTTATTTTCTAAGAAAATGTAGAAGATTCACTTCAGTTTGTCATCTGCTGAACCTGCCCATAGTGTGGTTAGTGTTAAAGTCAAGGTATTCAATGACTGTAAGCAAGCAATGAATACATCTCTAGTTGTATTTATTTTTCAATCATGAATTTTAATATTTTGTTATTTCTCCATCAAATATATGTTGTAGTAAATCATTAAAAGTGCATTAGTGAGGCCCTTCAAATGAGTATCCACAGCATATGTTTTCGTGGAGAAATAAGGAAAATATTTATCTAGATATTCGTCTTTTCTGGAGCCATACGGAATGCGTTATGTGCAGGCAGATCTGGGCAAACACTGCTAACTTACTCCAAACTCATAACTTTGTTCAATTACAGATGACTCTGGTTATTTTGAAATTCAAGGGACTATCTGAAGTACGAGATATTGGTACCTTGACATATCAGATTTGCAGAACCATTAAACCACCAATCACAATAGCAGCAGAAAATAATTTTTATTTTCTTTTTCATAGAATAAGGTCTTGACATTTCATGTGAATCATCAGTCTAGCAGATGCTTTACATGATAATGTCAAGACTTATTTTCTCTGAAAAATAAATAATAATAAATAAAAAAAATCAAAATGTTGTCTGCTATAAATTTTGCTTGGTGCTTTAAGGGTTTATGAATAAATAAAGCAAACAATTACATTCCACAAATTAATATGTACGGGTCTTAATTTGACTACTGAAGTTAGATACTAAGGTATGACAACCCAAAATATGCATGATTTGAAAAAGGGTACGAGTTGACTAAAGTACGAGTTGACCAAAAGTAGGTACGAGTTGACCAGAAACCTATTCAGCGATGATAACTAGGTCATCGGCATAGAGGTCCTCCCAGGGGACCCCAGAGCGGAACTCTCGTGATAAGGCGTCAAGCACAATGATGAAGAGCAGCGGGCTGAGTACTGATCCTTGGTGAACACCAACCTTCACTTCAACCAACCTTCACTTCAAACTCTTCACTGTACCCCTCACCAACACAGACACGGCTCCGTGCATTTGCATACATCCCCTGCACCAGTCGCACAATCCACTCCTCCACACCAAGTTTTCTTAGCGCCCACCAGATGACCTTCCGTGGTACTCGATCAAACGCTTTCTCCAGGTCTACAAAAGCCATGTAGAGTCTCTTATTGGCAGCTAGATACTTCTATTGCAGCTGCCTGACAACAAAGACTGTGTCTGTAGTGCCTCTGCCTGGGACAAAGGCATACTGGGAATCATCATTTTTTTTTTAAATTAATGACACTGACCTACTTTTCATGGTCTTCTGAACATGGGTTTTGTAATTAGACAGCTTACATTCTTATTTGAAATGTATGCATAAAACTACTTCAAAAAGCCATTTTTGAAATTGGAAAGGTGCTAAGATCACCTTAGACATCATTTTGTATTTAAATATGTCTCTACTCCTCATGATACATAGTTACCCCCCATTTTTATATACTTGTATCTCAAAAAGTAGCTTTCTGTACGAAGTCATGTAAAACAAGATTAAGCTAAACAGTTTCAAAATAATATTTGCATGGTATATCTGACTTAAAGGTTTATGTTTTGTCCAGAAATCATATTTTCAGGATTATAAAAATGTTTCTATGTAAGTCGAAGTCTTTGGCCCCAAAAGCTACCAAAATTTTGGGAAGTTTCCCAGCCGCTCCCTGCAGGCGGAACGAGTACAGTAACAAGTGCTAACCCAACAGAGCAAACATTCCTTTCTCCCAAACATGGTGATAAGACTGCCAGAAAGAACTTAACAATTTTTTAGGGTTTGGGTCAGATTGGCTCTGAATTATTTATTTTATCAACTATTTCAGAGAATGGGAGTCTGTAAAGCGAAAAGTATTCAATCAGCAAAGACTCAGGCGGGATTGCTTGCGCTGTTTGCACACAGTTAGTATGAAACTATATGACAGTGTAGACCAAGAATCAGCCAACTAGACCTACTAATTGGTTGTACAAGGGATTTGATGGCTGTGCAGGCATATTTGAAAAAGGTTTAAACCGAGGAGTGGACAGAATGTACAATTGGAAGTTTGAAAATGGTAGGTTAATCACTGTTAACCATTCCAGCTGAATCTTTGAAACACATTTTTTAATAAAAAAACAACAACAAAAAACAAACAACAAAAAGTCCAACCTCTAAAAGCAATTTTTTGGTGACATAAAATGGCTGAGGTAGGTTTAATTTTTGTAGGATTTTCGTGCTGAAATCGAGATTTATGTTTTGCACAGGTGAGCTAAAACAAGACCACAAAAATTGCACCTGTGATGTGATCGATTTCATCTCATATCTTGAAACAGAAAAATCCACATAAATCCACTACCAGAGGCCATAATCAGTTTCTGTGCTTGTTTTGATAAGGTTGTACGTCCTCATCAAGACATTTTAGAGCAAAAATCAACTGTTACAGCACAGAATAGATGTCCAAAGATCAGAAGAGACAAACGTTGCTGCAAGGCTTCAATACTCGCAACTGGACAGAGGTTATCTTTATAATAATAGTTCTGCAAACATTAGCCCTCAGCTATCAGAGCCGACCAATATATTCAGAGCCGCCCTACACCATCTGGCCATTGTTTATTTGCCCTCCATTTCCATTAGTTTGTTGTTCAATTTTAATTTTTCGGTAAGTGAGACAGGTCAAACAATCATTTCATACATAAATGCCAAACAGTCCAGGCGCATACGCATTTTATGAAAAAATAACCGGGAATAGCGTCACTGAACCTTCGACGATCAGTTTATTCAGCATCAATCAGCCCACGCCACAAGTAATTCAGACGAGATCGTACACATTTACAAAATATCTGTTAGGTGAGAAAACTGTTAAAAGACTTGAGAGCAGCATGTAATTCTCCTTTTTGAGAAAAACTACCCCACAAAAACAGATTCTTTCGATGAGTGACTGACCTACCTCTTTTGTTTACTTTTTTTCAGCCACTATATTCAGAGCCGCACATGCTCCGGAAGACACACACAACATTTGCTTATCGGAGCCACTGGCTCCGATTATGAAGTTTCCTGACCGTGATCTTGCTTTTCCTTTACACAATAGACATATGTTGAGTTCAATCCTCTGTTTGCTTGTATTTAGGTTTTATGGCTCAGTCAACCCAATGGGGTCATGTTGAGCATGTTCAATTTACCTAACCACATTTTTACTGGGCAGGCTTAGTCCTCCAAGTGGTTAACCAGTATTGTGCACAGTCTTTCACCAGAAACAGACAACTGCCCTTCTTAAATAAGAGGAAGGAAGAGACTGACCTAGAAACTCTTTCATGATCAATATCCGAGAAAGAATGCTGCGGACCCAGAGGGTCAAACCCACAAGCTCCTGTATACAAAATTGACTCTAGCTCTCATAGGACCTCAGAAATCTGTGAAACAAACTTTTACTACAGAGAAAGAAAAATGGACAAATAAAGGGAAAGATAAGCATGAGGATGCTGGTTCTCACTTATGCAATACAAATTTAAAGACTAGCTCTCATAGGACCTGAGAAATCTGATGAAAATTTTTATTGGAGAGAAAGAAAAAATAAACAATTAAAGACTGATATGCATGAGGATGCTGAGTCTCTCTTACATAATACAACAAGTCCTACCCAATGTTTGTACCAAATTTCAAACTATTAGATGCAGTAGTTCCTGAGATAAAGAATCTTTGACACAAATTACTCTGCATTACATTAGAGTGCAAGAATGAAAAAAGAAGGCAAAATAAACTTCAGCATCGTTGTTTTCTTTAACACAATATACGTCAACCCTCTGTAGGTGTATACAAAATTTCAACACTCTGGTTCTAATGGGAGCTGAGAAATCTGTGACAAAAAATTTTATTGGAGAAAAAGAAAAATGGACAAATAAAGCATGAGGAAGCTGATAAGCATGACGATGCTGATTGCATTTCCTTATGCATTACTTTGAATTGAAAGATGAAAAAAAGGAAAAATAAATATTAGCATTGAGATTTTCTTTTATACAATGGAGTTCAACCCTCTGTTGGTGTATACAAAATTTGAAGACTAGCTCTTAAAGGACCTGAGAAATCTGTGACAAAATGTTTTATCAGAGAGACAGAAAAATGGACAAATATGAGAAATGATAAGCATGAGGATGCTGATTCTCTCTTACACAATACAACTAGTGATAGCCAATGTTTGTACTAAATTTCAAAATCCTAGGTGCAGTAGTTCCTGGGAAATCTTTGACACAAATCTTCCTAAGCATTACATTGGAGTGAGAGATGGAAAAAATGATAAAAGAATGCAAAATAAATTTCAGCATCGTGGTTTCCTTTTACACATTAGAGTTCAACCCTCTGGAGATGTAAACAAAATTTGAAGACTGGCTCTTATAGGAGCTGAGAATTCTGTGGCGAAAACTTTTATTGGAGAGAAAGAAAACTGAGCAAATAAAGAGAATGATAAGCATGAGAATGCCGATTCTCTCTTACATGATACAATAAATCATACCCAAAGTTTCTAGTAAATTTCAAAATCCTAGGTGCAGTAGTGTTCATACCCAATGTTTGTCAAATCCTTGGTGCAGTTCCTGAGAAATCTTTGATGGAAAAAAGTTTACAGACAGACAGACAGACAGACACACAGACACACACACACACAACAATTGTTACAGAAACAATATATACCAGGGTCCTGCAAAAACTTTTGGGTTCGGATTACTTCAGTGCTACCTTTTATCAAACATATTTTTATTACAAATCTCCAAAGTATTCCCCCTTTACTGAAACACATTTTTATAACCTTTTTACCCAGTCACGAAAAGCAGATAAATAGTCTTCTTTTGGTATCTGTTAGAGACATTGATAAATAGCGCTGTCAAGAGAACTTCTAGATGTATACTTATTTCCAGAAAGCATTTTCTTAAGCAGTGGGAATAAAAAGAAGTCACAGGGACTCAGGTCAGGTGAATAAGGTGGATGGTTTAAAACTTTCACCTTTTCAGAAGCCAAAAAAGACTTAACAACCTCACATTTATGAGAGGAGGCATTGTCATGTAAAATGTGGACTCCAGACCATCCTTTGCTTGGTTGTTTCTTATGAAACTCTTTCACTTTCTTCAGTTCAGAATTCTTGTAGAATCGGCCAGTGACTGAATGACCAGATGGACAAGGCACTTGAACGACTGGCCCACTTGAATTAAAGAAAATTGCGTACAACATCTTTTTCCAACTTATGGTTCTCTTGGCAGTACATGGGCGTTTTTGATCTTTTCACTTCCATTGCTTATTATCAGCCCTTCTTTGTGGCTCAAATATGTGCACCCAGGTTTCATCACCTGTTAGCAAGTTAGAAATAACCCGACTATTACAGCCTTTGTATGTTTTCAAAAGTTCCCGGGTACATTTAAGGCATTGTGTCTTTTGCTCCTCAGGAGCAAAAGAGGTACCCACCTAGCGCAAACCTTTCTCAGGTCCAAAGGCTTTTTCAGAATTGTTTGCACACTGCCTTCTGATATGCCAGTACAACTAGCTATATCTTTGACAGACAATCCCGCATCCTGTTTGACCACAATCTAACAAATTTTCCTTTCATTTAAGAAACAATATTAAACCTGAAACTGCTGAAAATATAATTTACAAAAACACAATTGACATAAAAGGAACTATTTCAACTATAAATCCTGAAAATAATGCACATAAAGAAAATGTCAGGAACGGATAGTCCACAGACTGTTTTGGTCTTGGTCTTGGGTTAAATTGACTGATATGTGCATCTTTAGTGAACTCTCAAACCAGATTGCCATGCAAAAGCTAAAGCTAAACCATACTCTGTACAAAGATACCTCGGGGGCTAGTGTTTTCTGTGCTTGTGATCATCCAGGCCATGTTTGGTTGGGTAAGTAGCGAAAAAATTGCACATACATAGTTTGCTGCATCACTATGATTTGGATTATGTTAACAAACATTCAGATGCTTCTTCAAACAGCCCCAAGACCAAAACTCTATGTCACAAAAGGAACACTTTTCAAGCACAACACTGAGATGATTTGCACAGTGACTCAGATATTGTATAGCCTGGTTAAAACCTTTCTGGTATATATTGCATGCATGCATAAAATCTTTTTTATGCTTGCTCTTTCTGTGCATATTTAGCCCATACATTGACAGAAACTCATTGCTACATTGATCACAAAAATACTTTTTCCTTTAGGGCATGCAGAAGGCCTTATGGGTGTGCTTGTTCCACCCATTTTGGAGGTATTTTTGACAGAAGGCTTAATGTGCTTGCAAAAACTAATAGGGGGAGGTCTGCCTGCCTGATATACTGCATGTCTGTTCAAATTCTGTTTCTATTTGGTGGAATATGTGCATATATCACATGGATATAACAGACCTCTCCTCATCAATGCCCGATATATCTAATGACTCATCCATCTAAAACATAAAACCTACACAAAGTGTAGTGTACGGTCTAATGCAGAGATTTGACCAACTGGTGTAGACACTATAGCAAATCTGTGTACAGTCTATAGCTGAAACACAAACACGTTTTGTGACTTGTGCTATACGCAGGAGTCGTATCTCAATACAAGAGTTCGTGTGTTACAGTTTAGAGCTTATTATAGATGTGTCAGACCAGGTCTATTTGCATAATATTAGAAAATTTTCTCTTTGTAGCAGGGCTTTCGTGTATCTTATGTCACCGGGGTGTCCAACTGATATTGGCTACAGTTGGACAAGACCTGCTATCCTTGTAGCAGGTAAAGTTAGAGAGGGGAATGTTTTTATTTCATCTGTTTTCTTCACTTTCATTCCTGTTCCTCTTTCTTCCCTGTCCCTCTCTTTCATCTCTTCTACTATCTCTTCAATCTCTTTCCTCCCTTTCTCTGGGAGACGACACAAAATGACCCACAAGGGTTGACGTGTCGTTAAACCCCAACACAATCAATCTGACTTCTATCTTCACGACTTCTTACTTCTACCTTCATTACTTCTTACTTACAGCTTCTAACTTCAACACTTCTTACTTCTGAATTCTGACATTTAACTCTCAACTTTCTCATTCTAACTTCCAACTTCTTACTTCCGACTTGTAATTTCCAACTTCTGACATCTTACATCTAACTTCATCACTTATTACTTCCAACTACTAATTCCGACTTCTGACTTCATACTTCTAATTTCATCACTTCTTACATCAAACTTCAAAGTCCTTATTTCCAATTACTCACTTCTAACTTCGAACTTCTGACTGTTTTTATTCCTAATGGTATTTTCAGTGAATAGTATTTACATCAAACTTCAAAGTCTTTATTTCCAATTGCTCACTTCTAACTTCCAACTTCTGACTGTTTTTATTCCTAATGGTATTTTCAGTGAACAGAAGCAGCGTTCAAGATGGTGTCTCCACCACAAACAATTACAATAGATGTGATATGCAGGAAGTAAGAAGTTGGAAGTCAGAAGTTGGAAATTAGAAGTAAGAAGTCAGAAGTTAAAAGTTGGAAGTAATAAGTCAGAGGGTAGAAGTTGGAATCAAGAAGTCGGAGGTTAGACGGAAGAAGTCGGAAGTAATAAGTTTGGCTCCTTAAAGGGCGCTTACGACATTTATTACATGGAATTAACTGCGAAGAATCCTCCAGAAAGCCACATCATTTTCTGCAAATAATCATAATCAGCTGTACTTTCAATGAAAGTTCAACCAAACTCAAAATAAAGTGGTAAAATACTTACCAGGTATGGCTTTACACATTTATTCATATTTCTGGCGAAAGAATGTGCACAATACTGGTTAACCGCTTAGGACTAAGCCTGCCTAGTAAAGGTTTGGTTGGGTAAACTGACAGCACTCGACATGACCCCATTGGGTTGAATGGGCCATAAAACCTCAACAAGAACAAACATTTATTCTTAACAATTAACTAATCACTATATCCGGTGTAAGTTGTCATATGGTGATCTTGCCTGGAGTCATAAACCAGAAAATAGAAGGAAATGAATTAAATACAAACAATACCTATCTGTCAAAGGTGTGATTACCAGCCTATCGGTACAGCCGAGAAACTCATTCTGGTAGAGAAAGTCAACATCAGTGATTGATACAATACACTGGTCAGTGTCTGCCTTGAAGTAGAATCTAGCCTGCTTAAGCCATTCAAAATCTGTTGGAGTCTTGATGTGCATCCTTACCTGAGAAATATAAGCATTCAAGTTTGTTTTTTTTTGTCCTCTTGAATTTTGTGGGTCACAAAGGAACAACAGATTAAGTATGTTGTATATTCACAATCATCCAATTAATGAATTAAGACTTATTATTACCCAACTTACTATAAACGAAATTATAAAGCATTTTTGACTATCTAATGCATTTTCAACTGTGACAAAAGCCAGCCAGATTGAGCCGTTTCTCAGAGAACTATCACCAAGGCTCATTTTTTGGACTATCTCCCAGTCACGTGGACTACCTAGCAACTTCACCTGTGACAAAAGCCAGCCAGATTGAACTGGTTCTCTTATTTTGGACTACATCACGAAAACATGCCTATATAATTTAGACCCCCTTAAACCCCACTTTCATATAGTAAAACTGGGGTTTACAGGGGTATGCATTATTTTTCTTATTTCTGCTAAAAACATAGATTGTGGGTACTTGTTAGAACTGCCTCGTCAAGGCAGTTCTAACAAGTACCCACAATCTATGTTTTGAGCAGAAATATGAAAAATATCAGATTTTTTTATCCGAAAATTTTATGTTTCTGGAGGTAAAATTTTCTATACTCCTGCTTACGTGATCAAATAGTTACCAGTATTTATTGATCATAGTGATCAAAAGAAAACAGTTCCTTTAAAACATGAATTGGGTAATAAAACATCTATATCATACCTTTTTGGGTGATAGTCAAGAGGGGCTGATAGTTTTGACTGTTGCCCAGGAAGGTATGAAATAGCTGTGTAGTAAGAAACAAATGAATCAGATATTTTTGCTACTGTATTTACAGTAAGTATTCAGAAAGGCCAGCCTGAGCAAACAGTGTAGACTCAAGGTCAGATGCTGCAGAATGTATCAGTATTTCAGAAACAACATGCAAATAAAATGGGGTTGTTCAAGTTGTATGTGAATATGGTGAGGAGGTAAGGTGTCCTAATACTTAGAGAAAATACGGTATATTATATCTATTAGTATCATTATTTGATTTTGAAAAGCAAGTTTTCATGAAAATAAGACTTACAAATAAAATATATTTTATCACATGCTGTTATGTTTGACAGTGTCATGATTATAATCCTTTATTACATTTCTAACAACGAATTACCTATTTTTCTCTGTGAAAGAAAACCCGGTATTCGCTCACCAGTTTTTCTTGATCATATTCTCTCCTGTAGAGCTCAATATGAAACTAGGCTTAGCCTAAATGCAAGCACAGCACAGACCTATTTGTAGTCTTCAAAAGTCCTTCACAGCATCATTAAAGAATGAATAACAGTATATAAAAATATATGTAAATCAATAATAAATAATAAAAATAATCAACAAAATTTGTTAGTGACACTTATTGACACTCGTTTCTTGTAACTTCTTGACGCTTATTAGTGAGACCCAAATTTTGTGAATATCAATTTTGTGGTGACAACTTCTGGGAAGAAAAAGGAAGAAAATTGGTCACAGCGATTTCTGCTGAAAGTATGATATCGTTGTATGTTACTTTTCCTTGATCATATTCTCTACCGTAGAGCTCACTTCGTTCACGACACGCTTTGCGTGTCGCGAGCTGTGCTTGCTATTATTTAAATTAGAACTAAAATAAAATGACACTATTTTTTTTTTTTTGTTCAGAAGGTCAAGGCTGGGCATCTCTCATTAGCATATAAAATTTAAATGCATTCAAAAGGCATAAATCTAACTAAAACACATTGTGTGTGGGGTGGTTGTGGGGGTGGGGATAAGAAACCTAATAAACAGTTTATTAACTGTTTGTTTTTGATCGATTACGGAGAAATAATTCATTTCTGTTCTAAGGCTTTCATGTAAAGAACTCGTTTGCTATTGCTCACTCCACTTTAATACGAGAGCCTTAGAACATTAGTGAATTATTTCCCCAAAATTGGTCAAAACAAACAAATAAACTATATAAAGCTACTACATAAATCTAGCTGCAAATAAGACAGGCTGGATCATAGCTCCAGATAAGGCACTTTTTTTTTACCAAATGCACTGATAATTCCTTACTTCTCCATGAAAACATATGTTGTGGGTACTTATTAGAAGTGCCTCTCTGAGGCACTTCTAATGAGTACCCACAACATATGCTTTATGAAGAAATAAGAAAAATATTATCTGGACACCTCCTCTTATCTAGAGCTATGGTTAGCTTGCTTGAACTTGCAACTGTCCCTTTGGTTCTTTAGTGATCAGAAATAATAAATTTACACACATTTTTGTCTGACTGTCAGAACATTTAACATCTGAGTCAGAAAATTATTACCCCTTAAACATACAAGTGAATTCCCTTGTTTCATTTGTCAGAAATGCTATGAAAATTAAACAAAGCCCACAACTTCCAAAACACAAAGCTTCTGTAAAACTCTAAGAAGCTGGAATTTAGTGCTGATATGTGGTTATTGTAATGACACATACATTCACAATTTAGTGTTGCTTGTTCTGAAATGATATTTGTTGAAGTGTGAATTTATTTGGTGGACATATTACCATTAGCAACAATTTAGAAAAGAACTAGACTGTGTGTTTGTAAAACACTATGCCCTCAACTATAAGCTTGTCCCTACAAAATGATAGGGACATAACTCTCAAATTTATTCTGCTTTTTTTTTTTTTTTTTAATTTATCAGGTGAACTACTCCCAAGCCCCAGTCAACTCACCAAGTTTCAAGGCCCTAGCTCAAATGGTTATCAGAACAGAACAGAACAGAACTTTATTAATCTAACTACTTCTCAGGCCACACGCAGGAAGCGTAAGAGAATGGAAAAAAAAAAAAACAAAAAAAAAAAAAACAAAAAAAAAACTACATAATGACCAAAGCAAGTAACAAGGTGTACAAATACACATTGTATACATCACATACTGTCTACACATACACATACACACACATACATGTGTGCAGGTACACGCGTACACGTACACACAGTAAGTAAGTAGGGAAAAAAACAACAACAAAAAAAAAAAAACAAAAAAAAAAAAACAACAATTCAGACACAAACAATATCCTATCACCTCCACCAGCTTCACACTCATTCACCAGGAGGTTAACTAGCTGCCATGAACAAGTATGAAACTGGTAGAGGAATCGAACCATTACACACATGCAAACTGGCTCATTTCACCCCTTACTAAATTATATACATATATATAACCTAATTCATCACTGGAAACTTCTTCATAATAATGTCAACAAACTTAGCCAAATTGATAAGTGTTTGAGTATCTTTGGTAGAAAAGAGCTCTTTAAACTTCATAACATTTGGTCTCTTGTCGAAGTAAGATTTTAAAAACTGTTTCCGATCTGAATGAAAGTAATCACATGCAAAAAGGTAATGAAATTCATCCCAAATATCGTTTTTTGGGCATAAGTTACATTTCCTTTCATCTAATGGGATGTTTTCCCAACGGCCTGTTTCAACAGGAAGCCTGTGATTACTTAGTCTAAATTTCAGTAGTGAACTATAATGTTTCTTGCTAAGATTTATTAATTAATTTTCAAAATTTAGTTCCTGCTTAAATAAATAATAATTTTTTCCTTTAGAAGACAATTCAATTTTAGAAAACCATTCCTGTATATGTAAATCAACCAGGGCTCTGGAAATTTGTTCTTTCAATGATTTTGTATTTTCAACATTAACTTTATTGAAGAGATCTATACGTCCTACTGAAATGAGTATTTCTTTTATACAGTGAATCCATTTATGCTGAAAGATTCCTGCATTATATTCATGTAAAAGTACATTATACAACAGTTTTGATAATTTACAGTTATCAAGATATCTTGCTCACAAGAAAAGTGAGACAAATGAATGGATAGACAAATGACCCAAAAGCAATATGCTCCTCCAACTTCGAAGTTGGCGGCATAAAACCCTAATTGCACAGTGTGATAATGGTCAAATATGATCCGGTATTTTCTGTTCGGATATTCATCTGCATACCAAGTCATCAAAAATGTCCCTCTGATGGACATGTATAGTAACGAGAGTTTCAAACTTCACTCTCTCCACTTTGGTCAGGTCATGAGTTGTCTGTTCTATAAGTCGGTTGAGTATATCCAGAAATCTCTGGTTTGTCAAGGGCATGATTTTCTTGTCTACTCTGGCATGAGTTAATGCTTCTTCGGCATCCCTGGTCCAAATCATCTGTATACCCAACAGTCCAACCTAACAATAGATACAACTTCCTATTAAGTGACAATACAGAAGAAAATCTAAATATAAATTTAATGCTTAACATGCTAGGTAAAAACATCAGCAGAAAGGATTTTGAAATATTTTTCCCAGAAAATAGCATTAGACATTCATGCAAATTGCTTCTTCAGGCAATAATTAGAAATGTCAAAGCCAGTTTTCTGGGGATAATACGAGGGGTGTTCCATAAGAATTGCTTATTTTGACCAGGAAAGTTCATAATGTAAGTAATCACAAGTTTCTTTATTTTAAAGTAATCCCTATGACTAGAAATGCATAATTTCAGTCGATGAATCCATTTTCGGACTGTGTCATGGTACGGTGGTTTAGATATACTGGTAATGATTTTTAGATTAAATGATTTTTTTAAGATACATTTTTTCTTCTAATTTGATTAAATTTTGATTACCATGCAATTCTAACATGAAGGTAATGTTTTTTTCCAGTTAGCCTAATGGAAATGCCATCATGTGAAAATTAATGAGAAATCAAGCTACTTATATAGTGCGTACAAATAAGCATTTTTCATGGCAATGCATGCAGTCATTTACATGTACTTCTGTTGACATCTGCTGCAAACTAGTCCTTTGGAAAATGCTGTATTAATGTGGCATTTCCTTTCTATGCCATGTTAAAATTGAAATAATTTTTGCTTGCCAATATGTTATCCCTGATTAATGTATGATGGTGTCCTGCACATGCAAATATCAATTCACTCCAGCTATGCCATTGTGATTTAATTTTGCACAAACAGCACAATTATTTCTTAATTTAAAGTGAAAAGACCTGGGAAAACAAATAGTAATAAAGTGCTGAACTGCCAACTTCTTCACTACAGTGATGCACTATAAGGTCAAAGCATGCATTCTATTTGATTTTGTGGCCTAATTAGTATCAGTATGGCTGGGCTGCTGTCCTTAAGCTCATGGGTTTTAGAGTTTAAGTGTTAATATCTTCTGATTTTTTTTTTTTATCCAAACCTACTGAACAATTAATGCACAGAACCTTTCCGAATCGCATTCCCATAATCCTGCTATGACTGAAAAACTGCTGTAATACTGTAAATCAAAGTACCTTGGCAGAGTTTGGATCAAAGTACCTGGAATGTGTCTTGGTTAGTGTCTTGGTAGAGTTTTGGTCAAAGTACCTGGAATGTGTCTTGGTTAGTGTCTTGGTAGAGTTTTTATCAAAGTACCTTGAATGTGTCTTGGTAGCTCATTTGCATGTGGAAATTTGTACCAATAATGCACATTCTACCCACTGTGCCTTAATAGTGTCTTGGTTTAGTGTTTTTCATATAGGAAGTGTTGGCTGATAGCCACCAGTTTACGTAGATCTAATTCTGCTGTCCCTCTAAAAGAAGTCGAACCTGGGTCTACACTAAATCCCTGAAAATTCTGTCTCCCTTAAAAAGGCATTCCTGAACAAACCATTAACATGGTTTGTTCAGGCATGCCTGTTTGAGACTATATATGTTTTGTAGGTTTTTCTACAAGGGAGACAACAAGAGTTGTCAGCTTGCTGGAAAGGGCTGATCTGATAAGAAAACAATCTTTAAATATTAAAGTTTAAATGCAGAACTTAAACATAGCAGAAATGACAGAGTAGGACCTGACTTTGATGTTGGAAGACTGTCAAACTGAGGGATGGGGTATATGCCATTGAAACATTTTCCCTAAGGCTGGTGTGGATGAAATATGAAAGCTATATCTTACATACTTCAGCAGCCATGTACACTTTTCAAAACTTAAACACGGCTATAAATGACAAAGTATGACCTGCTCTTGACCTAGGCAGAAGGTCAAACTGAAGAAGGGGTGTATACTTTTGAAAGGTCTTACCCTAAGATAGGTGTGGGCCAAATATTAAAGCAGCATCTTGAATACTTTAGCAGTTACGAACAATTTTCAAAACTTAAATGCAAAACTTAAACATGGGTTTAAATGACTAAGCATAACCCGACCTTGACCTAGGCAGAAGGTCATATTGAGAAAAAGGTCTGAGCTATTGAAAGGTCTTACCTACTATTGATGTGGGCCAAATACTAAAGCAGTATCTTGAATACTTCAGCAGTTACAAACACTTTTCAAAACTTAAAAGCAGAACTGGAACATGGGTTCAAATGACAAAGTGTGACCTGACCTTGACCTAGGCAGAAGGTCAAAATGAGAAAGAGGTGTGTGCTATTGAAAGGCCTAACCCTAAGGCTGGTGTGAGCCAAATATTAGAGCTCTATCTTGAACACTTCAGCAGTTATGTATACTTCTCAAAACTTAAATGTAAAACTTAAATGTGGGTGTAAAAAGACAAAATAAGAATTAGGTGTAGGCCAAATATGAAGGCAATACCTTAAACAGTTAAACAAGAGGCCCACGGGCCACAGTTCACTCACCTGAGCAATTCCCATTCAAATGCATAGGGAAGCAAACTTGACCTTGCTGTAAAAAGGTCAAACGTCAATGTACGACAATTCTTTTAGCAATGTTGGTAGACCTCCCGTCCCCGATGATTCCTGCAAAGGTTCCGCCCCAAGGCATTCTCAGTTCTGGAGGAGAAGATTTTTAAAGGTTTTTACCATATATGGGCGTGGCGGCCATCTTGGTCAACGGACCGCAACCATTTTAGCAATTTTTCTTTTCCCCACCCTAAGGAGGCTCCATATGAAATTTTAGCAAAATTGGCTCAGCGGTTTCAGAGGAGAAGTCGTTTGAAAATGTTAACGGACAGACGCACGGACGGACGGACAACGGACGAAAAGTGATCACAATAGCTCATCCTGAGCAGAGCTCAGGTGAGCTAAAAACTATGCACACATCTGAAAACTTAAACATTGTGTAACAGGGACATCGACGCCAACTCCTGGGTGACAACATAAGCTCTCCGGAGACATAGTCCCGGCGAGCTAACAATGTGACTTTCTGTTAACTTGTTGGCACACCAAGTCCCCTCTGGAAAGGAGTTCACTCTAATTGGGGAGAATATGCTTCATAGACAGGAGTAAATTCTTTCCTTTTAGAGTATACCAGTAAAGAGTAGGGACGCAAAATAATTTTGGCAGAATTGCCTCCCTTGAAAGTTTAAGAATACAATACCTGGGCTGGATAGCTGTTCAAGAAACTTAACAGTTCAAACTCTGGAGCACTGATTTGCATGTGGGCATCTCTAATCACTCCATGAAGTGATTTCATCTGTTCTTTCAGCAGGTCACCAAGCCACACCTCAACATTGCCTCTTGCATAGACCTGTGTTTCCAGCTACAATTATTAAACAAGAAAAACACCTAATGGCATTATGGACGGGTTTTTAAAATAACAGAAAAAGTAAGACTTGTCTCTCTTGCATGTGAAACATCTACTAGTCCTCCTCTTCAACCATGTCAAATATGAAAGGAACCCATTGAAGACTAAAGGTAACATATAACTTTGAAAAAAAGGTTAACCAAAAGGTAAACCTTGGACAACGCCAGACCGCCCGCCGGCCCGGACATTGCTATTTTAAAGGATAGATTTTTTAAAAACCCATCCAAAAAAAGGGCCAAACATCCAAACTGTTTAACCCATTTTAGTCTGAAAACCCCAAAAAGGGTATCTGGCAAACAGTGCAGACCCTGATCAGATGCCACAAAATGTGGTATCTGATCGTTTTGTGGCTGTGGGGTCTGATCACTGTATGCATTAAATATGGGAATTTCTATAAAACATAGTAATAATTAAAACTAGCCCTGCTGTTGGAAAAAGTCTAGCTGGTCCAAAGAGTTTTGGTAGAAGAATCCACTTGAATTATACAGGTTAAAGAACTGTTACTCATTAACATATTTACCCTAAATATTGGGAAAACTTATCTCCTTACCATACTTGTCCTAGAATTTGAATAACTCCTTTAATTACCTATTGATGTGACTAAAAACCTGTTGAATGAGTGGCAAACAATCTAGATCCAGATGAGACACAACATTCTGCAGTGTAAGATCTGGATCTACACTGTTTGCTAAGGCACAATACTTTGGGTAAATATGGTACTCAAAACAATGGCAGTGTAGTTAAACATTTGAACTGCAGTGTAGGAAAATGTGCCCAACAAAAAATATGATCAGTATATTCGCTTAACAGTATTAAAGTGGAACTGGAGGAGATTAAGTTGAGTTTGTGAACACAGCATCCAGCAGTTCTGTCTGCAAACAGTGAATGCTCTGATAGAATTGTATAAGGCTCACACCAACCGAGGTCGGCAACATTCTTTCGTGGAGATTGATCATGAAATATTTTCTACGGTCATTCTTTCCCTTCCGCTGATTCAAGAAGGGCAGTTGTCAGTTTCTGGCTAAAGAATGTGCACAATACTGGATAACCGCTTAAAGGATTAAACATGTGGTTAGGTAAACTGACAGCACTCGACATGACCCCATTGGGTTGACTGGGCCGTAAAACCTCAACACAAACAAAATGAGGCGCACACCACCTTTTTCCTAAACAAAAGCATGTGAGATTTTTTCTCTCCGTTGGGACCGTTGTTGGACAGCTGAGTAGTTCTACCAATGCTGTTATGAGCTGTAGCTCTTTCAAAAAGACGTGATTGTAAATAGTCTCCTATAATAATACATACATACATATACACACACACACACACACATATATATATATATATATTTATCACATGACCATCAAGTTATTCAGTGAAATAACCCATGTCATAAATATCATATAACCACACGTTGTAACACCTGCAAGGCTTCCAATTGGTTAGCCTAATTACCCTCATTAATATCCATATTACTCCGCTAACTGATAGCAACCAAGATGGTGTCCGGGTTCGCCAATACAACTTTCACTTTTGAAACAAATCCCACCCTCAATTTTGAGATGATTTTGAGATGAACGATAAATGTCAAACTGATGGAAGGGGAAGACACAACACAATCACAATGTGAATAACAAAGCTACCAGAAATGTTCATTGTGGTTAAAATTTGATGTTTTCCGGCAACATATTTAGAGGCACTTTCGACATAGATGTCGTCAAACAGTCAATGAAAAATAATTCATCTCCTCCAAAAAGGCATTGGAGGATAACATGACTCCTTTAGTCAATTAATCTGTCAGATTAAAATCCAAACTACAGTTAAAATGTTTTATGTTCTTGAAATCTGTCATTTACTTGGGTGTATCAACCACTGTATAAACTGTATTGATCTAGGTCAATGACCTTTAAATACAACAGCTGACTTTGAGGGACTTCCCTACTGATTCTCAGTGACGTATTGACTAGCTGAATGGCGTTGAAGGGAATATTTATTTTTAAATTCATTTATTCAAATGAAATATGTATTAGCTCAAATAAAAATCATCATCAATTCTTACAGTTTAATGAAGTAATAAATGGCATATTTATCATGTTTCTAGTCATTTTCGGTACTTATCAAATAATATGCGAACTATTTTTGTTGCATAGTACTTCTGAATCCTTGGTAGTGAGTTGTTCTTACATTCATGGTCATTAAATATGAAATTTAGGAAACTCGTTGGGTAATGGCAAAATACCCCAAAAGTACCCAAAGTCATTTCATAAATTTTATATTAAATGACCACTCACTTAAGATCCTCTCAATATATATAAAAATATATATAACTTACTTGTATCTTGACTATATCTTCAGTGTAAAACAGACCTTATCCTTTAGAGTGTATTGCTAAATCAGTAATGTTATATATTTTTGTGGCTGAGAAGAATTTGGAGAGGGGAATAAAATAGAAATGCGGGACCTTTTCTGGAAACTGTAGTGGGCCTTAAGAAGCTAAACTTTGTTGTTTTTTTATTCAGAGTTACTTGATGTAATTTTTTTGTTGACTACATGTGCTAAAAAAATGTCAGAAAAGGTTTTTTCAGAAGAAAAAACAACAAATGTCCCTCCCCACACTCCATCCAACCAGAGTTGTCATTCTTGTACGTAACGTGTCATCTAGTCCTGTTCTACATTTGTACCAAGCATCATCAGAATATTCTGTAGGATATTTGTGTGACAGAGCTGATACAAGGAATCAAATTAAAATACAAGAAGGGGAGTTAACTCCAAAAGTAAACAATAGGGGCCTAGATTTCATTCTGGGCAAGTTTCACAAAAATTGGGTCAAAACTGTGACCTCTAGAGTGTTAACAAACTAATTGTTGATGACGAACGACGATGGACAGAGGGTGATCACAATAGCACACCCTGAGCTTTTGCTCAGGTGAGCTAAAAATGCCAAAGTTCATTCGTGTATGTGACATGTCGTCTGGTCCTGTTCTTCATTAATACCAAGTATCATCAAAATATTCCAAGAAGCATTTGACTTACACAGCAGACACTAAATGAATGCACAATCAGTGTTAAATATAACAAAGGGAGACAACAGCAAAAGTAAGGAAGGCAGAATTGTCATTCTTGTAAGGAACATGTCGTCTTGTCCTATTCTACAGTTCTACAATGTACCATCAAAATATTCTGAAGGGTATTCCAGTTACAGAGCAGATGAGAAATCTATTTCAAACAAAACAAAGGGAGATAACTCCAAAAGGAAGAAAACTGGAGTTGTCATTCTTGTATGCAACACTTTGTCTAGTCCTGTTCTACATTTCTACCAAGTATCATAAAAATATTCCAAAGGGTCTTTGACTTACAGAGAGGACACAAAATCAATGCATTATCACTGTCAGACATAACAAAGGGAGATAACGCCAAAAGTAAGGAAGGCAGAGTTGTCATCTAATACGCAACACGTCGTCTGGTCCTGTTCTACATGTCTACCATGGTCCTGTTTTACATGTCTACCAAGTATCATAAAAATATTCCAAAGGGTCTTTGACTTACAGAGCGGACACAAAATCAATGGATTATAACAGTCAAATATAACAAAGGGATATAACGCCAAAAGTAAGAAAGGCAGAGTTAACATTCTTGTACGCGACACGTCATCTGGTCCTGGTCTACATTTCTGCCAAGTACCATCAAAATATTCCAAAGGGTATACCAATTACAGAGCAGACGAGAAATTTATTTCAAACAAAACAAAGGGAGAGAGAGCCAAAAGTAATAAAGCCAGAGTTGTCATACTGGTACGTGACATGTTGTCTGGTCCTGTTCTACATTTCTACCAAGTATCATAAAACTAGAACAGTGTTTTCGGAGGAAAATGTATGTCCCCCCACCAGTTTGAACAGACATATTGTTAAAACAGATTGTATCTATAATGAACTCAAGGTCACAATATACCTATATGTAAGTTTGGTCAAAATTCATCCATTCCTCAATGAAATAGGGTGCTGACAAGCCATTTTCTAAAATCATAGCCCTTGTGTAACCTTGAAAATGGGATCAAGGTCACAAAAATCTAATCAGTTCTTGTCTCTGTCTCAACAATATAGCTGTGCAAGTTTGGTCAAAATCCATCCATTCATTCAGCAGATAGCGTGTAGACAAGCCATTATCCAACAATCTGAGCCCTCCTGTGACCTTGAAAATGGGGTCAAGCTCACCAAAATAGATCTAGTTATTTTCCATGCCACAACAAGTTGGCTGTGCAAGTTTAGTTAAAATCTATCCATTCCTTCAAGAGATACAGTGCAGACAAGCCATTTTCTAACAATCTAAGCCCTAATGTGACCTTGAAAATGGGGTCAAGGTTACCAAAATCTAATCAGTTCTTTTCCATGTCACAAAAATATAGCTGTGCAAGTCTGGTCGAAATCTACTCATTCCTTCAGGAGACAAGGTGCAGACAAGCCATTTTCCATCAATCTAAGCCTTAGTGTGACCTTGAAAATGGGGTCAAGGCCGTCAAAATCTAACCAGTTCTTTTCCATGTCTCAACAATTAAGATGTAGAAGTTTGGTCAAATCCATTCATTCTTTTAGGAGATAGGGTGCAGACAAGCAATTTTCCAACAATCTAAGCCCTCCTGTGACCTTGGAAATGGGATCAAGGTCACCAAAATCTAATCAGTTCTTTTACATGTCCCAGCATTGTAGATGTGCAAGTTTGGTCAAAATCTATTCATTCCTACAAGAGATAGGGTGCGGACAAGCCATTTTCCAACAAATCTAAGCCCTCCTGTGACCTTGAAAATGGGGTCAAGGTCACCAAAATCTAATCAGTTCTTTTACATGTCCCAGCATTGTAGATGTGCAAGTTTGGTCAAAATCTATTCATTCCTACAAGGGATAGGCTGCAGACAAGCCTATTTCCAACAATCTAAGACCTTCTGTGACCTTGAAAATGGGGTCAAGGTCACCAAAATCTAATCAGTTCTTTTACATGTCCCAGCAATTTGGTCAAAATCTATTCATTCCTACAAGAGATAGGGTGCGGACAAGCCATTTTCAAACAATCAAAGCCCTCCTGTGACCTTAAAAATGGGATCAAGGTCACCAAAATCTAATTAGCATTTTTCCCCCTCCCAATGTGTAAGTTTGGCTAAAATATGTCCATTCAATAAGGAGATAGAGTGCGGACAAGAGGCTATGCTGATGACGATGGGATCCGCACTAAAAACAATATGTTTCCCACAGGGTCTTTGACTTACAGAGCGGACACAATATCAATGGTTAATCACTATCAAATATAACAAACGGAGATAACGACAAAAGAAAGAACAGCAGATTTGTCATTTTTGTAGGCAACACATCATCTGGTCCTGTTCTACATTTCTACCAAGTATCATAAAAATATTCCAAAGCGTCTTTGACTTACAAAGCGGACATGAAAATAATGGATAATCACTGTCAGAGATAACAAAGGGAGATAACGCCGAAGTAAGAAAGGCAAGTTGTCATTCTTGTACATGACATGTCAACTGGTCCTGTTCTACATTTCTACCAAGTATCATAAAAATATTCCAAAAGGTCTTTGACTCACAGAGCAGATATGAAATCAATGGATTATCACTGTCAAATATAACAAAGAGAGATAACGCCAAAACTAAGAAAGGTAGAGTTGTCATTCTTGTATAGGACATATCATCTGGTCCTTTTCTACATTTCTGCCAAGTACCATCGAAATATTCCAAAGGGTATTTGAGTTACAGAGCGGACAAGAAATCTTTTTCAAATAAAACAAAGGGCGACAACTCCAAAAGTAAGAAAGCCAGAGTTGTCAATCTTGCATGGGACACGTTATCTTGTCCTGCTCTATATTTCTACCATGTATCATCAAAATATTCTGAAGGGTATTCAAGTTATAGAACGGACAAGAAGTTTTACGCCGACGCTGATGCCAACGGGATCCGTCCCAAAAACAATATGTCCCCGCCCCCTTTGGTGTGGGTAGTAGGACATAATAAGCAATGCATATTAGATACCCCTCCCCTCAAGCATCTCAATGGGGGTAACTTCCTATATAAGGTGTAATACAGCAATACATATTAGATACCCCTCCCCACAAGCATCTCAATGGGGATAACTCCCTATATAAGGTGTAATACAGCAGTGTGGCTCAATTAGCCCCCTATTTTTAGCTCTGAAAGTATATGAATGGCCCAATTATTTCAGTGTTTGGTATATGAATGGCTCGCTTTTTGTAGCTGAAGCATATCTATAGCCTTAAAATTGCTCTATTTCCTTGAAATTATCTTTATAAGTAAATAAAGTAAGCTTTTGGGTCCTAGAATCAGTCTAAATAAGCCGATTATTCTTCCTAAGAAGCTATTCTGTGTCCCATACTTGTATATGTATAGGTGGCAATTTTGAAATGTAAGCATATGAATGGGTCCCAATTGTCAGAGCCCAGGTATATAAATGGGGTGGGTTTCGAAATGTTGAGCCACACATCTGCACCAAATGACCCCCGTTACCCGCCCCCCCCCCCACACACACAGTAATGGCCAGTAGAGAAAAACAAAACAACTAAGACAACTTACCCCCACCCCCAACCCATCCCACCTACAACTGATGTATCGATGCTGGTTTGGTCAAATTCATATTCCAACCATTGGTTCAAGAAATAATGTGCACATAAGCTTTTTCTCTCAAAAGTTTAGTTTCAAAGTGTCAGTGTGACCTTGAAAATGAAGTCCAGGTCCCCAAAATCTAATCACTTCTTTCACCCATCCCAATGAAGTATCTTTGCTAGTTTGAACAAATTCCATTGATGAGACAGGGTGCAAGCAAGGCTCATTTTCAGAGTCTATAATGTAGTGACCTTGAAAATGAGGCCAAGGTCACAAATATCTAATCACTTCTTTCCCATGTCCTACCAATGAGAGGATTGACAGGGGGGGGCAGGGATACGGGGATAAGTGGGGTGGGGGACAGGGGTAAAGGGGGCAGGGGATGGGGATAAAGGGGGCATGGAAAGAGAGGACGGGGGATGGGGAAGAGGGAGCAGGGGTACGGAAATTTTGGGGGTGGGTGTTATACCAAAATTTGTTGTATTTTACTGATTTTACTCTATTTTTATGTACTTCAATGCAATAACTTGGTATCAGAAGTATCTAATATAGACGTACTGAAGTAAATTCAGGTATATTAACAATGAATCCGGCGTTGATTTCACTTCACCGACAAGGAGTGTTCCGCTAAGCGTGGTTTACATTGACTTTATGTCTGATTTCAGTTTATCTCTAAATGATTACTTCCCTTTGATTCCGAAAGTTCACAAAATAGCCGTTGTTTTGGTGGCAATCCACACTTTTAGAAATAATTACCCTTCTGCCGTAGACAATCGTTTTATTTGCTCATTGTTGGATATGAAAAGAAAAATAACAAAACAAAAATCTTCAAGATCCAACATGAATTTTCTGATAGATGTTCCAAACACGGAATATACACATATACACGTTGCCCGGTGGGGTGGGGTGGTTGGGTGAGGCAAAGGTGTTGTGTGTCTTACCTGATATTTGCTTACAGTTGGGCAAGACCTGCTATCCTTGCAGAAGGTAAAGGCAGAGGGGGAATGTTTTTATTTCTTCTGTTTCTTCACTGTCATTCATTTTCCTTTCTCCACTGTCCCTCTCTTTTATCTCCTCTACTGTTTCCTATCTCTCTTCTCCCTTTCTCTGGGGGACGACACAAAATGACCCACAAGTGTTGACGTGTTGTTAAACCATAACTCAATCAAATCAATCACACGTTGCCCGGTGACAAAACAGGGACCATTCATAGACTTATGGACCAATAGAAATTCGGCGTCCATGGTTGTGAATAGTCTGTATTAATTGCAAAATATAGTAACTGCTAATTGGTCCGTGATTAGTCCGTGGTCCATGAATAGTCTGTAATTAGTCCGTAATTGGTGCATCCTACATCGGTCCATTATAGCAATCAGATCGTCTGTGAAAAGTCCTTGGTCCGTGAATGATCAGTTATGGTCCGAAAATTGGTCCGTAAATGTTCCGTAGCAGCAATAACATGGTCAGTTAATTGAAAACTACAAAATAACTAAATAATAATTCATAATTTTAATTGCTTGTCTCTTATGACCTGTAATCTAAACATTTGATTTTTCTTTCTTTTTTTTTTTTTGGATAATTTGACTTGTCGTACTGAATGTGTGATATTTTGTCACCTTGGATGAAACCGTTTTTGGCGTTTTGAACATGTGAACATAAAGCCAGAATCCGGCATGCGGCAGATACAAAACGGTGGAATTCCGGTCACTTTAAGAAAAGTGAATAAGTGCTCAGGAACTGATACAGTCAAATCCACATCTAACCGCCAACACCAAAGGTAAAGACAGACAATTACAATTAAGCAGCCACAAAATGAACAGATGGTAAGCAGAGCTGGCAACTTTTTTCCCAAAATGGTGGCAACTCTGTTACCCAAACTTATAAAATGAATTATCTTCTTAAACATACATAATTGTTAAAAGTAAAACATTAGAAAGTGAAACATTACGGGTCCATAACATTTAACAACAAGAGTTGTCAGAAGACAACGCAGCTCACCAGAAAGGGCTAATCGGATAAGCAAACAATCTTTATTAAATATTAAAGATTAAATGCAGAACTTAAACTTGTATGAACTTAAGCTTATATGACCTGACTTTGATGTCTGAAGAATGTCAAAACTGAGGGTTAGGAAATATGCCATTGAAATATCATCCATTAGGTTGGTGTGGGCAAAATATGAAAGCTGTATCTTACATACTCGTACTTCAGTAGTTGTGTACTTTTCAAAACTTAAAGACAGTGTTAATGACAAAGTATGACTTGACCTTGATCTAGGCAAAAGGTCAAACTGAGGAAGGGGTGTGTACTATTGAAAGGTCTTACCCTAAGGTAGGTGTCAACCAAATATTACAGCGGTATCTTGAATACTTCAGCAGTTACGAACACTTCCCAAAACTTAAACGCAGAGCTCAAACATGGATTTAAATGACAAAGTATGACCTTGACCTAGGCAGAAGGTCAAACTGAAGACAGGGTGTGTGCTATTAAAAGGTCTTACCCTAAGGTAGTTGTGGGCCAAATGTTAAAGCCGTACCTTAAATACTTCAGCAGTTACAAACACTTATCAAAACTTAAACGCAGAACTCCAACATGGGCTTAAATGACAAAGTATGACCTGACCTTGACCTAGGCAGAAGGTAAAACTGAAAAAGGAGTGGGTGCTATTGAAAGGTCTAACCCTAAGGCTGGTGTGGGCCAAATATTAAAGCTCTATCTTGAATACTTCAACAGTTACAAACACTTTTCAAAAATTAAACGCAAAACTTAAAATGGGTGTAAATGACAAAGTAAGAACTGACCTTGACCTATATAAATGGTCTAACTAGGGAACGGGGGTATATGTTATTGAAAGGTCTTACCCTAAGGTAGGTGTAGGCCAAATATGAAAGCAGTACCTTAGATAATTAAAAAAACTATGACACCTTTGGAAACTTAAACATTGTGCTAACCTGGACTCTGAAGCCGACACCGACGCGAACGCCGATGCCAATGCCTGGCTGATAACATAAGCTCTCCGGGGACATAGTCCCGGCAAGCTAAAAAGTACCACAATGAAAGTAGTGCCTCGGAACGATCAATAATGAATTACTCGGGGGCGCGCGTGTATGTGTGTATGTGTGTGTGGGAGAGGGGAGCTTAAGCTATCTTTACAGGATCCGAACCCTCGCTCTCAGCTTCCATAGCGGTAAAAATGTAAAAATATATAATATTTGTTCGGTCTGTTTGGAGGTCTTCTAACTTGTCCATTAATCATTACGGGCAATAAACAAATCACAGATAATGTCTATAATGAAGCACAACTGACAATAAACTGTTATGTTTTGATTCTCAAATCCTTTGATAAGATGATCTCTAATTTTAGAGACAGTATGTTATGCCACTAAGATCAATTCCATTGAGGATGCTGACCATATTTGCAATGGTGTAAAACCACAGTTATTTGTATTTGTTTGTACAGAGCATTTAAAGTGTCTAACAAAGATTTTCGGCATAGGACTAAACATCTTGTTTGCAATTGCCATTTTAGCGGCACTTGAAATGTAAGTATCGCCTGCACTATCATACAAGTTGACAACATCATTGTCGCAGTTAAATTTCGAGAAACAAATCCAGTGCAGACCTACATCATTAGGATGGGTATCAAACATCTGTACAATTGCATTACTTCAACGTACATGTAGGTATCTATGACAATGTAAAGTCACGTTATCCATAAGGTCATGTTATTCCGATTTTGATATTACTCCTAGTTTTTCATATATCATAAGTGGCGTGGTTTGTCAAGTCCAAGAATTGTAGGTCCGTATCCGTGAATAATTTGTTCGTATTTTGTTAATGCAGTCCGTATATTGTCAATACGTCGCTAAGTCCATGAGTCCGTGTTCGTAAGTGGTCCGTGTTTTGTCAACCACCACACACACGTTCGACATTTAACTCTCAGCTTTGGAGAAAACCATGAAAAAGATTATTGTTCTCACAGACCCCTAAGTTCTTATCAAAAAATATTAAAAGAAGATACAGATTTACATGGTATTCTTGAGTTTTAATTTCAGTAATTAATACAACTGTTTTTGTGCCAATGTGGATCAGTTAAGGCCCGGACCTAGGCCCACCACATTTTATTCTTGACCAGTTTAGGACCGGATCAAGGCCCACCATCTTGTGATACCTGTTTTCCATATGGCTCATATGCAAGCCCTTATGCAGACTTTTGAAATCTTTAGCTATTCTGTAAAGGGTGTGCAAATGCTAAGGAAATATCGATTTTGGGGCAAAAATTAGGTGTGTAGTTTGGGGTCAAAATCTGCATGAATGTATATCACTGTCATCTTTGAATTTAATTATAGCGTTGGGGATATTAGAAATTCTGATTTAGGGGAGGGAATAATTTGCTTGGGGGAGGGAAGTGGGGGTAAGGGGGGAGGGAAGTGGGGGATAGGGGGAGGGAAGTGGGGGAAAAGGGGGAGGGAAGTGGGGGTTAGGGGGTAGGGAAGTGTAGAATGTCTACCCCATTGTCCACCCCCTCAACAATGTATTGTACTAGTTTGTTAAAATCCAGGTATTAGTTCAAGATATAGTATGCACACAAGCTGTTTTTCTATCAAAATTTGAGTTTCAAAGTGACCTTGGGGGTAGGGGTATAAAGACTACTTGTGTGCTAGTTGTCATTCTAAAAAAGTTTTTGTTTCTTAAAATTCACTGTGACTGTCAACCAATATTCAGTCATGATGGTATCCTTCCTTCCAGTGATGTCTCACTGCAGTATCACACTCCAGCCACACTGACATAGTTTCACCAGGTGCATTATACTGACACTGGTGTGAACAGTCCTAAATCTACTTAATGCTGAACACCAAGCCAGAACAGCAGCTACCATATTTACCCTAAGTATATAAAATTTGAAATAGTCCATTCTACTACCTGCTGATGTGTCTAAAATATTGCTGTATGTATGACAAACAGTGTAAACCCTAATCAGCTGCCAGATTCTGCAGTGTCTGATCTGGATCTACACTGTTTGCAAAGGCCCAACTGTCCCCATACTTAGGTTTATTACAGTAGTAACATTTTTAGAAAGGCATAGGTATGATCCAGCTGGGGATTACACTTATAACCTCCCAATCAGTCACAGTTGTATTAACCTGTTAGAGCCGTCACATTTTGTACCAAATAATTTTTAGCTTGCTTGTCTTTCAAGCCAATTGTTTGTTAGATTTCACCAGTCACACACAAACTTTGTTAGACCAAGCAAATTCAAGAAGTTGCCACAGAAAATCAGTATCTTTATTAGAAATAATTTACAGTTTTCAGCATGACTCCAGATAAGACCATTTTTCCAACCAAAAAATACCTTCATTTTTTAAATTTCTCAATGAAAATGTATGCTGTGGGTATACATAAGAAGTATCTAGTTGTGAAAAAAAGCAAGAAAAAATATGTAGATGTCACTGCTTATATGGAACTATGTTTCAGAAATACCATTATTTTTTCTCCTTCTTTGGATACAACAGCCATCATTCTGTCATAGTCTTTCTCATGGAAATCTACTTCATTTACATTCTCAAACACTCCTAAAAGGTGTGCCTAAAAGAAATACATACATGAAACTTTGTAGAACTAATCTTACAAGGCTGAAATAAAATATCTATGCATATGAGGAGTCTGATCAAGGTCGGCACTTTCATAACCATCATAAAAAATTGAAATAAGGGAGTATTCAGAAGATATTTTTGCACAAACACATATCTTGTGTTTATGCAAATATAACAAAAATAAACCTATAAATAATTTCATATTTTTATCATGGATTTGGCTTAAAAAAATAACACAACAACTGTTCACTTTCCTATCAGCTTGGATACTGACTATTATAAATCTGATATTACCACGAATATCACCTTGAATATTTATAGGTTAATGGATTTGTATGGACATATTTTGTGGGGACCTGTTGTTTTGGCTGAACCGACGAGCTTGAGAGTTGGTTCTACCAAAACAAGCTTGCAAGTCGATTCCAGCAAAACAATAAGTCCCCACAAAATATATTTCCATACAAATCTATTAAGTTTTTATAATATACTTGTGAATTTATTTTCTTATTTTTTTCCACAATCAGAGCTACTGTCTCAAAAAAAACAAGCAAATTCCATGAGGAATTTATGTCCCCCGCCTTATTTTTATTTGAGGTGTTAAAAATGGTAAAATTAACATGAGGACCATTGGTCCTGTATCAATTACCTAAGTATTGAAGCAGGAAACCAGTGATAAAAAATAATTTCAAGATTCTGAAAAAACAACATGCATATTTTCAGACCATCCTTAAAGCACCTGTAAAGTTTCAAAGGATCGGCTTTAAACTGTGGTGGGAGTTACAGGGTCAAGGTACCTACTCCCTATACGCTTCTGTAGTATTAGAACTCAAAAAATGTATAAGTTAAAAATGCGGAAGAAGTGGTAAAAAATTATTTCAGGATTCTGAAAAAACCACATGCATATCTTCAGGCCATCCTAAAAGCCCTTGTAAAGTTTCAAAAGGATCGGACAAAAACTGTGGGAGGAGTTAAGGGGACAAGGTACCTGCACCCTGTACACTTCTGTAATATTAGAACTCAAAAAATGTCTAAGTTAAAAATGCATAAAAAGTGATAAAAAATAATTTCAGGATTCTGAAAAAAAAAAACCACATGCACATCTTCAGGCCTTCCTTAAAACACCTGTAAAGTTTCAAAAGAATCAGCCAAAAACTGTGGGAGCAGTCAAGGGGACAAGGTACCTGCTCCCTACACACTTCTGTAGTATTAGAACTCAAAAAATGTCTAAGTTAAAAATGCAGAAAAAGTAATAAAAAATTATTTCAGGATTCCATAAAAACCACATGC
The DNA here is from genome assembly GCA_964016985.1 of Anodontia alba. Classification (NCBI taxonomy): domain Eukaryota; kingdom Metazoa; phylum Mollusca; class Bivalvia; order Lucinida; family Lucinidae; genus Anodontia; species Anodontia alba. The sequence goes on along the minus strand of OZ024833.1, from coordinate 57,300,106 downwards.
AATTCTTCAGGCCATCCTAAAAGCCCATGTAAAGTTTCAAAAGGATCGGCCAAAAACTGTGGGAGGAGTTAAGGGGACAAGGTACCTACTCCCTATACGCTTCTGTATTAGAACTCAAAAAATGTATAAGTTAAAAATGCGGAAGAAGTGGTAAAAAATTATTTCAGGATTCTGAAAAAACCACATGCATATCTTCAGGCCATCTTAAAAGCCCTTGTAAAGTTTCAAAAGGATCGGACAAAAACTGTGGGTTGAGTTAAGGGGACAAGGTACCTGCACCCTATACACTTCCGTAATATTAGAACTCAAAAAATGTCTAAGTTAAAAATGCGGAAAAAGTGATAAAAAATTATTTCAGGATTCTGAAAAATCCACCTGCATATTTTCAGGCCATCCTAAAAGCCCACAAAGAGTTTCTAAAGGATCAGTCAAAAACTGTGGTTGGAGTTAAGGGGACAAGGTACCTATGCGGAAAAAGTGATAAAAAATAATTTCAGGATTCTGAAAAAAACCACATGCATATCTTCAGACCATCCTTAAAGCACCTGTAAAGTTTCAAAAGGATCGACCAAAAACTGTGGGAGCAGTTAAGGGGACAAGGTACCTGCTCCCTATATACTTCTGTAGTATTAGAACTAAAAAAATGTCTAAGTTAAAAATGCAGAAAAAGTGATAAAAAATTATTTCAGGATTCTGAAGAAACCACATGCATATCTTCAGTCCATCCTGAAAGCCAATGTAAAGTTTCAAAAGGATTGACCAAAAACTGTGAGAGGAGTTAAGGGCAGGCTTTCCAGCACTATTTGGCAGAAAATTAGGGCTAAAATTAGGGCCATTTTTGCAAAAAATTAGGGCAGTTTTTGTCAAAAAATAAGGGCTAAATTAGGAAAATTAGGGCTATTTTAACAAAACATAGGGATTTGTGATAATTAGAAATGTTAATAATTACCTTTTTGATCACAATTACAGAGAAAACTTGCTAAAACCTTACTATCCACTCCATTTTAAACAGATAATTTCCCACTCATTCCCAGTCTACAGCAACACTTGAAACATCTACTCCACTCTGAAAAGATAAAATAGGGACAAAATAGTCAAATCATTCAGGCTCTGCCATATCTATATATTCCGACTTTCACAGGTTCTACACTTTAAATTTTTGGCCTCCACATCTTCTCCACATCTTCTCCCCTTATAGCCATCCATCCCCACCATTTATTGAACACAAATTTTGATGTCAAAATACAAACAATTTTGTTACAAAAACAGGTTTCTATCAAGATTACTTATCAGAATATATTATTGTTTGATTTGGGCTTAACGTCGCTTTCAACCTTTTTCAGTCATATCGCGACGGTGTCTGGATGTGGCAGGGAGCTCAATGCTCACTTTTAGAGTGCTGCCTCACTGAAATATCACGCCCCAGACACTTTGACATGATATTCCACCCAGTCACATTATACTGACACTGAGCTGACCAGTTCTAGCTCTACTTTCTTAATGCTGAGCGCCAAGCGAAAGAGCAGCTAGTACCATTTTTAAAGTCTTTGGTATGACCCGGCCGGGGATCGAACCCGCAACCTCCCGGTCACAAAGCGGACGCTCTACCACTGAGCCACTGTGCCGGTATCAGAATATATTAAGTGTACAACCTGTGGTTACAGGAAACAAAGACAATGCCAGGAGTTTTTTAAACAACATAGCAACATAAAACAATATTCAGAATCTGTTACATTCAGACTTTCCCTGGTTCTACACTTCAATTTTTGGCCGCCACATCTCGCCTTATACTCGTAGCCATCATTTTCCGCCATTTATTGACCAAACATTTTCAGGTCAAAATACGATACATCAATTACAACGTGATTTTTTTTGTAAACAAATATCTGTTAAAATATCATGTATCAATTCTACAACCTGTTTATTAAGTGTACAACCAGTGGAATCAAGAGAAAGAAAGACATTGCCAAACTGAAATAAGGACACTTTGTATACAACATCATGTTATATATGGCAAAGGCATCATTATTTTGATTTGAGATTGGCACATTATGAATATAATATCACTGAGTTTCAACACTTATTCTGATTAAAACAAATAAAGGCCTTGCATGGGTGAAGCACAGTGTAAATTATAATAAATGTGGGCCTTGTTAAGGTGAAGCTAAGATGTTCACATATATGTCCACTATTTATTTTAATCGGAATAAGCAATGAAAGTCAGTGGTATTAACTTTATGGATTTCACTTCTGTCTCACATGTTCACTATTTGTCTCACTTTGAGTTTCAGTATCTCACTGTGTTGCAACAAGATCAATTCTGTGCTTTGTCTTTGCTTACTGGGTTTGACTCAGGAATAACAAGACTCTTCTTAAAAGTTGATGAGACACTTTCTAAAAGTTTCTTCCTCTTAGAATCAAGTTCTGCTTTGTTTTTCCTGTTTTTATCTATTTCATGTCTGGTGTCATTCATTTTGTTTGTAGCAACCTCTATCAGACCCTGTGCAACACCAGCTTCATCAAAGTCTTTATTCTTAATGGCTTTCTTTAGTCTGGTTCTTCAAACAACTTTTCCGAAGCTTTGAGATCATTTCTTAGCCTTTTGTCTTCCTCTGTCAGAGACTTTTCTTTATCATGGAAAGATTTTTTCTCCACTTCAAATTTCTGAGCAGTTTCACTGAGCTCTTTCTTCTCTGTCTCTCTTAACATTCTTGCCTTTTCGATAATCTGTTCTTCAGCAGCCTCATCTTCTACTCTTCTTTTGTATTTGTTATGAGCAAGCTGACCAGATTGTATCAATAATTTTGTTACAGGCATTTCTGACACAACACCTCCTTGGATTCTCACCGCATCTTTCACAGCTCTTAATCCATTTACAGAACTATCTGACAGTAGAGTTCTCTCTTTCGTCAACAGTTCCTTGTTTTCAGATAAACTTCTTTCCACCTCAGCATTGCCATGAGCCAAACACAGGATTGCTTTGACTAGCTTTGCAAGAATGTCATACTTCTTTGTCCCAGCTTGCTTCTTTGTCTGTAACACATTGTTCCAGTAGAAGTCAATCTTTAACTCATTTCCTTCTTTGTCTGAAGACCAGGAGTCTGGTATTTCCTGCAGTGAATACAGCTTCCATTCATCTGTTACCTGTGACACTTGACTTTCTGGTATAATCTGGGACACTTTCAAGGCAACATTTCTGATCTTCTTGCTCCCAGACTGATTTTTGCATTGATGGATGCAGACAGGTGATATCCCTTAGAAGTTCATTATTCAGGGGAAGTCTTCTCTGCAAAAACTGAGTAACTGTCTGATAGAACTTTCTCATGTTCATCAACTCTAACTTGGCAATGTCGTTCTTCTTATCCAACAGAGCCTTTGTGGACTGTCCTACCTCCATATCAGAAAGATGACTGTTCTTCTCTTCAACATCAACCTCAAGGAGTTTCTTACCAGTGTTCTGTGCCTATACAACAGAATTCTTCAGGAATCTAAGCATGAATGCCCTCAGTAGATCTTTCATCTCTGAATACAGAATATGTATCAATGGGTCTTCCCTTTGAAACAGCTTTAGAAACTTGTCATATAAGGGTTTAAGGCTTATCAGAAAATTCATCTGTATCAGTGTGGCTGGTGCTTTTAGCGTACGACAGATACGGTTGTAAGTTTCATTCTTCTCAAGAAATTTGAGTGTCTTGTTCTGGGTAGCTGTCTTCGGCAATTCCTTCAGGAAGTATTCACACAATGGCTCAAAGTTTTTGACTATCCTTTTCAAAGCTGGGATTAGAGTCAACCATCTACATTGCACATACCTGATGAATAGCTCCTCATCAAATCCAAGCTCATATTCTACATCAAGGAAGTCTTCTCTTTTGCAGGGGGAACTCTTGAAAAAGTAGAATAGGTCTATTGCTAGCTGTTCTGATGATTGGCCATACACCTTAAGACCTTCTCTGAAAGAATTATGCACCACATGCATATTACAAGGAACAAATGGCAACAGTCCTGATAATCCTAGTGCCTTCAGTTCCTCATTGATATTGCTCCAGATTGTTTTATTTACATTTGGGCCATCAGAACCTAGATTTAGCAACTTTGATAGAGGCATTTGGTAGCCTGCTTCCTGAAGTGCATCAAGAATAGCCCTTGAGACAGTATCTCCTTTGGCATGACCAAACATTATTGCCTTTAAGAACTGAACCACAACTTCTCCTTTTGCTTCTGACCAGTATCTAACTAAAACATCCATCTGTTTTCTAACTTGTGAGTTACTTGTTTCATCATATTGTATTACAAAGCCTGGTGCCTTACTTACATTTTCACAAAGCACCTTCCTATAGTAAGGACCCAATCCATCTAATATAAGGTAAGACACCTTGGATTTACCCATACTGAAATGATCTGAAATGATACTGTCCTGAAACATTCTCTTAAACAGGGACGGGGTATCATCACATGAGGAATAAGAATAACCACTGTGAGCAACTTTCATTGCCCAAAGTAATTCAGATTGAGTCACGTTTTCTTGAACACTTTGATCAAGTACCACTGATGATGGTTTCTTTTCCTGGGATGAAGAGCTTGCATGTTCATCTTTAACACTTGCTGACATACTAGGGGTTTCTTCAGCTGCAGATAAAGAAGCTAATGACATTTCAACAGCCCCTGGCATTGTCTCCACTTTGAAATGTTTCTGGGTGGTATCAAACCTAGCTTTAGCAAGTTCCTGGTGCTTGGTGCCTTTTGAATGAGCAAGTTTGAATCCTGAGTTAGTTACAAGAAATGACTTTTGGCACAAAATACAGTAACCCTTTCTAGGAGCATCTTCCCTACACCATTTCCCAACAACAAAGTCCTGAGAGTCTGTTTGCTTTAACCAACTTGAGTTAAAATTTGTGCTTCCGTGTGGCATCTTCAGCACAAGAAGAGGTTATTTTAAAGTCACTATAGGTGATCGCTTAACATTTCAGCTCACAGATGTAACACTGAAAAGGTAATCAAGTATTGCAACATTGTACACAACCAGCAGGATTGTTAGCATGAAATTACGACAAACACACTTTAGTCAAACTGCTTCCAAGACAAACCATTGTTTTTCTCAAAAGCAGAATGCTAAAAGAGTGTTTTGTTGCTATTAATGCTGACAATCCTCAGCTTCTCACCTCAAAATCTTTAAAAGCAAACAGGTGTGCCAAGTTGTGCATCCTTGCTTGGAATAGACCAAAAATAAAACAAAAATGTTGGTCTCCTCAGTACAATATCTGCTTTTAAAATTTTGGAGGTAATGGGTGCTCCCAAAGGAGCACCCAACCATTTCCCTCAGATAAGCTTCATTGGGAAAACTTTTAAGCATTTTACTCACCAGAAATGGCTGAGTCATTTATGTTGTTGCCTGGCATCATCACTGGATGAAGTATATCTGTTTCAAGATGCTGTAGCCTAAGAACTCATGGAAACCAATAGAAACATCTTCTGTAAATAAAGCTCAAAGAATATTAACTTTAGTAAGTTTATTGAATCATTAATATTGCAAGTGTGCAATCATGCATTTAAAATCTGACAGAAATTCCAAAATATTAGGGAAAATTTTAAAAAATAAGGGCTTTTTTTTAAAATTTGGCCCTTTTTGAGTGTTTTTTAAGGAATTTTAGGGAGGCCTCAAAAAATTAGGATTTTTTAGGAATTTTAGGGCCACTGGAAAGCCTGTAAGGGGACAAGGTACCTACTCCCTATATGCTTCTGTAATATTAGAACTCAAAAAATGTCTAAGTTCAAAATGTGTAAAAAGTAATAAAAATTAATTTCAGGATTCTGAAAAAACACATGCACATCTTCAGACCTTCCTTAAAACACCTGTAAAGTTTCAAAAGAATCAGCCAAAAACTGTGGGAGGAGTTAAGGGGACAAGGTACCTGCTCCCTATACACTTCTGTAGTATTAGAACTCAAAAAATGTATCAGTTAAAAATGCGAAAAAAGTGATAAAAAATTATTTCAGGATTCTGAAAAAACCACATGCAATTCTTCAGGGCCATTCTAAAAGCCCACGTAAAGTTTCAAAAGGATCGGCCAAAAACTGTGGGAGGAGTTAAGGGGACAAGGTACCTACTCCCTATAGACTTCTGTAATATTAGAACTCAAAAAATGTCTAAGTTAAAAATGCGGAAAAAGCAATAAAAAATTATTTCAGGATTCTGAAAAAGCCACGTGCATATCTTCAGTCCATCCTGAAAGCCCATGTAAAGTTTCTAAAGGATTGGCCAAAAACTGTGGGAGGAGTTAAGGGGACAAGGTACCTACTCCCTTTAAGCTTCTGTAATATTAGAACTAAAAAAAATGTCCAAGTTCAAAATGTGTAAAAAGTAATAAAAATTAATTTCAGGATTCTGAAAAAACCACATGCACATCTTCAGACCTTCCTTAAAACACCTGTAAAGTTTCAAAAGAAATGTGGGAGGAGTTAAGGGGACAAGGTACCTGCTCCCTACACACTTCTGTAGTATTAGAACTCAAAAAATGTCTAAATAAAAATGCAGAAAAAGTGATAAAAAATTATTTCAGGATTTTGAAAAAACCACATGCAATTCTTCAGGCCATCCTTAAAGCCCATGTAAAGTTTCAAAAGGATCAGCCAAAAACTGTGGGAGGAGTTAAGGGGACAAGGTACCTACTCCCTATACGCTTCTGTAGTATTAGAACTCAAAAAATGTATAAGTTAAAATGCGGAAGAAGTGGTAAAAAATTATTTCAGGATTCTGAAAAAACCACATGCATATCTTCAGGCCATCTTAAAAGCCCTTGTAAAGTTTCAAAAGGATCAGACAAAAACTGTGGGATGAGTTAAGGGGACAAGCTACCTGCACCCTATACACTTCTGTAATATTAGAACTCAAAAAATGTCTAAGTTAAAAATGCGGAAAAAGTGATAAAAAATTATTTCAGGATTCTGAAAAATCCACCTGCATATTTTCAGGCCATCCTAAAAGCCCATGTAGAGTTTCTAAAGGATTGGTCAAAAACTGTGGTTGGAGTTAAGGGGACAAGGTACCTACTCCCTATAGACTTCTGTAATATTAGAACTCAAAAAATGTCTAAGTTAAAAATGCAGAAAAAGTGATAAAAAATAGTTTCAGGATTCTGAAAAAAACCACATGCATATCTTCAGACCATCTTTAAAGCACCTGTAATGTTTCAAAAGGATCGGCCAAAAACTGTGGGAGGAGTTAAGGGGACAAGGTACCTGCTCCCTATATACTTCTGTAGTATTAGAACTAAAAAAATGTCTAAGTTAAAAATGCGAAAAAAGTGATAAAAAATTATTTCAGGATTCTGAAGAAACCACATGCATATCTTCAGTCCATCCTGAAAGCCCATGTAAAGTTTCAAAAGGATTGACCGAAAACTGTGGGAGGAGTTAAGGGTACAAGGTACCTACTCCCTATGTATACGCTTCTGTAATATTAGAACTCAAAAAATGTCTAAGTTCAAAATGTGTAAAAAGTAATAAAAATTAATTTCAGGATTCTGAAAAAACACATGCACATCTTCAGACCTTCCTTAAAACACCTGTAAAGTTTCAAAAGAATCGGCCAAAAACTGTGGGAGGAGTTAAGGGGACAAGGTACCTGCTCCCTATACACGTCTGTAATATTAGAACTCAAAAAATGTCTAAGTTAAAAATGCTGAAAAAGTTATAAAAAATGATTTCAGGATTCTGAAAAAACCACATGCAATTCTTCAGGCCATCCTAAAAGCCCACGTAAAGTTTCAAAAGGATGGGCCAAAAACTGTGGGAGGAGTTAAGGGGACAAGGTACCTACTCCCTATAGACTTCTGTAATATTAGAACTAAAAAAATGCCTAAGTTAAAAATGCGGAAAAAGTGATAAAAAATTATTTCAGGATTCTGAAAAACCACATGCATATCTTCAGACCATCCTTAAAGCCCATGTAAAGTTTCAAAAGGATCGGACAAAAACTGTAGGATGAGTTAAGGGGACAAGGTACCTACTCCCTATACGCTTCTGTAGTATTAGAACTCAAAAAATGTATAAGTTAAAATGCGGAAGAAGTGGTAAAAAATTATGTCAGGATTCTGAAAAAACCACATGCATATCTTCAGGCCATCTTAAAAGCCCTTGTAAAGTTTCAAAAGGATCAGACAAAAACTGTGGGATGAGTTAAGGGGACAAGCTACCTGCACCCTATACACTTCTGTAATATTAGAACTCAAAAAATGTCTAAGTTAAAAATGCGGAAAAAGTCATAAAAAATTATTTCAGGATTCTGAAAAATCCACCTGCAAATTTTCAGGCCATCCTTAAAGCCCATGTAGAGTTTCTAAAGGATTGGTCAAAAACTGTGGTTGGAGTTAAGGGGACAAGGTACCTACTCCCTATAGACTTCTGTAATATTAGAACTCAAAAAATGTCTAAGTTAAAAATGCATAAAAAGTGATAAAAAATAGTTTCAGGATTCTGAAAAAAACCACATGCATATCTTCAGACCATCCTTAAAGCACCTATAATGTTTCAAAAGGATCGGCCAAAAACTGTGGGAGGAGTTAAGGGGACAAGGTACCTGCTCCCTATATACTTCTGTAGTATTAGAACTAAAAAAAATGTCTAAGTTAAAAATGCGAAAAAAGTGATAAAAAATTATTTCAGGATTCTGAAGAAACAACATGCATATCTTCAGTCCATCCTGAAAGCCCATGTAAAGTTTCAAAAGGATTGACCAAAAACTGTGGGAGTAGTTAAGGGTACAAGGTACCTACTCCCTATACGCTTCTGTAATATTAGAACTCAAAAAATGTCTAAGTTCAAAATGTGTAAAAAGTAATAAAAATTTATTTCAGGATTCTGAAAAAACACATGCACATCTTCAGACCTTCCTTAAAACACCTGTAAAGTTTCAAAAGAATCGGCCAAAAACTGTGGGAGGAGTTAAGGGGACAAGGTACCTGCTCCCTATACACGTCTGTAGTATTAGAACTCAAAAAATGTCTAAGTTAAAAATGCTGAAAAAGTGATAAAAAATTATTTCAGGATTCTGAAAAAACCACATGCAATTCTTCAGGCCATCCTAAAAGCCCACGTAAAGTTTCAAAAGGATGGGCCAAAAACTGTGGGAGGAGTTAAGGGGACAAGGTACCTACTCCCTTTAGACTTCTGTAATATTAGAACTAAAAAAATGCCTAAGTTAAAAATGCGGAAAAAGTGATAAAAAATTATTTCAGGATTCTGAAAAACCACATGCATATCTTCAGACCATCCTTAAAACACCTGTAAAGTTTCAAAAGGATCGGACAAAAACTGTGGGATGAGTTAAGGGGACAAAGTACCTACTAAAAATTCGGAACCACGCACCACGCACTACGAACCACAGAAAACCAAAAACAGTGTCCCTCCACTTTTCTTCGAAAAGGCGGGGGACAAAAAAAAAAAAGCTTGCAAAGTTTTACTTTGTGCACCGTGTTTCAAAGTCGTGTCATGCAGTAATATATGACAGACCTTAATTATCATGTGACACTTGGTAAGGGAGGTAAATAAATATGGCCAACAAACTTTGGTGGCAGTAGAGTTCAATCCAGGTTTCTGAAAATTTAAAGAATTCTCAATAAATTTTAAAGTTTTACAAACTTTGTTGTGTTTTAATTGAAGAGAATAATCAGTCTGAGTGAGAATGAGACCCTGTAATGCATATTAAACCAAAATTGTGACAAGACTGGCTGATATCGCGCAGGGCACAGCATGATAAACTTCCAGGTCAATATGACCTTGGGAACATTTAATACATAGAATATTAGTCACTTTCGGCAATGCATTTTAAATAATGACAGTAGTAAAGTGTATAATAAGTAGAATTTATGAATATACCGAAGTCAGTAGGTAAATATGTATTTGGAAGCCATGGTTTGATAACATTATATCTAAAATAGTGTTAGAATAAACAGCATTTACAAGGAGACTTCACTGTAATTTTTACCTGGATGGTATGAGAGTCACTAGCTTGTCCCAAAATTTCTAGCAAGGCTGGATCTGAGATGAAGAAAAACCTTGGGAACACTAATCTTTTCTTCTCAAGATACCTGGAAAACCAATTCTGCAATGCCTCAGCAGTTCTCTAATCAAGCAAAATATTTGAGTGACCTTTTGTTACTACTTTTTGTTTACCCTATATATTCCGACAACTCAACTCCTTACCATACTTCTAAAATCTGGACAAAGCCATTACACTGCTCCTGGAATGTCTAAAAAGTGTGAGATGATTGAAAAACAGTGTAGATCCTGATCAGGTATCATGTGGGGTTTGATCTGGGTTTACATGGACTACTTAGACAAGTCTGCCTGAATACTTTGGATAAACACAGTATTTCTTCTGTGATTCTAGGAGCCCGTTAGAATTTTCCTGCATCTATTGATAACATAGCAAAAGCAACTCTTCTCATGCAGGAACAAGGAGTCTGTTAGAATTCTCCTGCTTAAATTAATCAAAAATTAATATAGAAAAACTTTTTTCACCAAGAAACAAGGAAACAAAAAAGAAGTCCATGAATAAGAAATAGAGTGATCATTCCAGATAAAATTTAAGAAATGAGCCTTTGGTGAGTTTCATAAATTTCATGTGAAATGACCACAAATGTAAGATTCTGTTTATCATATGACTTTTAAACTGTGTTCTATGGCATTACAGAAGTTGAACCCTTTTTCAATAGAAAACATAACATTGTCACGGAGGATGTGATGACGTTACACGCTAGTAATCAAGTGCTATGTAATGTGTGTTGTCATATCATTTTTATGACATGACATTATCCATGGAATAACATCGACATCATATGATAAAAGGCGTTATAGAAGCACTAAGACCACAACAGGTTTGAAGCAGTGGTCAGGCTGTAAACAAACTTTAGCAAAACTATGAATATGGGATTTTTTTTTTTTTTTTTTTTTTTTTTTGTAAATACAGGAATTTCGGGGCAATATAGGTAAAAGTATAGGAATCATTTTTATGAAAATATTCATTGATCTATCAATAGAAAGTTCACATACTTAGTACTAGCTCTCTGACCATGAAATTACACTCACCGTTTTCATTATATTTGAACAGGTGTTTTGCACTTAAGGGTAAAACTTGAAGTACCGTATTTACCCTAAGTATTGGGACAAAGTATTATAACCCTTTACCATACTTGTCCTAAAATTGGAAAAAAAACAAACTATTTTACTACTTGTTGATGTGTCAAAAAAAATCTTGAAATGTAAAAAAAGGTCAAGGTCAACCCAAGGCCATCACTTTTCCCCCAATGTCCCCAATACTGCATACCAAGCCCCAGGGCCATTAGCACTTTGGTTCCTGAGGAGACTTTTAAAGGATTTTTACCATAACCAGTGTAGCCATCTTGGTCATGTGACCCAGATGCGCTGAACAAACTTTTGTTTCCCCTACCCATTTAGGCATCATGTATCATCATTTTTGATTAACATGCAGGTACAGGAGCAACATCCACATCAGTGGGCCCCCTTTCAGATTGCAGGTTTGTTGCACGCATGGCAGATCTCACACCAGATCTCCACATATTTCTATCATGAGCTTCCACTCTCTGCAATCACACTATCTGTCAGCTCCTTCCATGTCATCTTGGGCCTCCCAGGCCCACGCTTTCCCTCAACCTGTATGTGAAAGGCTGTCTTGACTGCACCACAGGAGCGTTCCACATGTCCATACCAGTTGAGCCTTCTCTCCTTCAAGTAGTTCATTGGACCTTGTGGTGACAACATCTTGCGGCCTGACATTGCAGATCTGTCTGATGATTGCCCTCTCATTCCGCTGCAGACGATGGAGGTTTGGTTTTGTCAATGGCCAAATCTCACTGGCATGGAGCATTGCTCCCCACACACAAGAGTTGTACCCTCGGGCACATGTCTTGAAAGAAAGGTTGCATGAAGAGAGAACTGCTGGCAGCTCCTTGAACTTCTTCCAGGCGGTTTTCACACGTGTTGTGGTTGAAAGTTCACAGCCACCTGCTGCTGAGAGCATGTCTCCTAGGTAGCAAAAGGAAGCTACCACCTCCAGCTTGTCAAGTCCAACTTGGACTGCCCTCTGTGGTCTGCCGTCCAAGGGGCGTGCAGTTCCCTGGCACTGTGTACATCTATAGTCAGGGTCCTTTGTCAAGCACTTGAGCCCACTGCATTTGTTGTGCACCCAGTGCTTGCAGTCATTGCAGAAGACGCTGTTGCTGCCCACTCCAGTGCAACAGACGGTGCATGGATACTTGCCTGAACTCTGCAGGAGGTCCAGGCCTGTACCGCAGATCATGATATTCGTCTTTCCTGCATTTACTCTCAGTCCTTTCTTTTCCATTGCTTCTTTCCAAATCAAGAGCCTTCTGACACATTCCTCAAGCGATTCAGCGATGATAACAAGGTCATCGGCATAGAGGTCCACCCCGGGGGACCCTAAAGCAGAACTCTCGTTATAAGACTTCCAGCAAAATGATGAAGAGAATACTGAGTCTTGATGAACACCGATCTTCACTTCAAACTCTTCACTGCACCCCTTACCAACACGGACACCACTCCGGGTATTTGCATGCATCCCCTGCACCAGTCGTACAATCCACTCCTCCACACCAGGTTTTCTCAGCGGCCACCAGATGACCTTCCAAAGTCTTCTCCAGGTCTACGAAAGCCATGTAGAGTGTCTTGTTGGCAGCTAGATTCTTCTCTTGCAGTTGCAGCTGCCTGACAACAAAGATTGCGTTTGTTGTGCCTCTGCCTGGGACGAAGCCAAACTAGGAATCGTCGATTGACACCAACTGTCTGATGAGGCCGTCCACAATCCTCTCCAGAACTTTCATGACCTGCTCTGTTAGCTTGAAACCGGGGTAGCTGCCCCTTTCCAAAGCATCCCCCTTTCACTTGTAGAGGCAGACAATGAAACTCTGCTCCCAGTCAGAGGGTACCTTGCCATCGCGAATGATTGCAGCTGCGAGGTCACAGATCATAGAGGTGCCCATGTCACCAGCTGCTCGTATCATCTCCACCACTATGCCTGATGGGCCCTGTGCTTTGCCCACCTTCATCTGTGAGATAGCCTTCTTAATCATATCAATGGTGATTGGAATGGGCGGGCCTTTCACTGGTGGTTGATAAGACAGGTGGTCTTGGTCCCAGTCAAACTCAACATTGAGAAGCCTTTGGTAGTGCTCTAACCAGACCTTCTGCTTTGAGTCTTCGCTCATTGACATCTCTCCTGCATCATTCTTCACCTGTCTGTCACCAACAACATCAGGGTTCTCTCCTAAACTTCTCGTATGATGCCCTAGTGCCTTTAGCAGCCTTCCAGGATTTGAAAGCATTCCACTTGGCAGCAATGGCCTTTTCCATGTGTTCATTCCACCAATAGGTTTCACGACGCCAACGGTGAGGCCGAGTTGTGCCACACACCTCCTCAGTTGTCTTGAGCAGTCCAGTCTTGATGTTGTTCCAGATACCCACAGTGACCCCATCAGCTACTCCTGCAGACCTGCTCACATGCAAGTTGAAGACCTCCTGGAAATGATTGCTCGTCTGAGGGTCTTTAAGCTTCCAAACTATGAGGCGAGGGGTGAACTTGTGCTTGGATTTTGGTGGCACATCAATCCTCATGTCGCATACAAGTAGCTGGTGTTACAGGGCTACTTCCTCGCCAGGGATCACTTTTACATCTGTGACAAGTCTGTGCATGGTCCTATGGAAAAGGATGAAGTCTGTCTGTGTGGCTATTTTTCCCGTCTTGTATGTGCTGAGATGGCTGTCACGTTTCTTGAAACATGCATTCCCGAGAAGCAGGTCGAATACTGGGGCATACTCTAGGGTTCTCTCACCCTCAACATCTGGTTCTGCCCTGCCATACCCCATCCCACCATGCACTTCCCTATATCCAGCGCCTGCACGGCCTACATGGCCGTTCCAATCTCCATATGGGATCAGAAATTCTGATGCTGGGATCCTGGCAGTCACAGCACACAGCTGATCAAAGAACAGGTCCTTAACCTCATCACTTAGACCACTCTGTGGGGCATACACAGACAGAAAGGTAACCACACCCTGGCCGACTATAAGCTTTACTAAGATGATTCTGTCGGAGATTCTCTGCACCTCAAACCATTTCTCTATCCACTCTTCCGCCACAAACACTCCTACACCAGCAGTGGCTTTGTCATTTCTGGACCAGTAGAGCTTGTACTTGGTATCCTTGCCCTTGATTATGCGGCAGTTGCCACCATGGAATCTGATCTCCTGAATGCAGCAGACATCCATTTTCCAGTGGGATAGTGTTTCCACTACCTCACAAACTCTTCCTCTCAGTGTGTTAACATTGAGTGTTTCCACCCTGAATTTCCTCAGGTGCTTGCTTGATTTGCCACAATGGCCTGACCCTGCCTCCCACACCTGACCGGAGGCCAAGCCGGAGACGTTACCAGCAGAACTTTTATGTCTGCTGGCACCGCCTATCTCAGATTCTACTGTTGTGTTTGCTATGAAAGATTTTGGAACAATTTTTTTACGGGATCGCCTGTCCTAGCTGACATCCCAACTCAGTTCTTTAACGGCATCTGAGCACGCACGCCATTCCCGCATTCGGGCAGTGTGCTTTGCCGTTGTCCTTATAAAGAAAGGATCGTCTGCCAAACCACAATAGCTAGAACACCAAGTCATCGGTCTGTAGATGATTGCTGCCTAGCTCTGCCACCCAGGTTGTGGCAGTCTCGTAACCCTGAAGGTGGGGAAGCAACTGTGATAGAGGGCAGCCTCACATTCCCACACTCATGTTGAGTGTCACAGCTGGATGCAGTTTTACGTCATACCCATGAAATTTAGCTTTGACTGGCCCAATGGTTTCCGAGGAGAAGACTTTTGAAGAGCGTGACGACTGACTGATGGATGGAGGACATCCAAACCTGCCTATACTACAAGATCAGCCTTAGGTGAGCTATTAATTAGACAGCCATTAACTTGGAGATGGACCTTTCATGCACCTGAGTAGAAGAATCTGTTAAGCATGAAAGGATCAAACCACAGGCATGTAAATATTTTAACTGATTCCTTCATAAAAATATGTTCTGGAGTCCTACTATAACTACCTTGGGACTCAAGGATCTCCAAAATAATTGAACAGCAGTGTGCACAGCAAAGATTCAGATTAGCCTGCACATTCACAGTCTGCTCAGAATCTTCACTGGGCACTAGGGCTGGGACGATACGCTCATGTCACAATATGATACGTATCCCGATACAGGTAAAACGATATGATACATATCTTGATACTTTCAGAGTCTATCATTAAATATTTCTGCAGATTATGTATATCTGAATGGTGTTATGTTAAATCGTATACCTGTCTTGTTTGTGTTGAGGTTTTACGGCCCAGTCAACCCAATGGGGTCATGTCGAGCGCGGTCAGTTTACCTAACCACACGTTTACTGGGCAGGCTTAGTCCTCTAAGCGGTTAACCAGTATTGTGCACATTCTTTCGCCAGAAACTGACAACTGCCCTTCTTGGGTATACCTGTCTGTCTATCTTATCTCCATTTAAACCATTGTAAAAGTTAAACAGAGCCAAAGCATATATGAGGAATGTTCGAAATGAATTGCTTATTGTCCTCTAGCACGATATCCACGTGGGGCACGATAAAAACCAATACATACCTGTATAGGGCTATTCAATATCTACACAATGGTGTATAAATGTACATGTTAGATAAAGTGTAAGACATAAAATTTGCCATTTGAATACACGCAGTCATTGACCACTGCAGTAAAAATGGTTGGTAGAAGCGTCG
Source organism: Anodontia alba (assembly GCA_964016985.1). NCBI lineage: Eukaryota > Metazoa > Mollusca > Bivalvia > Lucinida > Lucinidae > Anodontia > Anodontia alba. Next base: position 57,284,281 of record OZ024833.1, on the reverse strand, counting down.
ACAAAAAAGATGAAATACGGGCTTACATCAAAGCTAGCTCAAAACTTGGTTGTTCTTTGAAGAAGCTGATGACTGAAATTTCTACTGCTTTTGGACCTTTTTGTGTGTCTTATGACACAGTTCGGTGGTGGAAAAAGAAATTTGAGTCTGGTGTAGAGTCAGAGTCCATCAAAAATGCACCAAAATCAGGTAGGCCAAAATCTGCATCTCGTAAAGAAATCGTTTCCAAAATAAAGGAAATCATTGAAGGAGATGCCAGAATTACATCTGGTGATATTGCACGAAAGGTAGGCATATCACTATCAATGGTTCACCTTATTTTGAAGAAGCATTTGAAAGTCAGAAAGATTTCTGCTAGATGGGTGCCACATCTGTTGACTGATGAGCAAAAGAGGCAACGGGTTAAAGTGGCCAAAAAGCTGCTTCAAATGTTTCCAAAATATAACAAAAAAGCAGTTTGCCAATGTCGTCACAGGTGATGAAACCTGGGTCCATTATTTTGAGCCCGTCAAATAGGTTAGCAATAAGATCTGGGCCACTAAACACAGCAAACGCCCAATAATTGCCAAACGTTCTTTGAGTACAAAGAAGGTTTTGTATGCAATCATCTTCTCTGGTGAAGGAGTCGCAATAAAAGTGCCAGTGAAAAAGGGCAAAAGCATCACCGGAAAGTACTACAAAGACGTAGTACTGAAGAAACTGAAAAAGTATTATCTGAAACGATACCCTGCCACTGGTTTTAAACATGTCCGTCTTCTACATGACAATGCCCCAGCTCATACCTCCGCAATAGTTACGGCGTTTTTGAAGAAAGAAAAAGTAACTGTTTTGTCTCACCCCCCGTATTCCCCAGACCTTGCCCCATGTGATTTCTTTTTGTTTCCGAAATTGAAAGCATTCCTTGCTGGGCGGAAATACCAGTCCCAACAGGCACTTGGATCTGCCATTCATCAGTACCTTATTACTGTGCCCAAATCAGCGTAACGTGACGCCTTCAAGAAGTGAATACATCGGCTGAAACTTTGCATTTCTAGCCACGGGGAGTACTTCGAGGGCATGAAATGAGTACTTTTGGGCTAACTTGAAATTTGAAGTCTCCAGATAGAAATAAGCAATTCATTTCGAACATCCCTTGTAGTATCATTCCTACCAAATTACATGTGCAGTTATGACTTAGATTAGCCTGGTCATCAGCACACGTTGATCAGTGTCTTTGCAGGGTCCTTGGATAGCTATAGATTTTATTCGGAAACTCGCCTTTTACTGGATAAAAAACAACAGGAAATCAGGGCACTGTTATGCTGTTTACATAGATTTTCTGCCATCTTGGAAATAGGTCATCCCTTCCCCTTGGGTTTTATATACATCATCAAGTAATTTATCAATTATTTTTATTATGGTCAAATGTTAGAACATTATTCTTTTAATAAAATCATTTTTTGACGAAATATAAACAATTTTTGATGAAAAAAACTGGCTTCAATTGATAGTGTTTGGGGTTTAATGACACGTCAACCCTTGTGGGTCATTTTGTGTTGTCTCCCAGAGATAGGGAGAAAAGGGATAGAAGAGCTAATAGAGAATATGAAAGAGAGGGAGAGGGAAGAAAGAGGAACAGGAATGAAAGGCAAGAAACAGAAGAAATAAAAACATTCCCCTCTATATTATCTACTACAAGAATAGCAAGCCTTGCCCAACTGTAAGCCAATACCAGTTGGACGCCCCGGTGATATTAGATACTTGACACCTTCGCCACACCCGAACTGGCTTTGAAATTGGCTTATTTGACACTGTCAGATCAGGAATTCTGTTTTGCATCATATGGTGACCTCCCCAGTTTTGCTCATACAACTAAGTGGTTGGTGTCTTTGCTGAGTTATGTTCGTCCAATCCAATGAAATAGCGTTTTGTATTATAGCACTTTCCGGGACTGGTTTTATAAATGACTCAAGGTTATTTACAGGACTGTCTAACGAACTACTTTCACACTGAAATATAGATACACTTGAGAGGTCTGTATCGGTACAGTATTGTGGGCTCCTGGATCGACTTTTATCAATGTATCAATGAATTGTCCCAGCCCTACTGGGCACATTTTGGACAGCCAAGGAAACAAAGTTTCTTTATGCTAACAAAGAAGACTGATCATACTGTGTGCATACACAGGCTGATTAGCAGCTTCATTGGGCCCACATGGCAGAAGGTAATTTTTCTCTCGATGCAGCTCACTATATCTGCAGCCTTGAATATTATCCCATTGATAAATTGCATGCATCATATAATTCATACAGTGAAGTCTTCAAAATGTACCCTGTGAGTGATTTCTGACAGAGTTCTAGCTGTTCTAACAAATGAGGTAGAAGTTGTCCCATTGTCTCGTCTGCTACACAACAGGATACAACATTAGGTGTTTCATGGGCTCTCACCATTATCTTCACCCAAGATTTGTCAATATTCTGGAATCTTTTAGCTTCCTATCAACAGAAGAAAGAACAGACATAATATCATTTTAGACTGAACTAGAAATTGTGTTTGTAAAACACTATGTCCCCAACCATATGCTTGCCTCTAAAGATAATACAAGGTAAAAATTGCCCAAACTACAAAGGACCATAACTCATGAAATATTTTTCAGAATTTATTCAAAATCTAATCAAGTCATCTTCTCATCACTACCAATCTATTCATCAAGTTATGAGGCTCTAGCTCCAACAGTTTTTCAGACATTTTGCTGATAAGGGAAAATGCCCAACTTTACAAAGGGACATTATTCATGCCTAGAAGCAATAGGCCTCTCCAACTTCCTTCTCACCTATTTTTTTCATGAGGAACTCACATATGAAATTTTAAAACATTAACATACATTGTTCTTAAGTTATGATTTGCACAAGAAAGCAACAACATTAAATGGCCAGGTTGTACAGGGCCATAATTCAGATAAAATTCTTTTATGACATTGGTTGAATATTAATCAGGTAATCCAATCAGTATACCAAATATCAAGGCTCTAACTCAAATCCTTTTTGAGATATCTTGCTAACGAGATTTCAATGTTATTTTATTAAAAGGGAAATAACTCTAAAATGGGTGATAATTCGGATAAGAAAAAAAAAGAAGGGTCACCTACTTTTTCATGAGGAATCTATACATGAAATTTCAAAATATTAGCATACATGGTTCTAAACTTATGCTATGCACATGAAAGCAACAAGATTGAAGAGCCTAAAGTTGCAAAGGGCCCTAACTCCAACAACCTCTCATTTAACTGCTTGAAAAATTAATCAGAATAGTATACCAAATATCAAGGCTCTAGCTCAAATACTTTTTGAGATATCTTGCTGGGAGATTTCAATGTTATTTATTAAAAGGGAAATAACTCTAAAATAGGAGATAATTTGTATAAGAAAAAAAAAAATACGGGTCACCGATTTTTTCATGAGGAATCCATATATGAAATTTCTAAACATTAGCATACAGGATTCTAAACTTCTGCTAAGCACAATAAAGCAACAACATTTAACAGCCAGAAATTGCAAAGGGCCATGACTCCAACATTTCATTTACAGTCAAATCTGTGTTAAAGGGGAACGCAATATAAGTTGTAAGTATATCTTGGAGTAAAGTGCTTAAAAAGCCATTTATTTTGATGCAAGAGTTTTCAAGATCGGCCTAGAAATAAGGAAGTTATGGTGGTTTGAATATATTTAAAATGGCCGTCATGGATGCTGCCATATTGTAGGCTTTGTGATGTCATACAGCCAACAAAAAAAATGCAAAACCAAATTATAAAAGGTTTTAAAGAATAATTTTGCTACAGATTTTTTTTTTATAATCTTTTCATTCTAGTGACAAGCAATCATTTCCCCCAAAATAAACCAACTTTATGAGAATAACTATCTTTATGAAAGGAATTTAAATTTTTATGCAACCTCATTAAATAATAAAACGGCGGTGCCCATTCCACCAATGTTAAAATATTCAACTGTCTATAACTTACTTAATTTTCCATCGATTTTGATCAAATTTGTGTCAATATTCGTTGTTTGTTAAGTTCTTTACTTTAAAGCACAATACCTTTTAAGGTTGCGTTCCCCTTTAAGCAAGCACCTATGGGAAAGCTAAAAAGCAGTTGCTTAAGACAGGTGCTTGCTTAATACAGGTAAATTTCTACTGTTTTACCTTTAATAGGGTCTGAAATAGTGGCCTTTTTAGACAGGTAATTGTTTAATACAGGTGGCCATTAAGACAAGTTAGACTGTAACTGGTTTGAAAATTTAATCAGGTGATGTCCTCCTCAGTCCCAATCAGTATACCAAATATCAAGGCTCTAGCTCAAATACTTTTTGAGATATCTCAACTTTATTTTATTAAAAGGGAAATATATCTAAAATGGGAGATAATTGCAATAAGAAAAAAAAATACTAGCTGTCAATTTTTTCATGAGAAATCCATATATGAAATTTCAAAACATTAGCATACATGGTTCTAAACTTATGCTATGTACATGAAACCAATAAGATTTAATAGCCTAAAATTGCAAACAGGCCATAACTCCAACAACGTTTCATTTAATTGGTTGAAAATTTAATCAGGTGATCTCCTCAGTCCCAATCAGTATACTAAATATCAAGGCTCCAACTCAAATTCTTTTTGAGATATCTTGCTAACAAGATTTCAATGTTATTTTATTAAAAGGGAAATAACTCTAAAATGGGAGCTAATTTGGATAAGAAAAACAAGAGGACCATGATGGTCCTATATCTCTCACCTGAGCAAACAAATCTGCATACTTACTATTTAAGTTTCAGCAAAGTTCACTGCTCTAAGATTTTTGTATAAATTTTATAGCCCTGTCCCCTAGCAGCCATGTTTTTTTTAATTCATCTTGGCGGCTTGAACTGAATCTTGATAGAAGATCACCAAAGGATCCTTTCTGCCATGTTATATTGAAATCAGTCCAATGGTCTCTGACAAAAATATTTTTAAAGTGTTTTATATAGTATGTAGGAAAAAGAAGCCCCGCCCCCTAGCCTCCATGTTTTCTGATGACTCATGACAGTTTGAACAAACTTGGTTGAGGGTTACCAAAGGAACATTCCTGCCAAGTTATATTGAAATCGGTTCAGTGGTTTCTGACAAGAAGATTTTTAAAGTTTTCAATTTAGATATACAGGATAAATAATCCCCGCCCCCTACCAGCCATATTTTTTAACAAATAATTATTGCTTGAACATTCTTGGTAGAGCATCACCAAAGCAACATTCCTGCTAAGTAACATTGAAATCAGTCCAGTGATTTCTTAAGAGAAGAATTTTAAAGTTTTCTATATAGATATATAGGAAAAAATAAGCCATGTCCCCTGGCGGTCATGTTTTTTGATGTATCATGAGGGTTTGAACAATCTTGGTAGAAGGTCACCAAAGCAACATTCCTGCCAAATAACATTGAACTCTGTCCAGTGGTTTCTTACAAGAAGATTTTTAAAGTTTTCTATATAGATATATAGGGAAAATAAGCCCCACCCCCTAGCAGCCATGTTTTTTGACAAATCATTACAGCTTGAACAATCTCTATAGAGGGTCACCAAAGAAACATTCCAGCCAAGTAATACTGAAATTGGTACAGTGGTTTATGACGAGAACATTTTTTTATATAGATATATAGGGAAAATAAGCTCCGCCCCTAGTGGCCATGTTTTTTACATATCATGACGGCTTGAACAATTTGGTAGAGGGTCACCAAAGAAACATTTCTGCCAAGTTATATTGAAATCGGTCCAAAGGTTTGTTACGAGAAGATTTTTAAAGTTTTCTATATAGATATATAGGGAAAAAAAAGTCCCACCCCCTAGCGGCCATGTTTTTTGACAAGCCCTGATATGCAATTGATCAGAACCATTTGAATAACTTTGAAAGGCGACCAAACAAGGATCATTCCTGTGAAATTTGGTCAAAATCAAATCAATGGTTTAGGAGGAGATGTCGTTTGAAGAAATTGGTTCTTTGTACCTACCCTCCCCCTCCCCCTCCCCCGTGGTGGCTGATTTCAATATAACATGGCAGGAATATAACCCAGGGGGGCAGGGCTTATTTTCCCTATATATCTATATAGAAAACATTTCTGCCAAGTTATATTGAAATCGGTCCAGCAGTTTCTGACAAGAAGATTTTTAAAGTTTTCTGTAAAGATATATAGGGAAAAAAAAGCCCCACACCCTAGTGGCCAAGTTTCCAGACAAATCAAGATGGCTTGAACAATCTTGGTAGAGGGTTACCAAGGAAACATTTCATCCAATTAATATTGAAATCGGTCCAGCGGTTTCTGACAAGATTTTTAAAGTTTATAGATTTATAGGGAAAATAAGCCCTGACCCATAGCAGCCATGTTTTTTTGACAAACCATGACAGTAGAAACTTGGTAGAAGGTCACCAAGAGAAAATTCCTGCCAAGTTATATTGAAATTGGTCAAGTGGTTTCAGACAAGAAGATTTTTTGAGTTTCAGTTAAAAAATCTATTTTTAGCTCCTGTGACCTTGATATGCAATGGACCAGAACCATGAGAATAACTTTGAAAGAGGACCAACCAAAGATCATTCCTATGAAGTTCAATCAAAATCCAATCAGTGAGGAGGAGATGTCATTTGAAGAAATTAGACATGGACGGATGGAAGCACGGACTCGCGACTGACAAAATCTGATCACTACCTGACAGGTGAGCTAAAAATATGTGTAACAGGTGAAAAAAAAAAAAAAAAAAAAAAAAAAATGGAAATCATATTTTTACCCAAATGGGGATCGAACCCAGTCCACTGGACTCAAAGTCCTATACTCTACCATGTCGCTATAAAAGCCGGCTTGTACCACAAGGCAGTACAAGTGTATCATATACCTAAAACCAGTGATACTCTCCACTTCCAAATTTAAATTCCTCCCTGAATTTCTAGGAGTCCAAGAATCACATGAAATGAGACTCAAGGAGTTTTATGCATACATGTGGGTTATTTACGGTGGGTGCCAAATGTAACAGGTGAAAAAATGGAAATCATATTTTTACCCAACTGGGGATCGAACCCTGTCTGCAGGACTCAAAGTCCTACACTCTACCACATGGCTATAAAAGCCGGCTTGTATTGCAAGGCAGTACAAGTTTATCATATACCTAAACTTGGTGACATACTGGTCACCTATTTCTTCATGAGGAATCCATATATGAAATCCCAAAATATTAGCATACATGATTCTAAGCTTATGCTATGCACAATAAATGGCCAGAAATTTCAAAGGGCCATAATTCCAACAACATTTCATTTAAATGAATGAAAATTTAATCAGGTGATCTCCTTCTCAGTCCCAATCAGTATACTTAATATCAAGGCTCTATGTCAAATACTTTTGAGATATCTTGCTAACAAGATTTCAATATTATTTTACTGAAAGGGAAATAACTCTAAAATGGGAGATAATTTGGATCAGAAAAAAATACGGGTCACCTATTTTTTCATGAGGAATCCATATATGAAATTTCAAAACATTAGCATACATAGTTCTAAACTTATGCTATGTACATGAAAACAACAGGATTGAAGAGCCAAAAATTGCAAAGGGCCTTAACTCCAACATTTCATTTAACTCATTGAAAATTCAAGCAGGTGATCTCCTCCTCCATCCCAATCAATATACCAAATATCAAGGCTCTAGCTCAAATACTTTTTGAGATATCTTGCTAATGAGATAATTCCAATAATTCCAATAAGAAAAAAATACAGGAATCCATATATGAAATTTCAAAACATTAGCATACATGATTCTAAACTTATGCTATGCACAATAAAGCAACAACAATAAATGGTAAAAAATTGCAAAGGGTCATAACTCCAACATTTCATTTAATTAGTTGAAAATTTAATCAGGTGATCTCCACCTCAGTCCCAATCAGTATACCAAATATCAAGGCTCTAACTCAAATCCTTTATGAGATATCTTGCTAACGAGATTTCAATGTTATTTTATTAAAAGGGAAATAACTCTAAAATGGCAGATAATTTGGATAAATGAAAATGCTATAAATGAAGGGCGTCTTGTTGGTAGCGTTATGGTCGACTTCCGAAAAGCGTTTGATATGGCTGACCATGAGATATTGTTAAAAAAATTAAGTCTTTATAGATGTAGTAGCCTAACATTATCTTGGTTTCGATGTTATTTATCCAACAGAAGTCAAACTGTTTCCATAAATGGAGTATATTCTGAAACTGACACAGTCTTATGTTGTGTCCCACAAGGGTCCATTTTAGGGCCCCTTTTATTTCTACTTTTCATAAATGATCTCCCTTTGACTTTGAAAAATGTTGTTTCTGCAACAGATCTGTATGCGGATGATAAGACTATTTATGATGTTCAGACAGATAAAGCGACCCTCAATGCAAATCTGCAGACCGCGTTGAACTTATTGAAAACTTGGTGTCGAGAAAACAGTATGCTACTTAATACTGATAAAACTAAAGTTATGTTATTAACCAGTAGGCAAAAAAGAACAACTTTTACAGGGAAAGTTTTATCGTTAAACTTTAACAACGTTGAATTGCAACTTAGTAACAATGAAAAGGTTTTAGGGGTCTATATAGATGAGAATTTTATTTGGAATACCCATTTTACGTATGTTTCAAAGAAGGTATCTTCAATTTTGTGGCTATTGTCCCAAATTAAGAATTACGTATCCTTAGAACACAGGCTTTTATTTTATAATGCATATATTAAAACGCATTTTGATTACTGTAGCATTGTCTGGGGAAATTCTACAAAGAATAATATTAACAAAATAAATAAGCTGCAAAGGCGTGCTTGTAAACATATACTGAACATAGAATATACGTGTTTAGCAGAAGCTAGAAATCGTCTAAAAATACTGTCATTCGATGAAAGTGTATTTTTACAAAAAGCTAAGACAATGTACAAAATTGCAAATAAGATTGCCCCGAAGTACCTGATTGATTTGTTTCAAATACGAAACACTTATGCTAATAGTACGACTTCCAATTTACGATCTGTATCCAACAGAAACTTTATTATACCAAAACCAAACATTAATCTATTTAAAAACAGTATTTCATACTCTGGTACTATAATATGGAATAGTATACCACTAGAAATTAAAAATGCTGACTCTATAAATTCATTCGTAAATAGATGTGTAGCATGGATTAAAAATTGAAATTACTATTTTATTGACCCCACCGCCATCACAATATCAATACATTGATTATAAATTTACTGTAAAAATCCTAATATTGGGACAGACAGATCTAAGCAAGCGGCTTGGACCCGGATCAGACGCTGCAGAATGTTATGTCTGTTTATGGTCTACAACATTTGACACTTGTCCAGCAATATTTTAGGCGCATCAACTTGTGGTGGAATAGATCTTTACAAATTATAGGACAAGTATGGTGAGGACTTAAAGGTGTCACAATATTTAAAGTATATATATCATACTAATAGACGTCTTCAGTGAGTCTCGCTTTCAATTTTCTATAAAAAAAAAAAAAAAAAAAAAAAAAAAAAACTGAAAAAAGTCCGTATTTTATACCTGATGCAATATCTAGAAATTGTTATGGAATAACTGAAATGTAATACAATTAACAGTGAAACCTAATGATGCTAAAGTTATACAATGTTTTAGCTCAGTCAGTATCATGCTAATCATCCTCTCATTTTCATACTTGTATCTATTGCATTGTATTTGTTGTTTTATTAATTTGTATTGTATGTATTTTAGAGGGCCTCATGGAAGAGTGGCTCTGCCAAATGAGTCACCCTCTTTAAATAAAGCCAACTTACTTACTTACTTACTTACTTACATAAGAAAAAAAATTACCGGTCACCAATTTTTCATGAGGAATTCATATATGAAATTTCAAAACATTAACATACCTGGTTCTAAACTTATGCTATGCACATGAAAGCAACAAGATAAAACTAAAATTGCAAAGGGCAATAACTCGTAACAACATTTAATTTAATCTAATTGTTTGAATATTCAATCAGGTGATCTCCTCCTCAGTCTTAATCGGTATACTAAATATCAAGGCCCTAGCTCAAATACTTTTTGAGATATCTTGCTAACGAGATTTCAATGTTATTTTATTAAAAGGGAAATAACTCTAAAATGGGAGATTTATCCTAACTAGAAATATGTCCACAGTACACGGATGTCCACACTGTGGGGTACCTGACTATAAAACTGCAAAATTCTGACCTGTTATATATTTGACCCCTAGCCCAGCCCAGGTGCATGACCCTGTGGCAACGGTACCATACATTAAAAGGTAAGTGTCATACACAGTTTCAACTTTCTAGCCCGAAGGTATAAAAGTTATTAGCTGCAAGAGAAACTGGGACGTAAATTTGCACCTAAACTTGCAGGTAAAATTGAACCTGGTTACGAAAGTGACATACGCATGTCACTGCACATGTACGGACGTAACATCAAGGCGAAACGCTATATGCCCGACTCCTGCCAAAGGCAGGCGGGGGCATAAAAAATAAGGATCACCTATTTTTTCATGAGGAATCCATATATAAAATTTCAAATATATTATCATACATGGTTCTAAACTTGTGCTATGCACAATAAAGCAACAACATTAAATGGCCAAAAATTGCAAAGGGCCAACAACATTTCATTTAATTGCTTGAAAATTTGATCAGGTGATTTCCTCAGTCCCAATCAGTATACCAAATATCAAGGCTCTAGCTCAAATACTTTCTGAGATAACTTGCTAACAAGAGTTCAATGTTATTCTATTAAAAGGGAAAGAAAACTCTAAAATGGGAGTTAATTTGGATAAGAAAAAAATAACGGTCACCTATTTCTTCAATGGGAATTCATATATGAATTTTCAAAACATAAGCATGCATGTTTCTAAACTTATGCTATGCACAATAAAGCAACAACAATAAATGGCCAGAATTTGCAAAGGGCCATAACTCCAAAAAATTTCATTTGATTGCTTGAAAATGTAATCAGGTGATCTCCTCAGACCCAATCAGTATAACAAATACCGAGGCTCAAGCTCAAATCCTTTTTCAGATATCTTGCTAACAAGATTTCAATCTTATTTTATTAAAAGGGAAATAACTCTGAAATGGGAGATAATTTGGATAAAAAAAAAAAAAAATACAGGTCAACTATTTTTTTATGAGGAATCCATATATGAAATTTCAAAACATTAGCATAATGTGGTTCTAAACTTATGCTATGCCCATGAAAGCAAAAGGTTTTGAATAGTCTAAAATTGCAAAGGGCCCTAATTCCAACAACATTCCTTTCAATTGCTTGAAAATACTTAATCAGGTGATCCCATCCTCAGTCCCAATCAGTATACCAAATATCAAGGCTCTAGCTCAAAAACTTATTGAGATATCTTGCTAACAAGATTTCAATATTGTTTTATCAAAAGGGAAATAACTCTAAAATGGGAGATTATCTGGATAAGAAAAAAAAACAACAACAACAAAAAAGGTCACCTATTTCTTCATGAGGAATCTATATATGAAATTTCAAAACATGAGCGTACATGATTCTAACTTATGCTATGCACAATGAAGCAACAACATTAAAAGGCCAGAAATTACAAAGGGTCATAACTCCAACAACATTTCATTTAATTGCTTAAAAATTTAATCAGGTGATCTCCTCAGTCCAAATCAGTATACCAAATATTAAGGCTCTAGCTCAAATACTTTTTGAGATATCTTGCTAACAAGATTTCAATCTTATTTTATTAAAAGGGAAAAAAACTCTAAAATGGGAGATGATTTGGATAAGAAAGAAAATACGGGTCACTTGTTTTTTCATGCGGAATGGATATATGAAATTTCAAAACATTAACATACATGGTTATTTTATTAAAAGGGTAATAACTCTAAAATGGAAGATAATTTGAATAAGAAAAAAAATACAGGTCACCTATCTTTTCATGAGGAATCGATATATGAAATTTCAAAGCATTAACATAAACGGTTCTAAACTTATTCTATGCACATGAAAGCAACAAGATTGAATAGCCTAAAATTGCAAAGAGCCCTAATTCCAACAACATATCATTTAATCCTTGAGAATGTAATCAGGTGATCTCCTCCTCAGTCCCAATCATAATACCAAATATCAAGACTCTAGCTCCAATACTTTTTTAATTGGCTTGCTAACGAGATTTCAATGTTGTTTTATTAAAAGGGAAATAACTCAAAAATGGGAAATAATTCCAATAAGAAAAAACAATACAGGTCATCATTTTTTTCATGCGGAATCCATGTACGAAATTTCAAAACATTAGCATACATGATTCTAAACTTATACTATGCACAATAAAGCAACAACATTAGATGGGAAAAAATCCAAAGGGACATTACTCCCAACATTTCATTTAATTGGTTGAAAATTTAATCAGGTGATCTCCTCTTCAGTCCCAAACAGTATACCAAATATCAAGGCTCTAAGTTAAATCCTTTTTGAGATATCTTGCTAATGAGATTTCAATGTTATTTTATTAAAAGGAAATAACTCTAAAATGGGAGATAATCGGATAAGAAAAAAATACAGGTCACCGATTATTTCATGAGGAATCCATATATGAAATTTCAAAACATTAGCATATGTGATTCTAAACTTATGTTATACATATGAAAGCAACAAGATAAAATAGCCTAAATTGCAAAGGGCACTATTTAATTTAGTTGGTTGAAAATTTAATCAGATGAGTTCCTCCTAAATCCCGATCAGCATACCAAATTTCAAGGCTCTAGCTCAAATACTTTTAAAGATACCTTACTAATGAGATTTCAATGTTATATTATTAAAAGGGAAATAACTCTAAAATGGGTGATAATTAGGATAGGAAAAAAATAGGGTCACCTATTTTTTCATGAGAAATCCATATATGAAATTTCAAATTATTAGCATACGTGGTTCTAAACTTATGCTATGCACAATAAAGCAACAACAATAAATGACCAAAAATTGCAAAGAGCCATAACTCCAACATCATTTCATTTAATTGCTTGAAAATTGAATGAGGTGATCTCCTCAAATATACCAAATATCAAGGCTCTAGCCCAAATACTTTTTGAGATATCATGTAACGAGATTTCAATATTATTTTATTAAAAGGAAAATAACTCTGAAATGGGAGATAATTCAGATAAGAAAAAAATATGGGTCACTTATTTTTTCATGAGGAATCCATATATGAATAATCAAAACATTATGGTTTTAAAGTTATACTGTGCATAAGAAAGCGTGACGAGCTAAAGGACAAGCCAGAAGCAAAATGCCCCCCAATTTTTTCAAATTTGGGGGCATAATGAACTCCCTCACGTTATATATTGGAAAAGTCCAATGTCAATTTTAAGTATGTCAGGCTTGTTATTTAGATATTCCTAGAGAAAAATGGCTTAATTGTGTGCTAACAACAGAGACCCTGAACAGACACAGCTGATCTGGGTCTGCCCTGGGTCTGCCCTGTTTGCCAATTACCATTTTGCGGGTGTCCAGGCTAAAATGGGTTGTTTTGGGGATTTTGTTATTACTTATCCTAAATATTTGGACAGAAAGGTCTAAGCAAACAGTACCAAGGCTCTCCTATGAGTACCCATAACATTTTTCATGCAGAAATAAGACAAATATTTAAAAGATTCAAAAAACAATTTTTATCTTGGATTTCCTACTGGAATTATTTTAGCAATTTTTGCTTTACAAGTCACCCCAATATTTCCTATCAAGTTTCGAGTCAACTAGCCTTATGGTTCAGTAGAAGTTCAAAATTGATTCTCAAGATGCTTGCCATAGCAGCCATCTTGAATTTCCAATCAATTTCAGCTATTTTTTTTTTTTTTTTTTTTTTTTATCTACAAATCACCCGATAGTTTGTACGTCAACTGATCTTATGGTATAGATGCAGAAGTTCAAAATAGATTTTCATAATGGCCCCCATGGCAGCAATCTTTGATTTCCAATCAAAACAATTTTAGTTCACTTTTTATCTACAGGTCACCTTGATACTTCCAGTGAAGTTTCAAGTTAATTGGCCTTCAGTTAAGGACAAAAATTTAGAAATACATTTTCAAGATGGCAGCCATGGGGGCCATGTTTGATTTCAGATCAGAATAATTTTAGTTATTTTTTGATCTACAAGTCAACCTGATACTTCCTATCAAGTTTCAAGTCAACTGGCCTTTAAAGTAAGGAGAAGTATTTCAAAATAGATTTTCAAGATGGCAGCCATGGTGGTCATCTTGGACTTCTGATTAGTGTGATTTTAGTTATTTTTGATCTACAAGTCACTGCGATACTTCATATCAAGTTTTATGTCAATTGGCCTTATGGTTCAGGAGAAGAAGGACAAAATAGCAACCATGGCTGTCAATTTGGAATTCCGATCTGAACTATTTTAGCTATTTTTTATCTACAAGATACCCTGATAATTCCTACCAAGTTTCAAGTTCACTGGTCTTTTGGTTCAGGAGAAGAAGCTCAAAATAGATTTTGAAGATGGCAGCCATGGTCACCATCTTGAATTTTGGATCAAGGTTTTCAGGATCGCAGCCATCTTGAATTTCCAGTTGGACCAATTTTAGATCTACAAGTTACCCCAATGCTTCCTAACAGGATTGGAGTTAATTGGCTTTTACATTCAGGAGAGCAGTGCAAAAAAGATTTCAAGATGGTGGTCATCTTGGATTTCCATCGGAAAGATTTTAGTTTTTTGATCTGCAAGACCCCACAATACTTCCCACTAAGTTTCGAGTCAACTTGCCTTTTGGTTCAGGAAAAGAAGCATAAATCTAAATTTAGCTATTTTTGATGTACAAGACACCCCGATACTTCCTAACAAGTTTTGAATCAATTCCCCAGGGGTGGAGGAGGAGTTGTCTTTTAAAGCAAATTGTCGACACTGAACGACAGATGCCGCACAAAGGACATTGACCAATCACAATAACTCAGCTTGAGCACTTCAAACCAAAAACGTAATGGACAGATGGATGGACATACTGTCAGACAGAGTATGTTTACAATAGGTAGCATTACCAGATTTACCCGGGGGATTACTTTTCTCTGACAACACTGGTTCCCTGCACTAGAATATATACTGTATCATACCTAAGTATTGGGACAGGAAATACTCATTAAATTTCTAACTGTCCCAATACTTAGGGCCATGAAAATTTATTATTTTGTTAGGTGTCCCAATACTTAAGTCCTATAGCTGAAACAGCACTGATTATAAATGAAAATGAGTCATATCTGTGGTCACTGTTTTGTGTATTTCTGGAATACTATCTCATTAACCTAATCTATTGTTAATATTGAATAATCAGATTACCATTGATTGTTTTTGTTTTAATTTATAAAAACAATATTGAAAGCCTCCACATCAAAATAAAAAAAAAAAAAAAATCACTTTTTTTGTTATTTGCACAGAACCAATATCGGGTTATGGGGGTTAACAATAAAATCTTCTAAAAATACCGCTATTACATAGCCTGATGACATTATTTGGGTTTGTCTCAACAAAGTTTTGTTTTCATCTCAATGGTGTTTGGGGGCTCACCTAAACGCTCTTTTGCATTAACATTTTGTAATGCATGTTCCTGATCTAAAACTATCATAGGAACTTCTCTTATCTTAAAAAAAAAATGTCTAATAATACATGAGGCATATGACCAAAATCATTTATCAAGAGAAAAAAAAATGCAGTTCTGACCAAAAAGTGTATCTTCCACATATTTCAGTTATTTACAAGTATGAATAAACAGAAGTCTTGTTTCGACATTTTGGGAATTTGTCCTGTATTACCTTTATCTTGTTCAGGAACAAACCTATTAGATACTATTTATGTGGAAGACATTCTTTTTGATCAGGGGAAGGGTGTTGCCCATTTTTGTTGGAAGCTACACTTTCCAGGCTTCGTTGATTCATGTGAAGAGGGTGGGGTATTGTGTTCGTGTTCCTCAAGCCAATCAGCTTGTGGCTCTGATTCATGCCTTACTGACTCAGATGGGACCAATGGACTGTTGCTTGTGGAAAGTCAACTTCCTTTCTTTTACTGGTCGCATCTTTGCCACATTTTGATTTTTTTCTTCTTCTTTCTTCCTCAAAGATTGCATGACCGCAGTAAACCGAAACAGAAAGTGGAAACAAAGGGAAACATCAGTTAAGATTCAGAATGTACTTTACAAAACCAGCCTGACTAGTCGCAATAGTTAATCAATTTTTTGCAGGTAAAATTTTGATAACCAGTCTGGCACGTTTTGCATGCACAGCAAATGAAAAAAAGTTTGTCTGAATTCTGTATAAATAAAGCATTTCTTATTATGGTAGCGTTGAAAATCTCAAAAACAAATTATGATTTTTTTTTGTTTATTAAATAATCCCATTAAAATGGGCAAAGCCTAACTTTGTGCAAAAACTATACAGAGATTCCAAAGCTGAAAGCTTAAATTTTTACCACCTGATTATAAATAAAAGCATACAACATTTAAAATGTATTAGTTCTCAAAGAAAATAAAAAATAATACTAATTTTCATCTCATTATGCATTTAGAGTGCTAAAGCTTAACCAATCACATCTCTTGATCCAGGTTACTAATATACATTTACATACTAAAAGACAAACAGTACAGGCCCAGATCAGCTGGTTTCCTTCAGTGGATCTACACTTTTTGTAAAGGCAGGGCATATCCAGGTTTAGCAGGATCTGGGTTCAAATGTATACGAGATATAGCACATAATGAGATTTACCTGAGGCAGTTGCTTGGCAATGTCACCACCAACAAAGACAGCTTCTAGGTATACCCAGAGGTTCTGTACTACCAACCAGTTCTCCAGTATGTCTGTTGTGTTGGAGAGTTTACCAACCCATTCCTGGATCTTCTTTTTGAATGGAGCATTATACCTAAACAATTGAAAACCATATCCACTGTATGCAAATGATGTAGACCTACATCAGATGCCACAGAATGTGGCATCTGATCAGGGTCTACAGTTAGCCACTTATCCAACAGTATTTTAGACACA
The DNA here is from genome assembly GCA_964016985.1 of Anodontia alba. NCBI lineage: Eukaryota > Metazoa > Mollusca > Bivalvia > Lucinida > Lucinidae > Anodontia > Anodontia alba. Next base: position 57,267,210 of record OZ024833.1, on the reverse strand, counting down.
TCGACAGTTGGTTATATGGACCTCTTCAAATTATAGCACAAGTATGGTAAGGAGGTAAAGTGTCTGACTACTTTGGGTGAATATGATATATCATACATCAGCAATAGCTCATTATGAACCAGGGCTGTGGAAAAGCCATGCCCAAATAGTCCAACTTGGCCAATTTCCCTGAGGACAAGTGGCCAATTTTCCTGAGGACAAGTAAGAAATTTCAATTCACTTGTCCTTAGTCAAGGACTTCATAGCTTTAGCTAAGAATAGTATCCATATTATGAGATATATATTCTTATTTCTCATATGTTGTTGGTATTCATTAGAAGTGACTCATCCAAGGTGCTTCTAATGAGTACCAACACCATGTTTTCATCGAAATAAGAAAAATGTCAATTTTCAGGAAAGTAAACCTTTGGTTGGACAAGTGGGTTGTGACAATTTACTTGTCTGTGGACAAGTAATAAAATTTGATAATTCCACAACCCTGTCATCAACCATTGTCTTTTTTGTTAACGTTCAACTTCATACATGTCTATAAATCAGAGATATATCCTGGTTTTTGTTGTTTCTCCATAAATAAAAAGTTTTGAGTACCAACATGTTTTTGAGTAGAGAGAGAGAAAAAAAGAAATATGTAATTTAGTGAATTTAGGTCCCCTGCACATTAAAATCCTCCAAAAAACAACCAACTGGTAACCCATTTTCACAGCACTAATGCATATGTAAGTTTTCTGCAGCAAGATTTTGAAAAGCTTTCTGGTTTTGGAGAAGAAATTTAAGCTTTTTACTATATACTGGCATGGCATGGCAGCTATCTTGGCTGATGGATTACAACAATTTTAGCAATATTCCATTCCCTTAATTCAAGGAGGGTCCACATGAAATTTGATAAATAATCTTTTTCATTGTTTTATTTCATTTCACCCTGTTTTGTAACGAACTATGACCAAGTTTGTAGGTCTGTTTCATTTGTTACGAAACAGAGAAATGGGTTTATATAAAAAATTGTTTCATTGTTTCATTTCATTTCACCGTTTTGTAACAGGCATCAACCAAGGTTTCTGGACTTTTTCATCCTGTGTCAGAGGTTGTTGGTCTGTTTCATCCTGTTTCATAACAAATGAAACGAATAAAACTGACTAATAAAACTGACTATCAGAGAGAACTGCTATTGGTCCATTTCATTTGTTTCATTCTGTTTTCATCCATTTTAGCGTTTTCCTTATATATTTTAACCGTTTCATCTGTTTCTGTAACAGAGAAAAAAACATGCCAAAAAAAAAAAAAAAAACTGGTTTTTGTGCAGTATATGTGCTAAAGACCCAGAGAATTACATATTTAATGTGTCAGTATGACACAGATGCCCCCGCCCAGGGCCATCCTCACCCACCCGCAGGTATTTTGCAAAAAATGAAGTTGAAAAGGCCATAACTCTCATAATAATTGGCAGATTTTACCCTAAATCAAACTTTTTTTAAAACAAGAAAAATGCCTAAAGCATTATGGGCAGGTTTTTCAAAAGATCAATGAAAAGGTAAACCTCGGAAGACGCAATGCCCATGGCCATGACATCGCTATTTTAAAGGACAGATTTATGAAAAATCCGTCCAAAATTCAAATTTGGCTGCACAAGCTTTCGGCTTCAGGTACCTAACAAAAAAAGTCAGTGTTGTCTCTTTTATACAGGGCATGCCTACTTGCCCTTATCTATGCCTCTACCAAATATTATCAAAATATTTCAAACCATTTAGAAGTTATGAAGTGCACAAGAATTTGGCTTAGAAATTCATTCGGGGGGAGTTAACTTGAAAAAAAAAAAAGCCATCAAAAGAGATGGCAAATCCCCTGACCGCACCGCAAATTGCAGTCTTTTTTCAATGTAGGGCATCAGAGAAGTAATTTTATCAACGGATACACTTGTTTAACCCTGCAGTGGGTGATAACTCCACAACTGTGAATCAGACACAGAACTTTAAAACCATAAGTTGTAGGAACTGAAGTTTGTGTTTTTCAACAAAGAAACTGAAAATAATGAGAAAAATAAGGCCCATTGCCTGCAATGATTATAACTCTCAAACGTAAGTCATGGAAACTGGATTTTTTGTTTGCTAGTATGTGATTTTCAACAAAGAATCCAAAAATAATGAGAAAAATAAGGCCTGTTGCCTGCAAAGATTATAACTCTCAAACTGTAAGTCATAGAAAATCGATTTTGTGTTCGCTAGTAAGTGATTTTCAACAAAGAATCCAAAAATAATGAGAAAAATAAAGCCTGCTGCATGCGTTGCTGATAAATCTGCATTCAAAGTGTAAGTAAGGGTGATAACTACAACATTCCGTAGGTCAGAGTTGTCCTTACATATTGTGACACACCTAGTTTATGTTCTAAGCATCTCTACATACTATCATCAAAATGTCTCCACTGGTTAAAGAGTTACGGCCTGCACAAGATTTTACAACCAGGGGAGATAATTGAAAATAAATGGAGTAATGAGTAACCCATAGTTACAATTTTTAAATGCAACTCTCCTTTTTAATGTTCTAAGCATCCCTATTAATTATCAACAATCTCAACTGGTAGAGAAGTTATGACCATCAGCAAATTAAAAAAAATATGGGAGATAACTCAAAAATGGAGTCAGACTTGTCTTTTGTGTACATGACATGCCAACTCAATGTCCTCCACAACTTGATGAAGTATCATAAAAATATCTCAAAAGGTTGAAGAGTTATGGCCTGCACAAGATTTAACAAATATGGGAGATAACTCCAGAACTGAATCAGAGTTGTTGTCAGGGCTCTGGAAATTTTTAAATCTGAATCGGTCCAGCGGATGACGACGTCATCAATGAGCCCATTTCCAAAAAAAAAAGAAATATGTATATATCACCTGTCACGAAAACTAATGACAATTGGCAGTCCTATAACTCCTTTTAAATAATACACCTCAACTCCGTTATATGACGGAAGTCCGGGTATAACGAGCATGATCAAAGCTGGCGTCATCAATAAATACAGTCAGGTATGTAAAAAGAAAAAAAAAACGGTTTTGTTTTATTTCCACCTCCACAGGGTTTTCCTAAACTATTTATAAACAACTGATACCCATCTTGTATAAGCGCGAAGATGGCGGGAAACAGGAGCGACGGAACGAAACGACTTCCATGGACCTAATTAGGTCTAAGAAAAAAGGCCTGCGCCACGGGCGGTTTTGCAGTTTTCAAGATTTGATCAGACTGCTTAAATTTTAAGCACTGACCAATCTTGTCTAGTGCAAGTGGTGCATTACTTATTTTTACCGTGAAATCTACCTTGAATTATACTCGCGTGTTATGGCAATCAACAAAAAAAAAAAGAGAAGTAATCAATAATACCCAGATCAGACGCCGTTGTATGCGACACGGTTTGGGAATTCATTTATCGAATCTGGGACCGACAAACCGTGTTGATCAAAACAAAAAAGAAGAGGAAGAAAACGGGTGCATTCAAGCGGTGCATTCTTTTATCACTCTCAGTAAAGCAACCTTTGATCTTTTTGGACACGCCGACTGCACCTGGATCTTTTGCAGTCTCAGTGTATTCACACGTGTCACACAAACGGATTAATTATCAGACTACCGTTACTGATGATTCGTGTTAATGGCTTGTTTACCGCACAAAGGTCAGTAAAGTGTTGATTTTTTGACAATGTTTGGATAATTTGTGCTGCGGTAGGTTGCCGTTATTCAGCTATCTCTCCAATATACATGTCAAATAACCGTTTGGAGCCTTTTAACTACCATAATATCGCATTTAAAAGGTGCGCGGATGTTGTCAGTATGGGGAGACTTGAAATCAGTCCAGAATTCTTAATTTCGGTCCAGACTGGCTATTTTTCCGGTTTTCCTGAGCCTGGTTGTTTTCTTGTTATGTGACACACCTACTCAATGTCCTCTACAACTTGATCATGATAATATCTCAAAGGGTTATTGAGTTATTGCCTGCACAAGATTTCATAACTATGGGAGATAACTCCAGAATGCAGTCAGTTAGAGTTGTCATTCTTGCATGCGACACCCCTGCTCAATGTCCTCTATCTACTGGTGAAGTATCATGAAAATAACTTATAAGGTTTTAGAGTTAAGGGCCGCATAAGATTTAACAACTATGGGAGATAACTCCCAAAAGGGGGTCAGCTGGAGTTGTTGTTCTTGTATGTGACACACCTATTCAATGTCCTGTACAACTTGATCAAGTATCATGAAAAAATGCTCAAAGAGTTATTGTTATGGCCTGCACAAGATTTTATAACTATGGGAGATAGTTGTCTTTCTTGTACGCGACACACCTACTCAATGTCCTCTACCTAATGGTGAAATATCATGAAAATACCTTAAAGGGTTTTAGAGTTATGAGCCGCACAAGATTTAAAAACTATGGGAGGTAACTCCAAAACGGAGTCAGCTAGAGTTGTCTCTCTTGCACGTGACACACCTACTAGTCATCCCCTCTATCCCTACTAAATATGAAAGCAATCGGCTGAAGAATAACGGTAACACAACTTTGAAAAAAGGTTAACCAAAAGGTAAACCTGGGGGGTCCAGATGAAAAGATATTGAACGGAAACCATTTTTCAACTATTTTTCAACATTGATAAAGGGCCATAACTGCAAAAATAATTGGTGGATTTTACCCTAAATCAAACTTGAACTATATTTTATAATTATATGCTTCTGTATAAAATATGAATCCAATTCACTTATCTTTTAAAATGTTATCGAATGGACACCATTTTTCAAAGTTGAAAAAGGGCCATAACTAAAAAAAAAATTGGTGGATTTTACCCTGAATCCTACTTGACCTACATTTTACAATTATATACCTGTGTATAAAATTTGAATCCAATACACTAATCTGTTCAAAAGATATCAAACGGAAACCATTTTTCAACTATTTTTCAACATTGATAAAGGGCCGTAACTCCAAAAATAATTGGTGGATTTTATCCTAAATTGAACTTGACCTACATTTTATGATTATATACCTGTTAATAAAATTTGAATCCAATACACTAATCTTTTGAATCCAATACACTAATCTTTTCAAAAGATATCAAACAGAAACCATTTTCAACTATTTTTCAACATTGATAAAGGGCCGTAACTCCAAAAATAATTGGTGGATTTTACCCTAAATCAAACTTGACCTACATTTTACGATTATATACCTGTGCACAAAATTTCAGTCCAATACACCAACCCCTTCCAAAGATATCGCATGGAAACCATTTTTCAAAGTTGAAAATTTTTCAAAGTCGAAAAGGGCCATAACTCTCAAAATAATTGGCAGATTTTACCCTAAATCAAACTTGACCTGTATTTTATGATTATATACCTGTGTATAAAATTGCAATCCAATACACCAATTCTTTCAAAAGATATCGCACGGAAACCAAAAGTGTTACGAACGGACGGACCGACATAGGTACGGACAGCGGTGATACTATATGCATCCCCCCATTGAAAATGGCGGGGGCATAATTAAGACGTTACGTTGTTGTCATGTCGTTGATGACATCACAGTTGTCCACAGGTAGATAATCATTACTAAAGTGTATTACATCCCTTAGATAAAGTGAATTACATCCCTTAGATAAAGATTAACATTAATTATGCTTTCTTCTTTTGTTGGTAGAATATCGGCTAGATTAGAAGTGTTCTGAAAATAGTTTAAAGTATGATCATGGCCGAATAACAAAAAATTTTACAATTTCAAGTGAGGTTCCTACGTGTCAGAAAATCATCAGTAACCATTTGACTTGAAAGAGCTTATCACTGTAAGTCATAAACATTATGTGATCTAGTTCCTAATGAGCTTGATACTAATTGTCACGATTTGCCTGTGCCCGTACAGATTGTTCCCAATTTTTCTGGATATTATCCTTGTCCCATTGAAGCATTCTGTTTCTGCTGCTGGCATTTTTCAGTCAGTCTTGTAACATCTTATTTGTTATATTCACTACAGTTTTGCTGCTTTCTCCTCTATTCACTTTCCTGCAAAATTGTGAAAGTTCTGTTTTGCTGATGAACTCCCTGCAAACACTTATTCTATCACTGCCAGTACTGTTTCCCTGACTATATACTGTCTCCACACTGTTATCTTTTATGCCCCTGATGGGTTTCCACACAGACTCACTATGATTCTCACCATCCTGTTCTACATCATCACCATTGCTATTTATCCACTCTCCGATGATGCTAGTTGTCTCTTTATCTTTCTGCATACTTTGACTGATTCCTAATTTTTCATCTGAGCGTTCTAATTCTTCATTATATCCAGGCACCATTTTACCATAATTGTTCCTAATTACCTGATTTTTCCTTTACCTTTCAGGCCTTTCACTGTGAGGATAGTTTTTCTGTCTGTCCATCTTCAAATTCCCAAATGTCTCATTTAGCTTGTTACAGAATGTCATATTGTTTATCTTTGATACTCTTTCTCAAGACTCTATCTTATTTTCACATTCTAACTTTATACAGCAATGTCCAGAGGCTGTTATTTCCAGATCAACATCTTGACCAAAAATACTGGCCTTATCATCCAATTTCATTTGCGTGTTTTTCATCGCAGATCTTGAAAGTAGCAATGGTATCTCGGAAGCCACAACATCTATTCTTATCATCACCCTCCTACCAGCAATGATGGCTGGAATTCTGTATTCCCCTTCTGACTTAAATTTCAAGTTATTCCCAAATTTAAAAACCTTATTACTTTTCATCTTACATATTTTACCTTTCTTTTCTATTTGTAGAGTTCACGTAAGTTTTCAACCATTTCTTTCCGCATATTGTGCTACTGCAAGCACTGTCAAGAATAGTGTAATTGCATGCTTTCCACTGTGTATTATCAGTCTGTCTGTTACTCAGAAACAAAACAGCATATTCATCTTCCTCTTCACTTCCTTTCTTCATGTTCTCCCAACTGTCCGGGTAGTCAATCAGCAAATGCCGAAAAGATACACAACACTTACAGGTGAAAGGTGGACCATCTGATCCCTTTGGATTTATTTTCTTACTTTTAGCATTCATAGTATTTGCATTTCTCTCAACGTCAGAGTATTTATTTCTATATACTCCTCTATCCCATAGGGCTCTTCCTCTGTTGTATCCTTGATTGTTGGGTCTAACGCTTACATATCCAGCAGTCAGAAGAGCCTCCTCATTTTCCTCTAAATAAGATGGCTCGAATTTTATAGCTAAATGTTCATTCCCACTCCTCTCATCGCCTTTGAATTTCTTTAGTGACGCCTTTGCTTCCTCATATAAAGGTTTTATTCTCAACATTCATACCAGTGAGAACTAGTAGCTTTTCTTCTTTCGTAATGTTAGCTCTCTTAAGTAATTTAAAGGCCAAATTTCTGATGGCAGTCATACTTTTCTTCTCAATTTTTCTGTATTTGAAATCAAACGTAGCTATTTATTCTTGAATGCTTTGCCCTTCTTTCCTTTTGAAAACATCAAAGTCATCAAACTTTTCTAAACTGTCTGCCAATTCATCCTTTCCCAAATGTTTATCTAATAAAAGCACCGCAAGCATAATACCCCGCCATAGCAATGATTTGTTTATGTAATAAAGTTATCGTTGCGAAAATGTCGGGAAAGGAAATGACGGAGGGACAGATAACAATCCCTAAACTAGATCTCAATAATATCAATGGACAGATAACAATCCTAAAGCAGATCTTGATAACATCAATGCATATAGCAAGTTTGGTCAAAAGGCCTTATTATTTACTCAAGTTATAATCCAGAAATGACAATACTGACGTGTCTCGGGAAGATAACTCCATAAAAATTTGACGAAATTTGACCATTAGCAATTCCAAACCTGATCCCCTTACTGTCAATACATATAGCAAGTTTGGTTAAAATCCCTTGTTATTTACTAAAGTTATCATCCAGAAACGATTATATCGGCATGTCTCGGGCAGATAACTCTGTAAACATTTTACAATATTTGCCCATTAGCAATCCCAAACCGGATCTCCTTAATGTCAATGCATATACAGTGTAGCTCCAATATATCGCGGTATTGCGGGTCCATAAACCAGAAACCGCGATGTGGTCGGAGCGCGATATAAGTCCCGACATGTGCCATGCATGTATAACGGCGTGCATAACACTCGCTCGGTTTGTCGCTGAGGTAGTTTGCTGAGACATCACGGATAAATGGCATTCAGTTATGTTGTCACCATATTTCCTAATTAAAATTGGATTAGAATTGCTCAATGGAATAATTTACAATGGTGCGCTACGTCTAACAAGTAATTCCATTCGAAACCAGCTGATAAACTACGTTTGAAAACAAGAAATCATCGGACTGACAATTTAGGACGCCATTTTGGATACTCTGGCGAAGGGCAGTTACTCAACTGTGCTAAGATAACTTGAGTTGCTTCCCTTTGCTTATATTGCGGGTGCAAAAAAAAACAAAGTTATTTTCTTTTTATTTATTTTTTTTATTGTTTGTTTTTGTTTTTTTGACGCAGTTGTTTTCTTCTGAAATATTTATATCTACAGAAGTGTAAAATAAGCGGACTACGATCTGTGTATGTTGGACAGAAACATCTTAAGACTACTGTCTTGTAAAGTTAGCTGGTGTTGAAAAGGAGGTGGACCGTTTTCCCCTGCTGAGGAAAATTAGTTTGTGGGCATCATTGACTCATTGAGCATTGAGTAGATCTATGTACTAAATGATGATAATGATTAAGACAATTACGGCGATATAATTTATTGTTTGCCAATTATAATCAACGTGTGCGCCGATTGATACTAAGTGGATTGTTTATCATATAATACCTGACGCGCGCGACTTAGCGTCGGGATAGGCGGGAAAAATCAATGACCGGAGCCGGAACGCATTTTTTTTTTTTTTTTCTGAAGTTAAATAAAACAACAAACATTTTATGTTTTTAAACTTTTTTTTTTTTTGCTTATGGAAAATTTGGGAGCCATGGCCTATTCGCGATATACTGGATTTCGCGAAATAACGGACCGCGATGTATTGGAGCTACACTGTAGCAATTTTTGTGAAAATCCCTTGTTATTTACTCAAGTTATAGTCCGGAAATGAAAATATGGGCGTGTCTCGGGCAGATAACTCCATCAAAAATTGACGAAATTAGGCCATTAGCAATCCCAAACCAGATCTCCACAATATCAATGCACATATCAAGTTTGGTGAAAATCCATTGGTGTTTACTCAAGTTATCATCCGGAAACGAAAATATGGGTCTCGGGTGGATAACCGTCAAAAATTGACAAAATTTGCCCATTAGCAATCCCAAACCAGATCGCCACAATATCAATGCACACACCAAGTTTGGTGAAAATCCACTGATGTTTACTCAAGTTATCCGGAAACGAAAAACGGACGGACGGATGACGGACGACCAATGTGAAACCATAATACCCCGCCACTATTGTGTGGCAGAGTATAAAAATCCAATAAGCCTGTCCAGCCCATCTTCACTTTTAAGGTGAATAGTTTGATCAAATACTTTATACTTTATTTTACACTCATCATCCTCTGGTAGAGACAAAGCTCTTGCTATGCGCTGTTTTGTCTTTGCCAAATCTGTAATTTCTCTCCATGCTAAGACCTCCTGTTTGAAATGCTCAAAGTCTTACCTTTGCCCAATGATGAAGGGTTTATCCTAGTTGTCATTTTGTATAATGCCAATTACTATATCCACTAAAACTTCTCCTGGTTGAAAATATTTGTCCACCAATTTCTCACCAAAATCCAAATTTTGAATCCTTTTGTTTTCCAAGTTTTTTTTTGTCACCTGGTCGACAAAGATTCTAACTCTGCTTATTACTATCCTTTATTTGTTTTTATTCAATTCCACCAACGCTTGCCAATATTTCAGGAAGTTCCACCAATACTTTTGCTAGTTTATAACAACAACTCCACCTTTTCCACCAAGTACCAGTTGCAAATGCTTTTTCACCAATAATTTGCTCCCTCTGTACACTGTATTCACTAGAGCCTTTACTCCATGCTGAGGGATCCTTGTTCTTGCTCTGCTACCACTTGTTAATGTTAAACCATCTAAAGACTCAGAGAATTACATATTTAATGCTAACTATGGCTGACATCAAAACAAAAGTAAGTAATTAAGATGTTACATCGTTGTCATGATGCTGATGACGTCACAGTAGTCGAAAGGTAGATAATCATTACTAAAGTGTATGACATCCCTTAGATAAAGTAAATTACATCCCTTAGATAAAGATAAATAGGTTTCAGAGAAGTCATGGAAAGTGATCACTACAGCTCATCATGCACCTTCACCTCACCTGAGCTAAAAAATATCCAAACTGCTTTTTTTTTTGTTGAAAAAAAAAAAAGAAGCATTTCTTCTGTCACAAAGCCTGCAAACTAGAAGAACTATCGCTGATCACTGATACCCACCAGCGCCTCAGTTTGCTCCACAAACTCAAAATAAAGTGTCAATAAGCAATGCTTATTAGATACACCCCACAAGGCAATGACAATAACTGCCTTACCAAAACATCGCAGACCAACAGTCATGTGGACAGACAGATGTGAAAACAGTTTACATCACCCCATCCCCAACCAGCACAGAGGTTGGGGAAGGAGGTATAATAATTATGTATTAAAATGACAAAGTCCGCAAACTCAAAAGACCAATGGTCCTGTAGCTCACGTGAAACTATCTGTTCTGAGTAGGCTTATGGTAACATTTTTAAAGAATCAACAATATTGGTATGGTAGCCAGTACAGTTTGAAAAAGCTTTGGTCTTCTACAGTAACTTGGTATGCAATTTAGCTTTAATTAATTTGGCAAAACAGAAACTTCACATAAAATATTACTTTGATAAAGTGACATACCAAATATCAAAGGCTTGTTTCTTCAAGAAGATTTTAAAGTTTTCCCCCATACAAGTCTATGTAAAACAAGTGACCCTCAGGTGGGGCCATTTGACCTCGAGGCTATAATGTAAGTATTTCTTGGTAAAGGTCCACTAGAAAAAAGTAAGTACCAAATGTCAAAGGCCTAGGCCTTCTAGTTTCACACAAGAAGACTTTTTAAAGTTTTCCCCATACGAGTCTATGTAAGACAAGTGACCTCTGAAAGGCAGCCATTTTGACCCCGGGGCTATAATTCGAACAATCTTGGTAAAGTCTTCTAACTGAAGCTACATACCAAATATCTGAGGCCAGGGCTTTCTTATATCAGACATGATTTTTTTTTTCCTGTGTCTATGTAAAACAAGTGACCCCCCCTGCACATGGCCATTTTTGACCCCAGTGTTATAGTTTGTACAATCTTGGTAAAGGCCTACTAGATAAAGCTACATACCAAATATCAAATGCCTGGTCCTTCTGATATCAGACAAAAATATCTTAAAGTTTTTTAATTTTTTTTTTTCCTATACCAGTCTATGTAAAAAAAACCACCAAAAAAACAAGAAGCCCATGGGCCACGATTCGCTCACCTGAGCAAATTGGCCATTGCATATCTGCAGATGCCATGCAAAACTCTTCCAGTATTGCCACAGCAACTAGGACAGAAATTGACTGTGCCGTAAAAAGGACAGAGGTCATCCTAGGATCATCATTTGAACAAACTTGAAGACCTTGCACCCCTGATGCTATATATCAAGATTCAGCCTCAGCCTAAGCTTTCTTGGTTCTGGAGAAGAAGATTTTTAAGATATGGCTTCATGGGAGTCATCTTGTTCAATAGTGCAGAACCTTTTGAACAAAATGACCATACCTCTTTGACAGCAAGCCAATGTGAAATCTGGTGAAAATTAGTCAGAGATAAAGACACTTAAAACTAGAACAGTGTTTTCGGAGGAAAATGTATGTCCCCCCACCAGTTTGAACAGACATATTGTTAAAATAGATTATATCTATAATAAATTCAAGGTCACAATATACCTATATGTAAGTTTGGTCAGAATTCATCCATTCCTCAATGAGACAGGGTGCTGAGAAGCCATTTTCTAAAATCATAGCCCTTGTGTAACCTTGAAAATGGGATCAAGGTCATCAAAATCTAATCAGTTCTTGTCTCTGTCTCAACAATATAGCTGTGCAAGTTTGGTCAAAATCCAGCCATTTACAGCAGATAGCGTGCAGACAAGCCATTATCCAACAATCTGAGCCTCCTGCGACCTTGAAAATGGGGTCAAGGTCACCAAAATAAAATTAGTTATTTTCCATGCCACAACAATTTGGCTGTGCAAGTTTAGTTAAAATCCATCCATTCCTTCAAGTGATACAGTGCAGACAAGCCATTTTCCAACCTTAGTTCAACCTAGTGTGACCTTGAAAATGGGGACAAGGTCACCAAAATCTAGTCAGTACTTTTCCATGTCCCAAAAATATAGCTGTGCAAGTCTGGTCCAAATCTACTCATTCCTTCAGGAGACAAGGTGCAGACAAGCCATTTTCCACCAATCTAAGCCTTAGTGTGACCTTGAAAATGGGGTCAAGGTCGTCAAAATCTGACCAGTTCTTTTCCATTTTTCAACAATTAAGATGTAGAAGTTTGGTCAAAATCCATTCATTCTTTTAGGAGACAGGGTGCAGACAAGCGATTTTCCAACAATCTAAGCCCTCCCATGACCTTGAAAATGGGGTCAAGGTCACCAAAATCTAATCAGTTCTTTTACATGTCCCAGCATTGTAGATGTGCAAGTTTGGTCAAAATCAATTTATTCCTAAAAGAGAGAGAGTGCGAACGAGCCATTTTCCAACAATCTAAGCCCTCCTGTGACCTTGAAAATGGGGTCAAGGTCACCAAAATCTAATCAGGTCTTTTACATGTCTCAGCGTTGTAGATGTGCAAGTTTGGTCAAAATCTATTCATTCCTATAAGAGATAGGGTGCAGACAAGCCATTTTCCAACAATCTAAGCCCTCCTGTGACCTTGAAAATGAGGTCAAGGTCACCAAAATCTAATCAGTTCTATTACATGTCCCAGCATTGTAGATGTGCAAGTTTGGTCAAAATCTATTCATTCCTACAAGAGATAGGGTTCGGACAAGCCATTTTCCAACAATCTAAGCCCTCCTGTGACCTTGAAAATGGAGTCAAGGTCACCAAAATCTAATCAGTTCTTTTACATGTCCCAGCATTGCAGATGTGCAAGTTTGGTCAAAATCTATTCATTCTTACAAGAGGTAGGGTGCAGACAAGCCATTTTCCAACAATCTAAGTCCTCCTGTGACCTTGAAAATGGGGTCAAGGTCACCAAAATTTAATCAGTTCTTTTTCAAGTCCCAGCAATATAGATGTACAAGTTTGGTTAAAATCTATTCATTCCTTCAAGAGATATGGTGCAGATAAGCCATTTTCCAACAATCTAAGCCCTCTTGTGACCTTGAAAATGGGGTCAAGGTCACCAAAATCTAATCACCTTTTTTCCCTTTCCCAATGATATATTTGTGTGAGTTTGGCTAAAATATGTCCATTCAATAAGGAGGTAGAGTGTGGACAAGAGGCTACGCCGACGGGATCCACACTAAAAACAATATGTCCCCCCCACCCCCCCCCCATGGTGGGGGGACATAATTATACGATTTTATACATGTATATAGCTCAGAGGCAAGGGCAGATAACCCTCAGGGTACAACATTTTGATTGAAAGTAAAAATGTTTACTACCTGAATCATACATTTTAAGTTTCAGCTGTTAGTCTTTAACAAATTTTGAGAAAATGATTTTTTAAAAAATCTGTGTAGGGACACAAGTTTGACCTTGCCATAAAAAGGTCATCCTAGGATCATCAACTGATTAAATTTGGTAGACCCAGTCCTCGACACTATGTCCAAAGATTCAGCCTCAAAGCTTTATTGGTTCTGGAGAGAAAAAGATTTTTGTTTTTTAACTATATAGGGGCATGGTGGCCATCTTGTATAATAGTGGAACCTTTGAACAAATTGTCAATATCTCTTCAATTGAAGGCCCCATGTGAAATCTGGTGAAAATTGGCCATGCAGTTTCAGGTCAAAATTGGCCAAGCAGTTTCAGAGAGGAAGATGCTTAGATACCAAGCTTTTATACCTGTATATAGCTCGGGGCAAGGGCAGATAATTTGGGGGGAACAAAATTTGGATTGTAACTGAAAAGATTCACTACATAGTAAATTTCAGCCATTAAGTCATTTTAAGAAAACGATTTTTCAACATTTTCCCCATACAAAAGTAGGAGAACACAAATTTGACCTTGCAGTAAAAAGGTCAAAGGTAATCCTAGGGCCATAATTTGAACACACTTGGTAGACCTTAAGTCTTGGATGCAACATATTAAGATTCAGCCACAAAGCTTTCTTGGTTCTGGAGAGTAAGATTTTAAAGTGTGTTTTTACCATATACAGGCATGGCAGCCATCCTACCATTTGTATAAATTTTCAATCCCCCTTTAACACAAGGCTCCACATTAAGTTTGAAGAAATTTGGCCCAATGCTTTCAGAGAAGAAGACATTTAAAGATTAATGATTTTACTTATGTATATAGCCCAGGAGCAAGGGCAGATAACCCTGAGGACAACAGTTTTATTGTAACTAAAAGGGTTTGCTACTTTGATCATACATTGTAAGTTCCAGCCATTAGCCTTTAATACATTTTGAGAAAATGATTTTTCAATATTTTTCCCATACAAATGCATACAGACACAACTGTGACCTTGCTGTAAAAAGGTCAAAAGTCAACATATGGTCATCATTTGAACAAACTTGGTAGACATTGAGTCCTTGATGTAACATACTAAGATTCAGCCTCAAAGCTTTCTTGGTTTTCTTTCTTGCCCATATATGGGCATGGCGGTCATCTTATGTAACGGACCGTGACCAATTTCATAAATTTAAAGTCCCCCTTTAACACAAGGCTCCATATAATGTTTGAAGAAAATTGGCCCAGCGGTTTCAGAGAAGAAGACATTTAAGGATTACACAATTTTATACATGTTTATAGCCCAGGGGCAAGGGCAGAAAATCCCGAGAACAAAATTTTTATTGTAACAGGAAGGGTTTGCTACCTTGATTATACGTTGTAAGTTTCAGCCATTAGTCTTTGATACATTTTGAGAAAATGAAGTTTCAATATTTTCCCCATACAAATACACAGGGATGCAAATTTAACATAAAAATGCCAAAGGTCAACCTAGGGTCATCATTTGAATAAATTTGGTAGACCTTGAGTCCTCGATGCTATATACCAAGATTCAGCCTCAAAGCTTTCATCGTTCTGGAGAAGATTTTTAAGTGTTTTAACCATATATGGGCATGGTGGCCATCTTTCTTAACGGACTGTGACCTTTTGTACAAATTTTCAATCCCCCTTTTAACACAAGGCTCCACATGAAGTTTGAAGAAATTTAGCCCAGGGGTTTCTGAGAAGTTCAAAAGTGTGGATGGACAGACAGAAAGAGGGACAGACAGACAAATGATGGATGGAGAGTGATCACAATACCTCATCCTGAGCCTATGGCTCAGTTGAGCTAAAATTAGCCACCGAGCAGGGCCATTTTTGACCCCCCAGGGCTATAATTTGAACAATCTTGGTAGAGGTTCATTAGATGAAGTTACATACCAAATATCAAAGGCCTGGGCCTTCTAGTTTCAGAAAAGAAGATTTTTATTTATCTATACAAGTCTATGTAAAACAAGTGACTCCTGGGATGGGGCCATTTTTGACCCCTGGCTATAGTTTTAACAATCTTGGTAGAAGTCCACATGATAAAGCTACATTCCAAATATCAAAGGCCTACCTTCTAGTTTCAGACATGAAGATATTAAAAGTTTTACCTATAGGAGACTATGTAAAAAATTTGACCTTTCCATAGAAAATGTCAAGGTCAACCTAAGGTTATCATTTTTGGGTTGATTGTTTACAATCTATGTTTTCAATTGAGCCAGAGTATGCAAAGGCCAAAAAGGTAGTTGTCCGTGTGATTATCACTGACCAATGTAACCAAAGCAGGTTAGATAAAATCCAGGTAACGTTTATTAATAGCAGCACTATTCCTGTTGCTGTGATGTCAGAGTGCAGTGTATAAAGAGGGTTATTTGTAAAACCTGGACTGGGACACTAGCAAACAGTGCAGACCCAGATCAGATGCAGATTCTGCAGAATGCTGCATCTGATCAGGGTATGCACTGTTTGCTTAAGTTACAGGAAGCTACTGTTTAATGAAATAGTCTAAAGTCACCGTTCAAATCTAGTTTCCCAGACTATTCTCGGTGACAATCAACCCACCAGTGCTGTCAGTGCTTTGATTTCAAATTTTACTGGGCACACGTACCTAATGCTGCATACCAAGCCCCAGGGCCATTGGCCATTTGGTTCCAGAGAAGATTGTTAAAGGATTTCAGGGATTCAGTTTGGCGTCAGACATCGGACAAAGTCCGAAAAAAAATCTAGATGTCTGAGACTTTGCTTGCTAGGCAGGACAAAATGTCCGAACACCATTTTCAGCTATTGCAGTTTTTTGACTTTCTTTCATTGTGATGTATGCTCACAAAAGGCAGTCACGAAAATGATCTCTGATTTGTCAGATTATCTGCACATGCAACATTTGCCTGAGAAGCATAGCTTCCAACAAAAATGGGTAACACTCTTCCCCTGGTAAGAGTTTGACAAGGAAATGCAGCTTTTGACCTGCAAAATCTGCAAAGAGAGGGGAAGGACCTCTGCACTATTACAAGACCAACCAAAAAAGGAAAAACTTTCAGACTTACTGAAAATCTTCCTCTTGCTAGGCCAGTCTCGAACAGATTTTCAATAAGTCTAACTGAAACTGCCTAGCAGCCTTGATAACTGGATATCTAATTTTTGTTAGTGTTACAAGTTTTTATCCTGAAGTTAAAGGCAGACAAAATATTATAATTGTTGATGACTGTTGTTGTCACTAGAAATAAATCTGTTGCTTTTGTTTATTATTATAGTTATATGTTCACAAATAAAGTTTGAAATATCGGTTTTATTATTTGTCCTTAAATATTTTAAAATGTCCGAACAGAATAAGTGCTATTGAGATAAAATGTCTGGACAGATAAAAATGTCTAGGCTGCAATTATGTCTAGCAGAATCACTGGGTTTTTTCCATATATGGGCAAGGCGGCTATCATGGTCATGTGACCCAGATGTGGTGAACAAACTTCTGATCCCCTTACCCATTAAGGATCCATATGAAAATTTGGCTTTGATTGTCCCAGTGGTTTCTGAGTGGAAGAAGTTTGAAGAGTTTTCCCTATATAAGTTTGTAAAACAAGTGACCCTGGGGTGGGGTAATTTTTGACTCCAAGGCTATAATTTGAACAATATTGGTAGCAGTCTAGGGCTGTCAAGTGTATTTTGGTGCAAAATATATATTCTGGACTTAAAAAAATAGGAAATTTATGGGAAAAATATAGGAAAAAAAATAGGAAAATTATAGGATAATTATCAAGGTTTAGCAGCAAAAAAGTCCTTATTATCATAAAAAAAGTACCAAAAACGCAGGTATTCTAAATTTAAACAGATGGTTTAATAAAGACAAAAAGCAACAATAAGTTTTGGTAATAGGATTAAAACTTCTGTTAGCCACTGTCAGATTTTGATATTTTTGATATGGTCCTGGCCTCCACCTCCCCTTACAGCCAGCCCTCAATCACCATCTTAAATGTCATCAAAGGTTTTATATTAGTGGCAATAAAAAAATTAATTTATAATCATCTTTGTTGCTTTAAGTCAACATAACATCAAATGTGTTTGACCAATTCAAGATAGGTTGTGTTGCAATAAATACAAGATACATGAGTTACTGACTAGATTACTCTGTTTAATGACTAGCTCATGTAACATCCTGAAAAAATGAAGTTTTAAAGAAACCATCAAGAGAAAATTATGTATACAGTTATACATAACTGTCTTTCTGCATTTACCATGGTTATCTTGGGATGGTCAAGCACATAGCAAAGTATCAACATGGCAAGTAATAGAACTTTAAGAAACTGACAAATAATTTTGCCTAGTTTAGTCATTGTATTACTTGTACTATGAATTCTCTTGATCATATTCTTGAAGTTGAAAATATAACTTATCAAGCTTAGACATTGTACTTCTTGTACTATGAATTCTCTTAGTCATGTGCTTGAAAAATGAAAATATAAGTGACCATAGTATTACACTATCAAAACTGAGACAAAAATAACACTAATCTGGCATACAAGTCACTAACTCCAGAATTTGGTTTTACTGGCTGTTCACCTCATTTCTTAGTTTTCTTTGAAGCCACCCGAGCAATTTTCTCTAGGTTTTTCGTTTTCCTACCTTCCACTGATTTCTGTTCTTCTCTTACTCTGTCTAGATGCTCTGTTGATCCTTTGATCTTTTTCTGAGCAGTCTCGAACAATGACTGACTCACTGATGCACTAGAAAAATTTCTCTTTCTTAATGCTCTAGCCAGTTTTTCATTTCCTTCTTCAAGCAGTTTTTCAGCAGCATGAAGTTCTTCTTTAGAGTTCTTTTCTTTATCATTCAGCTTTTTCATTTTTTCATTCAAAGACTCTTTTTCTTTTGCTGCTTCTTGTTTTTGTTTTTCAAGCTGAGCACGCTCTTCTTTCTTTTGCTGTCTATTCTTCTCCTCCTCTTCCCTCTTTTGCTTTTCCTCTTCTAGTCTCTCCTTGTAAACTCTATGACTACCTCTGACATAACCTATTAGTTCCTTGGTAAGACCTACACATTCTGGCTGCATATGTTCAGGATCATGGATTTTCACAGCCTCTTTAGAAAGTCTGTTCCCTATAACTGATTTTGATGACAGCTTTACCCTATCTTTTCCCAACATTTTCTTATTATCTGATAGCCCTCTTTCAACATCAGCATTACCATGTGGCAATGCCAGCACTCCTTTTACTATTTTTCCAAGCCTAAGATACTTATCTGCCATTACCAGTTTTCAATTTCAGAATGTCTCTCCAGTAATGGTCAATCTTTCTCAACTCAACTTCACTATCTTTCTCTATTTTCCAAAGTTTCTCATCAATTTCTTCCCCTTAGTATACCTTCCACTCATCAGTGATCAATGCCATATCTTCTTCTGCAAAAGGTAACTTCCTTGCTACCCTTTCTATTGCTGAACTGCTACTGGGCTTCAGTCTATGTTCAGGATGTAAACAGCCCAAATCTTTCAGAAGTTCATTATCAAATGGAAAATTAGATAACAGGTATGACACTCCAGTATTGAAGAACTTTCTTATATCTAAAAGTGCTCTTTTCTGTTTCCCAGAATCCAGATTCCCCAACACCCGTCTTGTTGAATTCCCAATTATCATCTCTTTGTCTGACAACTGATTCTGTAGCTCACCATGCTTTACCTCTTTCAGATCCTGTCCAGTTTTATTCTGATATACAGATGCTTTGACATAACTGCCCATCATCATGTAAACAAGCCGACACAGTTCTTCATACAACACATGAACTAACAAGCTTCTGTCTGGAACAATTCCAGAAATGAATGATACAGAGGCATCACTGACTGTAGGAAGTGAAGTTCAACTCAAGTTTGCTTATTTTGAAGTCTTGTACATGACTGGTTGGAGCATTTTTTGGATCCTTGTTTGCAAGATCTGTAAAATATTTCTGGAGAGGCTCCCACTGTTCAATAAGCCTGTCTACTACAGGACCAAGTGTCAACCACCGAGAAGGAACATGTCTTAAGAAGGTATGGGTTTCCACTTCTTCTTCTAGCTGAATGAACTTGAAATCCTCTCTTCTGGCAGATGATAATTTGAAAAAAGAATGAATGTTCACAGCAAGATCATCCACTGGTGTACCATATGCCTCAAGAGCCTTACAGAAACTATTGTGAACAGCATGAAGGTTACATGTTCCAATGTTTATCATCCTGGGTTTCCAGCACCTTTCAAAGACGTATTAACAGCTCTAAAAATGGTCTTATTTACATTTGGTCCATCACTGCTTAATGTAAGTATAGAGGATAGGTAAACCTTATCTTCCTCTAATTTGTCCATTATGGCAGCAGCAACCTTTGCACCTTCTGCATGTCCAAACATCAATGCTGTATAAAAACATCTGACAACTTCATTCTGTTCTTCAGACCATGAAGCGGAAATGTAAATCCATTTGTTTTATCACCCGAGTTATGGTGGTTTAATCATAGTGAAGAGTTACAGGGTTCTTACTTGAATTTACATCATAGATTAACTGTTTTTGAAAATAGGGCCTTGTATTGAACATCAATGCACTTAATCTGCAGCATTTTAAAAAATGTAGGAATTTGGTAAAAAATATAGGAAATGGGGTTAAAATATAGGAAACCTGAAAAAATAGGAAAAAATAGGAAAAATAGGAACACTTGACAGCCTGGTGAGTCTACAAGGTGAATTTCCTTAAAGATGAAGCTACAAACCAAAATATCAAAGGTTTGGGTCTTCTAGTTCCAGACAAGAAGATTGTGAAGTTTTGCCTAAAGGAGTCTACGTAAAATAAATTTGACCTTTTGACTCAAAGTCATCATGTTTTCAAACTTTATTAGGCCCTTGACCCTAATGCTGCATACCAGGCCCTAGGGCTATTGACCCTTTGGTTCAGAAGAATAAGAATTTTTTTTTAAGCATTTTGACCATATACGGGCATGGTGGCCCTCTTAGTCATGTGAGCCAGATGCTGTGAACAAACTTTTATTTCCTCTTACCCATTGAGACTCCAAATGAAATTTGGCTTTGACTGGCCCAGTGGTTTCTGAAGAGAAGACGTTTGAATAGTGTGAGCGAAGATGGATGGACAGACAACATAGCCTGCCTATACTATAAGCTCACCTATCAGCCTCAACTCAGATGAGCTAAAATGAAACTGCTTCCTAACCACAGTGCCAAAATGTAGATAACCCTGCTAAAAATTCATTTACTATATAGATTTAAATGTCATGCAAAGCCAATCATTATGCTGATCATTCTAATCACAATCAATGGAAATGTTAACTTCCCTCCCATAGCCACCTTTCCACCTTATGTGACAAAGATAATAAATTTGGCAAACAATGATTTTTATTATTTATATTTATCTATTATTTTCTATTTATTTATTCATTTATTTATCTGTTCATTTATTTTTTCTTTTGTAAAAAAAAATTCTCCCTTCTTCTATCTTTGCTTTTAACAGTCAAGAGAATAACTTCAATATCTACCATTGACAAATAAGAGCTTACCTGTTGCTGAGGAGTGAACTAAGAACCATCAAGCTGTCTTCTAACAAAGCAATAATTTCTGCAGTTTCAACCCCTTTAAGCAGTAACTCTCCTCTAGCCTTGAAGTTGGCAAAACTGAGATCTCTGCAATTCCAGTCAGATGTCACCTGGCTCAACTTTGCTTCAATATCTTTCTCTTTTACTGCAGATATGCAGATGTCCTTAAAAATGCAATAAATTCTAAAAGCCTTCATATTATCGATAAAAAATTAAGGCCTATAGCAGCCTGGATATCTTGGACAGGTCTGTACTGCTCAAACCCAGATGGGCTGTGCCATGCAAAAACATATCTTTGGGCATATGTGAACAGCAAATGCCCAGATCAGCCTACACATCCATAAAGTCTGATCAGGGCCTTTGCTGTCCGCATACAGAATTATTGGGTACTACTAAATTCTTTGATGGACAGTTAATGCCAGGATGAGCCTTTGGGCATGTGCAAGATGGTGTGAATCAGCAAATTCTGTGCACACTCAATGGCACTTTTTTTACTTGCAGTGGCCCAAATAGTCTTAACTGACCATCCTGGTCAGATTTCAAGGATGTGCAGTGTAGTCTGGGACTTCATGGCTTGTGTATGGCATTTTTTTAAGCTTTTCATTGGGCAGCTTCAGTCTTGCTAAACAGACTTGTTACAAATCGAATCGTACATTCAAGCTCTTCAAACCTGATGGTTATTCCAAAAGACAATGCATGCATATGCACAGCCAAGGCAAATGAAAAAAGAACTGGCAATCTTAATCAGTTTCATTAGACTTCTCTTCTGGTTTGATTATAATTTATATATAGATGTTATTAGTCATTATGCATAAAACACAAGTCTATACTGTAAGTTAGAATTAGAAAAACAAATACGAGGGATGTTCAAAATGAATTGCTTATTTCTATCTGGAGACTTCAAATTTCAAGTCAGCCCAAAAGTACTCATTTCATGCCCTCGAAGTACACCCCGTGGCTAGAAATGCAAAGTTTAAGCCGATGTATCCACTTCTTGAAGGCGTCACGGTACGCTGATTTGGGCACAGTAATAAGGTACTGATGAATGGCAGATCCAAGTGCCTGTCGGGACTGGTATTTCTGCCCAGCAAGGAATGCTTTCAATTTCGGAAACAAAAAGAAAGCACATGGGGCAAGGTCTGGGGAATACAGTTACTTTTTCTTTCTTCAAAAACGCCGTAACTATTGCGGTGGTATGAGCTGGGGCATTGTCAGGTAGAAGACGGACATGTTTAAAACCAGTGGCAGGGCATCGTTTCTGATAATACTTTTTTCAGTTTCTTCAGTACTACGTCTTTGTAGTACTTTCTGGTGATGCTTTTGCCTTTTTTCACTGGCACTTTTATTGCGACTCCTTCACCAGAGAAGAAGATTGCATACAAAACCTTCTTTGTACTCAAAGAACGTTTGGCAAATATTGGGCGTTTGCTGTGTTTAGTGGCCCAGATCTTATTGCTAATCTTTCTGACGGGCTCAAAATTATAATAGACCCAGGTTTCATCACCTGTGACGACATTGGCAAACTGCTTTTTGTCATATTTCGGAAACATTTGAAGCAGCTTTTTGGCCACTTTAACCCGTTGCCTCTTTTGCTCGTCAGTCAACAGATGTGGCACCCATCTAGCAGAAATCTTTCTGACTTTCAAATGCTTCTTCAAAATGAAGTTTTTTAAAAGTAAAACATATTTTAACGAGTAATACTTAACCTATAGATAATGTGCTATTCTATTCTGTTTTCACACCTTCCACAGAAAAAACGACCTTTCAGTCGTTAATTAAAGTCTTAAACCAGAAGGTCCCTTAGGCAGTTACCTGTGTGACGTAACTCTTCCCGCTCAATTGACCACGTGTCAGTTTCTTTTATGTGTAAAACAATAGACACAATTAGGAGAGATAAGCGAGGGTGGGCGGAGGGAGATAATTGATTATCTATAGGTTAAGTATTACTCGTTAAAATATGTTTTACTTTTAAAAAACTTCATTTTAACTTCATAATACATTAACCTATAGATAATGTGCTAGAATTTGCAGAATAGGAGGGAGGTGCTCTCCTAATTCTAACACCAATAATATCTCACCACTTCTGGTTAAGACTCAGGAAACTCAAAGGAATCAGATACATTCTAATTCTATATTTAATAGAAAGAATGGTCTAGATTCACAAAATAGCTTTAAGGTGTTATGAACTAACAACCTTATATATATTAGTAGACTCTAGAGGAAGCCAGTTCTTAAGTCTCAGAGACCTAACATTGGCACCCCCCCCCCCCCCCCCCCCCCTCTTTTTTTCTTTTTGGGAAACAACAATTGGCTTCAAAAAGAAAAGGGAGTCATTGAGACATAACATAAATATTCCATCGCAAAGTAAGCTAGGAATATAGAAAATTTTGAAAACAAAACTTGTAAAACAAAAAGCCAAGACCATACACTGTAAGTAGTCTATGTAGGATCTTGAATAAATAAGGAAAAGTCTACTCGGTGGAGTTTCCAATAGATAACTGACATATGTAGATATTTTGGATAAAATTCTAGATATGTGAAGCTATGGAATTGTAATAGTCTAAGCTATTAGAATTATAAACTAATTAAATTCTGTTAATTGGAGCGACAGGACAGTTTCCGATGAACAGACACAGACTTAAAATAACCATAATGTGTAATTATTTCCCTTGATCAAATTAAAGAAGGGGAGATAATAAAAGTAGATGGAGTTAACTTAACTATAACTAAGTTATCCATCAGAAGAAAAAAAATATAGACAAACATAATGGTTAAAACTATTGCTAGACTAATTGTATAACGAATTTTTAGTCAAGCAATAAAATAATACAGAGTTTGCATATAACTGCTGGGAAGAAAAAACAACCTAAACCATTGATAATTAGTTTTGTCATAGACATATAAAAGCGTTTGATGTCCTGACAAAAAATAAAGAATAAACTGTCAACATCATAACTAAAGAGTTTGACAGAGAATAAGAGAGATAAGAATAAGGTTGATCGCAGCAAACTGTATGACGGTCATAGTTTGGCTAAATCTTACCGTATTGATAAGATTAAACAATAATAAATAAGCTGGATAGAATCTTTCTATACCAGAAGATTGCCATGAAAAGTACTCCTGAGTAAATAATCATGGAAATCAAGAA
Organism: Anodontia alba; assembly: GCA_964016985.1. Classification (NCBI taxonomy): domain Eukaryota; kingdom Metazoa; phylum Mollusca; class Bivalvia; order Lucinida; family Lucinidae; genus Anodontia; species Anodontia alba. The sequence goes on along the minus strand of OZ024833.1, from coordinate 57,242,803 downwards.
ATGTTAAAAATCCACTTTGATAGGAATCAAAATGTTCATAAAAAGAGAAGGACTCAGAGAAAAAGTAATAGTGTGATAATCTCTGAAGAAAGATTATACAATAATACTGATTATTAATCTCAAAAAACACTTAATTTAAAAGTTAAGAGATAGTATTACTATTCTATACGCATATTTAAGAATAGTAAGAAATATATTAATACTAAATAAAAATTATACTACTGAACAAAATTCCCTCTATAAATCATAGGTTAAGCGTAACTATTATTTAAGCAAGGAATTATTAAACATATAACTCTCTAAAAATTACTGCCCGGAAATTTTATAGATAAACATTCAATCAAATTTTTTTTTAGAATTGAATATTAATAGAATAAAATCTATGTCTGCATAATTGGTAATTCCTGAAATATCAAATTACGTACTCGCAAATGAGTTCAGGAAGAAAATACATATATATACTCTCGAGATCTATGTGTAAACCATAGAGAGTAATAATATTATTACCGCGATCCCTGACGGAAGGGTAAAAACATGTATATGAAAGAGATAATAATTAATTTAACGTCATATAGGTTTAAGATAAAATTTGTTTAATCTTTAACCAATATGCAGCAACAGTGACTCGATATTCTGTATTCGTACGTAGAAAAGGAGTACTTAGTCATTAGAATTTTGAATGATTGAAATAGAGATAATGGGATCTAAAAGGATGTATCTCCATGAACTGAATCGAAGGATAATATCCATTCTAAAAAACTAGGGCTTGTTTTAGGCTTAGTTTAACAAGCGTAGAATTGAATTATTTTCAAGTATTCATGAAGTCGTTATGCTCTGAATACTGAGAAAAATGTTAAAATATTGTTTAGGAAATAAAAAAGTGACTGTTCCACAATGTTAGCTAGATTTAAACCTGGAACGTAGCGAGAAGGTCAATCTAATTTAAAAGTAAGATGAGAAAGATAAATAATGAAGATAGATATATAAATATCTGAATAATATATTATCTCCAACAATTATCAAATAATCTGAATGTTTAAAGGCATAAATACTACTCGAAAGTTTATTTACCGAATGTATAATCGGAGAAAACTTTCAGTATGTTCAAAAACGTATCACAAAAGTAAGATCTGACCAGGAACGTAGGTGCAGCACTTACTAAGTTGTGAAGTTAATATAAACATATTTTATATTATAAATTGAAGCAGTGCATTTCAAAATCATCGACATCTTGAAATGACTTATTGTGTGGAAAAATAAATAAATATCCAGTTTCGGAAAGATATTTATCTATATATATAGACCATTTTTGATGCGGACTGGAAATCAAGATATTAATCTTTGCATTATTCGCAAACTGAACTTGAACTCTTAGCGAGAATTACTATGATTCCTTTAACGAATGTAAACATAAAGGAGGGGTAAAGAGATAATTAAGAGTGTCTTAATTCTTTACCGGCTCGTATACTAATAATTAAGGATGTTTTCCCTTTTGTCTAAGCCTAGACTATAGATTGATTAATATAATTATAATAATATCTGCTATTATGAGGTAAACTCTCGTTAATTAACCTCTAAGCATATATCAAAAATATATATCAACATAATCTAGAGCTTCGGTAAGTTTAGAGGAAGGAAATGATTGACTTTGGCAGTTTCTGAATAGTTACAAAGTCAATAAAACAAAATATCAAAAGGAAAGTATTGTATATAAAATCTAATTTAGGCAATAATAATCTGTCACGTACTGAATAATTAATGCCTTTACTAAATATGTATCCATTGTCAATACCAAAGTGCAAGAAAATTTTGATTGACATGGACTCTAGTTATAAATAAAATATTAGAGGTATAGAGCTAGTCGAAGCAAAACTATTCCTCAATAAGATAAAGTAGACCTATAATATACGAGGATTAATTGGGTCTAGAATTATAATCATAATAAAATTATTATTCCAATATGAAGAATCTTCAGCGTAATAGATTCTTACTGAGGCAAAAATATCTGGTATATTGCTATCGTAGTCTTAAATGATCCAGAAGAAAAAATAAAACAGGCAAAGTAAAGAACGTGTCGAATTATATCTATGCCTAAATATAAGATTTTTTTCTTATTTATTATTTTATAGCAGAGTTTAGACAGAGCACGACTGACCTAGACTCTAATATAATCAATCAAAAGATAGTATAAAATAGAATAATAGCTTATCGGATCAACTATTTTCCATGTAGAAAAGGCAAAAGGAAAATATGTACCTCAACTAGAATTTTAAATCGTAGTAATCTAGAGAGGTAGCGAATAAATAAATAAACTGTTAATTTATTTATCTGGTTGGTGTAAATTTCCGATACCTTAAGAATGAAAAATTAATAGAAAGTAGAAAAGATCGATTGCTACTTTCTTGTCAATTTACTCCTTAGATTACATGCTGATTACATATCGGAGCATGTAGAAGAAAAACAGGGGAGGAAAGAAGAAAATTTTTTATATTTCGTGTATATTTTTCTTCTTATAAATAACGATAGTTTTATAGTTCACCTTTGCCCTAGAGCCGAATAAGGTGAATATGTAAGAAGTTAATCTCTTTGTAGCGAATAAAAGAGATATAATTATAGCTGGAAGTATCTTCTACACTTAGTGAATGAATTGCGAATTTGATCGTAACCGATAATTCTTAATTCATTTTCAATAATAAATATATATATAGAATTTAAGTCAAGTTCAAAAGTGACTGGACAGAATTCAACAATATAAATGGCTACTAGGTATTAGAACCCATCGCTGTCATTCAATAACCTATAATCCAAGACTATACATGTCTATAGTGGTTATATATGAATATATGTTGAGCGAGTACTAGTGACTACTACTCGGACACTAGTAATCCGACACAAAGTCTACGAAACTACTGCCCGGTGGAATTTCGTTAGAATGACCTGGCACTACTCTACGAAGTGCCTCCCGATGAAATTTTCGTTAGAGCCGGAATTTAAACGCTTTCTAGCGAATTAAAGAGATAAAACATCACTAGTCTACGAACTGCTGCCCGGTAAGAATTTTGTTATAGTCGGAAGTTTAACTCTTTCTAGCGGATAAAAGAGATAAAACATAAGTTAATTTAAAATATTAATGGAATTACACACCTATAATAAGTCAATGGAATATTAAAAATTCTAGTCTGATTTGGGAAAGACTGTACAGAATTTTTTTGTATAAAAAGTTATTATGTATTTCACTTAATAACCTATATCCATTGACTTAAACGTGAATGGAGCTCTATGAACGATAATAGATTGTTCGGGAATTAGTAATCATTATTTTGACACTAGTTACCCGACACAATGACCGGACACTAATATTCGTAACTGTTGCCCGGTAAAGTTACAAGTAATTTGACAAATTGATCAGATAGTAGTATTCGTAACTCTAGTCCGATGAAAAAGGGAGATTATATATGAAAACTGAGCGGGCACAAGTATTCGAAACTTTTTCCCGAAGATAATTAATTATTAGGCAAAAATTGACCAGACACTTTCTGTAAAAGTTTGCCTGGTGAAAAATCAGAAATAATATAATAATATGACCGGGTATAAGTATCAGAAATATTACTGATACTTTGCCCAGTGAAAATTTTTTTTTTTTTTTTTAATAATTAGACATAATGACCGGAAGTTAGTATACGTGACTATTTTGTCCGGTGAAATATGTCAGAAACTAAGTCTTTCCAGAAAATAATTAAATTATTGACTGGAGACTAGTTGACTGGTGCCTGGTTGATCGGTGACTGGTGACTGGTGACTGGGTGACTGGTGACTGGTGCCTGGTGCCTGGTTGACTGGCACCTGGATGACTGGTGACTGGTGCCTGGTTGACTGGCACCTGATTGACTGGTGACTGGTGAAGCTGATTGACTGGTGCCTGGTTGACTGGTGACTGGTGACTGGATGACTGGTGACTGGTGACTGGTGGACTTAGACTTTATAGGATACTAAGTACCCAAAGATGCCACCTTGATGGGTCTTACCCCGGCAGTATAGCCATATGGGGTGGGGCTCCCATCAGTAAAGAATTGTCTTATAACCCATCAAGGGTTGACAAGTTCTTTACAATCAGCTTCTCCACCATGAGAATCTTTAGCCAACTGAAGATCTCTGCAAACAAAAGTCCAGGAAAAACATATCGTAATTGCTGAATAACCTGGAACGAAAAGAACAAAAATATTCTGCATATATAAACACGACTATCGAACCGATCGCGCACGAGCGTTGTGCCGAATAGCGAGAGTCGCCAAAACGCATGTGGAAAAAGACCAGTCAAAAATACATGAAATCGAAAATTGAAAATTTTAAATAATAACACAGAAAGTGAAAGGAGTGATAAATAAACAAAAGAAACACAAGGATACATAAATTTATCCGTGAGGAAAGAAATAATCCAAATTTCTATCACAGGTAAATAATCCTTGTTGAATTTCTTTGTCCACAGAAAAGAAACTGACACGTGGTCAATTGAGCGGGAAGAGTTACGTCACACAGGTAACTGCCTAAGGGACCTTCTGGTTTAAGACTTTAATTAACGACTGAAAGGTCGTTTTTTCTGTGGAAGGTGTGAAAACAGAATAGAATAGCACATTATCTATAGGTTAATGTATTATGAAGTTAAAATAAGGTGAACCGTTGATAGTGATATACCTACCTGTCGTGTAATATCATGAACTGTAAATCTGGCATCTCCTTAAATGATTTCCTATATTTTGGAAACGATTTCTTTACGAGATGCAGATTTTGGCCTACCTGATTTCGGTGCATTTTGATGGACTCTACACCAGACTCAAATTTCTTTTTCCACTGCCGAACTGTGCCATAAGACACACAAGAAGTTCCAAAAGCAGTAGAAATTTCAGTCATCAGCTTCTTCAAAGAACAACCAAGTTTTGAGCGAGCTTTGATGTAAGCCCGTATTTCATCTTTTTTGTCGACGCTTCTACCAACCATTTTTACTGCAGTGGTCAATGACTGCGTGTATTCAAATGGCAAATTTTATGTCTTACACTTAGTCTAACATGTACATTTATACACCATTGTGTAGATATTGAATAGCCCTGTACAGGTATGTATTGGTTTTTATCGTGCCCCACGTGGATATCGAGCTAGAGGACAATAAGCAATTCATTTCGAACATCCCTCGTATAGCAGATAGTGGGCAAAGCTGTTGAACCAATTTTATAGTAGCAAAGCTCCCTTACTACTGCTTTGCACAGATGGTCAAAAGAAATATATATCTCAGCATTTTGGTTTTTTCTTACACAACATACTTTGACATTGTCAGAGTGTGTACTAAATTTGAAGACTCTGGCTCTAATAACAGTAGGTGAAAAATCTGTGATGGATTTTAGAAACAGACAAACTAGAATTCCCAGAATCGGATGTGTCCCCTGCTTTAAGTGCAAACCATTTGCTATGAAGAAAAAAAAACAAAAAAAAAACAAGAGGGCCCTAATTTGCTCACCTGAGTGTTATTGTCTCTAGTATATCCTTAAAGACTATGAGTTCTCTTCATAGGACTATGTATGTTTAAAATTTGTTGAAAAAAATGTTTTCGGATGACAGGCAGGGGGGTGCTGGACAGAAGCATGATGGCATGGTGCCTTAATGTTGAATAGGCATGTGAATTAGATGAAGCTATGTAACCAAATATCAAAGGCCAGGGCCTTCTGGCTTCAGACAAAAAGATTTTTAAAGGTTTTCCCCATATAAGTATATATAAAACTAGAAAAAGTGTCCATAGGATACGGATGCCCCCACCAAAATGCCATTCAGATAAAGGTTACATATGTAACTGTGACAGGTACAGCATGAAGTTATTATCAAGGTTGATATGGCCCACACACAGTTTACTATATGGAACTTAGTCAAGGGCAGATAATTTATAAACCAAATAAGCAAGAGTTGTCTTCCATGTTCATTACACATTGCCTCAATGGCATGCATGCATCTGCAAATTTTCATAAATATAATCCATATGGTTTAGGAGTTATGGCCAACACACGGTTTACTATATGGAAGTAAGTCAAGGGCAGATAATTCAAAAACCAAACAAGCAAGAGTTGTCTTCCTTTTTCATGACACATCTTCTCAATGTCATGCATGCACCTGTAAAGTTTCATAAATATATTCCATACGGTTTAGGAGCTATGGCCCGGACACGATTTACTATATGGAACTAAGTCAAGGGCAGATAATTCAAAAACCAAACAAGCAAGAGTTGTCTTCCTTGTTCATGACACATTGTCTCAATGTCATGCATGCACCTGTAAAGTTTCATAAATATATTCCATACGGTTAAGGAGTTATGGCCCGGACACGGTTTGCTATATGGAACTAAGTCAAGGACAGATAATTCAAAAACCAAACAAGCAAGAGTTGTCTTCCTTGTTCATGACACATCATCTCAATGTCATGCATGTACTTGTAAAGTTTCATAAATAAGTCAAGGACAGATAATTCAAAAACCAAACAAGCAAGAGTTGTGATCCTTGTTCATGACACATCATCTCAATGTCATGCATGTACCTGTAAAGTTTCATAAATACATTCCATACTGTTTAGGAGTTATGGCCCGGACAGGGTTTACTATATGGAACTAAGTCAAGGGCAGATTATTCAACAAGAGCTGTCGTAGGACAGCGTAGCTCGCCTGCTGGGTACATTTTATATTGTAACATTTTTATCATTAAGCCATATAGTATAGGTCACACTGACCTAGATGTATTTGTATGTAAATCATTTTGTCACATAGATATAATAATCCAGGTAGGACAATTCTCCATGAAATAGTAATAAAAATAAAAGACAAAATCACTGAAGCATGAAATATAGGTCACAATGACCTAGATATAGTAAGTGGTCATTCATTGGGTCACATGGAACTAATATCCCAGGTGTGACATTTATCCAACAAATAGTATTCAAGATAAAAGGCAAATCACTGAACCATGAAATATAGGTCACAATGACCTAGATATAGTAAGTGGTCATTCATTGGGTCACATGGAAGTAATATCCCAGGTGTGACATTTATCCAAGAAATAGTATTCAAGATATAAGGCAAAATCACTGGACCGTGAAATCTAGGTGACCTGGACCGTAAAATGTAGGTCACCATGACCTTCACTCTCTTACACTTAAACCGATGTCACATAGTTAGCTGATGTATAACCAGTTGTGTCTATAACCTGTAGGCATATAAGATTTTACAAATGTGTCCTAGATTGTGACCCCTAGCCCCACTCCAAGGCCCACCCTGAGGTATGAACCCAGGGGTATGTTCTTTTGGAATCTCAGAAGACTCCTCCAGGTACCCAAATTCTAAATATGAATGCTCTATGAGGAGTGAAAGTCAAGATATAAGAATTTGAAAAACTTTAACACAGTATTACAAAGGTGTCCTAAATTCTGACCCCTAGCCCCACCCAGGGGCATGAACCCAGGGGTTTATTCTCTTGAATTCTCAGAAGACCCTCCAAGGTACCTAAGTTCCAAATTTGATGCCTCTGTGAGGAGTGACTGTTGAGATATAAGCATTTGAAAAACTTTAACGCAGTATGACGGGAACGGGAACGCAAACGCAAACGAGGACGACCGGGGTGACTACAATAGCTCTCCTTGTACTTCGTACAGGCGAGCTAAAAAACCAAACAAGCAAGAGTTGTCTTCCTTGTTCATGACACATCATCTCAATGTCATACGAGCACCTGTAAAGTTTCAGAAGTATATTCCATACTGTTTAGAAGTTATGGCCCAGACATGAATTGGGACGGATGTACGTTCGGACGTACGTATGGGATGGACTGAGATAACACTTAATGCCCTTCTGCTATTCTTCCAATAGGTGGGGGCATAACAAGATGGTGGCCATGGCGGCTTCCTTGGATTTCCAATAGGGGTGATTTTAGCCACTTTTTGATCTACAAGTCACTTCTATGCTTCCTACCAAGTTTAAAGTCAATAAGCCTTTCGATTCAGGAGAAGAAGCGAAAAATTTATTTTCAAGATGGCCCCCATGGCAGACATCTTGGATTTTGGATCAGAAAGATTTTAGCTATTTTTAGCTCGCCTGTACGAAGTACAAGGAGAGCTATTGTAGTCACCCCGGTCGTCCGCGTTTGCGTTCCCGTTCCCGTCACACTGCGTTAAAGTTTTTCAAATGCTTGTATCTCAACAGTCACTCCTCACAGAGGCATCAAATTTGGAACTGAGGTACCTTGGAGGGTCTTCTGAGATTCCAAGAGAATAAACCCCTGGGTTCATGCCCCTGGGTGGGGCTAGGGGTCAGAATCTAGGACACCTTTGTAATACTGTGTTAAAATTTTTCTAATTCTTATATCTTGACTTTCACTCCTCATAGAGCATTCATATTTAGAATTTGGGTACCTGGAGGAGTCTTCTGAGATTCCAAAAGAACATACCCCTGGGTTCATACCTCAGGGTGGGCCTTGGAGTGGGGCTAGGGGTCAAAATCTAGGACACATTTGTAAAATCTTATATGCCTACAGGTTATAGACACAACTGGTTATACATCAGCTAACTATGTGACATCGGTTTAAGTGTAAGAGAGTGAAGGTCATGGTGACCTACATTTTACGGTCCAGGTCACCTAGATTTCACGGTCCAGTGATTTTGCCTTATATCTTGAATACTATTTCTTGGATAAATGTCACACCTGGGATATTACTTCCATGTGACCCAATGAATGACCACTTACTATATCTAGATCATTGTGACCTATATTTCATGGTTCAGTGATTTGCCTTATATCTTGAATACTATTTGTTGGATAAATGTCACACCTGGGATATTAGTTCCTTGTGACCCAATTATTGACGTCAAAATAGATCTCTGTTGGTGTGACCTATATTTCATGGTTCAGTGATTTTGCCTTATATCTTGAATACTATTTGTTGGATAAATGTCACACCTGGGATATTAGTTCCATGTGACCCAATGAATGACCACTTACTATATCTAGGTCATTGTGACCTATATTTCATGCTTCAGTGATTTTGCCTTTTATTTTTATTACTATTTCATGGAGAATTGTCATACCTGGATTATTATATCTATGTGACAAAATGATTTACATACAAATACATCTAGGTCAGTGTGACCTATATTATATAGCTTAATGATAAAAATGTTACAATATAAAATGTACCCAGCAAGCGAGCTACGCTGTCCTACGACAGCTCTTGTTGACCTATAAGTCAACCCGATGCTTCCTACCAAGTTTCAAGTCAATTGGCTTTTTCAGATTAGAAGAAGAAGAGAAAAATAGATTTTCATGATGGCCACCTCTTGGCGGCCATCTTGGATTTCCCATCAGAACAATTTTAGCTATTTTTGATCTACAAATCATCACAAGGATTCCTACCAAGTTTCGAGTCAATTGGCCTTTCAGTTCAGAAGAAGAAGCCATCTTGGATTTCCGACAGGGATGATTTTAGCTAATTTTGATCTATAAGTCACCCCAATTCTTCCTACCAAGTTTGAAGTCAATTGGCTTTTGGGTTTAGGAGAAGAAACAAAAAATAGATTTTCAATATGGCTGTGATGGCGGCCATCTTGGATTTCCGATCGGCACAATTTTAGCTATTTTTGATCACCCCGATGCTTCCTATCAAGTTTGGCCTTTCAGTTCAGGAGAAGCATAAAAATAGATTTTTAAGATGGTGGCCATCTTGGATTTCTGATCGGAACGATTTAAACTGTTTTGATCAACAAGTCACCCTAATGCTTCCTACCAAGTATCCAGTCAACTGGCCCAGGGGTGTAGGAGGAGTAGGCTTTTAAAGCAATTGACAACGACGCAGGCCGCACGACGGACATTTACTGACCACAATAGCTCACCATGAGCACTTTGTGCTTAGCTGAGCTAAAAACACAGTATTTGTCAATAATCAATCCTAATAATCACCTCCTTGACCTTATTTTACAATGATATATCCTTCTGCAAACTTCCAATGAAATCGATGCATCTGCAGAAGGTATTGTGCAGAAACCAATATCAACACTAGAAAAAGAACAAAGCAAGAGTTGCCTTCTTGCATGTGACACTTCTACATGACCTGATACATGTCCCTACCCAACATTTTCAAATTATCTAAAACAGTATGTGAGTTATGGTCTGCACAAGATTTCTGCTTCAGGGGACCTAAGTACATATGGTCTGCACAAGATTTCTGCTTCAGGGGACCTAAGTACATAACAAAGAAAGTAAGAGTTGTCTCTCATGCATGTTACACCCCTATAGATACTTATCTATATCTCTACCAAGTATTATCAAACTATTTCAAACCATTAAGAAGTTATGGCATGCACAAGAATTTGGCTCAGAAATTTGTTCAGGGGAGATAATCAGAAGAAGATCAAAAGCAAGAGTTGTCCTTCCTGCATGTGATATTCAACCTTGACCTGATATATGATCCTACCAATTATTATCATATTATATTAAACAGTATGGGAGTTATGGCCTGCAGAAATTTTTGGCTTCAGGGGGAAAAAGTACATAATGAAGAAGTGAGAGTTGTCTCTCTTGCAAGAGACATGCCTTCTGTCCTTATCTTTGCTCTACCAAACATTATCAAAATATTTTAAACCATTAAGAAGTTATGGAATCTACAAGAAACTGGCTAAGAAATTCATTCCAGGGAGATAATTAGAGAAAGAACAAAGCAAGAGTCCTCCAAACCATTAAGAAGTTATGGAGTACACAAGAATTGGCTAAGAAATTCCTTCCATGAAATATAGGTCATACTGATTTAAATTTACTTTGAGGTGAAAGTTTGGGTCACATTGAGTCATTATATGTAAATGTGACATTTAGGTATCAAATAGTGGCAGATATAAGACAAAATCACAGGGATATGAAATACAGGTCACATAATCCCAAAATATGACAGTAATACATCAAATTGTCTTCAAGATGTAACATAAAATCACTGGACTATGAAATATAAGTCACAGTGACCTACATTTACTTTTAGGTGAACTGTTGGATCATACTAATTCATAATCCCAAATAATGATGTTCATACATCAATTAACATTCAAGATATGCACCAAAATTACTGGACCATGAAATATAGGCCAAGGTGACCTACATTTGTTATCCTGTCAATTGTGGTGTCACACAGAACCAATATTCCAAACATCACATTAATCGATGAAATAGTCTTCAAAATATAAGGCTAAATCGCTGGAGCATGAAAATATGATCTCAATGACCTTGACCTTATTACAATGAATGTTGATGTGATAAACATGTCTGATGCCCATCCTTCTTTAAGAAGTTTTTTGTATAAACAAACTGCAACATACTACTTTATTGAGGCATTAATCCATGAAATAGGCTTCAAAATATAGTCAAAATCACTGAAGCATGAAAATAAGGTCACAATGACCTTGACCTTATTACACTGAATGTTGATTGATAAACATGTCTGATGCCCATCCATCTTTAATAAGAGGTTGTTTGTATAATCAAACTGCAATATACTACTTTATTGGGGTGTCCTAGATTTTGACCTCTAGCCCCGCCCTGGGGTTTATAGATGTAGAATGGATGAGAACCCTCACAGGTACCCCCATACCAAATATGAAAAGTTTTTAATCAGTGGCTGCAGAGTTATAAGTATTCAAAAACCTTCGAAGTAAAACTTGGTTATAGAAAAAGTTAATGGATGGATGGACAGACAGATGGACGGATGGAAGGACAGATGAATGGACTAACGGAATGGATGAAAAATATATACCCCTTCCGCATAATTCGTATGCTGGAGGTATAATGATTAGCAGGAGGAAACTGATTCTCTCTTACACAATATAACAAGTCAAAACCCTATGTTTGTACAAACTTTCAAAATCCTAGGTCTTACAGGTCCTGAGAAAACTTTCACGCAAGTTTGCCTTTGTGTACATTTGAGTGACAGATGGAAAAAGTAAACAAGTAGCCCAAGGGCAACAATTGCTCACCTGCATACTTATACCTACAGTCATATTTTAAACTACAATTCTTCTTGAAAAATGGATTATTTTACCATTTTCCCATTCAAAAGTCGAAGGGACCATATTTGTCGTAAGATAGGTCCAGGTCAACCTAAGGTCATCATTTGAACAAATTTGGTAGTTTTCAGTCACCTCATACTACATGCAAAATTTCATGGGAATCAGCCCAGCAGTACTGGACAAAAATATCTCAATCTCTTCAGGCAGCCATCTTGGTCATGTGACACCCCCCCCCCCCCCCCCACCCCCACTCACCGCATCCCTGCCTTGAAGCTGCACATGAAATTTAATAGAAATTGGCCCAGCATTTTCAGAGATGAAGACCTTTAAAATGTTAATGGACATACAATCCTAGTGACCTTGGACCAAGATCGCTGAATGACCTTGACTTTTCACATTGAGTGAGGTTCATATAAACCTATTTCATTTCATAAACATCAATTGTTTTGGATGAATGCGCCATTTTACATTTTTCCCATTCAAATGTCTAAGGGAACAAATTTGACCTTCCATAAAATAGGTCAAGGTTAAATGAGGATCATCATTTATATAACTTCTGTAGGGCTCGAGTCCTTTTGCTGTCTATTAAGTTTCAAGGTCATCTGACTTATGGTTCTGGAGAAGAAGATTTTTACCATATATGGGCAGGGCTAACATCTTTGTCATGTGACCAGGACCAATTATATGAACTTTTGTTCCCATGAGGCATAAATGTTCTATATTAAATCAGAATCAAATTGGCCCTTTGGTTTTTGAGAAGATTGTCACTGAATGTCCTTGACCTTTGACAACCCTAGGGGTTCATATAAGACCTACTTTCGTTTCATAAAATACAATTGTTTTGGCTAAATGCACTGTTTTACCTTTTTCCTATTCAATTACCTTAGGGACCAAATTTGACCTTGCTGTAAAATAAGTCAAGGTCCACCCAGGGTCATCATTTATATAACATTTATAGGGCTCAAGTCTCTATTGCTTTTTTCCAAGTTTCAAGGCAATCTGACTTACCAATCTGGAGCAGAACATTTTTAAAGGGTTTTTACCATATATGGGCATGCCAGCCATCTTGGTCATGTGACCAGGACCATCTTACTCAACGGACTGTGACTATTTGTACAAATTTTCAACCTCCCTTTCACAGAAGGCTCCATATGAAGTTTAAAGAAAATTGATCTAGGTGTTGCAGAGAAGTCGTTCAATGGTGTGGATGGACTTTGGATGGGGGAGTGATCACAACAGCTCATCCTGAGCCATTGGCTCAGGTGAGCTAAAATATGTCATGCCATATTTTCTCAGATAAATAGAAAAATCACAACAAATTTTGAATGAGAAATAATACCTCAATATCTTCCTTGTACTGCAGAAGAGGCGCCTTCATGATATCACGCAGAGTGAAATTCTCTGAGTCAAAATCAAAGGAATGTCCAGTCAACGTAGCTATCCGATCCCAATGTCGTTCCTTCATAGCTTTATTTGCCATCAATTCCAGAAGGGGGCAGGACTCACTGAAGTCATCTATTTTCTTCTTTAAATCCAAGAAAGCTTGCCATTCCTTTAGACCTTTTGGCAGTCTACGACACCTGATAATGAAAACAATTAAGAACTGTTAATGTTTCACCCCTGAGATTCTGAAACAGATCCTTCCATATTTGAATTTGAGCATGTTCACCACTGCAAACGGGTGTCGACAAAAAATCTCAAACAAAATGATAAACACTGTAGATCCAAATGAGACAGCTTGTTATGAGCCATCTCAATGAGATCTACATTGTTTGCATTAACTTTTTTTTGCCTGCAGGGCTGCTACAGTTTATCACTTTATGGTTTAATAGGTCATAATTATCAAATGACAACACTTGCGAGACTAACCACATCCCTATAACAGTCCCTTTTGTGATTACCCAAAGTGCTTTTTCACAATATATTTCACCTCTACAACAGCCATACTCTTTAAAACAACCAATTTTATGTTTCCCTAATGGTGGCTGTTGTAGGGAGGCTGCACTGTACAGCCAAAAAAAATAAATATAAATATATAAATTAAACAAGAGTAAATTAATTCAGTTTCAAGTTATTCAGCCAAAACAAAATTTTGACACAAATCCAATGTCATAACTCTTTTGAAAATTTATAAAAGTAGACAATTTTCAATCCCAAGTCAGAATCCATCAATTTATTCTCAAGATATTAAACAAAATCACAATTCTGCCATCAATCAAGGGCCATAAATCCGTTGAAAAGCAACGATATTGACCCATTTTTTTTTTTTTTTTTTTATCTCTACCTAGTTCAAGTTAATATCAGTAAGTACATATAATTTGATCAAAATCCAGCAATTTGTTCTCAAGATATAAAGCAATAATTCAATTTTGATGTCAATGAACAGCCATAACCCTGTTGAAAACTAACTAGTCAATAAGAATAAGTACATAAAATATAATCCATTCACTGGTACTTAAGATATTGACAGAAACCAAGTTTGTATGTTAACTAAGGGCTATAACTCTGTTGTTAACAAAATTTCCCCATTTACAGCCCCAAACCACTCCTCTCCAATATCAATGCCTGTGCAAAAAAATCCAAGAAAAGTCATAAAAAAGTACTAAAGAGTGGAAATATAGCACCGACAGACAGATGGACACCAGAACAGTATGACAAAATATCCTCCCACTACTGTGTGGCAGGGTATAAAAACACATTGGTGAGGGCTGAATCTAAATACCAGGGTCCAGTTGTTCAAAACTAACGGTGTCATTAGTTAATGTAATGTTAAGACTTTGATCATTAAATATGGCATATATTATATGCTAATATTTTTGCTGAGAAAATGTGTGTAGCTTTTGCATTTGCAAGCTACTCACATTTTTTCCGCAAAAATACCTGTGAATTAGATATTGTACTAACTAGAACAGTTAACACTTTGACCACTAACAAGCTCCTTAAGCTAATGATGCTTTGAACAACTGGACACTGATTACACATTCACCAAGTCAAGGAATATGCTATAACTATGCCTGTGCAAAAGTTTCAAGACAATCCATAAAAAAGTACTTGTTAGAGAGTGAATATAAAGACCCAACAGACAGATGGACACCAGTCTTTAGTATAAGATAGCGTGTACAGTCTCTTTATGATGGACTAGCCTCTTAAAACTGTAAACCATGTTTTCTTATCTTATCATAATGCAGGTCTTATGTAACACAACTAATTAACTCCTGCAGCAAGGAAACCAATACTACATCTTTTATTACCTATGCGAACTGTGCAAATCTTTATTTCTTGACCAATTTCGACGATTGAAAAACGGAAGTCTATTAACTTTTTCCCCTCTTTCTACCTATAACATTCAAATTGACTTTAAATGTGAAAAAAGAAAGCCTAAAATATCTACTGTGATGTCGCGGCAGAAAGGAGGGGTATCTGATTACAAGTTAATGACCAGGCAGCTGACCACCACAGCATGTTGCAGAGCAAGAACTCGATGAAAAGAATAAAAACCACATGTTATCAGTGGGAAGCCTCAAAACCCCACTACCTTATCATACCCCTAGCTATCTCTAGCCAAGAGGTTGGGTAACCCCACTTAATTTTATAAGAGCGCTTGTCCAGCATGTAACTTCAGAAATCTACTTTGGTCATCAACCACCTATGGTGCTAGATGTTGTAAAACCAATTACTGGCAATTATCTCAGTGGAATAGCCTCTGATAAGAAATTACAGATAATGTTCCGGACTACTTTTTACCTGTCAGATAGGTATATTTGACCTAGATAGCCTAATATTCCCTGTCAGTAGATGCATCTATAAGGAAAACTAGTTGCTTCCACACACTATTTGCATAAAAAAAATATCACATTTTGTTTATCCTAACTACCATAACGGGATTATTGGAGAGTAAGCATGTGACCAGGTCATGTGATCAGTTACAGAGCCTTACAGATTAGCGATTTTGATCAGTTTCCAAGAATTATTTCGGAGCACTTTTCATTTAATATTGTGTTTTATTCCTCTTGGATAATTTTGATTTGTTTGACACAAGTTTCGCCTAGTGTTGGAAGTTTGTTTACGGATTACTGTTCCTAATGATGGGTTATCGTTATTGTGATTGACCCGGATTTGTTACCTCTTGCCTTGCGGGAACTGAGGTAGCCATCTTAATGGCGGCTAATAGTCATGCGGTGCTTGTGGAAGACGATTCGCCCCAGACCACTTGCTCTGGTTCCGGCTTAGAGTCCTGGGTGGGCGATGCCGTGAACTTACAGAAGACATCAGCCGTTGTGTTTTGACCCCGAGTTTGTTTAATTCGTCATCGAATTTAGGAAATACGAATTTTTTGTCGAATTCGGCCGGATCAACAGTTGGATTTAGGCCGCCATTGTACCCATTTGGACAAGGAGCTGCTATCCCGGCAGGCATGAGTCATGTGACTAATTCTCAGAAGAACTGTATCAGATGAATCTAAAGCCTGTTTACAATGGTGGGTAGACAATATAAAATCATCTTTCAAACCTATTATAAGACCTCGACTAGACATGGTGATAGAATCAGATAGTTCTTTGACAGGTTGGGGAGCAGTGAATAAGTCAATGATAAACTGATGTATAAGACAATGATAAACTGATGTATAAGAATCAGAAACTTATTACAAAGGCAATGGTACCTATTGTACAGATCATGAACTCTTGTTTAGAGAAGAACGACAGTGTTAACAACAGGTTATTTGACTTAGCATCTAATGCCTTCTCGATGATGGCATATGCGCACAGGGATCAGTCAAACATTCGGAGACAGCTGCTGAAGCGAGCAGTTTCTAAGCCCCATCACAATGCATCAACTCGTTAATGAAAACCTCTTTGGCGATGACCTTCATAAACAAATAAAGGACATGAATGAATCAAGAAATTTGCCAACAATATATCCCACAATAAATCAGCTAGCAAAAGACGGTCAACATCATCCAGTAATTTTGGATTTAAGAAACCTAGGACAGATTACCGTTCAAGAAATGAGATGAAACAGAAGTCTTTTTTAGGATCAAAGGGCCGACAGTACTCAAAGAGTTCAAAGACACAAGGACTGGGCCAAAAATAAACAGTTCTACAAGTGACTCAAAAACAACTGTAAGTAATAGTTCTCCTTTTTGGGTGGTGAACCAGCCCAATAACTTTTATGCTGGGAAAATCTGTAGTTGCTACAATAATTGGCTGGAAATTACTTCAGATAAATGGATTTTAGATATTGTTAAAAATGGTTATCATATTGAATTTGACTCGGACCCTTGTCACAATTTACAGCAACAGATTACATTCAGTGACTGGGAAAAGGGAATTATTTGTAATGAAGTTCAAAAGTTACTTTCTAAGCAAGTCATTCGAAAGGTTCAAAAACATGAAGTGAAATATTTATCTTCAATCTTTCTAAGACCTAAACTGGACGGTCACCGGAATAACCGAAATCACCGAAATCACCACCGAAATCACCAAAATCACCATCAAGTGGTGGGGTGGAGTGATGTTGGGTGTGGTGGGGTTGGTATGTGTGTAGAAGTTAAGTTATGGTGGGATTTGGTTACGTAGGATGAGTAAGGGCTATCGAATGTGGCCCCGAATGTGGCGAGTTTTATACCTAAATCTCGGTCGAAATAATTGAAATCACCGTTGTTTTATAAAGTTCTGGGCACAAATCATACTGTCATACATGTATGATGGGGGAGGGGTAAGGTGGTAGGACTACGACAGGGTATGCTGTGTTATGCAAGCTGAGTATGGTTATCGAAGGGCCCGGACCAGTAGTGTAACGAACACCCAGTGGAAATCACCGTAATTAGATCATCACTGTAAATTGAAAAAATATCAAAAGAAATCACCGACAAGAATGGATGAATGAATGAATGAAGGAAGGAAGGAAGGAAGGAAGGAACGAGCGACCAAACGAAAGAACGAACGAATGAATGAATGAATGAATGACAAAGAAATTAATAAATCAATTAGACGTCAGAAAAACAAGACGTGTTTATGCAGGCCCGTATCCTCAAACGCACCTACGGAGGTGGGGCGTATTTATCTCCATTTTTTAATATATGTCCATGAAATATCGTTTATCATTTGTGTCAGAAATTACTGTTGTAATTAAGAAATTGTTAAGACAATAGGGACACTCGGGATAGTATAATCAATTATATCAAAACATTTGTTTATATAAAATATATAAATAATTGTATAAAAATCATATTAATATAGCACATATTATGTCGGATTCTTTACAGTACAATTGTCGTCTGCTTTGTCATCTGCTTGTGATTTTAAAAGTCATTTTTGCGAACAGTGTGGACCCAGATCAGACTGCTCCTTTAGGATCTGGGTCCACACTATTCGCCTGTGTGCCAAAATAGGTTTGAAAAGTTTGCAAGAATATTCAGCAGACGACATAAACAGACGACATTTTCAGACACAGTTTTACTTGGCGCATTAAGGGTCAACTTATCTCGCCCCTACCTAACAAACGACCCCTAACCCATCCCTGCCCTATCCTGATCCACCCTAACCTATCATACTTTCCCCCACCCCACCCCTTGATGGTGATTTCGGTGATTTGCATGGTGATTTCAGTGATTTCGATGGTGATTTCGGTGATTTCGGTGGGGATTTCGGTGATTTCGGTTATTCCGGTGACCCTAAACTGGATGGTAGTTTCAGACTTATTTTGAATTTAAAGAAGTTAAATGGAAATATAGACAAAATACATTTTAAAATGGAAACACTTAAAACTTTACTGACATATTGGTTACCCAGGACTGCTACTTTGCATCCATTGACCTCAAAGATGCCTATTATAGTATTCCGGTGCATCCTGATAGCCAGAGATGGTAGTTTCAGACTTATTTTGAATTTAAAGAAGTTAAATGGAAATATAGACAAAATACATTTTAAATGGAAACACTTAAAACTTTACTGACATATTGGTTACCCAGGACTGCTACTTTGCATCCATTGACCTCAAAGATGCCTATTATAGTATTCAGGTGCATCCTGATAGCCAAGGTTGGCATAGGGACTCAAATTACTACCGTATTCGACCTAATTACCGCACTGTGCACTTAAGTTTTTCAAAATTACTGAGAAAAACTGTGTTCGACCTAATTACCGCAGTGTGCGCTTAAGTTTTTCAAAATTACTGAGAAATATTGTGGTTAAATATGTATCCATCTATACTAAGAATACACTTAAAAAAAGGTCAGCAAAGGACTTATCCAATGAAGCTTAAAGAATGGTTATGAGGGGTTTTGTTTTTCTGATTTTCTTTATAAAAGCATACGTTGTGGGTACTCATTTGAATTGCATCGACAAGTCGATGCAATTCAAATGGGTACCCACAATATAAACCTTTATATATATATATATAAACTAGAAAAAAGTACACTGACTGCAATCCGAAGACCATGGAATTGCTTGACTGTGCGCTTATAGGGGCATGTGCGGTAATTAGGTTGAATACGGTATGTTTTCACAGCTTTGGCAAATGGTCTTCCTCCGGCACCTCGTGTCTATACGAAAATGTTGAAGCCAGTTTTTTCCACGTTGCGTAAAGGACACACTAATGTGACTTATATAGAGGACAGTTTACTTAAAAGTGATACCTTTTCTGAATGTCAAGATAGTATTTTAGATACAGTTAAGTTAGTTGATGATCTAGGGTTCACTATTCACCCAGAAAAATCAGTCCTTTTTCCAACTCAAGAAATTGTTTTTGTTGATTTCCTTATTAATTCAGTCACAATGACAGTTCGAATGACCCACAGAAAAAGTAAATGATATATCATTGCTAATTGTGTGGAAGTCATAAACTGTAAGTCGATTACAATCAGAAACTAGGCTAAACTTATTGGGAAGCTGGTTGCTTCTGAACCTGCTGTTCCATAAGCACCGCTTTATTATAAGTCTTTGGAAATTGAGAAAAACTTAGTTTTAAGACAGAACAAGGGAAATTTTGATGCAGAGACAACTGTATCAGATGAATCTAAAGCCTGTTTACAATGGTGGGTAGACAATATAAAATCATCTTTCAAACCTATTATAAGACCTCGACTAGACATGGTGATAGAATCAGATAGTTCTTTGACAGGTTGGGGAGCAGTGAATAAGTCAGATTTTAATATGGTCTCTGGATTGTGGTCCCAGGACGATAAACAATATCACATAAATTATCTTGAATTGAAGGCAGCTTTCCTTGCTCTTCAGTGTTTCTGTCACAGCTTAAACAACATGCATGTGCAGCTGTATCTTGATAACACAGTAGCAGTTAAATAAATATCTGTCAAATACTGGTGGACGTAAATATTTGCTAAACCACTTAGCCAAAGAACCGCTTCTCGTCAAATTTGGCTTTCTGTTTATCATATTCCTGGGGTCCGGAATGCGGTCGCAGATTCCCTCAGTAGGAAAGGCAATGAGGACATGGAGTGGATGCTCACAGATAACACGTTTCACTCTATTCAAACATTCTTGGTTCTTGTGAGCTAGATCTCTTTGCTTCCAAACAAAACCACAAATTACCATTTTATGTGTCTTACTTACCAGATCCAGAGGCTTATGCATGTGAGTGAACACTCTCTCTTATTTGGACTAATATTAATGCATTTGTTTTTCCTCCTTTTAGTGTCTTGGGATTAGTGTTGCAGAAAATAATACAAGATCAAGGGACTGTAACAGTGGTGGCTCCAATATTCCACACCCAACCTAGGTTTCCAATTTTGCTCAAATTGACATGCCATCAACCATACCAGCTACCGAAACAGTGTTTAATTCTCCCATCCAACAGACAGAAGAAACATCCACCGACAAAAATGAGACTAGGAGCTTTCAGAGTCTCCGGCAAGTGCTGCTTGACCTAGGTGTTTCGGGACACACTGCAGACATCATACTTGCCCCTTGGAGAATGAGCACAAAGAAACAGTATGGGTCGTATATTCAGCGATGGATGTGTTTTTGTGAGCGAGAAAAGGTTAATTCGTTTAATCCTTATGTGAATTGTGTGTTAAAATTTTTGTCAGAATTATTTCAAGGTGGTTTAGGTTATAGTGCAATAAATACAGCCAAGTCTGCTATTTCTAGTCTCACTGCAGTGGTCTCAAATGTTGTGATTGGATCTAATACTTTAGTGCAGAGATTTATGAAAGGAATATTCAGTAAAAAAAAAAACATGTCTCCCAAAAAATACTGTCACATGGAATGTCAGTATTGTGTTAAATCACTTAGTTTCGGTGGATATTAAGTCATGTGAATTTCGTGCCTTGTCAAAGAAATTAGTTACTTTGTTGGCCTGACTACTGAGCAGAGATGTCAGACTTTACACTTCCTTGATATAAGGAATATAGAGATGGATGTTACTCATATGCGAAATTTAGAATAGGAGATCTTCTCAAACAATCGAAACCTGGAGTTCACATACATGAGTTATATATTGAAAGTTATCCTGTGAATGACAATTTATGTGCAGTAAAATGTTTAAAGAAGTATTTGGATATAACTGAGTCTCTGAGATCTGGCACAAAACTACTGATTTCCACTCAAAAACCTTATAAAGGTGCTAGTAAGAACACAATAAGCAACTGGATTAGAGAGACACTGAAAGACAGTGGTATTGATCTATCTATTTTCTAACCTCATTCAACACATAGTGCCTCCACTAGTGCTGTAAGTAAACTAGAGCAGGTGTTTCTAAAACACCATGCCCCCAACTGCCTGACTCTAACACTGCTTGACTCCAACACTGCTTGCCCATGACGGTAACAACAGTACAAATATATGAGATTTCAATGTTATTTTATCAAAAGGAAATAACTCTAAAATAGGAGATAATTGGGATAAGAAAAAAATACATGTCACCTATTTTTTCATGAGGAATCAAAATATGAAATTTCAAAACATTAGCATACATGGTTCTAAACTTATGCTATACACAATAAAGCAACGACATTAAATGGCCAGAAATTGCAAAGGGCCATAACTCCAACATTTCATTTTATTGGTTCAAAATTTAATCAGGTGATCTCCTCAATCCCAATCAGTATACCAAATATCATGGCTCTGGCTTAAATACTTTCTGAGATACCTTGCTGACAAGGTCAAAATGCCTAGAACTACAAAGGGCAATAACTACGTCGATTTTTCATGGAATTCCCTAAAAAGCAAATCAGGTAATCTCCACATTATCCCCAATCAGCATAATATATTTCAAGACCCTAGCTTAAGTTTTTTTTGAGAAATCTTGCTGACAAGGTCAAAATGTGCAGAACCGAAAAGGGCCGTAACTTTATCAATATTTTCACGGAATTCTCTCAAAATATAATCAAGTAATTTACACATTATTCCCACTCACCATATCAAATTTCAAGAACCAATCTTAAATACTTTTCAAGATATCTTGCTCACAAGATTTAATTCTGATTTTTTTCGAAGGGACATAACTCTAAACAAACATGCTGGACAAGGAAAAAAATACAGGTCAGCTATTTTTTCATTGGGAACCCAAATATAAAATTTCAAAACCCTAGCATGCAGGGTTAAGATATGGCATGCATAAAAAAGCTTGACAAAAGGACAAACGGACAAACAAAGGCAAAATAATATGTCCCATCAATTTCATTTGAAACTGGGGGCATTATCAGGTCATCTACTCATCGCTACCAATCTATTCATCAAGTTTCAAGGCTCCAGCTTCAATAGTTTTTTTAGATATTTTGCTGACAAGGGAAACATGCCCAAATTTACAAAGGGCCATTATTTACGAAATATTTTTCAGAATTTACACAAAAGTTAATCAGGTCATCTACTTATCATTACCAATCAATTCACCAAGTTTCAAGTCTCTAGCTCTAACAGTTTTTGAGATATTTTGCTGACGATAAAAATGTAAAAAATTACAAAGGGCCATAACTCAATAAGTATTTTTCAAAATTTAATCAACAGTTACTCAGGTTGTCTACTCATCCTTACAAATCCATTCACCAAATTTCATGGCTCTAGCTCTAACAGTTTTTGAGATATTTTGCTAACAAGGTAAAAATGCCCAAAATCACAATGGGCCAAATTTTCAAAATTTCTTAGAAAGTTAATCAGGTAGTCTACTCATCACTATCAGTCTATTTGTCAAGTTTCAAGCCTCTAGCTCCAACGGTTTTTGAGATATTTTGCTGACAAGGTAAAAATATCCAAAAATTCAAAGGGCCATAACTCATGAAGTATTTTTCAGAATTTCTTCAAAAGTTCATCAGATCATATACTCATCACTACAATCCATTTACTAAGTTTCAAGGTTCTAGCTCAAACAGTTTTTGAGATATTTTGCTGACAAGGTATAAATGCCCAAAATTATAAAGGGCCATAACTCAAGAAGTATTTTTCAAAATTTCTTCAAAAGTTAATTAGATTGTCTACTCATCACAACCAGTCTATTCATCAAGTTTCAAGGCTCTAGCTTCAATAGTTTTTGAGATATTCTGCTGACAAGACTGCATCCATATTTTTTCAAAGGGACATAACTCAGAAAAGGGGCATAATCCTGTCAAGATAAAAAATACATGTCAGCTATTTTTTCATGAGGCATCCATATAAGAAATTTCAAAACAGTAGCATTCACGGTTCTAAAGTTATGCTATGCATCAAAAAGCGTGACGGATGGACGGAAGGACGAATAACCCAGAAGCAATATGCCCCTCCAACTTCTTTGAAGTTGGGGGCATAAAAATTACCGATAGATACGATTCTTCGCACAGCTGGGTGGAAATCAGATTGTGTTTTTCGGAAACATTAAAAGAGACCTATATCTAATGACAGCTCTTTCAGCTGTAGTATTTTAGCAGAAGGAACTGAGAAGTAACTCACCATGTTGTACAAAGTGTAAATATTTAGTCAAAATAGTTTCTTTTCTACTGGCGATATTTTTCTACATGTACATGTAGAGGGACACTCTTTATTTGTTCATGTTGCATGGTCTCTAAAGTCTCCAATAATCCCGTTATGGTAGTTAGGATAAACAAAATTGGAAAATTAAATGAGGCTCACCTGTTAATCGATATTTGATTGAGATTTTGTTTATCCTGACTACCAAGGGATTATAGGCCAGTCCATCCCTCCCTGTCACAGGCTTTCCATGCTACATGAACACTGATTTGGCTCTGAAGTTGAAACTGATCACATGACCTGGTCACTTGCTCACTCTCCTATAATCCCTTGGTAGTCAGGATAAACAAAATCTCAATCAAATATCGACTCACAGGTAAGTCTCATTTAATTTTCCAATTTTTATCAGAATTTGTTTTTATTTTTACAGTCATACAAAATTCATTGTATTAAATAGGAGTGTTCCAACTTTCCGTATTCATTTGGGGATGTTTTTGAGCAGAAATATGAAAAATATAAACTTTACATCTGCATTTTTTTTTTTATTTTTTACAGCCCAAAAAAAAATTTGATAATATTTAGGTTTTTGTAATGGTTGGATTTGTCATGTGGCTCTTAATCGCATACCTTGATATGTGAGCACCTATATAGATGGAGAGTATGGTGAGCATTTTACATGATTTAATGATAAAACAATACGAAAGATGTGACTCAGGGATCAGGTTAAATGATGAAGGTAGCAGCTGTTGTGTTATTACAATATACTGTTTACTAGCCTCTGTAATAAACAACTTAACTGTTGCATGTAGGTCTCTGTGGCTAGGTTCAGCATGTAAAATGGGCCACAGCATGAAATAAATAAAGGCACAAATCAGCCTGCATATCTGCACAGTCAGTTCAGCCGTATAATCATGTGATGCAGCAGGGACTGCCAGAACTTTAATCAATCAGTTAAAATATGCTTATATAAATATGCTTTTTACAATGGTTTTAATAATCTTCTGCACATTTGAATAAAAAAATACTGATAAAACTATCACATCTGATTATTCATTATGAATACATGCCTATTCAAATATGTAGAAAATTTCACCTCCAAAAACTGAAAATTTTTAGATAAAAATTCTGATATTTTTAATATATCTGCTCAAAACATAGATTGTGGGTACTCGTTAGAACTGCCTCACCGAGGCAGTTCTAATGAGTACCCACAATCTATGTTTTTGAGCAGAAATAAGAAAAATAATGTATACTCCTGAAAACCCCAGTTTTACTATATAAAGGTGGGGTTTAAGGGGGTCAAATTTGTATAGGCATGTTTTCGTGATGGCTTTTAAACTATTTTTTTTTTTATTTGTATGTAATTTTATATCAGCTGTTGATGACTGTTATGCAGCAGTCAAAAATCGATCAAACACCTGACATTGCGATTTGCTTAATATTGCACATAGAAAATCAATTAAAATGGCTATTCTGCATAACTTTGCTCAAAGATTTCATTTGTTTTCATAAATGTTACATACAATGAAAAAATAGATGCGAAGACCTTTTTTACTCAGGTCCTACCTGGAATGACCTGGATTCATTACAAAAATACGCCTATTCAAATATACTGAAAATTTTACCGCCAAAAAACGAGTTTTCAGATAAAAAATTCTGATAATTTTCATATTTCTGTTCAAAACATAGATTGTGGGTATTCGTTAGAACTGCCTTGATGAGGCAGTTCTAATGGGTACCCACAAACTATGTTTTTGAACACAAATAAAAAAAATAATATATACCCCTGTAAACCCCACTTTTATTATATAAAAGTGGGGTTTAAGGGGGTCAAAATTATATAGGCATGTTTTCGTGATGTATGTATCGAATTACACACTTATCTGGCCATTCCTCCCATTCTTCATAGGAAGGCCAGCTAAAAGTTATAAACTGCACATGTTCTCAGCGGGTATTACAGCATAAGTGGTTACCGCACATTACCCGAGAAAAACAAAGAAAATCGGGTGATGTGCAGTTAGTGAGATAAGAGACAAAATGACAAAATACCCCACCACTATCGTGTGGCAGGATATAAAAACATATTGGTGATGGTTTAATTTTAAGACCAGACTACACATTCACTCAAGTCAAGGAATATGCTTTATTAATGCCTGTGCAAAAGTTTCAAGACTGCGAGTTAAAAAAAACAAGTACTGAAGTTAGAGAGTGGAAATAAAGCACAGACAGACAGATGGATGCCAGAAATGTTTAAAAAAACAACAACAAAAAAACACAGCCACTATCATGTGGCAGGGTATAAAAACACATTGGTGAGGGTAAAACCTTGTGACCAGTCTATACATTCACTAAAGTCAAGGAATATGCTTTATAAATGTTTGTGCAAAAGTTTCAAGAACATATACTCGAGTTAGAGAATGGAAATAAAGCACTGACAGACAGATGGACACCAGAAATGTCTAAAATAAAAACAAAACCCAGCCACTATTGTGTGGCAGGGTATAAAAATACATTGGTGAGGGATAAACCTTGAGACGAGACTACACATTCATTCAAGTCAAGGAATATGCTTTTTAGACACAGAATAGGTGAATTTTGCAGAAACTAAAAATAGCCATCAGAGGAGATGACAAATCCCCGACCAAACCACCATTTCTAAATTTAGTGTATTTCAATCGATATCATGTGTATATTGAACAAGACCAAGGTGAAAAGATGCAAAGATAGTATGAAATATGACCAAAATAATTTTGAAAACAAATAAAGGTGCACTGTGAATGATTTTATTTTTGTGTGTTCTTTATTAGTTTTTTTTTTATTTTTGTCAAAATCATCTAATAATTACTTCTGATGTGATAATTTGTACAGGATACACAATATTTGCAAATACTTTGAATTTGTGAGTGTACATATTCAGAAGTAATAGCAAAAAATAAATGCCTTGTAAAGGTAAAGGAACTTGCTGTATGCTCAATGGGGTAAAAAATCAACAGAGTAAAAGTTGTCCTTGCATGCTACACACCTTCTTGACCTGATATATGTCCCTACCAAAAGTTATCTCAAACAGTGTGGGAGTTATTGCCTGAACAAGATTTTGGCATCAGGGGAGATAATAATGGAGAAAGCGAGAGTACTCTTGAACACGACATGCCTACTGGTCCTTATCTATACCTCTACCAAATATTATCAAAATATTTCAAACCACATTTGTTTGTGTTGAGATTTTACGGCCCAGTCAACCTAATGGGGTCATACTGAGCGTGGTCAGTTTACCTAACCACACGTTTACTGGGCAGGCATTGTTCTCTAAGCGGTTAACCAGTATTGTGCACATTCTTTTGGCAGAAACTGACAACTGCCCTTCTTGAATCAGCGGAACGGAGAGAATGACTGTAGAAAATATTTCATGATCAATCTCCACGAAAGAATGTCGCCGACCTCGGTGGGGGTTGAACCCGCGACTTCCTGGTCAAACCACATACTCAAGAATTTAGCTTAGAAATTCATTCGGGGGAGGTAACTAGAAAACAACCACGGCAGAGGTTGTCTCTCTTGCATCTGACACACCTACTGTTCAATACCAATGCCTCTACCAAATATTATCAAAATATGTCTAAGGGTATCAAAGTTATGGAACGCAAGATTTTGGCTTCAGAGGAGATCAGATCTTGGGAAATATTGAAAAATGAATCGGTCCAGCCGATGACGTCATCACCTAACTAATTTCCATAGGAAAAAAAATTTGATACTTGTCACGAAAACTAATGACAAAAGTGAAGTCCTATGAATTAATCCTGATTTCTGTACAATGGTCGTACATTGTTGTGTTTGGTGGAGTTCTTGATTTCAAACATTTAAAGACATTAGCTACGCATGTAAAAGCAAATACAAGACTAGAACTTGTTCGTAGGCAAAGCAGACATGATATCTAAGACATCATACTTGACTGACATGTGGACAGGGGAGACAACCTGATATGGCTGAGAGTATAATTACCGGGACCATATACAAGACAAAACAAGACTCCGGGACAAGAATTGTTGTTTGCGCTACCCATCATGTAAAATGAGAAAAAAAAACAAAAAAAAAAACATGAGGACCATGATGGTCCTATATCGCTCACCTGACCAAACAGATTTGCATATTTACTGTTGAAGATTCAGCCAAGTTCACTGCTCTATAAACTTTATAGCACTAACCACCCCCACCAAAGTTAAAATAAGCCCCGCCCCCTGGCGGCCATGTTTTTTGACGAATCCAAAAGGCTTGAACAATCTTGGTAGAGGATCACCAAAGGAACATTTCTGCAAAATTATATGGAAATTGGTCCAGTGGTTTCAGACAAGAAGATTTTTAAAGTTTTCTATATAGATATATAGGGAAAATAAGCCCCGCCCCCTGGTGGCCATGTTTTTGACGAATCCAAATGGTTTGAACAATCTTGGTAGAGGATCACCAAAGGAACATTTTTGCAAAATTATATTGTAATCGGTCCAGTGGTTTCAGACAAGAAGATTTTTAAAAGTTTTCTATATAGATTATATAGGGAAAATAAGCCCTACCCCCTGGCGGCCATGTTTTTTGACGAATCCAAATGTCTTGAACAATCTTGGTACAGGATCACCAAAGGAACATTTCTGCAAAATTATATTGAAATTGGTACAGTCGTTTCGGACAAGAAGATTTTTAAAAGTGTTCTATATAGATTATATAGGGAAAATAAGCCCTGCCCCCTGGCGGCCATGTTTTTTGACGAATCCAAATGTCTTGAACAATCTTGGTACAGGATCACCAAAGGAACATTTCTGCAAAATTATATTGAAATTGGTCCAGTGGTTTCGGACAAGAAGATTTTTAAAAGTTTTCTATATAGATATATAGGGAAAATAAGCCCTGCCCTCTGGTGGCCATGTTTTTTGACAAATCCAAATGGTTTGAACAATCTTGGTAGAGGATCACCAAAGGAACATTTTTGCAAAATTATATTGAAATCGGTCCAGTGGTTTCGGACAAGAAGATTTTTAAAAGTTTTCTATATAGATTATATAGGGAAAATAAGCCCTGCCCCCTGGCGGCTATGTTTTTTGACGAATCCAAATGTCTTGAACAATCTTGGTACAGGATCACCAAAGGAACATTTCTGCAAAATTATATTGAAATCGGTCCAGTGGTTTCGGACAAGAAGATTTTTAAAGTTTTCTATATAGATATATAGGGAAAATAAGCCCCGCCCCCTGGCGGCCATGTTTTTTGACGAATCCAAATGGCTTGAACAATCTTGCTAGAGGATCACCAAAGGGACATTTCTGCAAAATTATATTGAAATCGGTCCAGTGGTTTCGGATAAGAAGATTTTTAAAGTTTTCTATATAGATATATGGGGAAAATAAGCCACGCCCCCTGGCGGCCATGTTTTTTGACAAATCCAAAAGGCTTGAACAATCTTGGTAGAGGATCACCAAAGGAACATTTCTGCAAAATTATATTGAAATCTGTCTGGTGGTTTCTGACAAGAAGATTTTTAAAGTTTTCTATACAGATATATAGGGAAAATAAGCCCCGCCCCCTGGCGGCCATGTTTTTTGACGAATCCGAATGGCTTGAACAATCTTGGTAGAGGATCACCAAAGGAAAATTATATTGAAATCGGTCCAGTGGTTTCTGACAAGAAGATTTTTTAAGTTTTTAGTTAAAAAATCTATTTTTAGCTCCTGTGACCTAGATATGCAACGGACTGGAACCATTTGAACAACTTTGAAAGAGTACCA
The DNA here is from genome assembly GCA_964016985.1 of Anodontia alba. Classification (NCBI taxonomy): domain Eukaryota; kingdom Metazoa; phylum Mollusca; class Bivalvia; order Lucinida; family Lucinidae; genus Anodontia; species Anodontia alba. The sequence continues at coordinate 57,213,072 of OZ024833.1, read as the reverse complement.
ACCAAGGATCATTCCTGTGAAGTTTGGTCAAAATCCAATCAGTGGTTTAGGAGGAGATGTTGTTTAAAGATTGTGGATGGACGGACAGACGGACGGACATACGGACGACGACGACGATGACGACGACGACGACGGACGGTGAGTGATCACAAAAGCTCACCTTGAGCTTTCAGCTCAGGTGAGCTAAAAACGAAATGTACCATGTTATTGTACTTCTTTGGTTTCCTCAGATTATTTTCTTTTCACTATATGTTTCTAATGTGTTGTTTTATGTCAACTGGTGACCGATCATATTTGATCTGTGCCGCATCAATGAAGACCAATTAAGTGTTGCACTTTACAAACACAGCAAAACAAATTTCTTTTTAACTATCAAAACATCAAACACATCAAGGAGTCTTTAAACTTCAGTAATAGCGGCCAAAGCTAATTACTTTCGCATGACCACTGTAATCTCTCAAGATTCGAGATAACGCAATGAACTACGAGATCTCAGGTAATTGTTTACACAACTTGACTTGAGGCGATTATTGGATTAGTCATGTGTAATTAACAGATCGACATCTGAGCTAGGTAAGTTTAGAATTTGAGAATACCCTAAATATCTTACAGAATCGGAGAAAATTTCCTTTGTATTGGGCCAGTATGGAACGGATTTTTTTTTGGCTTTTAGCTGTTTCCAAACGGTCCCAATTTCTGAATTTTGGTCTGGGACCGAAAGAAATTTGGTTTTCCCCGAGCCCTGGAGAAGATACCTACATAATGGAGAAGAAAGTGAGAGTTGTCTCTCTTGCATGCAACACACCATTTGTCCTCCTCTTCATCTCTACCAAATATTATCATATCTCAAACAGTATGGGAGCTATGGCCTGCACAAGATTTTGGCTTCAAGGGAGATAACTACATCAGGAAGAAAGAGAGAGTTGTCTCTCTTGCATGGTACATGCCTCCTCATTTCTACCAAACATTATCAAAATATGTCTAAGAGTATCAAAGTTATGGAGCGCACAAGAATTTGGCATCACCGGAGGTACCTACATATAAAAGAAAGTGAGAGTTGTCTCTCTTGATGTGACATGCCTACTGACAACTACATAATGAAGAAAGTATGAGTTGTCACTCTTGCACGCAACATACCTCTTCTTCAATTCTACCAAACATTATCAAAATATGTCTTAGGGTATCAAAGTTATGGCCTGCACAAGATTTCCATTTCAGGGGAGATAACTAGACAACAAATAAAGTGAGAGTGGTCTCTCATACACCCAACACACCTACTGGTCCTCCTCTTCATCCCTATCAAATATTATCAAATTATCTCAAACAGTGTGGAACTTATGGCCTGCACAAGATTTCGGCTTCAGGGGAGATAATTATATAAGGAAGACAGTGAGAGTTGTCTCTCTTGCATGCAACACACCTACTGGCCCTCCTCTTCATTCCTATCAAATGTTACAAAAAATATGTCTAAGGGTATCAAAGTTATGGAGCGCACAAGGACGAGTACAATGTCTGCTTCAGGGGAGATAACGAATAAAGTGAGAGTTGTCTCTCTTAAATGAGATATGCCTACTGGTCCTCCTTTACATCCCTACTAAATATGATCAAATTATCTCAAACAGTATGGGAGTTATGGCCTGCAGAAAACTCCAGCTTCAGGGGAGATAACTATATAATTAAGAATGTGAGAGTTGTCTCTCTTGCACTTGACATGCCTACTGGTCCTCCTCTACATTCCTACCAAATATTACTAGAAAAAGTGCCCAGTGGGGCACGTATACCCCTGACCAGTGTGACCGCCAGTTTTTAAAGAGCACAAAGTATGTAGCTTTGACTCTGGAGATGGCAGTTATATGCTTTATGTTATAACATTGGAAAACTTCAATCACACATAATATGAAGCCCTTGACCTCAAAGATCAGGCACAGGTGCAGGGATTGAGCTTAATAAAACTTTAGCCCTATAACTATCACCATATATTAGTGAAATCAATCAGTCTATATAATATAAGCAAAAAAGACATTTGTATGAAAAGTCTGTGACCTTGACTTAAAAGCCTTGCCCCAGCTTGGGGATGGTGCCGAGAAAAACTTTAGACCTATATATACCATCATGCTTAATATTAATGAAACCAACAAAAAGGTCTTCATAATATAGCTATATAAATTTTAATGAAATTTTTTAGGTTTCCTGCCTACTCAATGCCCTCTACATATCGGTAAAATACCACAGAAATATCTTAAAGAATTTTTAGAGTTATTGCCCGCACAAGATTTAAATAACCAAGGGAGAAAACTGCAGAAAGGAGTCAGAAAGTCATTCTTGAATGTAATATGCCTACTCAATGTCCTATACATACTGGTGAAGTATCATTAAAATAGCTTAACATGTTTTAAAGTTATGGTTTGCACAAAATTTTTTAAATTCTGGAGACAAGGGGAGATAACTCATGGACCAAGTCAGTTAGAGTTGTCTTTCTTGTACCTGACACCCTACCAAATGCCCTCTACAACCTGTCAGTTTCCTGAGAATAGCTCAAAGGGTAGTTAGGAGTTATGGGGTGCACAATAATGCATTTATGGACAGACAGATGGATGGATGGATGAATGGATGAATTCCATGCTGATAGCTATATCCCCTAAACCTCTCTGTTGGAGGATAACGAAATTCAACAAAAGGTCTTGATGGTATAGCTATATAAACTTAGATGCAATTTTTTTTACTTTTATATGAAATTTCTAAGTCTGTGACCTTGACCTCAAGGTCATACCCCAGGATGGGGATGATGCTGAGTAAAACGCTAGACCTATATCTACCAACATGTCAAATATAGATGAAATTCCTCAAAGGGTCTTGATGGTATAGCTATATAAACTTAAACACAAAAAACTTTGACTTTTTTATAAAAATTCTAAGTCTGTGACCTTGATCCCAAGGTCACCCCCGGAGTGGGGATGGTGCTGATAAAAACTTTAGACCTATATCTACCATCATGCCAAATATGAATGAAATCCATCAAAGGGTCTTTAAAATATGAGGTCTTATAAACTTTAATGCAAAAACTTTGACCCAAAGACAAAAAATAAAGTATGAACAAATAATGCTTCAAAGGACGGACGGACAGACAAACAGATTTCTTGCTGATAGCTATATCTGCTCAATCCTTCAGTTAGGGGATAATGAAATTTAATAAATGGTCTTTAAATATGGCTATCTAAACTTAAACGCAAAATTTTTTACTTTTATACGAAAATTCTAAGTTCGTGACCTTGACCTCTGTCACATCCGTGTGGGGATCATGCTGAGTAAGGCGCTAGGCCAATATCTACCAACATGTCAAATATAAATGAAATTCCTCAAGGGTCTTGATGATATAGCTATCTAAACTTAAACACAAAAAACTTCGACTTTTTTCACGAAAATTCTGTGACCTTGACCTCAAGGTCACCCCCTGGGTGGGGCTGGTGCCGATAAAAACTTTAGACCTATATCTACCATCATGCCATATATGAACGAAATCCATCAAAGGGTCTTCAAAATATGAGGTCTTATAAACTTTAACACAAAAACTTTGACCCTGTGACTTATTTTTATGAAAATTCTAAGTCTGTGACCTTGACCCCAAGGTCACCCCCGGGTAGGGGATGGTGCTGATAAAAACTTAAGACCTATATCTACCATCATGTCATATATAAACGAAATGCATCAAAAGGGTCTTAAAAATATGAGGTCTTATAAACTTTAACACAAAAACTTTGACCCTGTGACTTTTTTATGAAAATTCTAAGTCCGTGACCTTGACCCAAAGGTCACCCCTGGGGTGGCGATGGTGCTGATAAAAACTTTAGACCTATATCTACCATCATGCCAAATATGAACGAAATCCATCAAAGGGTCTTCAAAATATGAGGTCTTATAAATTTTAACGCAAAAAACTTTGACCCTGTGACGGAAAGACGAACAAACGAACGTATGACCGAACAAAACCGAAAGAATGTACGAAAGAATGAACAGAAAAGTGAAACTATATACCCCCACATACGTCATATGTTGGGGGTATAATAAAAGTACATCTATTGGTATCAAAGTTATGGAGCCCACAAGGAAGAGGCTACAATATTTCTGCTTCAGGGGAGATAACTACATATTGAATACAGTGAGAGTTGTCTCTCTTGCATGGAACATGCCTACTGGTCCTCCTCTTCATCCCTACCAAATATTATCAAATTATCTCAAACAGTATGGGAGTTATGGCCTGCACAAGATTTTGGCTTCAGGGGATATAACTACATAACAAAGACAGTGAGAGTTGTTTCTCTTGCATGTGACGCGCCTATTGGTCCTTCTCTAAATTCCTACCAAATATTATCGAAGTAATGGAGCAAACAAGGATGCGTCTATGGAAGGACGCCATGCTGATCGCTATATCCCCTGAACCTATCGGTCGGGGGATAAAAACTGGAAGAGAGCCTCTGCAGACCGCATGTGTGTTTGGTCTCCTCAAGTCTCCCATGTCATGCTGCATGAATTTAAGATGCCACACCCATTTCTAATTTTCAGCCAAAAAGATTACTTGATCCTAGCTGCTGATACATATTCCCATACTTTATGACAAACAGTGCAGATCCAGATGAGTTGGCTTCTTCAGAAGCCAACTGATCTGGATCTACACTGTTTGAAAACGCAGGGCATATCCTGGTTCAGCAGAAGCTGGGTTTTAGTATGGCTGCTATGTTAAAATCCTACCTATTTTGAAGATCTAACAGTTCCTGATTGATCTTCTCTATATCCACTTCTGTCCAGAGAATATCATAGTAGCCATTGATAGATGACATCACAGTGCTGTACAGACCATACAGTTTCTGCAGAAGGTTCAGTTCTTTCTTGATACGAGCCAAAGATGGGTAATCTGTGATAGCCAGACCAAACAGTTGTTCCCCAGCACTATAGATATTGAACTTGTTCCAGAGATCGTCAAACTGGCTCTGAGAAATTTGTAGAAATATCCAGAATGGATGGGCCACGCCATGTGCAAACATGCCTTCTTGCATATACGGACAGCAAAGCCAAAATCAGTCTAATCCAGGCCGTCACTGTCTGCTAAAAGAATCATTAGATACTACAAAATGTATGACTGGAGAATAAAGGCCTGGCTGATGTTTTGCCCATGTGCAGGATGATCTGAATCTGAACATTTTGAACATGTTCAAAGGCAATTTTTCACAAGACGTAGCCCCAAAACACTTGTTCTCATGGTATTTTACTTTTGCCATTTTATGCATCCTAATATAAATCCTAATACAGTCCCTTTATTTCTGGGATACATGGCAAATTTTTGGGATAAATGGGAACTCTAGGAGAAAAGTCTTTCCTTTTAAAGTAGATCCCTGTTCAGAAGGAAAATATCAATTTTGCCTTCCTTGAAAGTGTATCTATGCACCTTAAACCAAGAAAGAATGAGCAGATCATTAGTCTGACAACTTTGTTGTGAGGCTGCTGCTGAGCCGCTCCAATCAGAAAATGCAAATCCTAGCAGTCCTATTAGTCTATGCTGGTCACTAGCATAATTTGGGCTGTGTCAAGCACAAAAGTGCCTTCTTGCAAGCACAGAATTTGCTGATTCACATCATCCTGCACATACGCAGACCTATTCTGGCATTTGCTCTCAATTAAAACAATCTTCAGTATCCAATGTGGACAGCAAAAGCCCTGATCAGACTGTACAGATATGCATATGGCCAAAAAGCATTCTCCCATGGCATGGCCCATGTATGTCAATTCTTAAACATCTATTAGCAAACAGCAAACACCCTGATCAGATGCTGTGAATGCACCTACTGATCAAGTTCTACTCAAGTCACGAATGTCACATGGTAATTTTCTGTTCTGAAGACAATTACACAAGGTAGAAAATAACAAATTGCAACAAGCAAATTCCATGGGGAATTTTTGTCCCCCGCCTTATTTTTATTTGAGGTGTTAAAAATGGTGAAGTTAACCAGAGGACCATTGGTCCTGTATCAATTACCTAAGTATCAGAGCAGGAAACAAGTGATAAAAAATAATTTCAAGATTCTGAAAAAAACACATGCATATCTTCAGACCATCCTTAAAGCACCTGTAAAGTTTCAAAAGAATCGGCTTAAAACTATGGTAGGAGTTACGGGGTCAAGGTACCTACTCCCTATACGCTTCTGTAGTATTAGAACTCAAAAAATGTCTAAGTTAAAAATGCAGAAAAAGTGACAAAAAATGATTTCAGGATTCTGAAAAAAACACATGCATATCTTCAGGCCATCCTAAAAGCCCATGTAAAGTTTCAAAAGGATTGGCCAAAAACTGTGGGAGGAGTTAAGGGGACAAGATGCCTACTCCCTATAGACTTCTGTAATATTAGAAATAAAAAATGTCTAAGTTCAAAACGTGTAAAAAGTGATAAAAAATAATTTCAGGATTCTGAAAAAACCACATGCATATCTTCAGACCATCCTTAAAGCACCTGTAAAGTTTCAAAAGGATCGGCAAAAAACTGTGGGAGGAGTTAAGGGGACAAGATACCTGCTCCATATACACTTCTGTAGTATTAGAACTCAAAAAATGTCGGAGCAGGACACAAGTAATAAAAAATAATTTCAAGATTCTGAAAAAACCACATGCATATCTTCAGACCATCCTTAAAGCACCTGTAAAGTTTCAAAAGGATCGGCCAAAAACTGTGGGAGGATTTAAGGGGACAAAGTACCTGCTCCCTATACACTTCTGTAGTATTAGAACTCAAAAAATGTCTAAGTTAAAAATGCGGAAAAAGCAATAAAAAATTATTTCAGGATTCTGAAAAAACCATATGCATATCTTCAGGCCATCCTAAAAGCCCATGTAAAGTTTCAAAAGGATCGGCCAAAAACTGTGGGAGGAGTTAAGGGGACAAGGTACCTACTCCCTATAGACTTCTGTAATATTTGAACTCGAAAAATGTCTAAGTTAAAAATGCAAAAAATGTAATAAAAATAATTTCAGGATTCTGAAAAAACCACATGCATATCTTCAGACCATCCTTAAAGCACTTGTAAAGTTTCAAAAGGATTAGCCAAAAACTGTAGGAGGAGTTAAGGGGACAAGGTACCTGCTCCCTATATACTTCTGTAGTATTAGAACTCAAAAAATGTCTAAGTTGAAAATGCAGAAAAAGTGATAAAAAATTATTTCAGGATTCTGAAAAAAAAAAAACACATGCATATCTTCAGCCATCCTAATAGCCCATGTAAAGTTTCAAAAGGATTGGCCAAAAACTGTGGGAGGAGTTAAGGGGACAAGATACCTACTCCCTATAGACTTCTGTAATATTAGAACTCAAAAAATGTCTAAGTTCAAAACGTGTAAAAAGTAATAAAAATAATTTCAGGATTCTGAAAGAACCACATGCACATCTTCAGACCATCCTTAAAACAACTGTAAAGTTTCAAAAGGATAGGACAAAAACTGTGGGAGGACTTAAGGGGACAAAGTACCTACTAAAAATTCGGAACCACGCACCACGGAAAACCAAAAACAGTGTCCCCCCGCTTTTCTTCGAAAAGGCGGGGGACAATAAAGCAAGAAACGATAATACCCAGCCATTATCATGTCGCCAGCAGACAACTCTGTCAAAAACTGACAAAATTTGGCCATTAGCAATCCCAAATCAGATCTCCACAATGTCAATGCACACATCAAATTTAGTGAAAATCCATTGCCACTTACCAAAGTTATTGTCCTGAAAGTAAAATACGGACATATTGGGGGCAGATAACTCTGTCAAGAATGGACGAAATTCAACCATTAGCAATCCCAATGCAGATCTCCACAATATCAATGCACACACCAAATTTCGTGAAAATCCATAGATATTTACTAAATTTATCATCTGAAAATGAAAATGTGAAAGAATTGTGGGCAGATAACTCTGTCGAAAATTGAGGAAATTTGCTCATTAAAATCCCAAGCCAGATCTTCTCAATATCAATGTACACAACAGGTTTATCCATTTACTCAAGTTATCAACGGAAACCAAAATACAGATGGACGGATGGACATATGACAGACGGATGGACGGAAGACAGACAGAATGACACACAGACAGCCAACGTGATACCATAATATAAAAAGCAAAAAAATAAATAAATAAAAACTGAAATTTGCTATAGCCCCTTGCTAAAACAGATCCAAATGACTTTTGAAACATTCTGATAGAAGATAGTGAGCAAATCCGTCAGATGCATGTTGAACAAATTTTAAGAATGCGAATTTCCCTACACACTGGAGTGAGAGATGGACAAATGAAAAAGTGGAAGAAGGCAAAACTAAATCCCAGCATTTTTGTTTTCTGTTCTGGAAGTTAAGAAATCTGAGACAATTTTTTTCATTTGAGAGAAAAAAAAAAAATGGAGAGAATGAAAAATGGAAAAATAAAGGATGCAATAAGCATGAGGAAGTTAATTCTCTCTTACACAATACAAGTACACTGCAGCGCCGTTATAGCGCGGTCGTTGGGATCCATGAACGCCGACCGCGACTTATGCGGTCCGCGCTCTACCGATCTCGACAACCCCCACTCACTATTTTGCATGCATGATTGCGGTTTATGTATTGCACGTATTTTATAAGTTATATTGCATGTTGTTTATGTTTGTTTATTGTTGCACTTTGTGCATGTACCTTACTTGATATCCGCTTCATTGTTTTTATCCAGTGAATAATAAATTTGTAAACTTTAAAATGTTTGTTGCTCTTTTATGACCAATCAAGCACCCCTAATCAAGGGAACTAACTGCAACAGTCTTGCGGTATGGATAGCTTAAGCTGTACCGCTAGACTGAACAGCGAAAATGGCCAATAAATAAAAACAAATAAATAAATTGATAAATAAATAAATGGCAGGGATTATTCTGGCCCCGGATTTTTGTGAGAGAAAAAATCCCACTTGGACAAAAACAGTGAGAGATTTTCAAATTCAGTGAGATTTTTTTTTTTTTTTTTTTTTTTGCTCGCTCAGACAAACTTTTTTGTAAAGGTCAGATTTTGTATCAGAATTGTATGTATAAGTAATTAGTATTATTATTCCTTATTTTGTAATGTACTCTAAATCAGGTTAATAAAATTGTTATATATAGGGTGTTTGATTATTTTAAGTATCATTATTTTCATGTTTACTGCAAGTGTTTATATATAAATTTGAACTTTCTGGAAAATCATGTTTACAATAACAAGTTGTTATATTCTTTTTGGAATTTACAGATGGAATATTCTAGATTAAGCTATTTTTGGCATGTCACAGAACATTTAATTTTTTCTTGATAAATGCTGGATAATAAGTGATGCCTTTAGTACTGTAATTTTTTTTAGATTGTGCTTTGATATTATATAAGGAGAGAAGATTTTCATATGAGCATCTTTGTACACTTTCATTCTTTACTAGATTACTTCAATGTTTCATTAATTCTGGAATTAAACCCTGAATTCAGGGACTTTAAATTGTGGGATCAGAAACTGCAATTTAAAGGATTTGTTTCAGAAATTCTTCTGGAATATTTCGCAGGGATTTTGTGACATTAGCCAATGATTTTTTACCAGAGAGTTCCGATTCATATACTCATAATTTTTCTCTGGGACTCACAAATTTTTATATAAGCGAGTCCCTGAGCTCACAAAACAGTAGATCCCTCAGCTCACAAAAACAGTAGATACCTGCTCTAAAATATATTACAGACTCATGATTTTATCATAGGACTCATGGAATTTCAATTATGTGTCCTTGAGACTGGACAGAATTTGTTCTGTCTTGCACATTTCCTTATTTTTTGTTATCAACACATACTGTAAATACTTTTAAAGCTTGATGCTGGTTTCCCTTTCATTTCTTTCTCGTTACGCCTGGCTCGTAACAAAATGCAAACAGCTGAATAAGGGTATTCATTAGGCAGTTCGGTCGTGTTTGATCGTCATCCGAATCAGGGGAGGAGAGCGTGGCCGCTTCAGTCGAGCTGGGTTGTGTTCGAACATGATATTAACATGTTGCCATCCCGACTGGACGGCTTCGGGGTGGATAATTTTCTTTCTTTTTCCGAGTCGGCGGACATTTTTTTTTGCTGACTCGAGGTAGCGATCAAAAAAGCACTTACTTAAACCAGAGACCGAGAATGAAATTTTACGATAAAGCTTTTCAGTGATACAGATTAATGATTGGTTACCTGCGGTCGTATGCGTAATGAATTTTGGCGCCACAATAATTCAGAAACCGGTCAAACAGAACAGTCCGATAGTCTCGAAATGAGCCGCATGTGCAAAATAGGAACTTAACGGCCCGAAATGAAAAAAATTTAGCGTGCGATTTTTTTTCTCACGCCGGGAATTTTGATGCGATTTCTTGCAAAAAAATGCGAGAATATCGCGAAATCGTGCCAGAAAATGATCCCTGAAATGGTGGAAGAGACCTTCAAACATATGATGATGCGCAGGCTTGATTTTTTAAACCGCGCTGTCTGCATATGTTCGTTTTTTTTTTTTTTTTTTTTTTTTTTTTTTTTTTTCCTGCTTCCACTCGTTTTCGTTGATGTCCGCTGATAAAGAAGATTGTTGTAACTTTCCTCTGAAGTGCGTTTCTACGTGCCTGCTGATGTTCCTGAGGTTTCTGACCTTAGTTGCTGTTTCGCACTCGTCCGAAAAAACAAACAAATAAATGATGGAAGAGAACTTCAAACGTACGATGATGTGCAGGTTGATTTCCGAACTGCGTTGTCTGCATATGTTCGAAGGGCTCAACCTGTTTAGATTTTTTTAAAGTTTCCTTTCATGTCAATCATTGGCTGATGATTCACATGAAATGTCATGGCTATTCTCTGAAAAAAATAAAAGTAAAATTGTTTTCTACTGCAGTCGTGATTGGCGCTCTAAGGGTTAAATGAAGTTATACATTTTACACTCTTGGGCATTTTTTTTTTTTATTTCGGCAGCTCATCTATATGAACCGCCAATCACAACTGCAGCAGACAACAATTTTGACTATTTATTATTTTTTTTTTTTATTTGCCATAGAAAACAAGTCCTGGCAATTCATGTGAATCATCTTGGCAGACAATTCACATGAAATGTCAACACTTGTTTTCTCTGAAAATAGGGAAAATAAATTAAGATTGTCGTCTACCACAAATTTTGCTTGGCACTTTATGGGCCAAATGTGTTCACAATCTAGTATAACATCAAAGGATGTTTCTGCTCAGGTTTCACTCATAAATGACACGAGATCATTTACCGTTACTGCAGGCAAGATCAAAGAACTGATTGACAGCTACCGTTTCAACTAACCTTTAAAGGGCTAAGCAAAAAATTGTAGCAGACAACATTTTGAATTTTTTATTTATTACCATTTATTTTTCAGAGCATAATTCAAGTCATGACATTTCATGTGTATCGTCTGCTTGGCAGATGACTCACCTGAAATGTCAAGACTTTATTCTCTAAAAAAAATAAAATAAAATAACAAATAAAAGTAAAATTTTTTTCTGCTGCAGTTGTGACTGGCGCTTTAAGGGTTAAACTTTTATCGGTCACTAGGTAGATGAATGAAAAATATGACACCTATTTTGTGTCTGAAATAACCAAAAGGCAAAATACAGATGACAACTTTGGTAAAACAGAATGTGTAAATCCGCGAGATTAACGATCTTTTTGACTGCTGATTTCCGCGGAAGAAGGGCAAAACTTTCAAAATTGGGGAAAAAACTGCACAAAAAATGGGAGTCACAGACCAACCGCGTTATAACGGTTTCCGCGTTATAAGGGACCGCGTAATAACGGCATTGCAGTGTAGTGGTATCCAATGTTTGTACCAAATTTCCTAGGTGCAATAGTTTCTGAAAATCTTCGATACAAATTTCCCTATGTATTACATTGGAGTGAGAGATGGAAAAAAGGAAAAATGGAAAAAAGAAGGCAAAATAAATTATAGCATCCTGGTTTACTTGTAAACAATATACTTTAACCCTCTGTAGGTATACACAAAGTTTGAAGACTCTGACTCTCACAGGAGCTGAGAAATCTGTGGCAAAAAAAAATTATTGGACAGAGAAAAAAAAGCACAAATAAACACTGGCAGTAATCTCATCACTCATGGCCAATTGTTATGCAAAGAAATAAGTGAGGAGAAGCGCAAGCTAAAAAGGTGGCTATTTTAGGTTTGTTGTTGACAATCTGGGGCTTTTGTCGTCTAGGAGGGCGTTATTTAAAAAAATTGGAGAACGCTATACTGCATGGCATTAAATTCTCTACAAACCAGCACCAAAATTTACGTCAAAATATAGCTATGGTTCCTGGATTTGTTTCATTCTGGCGACAATCGCTCAGAATTTGGTGCCATTTTGGACAATTTACCCATTAAAATTAATGTTTTTAGCCATATCTACATCTTGGGTAACGACTTGAATTGGACAGACGCCGTCATTTGGCATATGTATTACAATCATAAGAATGCAAACGATCAATGCAACCAACAAAAACGGAAAAATGCTAAAATTATAGGGCAGAATGAGCAGTGCATGCGGTTATGAAAGACGAGACTAGGATATGAGTGATGAGAGTTGACAAAATGAAAATAAAAAAATGGGATTCCAAGTCAGTGCTTGTTGGAAATATTTATAAAGGATCTTAGTACAATTCCATCTTTTATTAGATAAAAATTTTAAGTTCCAGTAAAACAGTTCCAAATGCAATCTGATTGCATGAACAGAAAAAAACAACAACAAATATTTTGAGAGTATCTTCATTTCATACATCTCAAAAATTTAGCATACTAATACTACACAGAGATATCAAGGCAGAAAAAAACAAACTGCACCATATAAATATCTGCTTTAAATACGGATGCAACATGTATTTTCTGTCAGTTATGCCTCTAAATACGTATGTAAACCTTTTAACACGTAGCATGCTGGGTAAAAAATTCAATAGACAACATTTTGAACTAGTTTATATATATATATATATATATATATATATATATATATATATATATATATATATATATATATATATATATATATATATATATATATATATATATATATATATTATATTTGTGTGTGTGTGTGTGGCCTGCTGTAGTTTTGCTGCAGTTGTGATTAGCAGTATGGTATGGTAAGAAATGTGCATAAAAGTGACGAGATATTTTCTCATGAAAACAGTCCATTCACCTTATTTTCCCCCACAGAACATATGTTGAAGGCAATTTTGCATGAAGAAAAAAAAAATTAAAAGTTCTGTCTGGAAAAGCTTCTTATAAAGACCAGTCACAGTGATGAAAATAAAAAATGAACCGGTAAGAAGGGCACTGAAAAAATGTTATAAAATGCCATTTGCGAACAACAAATACGAGGGCGAGTCAATAAAAAACCAGCCTCACTTATTTCTAGGTGAGATTGATTTCTTCTTTTTCGATGTAATTGCCTTCTAGAATGATGCACTTGGACCAACGGTGTTCCAGTGCCATCAGCCCAGAACTGAAGAAGCCAGGGAATAGGGAATAGTCACTAGGAGCTAAGTATGTAGAATAGGCAGGGTGCGGTATTAGCTCGTACCCATTCCGCTCAACAGCATCCATTGCAATTTTGCAAGTGTGGACTCTCGCATTGTCCTGTTGGAGCAGAATCCCTTTGGAGAGTTTACCTCGGCATTTTTCAGGGATCACAATTCTCAATTAGTCGAGCAAATTTGCATAATACGCACCTGTTATTGTACTTTTCTTTGCTATAAAGTCCAACATAACAACGCCTTGTGCATCCCAAAATACAGTTGCCATCACCTTGGCAGCATAGGTTTGCGTTTTAAACTTCTTTGGCCTCGGAGACCCCGGCCCTACACTCTGGCGACTTTGAGCTTTATTCTCTGCCTCATAATAATGGACCCAGGTCTCATCTACAGTCACCAGACGTGAAAGGAAATCATCTTACTTTGACCTAAACCGCTTCAACAATGCGCTGTATACTGATGCTCTGGTTGCCATTTGCTCATCGTAAGGGATTTTGGGACCCAACGGGCTGTTAGCTTGTGCATACCTAAGCGATTATGTAAAGTTGTTGAAATGCTACCATGTGAAATGTGTAATGCATTCGCTATTTCTTCCATTTTAATTCGCCTATCAGAGTACACCAGATCCTGTACTTTGTTACACATTTCTTCATCGGTGGCATCTGACTGGCGTCCAGACCTGGTTTTGTCTTCTAAAGACGTTCTACTGCGTTTGAATTCCCCAACCCAGAATTTAACTTGTGCATACAATGGTGCAGAAGACCAATAAACATTGGTCAACTCGCAATGTATTTCCTGACCTGTTTTCCCTTTCAAATACAAGTACCTAATTACAGCACAGTACTCAACTTTTGATGAAAAGCTTACTTTTGCATCGCTAGCCAGGTTTGACATTCAATATCTTATGAGTGAATGACACGATAAGGGTGCAATTTTGCCCTCAGGCCTAAAACATGTATTGAAACAAGGCATGAAAATCTTGGGTGTCTCAGTCAATTGGAAATGGGATAGGCTGGTTACTTTTTGACTTGCCCTCGTAGATAGATGGTAAGACCAATCTGTGCATCTGTTTAGTCATTGCCATATTAACACTCAATAGTGTGACTCCTTATCCCATTTATGCCAAGTGGACTCTTCTACTTAAACTCTTTTTAAAGGTCCATTACCAGTAGAAGGGATATCTGGTTAGTTTTCATTACCATGTTTTACAGAAATTCCTATATTTAATCCAGTGTAGACCCTGATCAGATGCCATGTTCTGTGGTGTCTGATCTGCATCTACATTGGTTACCATTCATCCATTTTATGACACCTAGCAAAAGCACAAACCCTCAGAACGGAAACTTCAGCTCAGCTTTCATTTGGGATGAATAAAATATATTAAGCTAGCATGTCCTATTTCTTATTTTTAAGGGTATTTCCCTTAATCTAATTGCATACTAATTTGATTTTAAAGCATTCGTGGGCATTATGTTAAACAGAAGAGCCTAACTATAGCTGAGGACATTTCCTATGGATAGAGTGCAGTAGCAGATTCAAAGAGGGGTCGGTCGAATCTTCCTTTGATTCGAGATTTCATTTACATTGGAAATTTTGGATAAATCTGATAGATTTCGGACACTTTGCCTTCTACTTCTCTTCAAAAGGTCAACAAATTTTACAACCTGAAAATGTTTGTAAAATTGCTGGGCAAGTGGCAGACAGTGTCCTGCGGAGTCTTATCTGGGTCCACACTGTTTGCTCAGGCCTGTCTGTCCAAATACGTAGAGTATGTAAGGTAATATGATTAAAGCGAATTCTCCTGGATCTGCACCTGTAGAGGCATTACATGCCAAGCTAAGTACTTACTTTTTAAAATATTTTTGAAATAAGCATTTGTTTTACGAGCTGAAACATACATCTATTTCCAGTTTCGCTGCTCTCCTCACTCGTAAAACATCTTGTCACTCATAACCGCACGTGCTGCTCATTCTGCCCTATGATTTTAGCATTTTTCCATTTTTGTTGGTTGCATTGATGGTTTGAATTGTTATGATTGTAATACATATGCCAAATGATGGCATCTGTCCAATTCAAGTTGTTACGCAAGATACAGATATGGCTGAAAACATTAATTTTAATGGATAAACCATCCAAAACGGCACCAAATTCGGAGCAATTGTCGCCAGAATGAAACAAATTCCAGGAACCGATGGTAAATTTTGACATAAATTTTGGTGCTGGGTTGTAGGGAATTTAATTCCGCGCAGTATAGCATTCTCCAACTTTTTAAAATAAGGCCCTCCTAGACGACAAAAGCCCCAGATTGTCAACAACCACCTGAAATAGCCACCTTTTTAGCTCGCGCTACTCATGTCCGGATATTCCTGTCACTTATTTCTTTGCATAACAATTGGCAATGAGTGACGAGATTACTACCCATGATACAAGGAATGATAAGCATGAGGGTGCTGAATCTCACTTACACAATACGTCATACTCAGTTCGTACAAAATTTTGAAAATTCTAGGTAGAGCAGTTTCTGAGAAATCTTTGACCGAAAAAAAAATTACAAACAAACAGACAGACACACAGACAAATATTGATAAGGAAAAGACGAAACTATATACCCCTATATACTTTTTATGTGTGTGTGGGTGGGGGGGGGGTGGGGGGGGGGTGGGGTTATTACATTTTGCGAAAAAAGGCTGAGGATTCTCATCCCTGAATGCATGCAAACAAAAGCAGCCAGACAATGATCAGGAGCTGTATGATATTCTGATCAATCAATTTAGTACTGTTAATTGTTTCTTTGGGTAGTAATATTCATAAGGTCGACAGTACAGTGTGGTTGAAAATATATATATACTTGTGACAAATAACATGGTCATCTTATTTTCACTCTTCCTTTCGGATTTCTTTGATTGTCTTCATTGTTTCCCTAACAGATGCCAATCCCACTTTCGTTTTTTGAACCCCTTTTTCTGTTTCCGAGCAAAACTATCATGTTGGTATGCATTTTCTTAGTTAGAATGTAAGCAATCTCTTGGTAACAAGATTATCATAATTTGCCAAATGTTTTTGTTTTTGTCTCTCCAGTGCATCCCCTGTTAAGCTGTGAACTACGCCATAATGCTCATGTTTTGTTTGGTGACGTTAGCTATGACGTCAGAAGTGCGCATTGGCCTATATACAATAAAATAAAAAGAAAATTTACTCTTTTTCTGTGAACTGCATAAAAATGGTCATCTAGTATAATGAAACCATTCAAATTTTCACTCGTGCTTTGCTATGAAAATATTTATGGGTTCACAGCAAAAGAGTAGATATTCTCTAATCTATATATTCAGACACTTTAAGTCCTTACCATTCTTCATAAATTATATTTAACTACCTGTTGCCTCTTACCATTCCTCATAAATTTGAACAATTCCATTTAACTACCTGAGGAAAATGAATGAAAGTAAAGAAACAGAAGAAATAAATAATAATTTTATATTTTTGTGGGGTAAAATCAAAGATTGGGTGTCAATGTATCTTTTGCACCTCCTCACCTTCCCTAAGATGAATAAATACCTTTCTTTACGACAGTAAACTTGCATGAAACCTGTAAGATGGCAAGTTATTAGCTACAAATATGAATTCAATCACAATGCTGATAAGTGCTTCTTTTCAGAGGAAATATATATGGCAATATGGTGCAGACAAGCCATTTAACAACACTGTAAGACCTTGAATGATCTTGAAAAGGGGGTCATGGTCACCTTAATCAAATTAGTCCATGTTCCAACTATATATCTGTGCTAAGACCTTGTATGACCTTGAAAATAAGGGCAAAGTCACAACAATATAGCTGTGAAAGTTTGGACAAAATTCATCCATTCCTTCAGGAGATAGGGTTTCCAAAATCTAAGCCCTCATGTGACCTTGAAAGTGGGGTCAAGGTCACCAAATTCTTATCAGTTCTTGTCCGTGTCTCAACAATATAGCCATGCAAGTTTGGTCAAAATCCATTTATTCATTCAAGAAATTGGATGCAGACAAGCCATTTTCCAACAATCTAAGCCTGATGTGACCTTGAAAATGGGGTCAAGGTAATGAAAATATAATAAGTTCTTTTGCATGTCCCAATAATATAGCTGTGCAAGTTTGGTCAAAATCCAAACATTCCTTCAGGAGACAGGTTGCAGACAAGCCATTTTCCAACAATCTAAGCATTAGTGTGACCTTGAAAATGCGGTTAAGGTCACCAAAATCTAATCAGTTCTTTTCCATGTCTCAACAATATAGATGTACAAGTTTAGTCAAAATCCATCCATTCATTCAGGAGGTAGGGTGCAGACAAGCCATTTTCCAACAATCTAAGCCCTCATGTGACCTCGAAAATGGGGTCAAGGTCACCAAAATCTAATCAGTTCTTTTACATGTCCCAGCAATATAAATGTGCAAGTTTGGTCAAAATCCATTCATTCCTTCAGGAGATAGGGTGCAGACAAGCCATCTTCCCACCATTTTCCAACAACCTAAGCCCTCGTGCGACCTTGAAAATGGGGTCAAGGTCACCAAAATCTAATCAGCATTATTCCCCCACCAAATGATAAATTTGTGAAATTTTGGCTAAAATCCATCCATTCATTAAGGAGATAGAGTGCGGATAAGAACCTACACTGACAAGGACGCTGACACCGACAGGATCCGCCTAAAAACAATATGTCCCCCACTATGGTGGGGGCACATAACAATTCCATTTAACTACCTGTTGTCTTACCATTCTTCATAAAGTTGAACATTTCCGTTTAAATACCTGTTGCCTCTTTCCATTCTTCATAAATTTGAACAATTCCATTAAACTACCTGTTGCCTCCTTCCTTTCTTAATAAATTTGAACAATTCCATTTAACTACCTGTTGCATTACCATTCTTCATAAATTTGAGCAATTCCTTTTCAATAGCTGTCGACATGTCTAAAAGCTGCTTGATTAGCCAGTGTCAAAAATTTAGACCTTGATCAGATGGTGCATTATATGTCATAGGAATTGGGTCTACATGTCCGAATACTAAGTATTTATACACTAAACCCCAATCTAGGCAGATTGACATTGAAATTTGGTATCTTTGTGTTAAATATAGCTCATAAGGAAAAACAAACAAAAAAAAAAAAAAAAAAAAAATTAAAACAAGAATTCCGCGGAAGGCTTCATCGCACCTGCTGGGGCAAAAGTTACAGGAGACACAATCAGAATGTGGTTATTAAATAAGTTTATTTCATTCTTAGCAGTGCTTAGTTAGAAAACTGGGTTGAAAAAAATGTAGACAAAGTGCCTAGAGGGGCACATATATTCCAGGCCAGTGCCATTCCCTCTAATGGCTATATCTTCAGCACTGACTTTTCTTATTATACAGCCCAATGATAATAGAATGTCGACGTAAAATGTGTAAAAGTCACTGGCGTGTGAAATATAGGTCAAGGTCACGGTCTAGGTACCTGCTAATTCAGTGCATCAAGGAGAAGCACTATGCAAAGTATGGTGGTTGTAGGCATTATAGTTGAGAAGTTATCAAACATCAACGTAAAATGTGTCAAATATAGGTCAAGGTCACTGGGCCAAGGTACCTGCCAAGCCAGTGCAATGATGTGAAGCACTATGCAAGGTTTAGTGGTTGTAGGTCTTATATTTAAGGAGATACCAAATATCAACGTAAAATGTGTCAAAGTCACTGGAGTGTTAAATATAGGTCAAGGTACCTGCCGAGTCAGTACATCGAGAAGAAGCACTATATTAGGTTGAAGGTCTTACAGTTGAGACATATGGAAGGGTGACGTAAAAGGTGTATAAGTGAATGGAGCGCGAAATATAGGTGAAAGTCACCCATTCAAGGTACCTGCGGAGTCCATACATAGAGGAGAAGCACTATGAAAGGTTTGATGGTTGTAGGCCTTATAGTTGAGGAGATATTGAACGTCGACGTGAAATGTGTAAAAAGCACTGGAGCACAAAATATAGGTCAAGGTCACCGGGTGAAGATACCTGCCAAGTCAGTACATCTAGGAGGCACTATGCAAGGTTTGGTGGCTAGAGGTTTTACACTTGAGATCTCGAACGTTGACGTAAATTATGTCAGTCACTGCAGCCAAAATATAGGTCAAGGTCACCAGGTCAAGGTATCTGCCGAGTCTGTACATTGAGAAGAAGCACTTTGCAAGGTTTGATGTTTGTAGGCCTTATAGTTGAGATATCGAATGTCGACACAAAATGTGTCGAAGTCACTGGAGCGCAAAATATAGGTCAAGGTCACCGGGTCAAGGTACCTGCCGAGTCAGTACATCTAGGAGAAGCACTATGTAAGGTTTGGTAGTTGTATGCCTTATAGTATAGAAGATCTGGAACGTCAACGTAAATTGTGTCAGTCAATGGAGCGCAAAATATAGGTCAAGGTCACTGGGTCAATGTACCTGCCAAGTCAGGGAGATGTGTCATGCAAGGTATGATGGTTGTTGTAGAATTATAGTTGATTAGAATACTAACTTTGACGTAAAAGTCGAACTTTGACATAACAGAACTGTTAACAGACGGACAGATGGACGGACAAACAGACAGACGAATGGAAAAGCAGGCACCTATGTCGCAAAGTCAGGAGGTCAGGGAGATGTTTCATGCAAGGTTTGATGGTTGTTTAGTCTTGTAGTTGATTAAAATACTAACTTTGACATAAATGTCGAACTTTGACATAACAGAACTGTTAACAGATGGACAGACAGACGGACGAATGGAAAAGCCGGCACCTATGTCGCAAAGTCGGAAGGTCAGGGAGATGTTTCATGCAAGATTTGATGGTTGTTTAGTCTTGTAGTTGATTAGAATACTAACTTTGACATAAATGTCGAACTTTGACATAAATGTTGTCAGACGGACAACCAGACAAACGGACAGAAGAACGGAAAAGCGGATGGCTATGTCGCAAAGTCAGGAGGTCAGGGAGATGTTTCATGCAAAGTCTGATGGTTGTTTAGTCTTGTAGTTGATTAGAATACTAACTTTAACATAAATGTCGAATGTCGACATAAATGTTGACAGACAGACGGACGGAAAAGCGGATGTCTATATTGCACCCTGCTACAAGCAGGTGCGATAAAAAAACAAAAAACAAAAGCATGGCAGACACTGCATAACACCCCGCCACTGCTCAGTAACAAAACATGGACTGAAAATGGGTACGTTTGATGGGTAAAAATCGGTGTCAATTCATCTGATATGAAGCAGAAACAATTTTTTCGGTCAATAAGACAATAACCAAGGGCAGTAAAATTGACAAAAAAAGCCAAGAAAATATCTAGAGCAATTTTAATATCATTTGATAAATGAAGTTTCGTAAATGAAGTTTCGTCGAAATCCATTAATTCATTCTCGTGATATTGAATGAAACCATTTTTTTGTCACTAAGCAGGGACAAACACCGTTAAAATTTGATGAAAAATCCAAAGTAATAATCTAAAGAAAGAATATTTTCTATATCATTTGATATATGAAGATTCATCCAAATCCATAGATTTGTGCTCATAATATTGAATGAAAACCATTTTTTGGCATTAAGTAGGGGTAGTAATTTTGTTGAAAACTCACAAAAAAGCCGAGTAATTATCCCAAGCAAGATATTGTCAAACCCATTTTATGTATGAAATTTCATCCAAATCCATCAATTCTTTCTCCAGATATTAAGAGGAAATCATTTTTTTTTTTTTGCAGCTAAGCAGGGGCAGTAACTCTGTTGAAAATTCACGAAAAACGCCGATTAATAATCCCAAGCAAGATATTGTAAATATTATTTCATAAATAAAATTTCATCCAAATTCATTAATTCTTTCTAAAAATATTAAGCAAAAACCAATTTTTATCAGTAAGCAAGGGCAGTAGCTCTCAAAATTTAAAAGACTTTGCCAATTTATAATCCTAAACAACTCACCACCGATATAAATGTGTATGCAAAATCTGAATAAAATCAATCAAAATCTATTCAAGTTAGAAAGCGTAAACCAAGCACTGACACATTGACTGATACTTGAACAGGAAAATATAATACCCTGACACTATTATGTGATGGTATAATAAAAAAAAAAAAGCAAGCAAATTCAGAGAATTTATGTCCCCCGCCTATTAAAAATCTTCCAAACAAGAGCATCGGTGAAACCGAAGAACGCTCCCCGAAGATGCGCAGTAGTGGGAGGGTTATGTTAGTGAAAGAGTAAATACTTTAAGAGATATGCTACGGACAAACATTATTGCAATCAAAGTGCTGTAGATGCTGGTGGCTTGGGCATCAGAAGACCCAATGACAAATGACTAAAGATCCATTTGAAAGCCTGTAAAATGTACCAAAAAAAAAAAAAAAAAAAAGATGTGGAAGGAGTTGTGCTCACAAGGTACCTACTCCTATATGTACTTTCATTGACTTGAAGCATGAAAAAAGTCTATGTTAAAAGTTTTTAATGATAAAAGTTAAAAATGTGGAAAAAGTAAAAACAAGACTGAGGACAGCAACAAACGAAAGACGACAGACCATTGGAAAACAAACGAAAGATGACAGAACACTGGCAAAACAAATGAAAGATGACAGACCATTGGCAAAACTAATGAAAGACCACAGACCATTGACAAAACGAACGAAAGACGACAGATCATTGGCAAAACAAACGAGATGACAGACTATTGGCAAAACGATACCTTATTTGAGTATCAGAGTAAAAGGTGTTCAAGAGTTGCCAGTGATAAAAAATAATTTCAGGATTCTGAAAAACCACATGCATATCTTCAGACCATCCTTAAAGCACCTGTAAAGTTTCAAAAGGATCGGCTTAAAACTGTGGTAGGAGTTACAGAGACAAGGTACCTACTCCCTATACGCTTCTGTAGTATTAGAACTCAAAAAATGTCTGTTAAAAATGCGGAAAAAGTGATAAAAAATTATTTCAGGATTCTGAAAAAAACACATGCATATCTTCAGGCCATCCATGTAAAGTTTCAAAAGGATCGGCCAAAAACTGTGGGAGGAGTTAAGGGGACAAGGTACCTACTCCCTATACACTTCTGTAATATTAGAACTCAAAAATGTCTAAGTTAAAAATGCAGAAAAGATTCTGAAAAATCCACATGCATATCTTCAGGCCATCCTAAATGCCCATGTAAAGTTTCAAAAGGATCTGCCAAAAACTGTGGGAGGAGTTAAAGGGACAAGGTACCTACTCCCTATAGACTTCTGTAATGTTAAAACTCAAAAAATGTCTAAGTTCAAAATGTGTAAAAAGTGATAAAAAATAATTTCAGGATTCTAAAAAAAAAAACACATGCATATCTTCAGACCATCTTAAAAAGTCCCTATTAAGTTTCAAAAGGATCAGACAAAAACTGTGGGAGGAATTAAGGGGACAAGGTACCTACTAAAAATTCGGAACCACGCACCACGGAAAGCCGAAAACAGTGTCCCTCCGCTTTTCTTCGAAAAGGCGGGGGACAAAAAAAAAAAAAAGAGATAATGGCCATCTTAGATTTCCAGTCAGAATGATTTTAGCTATTCTGATCTACTAGTCACTCCCTATGCATCCTATCAAGTCTCAAGACAAATGGCCTTTTGTTTCAGGAGAAGAAGCAAAAAATATATTTTCAAGATGGAAGCCATGGTGGCCATCTTGGATTTCCCATCCGATCAAATTTAGCTATTTTTATCTACAAGTCACCACAATGCTTCTTACCAAGTTTCAAGTTAATTGGCATTTCAGTTCAGAAGAAGAAGTGAAAAATAAATTTTCAAGATAGCAGCCATGCTGGCCCCCTAGCAGTCTCTCTTAAAAATAAAGGCTTTTTATAAAGGCTACTTTTGGCAAAATAAAGGTTTTTCAGGATAAATTTTGTACAAAATAAAGAGCATTCAATGGTTAAAGGGCTTGGTTCACGAATGACCAAAATCTGCCCTATTCAATATATTCATCAAAACGCTTGTAAATATAAGTCAGCATGGGACATCTTCAAAAACAACAACAACAAGTTTGAAAACCAATCATTATGGTTGCTATGGTAACAACAACACACTACATGGTGTACTGTAAAACTGTTTGTTTTAATCAATTTCATAGCTGAAATTTAGGAGCAATACCACTAAAAGCATTCCCATTTGTTAGTTTCATATTTGTCAAATACTGTAGCACAAAGTTATGAATAAAAATCACCATAACACAGAAATTTCTGTTACCATGACAACAAATATGTCAAATTTATTACAAAAAAGCACGCAGTTTTATTTAATTTATTCTGTTTACTATGCGATTCTATCTTTATCACTACATACAGTATAAAACTTTAATTATCAGTAATGGGAGACACATTAAAAAGAAAAGAAAACACTAGACTAAAGTTTCTGTTGCCATGGAAACAAAACTGTAAAACCATTTACTTCAGCCAAACAATATGTGGTTTTGACTGATTTGAATCATGAAATGTAAAGTGTGTTTTATTTCATTGATTTAAATGTGTTCTAAAGTATTTGACTGTGCGTAAAAAGTGGCATTCGCATCACTTAACTTTCTGTTGCCATGGAAACAAAAGGATACATTTATCTTATAAGAATATCTTATAAGAATATGTTGTTTTTGCTTGACCATATTCAGTGATTAATGTTTTTTTTTTTTTTTTTTTTTTTTTTTTTTGCTGTATTGGTGTCATTACTGCATATTTTTGTTTGTCACAGTTTGCAGCATACAGTTAAAATGTTAAGTATCATGTCACCAAAAGTTATGTATCCCCAACAACAAATTTATCACATAACATTTGGCATGAATGTCATTAATTGGCATGCTAGTACTGATAACAGCCGCGGCATACCGACTGCTACAAAATTACATGTGAGCCAGTGAAGACGCAGATCAGCCAGCTCATCATTGATCTATTTTATGGCAATGTCATATTTGATCCCATTGGAAGAAATGTATAAAATCACAGGTCAAAGAGACTTTAAAATTTGCACTATTTGGTCATAGTTACAAAATGTTTCATTTGACATTAAAACTCTGCCCCCGGTGGTGATCTGCTCCTGCTTCTTGTCTATGTACATGTATCAAATCATGGAAAATTTGTATATAAAATCACAAATCACAGTTCAAAATTATTTTTATGAAACTTGCACCAGCTGGCCATAGTGAGAAAAAATTTAATTTGACATAAAAATTCAATCCCCAGGGTTGATATGCCCCTGTGCTATGTACAGGTATGTAATCATGAAAAAAAAATGTACAAGATCACAGTTCAATGAGATTTTGTTTATAAACTTCCACCAGTTGGCCATCATGGCAAAAGCTTTCATTCGACATCAAAACTCTGTCCCCAAGGGCTTATCTGCCTGTGCTCCAGGGTTATGTACATGTAAAAAATCACAGTTCAATCAGATTTGTTTTCGAAACTTGCACCAGTTGGCCACAGTGACAACAGGTTTCATCCGACATCAAAACCCTGTCCAAAAGAGGTGATCTGCCCCTGTCCTAAGGCTACCAACATGTATAAAAAATATGTATAAAATAACATTTCAAAGAGATTTCTTTCAAACTTGCATCAGTTGGCCATAGTGACAAAAGAATTCATTTGACATAAAAATTATGTTCCCTAGGGGTTATCTGCCGCTGCTTTGGGGCTATGTACATGTATAAAATCCTGAAAAAAAAATGTATAGAATCTCAGTTCAAAGGATTTATTCGAAACTTATATCAAGTGGTCGTAATGGCAAAAGGTTTCTATCGACACAAAGATCTGTCACCCATAGATTGTCTGTCCCCGCCCAGGACCGGAGGTCTCAGTTGAGCTACAGGACTGTTGGTCCTCTGGTTTCCATAGTTGACATGCAAAATATATTTGCTATGTGTAGTGAAAGTATGCAAAAATATACATCGAACATATCTAGACACTGAACAGACTGGGAAAAAAGCTTCGGATTCATTCTAAAGATACAGTTTAGAAGAGCACTATAAACCTGCTGGACATATTATAACAAACGTCATCTTTGTACATACAAGTGCAAATATGTATGCAAATAGAAACATCTTAAATATTAGGTTCAACACTGATAGCAGCCATTTAGTAGTGTTTAACTATCTGTCCTTACGAAACCAAGGCCAGCTGGTACACCCTATTGTGAACAAATATAAGTCCAGCAGGACATGACTACAATGTCGCAGTAAAGGTGATGTCATTCGTCATGTGCCCGCTAGGAACCTTAGCACAGGTATTCCTGAAAACTGACACATGTACGTAGCAAGGACTCAGATCAGCTTATGCATCTGCACAGCAAATTCAGTCTTCGTTGTCTGTAGGAAGAAACTTTGGGTCTTTACTTCAGCATAGACTGCAATGCGAAAATTGTGATCAGACGCCATAGTATTTGCAAACTGGCCTGAGTATAAGCTCGATGAATTCCGCCTCCAATCGATTCGAAACCGAGACATTGTGTTCTAAAGTCGGGAGCACTAACCACTCCGCCACACGGCCGCTTCGCAAATTCTAATGTTTGTGATTACCATATACATGCATGGAACTGTCTTGCAAAGAAAAGCAAATTAAAATCCAAACTTGTGTACAAGCTCAGTAATCTCTCTCCTGTTGTAATATCAACTCTTTAAGCGCCATGAAAAATTGAAGCACACGACAATTTGATTTTTTTTGGTGGGGGAGGGGGATAGTCTTGACATTTCATGTGAACTGTCTGCTTGGGACAGTTCATAGGAAATGTCAACTTATTTTCTCTTCAACATAAAAGAAAGATAACAATTTCATGTTTCTTTTAATTTTTATAAAAATGTCTTGACATTTCATGTGAATTGTCTGCAAATTGCATGAAATGTCAAGACATTTTATCTGAAAAATAAATGAAAAAGTACAAAAAAAAAAAAATGCCCGTTCTAGGTTTTGAACTCGAGACCCACCGAATACTAAACGAGCGTTTTACCCACTACACCACAGATGACGTAATAAAAAAAATGTTCAAAATTACAATAGTAATAGGTCGGATTTTTCAATGCACAAGCCGATTATAATAATTTTCCCGTAAAAAAATTCTTATTTTTGTGTACCATTTTGTTATATGTACATCACATTTCCTTTCAAATGCTCGGTTTTATCGTTTACAGACAGCATTAGAAAACAAAACACACACACAAAAAAAAAAAAAAAAAACGCCCGCAACGCATGAATGAGGTCGTTTTTATTTCCATTGAAACCTCAAATTTTGGACATTGGAATTATCATTCGAGAGAAAAAATATAGAAAACTCCAATGTAGAACAAAGGAACGCAAAACACCGATTTTTTATTGTAAAACCACCGTTGTCAACAACGCAGAACTGTCATCCCTCAGCGGTTATTGGAGTGGCGTCCCTTGTAAAAATGCAAATTTCGCATGTAACGTAATTTCGGAAGCCGGGTCTCTTGCTGTCGAAAAACAATGGTTTCATTGGCTTTCTGGATGAAATGTCGTACTTATTGCTTACCTATGATTATTTCTTCTTTTTTCTGGACGAAATTCATTTTATTTGATTATCTTTCTTTCAAAAAGCAGAAAAACTTAGTAGCGCAAACAGAATACAATGAAGAGTCTTATCGAGATCTCTTCAATTATATTTTATTTTATTTGAACATGAAGCCACAATTTCGACACCTTGATTTTTTTTACCAAATATTCTTCATTCGTTTATGAAACGTTGCACGAAAAATCACGGTGTCGAATACGGGGCTTCATATTTTTTTAGCTGCTTTTTACACAAAAAAATGTGAAAAAATGTCGCGTTTGGTGCTTTAGGGGGTCCGATTTGGTAGTGCTCTTAAAGATTCAAAGCGATTTTGCCAAATATTTCATACATAGTTGTAAAGACGAAATATTATATAATATAAAAACTTACAAACTGAAGCATATTTTACAGTTTGCTAAAATGAGAATTAACAGGGCAGTATACAAGAATTCGTGAATCTAGCCCTTTCTTGGCAGATCCCATGCAAAAGAACTCTGCGTGATGCCTCTCAAGCAAAATAGGGGAAAAAATTGCAGAGAAAATCTGATATTTCCATTTTTAAATGGTACTGACAGTATTTACTTGCATTTCTGTTTAGAAACATAAGTAACAGAACTATAATTTGCTGTTACGAAAAGCTACATATTTACTCTGTCCTCTTGCATTTACAAATTGCCAAATATTAAGGTTTTCACATCAAAATACAGGTTTTTAAAGTTTTTCAGCCAAATTCAAAGTTTTAAATGTTTTCAACAAAATTAAAGGTTTTTAAAGGTTTTAAAGGTTCCCCTAGGGGCCCTGAGCCATGGCAGCCATTTTGGACTTCCGATCCGAACGATTTTAGCTATTTTTGATCTACGTTACCCTGATGCTTCCTACAAAGATCCAAGTCCATTGGCCCTTTGGTTCAGGGGAAGAAGCGAAAAATATATTTTCAAGATGGCGGCCACCGCGGCCATCTTTGATTTCTGATCTAAACAATTTTAGCAATTTTTGATATATAAGTCACCCCTATGCCTCCTACCAAGTTTCAAGTCAATTGGTTTTTCAGTTCAGGAGAAGCTAAAAATAGATTTTAAAGAATGCCATCTTGGATTTCATTTTAGCTACTTTTGATGTACAAGTCACTCCGATGTTTCTTACCAAGTTTCAGGTCAATTGGCTTTCGGTTCAGGAGAAGCAAAACAAAAAATTGATTTTCAAGATGGCGGCCATGGCAGCCATCTTGGATTTCCAATCAGAACACTTTAAGCTTTTTTTGATCTACATGTCACCCCAATGCTTCCTATCAAGTTAAAAGTCAATTTGCTTTTCAGTTCAGAAGAAGAAGCGAAAAATAGATTTTCAAGATGGGGGCCATCTTAAAGTTCTGATTGGAATGATTTTAGCTATTTTTGATCAACAAAGGAATGATTTTAGCTATTTTGATCAACAAAAACATAAGTGAAAAGTCCAGGGAGTGCCACAATCACAAGCTGCAGCCCTTCCCAGGTACCAAGAGGAAGAGGAAATAGATGAAACCAAACAAGTGCAAATCGAACAAACGTATGAAAAGCACTAAGATTAGTTCACTCTTCCCCAAGTAAGGTAATCACAATGCTAAAAGGACTTTAAAAAAAACAAGAACAAAACAACACAGGGCAAGACTTAAAACAAATGGCCTCGTAGAATAAACCACAAAGCAACAAAAAGTAAGACTAACACCTGGACCACCGCATTAGAACAGTTAGTAGAATATACCACGGGGTTTAAAGCACTTTTACAACCAGTCAACTTCACCCTGGGTCCCAATGCTACTCATGATACAGAAACACATAAAAATTCGATTTGCATTAAGGCTCCCAACTCAGTCACCCTGACGCTTCCTACCAAGTTTCGGGTCTGTTTGCCTTTTGCTTTAGGAGAAGAAGCGAAAAATATATTTTCAAGATGGCCACCATGAGGGCCATCTTGGATTTCCTATCAGAATGATTTTAGCTATTTTTGATCTACAAGTTTTCCTGATGCTTCCTACAAAGTTTCAAGTCAATTTGCATTTTGGTTCAGGAGGAGGTCAAAAATAGGTTTTCAAGGTGGCAACCATGTCGGCCATTTTGGATTTCCAATCGGAGTGATTTTAACTATGGTGGCCATATTGGATTTCCAATCTATACAATTTTAGCTATTTTTGATCTACAAGACACCCCGATGCCTCCTACCAAATTTCAAGTCAATTGGTCCTTTGGTTCAGGAGAAGAAGCAAAAAATAGATTTTCAAGACAGCCACCATGGATTTCCAATCAGAATAATTTTAGCTATTTTTGATTTACAAGTCAATCGATGCTTCCTAAAAAGTTCCAAGTCAACTGGCCTTTTGGTTCAGAAGAAGAAGCGAAAAATTTTCAAGATGGCTGCCACAGTGGCAATTGCAAATGTTAAGGGACAGCAATCACAAACAGATTTATTTATATTTATTTTTTTATTTTATTTTTTTATTTTTTTTTTGATGGTGACTTACCTGAAATATTTGCAATCTGTCATTGGCTTCTACAGGAGATATGCCTTCAACCATTGGTCCTTCCTGAAAAATGGATGATGTTATTTTATTAGAAACCCTATGGGTCCCATCAACTGAAAAAGTATCTTTGAGCATGTGCAAAATGCATACATTCACATCATCCTGCACATGCACAGGAACTCATCTGGGTCTTTGCTCTCAATTGATATATTTTATAATAATCTATAAATTCTGCCAGCAGACAGTGAAGGTCCCGATCAGACTGTGCAGATACGCAAGCTGATCTGGGCCTTTGCTGTCCACATATGCCCAAAGACGTATTTTTTTGCATGGCACTGCCCATTTGGTGTCAACTGGCATATCTAACTGCAAAGACACAGATTATCTCTATCAACTGGTAAGGGCCTTTAAGGATAACGAATACACCTTAAAGGTGGGGAGGCATTTGAAATTGTTTGCTTCCCTTCTAAAAAGGGGTCTAATCTAAAAGGAAAGAATTTGCTCCCAAGATAGTGAATTCCTTCTTGTAAGAGCAGACTCCTTTTCAGCAGGGCTTGATATGCAGGAAGGCTGAGAAGAAAATTACAAAAGTTGTTGCCACTTCAAAAAAAGAGGGCCATGATGGCCCTGTAACCCTCACCTGAGTATCATAGCACTTAGAGAACCTAACCCATAAATGATCAAGATTCATGATGATTATAATAACAAGTAAGACAATATAGCATGCCTAATGGACCATGAAATATAGATCAAGGTCAAATATGAATGACTGCACTCAAGAGGCCATGCTAAAATTTATGTATGTGCTAAGTATCACTGGCTGTAGGACAAATAATTACTGAGAAACTGACCAAATTGCGAAATTTTAACAAAGTCAGTGGACTGTGGAATATAGGTCAAGGTCAAATATACATGAATGCATTCAAGAGGCTATGCTATGATGTCTGCAAGTGCCAGGTATCTCTGCTCTAGGACTAACAGTTACTGAGTAACTGACCTAAATTGAAAAATTTAAGAACGTTTCTGGCCCTGAAATATAGGTCATAAGTAACCCAGGACCAAACTTGACCAAGGACTTATCGAGACAAACATTTTGAGCAAGATTCATCGCACCTGCTTAAGACCATTTGGTTTCAGAGGTTCTTTCTTTAAGTTTTAGCTCTCTAGCTCTATATTAATAAATGAACCCCATGGCATGGGCAATTTGGACTTCAGGGACATGGTTGGTAGGATTTATGTAGGAGACCACTAAATATTACTACATACTAAATATAATATATAAGCTGTGGGTCTCATGGTTTCAGAAGAAGATTTTTCACCATTATAAGACTATGGGAGCTAATGATCCCCGGGGCATGGCCAGTTTATAGCCCAGGGGCATGGCTGGCAGGATTTATGTAGGAGACCACTAAACATTGCTACATACTAAATATGTCAGCTCTGGGCCTCATGGCTTCAGATAAGAACATTTTTGAGGGTTCTTTAGCTATATAGTTCTATATAAACAAATACCACCCACCACCCCTTGGGACATGGCCAGTTTGGGCCCTCGGGGCTTGATTGGCAGGATTTATGTAGGGACCACTAAACATTGCTACATACTAAATATACTAGCGGATAAAAGAAACGCAAGTATTAATTCTGGGGTTGTATTTTTAAAGAAAATTGTGAATTTCATTTGATTGTTTAATTTTTTTAATTCTTTATTTCATTTTCTGTTAAATGCTATTGGTTTAGAGTCATATAGCAGACTATGTTTGTAATAAATAGCGTTAAACACAGACACCCAATGTTATTGAATAATGGGTATCAATAGCGCCTGTGTCCACCACTGGCTGCTGTCGTGGCTCTCACTCTTCTAACCACAGACCCGACTAAGTTGTCAATGGTCCTTTGAGGGATATTATTCCACTCTTGAATAAGAGCTAGCTGGAGCTGTGCGATGTTGTTTGGTACGTTGACGCGCTTCCTGACCCTCCTGTCCAACGCATCCCAAAGGTGCTCGACTGGGTTTAAATCTGGGCTGTATGGGGGCCAACTGAGCACTTGGACATTATTCTGGTTGAGGAAGTCAGGACAAACCCTGGCAACATGTGGTCTCGCGTTGTCATGCTGAAAGGTGAGATTATGAGCATTGACAAGCGGGAGAACGTGAGGCATAAGCACCTGATCCCTGATAGCGTATGGCTGTAAGATTACCCTGAATAACCACTAGGGGTGTTTTCACCCCATGAGAAATCCCACCCCAAACCATTACAGACCCCCCTCCCCCAAATCTGTCGACTTCTCGTACGCAAGTGTCAGAATATCGCTCACCAAGACGTTGATACACTCGTTGTCGCCTATCTGACCGCTGAAGCAAAAATCGTGACTCATTGCTGAACATTACACGCCGCCAGTCAGCCAGTCGAAACCGATTTGGTGCATGGGCACGCAGCCATTGCGTGCGGCGTTGACGTCACCTAGGCGTAAGGTTCGGGCCCACGTAAGGACGGCGTGGACGTAAATCGAACTCTCGCAAGCAATTTCTGACTGTCCTTGGACACACACGACGGCCATGTGTTCCGATAACTTCTCTTGCAGTCTCTGTTGCCGTCCTTAACCTGTTACGAAGGTGTACAAGACGTATATGTCTATCTTGACGTTGCGTTGTAACACGTGGACGTCCGCTCCTAGGACGGTCAGTTAACCTACCGGTAGCTCTAAGACGCTGAACTAAGCGCGATATCGTCCACTCGTGCACCCCAAATTGCTGCGGGACGTCAGGTTGCGACCAACCCTGCAGAATTAGAGCAATAGCTCTACCCCTATCCAGTTGCGATAAGCGTACCATTCTCTTAACAAACTCAAACAACAAACGTTTTGTGCAACCGATACGAATGGAACAAAAGTTCGATTTGGTAATGTGTTAAAGTCTCTACACTACCCATTCAGCACGGATATAACGAAATTCAGGTACAACAGGTTGGGGCTATTGTGTAGCCTGTGTTCATGCTTCAGTGATTTTGTGTGATCCATACACGGGGAAGGACACTAATGTCACCAAATACAGAAAGCTAGATCAGTTTGTTCACAAACAAACTTTCAGTATTTAAAATTTGAACTTGCGTTTCTTTTTTCCCCAAGTATATATAAGCTGTGGGCTTCATGGTTTCAGAAAAGATTTTTTAAGTTTTTATATAAACATATGACATTCTTTATAAATCTATGGGAGCTAATGACCCCCCGGGCATGGCAGGATTTATGTAGGGGACAACTAAACATTGCTACATACTAAATATATAAGCTGTGGGTCTCATGGTTTCAGAGAAGGAAGATTTTTTAAGGTTTTCCCCTTATAAGTCTATGGGAGTTAATGACCCCCCGGGTATTGCCAATTTGGACCCTAGGGGCATGGTTGGCAAAATATATATAGGTGACCACTAAACATTGTTATATACTAAATATATATGCTGTGAGCCTCATGGTTTCAGAGAGTTTTGTAAAGATTTTTTTTAAGATTTTCCCATAATAAGTCTATGGGAGCTAATGACCCCCAGGGCATGGCCAATTTAGACCTCAGGGGCTTGATAGGCAGGATTTACGCAGGTGACCATTAAACATTGCTACATACTAAATATATAAGCTGTGGGCTTCATGATTTCAGAGAAGAAGCTTTTTTAAGTTTTAATATAAACTTGTGACATTTTTTTATAAATCTATGGGAGCTAATGACCCCCGGGGCATGGCCAGTTTGGACCACAGGGGCTTGATTGGCAGGATTTATGTAGGGGACCACTAAACATTGCTACTTACTGAAAACTTAAGCTGTGGGCTGCATGGTTTCAGAGAAGATTTAAGTGTTTCCCATTATAAGTCTATGGGAGCTAATGACCCCCAGGATATGGCCAGTTTGGACCCCAGGGGCATGGTTGGCAGGACATATTTAGGGGACCACTAAACATTGCTATATACTAAATATATAAGCTGTGAGCCTCATGGTTTCAGAGAAGATTTTATTAAGGTTTTCCCATTATAAGTCTATGGGAGCTAATGACCCATGGGGCATGGCCAATTTAGACCCCAGGGGCTTGATTGGCAGGATTTATGCAGGGGACCACTAAACATTGCTACATACTAAATATATATGCTGTGATTTTTTATTTTATTTTTTTCCCCATTATAAGTCCATGGGAGCAAATGACCCCCGGGAGGTGGCCAATTTGGACCCAGGGGCATGGTTGGCAGGAATTATGTAGGAGACCACCTACATTGCTACATACTAAATCTGTTAGCTCTGGGCCTCATGGTTTCAGAGAAGAAGATTTTTGAAGGTTCTTTAGCTATACAGTTCTATATAAACATATGACGCCCTTGGCTGTGGCCAGTTTGGACCCCAGGGGCTTTAATTTCAGGATTTAAGTAGGGGACTACTACATATTGCTATATATTAAATATATAAGCTGTGGGCCTCATGGCTTCAGAGAAGAAGATTTTTAAGGTTTTCTCATACTAAGTCTATGGGAGCTAATGACCCCCGGGGTAAGGCCAATTTGGACCCAAGGGACACGGTTGGCAGGATTTATGTAGCCCACTTAACATCCTTACATACTTAATCTGTTAGCTCCCAACCTAATGGTTTCAGAGAGGAAGATTTTTGAAGGTTTTTTAGCTATATACAGTACAGCTCAGGTAAAAGAACCAAAAAACTCTCTGCCCAAAATATCGGCGTTTCGCGAACTTCCCAAAAACACTCGGAACCAAACTGAGTAAACTTAATATTCAGCGGACACCACTCGCAAGTTCTCCGAAAGTATGCGTTATGCGAAGTTACTCGGAATGGTAATATTGTATCCGGAGGCAATATTTCTCGCAAATGATGCGAAATTCCTCAGAGTAATTGGACTAAATACCTGTCCGATTTTTATATATTTATTTATTTACTAAATAAAGATATTTAGATATTTCTTTAATAAATATAGTTTTATTTATTTATATCTTTATTTTTCCATTCATATAGTACAGTCTGCGTGAAGGTTATATCGTCCACGCTCATGCGGATGCGCAGATCGATCTGAGTCTGCGCTAATCACAAAGGTCTTATTGTCCCAAAAGTGTTTTCCAAATTTCCGCATTCCGATTTCCTAAATTAGGTTCATTCCCTTGTTTCTTAAAATATCAACCAATGCTGCCTTGTTCCCTGAATATATTTGGGTGCTCTCTAGGTCCAAAGATAACCCTGGTAGCCCCATTCACTGTTCGAGCACCTAGCATGGTACCGGATTATTTGGCTTAGTCTAGTCCGTCCACAGAAGTGGGTCCGGCATGGTCGTTTTTTCAAACACACAAAAATCACAAAGAGAATCAAACATCTGCCCCCATTCCACGAATTACGTATTTATATTTGGTATTCCTGTAACTGCCTTTTACCATGCATTAACCGCATGCGCTCTGACAGTATAAATGACGTACTGTGGTAAAAGACCGGGAAATTCTCACTTGCGGGAAATTCTCACTTGCGTGCAGCAATCGCAGGTGTCAATATGAATTTACTTAAAGGGGCGCTTCTGCTATCAAAGAGGCATTGAATCAACAAGACAGCACATGTGAAAAGGGTATCTGTCACACAAAAACACACTTTACGCGCACAAGGGGCAACAGAGGCAAATGACAATTCGAACGAGTGAGTTTTTTACATCCTACTAACAGCTCGGACATACGGAGATATGGACCTGGTTTAAAGTCCAATATGAAAGGCTTGAGAAGCCTGGGATCGAACTCATGACCCCCGGTTGACAAGACGAGAAGCTTTACCACTGCACCACCAATGCACCATTTCCCAATATTTCATACTGTTAAATATCTAATAAAAGGGCTGCAGACATTTCCCCATGCCCCGCCACTGCACTTACATCAAGCGTCATGACTCTGTTAATAAACTAAGTTTCAAGAAAATATCTCAAATAGTTTTCAAGTTACAGAGTGGACAAGAAAAAAAAAAAAAAAAAAAAAAAAAAAAAATCAGAAATCACCAAAATATTTTTGGTGTTCAAAGGGCT